>CM072872.1:3750000-5172500 GCA_036937835.1 Pampus argenteus | reverse complement strand
ATCCGCAGTTGAAGCGCTCAAACGTGCAGTTTGCTCCCTGACAGGTAAGACAACATGCTCTGTTTATAGCGCTTCTTTATGCGTGTGGTGTTTGCGGGTTTTTCATTTTAAACACTGATCTTCTCGTGTTGCCGCCGTGCACACAGGACCCTACCTGGATGATGACGTAGCTTTATGTTGTCTTATTGTTTACATGTTGTCTTGTTTATTGATAAACAGGAAAGCTTTTCATTGACGCTGTTTGTCGCTGTCCACTGACACACGGTGCTGAATGTTTCACAGTCACAATCATCTGTTTATATACATACGAGGGATTTGACTCCGGTTTAGTGGCTTTACATAGAATAACAACTAAATAAACACACACACACACACACACACACACACACAGGTTGGTGTAATCTATTGATTTATTGATGACATATTTGCTTATATCGATGAGTTTCATATTATGTTTACTGGTTAAGAGGGAACTAAGTTTGTCAGTTGATGCAGGTGCTGAATTAATGTTGCTGTAAAGTAACGTGTTGTGAAAACAGTCAAATCATTTTATATTTTCCCCTTTATCGCTTCGTTTTTATGTATGAACGCATGTGTATGTCTCTCTGCCCACCTCGACCAGGCTGATCTATCTATCTCTAGATATCATACACCTCAAACAGATTCAGCATTATTGTAAATATGTGTGATTTACGTGAGTGTTTGTGCATGTGCATGTGTGTGTGTGTCTAATTTAATGTATCAAAGATAATTTGAAGTTGAATATAACACTGAAGTGCTGAGATGTATATTTTCCCAACATAAGGATGAGATATGTTCAATACGTGTTTTCAGTTTTTATGTCTCGGTGATGTGCGTGTACGGCATGCGCTTGTGATTGATTATACGTGTCTGTTTATCAGGTGTATGATTCATGTGTTGGATTATTTATATATAGTTATGTCTGAGTGACAGATACCATCTGGCAGCCACATTAATTATGACCCGGAGCAGTGGTGCAGGAGGGGTGGTTGGGTAGTTATAACCCAACGGTGGACTCATGTTTAGTAGTCGGTGGATTCCCCTTTTCATTCAAACACCCCCATAAAACACTCATCTGACCAGGCAGAGGTGCAATTTGTCTTCTGTTCATTGATTTTTCCAGCTAGTCACTCTTTGCTTCCTCTGCTGTTACACTGCAGGGTACCGGAGCTCATTCAGACTGTGACGAGCCAAGCTGGCAGGCATGATGAGTCACAGGTGGGGGTTTAAAAAAAAAAAGAGGGTTTGATTTGTCCTAAAAAAAGAGGAGGAAAAAAACATATATATGCAAAGGTTTGGATCATAGTGATCAAAACGAAGACGAAATTAACTATTAACTCTTAACCTTCTTCAGGTGACTATTATTTGTTGTGAAATGGCAACAATTGATAACATATTTCATCTTATCTCTCGAGATCCTGTAAAAAATAGCAATACCACAGTATAAAAATACTCCAAAACTTGTACTTAAGTGCAAGTTTTCGACATTTCACCACCAGTGGAGACTTGAGAAATACAATCGAGTAAAAATATTATGATGATACTAAATTTAATAAAAGTGTAGAAAAACCAAAAAATAAATAAATAAATATACAACTATTTGACTGATTACCAGTTCAAAAGTATCACCTTGATACTGGGAAGTATATATACTGTATATACTTTTATTACGGTATTTAATATTTGGACATACTTGTATCTTTACAATCATTTAAACAACCTCACAATTTCTATTTATTAATGGGTTTAAAAAGTACGAGTCCACATAAAGTAATAAGCGCTGGCTTTCTGTATGGTCTTAGTCATCGGAGCAGAGTCAGAGTGTAAAATTCATGTGCCGGTGTTGGCTGGCACCCTGTGGTGACAGTAGAGAAGTGCATGAGTTCATCATACACACCTGTATGTGCTTATTTAGTCTCAGGATATGAGACTGAATAAGTCTATATCTGTATCTATATGTCTATATTGGTACCAATAATCGATTAGATTCACCACAAATGTCCATTATTGCATATTGAATGTTATAGCAGCAGCAACAAAGAGAACATGATGAAAGTTGAGGAAAATGAAATCTGAGTGGGCGACTTATTCATATCCACTCATCTCTGGTTGTTGTCTACACCCTTAATTAGACCCTTGATTTCTTCTTCTTTTTGTATCCAGCTAAAATGTAGATTGTCAAGAGCTTTAATAATCGCTGGTTGCTCCCAGCCTGCCCCTGTAGAGACTATATAATAAGAACCAGATAGCCTTATGTAAGGGATGCATCTCGTTAGATAGAAAACAAACATGTAAGTTAATGTGCACATAAAGGTCAGTTCTAGGATCAAAGTACAGCAGCACCTCATGACAGCATGGCCGTTTCCAATAGCATGAGGTCCCCGTGTAGGTTGAATTCTTTAGCCTTTTTACAGGTGGAGTTTGCACCTTTCTACAAACTGATCCCGCATAGGCTTTAGGTGATGTTTGTGGTTTCCTCAATGCACACACAAGTAATTGTGATGACTTAAATCAGTGTAAAAGGAGACAGACACGTGTCATAACGTCACACATCTGAAGGTGTGAAATTAAATCATATTTAAGATAATTCAAGCCTGCGTCTTTAAGTTGGTGCTTGTTCACATTTTTACTCTGTTCATATCTGTGTCTGAATGTTATGTATTATCAGCATAGTAGGTAAAAGCTTTCCATGACTGTTGTTATGTGATAAAAAAAAAAAAAAAAATCATGTCTCAACAATTGCTGATGAATAAGCAGGATAAAACTTTATTAATCAATAAAACATTGCTCTTTGACAATTCATTATTCTTTTACATAAATAAATGTTTTGTTTTTTTTACATCATCTGTAATACCACTACTGTTATTACTGTACAAACAGACAATTAATAATCCCGTTACATAGTCAGATTTATTGGAAATTCAATTACATCTTTCCATGTGTGAGAAACAGTGGTTGCAATGCATCTGTAGCCACTGAAGGGTTTTTTTGTTTTTTTTTACAAGCCCATGCAAAGCCTATAGCAACAGAGAAGTGGTTAGTATTACTGTCATAATTTAGTGAAATTAGGTAAAATTAATGGTTTGGTGCCTTTTCAGAACTGATGATAAATCCATTTATCAATACAGGTACAATTAAAAAGATATGCACATGCCAGAAGAGCGGATACATGGTCTCAATGACTTGGCACAGTTCATCTGATAAGATAAGTTTCCATGAAACAATAAAATGGACTAAGATTTCATATCACTTCATATTTTCTCATATTTGTGCTAGTGTGAACAAAAAAAAAACATGTCGAGGTCTTTGTCACATTTTAGATGAATGAACCACAACTCTGGTGATCACGGGCATACAGTTACATGTGTATATATATATATATATATATATGTAACTGTATGTATATTATATATATTTTTTTTCTTTTTGGTATTCAGCTGTTGCACTTACCCAGTGATTTACAGTGAGTGAAACAGCTTCTAAAAATCATTCATCACTAAGGACTGTAAAGGTGTCCAGGGCCACAAAAAGAGAAATGATGTGAAAATAAAACAAAGTGCAAAGAAGAGAGGTAGAAAGGACTTTGTTGGCAAGATCAAAATAGCCTCTGGTTTATCCAAACACAATAGTTAACCATATATATATATATATATATACACAATAGAGCAAGTAAAGCATACAGTTACGGAGACTGATTGATGAAGTGGAGCGTGTTGTGTGCCTCGTGTTGTGGTTTCAGCACGCCGACACTGTGCTTTGCTAGTAATTGTAAAGATTGTCTTCTATGCGTCAGAGAGGGAAACGATACAAATCAGTGTGCTGTTGGTGAGTTGAAGAGGCGTGACTTGATTCACACCTTCACGTTATAGCGAATCCTTATTGTTCACACAGTGGAACTAAATATAATAACAGTAAGATTGCACCTTGTCCAGTATATATCGACTCAGGAGGTGATTACAGTGTAGAGTGGATGTAGGCCCGCCTTTAGAATAACCAGCCAAAGCTTTGTAGGAGTTTTTTAACCTTGGATCGAGTGCATTGATTAAAACTCCTGCCTGTCATGTGGCTTCCTAACCAGAAGGTGGCGCACACGCATTGTGGCTATCTGAAGAAACCAGGTCACAAACAATTATGTACAATCTTCAGTTTACTAAAGATACTGAGAAGCTCATCCAGTATCTGCCCGTGAACACGTCATTAATTCATTATTTAAATCAATTTATTTCTAAATTTCATTTTGTATGAAATCTGTGAATGAAATTTCATTTCATAAATGTAATTGCTTATTGTGAGGCGCTTCCGATAGATAGAAATAACCTCCGAGAGGATGACGATCAAGTTTGTCCTCCAAATTTCATACAATCTACACGTAGAGTAACAAAATATTCACGATTTTCTTCTCTTCTACGAAGTTTCTCAGTAAAATAATACTGATTTGTGCCTATCAGGTAAACTGTTGAGGAGAACACCAATAGCTGTGCTCACTTGTAACCCCTGTTTGAATTATATAAATAATGACTTGGCTTTGACAATCAATTCTCCATTTAAGTGATATAAGACAAAACACAGCTGAGCCTCAGACAGCACTGTCAGATAGCACCTACATCCAGTCAGAGATTTTTCACTTAACAGTGCAAATACTTACAGTAATATTTGTTATTTAACTTCACCAGTAATCTACAGTAATATGTAAAACAACATTTACAGTATATAAGCACTATTTTAACTATGCGACACTGATCATCCTGTACTTTAACTATAAGCTGTCTACTCCAAAATAAAAAATAAAAAAAATCGTCCATAAAGTACTAGACTATTCGTGACTTTTGTTATTGATGCACCCGAACAGTGTAATGAACATATTAACAGACTGTGTGTATTTACATTCTGTTCATTGCGCATCATAATGAATGACGATAATGAACAAATACGACGTTTAAGCGCAGACACAGAAGAAAAAAAAAAAAACACACCGTCTCTGCAAATGTGAATGATGATGTTCACAGGCTGCTTCATCTTTGTCATTGTGCTTAGTTTCATCTAAGGTTCCCGGACTTAATCTTTTCCAAATTACCTAAACAAAAATAATAAATAACATAACTGGATTCACTTCAACAATCATGTTGAGCAAGTTCCTCTTATTTAGTGCTTTTACATTGATTAATTACCAAATCCTGAAACACAAGATAAGCATTGATGTGTGTTGTTGTTGTTTTTTTTTCTCACCTTTACAAAATGTTATTACTGTTCTTCACTGGTTAGCTATTGCCTGACACACCCTGTTAATAACATTTCAAGTATGAAATCAAAAGTTAAGTTTCATCCCGGATAGATTTCATAAAAAAAAGAAAACAAAAAACAACTGACTAAGGTCCGTGTGTTTTGTAAACAAGTCAAACATATGAACGAGATTTATATCAACGAAACATCAAGTCAGATACAACAGTTAAGACTAAAATACCCTGAAATAATTCCTTTGATTTGATAATAACCCACCGTTGTGTTTAAAATAGGAACTGCACTAAACTGTCAGCTACAAACACCGAAGTTTGGAGGAAAAGTTTGCTGAATGTGTGCTTGGACACGTCGCATACAGTAAGCTATGCAGTGTGATACAAAATCAAACGGCTTCAGCTCTGTGCATTTCAGTTCACAGCCACTGGATGGCAAACATGTGTCCTTAGTATCTCCTGTCGTCTTTACTTGTGTTTGCTTTTAGTTTCTAGATCAAGGTTGACTTGACTGTTCACTGATGCTTTTTACCTTCCTGTACGCACAAAAAAAACGTGATGTTTGCTGACTCAGTGCTGCTTATATGCTCTCTGTCCGAGTCTCCCTCTCCCTCTCTCTCTCTCTCTCTCTCTTATCTCTCACTGTTTTAGGAGAGGTACATTTGCTCTTAATAATATATAATGTTTGAGTTAAAAATGAGTTCATATGCTTAATCGAGACAGGATAGAGAGAGAGACTGTATCTGTATCTGTAAAAAAAACCCGGTATCTTTCATGTGGGCCTCCAACTAATTTAGGTAAAATTCATATACAACAAAAAGTGCAGAAGAGAAGACAAAAAGAAAACAAATAAATAACTGAAGTGCTTTCTATTCAGGGGGAGGTCTTCAATTATGTCCCTCTCCCAGGCATCTCTGTGTGTGTGTGTGTGTGTGTGTGTGTGTGTGTGTGTGTGTGTGTGTGTGTGTGTGTGTGTGTGTGCGTGCATGCCTGCGTGTTTGTTTATGTATGAATCTGCTACATACAGTATATACAGCATATGCGTATATATTAATGTGCATGTGATGACATGAGCATCCATATATATATGTGATTAAAATGTGCATGTATGTATTAAAGAGAGAAGAGGGCAGGAGGCAGCCAGGTGTGTGTGTGTGTGTGTGTGTGAGAATCTGCTCGTCTGGTCAACACACAGGTCTCTCACTCAAAGCGTTCGTAGTTCCTCGTCTGTCTCACACGGGGCACCATGTCCTTCAGAAGTCTGTGGAGACAGAAACACGCTATTATTAAGCTTATTAAGCTTATTAAGCAAACCTTCATACACACACATACAGCAGGGTGTCAGTCAATCAATGGGTCTAAACAAATGGGTTTATGTCTTACTTGACCCCATATGACAATATGATGAGTCCAATGAGAACTCCAATGGTGCCATCCAGAAACCAGACGTCAGTGTGGTGCTTGAAGACCTCAGCGCTGATCAAAATGGAAAATCCCATGACGGCACCGACCAACGAGTTGAACCCTGAAACACAGAAAACGTGCCGATCACAACCAATACAGCAATACAATACACAACCACAGATCAGACACATTTTTATCACTCTAAAGCTGTATCGTATTTAATAATATATTATAGCTATTGTGTTTGAATCACTGTGCTCGGTATAGTGGCTGATTTTTTATTTTTATTTTTTTCATAATTACATTTCTCCTCGTGTGAAAGCTAGCACAGTGGGTTATTATCTCGCCTGCAGTAAGTGCATAGTCTTGTGGGAAATAAATCCAGCCTCTAAGAACAGCAACCTCAGGTTTATTGGATTGATGCCCTGTGCGTTCGGAGACTTGGGGATAGCTGTGTGTGTGTGTGTTTGCTGTGCTTTTGTTCATGTGTAAGTATCTATGAGCAGCCAGAGGGCCATAACCTGTTTTGGTTTTTTTCTATTTTTTTTTTTTTTATATATTTCAGTTGTGTGAGAAAATCTGAATTATTTCATTCTGTTTAATACCTTTTGTCACTCTGTTAATTGCTGGTAACCGTGGCTTTCTACACTTTTACTTAATACTTTTTACTACATATACTTTATACTTTTTTTGACATTAATAACAACTATTTATTTTGCAGAGTAAGATTTTGAAAACATAAAATGAGCAAATAAAATAACTACTTCTAAAGAAATTGAATTAGTAATTAGTTATGGAAGACAAACTGTGAAAAAGTCAAGTTTCCACGGCCGCCCTGCAGCACTTTGTAGGTTTTGTAACAACCTCTTGGTATGTTAATCCATTAGTTATAGTTAACTGTGTGTGTGTGTGTGTGTGTGTGTGTGTGTGTGTGTGTGTGTGTGTGTGTCTTACCATCAGTGATAAGTGCCCGGCTTGTCAGCACTCTTCCCAGCATGAACTTGGCCACAGCCAGCACAGCACATGTGAGCCCGCTCACTATGGACACACTGAAGAGGAAGTCATCCTAAAGAAGAACAAAAAACAGAGGATAGGAGGGAAAGAGCAGATTATTTAATGACAATAAAAACAAATAAAAAAAAACATGTGTTGGGTTACTTACTGTGCACAGTAAGGAAGCATCGACATTATCAACCAGACAAAATGACCCACAAAACCTCAGTCAGTTCAACCAATTAATAATGAATAGGAGCTTGACTTGAGCGCATCAACTCAAGGTCATACAGATGGCCTCCAAACGAAGTGTTGTCTTCAACTTGAGACTCAGCAAAAACTAACACTTGACCCCAAAATATGCAGCTATCAGATTTAATTGGCCCCAACAAGGAGGAGAGAAGATGAAAGACAGAAACTGGGACAATAAGTGACACATATAAGAAGGAAAAAACAAACATCTCTATTGATTTTATCAGACTTCACCTTTCCAGACCTTTGGTCAGCTTTTAGCGACACATTTGACTAGTAGCGTGGCCACCGTGGACCGCTGTTTGCACACACAGATGTATTGTTGTTATTAAAGGTGGGCGAGTCGGATGTGCAGTTTCAGGAGTCCCGATTATTGTACACGCTAGCTGACTGGAACGGAGCTATAGTTGTTGCTATATTTAACACCTGTGCTTTTTTCCTATTATAAGTCTGTTGTGAAAAAAAAGGCCATCTGTAATTATAAAATCACTTCCTCGTTTCAATAATTAACCCTGGTGAGCAGCAAAATAAAAGCACCGGCACGTAAGACTCATCATCGTCGTTGTTGTGCATCTCTAGCAGGTGTAAAGTAACACGACGGATACTTTCGCAATTATAAAAAGTTACATAATGCACTGAGATAGTAAACAGAAAGACGTGTTCATATCGTGGATGTTTTATTGACAGAGCAGTAATTTCTAAATTACACTTAATGAAGGGCGAATTGTAATGACATGAATGTTTCCGACAGACTTGGTGTTTGTATTTCTCTCTCTTTCTCAGACACACACACATCACCTTCCTTTATGTTTGCTGGTTAGCTAATAACTGACTAATCCTCTGGACCCATTTATACTCATATTTACTTAGATTAGATGGCTATAACATCAGTGTATTAATACGTATTACACGGCTGGGACCTAAGAAGCTGAATACAATATACTCGAGTTGATCATTTTGCTTTTAGTTTTGCGTGTATATACAGCCTCTGTGTTCAGTATCTCTCTCTACTAGTCTTATTATGTAATACTCTCTGACTTTTATCTGTACTGTTTGATTTCATTAAAGAGGCAAGAGAGGGAACCTTTTCTCTCTTGTATAGATTTTTAAGCATTTTTTTTTTAAAATTGATTAAATGTGATTGAGATCAGCTGCATGAAAGAGAGCTTAGAGGAAAATGTACTCTATGTACTGTATATATATATATTTACTGGATCAGTGTGGGTGTGCATGTCCCTGTAGCACAGTGGCGAGGAGAGCCAATCGCAGCTCTCCGTGTTTAATCAGACACTAGACACAGACAGCTTGCCATGAGAGCAGAAACCCAAGACGTGACGCGAATCAGGATTCCTGTTTCTTGTTGCACCCCGTGTCACGCCAATACTTCAAGATACCAACATCGTGTACTGTTCACAATGAACCACTGCTGTTATCTTCTGGCCATTCATTAATACATGTGAACAGAAAAACATCTCTAAGGAAGAAACCTCATACAACATCATACACATTCCCTATTTAATATTCAATTTTCATTTTCTTCACACACACACACAGACACACAGACAGGCGACATAAATAGATCACTGCTGGTTTGGTAAATCACCTCTGACTGCTGTTTGGTGAAGACTTTAGTGAGAAAGCCTGTTTCTGGCAGAAAAAAGCCCAAAGGTGGGTGCAGAAAAAGAGAAGCCATGAATGAGAGAAATAAGAATCTGAAAATGACAAAGTAGTGACGGCAGACATGGTAATGGGGGGGGAGAGAGACAAGGTGAGCTTGTGGGGAGAGGAAATAGAGAAAGATTTGGGTATAATGATGGACGAGGTGCGAGAGAGAGACTGTGAAAGAATGACAAAGGGTAATATTAATGAGTAGGGGAAGAAATTACAGAGAGATAAATGGATAAATTAGATGATATTGGGCTCTATAAATAACACTGACTTGCCTTGACTAGTGTATTTTCCATGCAGAGACACAGTCAGGTTGAGGTCACACTTAAACAAACTGAAAATCCATTGGATGTAGGTTACATGCCTAGAATAAACCACCATAGGATTGTACAGGATGTGTAGTTGTCTTGGTCGCTCACAACGCTGAATGGAGGTTTGCATTATGTTAGTACACATATAAACATGCATATCGTCAGCCTAATAACCCAATAAAACACCTTTTTTTTTCGGCAAATTGTAATAATTTTTTTAAATGTTACAAGATTTCTGATTGGTTGAGGACATAGGCCAGGGGTCGGCAATTAAGTTTGGCCTCGGGCCACAACCAAAACAATGGCTAATATAATGAATTAATTGGGGGGGGGGGGTGATAATGAAAATGATAGGCGATCTTGAAATGACGGAGCAGACGCACTGAGACATTCAAGCGGGCTGATGTAGGTTAAATGTGTAGACTGACCACTGGGGGCGCTATTAATTATATGCCTGTTTGTTAAAAAAAAACAAAAAAAAAAACATTTCCACTTGTTGCTGTTAGCTGTCCGAAAAATGTCAATGTCAAATCAAAAAATCTCAAGAGAAAACTTAACAGCGAGAACAGGATCTTTCATGATGAATGGACAGAAAACAATGCCTTCATCCTCCCCAGATTTATTAATGCAAAGCCCACATGCCTGATCTGTAACGAGGGTGTCTCTGCATGCAAAGAGTACAACCTTAGACGGCACCACGAAACGAAGCATGTGACAGTTTTGGAGGAACTTGATACCAACAAGTCGATGGATGATGTGATCGGGTCAGTGAAACAGATGTCGCTCTCTGCGAGGTCCGCTGCCCGCCGCATAGAAGCGCTGTCTGATGCGGTGCAGGGTGCAATTGTCGACGTGCTTATTCACTCTGTATCCAGTTAAACAAATAAGCATTTAAATTGAGGAAATATTTCTGTTCTGGAAAATGAAGTTTCCAAATAAAGAGCATTTTTGAGACTGGCAGTCCGATTTTTAAAAAGTATATTTTATATTTTTATTTTCTTTCTCTAGTTCAAACAATCTCACGGGCCAGATGTTTTTGCTTGCGGGCCACATCTGGCCCGCGGGCCGCCTATTGCCGACCTATGACATAGGCAATTATACAGGGTGGTGCAGCAGTAATAGGAGAGTAGAGTTAGGCCAATATCTCAATTTAGCAAAAAAAAAAAGAGTTAGACAGAAATGCTGTTAGGTTGACGATATTCAAAAACATAATTGAAGCAGAGAGCTGGCAGGAAGCAAACGTAGATCATAAGACAAGGTACGCAGGAAGGAGTGAGATGATGTAGGAAAAATAAGGGAGGAGGAGAGAAAGTGTCAAATAGACAGACAGTGGTGTTGTGGTGGAGTCAGGAAGCTCCTCTGAGACCCAACGCCCACAGTTTTTTATTAACATAATGGCACTGGAGCATCAAACACAGTCTGCAGAACCGCTGCCCTCAACCGGTTTCGTATCTTGGTTTTATCTCTTTTATCAAACATGCATTGAAAAGAAGACACTTGGTTTGTCTCGTACGCGTACATGTATATGTTAAAATCTTTATTGTATCCATATAATGCCAACGCTCTGTTAATCTGTCATTCCTCACTGTTGAACTTAATGTCAAAAAATACTTTATCATTGAAATGAAGGTCTGGTGAGACATAAATTAAGGTGTTAAGGTTTCTGTAAAAACACTTTTGCTTGCACGGTTGTCGGTTTTGTTTTTGACCAGTAGTGGCACTATGTGAAGTAATGTTATGAGCGTTTTATTTGTTTAGTAGTAAATCTCACAGGGTAACTTTAAGCTATACTCCCTGCTTTAGTCACAGGGCCCAATAGTAACATTTCCTCTCAGCGTACTGCTGTAATAAAAACTAAGTGTGAACTGTGTTGAGTTTAAAAGCATCAACAGTGAAATGTGAAGATATTTTGGGATTTAGGAAGCCAGCGGGCTCCATAACAAAATCAAGGAGTTTACCTTAAAGTTCTGTAGCTACGTTTCAGAAAACCTTCAGGGAAATGTGTTTCTGGAGTTAAAAAAAAAAAAAGAAAGTCTGGCTTCCCGCCGTGTCTTAGCTTCGCTGGTTAATGCAATAAGACAGATGGTGAAAGTTAAATGATTTACAAACCAAATAAAATGGTTAAAAGCACAGAAAACTGGAAAGGATGAGATGGGCACTCCCCAAACACTGTGACCATGGAAAGGTTGGGCTGCGCCCCAGCAACAGAAAGATGGGACTATTTTAGGACCTAATTCATAGTCTTAACACCTCCAGAGAGAGAGAGATGGAGGGGGGGCAGTGATGTTGACATTAAGCAGAAAGTGTGTGTGTATGTGTGTGTGTGTGTGTGTCTTTGTTAAAAAGAAAAAAAAGAACAAATGGAGGGAGACAAAGGCTGACGTCAGAAGGACTACGCCACAGGGCTATAAAAAGATACCTAGCTCCCAACAATGCATGGTGTGTGATGTGCACTGCATGCGTGTGCGTGTGTGTGTGTTGGTTCAAGTTGGTAGATTTTTATCCATTATGCCTGTGTGTGTGAGCACGTTTGTTTGTGTATGAGGGGTAATTTGTGCCATGAAGCACTCCCCGGGTTCGCCTCTGTTCTCATAAACACATTGTTTATATCGTTTGGGGGAAATACAGTAGTTAATTAGTTGTGACTGTTGTTTCTAATCACATGACCCGAGGCCACGCTGCACTACCGTAGCATCGGTGACGGCTGTTAGAAAGTCCTACATTTTGGTGGCTGAATGAATGAACAGTTCACATTGGAAGTAACGCACATATTTAACGCAGATTTACGGATGGAAAAATTGCACCGTTTCATAAAACGCCAGCACCAAGACGGACCTCCTTGGAAATGTTCAATTTTCATTTCCTCCGCTAGCGTTACTGCTCTGAGTCGGATGGTGACAGTCGAAACGCTCCTCCCGCTCGCTCTTTGCTCAACGATCCATTGCTCGAGTCTTTCCTCTAACTCCGGCCACCTCGCCTGATGTCCGCGGAAACTCAGCTGAGTCTTCTTCACCTGTCGGAGCTCGTTCTCCAGCTTCCTCCACTTGCGAACCATCGACTCGTTAATTTTATATTCTCTTGCGGCGGCTCGATTCCCATATTCCTCGGCGTAGCTGATAGCCTTCAGTTTAAACTGAGCTTCATAAGCTGTCTCTTTGCCATTTTCAGAGTTGTTAAAACAACAATGTTCTGCATAAAGCACATACCTTTTCTTTTATACACAATCCACGCCCACACATCCCCCTCTCTACCACGTCCTACTCATGGTGGTCTCTTTTACGTCCGCCTTACAACAACAACAACAACAATAACACACACATAAGGGCACTGCACTATAGGGCGCGCCGCACATTTTGAAAAAAATCTAAGACGTTTATATGCGCCTTATAGTCGTGAAAATACGGTAACCAAAGTGTGAGACGTATGCATACAAGAACAACAACACTAATGTGTCGAGTCATGAACATGGATGACATGGCTGAGCTAGCGGCGTACATGTGCAGGATTATTTGACAGAAAATGATGATCGGTTTAACTGTTAAATAAACTACTGAGTTTCTTTTTTTATAGGGAGCAGTGTACGAGTGAACAAGGGAGAGATTTTGCACATAATCATGAGTGACAGTAGACAAACATGTTGCCTTCACCTTTAACATGTTGGCATTAGACATGAATCGTTTCCTGAAGTATTGTCCAATATGGTGCGTGTGTGTGTGTGTGTGTGTGTGTGTGTGTGTGTGTGTGTGTGTGTGTGTGTGTGTGTGTGTGTGTGTGTGTGTTGTCTTACCACTTCCGGGGGCATCTTTGTAGCCAGATCATGGATGGCCTTTCCAAGAATGCACAGGGAGGAGAGAACGAACAGAAATCCAAGGACTACACATGCTCTGCAGAGAGAGAGAGACAGAGAGAGAGAGACAGAGAGAGAGAGAGATAGAGAGATAGAAGAATCACAGTCAGGTTGGATTAGATACAATACGTCTTTAGCAAATGTGATCTAGGTGCTAAACCTGCCATGAAGAAGTCGGTTAAACCAAAGCAATAACTTTTAAAAAAATGACTCGAGCAGTTGTAATTTTCCTCACCAAAAGGCCCCCAAAAAAAAAAGACCTGACACAAACAGTTATAAACAATACAGGCATGGGAAGATATTTACTCTGTGAAATATTAAAGAAAATACTTTTGAAAAATGAAAATGTTGCCATTAAAGCTTCTTCCCTGCCTTGAATTAGAGACAGTGGCTCACTCGAACTTATATGTCATGACCTTATTAATGATATAGCATAGTTGATTCCCTTCAGTTAAACTAAACACTGGAGTCAATTTCACAGGCTAATGATAAAACTAGCCACACTTTACAACATGACCTTACAGCAGTACCTACAAATGCACCTCTTATCACCTGATCTCATTAATAATAATACATACGTCTGATTTCAAAACCAAATCTTGTTCACACTTTTACTGATTCTTAAATTGATCGGTCACAATGATACTGACACAGCTCACGGACAGAAAGGCAGCTTTTAATATCTGCATATCACACACTTCATCACTTTTTTTTTTGGAGATGATCTGACTCTGTATTGAGTTTCTGCTTTTATTTTGGAAGCATTAAGTGCTTAAGCATGCAGCAGACACCACAGACGGCATGAAATTAAAAAAGACAAATATAGCCTTGATGCACATACAGTAGAGTAATGTTCTCTCTAGTCAGTCTATCTCTTATTCCATTTGTCTTGCTAAATATGATTGTAAACATCTTTCTATTTCACTCTAGCTGTTCTCTCAGTCATCATCATCATTCATCATGTACTTAAATATGCAAGTCTCGTTCTGTACCGACCTCCGGGAAATCTGAAACCGTGTTCCTCTGCAAGCACACCGTTACACTTTTAATGGTCACGTATATGAAATGCATGGTGTGTGTGTGTGTGTGTGCGTGTGTGTTAATGATAATGATAGTGGAGTGGCAGCTTGGTCTTTCATCATGTGCGACAACTGTGAGTTAAGCAGATGCGCTGCTGTAAGTCAAACTGTGTAACCTGACTACTAGCTACTTGATGAGCTAAAGTGAGCTACAGATGTCAAACTGATGGATTGACAGGTGTGTGTGTGTTTAGCGGTGATGCACGGTGACATACAGAATGATTTAATCTGTCCCCCGATGAGTATGCAACACAACATGACTGAAAAGCCTTAAGCCACAATGACAAGTAAAGATGGCAGTGATATGCTAACATCCTATTAGCAGAGAGTTCTGAGTGATTCATCCGTCCAATATACTCTTGATCGCTTCTCGCTTTACAAACTGGATTTAGAGCTATCTGTCTGGGATTTCAGGTAGGCTGAAGTAACAACATCTGAGGGATGGAGCCCCCAGTCTCATTTCCTCTGCATCCGTTCATCCTCCCGCCTACATCGTCAGTAAAACCTCACTCATCATGTGCTGTGGCATGGTCACCGCAAGAAATATTAAAAAAAAAAAAACAACAAAGTGATTTGAACAAACGTTTAACGGCATCAGACTAGATTTAGCTGATGAATGTGCATCTTTGTAGATATAAATTAAGATACGAGTGGAATAATATGGAGGCGGCTCGGTGAACAAATGAATATATAAAGTGGAATGTAGAAAGGAAGCCAAAAATCCATCACGTTACGTAGATTCATCATTAATCAAACATCAATTAAACTCAGTACACTTTGTGTTGTACTCACATATACTCTCTGTGAGCAGAGTGCACGGCTGCTGCGTTGCTGTAGCGCCAGAGGACAATGACCGATGACAGGACGTCCAGCGTGGCATCAAACTGCAACAGAAACATCAACAAAAGGTCACAAAGAAAGAGAGGACTACATGTGTACAGAAGTAATTTCAATATCTGCAGCGTTGTCACAGGACACTGTTGGTTGGGTGTCGTATTATTGTGTCTTATTCTCATTTCAATTCCTGAAGTACTGAAGTGCAAAACATACTTTCAAAACTAACTGCATCACCGAGAGATTGATGCTAATGAGACAAACATTATTATTATTATTACTATGATATATTATTTTGTTCTTAAATGTCTCTCTCTTATCAGCTCTGAGGCTGTTTTATAAAATATGGCCTGATCATTATCGTTTAACTTTAAAAAAAAAACCAAAACCTTTCATGATCATAGCAGCTGAAGATACTGATGATCGGTAGCTGCGATATAATCACATTTCATTAGGTTGGATCAATTTATCATCGTCTTATTACTTCATTAAAACTGGTTAATTAAAACCCAGTCATTAATAAAGAGATAGCTAGCACTTCAGATTATGATTTATAATGTTTAATAAAATTATGCTAATCACATCCTTCCCCACAGGACTATGCTGTGGATTTTTTATTTTTTATTTTTTTTAACTAATCACACTTCAAATCACTTCCTCTAAAGAATAAGAAGCAACAAGAAGCTTTTATTGTTTGTTTTTTGGTAAAATCCACTGCATCAGCAGACACAAAACTCTGTTTGACACAACCTGAGCTCTGTCTCTCTTCTCTGCTGCGTTACCTTGGAGACGAAAGAACCAATAACACTTTGGTCCTGGGATTCATTAATAAACCACTGACACCAAAGTTATGACTAATTGATCAATGCAAATGGAGCGAAGAGGTGAAACTCACAGCAAATCCGAAGGCTGACGCGCTGTGTCTCATGAATGATACAGCTGTGGAGAGAGACAGAGGGAGCAGTTAGTGCTGACGGGTTCGTTTTCAGACTTCCAGGTGACTTAATTGATTTCTGACAAGTAATACTAATATTCACGTTGATGTCACATTAACCATTTGTCTTATTTGCAGCTGTTTTCTACGGTGGCTCCTAAGGACAAACATAAAGAAAAGTGTGCTACAAATACCAAAACACATAGAAAACTTGCCCTAGTGCACAAAGTTAGCAGCTAAAATGCTGGATATTTCCCTCATCACAAGAAAAAATGTGCAGCACTAGTAAATAATAATACTAATAACACAAAACAAAGCATATATAAATTCTGAGGTATGAACTGCTAAATGGCAGCAGCTGCTCAGGATGTAGACGTCCACTAATCAGAAGGTCGGTGGTACGATCCCCGACGACTCCTGTGTCCTTGAGCAAGATATCGAACCCCAGGTTGCTCCTGATGGTTGGGTGTGTGTGTGTGTGTGTGTGTGTGTGTGTGTGTGTGTGTGTGTGTGTGTGTGTGTGTGTGTGTGTGTGTGTGTGTGTGTGTGTGTGTGTGTGTGTGTGTGTGTGTGTGTGTGTGTGTGTGTGTGTGTGTGTGTGTGTGTGTGTGTGTGTGTGAGAGAGAGCATCATTTGTTAACATCTCAGTGGCATCACCTGAAAACTGAAAGTTTTTATAAAAAACAAGTGAAGCCTGTTTGGATGCATGAAAGACGCAGCAGATACATTTAATGCAGTAGTCCCTCTCTATCTCCCTTTCTCTCCCTCTGTCTCTCTCTCCCCCTGTCTTTCTCTCCCTTTCTCCCTGTCTCTCTCTCTCCCTCTCTGCCGCCCGCCCCCCCCCCAGGGGACACCATATCGGCTGTTAAATCACCATGGTAACAGGAGGTTTGAGGGCAACTCAAAAGAGCTTTCATCTTCTTCCTCTCTGTCTCTCTCTGTCGCCTTCTTCTTCTTCTTCTTCTTCTCTTTTTTCTCAGATTTCTTTTCAAAAGACTTTCTTTCACCTTCTAATCAACATCATCATATTAATTAGTGTTTCAGGACTATAAATCCACTGTTAGACTGTTATCTGTGTTTATTATCATCTGTTCTATGTATTTTATTGTCAACAATGTGCAGAGCCAAAACAATCATAAACTTAGAAATATTGTGTGTATCTAAAGTCTGATATATTGTTCTTGTTGCCTTCACCAGTTCCTGAAGGGAAATATCTGGACTTTCTAGCTGCTAATTTTGCCTGCCTGTGATGGATAATCTCAGAAAGAATGAGATTACATTAATTACAGGTTGTCATATTTCCCCCTTATTAGTAGGTGATTTCTAACAGAGTTACAGCTTATTTAATAATATTAAAAGTCTATTACTGTTTCCATCAACAGCCTGTTTTCTGTTAAGACTGCCACCTACTGTGTTTGTGTGTGTGTGTGAACAAAGAGTAAATCTGTTCTGGTTGCATAGGCTAATGTGTCAATGAAACAGTGTTAGAATTCACACATTGAATTAAGACTTAATTTCTGCACCGTGCATTGTTCAAATAACATTACACAAGCATGGCTTTAATGCCATATCAGAGGTAACAAAGATTATATTCATTGAGATTCACACAACCCTCATATTTGTTTAGTTATCTACAGTAGTATTTGTGAAAAGTATTATTAAAAAAAACACTTGACACATAATATGAGGATCCTTTAAAAAGGACATACAGTAGGGTTCACAGGTCTGAGACCCCTTCATACGAGACAGATGTCACATGATCGTTCTCGGTAGTCTTTGATCCCGATCAGGAGTAAAAAGAAAAAAAACCCGGTCAGGATAACACTTCTTTTCAATGAGCTCTTTGACCAAAAGTAAATAACTGTTACTACATCAAGAGCCACTGACTCAGGGGCCCCTTGACCCCTATAGGCCTCTGGGTGAATGAACCCATTCAGAAGGACTAAAGAAAGATCAGAAACACACAAACACACACACACACACACACACACACACAAGAGCAACTGCAAGTGTGTAAGTGAGGATATGTTTTATTTATTTGGTTCTTTAGATCCCTCCTTTAAAAATAAATGAATAAATAATAATAATATGTAAACTAATGAATTCTCTTTGATTAGAGGGGTAAATCCAGTGATGAAGGGTGATCTGACCTCATGGATAATTGGCTCTTAGGTCTAAAATCCTCCATGTGTGACTGTCTACATTCCAGGAGAGCCTCTGATATGAGAGCTCACAGCTGAAACCTGCTTGCTGAGAAGCACTCACCCATAAACGGTCATGGGTTTAACCTAGTTCTGTGGTTTTCATCCTGTTTAACGCGCTGACACACCTCGAGAACACATAACAGTCCAAGTTGTGCCTACGCATGTTTAGTTATTAGAAGTTATTGGTACTCTTGTCTATAGAGTATCATGATCAGTGATCCTTGGTCAACTTCGTGTGCAACTTTTACACCTATCGTGTTATTGGTCGGTGATTAGTTTTGGTGATTTGTGTCAGAAAATGAAATTAACTCACACTGAATGTGTTGCATATCCTGAAATAATACAAGGAACCAAAACTTTCTAATGCAAAAAAAAACTGAATATATGACTAATGATTTACTAGATAAAAGCAGGAGAATAAACTATCAGATTAATCCTCTGGGGGATATCTAACCATGTAGATGTGACTGTTTTCTCTGAATTTCTCACTGTATAACAAATCGTTTACATGACCCGCTGTCTTCAAAAGCAGTGCAGTGAGTCAGCTAGAAAGTTAATCAACACTTTCACTGAGAAAACACTTTGAGCACACATGCCTGCATACACACACATACACACAAACACAAACACACACACACACTTTTTCTCCTGCTATGTTTAAAATGTATTCAGTTCCAGAAAGAGCAGAAGTCCCCTCATCCGTCTTAGAAACTCATTAGGGAAGCATTTAAGACCCCGTGTTGCTCACTTCAAGCTTATTAACACGGAGTCATTGAAGAACAGCGGTGTAGTTATTCTGTATATATAGTCATTAGACTAAAAAACACTAAATTCTCCTTTCGTTTTCCTGGAAAGCTTCTAATTTCGAGATTGCGTGTAGGTTGTTCATTTTTTCCAGTTTCTGCTCTCCAGCTCATTCTGTTGTGCCAGCCGTCTGTGTGGTTATCGCCTGCCAGCAAATCGATGCCTCTCTCGGGGAGAGAGCAGACACAATTCAGTGTAACATCCTTTGGGTTGTTAGTTAATCAGGGAGGCAAGCATGCGTGACCAGCGCTAACAAGACCGGGGAAACGGGGGGGGAGAAAAGAAAGAAGGTGGCGAAGAGGGGGTGGAGATGAAGTGGGAGAGAAAACGGAAAGAGAAGTGAAAGCTGACTATGAAAAGAGGAAGAAAGAGGGTGGATGTGTACACCTGACTAACACAAGCCCATAGTAGCATAGTTGAAGTGTTGCATTAGAAAGGAAACACGCCTTTCTATTCTATTCTATTCTATTCTATTCTATTTCTTATTTTCAATAGTCCACTCAGATGTCCTGCCAACACCTGCATAGCTGTAGCAATGGTTACGACTTGGCAGCAGTAAAACCCTAATTATCAGTGAGTTATGTAAGGGCGGGGCCAGTGCCAACACTTAACAGCCATACTCTCGCTCTCTGCCTGTCTCCTCAGCGTTCACTTGGCACTGATTATAAGTGGTAGATAGATGAAAGCGGCGTCTGATCCGACATCAATTCCCAGACCGGAGTTTGAACTGCTTTTGTCATTATTTTGTCATTTGTTTCAGTCAGTTTATGGCACATCGGAGTCGGCAGAGAGACAGACGATAACGCAAAAGTCACCCGGTGGTGGGAAAATAACTACTTACGTTGACTCATGTACTGTACGTCAGGACAATTTAGAGGTACTTTACTTGCACATTTTCTATTTTGTGCTTTGATATACTTCTACCCCACTACTTTTCAGAGGACGCAGCACAAGATAAGTGTATTAAAAAGGATTCATTCTTGACTAAACAGCAGTACATAGCGAAAGCTGCTCGGGGCTTTTCTGCATAATGACTGTTGTTACCTGCCATACTTAAAGTGCACTTGTGAAAAATCTTAAATGAAGGAATTGTACTTGTAAAATGTCATTTTTACAGTGTGGTATAGCTTATGTTTTACTTATGTAAAGAATATGAGTACTTCTTAAACATCTGCACCTTTATCTTAATGGCCCTGCTTCAGGTTTTAGGTTAGGTGTCAGTAATGTGCTGTTTACTGTAAGGCTACAACAATACATTATCAATATGATTAGTCAGTGTTTAAAAATGTCAGAAAATAGTGAAAAATGACGAT
The DNA here is from genome assembly GCA_036937835.1 of Pampus argenteus. Lineage (NCBI taxonomy): Eukaryota > Metazoa > Chordata > Actinopteri > Scombriformes > Stromateidae > Pampus > Pampus argenteus. Next base: position 5,151,605 of record CM072872.1, on the reverse strand, counting down.
AATTATTCATTTAGTTTTGTCTGACCAACAATCAAAAGCCCAAAGATGTTGACTTTACTAAAACTGTGACAACTATCAAATAATGACATTTGAGAAGCTGGTTCCTGTTGTTATTTTGGCATTTCTATAAGTATCGTGTATAGAGGCGGATAATCTGTGTAATCCAAATCACTGTTTCTTCCCCTTAAACTAAAACTACTTGTTTACAGTCGATCCCTGATAGTTTTCACTGTGTGATGTGATACCGTTATGAATGACTATAACTGGTCTAAAACTAATAATGAAAAAAACAAAAATGTGAATTAACTATAAATGCAATAATTCTCAGTAGGAATAGCTGCCAACATCCTCACTGATAAACATGACTCACGTTTGTGTTATTGTCTAATTAGCCGTCAGGTACAGTAAATCCAGACAGATGAATTTTTACACTGGCTGCTTTCCATTCAGTCACTCATCAAACCACCTCCGCTGTTGACTGTATGAAAAAAAAAAAAGTCCATATCCAATTAGTAGAGTAATTTGCAGCCAAACAGAGATGTAATTACGTCCACCTCTCTGTTCCTCAAGGGCAGGAGCTCAATTCAGGGTTGTGAAATTCAATTACATTACCGGGAGCGAAGGACTAATCTGGGAGAAATTGAGTGAGCGGCGTAGACGCAGAAAGAGGCAGACAGGGCAGTAGTAGACTGTGTTTGAAGACTGCGTAAGTTGTGCGGTTCGCAAGCACTTCATTTTATTTCTGCGCTATGTGAAAATTGAGAAACAGATGCAGGGAGAAGAGCGAGAGAGGACAGAGGACAGAGACGGGACGAAGCAAAAGGAGTTTCAGAGAGTGAGAGAGAGCACACGGTGGGGAGCAATTACGCATCATTAAAGATTGTTACACCTGTCGGTGCTGAAATTGTGCAGCAGAGTTGCAACGAAACAGAGCGTCATATCTGCCAAAATATCCGGGGTGCGAGGAAGTTATCATTCACTGCTATTCGTTTGATTCCCAGAGTGTCAAATGACCAAGTGCAGCTTTTTAAAGTCTTTGATTGGTGAATTCGAATGACTCACACTGAACATGAATAAACAAAACAATGATTCACACAAATATTGAAATATAATCCCATGAATATAAGCAAATGACCCCTGTTTACATTTGCATATTTGGCAGATATCAGAAAAGCTGCATGTAAATGCATCTATAAGAAGCGTTCAACATGGACCGCGTGTAAACTCATCCATCTCACCGAGATGGATATAACCTATGTAAGATCTGTCCCCTGTGTTAATTGCAGCTGAAGTAACATTTAAAAAGCCGTCATTCTGCCTTCCTCATTAAAGCCACGAGACAAAGCGGCTTCAACACTTTCCACACACACACACGCGCGCCGCCCCGAGCTGTTGTAGCATTGATTTGATTTGTGAGAAGTGTAAATGCTGAAAGAAAATTCGCGGTGATGGAGCAGCAGTAATGAGAAGACTGAAAACTTTAGTCTCGCTTATATTTCATAAATATGATGCATCCACGTGTTTGTGAGGTTTCTAGATAAACTGCTGTTTCTGCTGGCGGGTAAAGCAGAGTTGAAGATGAGATCAGTACGTCTGTGTGTACAAACCCATTACCAAATGTGTGTGTGTGTGTGTGTGTGTGTGTGTGTGTGTGTGTGTGTGTGTGTGTGTGTGTGTGTGTGTGTGTGTGTGTGTGTGTGTGTGTCTTAAATTGCTGGTTGCTCTCCATTGGGGCAGGGAGTTAACACAAAGGCTTTCAGGATGTTGCTTCCTCATTAATTAGTGGCTCTAAAAGTGGCATACATACACTCCCACTGATGACCACATACACACACACACACACACTCACACACACACACACACACACACACTTGTACATACATATAAAAAAGCAAGCTGACAAAGCAGCAAACACTTGTGCACAAAATAAAAAATAAGACCATTAAGCACAAAGCTATAATACTACACAGCACACTAACATCTATGCATGTCTCCAACACACACACACACACACACACACACACACACACACACAATCTTCAGCAGACACATCCAACATGGCTGCAGCCGATTGCTCAGCTGCAAAATATTGTGTTTAATAATTCAGGACCTACTGCTCGGCTTGGCTCAGCTCTGCACTGTGTCTCGCACTCTGGCTGCGGAAAAACCTAAACGCTTCCTCTCCTCCCTCCCTCCCTCCTTCCTCCCTCTTTCCAACCTCTTTCCAACCTCTCCGTTTTTTGTCCTCCTTTCTCTCCGTTCCCTGTGGGTGGCCTCCTTGGTTCCCTGTGTCCCTGTCTTTCTCCCTGTCCTCCTTGCTCCTTGCATCCTTATCTCTCCTTCACCTCACTTTTGTTTTACAGTTAGTCATCCTCCTGTACTCTCTCCTTTGCTCTTTTTGTGCCACTCCCGATCTGTTTCTTCATTTCGTCTCCTCCCTCCCCTTCTTTTCTACATTAACACCCCTATATCTTCTCCACCATTTCACCTCCCCTTGAGTTGTTACCTCCCTCCTGGCCTCCATCACTCCCTCAGCCCTCTCCCCCTCTACTTCCCAGCAGTATTGATTCGTAGCAGGGCAGGATTGCAGTCGATGGGGGGGCATCTGTGAGAGGCTTGGCACTGGGGACTCTCCGGGGTTTGTGCAGAGATTAAGCCAGGACAAACACACGGCTGATTGAACTAATGCTTCCTACACACCTGCAGGTTTTAAAGAGCTTCATTCTGGAGACGTTTTAACAGTATGGGGAACCTTGAGAGGAGAACACAGATCCTATATGAGGGGTTTTCATTCTGCTCTAATATCAGAGCTACTTCTTCTATTACACCAAGTGGTCTAAAACACACACAAGGTTCAGTATTAATCACAGCTTTCAACATGCGAACCAAACTCAGAGTCATAAGTGGGTTATGTTGGTATAAAAGTCATTTCTACTGACTATCTATTCATTTTCCATTAATGTCCTCACCGCAGGGAGAGTTACTGTGATGCTGGTAGCTAAATGACATCCTGTGGTGAGCAATGTGAAAGTATTATGAGGACATTCATTAGCAGCAGACAAAGACGCTTTTCAAGGTCACAGCAGCAGCTGAGGGCAGGTGTTAGTTTCTCTCAGAGTCAGATAGGTGTGTTGTCAGAAGGATAATCTAACTAAAACAACTATGGTTTATTTTCTCTGGCTTCTACAGTAGTTTACAGACTAGTGTTCAGTCATTTACTGTCATTTATTACAGGGACACAGCAAGGATATATCTTATACAGCCAGTGTCATCATATATCAAAGGTTGCTTTTTTCAAGGAGGATAATCTACTATGTAAATAATGCCAAAATATAAAACTGCAACGCGGCTGTCTGTGCATTGCCTTCATCATTAAAATTCAGTCCACAAACATGCACAGCAAAGAAGCTCTTGATGTGATATTTCAATGAAAAGACTGAATGTGCACAGAAACGATGAATTTCTTAATTTATCAGAAAATAAAAGCTGAGGTCACGAATTAACATTAGCTGCAAAATCCATTCAAATACTTTTAAAAATGTTTTCTCTTCTCATTCCAACTTGATGCTGCTGTTGTGGCTAAACATTTTCAAAGATGCGATTGTAGAACTGAAGGTCCTCTGATGTCTCTGCCAATACCTCCAGTCTCCAGCTGGGAAAACTGCACATTTCTACATTAATTGACCAGATTGTTTTTTTGTTTTGGATCAGTTGAGCACAGAATGAGAAATGATGTAAAGAGTAATATGACAACTAGTTTTCAACCACGTACAGATGACAGAAAACTAAAAGTGATACTGTGTACATGTATCCAATGCCGCAATGTTTTGCACATAGAAAATCCTCTCCCTTATGCACGAGGTTAAAGCCTTGCAAAAATGGAGATCACGTGATACGGTACAAAAATAAACACGTAATGCTAATCGAAAGTTCAGACATCTGCAGTTATACAGAAACCGAGCACACACTGGTGATGAGGGCCTTGTGATACTACAAAAAGCTCAGGAATAAGTGGACCTTGAGTTGAAATTGTTTTGTCAACTCACCTTTGCAGTCCTTTCTCATCATTGTTTACCAGAGCTGAATATAACAGTGAATAAATATAGAGCAGATTAAAAAACAACTCGAGTCTCCCAAACACCTGGTTTATACAAATTAATAGATTAAAAAGAAGAGACGTGTGTGAAACATGTAGATGCAACTATACACTCTTTCATCACTGTGCTCAACATGAGCTGCATTATTCTGCATCATTTTTAACTAATAAACTTTTCACGCTGCTTGTCATAAATCACAGAAACCTTTGAAACTACATCAGCTCTGTGTTTTTTTTGGTTTCTTTGAATGCCTGCATGTATCAGCCTCTCTATACATCCTCATTTAATTATAACAAACAAACAAACCCAAGTATCGTGTTGTGACTACTTCCTCTGGGTCCATTAGAGCTCCAGCTGGCAGCATGACATAATCCCCCCACTGTTTACTGTTTACCTCACTAATGTATTTGTTTTAATATGTGTTAAGACTTCCAGCAGCACAAAGACGGCGAGCAATAATTTAGCAGAAATTACTGCAGTATCCCAAATTAGACAGCTGCTGTGGTTAACTTTGACCTGTGACCCCCCCCCCCCCCCCCCCCCCCTGTTCTGATTGGTTGAGCTGTGGCTCAACAGTAGGAGTGGATTTCGCTTGTCGGGTTTTTTTTTCCATTTTGCATGAACTTGAAATGGGAACTTCTTAAATACATCCGTACTTGTTTAATGCCCGATCAGAAATTTGCAAGTGGCCGACGTGAACAGTGCATGAAACCACCTTAGCAACAACCTTAGCAACAAAGGCTACAGTAAGGATGGCCGTTTACTGGCATGTGTGAATAACCTGATGTCATAATGAGGAGGAAGTCGAGGTAACGTAATAAATGAAGCGCTCAGAGCAGACCGGAGCCCTGGCAAACATATGTTCACATAGACATATGCATCTGCACTGTTGCAGCTGGAATGCACTTACAAATGGCATATTTCATTTATCTATAAGGACCCGTTGAAAACGAAAAAGGTTGAGGACACGCTCATGTTTAAAATCTAAAAAAAATCTATTTCAAAACATTTGGCTTTTTCTTTTCTTACTTTTACTGAGAGGAGAATCAGGGGACATTTTACATGTTGACTTACACATATTGCACAATGTCTTGGGGACGCTGTCCTTTTAGACTCAATTTAATACTCTGATACTCTGAGAACCTGCAAACATATATAGAGTATATAGAAGTCAAGACCTCAATATTCCCCCTTAAAATCAACATTCATTCATTTTCTGTCTACTTAGTTACACAAAACAGAAATACGCACACCATGAAATGTGATAGAGACTGGTATAAAGACTAGCCCTACTGTTCAGCATGTAGGTTTCTCTCTCTCTCTGACCTTGAGCAGATGCTGATTCAGACATAACTCAAGTGAGGATTCATTTTCAGCACGTAGAGAAAAAGAAAAGAACATGGCAGCGAGTGTGAGAGATGGATGTGTTTGTGTTTTTACACAAATAATTGCATGTGACCTGTACATCCTTGTGTATGACTTTGCCTTGAATGCATGTCAGGTATAAAAAGACAAGATAGTGAGGCAGACAGTGGTTTGTTTATGCTTCAAGTCCTTACCAAAGAACAGTGCAAATCTTCTTGGCAGCTCTGGCCACAACACATACCCTGTAGTTTAATAATGAGCTCTGCAGAGACTGTTCTGCATAATCAAATAGAGACACAGACAGGCTGAGATCCCTGACACACACACACACACACACACACACACGCTGTGGCCTCTGAAAAGAGGTTGCCATTAAAGATAACTTCAGTTGTTACTGTGACTTTTTGCATCACAGGCATCAAACCCACAGCGGTTGGAATAAATATTGGGCATCGGGTCATTTTCTGATTCACGGCTGGGTAAACTGTATGTGCGTGCAAAGGAGAACATAAAGGCAAAACTGTTTTAATTCAGTCAAAAAAAACAACACAACGCTCACTTTGGCAAAAGGTGAAGTCGACTACATCTGCTCCACCTTAAAGGGGGGGTGATTTATGCACATTTCCAGCTCTATATTTATATTCTGGTGCTGGTCTGGAATATCTTTGCATGATTTACTGTAAAAAAAACAAAAAAAACAACAACTCATTTGTCTTATACTTTCTCTTTATGTAGTTCAGCCTTTTTATGCTCCTGTCTCTTTAAGGCCCCGCCCACCCTACCAATGAGCCCACTCGATTGGCCAGTTTCCAGAAACTTCTCAAATACATCTGTACATGTTTGAAATCCAATCACAAATATGCAACAAAAGATAACAGAAAATCATTAATAGCATGTTATCTTCTTTTTAACCCTTCACGTTGCATTTAGCTTCAATGCAACAATTATGTAAAATCTGAGACTACAGCAATTGAATAAGCTAAATACTGGCATTTAAAGAAACAATCAAGACACGCCAGTCCCGTTAATATTCGTTTTTGTTAAATGAGCACATTTTAATAGTTTTTTATTGCATCTTTCTATCCTCAGTGTTAAAATTAGACTCGTTCTCAGTCTCCCCGCTGCTCTCTCTCGCTATGACGACTTGTAATATAAATAAACCTGAAAACCAAACGCACCAGCTGCTAATCAGAGTCACGGTGATTCATATATCGCAAACGTCTACCTTTTCTGCTTTTCTAGACTTATAAAACAACAAGCTTACCTTGTTTAGACGCCACGTGAGATGTTGAAGGGAAGGGGAAAAAAACACTGACAGGTTTTTAATGAACGTGAGCGAAACGCTTTCTGCTTTATTTAATCAGTGTTAGACGTGTTCTGTCAGGGATGTTAAGCTGTTGTTAAGAAAAAAAAAAAAAAAAGATACAGTCGCAAAGATTATCCAAGCGTTACTTCCAATCAAAAACCATCGGTGGGGTTTTATGCATCACATTCGACTCATAACACTCAACTCTGTTCTGCAAACGTCACACAAAAACACCCTGCAGAAACATAACTATCCATAAGTTGAACATTTCTGTGCGATGACAGGACATCAATTATGATTCAAGCATTCCTCATCTGTAAACATACAGTAGTGTCTTTTCACAGTGGATGATCGAAGGTCAGAAAAAACAAAAAACAAAAACATAATCATTGTTTCAAGTTGAGATGCCTCCCGTGACCAATCATATTTTCTGGTTATTGTAAATACATCTGATTCATCTGACACCACAGTTCTGACTGAACATCTCTTCTACATCTAAGACATCTGTTTCTGATATCATGTCTAAAGAAAAAACACTTAATTTGATAAATTTATTCAACAGTGATAGTCTATTTTCTAACGCTCTATTCGAGGAACCCATATTGATGCAGCTGCAGCCTGATCTCACTTATTCAGACAACCCATTACAGTTTCATCTCTCGTTAAAAAATGATTGAGGTATGAGTCATGGCCAGCAACTATTTCTACCTGTTTTGATTCTACGCTGTCACCTTCTATTAGCCTTCATCTCTACTGCATTAGAGAGCAAACAGTAACCATATGTTGTGATTATTCATCAAAGATGTACAGTAATTAAGACACAAAGGTAAAAAAAAGTGAAGTCATTAGTGCAAAGTACCGTATTTTTCGGACTATAAGGCGAAACAATGAAAGACAATGACAGTTAATTGATACTGCTCCTTATGTCACATCTGAGACATAAGGAACAAGAGGGCGCTTCACAAAGTGACTGAGTGATCGAGTGCTACTGTATATACAGTATGTGCTGCCAGGGCTACAGCTGTACAGGCAGAGCATCAGATGGGGACAAGCGATGGCTTGAATTTCATCTGAGATCATTTTACTGTTTGGTTTCGCTGCATTACTTGAGCCGAGAGGTTATATCCACTTATACAACTGCTATACATATTGTACATTTCTATTAGTCAATGTATAGCTATACAATGATAGCAAAAGGTGACTCCACCCGTGTGTCCATAAACTATAATCTAAGATTTAAGTAGTATTGTGAGGTGGGGTTTTTTTTCTGCTGAGGTAGAGAGAGTAAAGAGAGCTCCTCGCCAGTGTTTACATTACATCTCTGACACACACACACACACACACACACACAGTGCATGATCAGTGTGAAGCATGACATCTGTCCTGAAGGAGTTCACTCAGTATAACATCCTGAGTCACTGTTATAAAAGACATTATACATTTGGAGAGAAAAAATCTATTTCTGGTTTATCAGCTAGGATCATGATGTTTAGACGCACACACACACACACACACACTCGGTGTCATAATCTAAGTATCCTCCACTGTCTGGCAGATCCGTGGATCCCAAAATTGAGTGCAAATTAGTCTTCTGTCTCAAATGTGTGTTGGTGTTGTGTTCAGACAGATGGTGGAAAACGCTTGCAACCTCACGGGTTCAAATTGTAGCTAAAACGTAATCCAAGAAGAAGACTCAGAACTAGAGCTGTAGTTGTACATAAAGAGTGATTATCTCAGATACTGAGTGGATTTCGCTATAAATCTAATATTTTGCCACCTTTATCTGACAAAACAAATCCGTGTTGTCACTCATGACGCGCCTTCTGTCTGACTGCCTTTGTTTTAACTGCCTGTCTGACATATTTCGATACGAGACGATGTTTTTGGCTGCGTTGAGCACAAAGGAGGGTTTAATTTGTTTTTATTATACAAACCTAGACTGAGTGGGAGGTGTGTCTGCTTAGTGCTCAGGAGAAGATGCCACGATTCAGTAGAAGACAAACAATAAAAACAAAAAATGATCCCAGAGTTGAAAAAAAAACCAGATAGACAGAGATATTGTTTAATCCTCTGTAAACTGCACATTAATGCTTCAGCGGATGTGCTTAAATGCTATTCCTGATATGAAAACTGTAGCATTTATGTCTTTGCATACTCTCACTTATTACAACCTAAAAATATGTATCGAATGATCGGTTTCAATCTTGTTGGACAGAGGTGGAAATTGCACTTCTTTCTCTTCCTCTCTTTTCTATCTACATGCTCCCTCAGCCCAACAACATAGGCTTTCCCTGAGGCCACTTGCCAGCATATAATTTGTTCCCAGGTAACAAATTGCAGTATGAGGAAGCCCAGGCATCTTGGTAATTGATCCATTGCATCAGCATCAGTTTACCATTGATCACAGTGGAAGTAGTTGTTGGTTGCTGCAGGAGTTTCACTGCCTGCTCTTTTGTGTTGAGGCAAGAAAAAAGCTTGCTGTTCAATAAGAGTCTATTATAAAGGCTCAGTCCCAGACCCATTTATAAATTAAAGGAAAGCTCTTACACATGAAAGCCATGAGAAGAACAGTAAGTTAAATGCAATTTGCTGTTTTTTTTTGAAGAGAAAGCTGCAGCCAACAGGAATGGATGATCGTCACAGTGATGTCAAAAAGAATATGGACAGAATATGGATTTAACAGGGGCTCCTATCAGGTTAATATCCTGAAACATTATGAGTTATGTCATTTTACTGGTTATCTTCTTGTCTTCTGGTACGCATTAAATTTTACACATAAGCCCGTTTGATCCAGAATAATGAATCTCAACAACTGATGGATAGATTGCCTTTAAATGTTGTACAGACGATCCATGTTCACCAGTGGATGAATCCTAATAACTATGGTGATCCCATTAGTTTTCATATTGTGCTATTTTGTAGCATTTTGGATATTTAGGGAAACGTTGGATGGATTATCATGAAATTTGATATGTAGTGTCCCCAGTGGATCGATCCTAACTTGGCTCGTTAACAGAAAGCCTGCATTACAAACTGGGGGTGTAGAATATAAAATACATGCAGAATCACAAGGCGAAGAGGCTCTAACAAAACAGGGATGCAGAGTTGGATTATGGGAAGTGTAGTTTCTGGAGTTTGACCCCATATGAAGACAGTAAAGTCAGGGTATATCGATTATATGTGACTCTGTTCTGCCAAGTACAATACTAAATCCATAAAGCACCCTTTATTGTGTCATTTAACAACATGTTTGTTTTTTTTGTTGTTTTTTTTAAACCATAACACAACAAAACACAACAATAGCAAGCCAACCGGGTGACAGCCACAGGATGGATTCCCCTCAGCTGTTAACCACTTCTAATGGTCTCGAATGTAACACTGTCAGCTTGTGTGGTACAGTGCAATTAATTGAGGTGCTATAAATATTTAATGACATTCACAAGACTGTTCCTCTCATGTATAGATCACACGCAACAGCGACCCGATAAAAAGCCGGCAGCCATATTTAGACAAGACGAGTCAAAATCCCACCAGGAAGTGTTCTGTTTATGAAGTCTGTTTCAGCGGGGATGAAAAAACGGAGCTGTGCAGGCCTGAGATCAGCTGTGAAATGTTACACCTTGACACGGGATAGGTAGAGCATTAAACCACACTGTGTCACTAACAAGAAACATCCCTAACACACACACACACACACACACATTCAGAGTCGCTCACATTCTCTTCTGATGTTTCTATCTGATCACACTGCACCACCTCACTTCATTGGCTCATCAGTGAGAGTAAAAATAGTCAAGTGGTGCTGACTGATAAAAGATGGTGTGAGGCTGCCTAGAGAGGCTGTTCTATAATTATGCAGATGGAGAGGTTTTGACAGCCAAGCAAATACACAGATAAAATGCTCACCAAGAGTTCCCCGACACGTCAACAACAAGGTGAAGTGTGTGAGAGAGAAGTGATTTCTGCAGGAAATCATGTAATCACAAGTATGGGTTTGCACACACACACACACACACACTTCAGCTTGTTTTATAATGTCCTTGTTCTTTAACGTTCTACCTATCCTGTGACTGGTAAGTTGCAAAAGTCAACATATCATCTCAACATAATAAGAAAGATTTGCCTGTGTGACTGCATTTGTATGTTTATTTTAAAGACATGTCATGGACGTGTGCAGGTTTTTTTGCATGATTTAAATTTCAAAACCCACTTTATTTATCTTAATCTGGTCCTTTATGCAGCCCACGAGTTTAGTCTCTGTCTGAAACAGTTTTAGCTCCTGTCTCTTTAAGGCCTACTCTGTTCTGATTGGTCAGCTCCCAGAAGCTGCCCTTCAACATATTTCTTCTGACACCGGAGGCCGTGCAAACAAACAATCCACTATTTTTATTTATTTTTTTCTCATTCGTGACTCAAAATGTCAACTTCTGAAATACATCAGTACATGTTTGAGCTGGAGTCTGAATAGAAATTGCAAGTGGATGATGCAAACAACCAATGAAACAACATTAGCAACTAAGACAATGAGGAAGAATTCAAAACAAGCTGCAGACCTCGCTTTTTGACTTTCATGTTTTTTTGAGACTTAAATAGCTGGAATGACTTTAGTCCATTAACCACATAAAACCAGGAGGTTGTAAATACTGACTGCCCATCACAAACTACACAGGTGAGATCAGAGAGTCAATGTAGTGAAACCTAAACAGAAATCCATTCAGCTTGAGTGCAAGGTTGAGTTGAAGCTGTTTAACAAACCGTGTGTGACCACATGGTGTCCACTGAACATCAAGGGAGCGCAGGTGTATGCAAACACACACACACACACACACACACGTGAAAAAGCTTTGCAGTTAGACTGACACTACTCAACATCTTTCCATTCACAGACATAACCACAGAACCCATAAAGAGAAACTCATAATCTATATGCTGTAGCTGTCGTTTAACCTCGTTAAGAAGTACTCGTGGCGCTGGTGTGAATGATTTTTATTTATTTATAAGTCAAGATAGAGACATTTAATTTATCATGATCAATTTAACTCAAACATACTTATCCTGATTGAAAAGGGTCTACCCATGCTCATTAACCAACTCTTCTAATCAATATGAAATTAATGATCCCAAATGACGTCACATCAAAAAAAAGAGAAAAGAAAAGAAAAAAAACTCAGTACATATCAGTGTTATCAAATGCCAAAACCTGGCTCAGATTTGTAATCTAAATCTTATTACCATCAGCATTGATAAATGTTATTCTCTGTCAACTGTTGTAGTTTTAAACCATATTTAGCTCTACATGAAGCATATATGCTTAATTACTGGATTTAGAGAAATGTTCAAACCTCACAGAGAAGAAGAATTGCTGTTCTAGTTAAAGGGGAATATTAAGACAGTGATTTACGACTCTGACATTATCCTCAGCCTTATAAAAAATTCATAACTAGACCTGAGTACAAACACTCTTATAAACACAGAGTATTATTATACTAACAGATTCATGCACGCGCACCACAGCAAACACTCAGCAAACACTTGAGTCACTAATGATTAAGATTACGCTGCAGTTTATACATCATAAACATATTAAATCCTTGAAAAGGGGGTAATAAGGAAACTTCTGGGACTCTATTCCCATGTTAGTAATACTTTTCTGGCTGCACTGTGTAATGTGTTCCTATCTTCAACCTATGTCATTCGCCGCCATGTGAGCATGGCAAATGCGTTGTATGCTTATGTGTGAGTGATTTGTCGTAGTTCACTTGGTGCTGAAGAGGAACAGAGACGGGGAGATGTGACAGGAGCATCTGGTGTGAGAAAACAACCTCGCTTACTGCACTCTGCGGAGCTTCAGAAATCCTGCAAATCGCAGGGCGCAACTGTTTACTGCGACATTGTGGTTCTTCTACAGAAAACCATGCAGATACAGTGTATATAGTACATAGTTTTGATTACAGCCGCACTGCAACTTGATGCACTGACTCAAATGCCTGCATGCAGCTGTATGTGGTGAAGCTTTCCCAATAACTTAATAAGATTTTTTTTTAATTAATCGAGAATAAATAAATAAATAAATAATGTCTTTTGACCAGAGAGTATCTACTATTGAACAGCGGCTAAAGCTGCAGTGGATTTTTAAAGCCACAGCTATGCAGAGCAACAAACACCTCAGTAACCCCTCTCTATCCGTGACAAGTCAAAGAAGTCTTGTCCTCATTCTGTCAACAATAAGGTACTATATAGTGACGCTCCACGCTGAAAGCCAATAAATCTTACACACACCAGTTTTCATTCATTCATTTTATAATTGCTAATACCGGCCATTTACCACATACAGTTTCAGCACATGCTGTCAAATTATGGCTCGTGAAAGACAGCGTTATCCTGATCACCTCTTCACTTCTTCACTGCACAATACTTAAACACAGAAAAGAATGAGATGCTTAAACACTAAAGATTAACATACCAGTGAGTCTGTGACCATTCAGTATTCTACATTGTCTACTGTTGTTTAAGTGCAGGAAACTATCTGAGGAATGATGGGAGTAATTGTTTAATCCTGAGCAGGTATGTGGAGGAAAGGATTACAATGCAAACAAAAGAATGCTGTGTGATTTTTGTCCAGTATAACGTATATAATGTGTATGTCGACTATTTGTGATTGTTAAGTGAGGATTTAGTGCTGAGAAGACATGTTTTAATGTAATAATGGGTTTTTGTTTTAGGCGAAGTTCATGACGTGAATGACATGCAGATTATAATCAGTGTTTAAAATCCAACTTGTGGGAACTTTCCCAATGAAAGTGAAGCAGTTCGAATGGCAACTTTGCTGTGCCAGGCTTACTGTCAACAACCGGCAGCACGACATAATTTCTCTGTGCTTTCTAAAACAAAATAAAAATAATGATGTTTGTTATGATGTGACAATGCTATGGTTATGGTCCGGTTAGGTTTAGGCACAAAAACCACTTGGCTGGGTTTATAGATAGATTACGGTTTGGGTTAAAGTTACTACTTCCTTAAAGTAAGACGAACCTTGTTGTCACGGCTACAATAATAACTACAGGGTTACAGTTAGGGGACGACCATCATTACGTTGTTTTTTTGGGGCGACTGACATTATGACCTATTGAGTGATTTTTCTTGGGAGGACAGTCTCATGTATTTATGCTCACATGCAAACAGCTGGAATATTTCACAGAAAAGATGGACGTAATGTTTTGTCTGAAGAAAGTTATGAATAATGTACACAAATCTCTTATTAGACAGAATATGTCCATTAGCAGGCAAAGGAAAGGAAAGGAAACGAGTTGGACGAGTCAGCATGGGGGCGCTGGAGAACAACTCGGCTACCTACGGTTATAGTAAAGAAATAATCAGTGTCATAGAAAAAGTAATGAGAAGAAACAGAGAAGAAACTGGCTGGCAGAGGTATGAAACTGGTATATTCTTGCTAATTCCTGTACTTCAGCCGTCAGGCAGACAGAATGAAAATAGACCGAGACTGAAATAAACAAGTACATCGTTTTGGAGATGATGTTTGAAGCTGAAAGTCAGGATTCTGCATTGGTGTTCTGTCAACACGCACACGTGCAGTATATATTAAAAAAACAAAAACACGGATGCTTAAAGATGTGTGATAGTTTTTAAACTTTGGTGTGCCTTCTGTCTATGTTATCAGCCTACATTTACACTAATGTTCCAGTTGTACAATGACGGTGCTGCATATATCTCATGCATGTAAAAAAAAAAGAAAAATCCTACAGTAATTCAAAGCTGGGATGACAGATGAGGCAACCAGGCTGACTTCATAGTTACAGCCTCATTTAGTCCTTATAGACTCCAACCATAATGGTACATAGTGAGTTTAGACTGAAGGACATCTTATCCAATTATTTGAATCACAATAATAATTACACACCTGAAACAGAAACTATTAGTGCAAAGTCAAAGTACACAAACAAAATGAAGCCATGCTGGATTGCCGACTTATTTTACACCATGTAGCACTTCTTCCTTCTTTGCAACTTATTGCATTTACCAGTAAAAAAAAAATAGACTGCACAGTGAAGGCAAAACAAATGAATAAATGATTGTGTTTTCCACCCTGAGACAGACAGTGGGTGGGAGCAAGGTTGGATATGGGCGCAACGGGTAAGGTTGAGTGAGAGGGGGAAGGAAATAGAAGATGGAGAATGGCAGTTAAAGAGGGAGGAGGTTTGGGATGAAGAGGAAGAAAGGAGGGAGGGACCGAGGGATTCGGGGAGTGAAGAATTGGAGCAGGAGAGGGAGGGAGGGTGGGTGAGAGGTGGATATTGGCACGACTGTGTTTCTGCAGCGACTGCCCAGATATGATGAATGGCCTGCAGATACCACAGTACAGCTGAACACAAACATCTCTATTGTGTACACTCTGCCTTCTGTGATTCATCATTTGCTTGTTTGTTTTTTTTTACCTTGGCTATGCTATTCTTTCAGATGTAGCAAATGAGATGAGTGAAAGCAGCATGAAGTCAGCAAACGCAGCTCTAATAACCAGAAATGGATCCTGATGACATAAAGAATTATTACCATGAGAGCTGAGATAGTTACAGACATCATCATCAGATACGAACATGTCACTCCTTGTCTAGTATAGCCCATCCTTATTCTGAATAGCAAACTAATCTAATTCAAGTCACTCTGAAAGCACTAAGGACGAGCAGGAGAAAGTCAGAAAATAAATATCTAATGGTCTAGGTATAGACTAGGCCTGATTTGATAGTTTGATAGAAATCCACCATGAAAGCACATAATAAATATGCAAAGTTCGGTTGCATGAACAAAACCCAAGCGTGCTCCCTCCCTGTCTCATAAGCAGCCTATCATATCCCATGATAATGGAGCGCAAACAGTCAATCATTTTAACACCATCAACAGAAACAAGTGAGGAGTGAGAAAATAAATGCTGATCGTGCTCTTCTTAAAACATGTTTTTTTTGTGTAAGTTGTATGAAAGAGGTAACGTTTTATACATCCTCTGGCTCAGCTCCTCCCATCTACAGCTATGAAGTCATAGCACAGATAGAAATTCATGAAAATGCTGGTTTATTTATAACTATGTTGGGCTTTTTGCTTTATGTATCTGGGTTAAATCAGAGTAATTACAGCTCTGCTGCAGAGACAGAGTTGAGGAGGACGTTTTCGTGGCGCTGCTGACATTTTGGACCAGACAAAGCAGTCAGATAAGAGGTGGTAGCTTTCTTTTTTCTTTCTTTACTCTGGTCCTACTGTGTCATTTGGGCATATTTCACACGTTTGTCTTTATTACTTTCTTGTTTTTTTCTTCTTTCCTGCTCTTACTGTACTTCTTTTCCCTTCTTTTTCCCCTCTATCACCTCATGTCTCTCTCTTTCTCCCTCTCTCCGAGCACAAGCTTTCCATCTCCTTACTCAAACGGTTAAATGGTTGTTGGCAGTGCGACTGATTGATCGTGTGGCATCTTATTAGTCCAGATTTCAGCTCGTATAGCCTCCTCCTAAGAGACCTGGAAGGCAATCTGAAAATCATCCTTGTTGTTGTGCAGTCCTTTACCCAGTCTGAATATGGTACAGCTTTCCCAGTGGCTGCTTAAAAGGCACAACACAAATGCAACACAAAAGTGCACACAATGTCTGCGTCCGATTTAACATTAGCTTATAATGAAACGATATATGTTAAGTGTATATTCTGTCTGCTAGCTGTGATGCTAATTTCTGCTGAATTAAACTCCATTAACTTGTGTTAAAAAAAAAAAAAATCAGCGACCTATAAGCTGCAATGCTGTTTAGTGCCATGTAAAATCCCCAATCCTAGAACATGCAGTAGTACTATGTACTGAACTACTCTACTTCTTTGGTACGAGGCCATGATGAAGTGTTGTAATACGATCCAAAGTGTCCTTGCTTCAGTTTTCGCCAGCCTTCCCCTCCTTCTTGCACATTATTATTATTATCTTACATCAGGTCAGTTTGTTGTATATCGCTTATTTCTTTGGGGATTTGAACAGAAAAAGGATGAAGAAGATAATAAACAGAAATACTAAAAAAAAAACTAATGACATTTAGTTCCTATAAATAATACCGTGTATTAAATGTGTTGCATTAAACTATATAAAATATTGTCTCGGGAGTAACATTCAATGTCTAAGGCCCTTATTTGCATAAAACAACAGAAATAAACAACAGTGGGAGGCTGGTAATGACTTCTTTTTCTTTTTTTCATCTAAGTCTGTATGTTTTCCTAAATCTTATTTTGAAACAAAGCCTTTAATTTATTCCAATACATTTCTGGAAAAGTAATATTAAGATCCACGCCTGCGTGTGTCCGCATGCCTTGCTGACGTCTGTTTTTTTATTTTTTTTTTAATCATCTCTAACGACTCCTTATCACTCTCCTGGCCAGTTTAAATGATCTTTTTTTTACAACGCGGTGACATACCTGCTCCCGGCTCCTGAAGTGTGCTTTGTGCTCACTCTCATAGCCTGATAGGTCTGAGGATAGGTGAGGTCTGAAGGACTTGTACCACTTTAACAGGTGAACAGCTAGAAAACTGAGCACATAAGACACCTTCTCAAGAAAGGCTGCGAGCGGCCATTCATGACCGAGGAAAAGGATTGGCCCTGGACACCACATCCCTGTCTAAATGTTAAAATACCGCTAAAGGTCACACAGAGGAAGAGGATCTTTGCAGATTTCCTTAGAGAGAGAGACGGTTGGCAGAAACAGGATGAAAGATAAAGAGGATTTTTTTTACCCGTCTTTATGAAAAGATGCTCACTAGAGGAAAACTCTCATCTACACACTGGACAGCTTGATTAAATCAAAAAGCTGGATTTGGAGTTTTAGCCTCACGGTATATATGTATATATATATATATTGGAACTAGTTCTGTAAATACAAAATTATAGGAAAAACAATAAAGGGGGCTAAAGAGGGAGAGATATGGTGAGAAAGCACATAAATACAAGGTAAAGAAAGCATAGAAGGGGGATGAAACAAGCTGAGGAGATGGAAGATGTTGAGGGAGAAACTAGGGCACAGGCAGAAGGAAAGAGGATGCTGGTGTGTTTAAAGTTGAGCCATCCCAGACGCTGCCTGCCAGGACTCGTCCCGCCACGTCCCCTGGTACCGTCGCACCTATTCAGAGCTTCCCGCCACACCTCCATATCTATCTCTCCACCTGTCTTCCCATCTATCTTTCACTAAGTTGTCTCCTCTTCACACACACACAGTCTCTTTCTTTCTTTCTTTCTTTCTTTCTTTCCTTCTTTCCTCCTCTCCTCATGCTGTGAAGGGAAGCAGCAGAAGAGGGAAGTGCTGCATTCATTTATTCATTTCCTAACCCAGAGTCCAGGACCTGTCCTCTCGAGGCTGCAGCCTGTCTGCACTTCCCTGCACACGTCTTTCCATTCAGTCGTGCCTTTATGTCTCCCAGTAACCGGACTGTCTTTGTCCTTAAGTTTTAGCGGTTCATATTTTTATGGGTCATCATGTTCTTCTGTTTAAATCTCTCTGTTTGAATCTCTTTCACACACACACACATACATAAATCCATCCTCCATGTCTCTCTGTCTCCTTTACACTGGCTTCACTTAAATAGAAAATATGAATTAACAACATTCATACCATCATCTAAGAGGTATATTCATACTGTATTACAGGTTGAGTGTTTTAGATTCTCGTTCATAAAAACACAAATATTTTTGCCTAATTAAACTAAACTAAACTAAATTAGTGTAGGAAATATTGTGATTTGAATCTGATGCTTAGCCAGGATGACAAAGCAACATGCAGCGTTGCACTCACAGCAGTAAAGTACGCAATAGACATCCCGAGACAACAAAATGTGTGTTGAAACTATTGCTTCATCCTTTCACAACGTCAGGGGGGGGAGATCACTAAGGTACAGTATATGCAAAAAGATTCATCAGAAAGCAAACTCCACAGGAAAACTATTGACGGTTGTAAGATTCAGTTACCAAGCACAATGCAAGACAGTGAAACAGTGTAAGACTTACATCACACACGTCTGGTAAAGACACTCTAGCTCTGTGTTAAAACTCTGAGGGGGAACGAAAACTAGGAATCTGCTTCTCTGTGTGTCACATCTACATTCAGGGAATTTCAGGGAGAGTATGAAATATTCAGATATGGATCAATCATCCACTTAAAAAAACAGGACCAATAGTTCATAAACCTGGACATTAGAGCATCAGTCAAATTGAGTTTGGCAAATTGTCTTAAATGACACGATTGTTAACTGTGACTAAAAGAACAAAGCTTAAGGCAGCAAAACGTCTCGACTTATCAGCTTTTCAGCTTAAATGCCATGATATTAATTTGCTTTGTGGACGTCCGGCTTTCGTCATGTCAACGTGGGTGAAAGGCGCATGCTCTTTGTAGTCACGCAGCTCAAAACAATTGTGTGTGATCTGTTCTGTTCTGATCTTTCTTTCTATACACACACACACACACACACACACACACACACACACACACCGTGTGAGGCTCCTTAGACACACTGAAAGAATCCATTGAAAATCTGTCCTTAATGTAATCTTAACCATGGAAGCAATTAGCTGCTTTTTTTCATAGTTACATAAACATATAGTTGTTTGTTGTCTTTGCTGTGGCTAAAAATAAATAAATAAAATGCATCAAAAGTAGCAGCTATGAACTTAACCTCAACTGTACAAATAGTAAAAATACAAACTAGAGTGACTTTTGTGGAATAGGATAACTCGATCCTGCTGTATTTTTTTTTTCCACCTTGTAAAAGACAACTTTCAGCACATTTGCACCAATATTACAACAAACATCTCCTCTTAGTCAACAGGAAAGTGAGAAATAAGCTGCCACAGTCAGTAATGTCACTACTGGATAGCGCAGTACTTGTTGAATACTTGTACTTGTTGTATGCTTAATATATTAAACGCTTACTGAAAGCTGCCACGGCCAGTATGAGAGTGACCACGATGGAGATCCAGGAGACCCAGAGTGCCTTCTTCCTGTAGTTCTGAGCCTCGTGGGGCTTCAGACGCATGCTGCTCTCAAGGAGACCTGCAGTGAGACACAGAAACTCTTTTACAAGGACAATTCCTTCTGACTTTACATCTGCGTTATTCAATATTAATTTTTATGCATCAAAATGATTATAATAGGCAGCCAGAAATCTTATATTTATTAATTTTTTCCCCACACATGATGTAAGTGGTCATTTTAACTTTTCAAACACTTGGATAGAAATAAAACTCTCTTCAATCTTGACAAATCAGTACTTGGCTCTTTGAAAAAAGAAATGCTGAGCTTTAAATCCTGCCCAGTCTACATGTTGATTAAATGCACCATTTTAAATGAGTAATCATATTATGGTCACAACAACAATGGTGCATTGTTTCGTTCCTGACTATTATGACAAAAGCCAAAGAGGCTGACAGTTACTGTAATATAGTGTAAGATCAAGACCAAAAACATCACAGTGGCTGTACCATAGTATATTAAAATTACCAAGGAGACCACCATATTATTGCATTTCATAACATTTAGGTTAGCAATAGCAACTCAATTGGGTATTTATTTCCAGTGGGAAAGAAAAAACATGATTTGTGGAACCAGTGGCTTGTTCCACTTCTCCAGTCAATTTAACCTCATAGGAAAAGTCTGTTTTCTGTATCCCCGTAGAAGATAAGAGGTCAGGCTACAGATAAACGCTCCTCAGGGTGATTGTTCACTGAAATGTTTTGTTGTTGTACCAGTAAAATCGAAAACCACTTCCAGAAGCACAGTAGACCTATCAGGGAGTAATTATCGCTGCTTCGGAAACGTTAATAGAGACTGTTTCTTCTTCCCCTCATGCATCCGTCCAATTAGATAATCTTTTTGCCTTTCAGGAGAGCAGCGGATCGTTGGGTATTTACACTGATGGACACAAAACACTGTGTAATCCTGGAGATCCTTGTTATACTGCAGATCACAGGTCATGGGTGGAGTATACTGTAGCACGGATACAGTTTGTCAGGTTCAACTTTCTTCACAGATTTAAACAGAACTCCAAGAGGAGTCAGCTGCAGACATGAGGAGTATGAAATAGTCCCTCAAGCTAATACAAAGAGACAAGTAAATAAACCAGTGAAACCAAAAAAACACAAAAATAAAATAAAGATTTTGTTGTAATTGCTTGTGAGAACCGTCGGCTTTAGCTTTTAAAGACACAGCTCACATCTAATGTCCAACACACCAACCACCACCCAGTCTAAACATCCACTTTCTTTTCCTAATGGCTCGCAGCTCTGTTGCTGTGCCTGAAATCGTTTGCCCCGAAAACACAGATGAAACAGATTCTGAAGTGCCTGAAGCGGTTTCATTGGAGGAGGCTGGCTCTGCAGATTCATGCAATATTTATAAGTCTGAACTTTTACATCCAAATAGATTTTTTTTTAATGCTATCAGTTTCATTCTGTACCAGACATTTGGTCCCAGGGACTATTGAAGCCACCTGCTACCAACTGGGACACAGATTTTGCTGCAAAAACCAGCACACAGTGGGATCTAATGATGGTAGAAACAAGGCGCGTGCAACTTTCCAAGCTACACAAGCAAATGTTATGTCTACATTGTAGTAATGCATGACTTGAATAGTCTCTGAAATAAAAGGACCAGCATGTCTTTGTATACATGTATAGATCCTTTATATTAGATAACCTGTGTAAAGTATATGTTTGACTTAGTATGTGTTATTAGCTGAGTTCTATTTTTAAGATTATTACATATGAAAGGGCATTTATGTGCCATTGCATGTCAGTTATTTGTATATCAACCAATCTAGTGTATGAAAGTCATGAGCTGAATATGTAACACTGTGAATAATGTGAGAAATGATGGAAAGCGTGTCAGGAATTTAATGAGGAAAACGTTGTGTGTTTTGAGATTGAAATATATTTTTCTCATTGGCACAGATGGACGAATGAAGGAGCTTCAACACTGTTATGGATCTCATAGCAGTGGTGCTCACAAGTCACAAAAACCTGCAAATGCTTCCACACGATAGATAAAGTCATTCAAAATCAGCTGTTGTCGAACATACTGAACAACTGAGAAACAATATGACGTAACATACAGGCCCAAAAGTATCACTGTAAAAGCATAAGAGGACATCTGTGTGTGTCTGTGTGTGTGTGTGTGTGTGTGTGTGTGTGTGTTTGTGTGTGTGTGGGACTCATTCCAGAAACAACTGCTGATAGAGAGCCAATAAAGTCACATGGATGTTTTAAGGAGTAAAAAAAGGTCTTTATACTACTGTTAACAGCACATAACTAATGACTGTATCAGCTTTCAATGGTGCCAAATGAAAGAAAAGTCAATGGGGAACTACAGTGTGATAGTACTATACTTCAATGCATTTATAAAACTCACTAAAGGCAGAATTCAAATGGATAGTAGAAATGGTTGCAACAGATGCTGAGATATAGTGTCTTTTAGTACCTAGGATGGGTAAAAAAAAAAAAATAGCTAAATGCTGTATTTCCCCTAATAACAACATTAATGGAACTAATAGCATCTTCAGGTTCAGCCCTCCCAGCCTCGTCAACACCCACATGCTTCAAACTCCATGCACCTTGTTTGTAAAGCAGGATTTCTTTAAAGAATTTGAAGCCCAGTGGCACTCAAGATATTATACGAGCATGCTGAGTTGTACTGTCTGACTAAATTGGTGCCATTCCCCAGAGAAGAGGGCGCTGTTCAGATGCCATCAATATAAGCTGGTTAGAAGTGAACTGAATGGACTTTTCTCGTCACGGTGTTTACTGTTGTCATGATGACATGATCCCTAACTTTAGGGAAGTAGAAACTTTAACCCACATCATCACATTTCAGGTGATCATTTGACCCCAAACCATAAGACATCATTTATTTTTAACATTGATTTGACAAATAATGTCCAATTGATTACTGCTGAAGAAGAAGCACCTGATTAGAAAATGCTCATATGCTCCTCTATATATCCCATCTATATTATCTAAATTTGTTTCTTTCTTTTTGCATTTTCTCAGTCTGGAGCATCCAGTTCATGTCCTCGTTGCTGCTAACTCCCGCTGTTAGTCTAGTGTGGGTGGAGATAGAAGGAGACGGTGTGGACAGAGCATCTAAAGGGAGTTGGTGCAGCTATAAAGATAATCCTTCAACAGCTTCCCTCCATTCAACACTGCCAATTGTTTTTAAAGGAGAGCAAGAAGTGTAACGAAGGGGAAAACATCAGAAACAGGCACATGTGTACAGATGTGGCCATTCAACCCTTTACTTTCACTTTCCAGCTGCCGATGTGAAATCACTTTATCTGGAGGTAAATCACAGGAAATCACTTGACATCTTGAAGGCTTCAAGTCAAGGCCATGAGCAGTTTGATGCATTATTGTCAAAATAAGTCAGCTGTCACACTGTGCAACATGGGGCGTGTGTGTGTGTGTGTGTGTGTGTGTACACCTCGTTCTGTATAAAGATGTTTGGTATGGGCTGTGAGGGAAAGTCATGTGGCCCAACATTTGAGCTGCAATGACACACTTTGAATCATAAGATTAATTCTTCCTGCAGATCACTTCCCTGATAAAGCGCTCATTTACTTATACTTATAATAGATGTGGATGTAGACGGAAGTACAAGCACATGAAAAAATATGTATTCAAATAGCAGACACTGAACCAGGAGCCACAGTGATTTTCTTTGGATATTAGCATATATCCCAATAATAGTAGGGTCACTAGTAAATGAAGCTTAATTCTCCAACAAACAATCTATCTCCATTAATCGCAAACTATTTATAAGAATGTATACTACAATTTCCACCAAAGAATATTGTGTGTGTGTGTGTGTGTGTGTGTGTGTGTGTGTGTGTGTGTGGCAGAGGGGGAAGTGAGACAACATGGTTAAATCACTGCGCTCACATGATCCTGGTGGCTGGGGGATCAGACAGAAGGCATGTGCTCAACGTCTCCTCATACATCGCTCTGTGACACACGCACAGGTTTGTGTGGGTGGGTGTCTGTCTGTCTCTCTCTCTTTCTCTATCACACTTTTCCTTGCTGGATATAATTAACATAACTCGTATCTCAAATAGCTGGTTTACAAACTTCCTAAAACCACTTTTGCCACCAAAAAAATAAATAAATAAATAAAAAAAGCCAGAAAACACATGACCGGTTATCATAATACTGCCGGGTAGAGAGGGATGGACTAGAAAGACGAATAGATGGCATAGATAACCATACTCATAAGACTGCCAACGTTTTCTAAGAGGAGCAATGGCAGAAACATTTATGTAAATAGGAGAGAGATGAGGAAAGCGGGGGAAGGTGACGGGGAGAGATGTCTGATGTGTGAATGTTTGCTAGCAGCTTGTTTTTGCTACACATCTCTCTATAGCTTTTTTTTTTTTTTTTTTTTGGGACTTTTTAAATACATTTTCCATCCTTGATGTTGTCTCAAATAGCCTTTAATATCTCTGACAGCTGCCCTCATTCTTAAACGAAGCATTTAAATCACCATGACACCACAAACAAAAATAACACGGCCGGTTACGGACATTTAACGGGGCACTCCTTGATTCATGATTAATAAGTTAACCTTAAGTCATGATTAATACGACTCGGGAGTCTGAGAAAATAAGCCTCGCTGAGGTCATTGTGATGTCATCAGTGTTATCTTGGTTTTTATTTTTTTTTTTGTTTTTTTTTACAGAAATCTCTGCTGGTGAAGTTTACCAGGAAAGGAAGGGCTAAAGAAAGATGCAGTTGTGTTGCATTATGGGAAATAAAGCATACATTGTTTTTGCACCCATTTAAAAAGTCTGTATATATATATATATATATATATATATATATATCAGCATCTGCTGCTTTGATTTTAACCATTTATAAAATAAATCTGCAAGTATCCCTTCAACAGCTCAATATTCCTCCTAAAAGTCCAAATTTTCCCATTAAAGCCATTTTTTACAGAAACAGTCAAAACCCATTATTATTCATTCTCTTTTTTTTCTTTTAAATTATCAATATCAATATAGCTGTGACAACATTAATCATAATAACATTGCAGTTGTTATTCATACATGTCCCTCATAATCACATCCAGTAAACATGCATTAGATTAAATAAGGTGAATGGCTATAAACTGAGCAACAGGCTTAAGACTGATTTAATAACTGAGGCCTTCTTATTATCCGCTGTGGAATGTTTTGTTTCATCGGTTTTCTGCACATTAGATGATAAATAGGATTATATTAGTATATATAACACATACACAAACACAAACACACACACATATATGTGCTAAAGCAAACACAAGCACACCTAAAGGTTCATCAGGTATGCATGTGACTATTAGCAGAATCCTCTGAGTCTGTGTCTTTGAGTGCGTGTTTTAAATAACAGATGATTTCCTATATGCAGCTTTTCCCCTTGAGGCAGGCGTATATCTTATATCACACCTCTGTGTACCACTGAGGGGCTGGAAATGAAAAAAAAAATGAATGAATGAGTGAATGAGTTTGGGGATTTTCAACTATGTTTTGAGTGTAATACGAGACTGATAACTTTTTTTTGCTTTAATCAGATTCCTGCTGATGTAGGACTATCATAAATTATTCATATGAGAGCGGGCTAAAAATACCTTACATGGGTAGAAATGCCCCTCCCATCTTTCCAGGGTCCCCTAACAGAAACGCACATGAACATCTATAACTCTAAAAACAACAAAAGAAAAAGAAAAAAAAAGACACATGACATAGAGATAGATGGAGTTACCTTCTCCCTCTACACTGTCTGTGATTTTCATCTCCTGGCCCGTGGTGAACGTCTCACACTGGTTGGGGGTTTTGGTTTGCTGGTGATGGTTGGTGAAGCCATCCGGGGCGCACTGGCCGTTCCGCACGATGACCGGGCAGGGATCCACAATAGTCGGGTCTGGGACAGGGTAGGAGTCCTGGGTCGCTGGGTCTGTCATTGCTGCTGGAGTTCTTGTTTTGTTTTTGTTTTTTAGGCTTAGAAACAAGAGGAGAAGATGATGGGAGTATAAAAAAAAAGAAAGAAAGAAAAAAAAAAAGATTCACACCGGTTTGCTAAGTGCAGCAGCCATCCAGCGCGTCCAATATGCCCACCGGTGGAGACTCAGTTGCGCAGGGCGGGAGGGGGTGAAGAGATGGCGATAAGAGGAGATGTGAGATAAAGGCTTTATCTCCCCTGCATCAGCAGCCAAACAAACCCCTCTTCATGAACTCTGCAGATCTGCAGCCTGGATGTAAATAACCTGACCGACCGAGACACTTACTCACAGTTTAGGGTTAAGATGCAGCGATGCGATATATTGCTGAGATCTGCTGTGAATCTGGCAGGCGGTGCCAGCAAGTTTTTTTTTTTTTTCCTCCTCCCCTTCCTCCTTCTCTCCTCCTCTCTCAACTCAGCACCTAATTCCCATACAGTCCACTATATGAAATACTTAGTGGCATCCTGAATCACCTAAGCATCATAGTTATATAACAACACACAACAGCAGAAATAATGTTATCACATATCAATATACAACAGTTTTCTGATTATAGATGGCAAATCGTTAATTTGGCCATTAATCCTACAATTTACCTGATTTATTAAAGTCAGTGAACTCTACTATTTTCACACCTTCACTTTTTTTTCTTTTTTTTTTTTTATGAAATAACCTGCTGCTGTCATTTCCTTAATATATTACACCAATTAACCACTAGGTGGCGCCGAAACACAGGGTCTTGTGTGTGTGTGTGAAGGCATAAAACTAAGAAGTAATCATGTAACATATCAATCAGCTTGACACTTATTGATTAGTATCAGATGTGGGTCACTGATTTTCAGCCTATTTGACACGTAGAAGTCAAATCAAATCAAAATGTAACTCTATCATAAACATCCAAACATGCAGCTATCATAAAACTGTTGCACAAAACTCAGCATAAACCTAGCCTTTTAGCAGCCAGCCAGCTGCACATATAGTGTGTGTGTGTGTGTGTGTGTGTGTGTGTGTGTGTGTGTGTGTGTGTGTGTGTGTGTGTGTGTGTGTGTGTGTGTGTGTGTGTTGGTGATGGTTGTAGTGAAATATATAGTGACCAGATGGTTCCGACTTCATACGGCATTAAAAGAGCCGAGTCAGTCTGATGAATCATTTCTGCTTGTTTTGTAGATTAGATAATAAATGACGAGGGTGTCCCAGCAGAGCAGTCATTCACCTGTTCACCTGTTGGTTTTCTAGCTCAGGGCAGAGAGCGAATCTGCTGGATTTCCCCACAGTTACTGCAAGAAATCTCTGGCAGCAGACGTTTTCCTGAGGTCAATCACAAAGATGAAGGTTGATATTCATAATCATATTTTACCAAAGGAATGGCCCGATTTGAAGCAGGTAGGTAAGAGTCTGAGATCATGTTTATAACGTCCTGGAGCCTCGTGTGAATCTGGACAATCTGTACACTGGAACACATTTTGTGTTGTTTGCTGCGCTTTTTAAAAAAAAAACACACACCTTGGACGTAATGCTATTGAATACCAGTAAAGAACATGTACAGGCTTTTCCTGTTCGGATGTCAGCAAGGAGTTTAACAGCTTAGTGCGTGTATCTGTGCTCTCTATGGGTGGTTAAACTTTAATCAATAGGTGGCACTGGCCTTGCTTTTCCACCTGCCCTGTCTGTCCTCTTATGTCTTTGTCACTGTGGATCCTTGGCCTTAGCTAATGATTGTCCATGTTTAGTGCTGAACAGAAGATGACCTGCATATTGTACCCTCACTGCCACATGCTTTCCATACTTCTTTTTCCTTCTTACTTTCTTTTGATAAGTAAGGAAATTTATATTGCACATTTATTTTATATAACCATTTGGTACAAATCATAATTTAGTGTTACACTGATGTAAATCTGTATAGAAATCAGCTGTCCTGTGTTTTGTTTTTGTTTACATTAGCTTTGCTTGCTTATTGTTAGGGGTCCAACACACACACATCACAAAATAATAATAATAATAACTTGTTTTCCCATTAGATATATATGTTATGCTCTTTTTACCTTACACATGTAATAAAGGTGAGAAAGTCTTGTGGCATAGAGTCACACTTTTAAAAAGAAGAGAGTAAAAAACACACTTTGCATGTTGAACAGCAGGAGCTTGTGGCATCAACACAGTTCACTGTACTGCTGATCTGCCAGGATATGAAGCGGGGATTTAGATATGTTGCTCGAGGATCATTTGTTACTTCATCTGTATGCAAAAGAGTAAACAGCCTCAGAGGGCACTGACTTTGAGTTATCCAAAGTGTCAGAGTGGATAGTCCTTTTAGACTATCACCTACTACTGCAGATGGGATAAAACGATCAATAAAGGCTCTTCCACAGCAGGGATATCAGAACATGGCCACATTTATATGGAGATTTTTAAATACACCATCTAGATGTCTTCATTATGTCTTCCACTATGTGATATTTTAAAAGCCCACAATTATTAAGCATAATATGTCTTTTGCATGTGTTTCAGAGGTATGGATATGATGGGTTTGTCCAGCTTCACCATCACTGCAAGGTGAGTCACATGTTGTTGTTTTTTTGTATGTGTGTACACACAAGGTATAGGAGCATCTATGCAGTTGAATAGGGATGCAGCAGGTTCTCCCGGCAGCATCCCGTCCTGTAGACACTGTCAGACTAGTCCTCACTATAGTATGTGAGCGGCTGCAGATCTCAGCACTGCATCAGTGGTCAGATCCACTTCAAACACAGCTGCAACAAAGCAGAACGCAGAGCAGCCTGGCAACTGTGTAGCCAATACAAATTTAGCATCAGGTTGCTGGTTGAGCTTTTGGCATCAGCAAAATATGTATATAAGAATCACTAGTTGATTTGTGACACTGATGCATACAAATTATGCAGAGACTGGTGTTGAACAGCTGTTAAAGTCCTGAAGCCAATGTTAAAAATAAAATCTAACATCATAACACAAGTGTAGATTTACCCAACATGAGAGACTCGATTACAGGCATTAACGGGGGAAAAGACACGGCTCAGATATTGTTTATGCATTTGGGTCTGCATCTTAATAAAACAGTATTTTCATCAAACAGTATTCAGCAGTCTGCTGCCATCGTGTGGTTTTATTGTAAAGCGTTATGAAATCCAAAAAAAGCAAAGCAGGAGCTTAAACGTAGAAGCAACAAGAACATATTTGCATAGCAGAAGAAAACAAACTCCAAACTCCGTACTCAGGCAACAAGGATTTTTTTTCTTTTTTTTATTGTAGTTGTTTGTGAGTGGTGCGGATGTTGTGTTTCAGGGTGAAGCAAATATGATGAAGAATGGGAAGCTGTTTCGAGTGATTCAAGAAAACTGCTGGGATGCAAACGCACGCATACGAGACATGGATCAACACGGTATATGAACAAGCATGAAATAAAGATGAAAATTAACCCTTTAGCTTATATTATGTGTAAAAAAAAACAATGTTTCTGATTATGTCATTCAGGTGTCACAGTCCAAGCCCTTTCTACTGTTCCTGTGATGTTCAGTTACTGGGTAAGTGCACCTTATGTCAGAGCAAATTTGATCAAAAACAAGGACGCCGTTATGTTTCATTGCTGTATGCTAAGACCTGAGTTGTTGTGTGATATCTCCGCTTGCACAGCTCAACACTAAGACGAAGCATATGATTAAAATACATTTCACCTCTTACATCTGAATCCCATTTTGTGATTTCAGGCCAAACCTCACGATACCTTGGATCTCTGTGTCCTTTTAAATGATGATTTGGCCCAGACAGTGCGTAGCCACCCCAAGAGGTTTGTGGGCCTGGGAACGCTGCCCATGCAAGCCCCTGACTTGGCCGTGTTGGAGATGAAGCGCTGCGTAAAGGAACTGGGCTTCCCTGGGGTGCAGATTGGCTCACATATAAACAAGTGGGACCTCAACGCTACTGAACTCCATCCTTTCTATGCTGTGAGACTTTGCATACTGCAGTACATGCTTATAGTGTTTCTGGTCGGGTTGATGTATCGTATATAAACGTATCAGCATTTACACCTCACTGGTTGCTAAAGTGACATACCTCTGTATTCACAGGTCATATTTTTTTTATTCATTGCAAAATACTGACCTTGCAGTGTGTCTTCCATGCAGGCAGCTGAGGAGCTGGGCTGCTCCATATTTGTCCACCCCTGGGACATGCAGACAGATGGGAGGATGGCTAAGTATTGGCTACCCTGGCTGGTGGGTGAGGGAGATGGAGTAGGGGGAGGAGATATTGAATATTCCCCCTGGTCTAGTTAATAGAAGACAAAATACCCTTTTGTCGTGAAAATGCAGTATTTTTGTATGAAATGGATACATATTTAATCAATCAATATTGTACCTACTATTTCCTAAAAGGATTGATGAAGCCTTATATCATCTTAATAACATTTCATTGAAGTTCAGTATAAAAAGAAAACATTGTGTTTTGTCTTTTCCATCAGGTATGCCGTCAGAGACAACCGTGGCTATTTGCTCAATCATATTTGGAGGTGTCCTTAACAGATTTCCTAAATTAAAAATCTGCTTTGCTCATGGAGGTAAAAAAAAAAATTCAAATGTAATATATTAAACTCAGAGCAGAGTAATATGAACACTAACGACGTTCGTTAATCCTTTTTACAGGTGGCTCTTTTCCGTTCACCGTTGGTAGAATTGAACATGGTCACAATGTTCGTCCTGACCTGTGCGCTGTGGACAACGAGATCAATCCACGGAAATACCTCGGTTCTTTCTACACCGACTCCCTAGTTCATGATCCCATCGCCCTGAAGCTGCTTATTGATGTTATTGGAAAAGTGAGCAGCTCATTCATCTGCCATGATGCATTGGTGGTCACACAGGGCTCCTATGTACTAGACAGCATATGGGGAGGTTTTAACAGATCTCAGAGTTAATATGTAATAAATATGAGTGAATCCCAGTATTGATATTAAATTATTATTTCGACCTATCATTAGATCCTGTAATGGATATCAGGCATAAATACACTGATCCCTCTGACAGGTGACACCCTTCTCTAACCCTGATCTTACTTATGATTAAGCTGTTAAATCCTACTCCTACCCAAGCAAAGAGCAGACACTTGGGAGCTTGGCCCAGCCTTACATCATGCTGCTCCAACTAGCTTAATAGGCAAAATAAACTTAAGTAACCTGAGAACCAAAAGCTGTGTAAACATTAGGTTAATTAAAGCAGCAGATTGCTCGTCTGATTCGTGGACCTCTGACTGAACCCGCAACTGCTTGACTATGTTTAAAAGCAGAAACAATCATTTTAATGCGGTCAGCAATGTCATGTGTATATTACCATGTGTTCATTAATGTTCAACAATGTATTTTGCTTTCAGGACAAAGTGATGCTGGGAACTGACTATCCATTCCCACTGGGTGAGCTGCAGCCTGGATCACTGATTGAGTCAATGGATGAATTTGATGACACGCTGAAGGTAACAATATGTTCCTCGGATTTATTTAGACAATGCAGATACCTCTGTACTGATATTGTGATTATATTGTCTATAGTAAATGCTAGGTTTTTCTTAACATCAACAAATCTCACATGTATAGCTATGGCTGATATGTTCTTTTCCCCCCTGAAGAGTGTGATTACATGATTACAGATAAGACTAATAACAGTGATAAGACTGTAGCCCTCAGGCCATTATACAGGCAGGCTCTGTGATGTATAATGTAATAGAAAGTCAAGAGGTTGCTAATAGAACCGCATTAATGCACATGTGCAGTGGTGTCTGCTGTATACAAAGGACTTCTCTCCTGAGAGTTACAATGTCTGCAGAGCTGTTTCTATACAAACTGCCCTAATCTCACTCTACAGGGGTAAAGGGACATTTAGTACAACTGTTCGTCTCATTGACATGTTTTTAATTGTTTCTGGACAACAACAGAGGTAGGAAGTAGGGTTAGTTTATTGTTGGTTTGGTTCTGCACATGGGATTTGTTGATAATAAGAACAATATAGAAAAATGGAGAGCCGTATCCATTAAAGTAAGTCAAATCTGTCTGCAATGCAAGCATTTATTTGATATGATGTGTACTCTTTTGTTTTGCAGGATAAACTGCTTGCTGGGAATGCACTGGAATTTTTGGGCCTGAAAAAAGAGCAATTTGAATGACATGAAAATCTGACATTTGACCGCTTCACCCAAGTCCAAAAGCTTTAGGCACACACATTCATACTTAAAAATAAAACAACAACAACATTTTGGATTAGTCTGTATAGTAGATTTAACCAATCGTATTGTTGTTTCATGTCATTATGTAATTAAGTATTTAACTGTCAATAATTTATGAATTACCTTTTGCTTCACGATCAGATTGTATTTGTATTTCATATTGAGTTATTGTGTTATTGTGATCCACAAAAAAAATAAAAATTTAAGATTGTCACAGACCTCATAAGACCTCAGAGAGAACATAAGGCAGCTGTAGTAGCTCTGCATACCTTTGTGTACTTAAACAATCTCACTGTTAAAGTACACAAAGGTATGCAGAGCTACTACAGCTGCCTTACATATAATCCACAACATAATCCAACCCTTTCCTGTGAATGTGACCCCTCACTTCTTAGCAGTAAATAGTGAATTGCTCAATAAAAGCTGCAATGAAAGAGCTGTGTTCTCCACTTCATTCAAATGAAGAGAAAAAGCAATTTTCTCGTCTAGTCAAGACCTTCTCATTCTTGTTTTAACTATGTGGAAACTCTCAGATTACAATCTGTTTTTGTGAGTAACCTGGCCAATAAATACAAACAACATAAACAGACAAATACAACTGACAGCACTACAAACAAGTAAACACAATATAATTATATTATTAATATTATTATTTTCTTTATGTTTTATTTCTATATTATTATTACTGTAGCACATTGAATGAACCATGAATAAATTTTTTATTATTATTATTATTATTATTATTATTATTATGAAACAGCAGAACGTTGTTTCATTTATTAGCATTATCCTTATATCACCATGGATACGCTCAACAGGCAACTAGCGGTTTTCCTGTGCGACACCAAACGTCACATCCGTTTTCTCCATGTCCAAAGTGAACGTTAGATAGCAATGGCGGCGTGCCGGGGGTCTTCGTCGAAATGGTTTTTCACCCGGGAGCAACTCGAAAACACACCGTCCCGCCGATGTGGAGTAGAACCAGATCGGGAGCTGTCCTACCGACAACAAGCGGCGAATCTGATCCAAGACATGGGGCAGAGACTCAACGTGTATCCTTTGTAAACAAACTTCTTCCTCGGTCAGATAGTGAGCCATGGCGCTAACCGGGATTACGGGCCCGTTATTAGCTAGTAGCTCATTAGCTTCAATTTAAACTGCGTGGGTTTTAGGGAGAAAAAATCGTGACTTTTTGACGTGTATGTTTTTACTTAGATATTTAGTTAGAACACGGTTGTCCTATAATCTGGAAGATGTTGAATCTGGAGTGTTATTTGACTAATGTTTAGCCATGCGCTAATGTAGCATGCTAACCAGTTAGCCGAGGGTCGACGGCGAAAAGGCCTTAAAGCGAGTTTGCAGCTGTTCCAGCTATTTGTCAACTAATAAAAACGTCTCACTCCGTCTTCCCGATGAAGCTTAGTTTATCAAACAACGATATGCTCCGTTACAGTACATAAGGTGACATAGGATGCTGTCACTTTGTCAATTTTCTTGCTATTTCTACGCAGCATTGGGTTCAGTCATCACGTCACTTGGCTTTATAAATCGTAAATAAGTTTTCTTCACACTGGTTGTCTACACCCATCGTGAACAGTCGTTTAAGGAAAAAAAAACTCCCAAAAAATGGTACTTACTTTGATATAACAACTAAAATGCTTAAAATCTTCCTTGACACACCCTCCAGCTCCCAATTAACAATAAACACAGCTATTGTTTACATGCATAGATTTTATATGCACCACTCTTTCACCAAATTCCACAGGAATGTAAGTATTCTGTAAAATACGATTGTAATTGATCCATCCAATGCTGGAGAGACTGTAACAGACAGATATGACATAGTTTTATTGTTTAGTTTGGGTCTGTATTTTAAATGTGCTGATGCTTTTCTACAGACAATATCTCCAACCACCTTGTTCTTGGCTGCAAAAGTGGAGGAGCAACCTCGGAAACTCGAACATGTGATCAAAGTTGCACATGCCTGCCTGAATCCCCAAGAATCACCTCTAGACCCAAAAAGTAATGTAAGTTCGGGTCGCTGTACACATTGTATGGTTGTAAGTTGTTTTGTTTTTTCCCCCCTTTCCACATCTGTCCAGTTCGCTCATTGGTCATGGTTTCCCTATGTATAACTGGCTGTGCCATGCCCGTTAAACAGTGGGCTTATTTTTCCGGCTCTGGCCTGCTGTTGGTGTGTATCACAGACCTGCACCTGCCAACGCTCACTTTAATAGTGAAATGAGCCTCTCTGTTTTGGAGTTTTGGCCATTTGAAATCAGTTGTTAGGTAAGATTAATAGACTCATTACAATTGTTATGTAATGACTGTCTATCAAACTTCAGGCATACCTCCAGCAAGCTCAAGAGCTGGTGATACTTGAATCCATAGTGCTGCAGACCCTGGGTAAGTAGTGGTGACCGGAGTGGATGACTTGCGAGAGAGAGAGAGAACGAGCGCTTTGTTTATCATAATCATTATTATTGGTTTTTATCATTATCAATAAGGGAGTAGTGCTATTGATCACTGTTGAATTTATGCATCACAGCCTGTTGAGTGGAATGTTTTATCAGCTGCTGTATGGGTATACTGTGAAATGTTTTCAATAAATCATGTTAAGGTGACATGTCATTTGACTTGATGCTAATATTGAAAGGCTGTAGAGAATTATTCACTGGTTACTGGTTACAAATCCAGTACTGAGAAATGCCTGTGATCCAGAGTGGGAGTGGTCAGAGCTGATTTGATTGCACTTAATTTTGAGCGTACATAAATGGACTGACTGACCGAGATCATGTTCTACTATCCCTATTTAACATAAACACTCACATGCCAGATTATTAGGCACACTGAGATAAATCGATCGCAGTATAATATAAAAGCCTTTAATCAGATCTTATCTCCATGAAGGCTGTATAATGTATTTCTTATATGCTGCATTAGTTTTAATCTGGATGGTCCTAATAAACTGGAGTGTAAATACCTATTTGAATCTGAATGCTTAGTCGTACAATTGAGTGATAGGTGTGTTTGTTTAATCATAAAATGACATGTCACCTCCCAACTGTGTCTGTGTTGAACTCACCTGTCATGTATTTTGTTCCAGGCTTTGAAATTACTATTGATCACCCACACACTGATGTGGTGAAATGTTCCCAGCTAGTGCGAGGTAGAGGCTTCCTTCTTTGCTCTTTGTGCCCTCTGCTCTTGTCTGTCCCACCTCAGATGTGGGTGGGGAGGGGGGTGGAAATCCTCATGATTTAATGTTTACTTGAACACACACACACCCTTTTTTTTGATGATCTTTTGAGTTCATTTTATGATATAGCACATAAAAAACACACTCATTGGGCCAAGTCCAAGACTAAATTGCATCTGTGAGTTTTGCCATCTTATTCTGTATTTTTTCAATATGTTAAACAGAATCTTGTATTACTGATTATAAAATATATGTAAAATATGATTATGATACAGTAATGCTGCAAGTCATTTGTTGATAATACAGCATTGTTTTCATAAACTCTTTCAGTTTACATAAAGTTTAATAATATCCGTAATGCAGCAACAGTTTTGCGTGTTGTCTTCTGTCTTGGCCTTGGCTTAATCAGTGTATTGGACATAAATTAAACAAGCAGTTCTTGTCCTATTGATAAAAATGCTTTTGGTTTGCAGTAATGGTAATCCTTTTTTTTTTCTTCTTCCATATCTTTCTCTCTGTCTCTCTTACAGCAAGCAAGGATCTGGCACAGACTTCCTATTTCATGGCTACCAACAGGTTGTTATCCTGCCCCTCCTTTGTTGCACTTTGACTGCACACCATAGCTTCCTGTAATGCAGGGTACCCTTTCAGTGTCCAACGGGCCCTACTTGCGCTGGTGGTTGTTGGGACGCTTGCCTCCTCCCCTCAGCTCCCCTCCCTTGTTCGAAGGGAGCGGGGACAGGGTGGCTTGTAGCGTTACCGGCCCCAGTCGCAGTGCGGTGTATTGTACAAGGGACCACTTGTTGGCACAGATGGGTTGAATGCAAGATGTGAAGTATAGTGGTGCGCTTGAAACCCACATGTTTGTTCGGTTGCGAAAAAGTGCATAATTCTAAAAGAAAGACACTTTGGTAGCCTGAATAGCAGCTAAAGATTTCACAGATGTAAACATTTCTCGTAGAGGTCCTTCCGGTAAGTACCGCAAATTCATTTTTTCAAATTCTCTCTTGTATATCCATTTGTTTAAATTGCATTATCTCCTCAACTATTTGTCACCTTTTGCAGCATGTTTGTTTTTTAAATTCATATTTATTTTTTTCTAGCTGCTGTTCAACGTGTTTTCATAAATGTAAAAGATGTTTCAAGGAAAACTTAATCGTGACCCATTAAGGACCTGCAGTGTAGAATACATTAAGTGTATCACTAAGGTGTTTAAGTATCTGTTGTGTTGGGATCAAAACGTATTTGATGATTGTGATTAATTCTAATTCTGGACATGTAGTCTGAAAACTGGGTCCTTAAAGGGTTTGTAGCCATTAGGAATTGGTACAACTGTAATTATTTGTCTTCAGCTACTTCAGATCGCTTAATAATGTCTGGATGTTTGATTTTGAGATTGATTTATTCTAATTTAATTACGATGACACACATCACTGATGTTTTAAAATGTCAAAGAATATCAGGGACAGGGTTTGAAATGTCATCATCAGCCAAGTCCTTTTAAAATATTTACTTTAAAAGGATAGCTTTAATTTAAAGGACGCTGCAATCAGACAGCAGACTCCAGATACTGGTACAAGGTTACCATCCAGCCTTGACCAGATATGTTTTAAAATGCAGCGCTGCCGCGTTTTTGTTAGTTCGGTTTTTCTAAAGCTGAAAACATAGTGTCAGTAAAATTACAGCAGTCTTCCAGCCATAACATCCTTAAGAATATTTGATTCATCATAAGAATATCTTCATGACTGAACCAAAAATAAAAAATATTCTGAATGCAGTGTTGACTTCTCCAAAGACAGCGGCAGACAGTCGAAAGCTCTGGTCAATGCAAAGTATGTGAACCCTGCATTCAGAATATTGTATCACAGACGATTCGGTTGACGTGAACTTGTCCTTCAGTGGTTCCTTCCAAATGTTTTAGTAGCAGTTTGTGTTGATCTTTCAGCTGTGAATAGCTGTGAGTCTTTATTGATTTGTGATGTGATATGAACCTGTTGTATTGTCTAATCAAATCTAAGCACTTCCACCGGTGCTTGTGGTAAATGTTGATTTACCCATGAGGCAGAGGTCAGAGATTAAGTGTGATACACAGTTTAAGAAAGTTCTCAATATTGATAGCATACATTTTTATTTACCCCCCGACACTGGCAGCACTGGTGCCAAGTCGTATTCATGGATCCGGAGCACCCAACGGTTTTCCTTTTTTCTTTTTATGCAGTCATAAGAAGGAAATGGTTGTAGGAGCAGCTCCTCGTCAGGAAACTGTACAATGATGAACGATACGCGTTTCCTCAGGGTTCAGTGCATTTCACAACAGGCGGACCACGCTTAGCTTCAGCTTCTTGGTCCCCTTACGCCTCCCTCAATTTTGTTTTTACATTTCAACATTTAAACCAACAAAGTTCCTTGGAAGATAAATCATTGTCTCGTGACACAGTTGAATATGTTTCTGTTGTGTCCTTACAATACCTGAATCATAAATGTGATGGATGTACCATTTTGTATTTGGCTGAAAATGTGAATTGTGTTGGACATGAAAGATACTTGACACATGGTCAGAGTTTACTTTATCAACACAATCAAACATCTTGTCTTTAAAACAATTGTTGTTGTTTTTTGTAGTATTTTATTTTTAATTTTTTGCAATCTTTGCCAACAGTGAATTAAAGCGGATTGCTCCCTCTTGTGTTTTCCTTTCTCTTTTCTCCACATGTGGGACCGTTCCCGACCACGCCTGGCCTGCATACCACATACATACCACATACACATACATTTGTATATATCCACTCTCTTACACACACTGCACACACACGTTTTGCACATTCCCTCACACTCCACACAGTCTGCACCTCACTACCTTCTGCCTCCAGTACAAGCCCACAGTGATCGCCTGTGTGTGCATCCACCTGGCGTGCAAGTGGTCCAACTGGGAGATCCCAGTTTCCACCGATGGCAAACACTGGTGGGAGTACGTGGACAGCTCCGTCACACTCGAGCTGCTTGATGGTGAGGATGAATTTTACCCTGCCATAAGCCAGTACAGTGAATAACTTGCTATGTGTCAGTTTGGCAGCAAAATTTGAGGATTGTTTGATAACCACGTTCATGTTTTATAGAGTTGACCCACGAGTTTCTGCAGATTCTGGAGAAGACGCCCAGTCGATTAAAGAGAATACGTAACTGGAGGGTAAGATCACGCACAGATTAACCTGTAATACACATTTGCATTTATTAGAGTTTGCAAGTGTTGATGTAAAAACAACAAAACAATGGCAATAAACGGCTGTTAATTATTTTTGAGTGGGGACATCCAAAATCAGCATGTCACGCTATCAGAAACCACTGAAGCAAAAATGATTTTTACTAAAAGAAATGACACCTTCCTTGCATTATGAAATACTTGCTGTTTTTACAGATAACTGTGATCAAGGTAGATGATGATACTGCAGCAGCTACATGTAAAGGAACTTTAAATTTCAAGAACCATATGGCAATATTGGTGCCGGTGTTGGAGTCACGCATATTATTTAATACAGGATTAGGTGTTGCAAGAGAAGTCCCGCTCATCCCACTACCCCTTACCACCAGAGGGCCTACTGCTAAAAGTTCAGTTTTACAAATCTCATCTTTCTACCCTCTAGGCAACACAAGCTGCCAAAAAGCCCAAGTCTGAGGGCAACCAGCTGGCAGATAACTCCTTTGCTGGGCCCTCCATGCTCCAAGACCATTCCCTCAGTGATGTCTCGCTCCTCGGCATCCCCTCCTCGAACCCAAGTTTTTCCAAAGCGGCCGCCACCTTCACTGTCTCAATGCCCGGCCAGTCTGGAACTGCCCCTCTGTCTCTGGACACCATGGCTGGCACATACAATCCAGCGAGCCACAGCGAGTGGCCCCAGCCAAACCAGAGCCAAGCAGGGTATCCCGCCTGTTTAAAACAGGAACCCCTCAGCGTCTCTCACCAAGAGCAGACACTGTCCTTACAGACCTCCGCTTCCTCTTTGCTTCAACATCCACCGGTGTACAGAACTGAGAAAACGGTAGAGTTCAACCCTGTCAAACAGGAACAAAAAGGAGCCGGCGTTAGCGGAGGAGGCAAGCATCAGCCACCCTCTGCCTACCCTCCAGCAGCTCAGCCTCCTCTGCCACAACCTTCTCCAGCTCAGAAACTGTCTCTTGACAAATACAGAGAAAAACATGCTGCCGATCTGGCTGTCTCTGGGCAAAAACGCAGGCAGGAGCAGCACGGAGTAATGGAGAACGACGTGAGTCTGTCGTCTTCCTCCTCTTCTACCTATGCACCATCCTCTATGAGCCAAGTAGACCATAGAAAACATTCTCAGCCCTACCAAGTGTCCCTGCATGTCCTTGGTGGTGTTGGCAGCACCACTGCCTCTCCAATGAAAAATAAGGCTCCTTCCTCAGCCTCAGGGCAAGATAGACGTCATCACGGTGACAAACGGGACAAAGGCTCACTTAAACTGCGCCTGGCTGTTCCTGGCTCTGGCGGAAGCTCCCAGCTGGATAAAAGTGGACCACCGAGCAAAGATGAGCTTAAGATGAAGATAAAAGTTTCATCATCTGAGCGCCACAGCTCATCCGACGAAGGCGTGGCAGCAAACAACAAGAACAAACATTCCAGCCCGCTGGTGAGCAAAGAGAAACAGCACCGCGGAGCGGACCACAGCCTCCACCGCCACCACAAGCACAGTCACCCTCACCCCCACACACACAGTGGAAATGGACGAGGAGGCCCAGAGGGGCTAGGCGGAGGCGTGGGAGGTCTGCTACGGGGCCCTGCGGGACTGGTCAGCACGGAAGCGATGACGCTCGCTCATCCTGGATCCACCTCTTTGTCTTCATCCTCATCACGCAAGAGGGTGCACGCCGAGGCCAGCCACAACCACCACCCTCCCTCCTCATCCTCCACTTCTAGCTCCAAACTGAGCAAAATCTCCAAGGGTGGCACTGGTGCTGCAGGTACCTCATCTTTTTCTTCCCCCTTTTCTCCTCCTTACTCCTCTCCTGTACTGCAGTGTGTCTCATCTGGCTTGCAGCTCCATGGCTAACCCCCTCCCCCTCCCCTCTTCTTCCTTCTCCTCATCCTCCTCCTTATTCTTGTTTCTCCTCCTCCCCTCCTGTCACACCCAGGTGGGCTGCGGACCTCTCAGCAGTACCTTCCGCCTAGTGAATCGCCACATGAAGTGGGAGAGCAGAGACACTGAGTCCACCACTCTACAGCCATGGCCATCACATGGAAATGTCAACAAAATAAAGAGGATGCTCACCTCCCTGTTAAGTGCCCTAGGAAATAACTATATGTGACGATAAACCCTTTACTGAAAGGCAGAGAAACTGCAAAAAAAAGAAAAAAAAGAAAAGTATTGTTGGACTTCTCAGTTTCTGAGATGAGAAAGGTGAAAAATTATGCTTCCTGACTGTCAGACCTCTGGGCTGTGATGCTCAGTTCCATCTTTCTGTTGGTGTCAAATTGCTGCTTTGTTCTCCTTTCTCCTCAAATGGGTCTAGGAATGTGCAAAAGTTTGTGTGTGTGTGTGTGTGTGTGTGTGTGTGTGGTGGGAAGGGAGTGAGTGTATTTACATCGAAGGGAAGTCCTTCCCTGCATTTCAGATCACCATATGAGAAAACACAAGTATTACAAGTACTATAAAAGACATGGAATATAATGCCTATTCCATGTCTTTATTCAGTTTCTTCCTCTATTTTTATTTAATCTTTTCCAAAATTGAATCACATTTCTGCGATCGTGTGGAGGAAGCCAGTGGCCAGCTGGATATGAGTTAAAGTTATGTTTGCTGGCATTACATTTAGTACCTCTGATGGATGCAATTTTTTTTTCTTTTTTTAAATAGGTGTAAAGTTTCATCTCCTCAATTACTTTCTCGTCTTGATTTCTTTTTTATACTTAAATACTGTGCGTATGATTTGCATGTTTCAATCATCAAAGGGATTTAAAAGGAGAACACACTTGCTGTTTACAGAAAGTGGAGATAAATGTACATACGTTTTTGTATGTTTAAAGAAAAAAAAAAAAGAAGACGCTATACCATGACTACTCAGGTTTGAAGCTGCTTGTAAGTATAACAAGATAAAACCTATAAAAGACTTATTTTGTTGATCAATATATTGGGCATCATCGTGGGTGAATGATTGCAGCTTTCCAGTGGTGTGTGCTAATTACAGCCTTCCTACAGCGGGTGCTGCGCTGAACCTTTCCATCACAGGAAACGTCAGTCGATGCCCTTGGCGACACGGGCACATCCAAAACCTATTCAACACATTATCACAACGAATATGGTTTTCACCAAAAACAGTTGTTTTTGTTTTTGTTTTTTTTGGACCTCTAAGTAGACCTTAAGCAGAACGCCAAAGGTTGTGCCTCAAAGAGAAAAGGAAAAACCTGACAGACAGTAGTAGTGTGCTATTAAAGTTTATAACTATTTTTTACTTTGAAGTGCATCAGACATGAAGCTGTAGCCCCTTTTAGACATCAGTATTCAATGAGTTATTAACAGGATACTACTTTCAGAAAAAAAAAAAAAAATATATATATATGTATATGTATATACATAAATATATAAAAACCCATTTCCTCAGTAAGAGTTCTCAGAATAGTGACTAACAGGCCATATGCAAGATGACCTGCTGGATATGTTGAAAAGTATCCACAGTGTTGACGTCCCCGATAGGTTTTGTTTGTCACATCCTCATAACGGTTCCGTTTACAGCCATGTACTCGACTGAACACATCTTTACAGTAGTTTTCCTACATTAAAC
This sequence comes from Pampus argenteus, assembly GCA_036937835.1. NCBI lineage: Eukaryota > Metazoa > Chordata > Actinopteri > Scombriformes > Stromateidae > Pampus > Pampus argenteus. The sequence continues at coordinate 5,109,568 of CM072872.1, read as the reverse complement.
TATATTGTTCTAAAAAATCCTGACGTGATCCAGTCCACTATGTTTTCATTTATTTATTATTATTATTTTTTAGTGTACAAAATGCCTAACGAGGCGGGTTTGTTGGTTCATACTCCGTTTTCACAGTTGGGCAGTCGGAATAACAGCTGTTGTGGACAAAAGCATAAATCACTCTTTCAACCTTTTTTTTTTTTTTCTCTTATTAAAAATAAACCTCAAAGTTATTATTACCCTGACAGTATAAGGTGTGATTGTTGCTGTCATTTTCTCTATGCATGTATACTTAAACTAACTGATGGTTTCATTTTAATATGGAGATGATGTTCTATATGCATATGATTGATCGTTTCAGTCGGAGGCCAAAGAGAAATGGTTAACATTTGTAGAATAGATTTTGCAATATCAGCAAATCTTATCAAGATATGTATATATATTTCACATGGGACAAAGACCCTATAGAAATGAAACGATATACGATTGGCACAGATTGCTACAGAAAAGACCTAAAGTTAGTATCAAAGCTGCCATCTATCTCCATATTTTGTAGGTTTTATTAATATGCCAGGTGATTAAAGTGCTTCTCATGTTAATTTTTAGTGTCTTGAACACAAGCCCAGCGCTGCTTGCTCTCAAAACACAGACACTACAGCTGCATCACAAGGTTCACAGAAGAATACTTTGTGCTTTGAGTCACCAGTCTTAAGATCAAGTTATTAAATGTCCATTTGAACTGAGAAATAGTCCTTCACGGTGTAACTCCTGTTAACCGCACAGTCCGTCGAGGTGATTACAACAGTTCTTTCTCTGTGCTTCCCAGGAGTTTACTCCGGTTTTATGTTTGGGGATGAATGAGTGCTTCAGCAGCTGTCCTGCAGACGGTCGTAGTCTCTGGTCACTGGAGTTGAGAGAAAATACCAAAAAAAATTAGGAAACCTATACCCCCAATTTCATGTTAAAAAGTGTTTTTCATCAACAGGTATAACGGACAAAGAAAACCAGGTCTCACCTTGTCAGGCTGATCTTTACAAAGTCCTTGGCACTATCTGAGAACGTGTCCGGTAAGGAGGGCATCATCCCTCTTTGAGCCCCGATGTAGAACAAGGCAGCTATCTTGTCCATGTGTGCCAGCGGTGGTTTCCCTGTGGCCATCTCAAACACCGTGCAACCCACACTCCATATATCTGACTTCATGCCATATCCTGACTCATTTATAACCTGAGAAGTGGAAACGATGATAAGGGTCAGAATAGGAAAGTTCAGTCTAGTGAAAAACAACATTAGAAGACCCTCTAAATGAGCTCCATATGTACCTCTGGTGCCATCCAGTAGGGTGTGCCGTGGACAGACTTGAGCAGGTCTCCACTGTTGCTCGCGGTGTGGTTTAAGCAGCTGAGGCGTCGTGCGCAGCCAAAGTCTATGAGCTTGATGACACCGGTGGGCATCAGCATGACATTGTTTCCCTTCAGGTCACGATGAATGACCCTGTTCAGGTGAAGGTAGGCCACTCCTTTCAGGATCTGATGTGTGTACAGAGCCAGAACACGCTCGGGCAAAGGACCAAATCTGAAAGGGGATCATTTGTGTTAAACACATTTTATTTTGATATTTTATCAGTTCCTCAACAGATTTATTAACTGTGGTTGACTTTATTTCTTCCCGAACCTGTGAAGGATGCTAGCGATGGATCCCCCGGGGATGTACTCCATGAAGATGGAAACGATGTTCTGATAGAGCGAGGTCCCCAGGAAGCCCACGATGTTGGCGTGTCGAAGGGTTTTAAGGAGCTCCACCTCCTCCTGCAGACGACTGTACTCCCTCGTTGCAGCCTCCGAGTCAGACGCGTCTAAGCTCACTTGCTTCACAGCTATCAGCTGACCCTGTCCCGTCAGGCCACAGTACACCTGGCGAGAAGGCAATATTAATGTTGTATCTAGAAATGTGTTCTTGCTTCTTAGTTTGCTGTCAGTATTTTCATTCGTTAGTCTGAATGATCATACTTACTGTCCCGTAGGCTCCCCTGCCAAGTACTTCACCCTTTGTCCATGAGATGGTGTCATCGACAACCGACCCGGATCCGAGCCGGGCAGCACCGTCTGTTGAAGTAACCTGCAAAGAAAACACAGAATGAAGGTTTGTAATTAGTGCCAACATGCAGGTTGAACATGTAGAGAGAAAAAAAACATCAGAATCATGTTAAGATTTGGTTGTTTACCTCCGGATATGCATTTCTCTCCGATACACGGTCGTCTTCTCGTTTGGACTCCTTATGGCTCAGTTCCAGCTTTTCAGGACACGGACCTGAGTCTCTCTCGTCTCTCTCATCCAATGAAATCAGCTCCTCAGCCAGACACTGCAGCAGGTCATCTGTAAGCGGCCCGTCCCCTACCTCATCCAGAAACTTCTGATAAACTGGTGACATGATGGTGTGGACGCTGCTGCCAGAAGAGGTCCAAGTGTTCGTTTGTTGGGGGATTTGACGAAACACGCACTCAGGAACTGGTGGGTTAGAGTTTCCTGTCTGAGGTTTCACATCTGCTGAATGTACGGTTGTTTCATGCATGTGCCTATAATTATCAGCATGATAGGAAGTTGTAGGTGTGGTCAATGTTTTGTCATCAGATTTTAATGTTTTAGACCCATATGTAGAAGAGGCCTCCTCTATAGTGGATAACATATGACCATCAGCATTTTCTTGATCACTCTTATGACAGATTTCACCATCCTCAATGAGAACTAACTCAGCCTCCAGTTTAGAGACATTCTCCCTTTTGTATAGGTGTGTTGATACAGGTGTGAGGTGAGGTTTCATCCTGGAGGACCCAGGTTTCGCTTTGCTTTTAGCTGAAACCACCGTACTATCCCCGGGGCTTCTCCTCAGCTTACTCTGCGCTTGTTTCAGCGGCCTGTGTTTGACTTTCTGCTGTGTCTTTCTAGACGGAGCAGACTGCACTTGTCTGTCTTTTGTTTTCTCACAGGAGCTGGAAACTCGAAGATTTTCATAGATAGGACCAGCGAACATCTCATAGATAACCGGTCCTTCATCCCTACTCTGCATCTGCTGAAACATGTCTTTGTATGTGATGAAGTCAACGGCAGATTTAGATCTCGGTGTCACGGCTACCCCAGATCTTTTTAACTGCCGGTGGCCCTTCAGCTCCTTTACTGCTGGGTGCTGTTGAGCTCTGTTGTTGTTCATCTTGTCAGGATTGGCTCTTTTGGTCTGTGGATGATCAATAACCTTCTTTCGTGGTGATTGAGTTTCAGAGTTACGATGAGCAGCCTTTACAGATTTAAGCTTTGATTTTACTGAAGAGACCGTTGTCTCTCCGCTAATCAATAACTCGGAGCTTTTCCTGGTTTTATCTTTGACTTGTGTGGAAAGTGACGAGTACTTCAGATTGTTTTTGGACCTATTCCTACTTAGGATGCTTCGGTCTTTGTGTGCTAGTATGTTAAAGGACTGGTTGGTTTGAGTATTAGCTCTTAGTTCACAGTTATTGCCGGTTCCTCTCCCCTTGTTCCGGACAGGCTTTAAAACCATCATCTCACCTCTCGCAACAGTTGGAGTACAGAACAAAGTTTTCCCCAAAGTGCTATGAAGTATTGAGCTATCTACCTGGGGATCGTGTGCTGCTGTAGTTTGTTTGTAGTTTGTTCTCTCTGCCTGTTCGTTTCTGTAATTCCCTTCAGAGCGTCCACTAGCATCACCCTGGTCTTTATTCATGTTAAATGTAATTTCATGGCCAGTCTCAGTGCAGGCCACATCGTTCTTCTCCTCCTTAGACTTTGACGTGGTGGCTACTTCATTGTTCACCGTGTCTTTAGTATGATTCAGAGTGTCTTGTTGCTTTACGTAGGTACATTTTAATGAGGACTGACACTCAACAGGCTCTTTTGTACAGTTATTGTTGGCTTTCTCATCACAGGGTGCGTTTATACCTGTTTCACTGCTGGGTGAGTCATTTGTACGATTGATAGGCTCTCCATTCTGGATATGTGCCGGTCTGTGGATCGGTTGTATATGACCCATCTTTGACTGAACTTTAAAATGACGCCCCGTCTTTCCAAACCCACACTCAGTATCCGCCTCAGTGCGACTCACATCTTTCGAAGGCTTCAAAAACCCGTCCTCGATGAACTTTATATGGCTGTCTTCTGAAGCTCTTTCGTGTGGATCCCTCTCATCTTCCTCATCCTCTAAATCGATTGAACTCTGGCTGCTGCTACTGGACCCGCTCTCCTCACTGCCACCCTTAGTTGTGAGAGGGCCAATGCGCGGGCTGCCCCAGGACAGCCTCTCTCTCCTCAGCTGCGTCCTGGAGCAAACAGGACTCCGGCTGATGGGCTTCAGGGGAACACAGTGCTTTATTACCGGCGGAGCAGCACCGTGTCTAGGCCTGCCGTCCAGCGGTGCCAACAGTTTGGGTGTCCGGGGAAACGCAGTGGGATGCAGAGCCGGCAAGAGACCTTGTGAAAACTGCAGAAAAAAAAAATGACAACAACTTGTAATTTAGTACAAATAATGTAATATATGAAAAGACAAGTAGCTGAAGCTGATAAAAGGATGTTGTTTGGTTGAAACCAACCTTTTGATCATTAGTTTCATGAGAACCCAGCCCTGCAGACAGAAAATATAAAATGACATACACACAGGTATCATCAGAAAAGTAAAATTATAATACCAATAATGATCTTATACTAATGTCCGTACACATGTAGCTGTATATATATATTATATACGATACATACGGCTCTGGATGTGTGCCCTGGCCTGGATCATTGTGTTCGAACACAGAAGCGGCTCCATGATGCTCGGGGCTGATTGGCTGAGTTTGCTGGGCTCAGCCGCAGACAGCGGGCCTGAGGAAGAAGAGGATGCAGCAACCACACTTCTTGTTCTCTGCCTGTGAGGGACCAATATAATACATATAAATACATATAATGTAGCTGCTTTTATATTGATGATCAATATAAAGAGTTTTGGAAGAATAATGACTTTTGTCACACTCTTGCCACATTAATTCAAAGTGGTGTTAAAGATGGGGGCTGGGAGTCATAAGAGAAAGGTTGTTAAAGGAGTTAAAGTTTAACCCTAAAGCTTGATATCTTGGTTCAGGGTCACTCAGACATCTGCGTTTATTTGACGGAAGAGAATCACGTTTCAAGGACATAACGCGTTCTTCTTTCAGTCTGTTTCATTCCCTGTTTAATTTTCCACCAACCACATGAGGCTGGCAGTATTTTTCACTGCTCCATCAGTGATGAGAAGTGTAACAATCTGCTATTGTCATTTCTTAAAAACCTGTCCTCCCTACCTGTGTGTAGGTGGCACAGGCAGGCCGGGGCTCCTCGTAGTCAGCAAGCCAGATGAGGGAGGAGGATCCAAATGGCTCCAGCGTCTGCTGGTTTGGCTCAGGCCCGGCAGAGACAAACCTCTGATGATGAGAAGAAGGGAAAGACTTATATGGTTAATCTTGTCTTAGATAAGAAGAGAGCACACATACTTAGCTGACTTTGCTGTCTCATTAGCAGTGTTACAATAACAAGAAAGTGCCCTTAACATAAAGCCACAAGCCCGGTTTTCCTCCCATGTGTCTCTATTTCTGGAAGCTATTGGTATGAAATCAGAGACGTGCTCAAAGAACTTTAATCTCCTTGGACTTGAATCAGCGCTGAGAGTTCTCCGTATCAGACAATGGGCTGATTCACCAAACCCTCCTTTCTCCCTCCTCTCTGTTTCTGTCTCCCTGTTCAGGTAGAACAGCTTGTCCTCTGGACACAGTGGCAGGTGCCTGCATACAGGTCTGTGAGTGTAACTGGAGAGGACACTATTCTACTGTTGGTGGTTGTTGACTAACCCAGTCAGTGTGTACTGTGTATACAAGTGACAAGTGTGTGTTGGGCGGTGGGGGGACGGGGGTGTTAACTGTACACGCATATGTTTGTGTGTTTGTAGTTACGTATGAACAGATGTCGATGTCTTCACATGTGTCAGCACTGTTAAGTAATAGTACTATTATTACTTAGTAAAACTGGAAAACACTAGATTACATTCAAAACACATGAGAATGTGGGTGTGTGAGATTTCACCCACCTGCTTCCTCCCGTCCCTGCGTCCTGGTAGGCTTTCCTGATGTCTGTCAGCGTTTCCATGGCGTTTTGGAAACAGGGGGGGATCCCCTTATCTACTCCAAACACACACAAACACTCACATTTATACCCAACGATCCGATTCCCACTGTTCGCCATTAGAAACCATAAAGTTATGGCCCTAACAGGTGTCCACATTCAAAATATGTATTATCATAGCACCAGAATGAGCTTTAAAACTAAAGATGAAGGAGAGCAAACATGCGTCACATGTCTCAGTCACTAAAACGGCCTTATTGCAATACTGCCCATACATAACATGCACATACTGTATAACAGTTCAATATTTAAATAAAATATACTGATACTTATTTTAAAATTAATGGCTGTTACCTTTTTTGAGCCTGTTGGTCCACTCTGCTCCCATAACAAGACCACCTTAGATTACTTTTTAAACGTTATAAGGCCTAATGGCTACACTTTCTGTTTCTCCATCCCCTTTTTACTTATCTCTTACACATACTGTGTGTCTGAACCGTGCTGTTGTGACTGAGGTAAAAAACAGAAGGCAGGTTTCCTCTCAGCTCGGTCGTATTGTGAGTGAATGAGACCCCTCCCTCCCACCATCGTTCCTCCCGCCCAGTTACGCCTCCCTCACCGTAAAAAGCTTAAAACCTCTAACCTGTTTAAAGTAGTTAAATATGGCATCAAAGACACATATATCACACATTTGTATATGTTTTCTCAGAAGATGCATGTTTAGGGTGATAGTGGTGACTTGTAAGTCCACGTGGGATGGGCCAAATATATATACAGTACATATATATATATATATATATGAAATTAAAGGCATACCTTGGCTGAAGCCTTTATGATGGTCAGATTGAGACTCTAACATTTCCTGGAAAGGAGAAAAGTGAGAAATTATGAGCTGTTATAAATGTACAGAAGCAAAACTTTAGATATATAATACAAATAATAATACAATTATATAATATATAAAAATTACAAAATAATACATAAATCAATTTTAATGATTAGGTATGGACATATCGCATGTAAACCCTTGTTATCAGGTTTATTTTTTTTTTATAGTTTTAACACTGTAGATGTACACACATACACTATTGAGTGGGTCAGTCTATACTACAGCTTTTCCCCGCAGACCACCTGCTGTTCCCCTCCAGCCAACCAGCTGCCCTGCTTGTCTGCTCCTTCTTTAGGAAAACCCATAATATGATAGTATAGCAACTAGGCGTCAGCTACACACAGACCCCTCCTCCATGCTCTCTCTCTCTCTCTCTCTCTCTCTCTCTCTCTCTCTCTCTCTCTCTCACACACACACACCTAAACAACCAATTACTGCTTCCACATATTTGTCTTCTTGGTGACCACTCACCGCCAGGTTTTCTGTGTGTGTGTGTGTGTGTGTGTGTGTTAATTGTGGCTACTTGAGAGCCTCAGACATTTTGTGTTTATCAGTGAACCACACAGACGGTCTGTCAAGCATGTGCGTGCACTTACACTCACACACACACACACACTTGAGTACAACACAAATTAAAAGCCGACCCTTCCTGGAGTCGATGCAGTGTGATTTCTAGGTGTGAAAGTAACTAAACACATAAAATTCTTAATATTGAAGAGATTTAAAGGCTAATTCATGGCACCGAAACGCAGATGCAGTAGATATTCTGTCTAGATTTCTCACTAGTGCACAGCAGAGGTCATATTAGCCTAGTTGACTCCTAAGATCTGGACAATTTAGTCAAATGCTGCATAGAAACATCTCTCTTATTATCTGCTCTGAACAGCACCGGTATCGAAGAGACATTTTTGAAGATTTGCCATTTACCACACATGTAATGTAACTTACCCCGGTGGGGCTGTACAGCAAAAAGCGGTGGTGATGAGTTGGTGTCTGAGTGGGGGAGACCGTTGTCGACCGATCACTATAAAGACTCTCAAACTCCAACTCTACGTCCAAATGTCCAAGCTCTGACTCCTGGCAAGAAGAGTATTTATCCAGAGCCAGGGGTGACACCGGGGCAGCATCTGTACAAAAACAACAATTATAATACGTGTTTCTGGCTCGGACTGACACACAAAGAAGTAAAAATCAAAGAGTTTTTCCAACCAAAAACAGAGCAGGTCAAGCATTTTAAAATGTTTGAGTGGTCCACATCACAGCACTCTGAGTTGTTTACACAGAAGCAGTAAAAAAAAAAAAAAAAGAAGGTCAGTTGCTCTATTTCTCCATCCTCTGTGTGTCACCTTGTTTCTGTTTTTCTATTTCTCACACACTCCCATGAATGCACGTAGCACTGCAGCGGCTCACACGTAACACAAACAAGCCTTTCTTATACATAAGTCCCATATAAGTGCAGGCTTTGAGTCCAACTGCAGAGGTTTTACTCTGAAGAACGGGATTATGAATGAACTCAGGATGTTTGTTTGTGTGTGTGTGTGTGTGTGTGAGTGATATATATTTAGAGGCGTCTACTTGTACAACTCTCATTCAGCACCCAGTTTAATAAGTGACTGTTCGGTAAATCAGTAACCAGCAGGAGGAAAAGGCTGCATTCATTTATATGATGTTGTTTCTCTCTGTTTCTGAGATCATGCTCATTATTGTGTGTGTTTTTATACAGAAAAACACACAATCTAAGCACAAAAGATGGCTGATGGCTGAAATAAGTGTTGCTCCATCTAACAAAAAGTTTTTGTTGACTGCGTAATCAGATTATTTTTTATTATTGTGAGAAAAACATGAGAACGGACAAATAAGTGGATAATCCTTTGTATTTTTTTTTTCCTTTTTCCTAAAGCAGATCACATGCACTGAATTAAGATAAGAAAGTCAAAAGCTCTAAATCCTCCGAATAATCCTAATTTACATATGCTGTGTGTGTGTGTGTGTGTGTGTGTGTGTACCTGTGTGATTTAGGGCCTCAACCATCATATGAATGAGCTCTTCCTTCAGAGGGCTGTTGATGTTAGCAGCGTAGTGGAGAGCAGAACAGCCGCTGTGGTCTCGAACCCGCAGATCACTGATCAAGAAGTTGAAAGACAGATGGAAGAAATGTTTTTTCTACTTTTAAAAATGTAAAAATTAGTTCCTGCGTGATATATATTTCCTTTTGATGTGTTATTCTAGGCAAAAAAATTTATTTGCTTGCACTTCAAGCCTTGCAGCGGCACTAAGAAGAATTTTTGTTTGTTTGTTTTCTTACGCCGAGAGCCTCAGCAGTTCCTTGACCACTTCCACAGGTCTGTGTTCCCATGGCAACAGGGTCGCCATGCCCTCGAACAGGTCAATATCTCTGACAGCAAGCATTACAGGTGTCACGCCGTCGCCGTTAGGAACGTTCACATCTGCCTTGTCTGTCTGAGCCTGACACACGCGTGGACACAGACACACACACACGTTAAATACATGAATAGTATATTAAATATAACTGTATCTAAACATTTTCTATAGACAGAAGTAATATCAACACAACTGTTAATTTTCATTATTATGTGATGACATGTTCATATTAAATCACATCAATCCATAAATGTGATATCTAAACGTTGATCAATCAATAAAAAGTGATTGGTTTGCCATCCACTACATGTAAACTGAATACACTGTTCTTTGTTCAATCTTTGTTGTCGTCTGTTGTTCTCACCAACAGGTGCTGTAAGGAGTGCAGGTCTCCCTGCCACGCAGCCTGCAGCAGCTGATCCTGGGGCTTCAGGTGAGGCCTCGACATCCACCCCAACACTTTGACCAGGAGCTCAGGGGAGCTCAGGTGGAGCGCTGTCTGCTGGCTGCTGTTACACAGGGTCAAATCAGAGCCCCCCCTCAGCAACCGCTGCGCCACCTGTGAACAACGCAGCGGAAAAGGAGAACGGTAAGTGAAACAAAAAAAAAATGGGGAATAGTTTCGTTATCATAATGTAGACCAAGTTAAATAATATGAAATATAGGGGAAAACATAATAAAATGACAGTGTTCATAATCTGACGATGTGGCGGGTTTTTTAACTTTATTTCTCCCCTGCGACCTTCCACATTACCAGTAAGTCACATGCTTGTTTTGAAATCGGCCCCCCGAGAGGATGCGGAGGTGTGACATCGAGAGGTATTCTGGTCATGTGAATCTCATCCACGTTACTGTTATTGGCAGGAAAAATACAACCTCTCATGTGACGCCATTGTGTTGCCCTCCTCCACCCACACCCCCACCACCACCACCCTCTGACAAACATGCTCATCTGCAGGGATTTACGTTGAACAATAACAGCTAAATCCCAGATTATGATAAATAATTATTTCATAACAACACACCTCCATGTGAAGCTCTTTCTCTCAAACACACACACACACACACACACATATATATATACAATATAAGGCTTACCTCAGTCATGCCTTCATGACAGGCGAGGATCAGAGGAGTGCAGCCTTGTTCCTCCTCCTCCTCCTCATCCTCATCCTCAGGGTTACAGACCTCCTGCTTGTCTTCTTGTCCCGGGCTCACAACTGTAACTCCCACATTTTCCTCCTCCTGCTGCTCTCTTTGCAGCATCTCGCCAACGCTCCTCCACCTTTTCTGTCTCTTCTCACTTCTCTCCATGATTTCCTGTCACATTCACGTGAAGTGCAGTCAGAGAAGACACCAACAGCTCAGCGTCTTCCGTGTAGTCTTTATGTTTGTGTGATGTTACCAGTGTGATGCAAGTCTCTAATGACCCGCTGGTCCCCGCAGAGACGGCACAGCACAGAGGGCGTGACACGGATTACTGTGTCATATTTTTACTGCTTGTGAGTCACCACAATGTAGATCATTATGTATTAATGATGAGCTTGTGTGTGTATGTGTGTGTGTGTGTGTGTGTCTTTGGTTTAAAGTATGACAACAGAGCAACAGAAGAAGAAGAAGGGAAAAAAAAACACCTTTTAGAAGATATGAAGTTTCTGGACATAAATTTGAACGTTTAAACTTGCTTTTCGGTGATAGTAAGCAACTTTAAAATAAACAGTGTTGACATGAACTGATGTTTACTTACTCAGGTGATGTCATTTCATTCGATTCCCAGATTTAGCCGTATGTCTCATCCAACTGTCTGTGAGCGTCTGACAAGCAAACTTTAGATCCTTTTCAATAGACTCTCCACTCTAGTGTTTCCTCTCCTTTCTTCTTGTTTTTTTTTTATGTTTTCCTGCACGCCTCCTGATGTACGTTTACACTTGGTTGCCTTGGAGACGGTCAGACAGACAGGCAGGTTTTAAATGCCAGCAGGCTGTTTGTTGCCTTGACACATTAAGAGAGGGAGCTCAAACATTAAAGTTTCGCCAACATGATTTTCCAGCATCAGTAGTCTTAATGGGGGTCGACTTGTTGTATAATTAGATTTTTAAAGGAATTAAACAGCTTCATGATGTCCAGATATTTTTCATTTTTCAGCTCATTTAATGGTAAAACATCATATATGAATTTAGTGAAATCATTTACTATCTAGTCATTAACTTAAATATGTTTTATTCATTTCAAGCTTCAACTTAAAATCAACATAAGACCACATTACTGAACTTTTAAACATGTTATATGAATTTTATATATATATATTTTGTTTTTTACCTCTTTTCTTTCTTCTTTGTTTTTCTTTCCTTCTTGCGTTTTTTTTTTCTCTCTCATTTAACTTCCTTTTTGCTCCAGTTCTTTTATATCACAGCTTTTTTCTTTTTCTTTCTTTCTCCTTGATGTATTTTTAATCAGTTTGCTTCATTTCTTTACATCTCAGCTTTGCTCCACTCGTTCTCTTCCTTTTTGTAGACTCTCTTCATGGGACTTGAGTTACTTATCGTTCTGTTTCATCTCCTCTTTAATCTTTCTGCATTAAGCCTCTTGGTTTGAGATTCGTGGTCTGCCTTTCCCTACGTTCGCCATCTGTTATCAGATATCTTTCTGTCTTGTGACATGTCGAGAACATTTCTGACTAATTGTCAGAATTCATTCATGTTATATTCCAAGTGGCCTTTTCAGATCCCCGTTTATTTTACATCCGCATTAGTAGCTCTTCTGGACCTTTTTTAGACCTTTTTTAGTGGCACGGATCGATCTAAGTTGTCCATGGTTTCTTACAATGGCTGTTTTTTTCACATTTAAAATATTCTCTGTCTCACCACCTACCGCTGGGTGTTTTGTTGCCTCCCTGTGATCCTCATTTCAGTCCTTCTTACCAGTGATATGACCCTCCTGACTGACCTGATCTGTGAGGCCCAGGGCTGGAGAATTGCTGTCTTTCTCGGGTCCTGACTTTCAGCCGTTTCATTTTCCTGAGTTTCTGCTGTCTGTGAGCTTTTTCTGATGCATCTGATGTAACATCGCAAAGCCGCACGGAAGTATTTAGCAGAGAAGAACATAAGACAACAAAGATTCAGCTCAAACTACAGTGCCAACCAACCCACGTACAGTAGATGAGTCATTTTTCACATCACGGAGGTTCAAAGTAAAATGCTTCTTAAAGACTTCAAAGAGCAAATCTCATGTCAATATTTCCAGCTCGATTAGTCTCTTAACTAAAAGGTCAAACATATTCAAATGAATTATAGTTTGATGTTTTTTATTACAAAAACTGCATTAGGTCACATTATATTTTTATTATTATTATTATTTATTTATTTATTTTTATTATTCCACAGAAACAAAGATATTAAATTCCAACCATGGACTATTATATCTACCACCTTTTATCATCTGAAATATTTAAACTCAATGAAATAATGCAGTCGTGAATATCATGAGTTGGAATATTTTTTTTACAAAATCATCACGGCCTCAAGTGAAGACATGAAGCAAGCTGACACATAACATGCAGTAAATGTTGTGTATAATATTGTCAGACGTACAGAAAAAAAATTAAATATGTTTTTAATACACTAAAATAAAACAGAACATACAAATATAGAACACGTTTACAAAGTTATTGGATCCTTTAATCATCCATATTCAGATATAAATACATATAAACCTACATGAACAGCTTCCTGAGCTGTTAAGGCTCATCTAATGAACTGTAAGTCTCCACATGAGCACTAGATGGTGATGTCCAACAACTCGGCACCCTCCTGTACTAATCATCTCATATATACTGTATATATAATATATATTCACACTGCACCTGTCTTCAGGTCCACAGGACAGGTGCAACTCTCTCTTTCACACCTGGAAGGAGTCGAGCTCTTCGGCCTGAACACTGCACACTTTACAAGGAAATGATTTGTCCTCTAAAGTGGTGGGCTGCTCTTAAAATAAATGGCCTAATATGTGATAAGTTGTGTGTGTGTGTGTGTGTGTGTGTGTGCTATATTCAGTATGTCCATCTCTCTCTGTAATAGTCATTAGTTTATTGACCCAGCAATAGACTCAGTTTGGACAATTAAATAATAATTGTTTGTTCTATTTAAAGTTTATTGCCACATGCTGATAGGTATCCGTTTAGCCAATGGAAAAGTACCCCAAGGAGTCCACTGCCTCCTCCCTCATCCCTATCGTCCCCCCTCCTCCCCTCCACTCCCCCCTCGCCCTCCCTGCGCTGTAATGTGCTATGTTTGGGTCTACCCCGTGTCCCCTCCGCTCACCCACAGTCCTCCAGGAGACAGGCGGACATCGCTCCACCGCTCCCAGGCTGTGGCGCGTCCCGTTGCGCACGGCACAGTTTCCAACACCGCACACTTCACAAAGCGCGCTGCCGGTGGGACAGATAGCTGCAACTTTACGAGTCAACATGTTTCTATGTCTGGAGATGACAGAGGACCGGGGGGAGTTGAGGTAAAGCAGGGACACGGACCCTCCCACCCCCACAAAGGTGACACATCAGAAGCTTCTGTCGTGGCTGATTTACGGGACGTCTCCACCAGCTCATCACTTGTGATTTCACCTATTGCTCGTTGAGTTTTCCACCCCACCTTCTTCATTTTTCCTTGCCCCCCCAAAAAAAACTTAAGTCAGTGGAGCATTTTGAGCGCGGCAGGATGAGATCGCAGACCGGGGCAGCTCTGCAGAAACAGACGCTCCTGTGGCTGGTTGTAGGTGAGTCTCCGGCTGCTGCATTGACGTGTTTCATGACACATATGAAGGCTAGTTTGGCTAAAATATGATCTTGTGTTATTTTAACTCTGATATGTAAAAGAGATTTTAAATGAGTTGTTCTCTACATTAACACAAATGCAATTATTATTGTGTTTGTAGTTCTTAATATTTAAATTTACCTTTAATAAAAGGTAGCTGATAAAAAAAAAAGCTTTATTATGTTTCCCACTTAATCATTATTATATTCATAACTTGACCTGTGGCTTTGGCAGGATATATATATATATACACAGTAGTTGGCAGCCTGTGTGATGCAGTGTAAACATCATAATCTGTGTTTAAACTGAAGCAGCTTGGAAGTGATATTTCTTCCAGGTAAGAAGTGGCTACAGAGTGTGAGAGAGAGACCGCAGCTGACACTTTTAAATCCACAATCAGTGGATCTATATACTGATCACACTGCGTATTATAGATAGCATATGCTGCAGACGTCCTCCCCCCCTCAACTCAATGAATATGTCATATGTCTTCTTGTTCCTCCAGTTGGATGTTTGAGCAGAATGATGTATGTGCAGACATGTTATTATAGAGCGATAACGCTCGCATGGGGAGGAAGTAGATGTGGATGAGTAGGTCAACACAACGTGAGACTGGAGATTATTGTTTGCTTCCTGTTTCTTTAATGACAAGTCGATGGTGTTGTAATCACCACAATCCTTCCCTAAACCAAGTAACCGTGTAACCGTGACACTTTTATTGAATCTAGTTGATATGTTATATGGTTTGGAAGGACTATAAAAACCAACAAGATGATTAACAGCAAACCGAGGAGATGCTTTCATACGGACAGACATCAAGTATCACTTTAAAATGACAATATGCAGTCATTTGCAACCGCTGGTGATGTGACTCATGTTGGAGGTTGACTGATCTTTAAAGTCTGGATATTTTTGACGTACGTGCAGAGTACAGACACACATGCATCTTCTTGACATGGAGCTAATTAAGAGCCAGCATGCAATTTACACAAGTTTATTATTATTATTCTATTATATTTATTTATATATTCATAACAGGAGTAGTAGGGGAGTAGTTCTGGCAAACTCTTTTTTCTCTTTTTTTACAGCTTGTTTAGAAATATTAATAATAATCATAATCATAAAAAAACCAACTTTTTCCATTTGCACTCTGACAAATTATTTAAAAGCACCATTTTTAATAATGGTGCTTTTATCCAATTGATGTATTAATGTGTGTGTTCAAGAGGGCCCCGTGAGAGCTACAAATGCAGCAGATATAATGACTGCTGCTATGACAATATGCTCAACGGTTTTCAAAAAAAAAGGATTTCATCCCATGTGTCAAAGATTCAATTTTCCTTTCATAATACATTCCCACTAATACAAAATGTATGATAAGACCACCGATCACGATTAAGACGTGTATTGAAGTCGGAAAGTGAAAACTCTTAACGTGAAGCTATTCGACATCGTAGAGGCCTGCGAACGTGAACTCGTGTCCTCGATTTTGGTTGTTGTGGTGTCAAATTGCGCTGCTGTTAGACGCCTCAGTATATCTGCACAGTTGAAACACACACACACACACGGCAGAAACACACAGTATGCACGCCGTGACGCTCTCCAGGCAAAAGGTGTTCAGGTGTTCAGGCAAGCTTCCTCTGCTCTTTGCCCTTTGTTTCCAGTTACAAAGGCTCCATGTAGGTGTTCTATATTTACAGAAGGAGAAAGTTATGACTCACCACAGCAGCGTCAGGTTGCCTCATTACTCGCCTAACCTCACTATATTCTACATCTAAGACAGCATCTAAAAAAAAAAAAAAGGATTTTTATTTCCCAAGATCCCTAAATGATTATCCTCATTCAGCCGGGTTCATTAATACGTCTACTTTTATTCTTAAATACCGACTGCATACTTTTATAGAGCACAGAGCTGATTCAAATCAAAATAACTTCTGTCATGGAAGTCATTAAAATCACCAGAGGAGCAATTTTCAGTTTTCTCTGGTAGTTTTTTTTGACAGACTACAGAATGGAGAAATGAAAAACAGTCTCTCCCACTGATATGAAGGGATCGACACAGAGACACTTTAATCATCTTCCCCTCTGACGTGGTCGTCTTTCAGCTGACATCTCAGGGTTCAATTTGAATTAATTTGAAGCAATAATAATAATAATCACACACAAGTGACTCAGAAGAGGCTGATGAATGGACAAAAAGGGAAAACACTCTGAGGAACGAATCAGAGGAAAACATCTGGCGAGTGTGACAGCTTCACTGGGATGACTGAATGTCCTCCGTCTAAAGTATGAGGCTCAGTAAGGAGGAGTTACCTTCGTCTTCTAAAAGATCACGGTTTGACTTGAAATAAGTAAAGTTAGGGGACGATGACGTTGTGGTTGGAGACAGGAAACAACAACTTGTATTAAACTCTGTATTAAAGTCAGATGTTGATGTTTGTTGTTCAATATTAATATATAAGTCACTTCATTGCCACTCTTACTAAAACCAAATAAGCTGAAAGATGCTCAAAAGGAAAATTTGTGGCATTCATCAGTTTTTTAGTACTTGATGTTGTTTTTTCACGAGGGGAGAAACACTTGTTTGACTGCTGCTATGACATGTCGTTGGCAGCCGTATGAATATTTTCTATTTGTTTCGGGTCGCCGACTACTGATTCATGTTTTTTTTTACTTTTTGTTAACATTATTGTGAATGAAACTGGCCCACAAACGGAGTGTCACATGTCGCCTTATATCACATATTCTGGGGCGTTGATTATTTTAATCAAATGTCATGAACGTGCACATAAACAGATGGCATTGATCAGGCTGAAACAAGCAATCTGAGACAAATTTGGACAGTTAAAGGAGTTTGTTGAATCTGTGTTGGAACATAAATGTAAAACTCTCAGAGTATTAGGATATAAATACATAAATGTTCGTGCATGAGGCCCAATAAGGTTTTTTCATCTTACATATAACATGGGAATATTGTATCAAGATGGGACCTGGTTCAGTCTTTATATTTCCAAAGTTTTTCTCAGCATTGAAAAGTCACAGACGGCAGACAGGAAACCGGAGACAAAACACAGATGATGAACGTATTTTCTTAAACAGATGAAGTGTTTGTTACATCAGTATGGAGTGGCTGACTGTTAAATATATGTTGCTGGTTGGCTGACGTCCTACTGCAGCAGCAGCAGGCAGGAACAGTGTGAACGTGAGCGAGCAGAAAGGGGATGAGGGGGGGAGAGAGACATGAGAGTAGCAGTAGATTACATAGTAGATGCATACAGTAGAGTTCAGGAGTCTCACCAAAAAAAACCCAGTCACCAGTGAAGCTCTCACCTAACATGAATGCATGGATTTTATTAAATAATATATATGTACTGTCTCTGTTCTGCTTGGACAGAGGAGAACAGGAGGAACATTTCTGTGTGAAGGACTCAAGGGAGCGTTTTTAAAAAAGGTCCATAAATCAGTCGAGAGAGAGAGAGAGGTGGGACAATAAGAGCAAGCAGTGGTCTAACAAGACAGAGAGAGATAAATGAGGTAGGTGGGGCTGGATAGTGAAAGTTTTAATGGTGCTGATATATCTGTTTCATATGGTGTGTGTGTGTCTGTGTGTGTGTGTGTGTGTGTGTGTGTGTGTGTGTGTGACAGATCCGCCCACTAGACTTTGGTTAATTAGATAGATGGTGAACGAGGGATGACATAAGCACCGTTTTGAAGGAGCTGTGTGTGTTTTTTTCTTTTTCTTTTATTAGATAAGGTCTCTCGGACGCTTTGTGGTCAGTTCTCTCTTCCTCCTCTCTTAGCCGTTTCCTATTAAACGGATGTAAATACAGATATAACAGATTAACTTCCAAGCGAGATGTTTTCTGCAAGCGAAGCCCACACACAAAAGACAGGAAATAAAAAAACAAAAACAAACCATGACCCACAGTCGTGCTTATGCACTGCACTGACACTTTTCAGTATTCAGCTTTTGAGACCCTGTGTTGCAGCTTACTTCACTCCAATCAATACGTTCGCCAACGGAAGAATGTATTTCTAACTTTGCTACTAATGTCCTGTGTCATATTCTTTTTGAGAGGAGGATTAGTGAGGCCAGTCGTCCCGACATAATTGGTGAGCGGCAGAAACAGTTTTGTGTGGCTCTGGAGTGAAAAGAGAGAGATTATACATGCAGGAGTGACGTCTGGCACCACTCACTGCAAACACAGGCCGTGAACAACTCCTCCTAATTAGTTGTTGATCGTTGGTGATACTGGAGGACAATCAACTGTCTCTGCTTCCTACGTGCAACAAACCACCCATTGTGTGTGTGTGTGTGTGTGTGTGTGTGTGTGAGAACACGATCCACAGCCAACAGTTGCACACATCCAACCCAGAGCAACATTAGCATTCATTCGGAGTTGTATTTTTTATTCATTTTGGTCTTAACCAACGTCTCCACTTCACTTCAGCTGCTAAAGTTCCACTTCATTCACCAGCTCCTCGTTATCTGTGTCTGACTGCAGTGTGTTGTTGGCCGGGAAGCATACAGTAGGGTTTTATTATCGCACCTGGAAGTGATGCAGATGAAACCGAAGCAAACAGTAAAGTTTGCGAACCGTCAAACCAAAACATTGAGGTGAAAGGTGTCAGAAAGCTGCAGAGTCGGGTTATCGACTGCAAACTTTTTATCACTTTAAATGAAAGAAAAAAAACTTTCAAACCTTCATTTTACTTTTTTATGCAGGTGAAAATCTGTTCATATACTCTGAGTGACTCCGGTTGTGTGAAATATTATATGCATTTGTTTTATTATGGCTTATGAACAATGTCACAGGCTCATTTTAAGTGTGTGTGTGTGTGTTTGTAATTGTATGTCCATCATATCTACCCCTGTATAAAGGAATGTGCCACAGTTTTATGTTGATCAGAGACTGTGAACATAACTCCTCCGTATTTCTGGGCCTTTGCTCTCTTACATGACATATTGTATAACCTTACATAACAGCGGCATAGTGAGGTTGATCATTTTTTAATTTTCTTTTGTGATATTTAAGCCCACCACATCAAGAGCTTGTAACACCGTCATGCTCCGATCCACCGAAAAAAGCCTGAATGGGATTTCTCTAAACATTTATCTAACGAGGATAAACGGCTGTGTGCAGGATTTAAACCCACGACATCAGGAGCTCGTGACACGCAGTCATGCTCAGAGCCACCAAAAAAAAAAAAAAAAACCTGAGAGGGGTTTTTTCCAAACATTTATCTAACCAGACTGGTCAAATGGTATTTATAGCAATGTGCCTGAGGAAGGAGCGGATGAGGCATGGAGGCATGTACGTGCTGCTCGTGGTCGGGAGCTGTCTTTGGAGCAGTTTGTGGCTTCTGGGCTACAGTACAGGACATCAGGAGGGATAAATAACTCTTAATTTATTCAGAGATAATCTTATTCCTACAGCAACCTTTAAATCCATCCCTTCTTTCATTTTTCTTTTCCTAACAGTGCCTCTAAAAAGTATATTATATGCTATGTCGTGTTATTCTACGGTTGAGAGTATTAGCTGATTTGAGAGTCACTTATCTACGGTAACATGAGATCCATATACTGCACTGTACTGTATTGTATTACATTTATGAACTGTCTAATAGGAGCAAACATAGTCCGTGTGTGATCAGTCGAGGCATTAATTATCTAAACAGATTGTCCGAGGTCGGGGGATTTGAACCGATGACCTTTTAATTCCACCGTTTTGTTCGTGACAGCGGTTTCAGATTCCTGGGACTCGGCGCCATCACGCCACGCGACGCTACAGTCAACCTTGCAGATTTGATTTCACACCCTGTTTCCTTGCAGAAGTCACATTTAAAAAACAGTCCATGTAGGAGAATAATATGGGATTTTCAAATTAAAAGGTTCTTTACAGCTGGACATTCAGTTTATTTTTTTGATTATTTCTCTCTACACTGCTTGTGATGCGTAACTTAGATTTACTTAAAGGGTGTGGCTGTGTCAAACTGAACGAGGAATTGAAATGTGTGTGTATAGATATACTCGACTCTTTATCTTTATATGTGACACTCAAACCATGATAAATCTGAACAATACTATCAATCCCTCTTCATAACATATGAGAGGATTTTAATCTCCACACTGTAGACGCTGGTTAATCTAGACAAATGGCCGAGCGCTCCACACCGATAACCTGATTTCACGGCTCATATGTCCCGTCGCCGCATCACCTTCATAGTCTTTCTGTTCTGGCTACGCATCCCGTTTAATGTGTACCTCATATGGACATTAAGAGATTCATAAGAGCGCTCGTCCTCTCCTTCCACCTCTGTGTCAAATTGAAATATTAGATGTAATTAAAATTAGCCCAATGTCATCAACTGGATGATGATTTTTTTTTTTTCTGCATACCTGCTTTTCATATTCCCCATTAGGAATAAAAAGGTGAATAGCCTCTCAGCTTTTTCCTATTGTCATTGCTCTCTTTTGCCTCTTTTTCTCCACATGAATCTGTTTTTATAACCGGTCATGACTGGTGTTTGCATGCCTGTGTCTATGGATGTGTGTGTGTGCAGTATATATATGTGTGTGTACTCTTGCAAAAGCAGTAACCCAGTTTTCTCCCAACACGCCTGAGCAGCTAATGAACAGCGTTGAAGCAATGCTATTCAGTGAAGCGTGTGTCTGTGTGTGTGTGTGAGAGAGAGAAAGAGATTGACGTGTATAAGTGTGTATGAGTGTGTGTGTGTGTGTGTGTGTCCTGTCCATAGTGCAACCAATATTACCAATTATATAGGCCCCCCTTTGGAACCAACAATTATTTCAGCACCTTGGTAGTGGGTGACACAGACTATGTGACACACAAACACACACTCACACAGTAATATATGCTGACATACTTGGCACTCACACTCCCAGACAATGGCATACATACAGTCTCCATACATGATCCACACGCGGTCTCACACATCAGGAAATTTAAGGCAGATGTATACTATATATATATATATATATACGTGCATACAGGTATTACTTGGTATATCTTGGTATTACTGGAGCCAATTACAAACTTCTGTTTTAGTTAAGTTCAACTGAAGGAAACTCAACATCTGTACAGTTTGGTTCATTAACCTTTTGGGACAAATAAACAGCCAGTAGTCAAAATCATGCAAATTACACAAGGCGCAAATATCACATCAGTGTCTGTCTAAACATACCTTAACACTATATATATATATATATATATATATGGACATTTGGTTATTATACCTGATGGTGTTTCAACCCCTTTAGTCTAATTTCTGACATTTTAAAAGCATCGTTCATGTCTGGCAGCAATGATCAGATGATTATAGGTGTGGAAAACCCTGCATGATTTCCCAGAGTTGCCTTTCAGCAGAAGAAAACACTTTGGTCTAAAGTGAATAGGATCGTTTATTGCTCTGTTAGATTATACCTCCACCAGTCAGTGCCAGTCAACTGAAACATCTTAAAAAATTCATCAGCCATTTGACAAGAAGCACGTAACGGGAAGCCTGTTAGCCTTGTATGAACAGATTACAGACAGTAATCTGAACAGCTGATGAAAATTTTAAGATTGATCTTTGCAGGTGGGACCTGTAAGGGGTGAGGAGGAAGAAGAAGAAGAAGAAGAAGGAGATCCAGTGAGAAGAGCAGAATATGACATTAGTCGTAATGAGTGAGAAATAGTTTGAAATGAATTAGACTGAGAAAGCCGTGGCGGGATAGAGTTGTCCTCGGTTATACTTGACAGCTCTTTTCTTGAGCTATCATGCATTATGCAGATGAATCGTGGCCTCTGCTCGCATACAGCAGCCCGTGTATCATCATGTTAATTTATGATGTAAAAGGGAAGAGGAGGCAGGATTAATCTGAACCACAAAGTGTTATCTTTTTTTTTTCACGCTCTCACCACAATTTTTTAATTAAATTACACTTTGTGATAATTTAATACTCCCCCACAATCTCAGTGTTTTACTGTTTATATTGTTCCTCACGTCTGTCTTTCCTTCTCGGTGAAGTGGTGTCACACTGCTTCTCAGCCGTTGTTATTACTGAGCCTGAATTAGACATTGTTAATGCACTGAAACACACCTCTTTGTCTCTGTTCCTGTGTCTAAAAGTCTGATCATGGATAATGTCCCCTAAAAAAAAGCCAGAGATCTCAGCTGTTTGTGGCAACGACTGAGGTGATGCTGGTTTAGTGTCATTCCCTGCTGGGACTGATTTTTTTTTTTCCACTTATATAACTTATGTTTTTAATGAGGAATTAAAATTATAAAAAATAAATAAATTAATAATAATAAATAATAATATTTTGTATTATATTAAATAATATATAATACATTTTTTATATAATTATATAAAATAATATAATTTTATATAATAATTATTAATATAAAAATTATCCCTGAATTGCTCCCAGTGGTTGTGTGTTTGTCTGTGAGCAGCAGAAACATGGTACAGAAATGCAGCCGTTTACAACATTGTGATCTGTATTAATTTAAAGGTAGGAATACATTGAATTCAAGGTTTAAATAAATAATAAAGAAATAAACAGAGTGACACAGACTGACATTGAGGCCGTTTGGCAGTAATGTGACCTGAACTAAAGACAGAGGATTTATGTCTCCATTTGGTTTTAGGGCAGAACAGGAGAAGAGTGAATTCAGTTACTTACTGCCTATGTAGGCGCCTAAAGTACACAGCAATAATTAAATAGGTCTTTGTTGACAGATATATATATAGATAAGAAAAGTAAAGAAAAACACATTTTTCACCCTTAACGGCAGCCAAACAGCAGATTTATTTTTTCTGTTTTGAAAGTGTTAAATAATCTGATAAACTGATGTGTAAAAAATACTCAAAAACTTGAGTCATAAAAGAAAAAAACAAAATTAAATTAAATTTAAAAAAGCACACACACAAACAGCAGCAACAGCAGCTCTGTAATTCCCGCTACTGTTGACCACTTCATAACTCCTCCGCTGCAGTGGCTGGAGTGGATGAGTGGATGAGTGGATGAGTGCTGCAGCTGCAGGCAGCGCTGTGACACGGGGCCAGACAACCATCGGCCCCCTGAACTCACTCCCACCCAAAACATTTCTAATCCGTCCGTGAACTGAACATGTCACTTTTCCATCAGGCAAGGTCACCTCTGTAATCCCAAGTCAAGCCTAAAACATCCTGCGTCACCCCGCCGGAGGAAAACAGACAGCTGTATGTTCAGTAGACAAAACAGACAGAAATCCACATTTTGTAGCAGACAAATGAAACTCAAAATCAGGTTTGTCACCTTTTGTACTGTGTGACACAAACGTTGTTGTTGTTTTGGTTTGCATGTGTGTGTGTGTGTGTATGTGAGTTGACATCTGACCAGGAATCTCATTTCTTTTCTTCCTTCTCTCTCTCTTTAATTCATCCTGGCAGGTCTATAGTCTTTCTCTCCACCTCGGTGGCTTCACCAGCCCTCTGCTCACCTCCAATCAAACCTCCTCCTCCTCCTCCTCTTTATCTGTGGACCTGTGTTTCACAGCCTCGTTTTGCATGAACCCGCTCATCAGAGCCAATCAAACCAGATGCATGTGTACTGACGCCTGCGTTTCCTGTGTGAATGTGTGTGTGTGTGTGTGTGTGTGTTTACTTGTGTTTACATGCCCTTTCCCCTCTTTCTAAAGCCTGCACTCGTCCGCTCACCTACGTGTCTCTAAATGTTTCTTTTTTTCCCTCTCGTTCACTCCGGTACACACACACACACACACACACACACACAATCATACTGTGTAAATCCAGGTGTTTATCCTCCACAGAGTAAAGAAATATATTTCTTTTTATTGTTATTTAGTCTGTTTTGAAATTTCATACTCATGAACTAAAAGCTTTTCCTGCTTTTTTTTATTTTTTTTTGTTTTACTTCCTCATGATCACACGTAGGCTTTCCATGTCTCCATCTCTTTCTCTGGTCTGTGTTAAAACTCTTACTGCTCATTTAATTTTCATGAATTGAACTTATAACTCTAAAGTTACATAAATAATTTGTCTCTGACAACATGTGTGTTTAATTACTCTGTAAACTTGGCTGAATATATCAAATCTAACACAGACAATAGTTGCAAGGTTGAATAATATTTCTTTATTATACTGTGGAAAAACAGTTACTTCTCACAGCATGTATTAATCTGTTATCTGCCCTCTGCTCTTTATAATGTGCTGCAGCGGCTTCGCCGGCAGCTCATCCTATTTGTTTTTTTTTACCTTTTTATCGACGCTAATTGTATGCTGTTACCAGAGAGACTGAGGCAGGGCAGACCTCTGTCAGTGCTGAAAGCCCTGCTCGCTATAATGATTAGCTGCTGATGGATGGGACTCAACTTGACAAGAGATAGGCACACACACACACACACACACACACACATGCACCACCTTTTCACTAGGCTAATTGTCACAATTAATGTGTTTGCATCTGTGGGTGTTTAAGCACGGATGTGTGTATTGGTGTGTGTGTGTGTGTGTGTTCGCGTAGGTGTCAGAGTACATGTGGATTGTTAAAAGGTGTGTGTCTGTTTGGAGTGTGTCATAAATTAGAGCTCTGTCAAAGAGGCGACACAGTGTGGCTTCAGCTAGTATTGTATCAAAGGACTGTGAGAAACATGTTTTCAAACCCTTTGTGTGTGTGTGTGTGTGTATGTGTGTGTGTGTCTGTGTGTGTGTGCGTCCATGCATGCATTATGTTTCTATTGAAGCGAGGGAATGGACACTGAACCAATAAAATGTGAAAGAACAGTGAGGGTCAGCTATAAATATGTAAATAAAGTTTATTTTTATAGCATCTGTCTATAGCAGATACTTTGAAAGTATTATTTATTTTTATTGTACAAGACATTTTTACAGTGAAAAGCATAAAATGAAAAAAATAAATAAATAGAATAAACAAAGTCTAAATGGGCATTGAGTTTACACAAACTCAAGGTTGCAGCCTCTGTTTTTTTTTTTGTTTTTTTTTATTCTCGCAGCGGAGAATAAATAAGAGCTACAACGTTAGGATTATTATTATATCTATGAATGTGTAAAAAAGGCCTTGACTCCCATCACTTTTCACAGTCATATCTTTGCCTCTCCACGTTTTTCAGCATCTGCTTGATTTACTTACTTATTATCTCTTTGAACTGAAGATTCTCAGCTCAAAATGATTGAAAAACATGTTGTGACGCGTGGTGTGTAAAAGGAAGCTGAGTGAATAAAGACAGAAAAGCCGGTTTAGAGCCGGTCGCTGATACCCGGATGTCAGAATCATTGTCATCGACCACATTTAAGCTTCACGAGTCTGAAGCTGTAAAAACACACAAACATCCAGGAAACATTCAGCACCGATCGGTGTCTGATTGGTAAAGTTTAAGTCACATTTTAACTACTTTATTTATTTATTTAACTTTGAATTTGTTTCTGGTGCTTTTTAAACACAATATCACAGTAAATATTCCTTTTACACACTACGCACTACCCTTTAATGTAATGATAAACCCTCTCTGTGGGTTTTTTATTTATTTATTTATTTATTTATTTATTTATTTATTTATTTATTTATTTATTTATTTATTTATTTATTTATTTATTTTAATTATGTTCTTATTTTGTTTACAAACCATCCAGCCTTGACTGTATAATTTAACTGACGTCTTGTGAAAAATCACTCCTTCTTTGGTGTTTGGCAAATATATAGGAATGTAGAGCGTCAACAAGCGATACATAAATGGAGAAAAAATGCAAAACTGGGTCAGTTTCATCTTTACTTGTTGTTTTAAAATTTGTCTCTGACAGACTGTGTAGTTCTGAGGGGACGTCCCACTGAGTCAAACCAGTTACTGAGCACTGCTGCGGTCTCTCTCCTCTTTCTCGTCTTTATTAACTAGCAAATCAATAAAAGTGGTTTTAAACTTTATATCTTAGCTATCTATAGTATGAGGCTCTATTCCAGGAAGGACCATAGACGCAGATTTGACTTAAAATAAATGTTTTTCAGCTCTCAACCTCTTCATAGTCACCGTTCCACTTCTACCACCACTACTGTCCTCAGCACTTTATAGAGGCCTACAGCTGTGGTGGGATTATATAACCACATCAAGTAAAGCATGATGAAAATCAATCAGATTTTTGTGATTATTTTGGGCGTACAAGATCAATTTATCTCCTCCGGTTTTTTCACCTGTGTGTGTGCAAAAAAAACCCAACACATATAAATAGATAAATATTCAGTTATCAGGCATCATATTTACACTGTTTATCTTCCATGTATCCAGCAGGATATACTGTATAATAGTGTGTTTTATAAGTGTCTACAGTATACATGGACATCGTTTAAACAAGGAATGATTAGAAAAGGATTTCACAAACAACCATGTTTAATATTTTACTCAAGTTATGAGAGCAAAACTGACACTCACACTGTAATATAATATATATACATATATATATATGTATATGTATATATATGTGTATGATGCTAGCGTATAATAACATTTAAAACAACCACGTTCATCTCAGTCAGTCATGTGAATATTGAGGAGTTAAATTTCTGCAGTTTGTTTGCCTTCGCTGGTTTTTACCGCCTGGTTTAGATCAGTAATAGTTAGTAGTAGGTGAGCAATATTTTTGGGAGGAAACAAATGAGATAAATATGAAAATAATGTATTCTGGCAAACTGCCGTCCGCTTGCTGTTTCTTTCTCCGCTCTGTTCTGAAGTTTTGGTAAGTAACCGGCAACAAGCTGCAGATTCAAGATGTTTCTGACATAAAGTACACATTGGCAGTACACTTTGTCACCAGTTATTTCTCTTCCTTCCTTTCTCCGCTCACATCTTTTAATGATTTTTTAAGCGAGTTCTTATAGTCTGTGGTTGCTTTATCCTTTCAAATCCAGCTTTGTTCGCTTTCTTTTCACCACATTATGTTTATGTTGGCAGTTGAGATGACGCCATATTTTCATATCTGATCAGTCTATAAAAAGCATGCACCTTTTCTATATCACGTTTCTATATCTTTTGCTTATGTTCTCCATTAATTGCTTTGTCTGTAAAATGTCAGGAAACAGTGAAATATGCCTACGCTATAATTTGTCAGAACTCATGGTGACATCTTCGAATGTCTTGTTTTATCTGTCCAACAGTCTCAAATCTATAAAAACTGAATATATTCAGTTTATTATCACATTCAAGAAGCTGCCACCAGCAAATTTTTGCCATTTTTTGCTTTTTAAAAAGACTAATCGGACTAATCGATTAATCGTCTCATTGCTCCAGCTCAACTGTTGCACGTCTATCTAATGAAAATAAATCAATACTCTCTCTATCTGCAAGTATTTTGTCTTTCCGTAATCTGGTATATGTGAATAAAACACTAACATAAACGTTAACTATGTCTATGAATGGAAAAAAAATAAGTAATCACTTTTAATAACAGATCAATGAATGTTACGGATCATCCAGGTAACTTTCATGCTGTATTCAGATTCAGTGTCTTGTTTATGCTGCTGCCTGCCTCCCAAACAGGCCACAAACAACGACACGCTGCAGCGACGCACGCTCGAGGGTTTAATAATAACACCGAGACCCGAGACGGAGAGAGTGGCTTGTTAAGTTTCATGGCCATCTTAAATCGAGGTGACATAGACGGAGGGTCGAGTGGTTTGTGTGTGTGTTGTGTTGGAGGGAGGCAGTAAAGAGCTGCAATAGAGCTGAGAGATCAGGAGGATAAATTGCTCATTTTGAAGTTTCTTTAAGGGGAAATCTTTCTTCGATCTTTCTCTCTTTATTTAACCGAGTGAATACTTTCAGGGATGTTTGTTACTTCTGGAGGTGGAGGAACGTGTTAATTTGTGTGTTTGTGAGTGTACCGGTGTTCCTCCCCGTTAATTCATTAGACGTTCTCGCCAGACGCAGACAAAAAAATAACACAATTTAGTGCAGCTCATTTGTATGTGTTTGTTAGATCGTGTTTCTCAAATCTCAAATAGATATCCAAAGTGAGGAATCCACCCAAGTCATGTCAAGACAGTTTTGTTTGTATCGTCCCTCTTATTCGCATAAAAAACACTCTTTATAAGGGAAAAAAACCAACCACCAGTCAGATAAACACTGGCTACACATCACGTGACAAGTTTCAACAATTTCAAATAATGCAACACTTTCTTCAAGCACAGGGTCTCGTTTTCTATATGTGCATAAAGTCACTGTCTTTTGTTAGCTTGCAGTGCAGACAGATGGCTGAAGAACGCACGTTATCCATTTATTTATTCTGCTGATTTATTCTGCTGCACTTGTGAGTTGTGATAAGGACAATGAAGAAAAAAAAAGCAAATAACATAACGGGAGAGTGGAAAATGTTCATATCAAAGCACCGACAGCAGATGAAATGAACCAGACATAAAATCACTGCATGACTAGTTTGATAATTAATGAGCTGATTCATTAATTAATACATTTAAATATTGTACCAAAGATAAATCCTGGATGTTTTCAACAATACCAGATCTCCCTCGGCTGTATTTAAATGCTTTATGTTTGTGTTAACTATCAAAAGCAGAAGAGCGTGGTTGTCGTTATGTTGCCTTAAATGTCCTACAGAGGAGACTTGGATGCGCGGTTGGAATAAGTGTGATCGTAACTGCAGAGGTTTGTGTCCTGGTTTCTAACAACAGTCAACGTCAGTTTCATTAGTATTTGTCTTTCGTCGGTGACCTCAGGTGGATTTTTTTTACCCGTTAGATCTCGAGCTTCTGAACACAATTAGTGCCACAATGAATTTAATGGTGATGTTTTTCTAAAGAAATAAATAAGAATATGATGAGAAGTTCTGGTATTTCAACTGGGGAAGACGAAATAAAGATGCAAAGTTAAAATCAACCTAAGTGCTCTGAATGAGATCATCAATTTGTTTAAGTTTCTACAGGAAGAGCTGAAACGTGTGGGTTTGAAATATGTATAAAAACCGGTGTAACTTTACAGAATCTAAATTGAGCTGTCAGAGAAGTGGGAAGAAAAACAGATCGCTCTCTTTCTCTCTCTCTCTCTCTCTCTTTCTCTCTCTCTCTCTCTCTCTCTCTCTCTCTCTGCTCCATGAACTGAGATGATTCATGACTAAAACGTGTTAAAAAGTCGAGGAAGGTGGGTGTTGTGGTGTTAGATTAAGTGATAAAGGTAGCAACGGTCAAAACGATTTTAGATCAAAGGCCCGAGATGAAGATTTCCTTCTCTATGAATCATCAGTGATTAATATATATATATATATATATATATATATCAATGAGTGAGAGAGAAAACAGCGGCGGAGTTGGATGCTGGTTCGTTTGTAGATGTAGCTGCCTAATTAGTCTTTGGCTTTGACAGAAAACATCTGCCTGCATCTGTAGCCTGCTTGTCACTTTCAGACTGGGAAAAGTGTGCAGCATGAGAGCCGTGACTCAACAGTCCTCGGTGATTGTGAGTCAGAGCAGCTGCTGCCGACTGAACACACGGAGAGTTCATTATTTATGACAGTTGGTTAGAGAACTGATTGCTTCAGTTTGTATTAAACTTCTCTACTACACCTGTAGTACCCACATCTGTCATTAGTCTTCTGCTTTTCATTTCCTGTTAATTCCCTGTGTGAATATTTTGTTGACATTTTGTGCTGCTCCATGATTATTTCATTACGTACCTCATTATGATTGTAGTCATGCGTGACCCAGACCCATCCTCATCCGTCAAACGATGCTACAAGGACAAGCACCAGATATAATTACAAGCAACAGCTTGCAGTACGAAGGAACACGGCGGATCAATAGCTGTCAAACTGGACTTTCAAGACAGGAGTGTGTTTACGGGCATACGTGTGTCTTAATTTGAGAATATAAATTTAGCTTTGAGACGATAGTAGTTTGGTAAAGGAAGTGAGTGGAGTCACAGCTGTGGAGCACTAAAGTTGGTGTTATGATCACACTCACAGACTCTGAATAGAAACACATGGTTAGTGTCTCTTTCAGCTGTCTTTATTCTGACATATATAAGAAGCTCATTAGAGAAATGATCTCAGTAACGACATGCTAATGTGGTCTTTGCATCTATCTTTCATTTCTTTCTTAGTTTGGTTTCTAATATATCTCAGATGATGATGATGATGATGATGAAAGAGCAAAACATACTATAAATAACTCATCCAACACGCATATACAGAGCCCCCCCCCCCCCCAAGGCTAACTGATGGCTGGGCTTGTAAACAAGGAGCAGTGCATTCTGCGAGACGCCCCACAGAGTGGAGAAAGGAGGCAGCAGCATGTATCAGGTCAAAGGTCATCAATTTACAAGAATAAGTGTGCTATTGACTTCAAGTATGTGCTGTTGTTTAAATCAGCCACACATGTTGACTATGCACAACATGTGTTTACATCTGTAAACACGTTGACTATGCTTTTAGTTGTGTTTACAGATTTATGTATAGTAATGATACGTAAGATGTGTAGTGTGGGTATGTAGTCTGACGGAGGAGGTGGCAGAGGGCACCACGCCCGGTCTGTGGATCACGGTGCGACAACATGTGCGATGTGACCATTGGGTTTTAGTTTTAGTTTTGATCGATACATGGTCGCAGGAGGAAAAATGGGAAAGTCTTCAGTCAATCATGACCTTTCCTCCAGATTCCTAACGTGCAGCCTCTCACTGTGAGTGTGAAGGAGTCTGTTATATAAAATTGATTTGTGAAGGAGAGAGAGAGAAATACGTTCAACAAGGTGACTTATGTTGAAGAAAAACAAAAAAACAAGAGTTTGGGAGATTTCATTGTAACTTTTAGTCAAGTTTCAGGAGGAACAAGATTGTAGACGTGTGTTTTGTGCAGTTTCCACACAACAGATGTCGACACTTACAGAAGTGTGATGCTTGAAACGTCTTTATTTAAAAACTGCGATAAGATAAAATGAAATTAGGATGTGACTACGACTAATGCTTTTTTATTCAGTTTCACCTGCACCATTATAGACCTATACATGTGAAATATGTCAATTTTCCAATATGTCAGACTGTAGCATTGTTATTATGATTTTTTTTTATCTTATTACATTTTCTCAGATATATGTGACATTGTCATAGGTGCAGGTACGAGGTGGCAGAAGAAGGGTCCAATTACAGACACCAAGGCAGACAGGTAGAATAAATAATAATTATCCAGATCCAAGATGATGTGATTACACGTTCAGGCTTGGTTTGTTACTGATGAGATAATGAGGCGGTGACAGAGGCAGCACGGGCAAAGAAATGCAGCACTGATACCTTGATTATGGTGCATAAACTCTCATCGTATCCTTCAGGGTCACCGATAACTCGACGTGCATCCAAACATTCATTAGTACGGTTCAATTAGCCCACTCACATGAGTTCATTACGTGAATATGCAGAGCCTTTTTTTAACCTATTTTACAGATGTTTATCAGAAGCTGACGACACATTACATGATTTGAATGATTGAATTTTGAGATTATTATAATTGTTCCCATTGCACAAGATTAAACAAATCCTAATTTAAGTACTTGTACTTGTAACCATTGGTTACAGGGGAAAAACTAGCTTGGCTCTGTAAAAAGGTTCATTTCTGAGCCTTAGAGGGTCTGGTAGGCAGATTTAAAAAAATATATATCAAGCTTGCCGTGTCCCCCTGCTGCCAGTCTTCATGCTAAGGTAAATTCTAGCTTCATATTTTTCTAATAGACATGAACGTGGCATCAGTTTTCTCATTTAACTCTCAGCAAGAAATATAATAAGTCCCAGAAAAGTGTAACTAACTGCCTTTGAAGGGTTTACAGGACGCGTGACATCCGTTAGATGCAGTCTGATACTGTCAGAAACACGTTTGTGCATGTTTTTTTTGTTTTTGTTTTTCTCTGTGAGGGATCATCAAAGTCTAATTTCATCTTGTTCTTTCTTTGCTGCGTTCAGATCTTTTGGCCTTTTTGTTTTTATCAGCACACACAGTCCAAAGCTCCTTTTCACCATCTAAAGTGCTCAGTTACTCTTTTCCTACTAAATATCATTCCTTCTCTTTGCTTCCCTCTTTTCCGCATCTTGTCCGTCGTCCTAACGTCTCTGTCCTCCCTCTTCTCTCCAGCTGTCTCTCAGTGTGTGTCAGCACTGGGTTGCGGACCCCACTATGAATACGCCATTGAGGAGTTCTGCCTGGCTAAATTTAGACTGGACATGCAAGAACTGGACCAGAAACACTGGTGCAACTGGGAGGAAACTGTCGAGTGAGTAGGATGAACACACACACACACACACACACACACACACACACACGATTTACATGTACACAAATACAAACAGCACGTAATGAGATTTAAATTTGAAATTCGTATCTGGCATTGAATCTCCAATCTCCTCTTTGTTAGTTAAAAATATGATTATAATGTGTTTCCTAAAAGCTTATAGGACACACTTACCAATGTTGTGACCCAGTGTAAGTCAACAAAAAGGTATTTAAGTCCAGTTACTTCAGTCCTGGCTGCAGCCAGTACAATTGTTCAAGTTTTGGTCACTTTCCAACAGGTGATTAGATACTGAGTGAGTAGAAAACATCGAGGGGGGTTTGGGGGGAGGGGGTTAACAGTGTGAGCAGACAACAAAAGCTGGATGTCTTTGGTATAAACAGGCGTGCACAAATATTATGTTTGCACACACAGTAAAAGCTGCACATCTTCAGAATCAGTCACCACGGCAGCATTTAGTACCATTAAAAAAATATATAAATACTTCAAAGTGTTTTGTATTGAAACGATAACTTATCCGGTCATGTTATCACGCTGCTTCGCTGAGGGACGACTGAAAGATCTTAAGTCTTCCCACCGCTATCAGCGACTGTGGAGAGGAAACCCAATTACACAAGATCTGACCTTTGACCCGGTCTCATGAGCAGCGATGTCTCTGCTCTCTCATGAGAAGCACCAAATGTTGCTTTTTGAAATGCTTTCATTCAGTTTTGGCCCTGAACCAGCTACATATATCATAGTAGGTTTGGGGAAAAAATAAATAAATAAAATAAACGGTAATGTTAATAATATAAGTGTTTCATGACCTGCATCAGACCTTTAATGATCACCCAGTGCCACCTGAATATAGTCTGACAGCTTCTTTTTATCAGATATCAGCAATTAACATACAAACAAATGACGATGTCTTAAAGAGACATTGAAACATGATAGTCTGCATATATAGTTTAGTTTTTTTTGTGTATTGTGTTTGTGTGTATCTCCTCAGGGACTGCAGATGAAAAGTACTGCAGCCAGCTGCTACAAAGCATTTCTTCTCATTGCTTGTGATTACTGGGATGTTTTTTTACAAGGTTGCTGACAAATTCATTTGATTTACAAGTAATTTTAAATTGTAGGTAAAAAAAAGTCAGTTATTTCTGCAATGTTTTCCCTATACACCAAACCTAAGTGTGCTTCTTATTTCCCCTGAGCAGTATTTGTTTTGTCTCAAACACACTTATAGAAAACAGAAAAGCAGCAAAAAACAAAAAACAAAAAAAACCCTAAGAAAATGAAAAAGAGGAGCAGTGAATGAAGGATTGAAATGTCAAAATGGTGCAGCTATGTAGAAAAGGTCAAGTATCAGGACAGTTGCTCCCCCTGCGAGGAAAAGCTGCGTTCTTGTTGAGATGCCACCAGGGATTTCTGTTCAGTTGTCTCTCTGTGTGTGTGTGTGTGTGTGTGTGTGTGTCTCATTTTCTCTGCTTTGCTGGATAGAAAATAGCAGATATCATGCGTTAAATTACGGTCGTACGCTTCTTATTATTTTTAATGTCCGCTTACATTTTTCATGAACGTGTGATTCCTAAAAAAAACATGCATTCTTCATACGTGTCCCATGTATGTTGTTGCTGCAGTATACATTATTAAGTGCATGTGTTTATTTTACCTCAGATCCCAGCAGGATGAACCTACTTCTGTTAAGTTTTCACTCATCATTCACCGGCTGTGTATGGCTGTGCCTTTGTTCTGTCTTAAACCAGATTTGAATGCAGTATGTCATCTTCACTGGAAAAGTACCACCACCACAACTACAATCACACATTGTCCTACTTTCCTCGATTCCTCTAAATCCCCTTCCACTTCATGCTCAAACTGTTTCTAGTTTTCCTCATCCTGTGCCTTTCTGCCTCTGCTGTGTGTGTTGCTGTTGTAACATTATGCTCTATAGTATCTCAACATTAACCTTAAAGGGGGAAACATCATGCTTGTTTGTGATTTTTTTGTCATTTATATACTGTTAAGATGTCGGATGTCTCTGTTAAATATGGTCAAAAGCTCCAAAACACGAGTTGATCGTTGAATTATTCACGTTCCACTTACTTCCAATCGGATTTTGGCATTAAAATGCATGGATATATTAGAAGAAATTTAGAGTAAAAAACAATAAAAAAGAAGTAAAAACCTACTACTACTTTACATGTTTACATACCCTCTGAACCCGGGGGGACGTCTACCGAGGAGCAGCTTCCAGGAGCTGACCAACCAGAACAGAGTGGGCTCATTCTTAAAGAGGCAGGAGCTAAAACAGCCTGTTTTTATAGAGCAGAGTAGAAGATAAACAAGTTTTTTTTTTTAGCTGTAAATCATCGTTCGTTTTCTTCCGCTTTTCCGTGGTCGGGTCGCGGGGGCCGCAGCTTCAGCAGGGAAGGCCAGACTTCCCTCTCCCTAACCACTTCTGCCAGAGCCAGCTTCTGCAACCAGGGGTCGGACCGCCAGGGTCCCCGTCTCCGACTGCCGCCCATCTCTCATCGCACCTTTCTAAGGGGTTCCCCCCCCTGAGACCCCTTCCCATGGGTGGTGAGCCCATGGGAAGGGGGTACAGCACTTGGTATTCCCAGGTACTAACCAGGCCCGACCCTGCTTAGCTTCCGAGATCAGACGAGATCGGGCGTGTTCAGGGTGGTATGGCTGCCTAGCTGTAAATCATGCACAGATATTCCGGTTAACAATATAGACCTGGAAAAGTGTATAATATGTCCCCTTTAATACATCTGTCAATATGTGACAGTGTTTACGTTTAAATCCCAGCATGCAATGAGAAGAGAGCATTGACTTGTCCTCGTCACCTCGCCATCACCCCACCGCTCAATACAGGGCCGTCTCGTTCCTATTTAGAAGCAATGGGAAATTAGTGATCCTAGACATGTCTAGACAGAAGCATCCACAATGGACACGAGCAGGAAATGAATATAACAGGCAGGTGACAGCGACGATCGCCGAGCTGCCGCGAAGCTCGTCAGCGTATCGATATCACTTCAGTTTCATCTCAGCTCGTTTCGTATTACTAATCAGAATCTATTCATGATGCATCGCAGCTATTTTTATAGCAGCTACTTTAAAAATCACACAAACGTACTGGTTCAAAGGGGAAAAAAATAAAATAAAATAAAATTTGATGTATGAATTGTGAGAAAAGTCAACTTGTTTTTTTACAGCAGACATATTGAGTTAAGTTGGGAAAAGTACAGGCGATGCTATTGACATTAACTGTGCTCTGTTTTATTAAAGTGTCCCAGTAAATCTGTGACAGTGTGACAGTGAAGCCGAGCGTGAACAAAACCAGGACCCTGACCTGGCATCGCCTATGAGGAGTCAGACGTCATCAATTATATCATTTTCCGACACGTTTTCCATAAAAAAACTGCCAATTGAAAGTATAGTTGTTTTCACTTTCTTGATACGCAAGACATTTGAAATATGTAAAATCCTTGGATGGTGCCATCTTTGCTTTTCTGACACAAACATTACTGATGTCACTGTAGTAGACGGATCAATTATTAGACCCTTTAACATCTCGTCTCTGTTTCCCCGAGCAACCCTGTCTCCTAATATTTCACACAACACAGATTTGTTTTTAAATTACGTTTTGGTCAGAAAATGACTTTGCTACCTGGATTATGTTTATGTACTATATACAAGTCATACTGCAGGCAGGTGGTGGTTGAAGCAGATGGTGGATGCACAAAGACTTTGACGCCTGCATGGTGCAAGGTTAAAGCAACAAAAGAAATTTGGTTCCAGTTAAATATTAATTAAGTAAACACACACACATTCAATATTTAACCAAGGTCATAATCTCTCCCTAATGTTAACTAAGTGCTGTGAGAGAAAAGCATAAAAAAAGTCTGATAATGCTTCAGTTGCTGATAGTAAGAACTGAAAATATGTTTTCATGTTACAGATATGTACATTTAACATTCATTCCTCCTTCTGTTCAGACATTTCCCCTTAATTTAAGTATCAATAACCTACTAGCTGGCTCTTGAGAACTGCCTGAGTTATGCTATTTCCTCACAATAAACCTCAAGTCTGCGTTCGTTTTTTATGTTTGCATCTGCAGACAGCAGTAAAACTATTGAGCTGCTTGTAGCAGACGTGCAAAAATGACTCGTAATCTCAAGATCAGATATCAGTCTACACCTATATACACATGTTCACATGTTTACTAGTAGATCTGCTCAATGAATCAATATAACATGTAATGTTACGCTCGTCTACAGTAATTGATTCCAGCAGCTCTGCCCAGTGTCTAATTAGACCTACATGGGTTTACCTAATGAGTAATCTGGACATGACCTCTGCGGATGCTGCACGATCGATCCGATCGGTCAGATAAATGATTACACACCGCCAAGATTTTAATATCTGCGTCTGTAATCTGATGGTCGCTAAAGGCATTACATTACATTATTCCCCATTTAGTGGGGAATTGATCGGTATGGATTGAAATATCGCTGGGATAAGAAAACAGATGAAGAAAATGAATAAATCAAAAGGTATATACTGCAACTGGACAGATGTTTAATTTAACAATAGGATGATTAGAAAACAGCTCGAGAGGAGAACTGAGTAATGAGGGATTTTGTCATTTATTAAGATGTCATGTCCAATTACTCAAGTGCCATCAGCAACAATTTAATTGCTTGGAGCCGATGGGCACAGCTACCGTTATTAAGAGTCTTTATAGTGATGTTTTCTGCAGCTATCATAACAGAAGAGTCCTTCTGGCAAACTGCTCTGTGTTTTTTGATCCAATGACTGAGTGATTATAAGACACAACGTTTGTTTGGCCTCATTACAATATGAGCAGAGCATCAAGTGAATGTAAATCACGATTTGTCATTTCCTCTTTGCAGTCCCAAATTATGTCAAAGTATATGAAGCGTCTCGTTTAAATATGAGAAAAGACAATATTTGTTTGGTTACAAGCGTGTGCAGCAACCGTTTGTGTCCACGCGTTTTGATAAAAGAGACGTTGGATGTAAATGCTGCAGTTAAAAGGCCTTTTTTTCTCTATCTACAAAGACATAGAAGACATAGACCACAGACATAGAAAAAAACAAAACACATTTTGACATGTTTCTGGACGCGCAGGGGGAGTTTCATGAAACCAAACAATATGAAATATAGTTTTCTTTTGGGTAATGGTTTATTTCACAAAAAGAGAACACAGAGTGTGATTTATGAGGAGGAAAACCAATTTAGTTTCACTTGGACGTAAGTTTTGACGTGTTCTGAAGTTACTGGTGTTTACAGCGGTTTAGTATTCAAACTCCTTGAACTTTTCCACATTTTGTCACGTTATGACCACAAACATAAATATATATTTTATTGGAATTTTATGAGAAAAGGTCTTATATTTCTAACACTATTTTTTTTAACTCTGTTAATGCTAGCCTCAAGCTTTAAATATGTCACAGTGCTTTAAAGCCAACAACTGACAAAATAATACAATAAGTGTTGTTGTGTCAATCAAATTAGCACATCACAGTGTAATATAAATAAATAAATAAATAAGTAAATAAATAAATATATAAATAAATAAGTAAATACATAAATAAATAAATAAATAAATAAATAAATAAATAAATAAATAAATAAATAAATAAATAAATAAATAAATAAATAAATAAATAAATAAATCCATCCATTACCATGAATATGGCATGTACCCATATGTCATGTGTTTATATTTATACTTTGTTATCATTCTCTTGGTATGTTGTTTTATTCTATATATACACATCCTATTGTACAGCTTTGTTGCTTTATTACATACAATGTGTTGGAATGACATTAAGACCTTGAATTCAGCAGTTTGGTGAACTAACGTTGTGTAAGAGCTTCACAGAGTGAAGGTTTGTGGTCATTTATGAGAGTTGTCTCGAGTGGGAAACTAACTAACTTCTTCAGTTAAATCGCAGTCCAACAACATGTGAAATAAATGTATGCAAATAAAATGGAAAAAGGACAAGACGAGACTCCCTCAAAGAAATC
Source organism: Pampus argenteus (assembly GCA_036937835.1). NCBI lineage: Eukaryota > Metazoa > Chordata > Actinopteri > Scombriformes > Stromateidae > Pampus > Pampus argenteus. The sequence continues at coordinate 5,071,019 of CM072872.1, read as the reverse complement.
ATGTTTTTATGCTAAAAATAAATATGCATTTGAAGATAGTTGCCCTCCATCCCTTTCTGAAAACTTTTAACATCAACAACTTGAGATAATCCGCTGCTTATAAATATGTATGGAGTTGATTAACTATGCGTTTGCTTGAGTCAATCCATCTGCCAACCTCAGTAGCACAAGGCCCTGCAGGCTGTAACTGCTCATCCATCCACTCGGGCTGTCGGGTTAGCTGGCTAATTGTGGCACGTTATTACATTGCTGTTTCTAACGAGGCCTCATACACACACACACACACACACACACACACCCTTTGGCATTACCTGGAGTTCATACACACTCCAAAAAAACAACTTTTTTCTTTAATTTTAGTTTCTTTTGCTGAGTAAATAAAACAATTTGTCACAAATTCTACCAGAAGTTCCATAAAGTGCATTTTTGCCTACATTATTAACGCCTGTAGACTAGATTTGTCTCATTAAAAGTCCTCGTTTTCTTACTTTTACAGTAAACATAATGTTCATAATACCGTGTTAATGTTAAACGTTAAAAGATGTATATATTTTATAATTATTTTGGGGACTTTGTGATAGTAATACTTGAATAGCGTCTTGTTCTCGATACCCAGACGGGGCGACATAAAGGCGGAACAAAGATTTCTAAAGACTGTTATAACATGTTTGATTAATCCTAATTACAGTCTGATTCTCTCCTTTTGCCCTTGTCTGTGCTTTGCACACCGCAGGCTCTCAGTTTAAAAATAGCTCAGTTTCTTCTTTTATTCAGTGTGATCGTTGGAGGGTATTTCGGTCAGTCAGTCGTACACGCCCGTCAGCTGTTTGTAATAATTGAAAAACCCCCTTTTTTTTTTTTTAGCTCACATTTCGTTATGTGCAAACTCAGGCCAGGAAAGTCTAGTGAGCTCAGCAGTGTGGAAAGCTAATTGTTCTCTATGTGTGTGATCAAACAGCTGATTAGTCGTTGATTAGAAGTGGATCGCTGTGTGTTTTTTTTAATGACTGGATAACATTCAGCAGCTTGTCGTGCGGCTGCAGCTGTTACACGGTGCATCTTTAATAGCATTAGGAAAGTGATTTGAATATTTTCATGAGCCTAATATGTCATAGCTGGATATGGACACTGAGTCAAAGCAACCTGTCAGTTGCCTCTTTCAGGAGGCCTAAAGGGGGGGCGATGTAGCAGTAATCTAGTGAACACAGAAACCTACGATTACCATATGTTTGGACCTGAGTCATGGTCCGCATGTAGAAATGGAGAATAAACCAGATACATTTGAAATACATGTCTTCCTTAAATTTTAGTTTTGTTTATTAAGTGAAAGAATGAGATGAAAACAAGCTCAAACAAGCTATTTCCAACTGCCTATAGCGGAGCCCACGCCCAACAACAGGTGTGTCCATGCTTTAATTCCTTTGCATCAATACTGCAAACGTTCATTTTGATGCATCGTTGGTCCCACTAAGATTCATGTGTTCATACACTGTCTCTCCGCTGCACAGATCTCTATATAGAACATCTCCTTGCATCATCTATATAAATTGTCATCTGTCGTCTATAGCAACGCTCTATATATTTAATATTCATAGATTCTGAATAATGTTAAACTAACATCTCAGAGCAGAATATTTTTTTTTAATTATACATTATGTCTTTAAACATGTCTAGAAGGGATCTGTAAGGTACTCTAGCACTATGAAGCTTTTTTTCTTTTGTGAGTGGGTGATTTGTATATATCTCATGAACACGTACAAGGACATATATACATGCATGTGTGTTTACAGTTTACACATTCTGCTGCCGTGTGCCAAATGACAGGAAAAAAAATAGCTAGAAAATATGTTTGTTAACAATATAAGTTTCCAAATACAAGTAACCGACTAAAATGTAAACATACATTTATTATGAGTCTCCATCAAAACTAAATATGATGACCCAGTTGGGTCAGTGAATCAATAATACAGCATTTCATTATTTTGATTTACTACCATTATTATGTATGATATTAATAAATCCACTTGTTTTTATCCCCTGAATATTTGCATATTTTTGTGTTGAAATATGTCAATTGTTACATTATAGTCATTTCTATAAGTGTATATCAAATATCAAATCACATGTATGTTTTATCCAGACTGATACACATACACACACATCCATCATGGTCTCGGACGGGTTCGTGTACTTGTTGTTTGTCTGGACTCTCACATCTGAGTCACAACAATGTGCGCTGCAGGTCGAGCAGGAATATTTCAGACTGAACAAACATTTACACACATGTACAAATCTTGACTCGAAACAAACAAAAGATATAAAAGATGTGTACACAGATATAAACATACACAAAACACTCAAACACAGAAAATACACAAGCAGTTATTCTTATAGTGCACACACACACACACACACACACACACACACACAGAGATGAGGAGATAAACAGTGATAATATCATGTATATAAAATTGAAAATTGTAACCAAAATCTTTATAGATATGTATCTTTGTGTAACATGACCATAATCTTTAATCTCTTGATGTTTATTTGGTGCTTACTTGACCCATTTTTCACGAAGGGATTTCTTATCAGATGTTCTCCTCCGTTGTAATAGACAATATTAACCGCTGTTAACCAAACTATTTACAGTCTGCGCCAGGAAGCTGCTTTTGTGTCATCGCCTTTGTTTTCTTGATCCTGTAAAGTGCTGATAGAGAACTTCAGAAACAACTAAAAACATGGGAAGCGTTGACCTGAATTCTGTGTTTGTGGCTCGTTGTTTGAGGAGGAGCGACCTGTTTAAAGGCTGCTTTATTATTATATAAATATAATATTTTACCTAACAAAATATTATATAATTTGCTTACAAAGTAGTAGTATATTTAAGAAACAGCCATTGTATTCAAGAATCTTACTATTTCTCAACTGGTCCTCCTTCACAGAGACACTGAGGATTTTGACTCAGTGTTTCTTAAACTACAGTATAGGAAGTGAACGATTGAACGATTAGGTTCAGTCAAATCTACCTTTACAGTAATTACTTTCAAAGGTATTAATGCAGTGTTCATATCTACGTTATTGTTATTACAAGTGTACAATTTGTAAAATAGTGTTCACTCATCACGTCAGCATCCAAGTCTTAATACGACCTTCATCTGAACATACAGCTGTATGATCTAAACATGCGGAAATCTCTTTGTTGGACACGCTTTCCCATCGCTGTTATCCATCCTACATGACGTGAGCGTGGTCTGCTCAGCTCAGCATGATCCCGGAGATATTTGCCACCCCGACTGTAACTGAGGTTTCAGCTAAATATAAACTGCTCCTAAATATAACATGACACGAGGTTGTCAGGAGGGCAGTTGCACGAGATAGAAAGTGACAGCATGATAATTAAAAAACAAACTAACAAACAAAAAAAAAGTTGTGTGAAAGGTTTCTGTAGGAGGAGGCTGCGAGGGTGTTTGTGTCTGTGACGTGTGCACATGTGAATACTGAGATACAGACATGATGCGTTTTGCTTCCATATAATTACATTAAACATACATATGCTTCCTGTTTCCCGTTTGTGAAGCACGCCGCACTGCATTTTTCTTTGAAGTCTACAATTTAAAAAAAAAAAAAAAAGGAGCAGCTTTCTGCATCTCTTTTCAAATTGTTGCTAGGCAACCTCTGAAGCCATCTCCTTAGCCTGACCGCTGTTTTGCTGTGAAGTAAACTCACAGATCTGATACCTTTTAACCACTAGTACTATAACAGTTTAAATAAAAGAAAACAACTCGCCTAAAATCTCCAGTACTGCACTAATTTGCCTTCAGGCCTGCTGTTTTCTGTTCATGTTAATTATAAAAATAAAAAAATGCAAATGACCTCAGGAGCTTTAAGTTTTTACTTAACTTGAGGCGTTCAGGGTACTTGGAAAAAAACAGCAACAACAAAAAGCTTCACTCCCACTGAAAAACACCGCAGTCTGCAAACATAATGTGTCTGATCGGAGGCTTAGAGGTATAAATTCAGCTTTGTGGTCACTTTGAAAGAGTTGCATGTTGAATTGTTGGCATATTTTTCAATGTGATCCAGATCAACAGCAAAAACAAATGACTCATTCCACGGCTACGTACTAACCAGTATAAAACATAACCATCCTTGGCGGAGATAATGATGTTTATTGTTGCAGTTATAGATACCCCGCTGACATCACACTGCTGTGCCTGCGGTGATTTGACCAATATTGTTTCAGTATCAGCTGAATCCGTCCGTCTGGACCACCATTTATTCATCATTCAGGTTTTATAATTCACACTGTGCTCCTCGGTCAACAGATCAAACTACCTGGAGCTGCCTAATTAAGCCTCCCTTTCATGTGGGATACTCTTATAATGAATGTAGTCAATTAGGCCGCCACATTAGAAAGAAACAAACAAAAACGGTAACATCGATGTTTATTGTCCGCTTGTTCACAACTGTAATTGGACATTTTCAGAAGGTTTCTACACATTTTACACATCTCTGGATGAGATATACAGACATACATCTATTAGGCCTTTGTTTGTTTGTTTGTTTGTTTACTTGTTTTTTTACAAATGCACAAACTGCAATTTCTCTAAAAAACACAAGAAAACAGGTTCCTCGCTTTATTTTTCTTCTATTTGTTGTTTATTTGACATCAGATTGGATCATTTTAATTTCTGTATTTTTTATACCTACCAGCAGCAGTTTCATGTCACGTTTGTGTTACACTATGAATGAGGAGCAGCAGTAGAGAGGAGGAGGCCATCAGCTCCGCGTCTCCGTGATCACACTAGTGACACTTTTAATCCTCAAGTGGCCCTCCTTTAGTATATAATTAAAGCAGACCGTCAGTGGTAATACTATTGGTCATGGCTCTTAGCGGCGGGATGGAGATCAGCTCCGGGTGTCAACATGAATAAAATGAATGGATGTTAATCAATTACATTTCAAACACTCGTACTTACATAATACATACAAGCATGTTCCTCCTGCTTCATATAAATACACACACTGGCCCTGTGGCCTTACAGAGACAATGTTAGGCAGTGAGATAGCAGTCGAATAGTTAAACAGACATCAACACAGAATCTGTTTTGGGTTGTTTTTTTTGTCTATTTGTGGCCACTTGGGAACAGATTGTGAAGACACCACTGTTATCATCATCTTTTAAGTTAATATGTTGAACTTGTTTGCTTATTTAAACATGAAACAGTTATGGAGCAACATCAATATTTATTTGGAGTTGTGTTTCTTGCCAATATTCGCTCTCTTTTATCTCTGTTTTTGGTCTCCAGTAACTCCTGAGGGAAATATCTGTCTCTTTAGCTGCTAAATGCTCCATTATGTTGACCGGCATTTTCAGAAAACCTCAGTTCTCATTAGACAAGAAGCAGGACCAGAAAATATCATATTATTTATTATTATTTTTTATTCTACAATTGAGTTATAAAATGTCAAAGAGGAAGGAGGTACACATCCAGACAGAGTGAACTTATCACCCAAAGCCAACACATTGCTGTGCAGCACTGGTCCCGTGCCAACCGGCCCTGAGCTGTTTGCATCTGTTTACATCTACAGGACTTTCACAAAGAAAAGGTCGTGTGTTGGGGGGGGGGGGGGGGCATTATCGCAGGATGTTACAATATTAATCAAAAACAAATGTGAGCTGTGAGGATCAGAAAAGACAGGCGGAAAAAATCTTTAGTGTTTACTTTCAATAAATATAAAAAAAATTAAAAAGAATCTGAAGACACTTGATGATTTACTGTTTTGTTTCTACTGCACATTAACGCCACGGTTTAGTCTCAGTACTCTCATTAAGTTTTCAACATCCAGCAAACAGCAACCGGTTGCACCAGCCGGATATAAGTTTGAATGAAATTCACGTGTAAAGTTATGTAAAGATTATTCATCAATTGACACAGTAAATGTCGTAATAAATAATAAAAAAGTAAAAAAAATGCAGCATAAAATGACATTAAAATGCCCCTTTTGTCTAATCAAAGTAATAATATCAGCGAAATACATTGTCAAAATAACATATTAGTGTCAACATGAATGTAAAGTGATGCACTCTGTAACAGGAGATGTGCTCCCGGTGAAATCAACAAAGACATTTTCCTCATTACTTTCTTCCATCTTCGACATCGTCAACATTTCCAACATAGCAGCAGTTCATAATAAATTACTCTTACCTGTTTGTGGGATGTGAACACACACTGTAAGTTATTGTCTTAATTCTATGTAGTTAATTTTCATTTACATTACAATAACAGCTTTTTTTTTCAGTGTAAGAGGACCTTAATTTACTGTTAACAGTTCAATGAAGCCTGACTTCTTTGGATATGTACGGCACATCTGGGACTGCTTCAAACTCTAATTCAACCCAACCTCCACTTTAAAGTAGCGCCAGGACATAGATATGAATGTACCATACTGATTCTGTATGGATTTTGTATTTTATTGCATCATTATCACCATGATGTGAGCTGGGTGGCTGAATCAGTGGTGTCTATGTGTGAATCTATGCTTGAACCTCATACACTATATGTGTTATGATGTATCTGACCTTCTAATTTGTGCAGCTGCAGTGTTTTCTGTGTGCTTAGTCACTAACTCAATTACACCCTTTGAATTCACATGATCTACTCAACACACACACACACACACACATTTTATATCTAAACAATAGACTCAGTACAGAACTACCCTCCTATTTCCCTGATGGTCTCTATGATGGACACGTGTTTTGCACCTGAGCAATATTTTTATTTTATTTAATCGTGTATTTTAAGACATATTTATTGTTTTGTTTGACAAAGCCCTTTTTTTTAGTTAATTTGTCTGTCTCTCTCTTCCATACATCCCGAGGACATGTAACTCAGTTCTTATACATTATTTCATTATTTCATTTTTCATTGATCACTGTGGATATAAGTTCATCCTACTGAGCTTGAAACAGTTGTATGAAAGCATTAGTCTGTGATGTTACAAGTTTTATATAAATAACTGTGTGTACGCTGGTGTTGTTGATGCTCTACTGACTCTTTGTTTTTTCGCTTTGTGTCACAAACATGCAGATTCTACGGCGAGCTGACAAACTGCACCTTTCTGGTCGCGGTGAAGATGGAGTGCTTCTGGCCCAACCGGCATGTGGACGAGTTCTTCATCCAAGTACATAAGCACTACTTCCACGACTGCTCGCTGTCTGGACGTCTCCTAAGGGACCCGCCCAACCGCATCTTGGGTCCTTTCATTGTGGTGCCCATCCTGGTCACACTCCTCATGACTGCCCTGGTGGTGTGGAGGAGCAAACGCAGCGAGGGGATTGTTTAGTCAGAGACGAGGTTGCACCACCCTCAGTGACAAAAAGGATCTCCTTTTTCCTGAGTGTTGGTGTTTTTGGAAAGTCAGCATATTATGGACCTGAAAGAGGAGCTACCTACTGTACAGCAAACAGCAACACAGGATGGAAATGCAGTGCTGAACTTTCCCAGGAGTTTATAGCATAGCAAGGTTACAACAAGGACAGTTACTCAGACCGGATTTCAGATTTGATGTGTATATACAGTACATATTCTGTAAATATATAAATATGTGAGATTAAACCGTCAGCGGATTGTCACAATCAAAAAGCAAACCACATAATTCAAAATGAATTTCTCTCCGATATAATTTTTTTTTCCATGTTATGCAAAGTTACCTAATTTTAACAGATGTGTGTTTTATATTCTCAATATATATTCTCTGCATCTTGCAAATGGTTTACTGTCACACCGTCAAGCTACAGCAGGAGTAGTTTTCATTTCCTATCCTCTGCTTGGCAAACCTGCAGCTAAATCTGAACGGAAAAATAAATATATATGTTGGGGAAAAATGCAGGAGATGATATCACAGACTAAAGACTGACGGACCTAAAGAGGACGGTTACCGCAGTTGGGACTGATGCCTCAATTAAGATGCTGCGATGATGTTGTGCTCTGCAGCGTCCGTCCTCCATCACCAAGGAAACTAAAATGAAGAAAATGCCAGCTGACACATCGGTGAAACTGTTTGAGGTTCACGGCTTTTTAAAGCCACGAGCTACAGACGGATGTTTGAGGACTGAAACTGTCAATTAACTAAAAAGTCTCACATTCAAACGTAAACGTCGCCGATTGCCTGAAGCACAGATTGTGTATTGTGGAGGTTTCTATTGATTTATAATCTTTCAGTGTGGTAGAGTGTGCCGTGTGAACTGTTGTTTTTTTCATTGATATTTTTGAATGCCCTCGATCCTCTATAGGTCCACAGAGCTGTAACCTGCCTTTCAGCAAAATACACTTTAAAAGCCACCCACACCTCCCCAACATGATCTTGCTTTGTGCTTTGTGCCAAAAGCTCTTGGAGAGAAAAAGAAGAAGAAGAAGAAGGAGAAGAAGAAGAAGAAGTCAATGTTTGGCTATTTCTTGGAGTGACTTCTAATGATTAAATTTGAAATAAAATGTCTTATTAATGTGTTTGACACACGTCTCACTGGATAATATGTAGTAATATGAATCCTGCACTATTATATGTGCGTTGATCATAAATGTACTGGCCTCAAGCTCACAAGTCATTTATAAATGTAAAAAAAATATGAGAAAAAGATTAACTTTATTTACTAAAATGTAAACAAAACCAAGTCCAGTCTCAACATATTCATGACAAGTCCAAGTGAAACATTTTTAATAACATAATTTATATATATATAAATTACAAATCAACCTACTGTCATACATGTCACTTCACTGTCTTTTCATTAACATAAATAATAAGGTTTAAAAACACGTTGAGCATCTAACGGTTAAAAACAAGACTACAAACACTTTAAGACTGCCAAGCACTGCTGTCAGCCAAAAACGTTTCCGCCCACTCGATTTCACCTCATTAAAGATTCGCTTCTCCCCGGTGAATAATTGATGGAGGAGAAAGGCAACCTGGGGACATTTATACAGTTAGGCCACATGCGACTGCAGCATTTAGTGACAGTAATGTCACTAAATGCTGCAGTACAGCAATGACGCAACAACTTACTAATTATTTTAAAGCAACCAAGGTTAGTGTGTGGGTTGAGGTCAGAAAGGTCAGGCTCAAAGTCCAACATATCACCCTCCCCCCAGGTGTTTGTCTTGTTTTTTTTGTTTGTAAAGATACAGACTTCATGATTAGAAATCCATATTATACACATGAATAAAGAGTGTATAGCACTTCAGTACATAAATGAAAAATCATAGCTCTTCTAAAAAAGGTTAATCATAAAGTGATGTATTGTTCAAAAGGCTGTTAATACCTGCACACCGTCAGCTGCTGTTTCATAGTTTCTATATGTAATTATCTGCATTCGTCGGCCCACTTCACTGCACCAAAAGCACACGTTTTTATCATCAATCACTGACACTTTGCTTCTCGTTCTCAGCATCATCATACTGTGGTTTTCTTTATTTCATGGCGAATCGCTGTTATGGTGAAATACACTTTTCTCTGCACGTCATTTTGAATAATATTGTTTTATTAAATGATTTGTGAATGTGCAACAGCTCCGTACCTCACGTGAAAAGCACTCATACAGATTAAACACTTGGCAGATCAGTGTGAACATGCTGTAGCTGACAAGATGAAAAGCGTTAATGACACTACTTATCTTCCCGACATCAGAACATGTAATTTATGGATCACATGCACAAACACAAAATCTTGATTTTTTTTATTTTATTTTTTTACTGTCAATCTGCTGCTGAATATAATATGAACCAAAACATCTTTGCAACATAACAGTAACATAAGTGAGAAGTGAGACTTAACTGCAGTTTTCCAGTATTACAAGGTTCACTTTTAAACAGTCACCATGGTAACCTACAGTATACAGAGCAAACCTGGCGAATGTGTCAATAGTTTGACTGTTAATTGATCAGATCACTGGAAAGTAGCATTACTATGGTGATAACTGAAAACAAAAAGTACACATATTGTTGTCTTTTAAGTTTCCCAGTAAACTATAAACGCAACGTTTCTGTCAGAACCAGAATCTGACTAAAAATCAGCTTTTATTGTCATAGTTCAAGACTATAAAAAAACACATAAGGAACTTAAAACCACGTTGAGTACAATATCACACTTCAGGTTAAATGATACTCAGTGTTTCAGGATGTACGTCAGGCAATGAGGTGGAGGTTTTGGTTAAGTTGAACACCAGCTCTTCAGAACAAACTGTTCTTCAATCAAGCTTCATCAATCATTTTCTTCTCCACTTCTCCTCTCAGCTTTGGCAGCAGAAACAGAATTACCTCACGTCACTTTATTTCAATTTTTTTCTTTCACCTCGGGGTCCATTTAGTAGGTGTTCTGGAGATTTCCATTATATTATCACGAAATTATTAATTATTAAACAATTTTCTGATAAACCACTGAGCTGAGCTGCAGGATGTGTTGTGAGTGATCGGTAGTATATTGTTCTCGTAGCTGTGTTTTCACTGTATTGTGTTACTTTGTATTATTCTCTAGTCCTGCCTTCTTAATAGATTAATTTGAACGTTTCAACATCAATTTCCTGCCGCCGCGGTTCATTTTTTGTCGCCAGCTGTGAGGATGTAAATGACAGGAATGCAGGAGCGGAAAAAGAATGGTGGAAGTGGTGGAAGAGGAAGTGAATGGGAGTAGTTTCCTCCTCATGTCCCCACAGGTTAATAACATACGCCATAATGTCATTCACAGATGTCTGCTGGAAAACATTATGTTATTTTCAGTGCTCTGTATGTGTGTCACAATTCAATTCCCCCGGTTCCCAAGTGGTTCTGGTGTATTTCTGTCTTGTTCGCAATTTCCCAGCGGAACCGCAAGTCATATTTCAATCTTCCAACGAGCAGCCGGGGAGATGAGATCCTAACAAGAACTGCCAACCAAAAAAAAAGAAATAGATGTTTAGTGGCCGAATCAAAATAAAAATAAAATCATCATCCTCGTGCTTGTGACACTTTGGTTTCTGATGATAATTGCTCCCTAACAGTCCATACTGTCATTTCCATCACAGCATGGTTGATGTTGTGAGGAAATAAACGTTGTGTGCATCTGGGAGTCAGCGCCAATTTATCTTCTCGGTCACATTTAGGCAGTTTTCATCAGACCAGCCTCATTGCTAAGCACTGGGAGGTCTTACAGTAGCCTGTCGATAGAGAGAAGGGAGGAAGGGAGCGAGGAAAAGACGAGGAAGGAGAGGATACAAAGAGGATAAGTGATCCTAAACCTCACCAGACCTTAACCACAGCGTTGTCACACCATCAAATTATAAAATGTCCTGCTCACTACAAATCATGCTCACAATTCTTCAAAAAGCAGATTTAAAAGGCTCCTTATCTATGACGTTTAGGGGAAAAAATAAAATTTTAACCGCTAGTAGCACTAGTATCAATGGTCCCTGTCGTGCTTGTATTGAGCATACACACATGCACATATAATGGTCATATTATCTATCCATCCATCTATATACATTTGAAGTTAAGCAACTAAACTGATCATGGTAAAGGTTTAACAAAAACATTCATTTTATAGTGGCTGTTTTACCATGTATCATGTTATTAGGCCACTTAATGTGCAGAGTATCTTAAATTGACTTGTGTTCTACTGAATTAAACCCACTTTTCTTGTGAAACCAAATGTACTCGCAATTCCTTAAACGGATATTGATTTTTCTTGGTCGGGCCTTTATTCAGGAGGCTAAAATACGTTTTGCTGTTGCCCCCACAGCAGTGCATTACCCTTCAGTGCTTCTGTCTGCTTCTCCATACTGGCAACATGGCAGACCACGGTCTACTGCAGGTAACACACTGACTACGGTAAGTACCTCATACAACACTACTTCAAAAAAAAAAAAAAAAAACCCAAACTATCCCTTTACATACACGTTGTACACGTTACATGTTGTACGTGGTCAAAAACATTGTTTCAATCTAAATTAATTTGCAGATTCATCAACATCTCAGCAGCATGTTTTAGGGCATTAGTGCACGTTAACAATAAAAAAAACACCTTTTTACTGTTACAAACAACAACAAATATATGATGCAGTATCCATGCCCCTCAGAACACATAAATTGCACAAAAAATATACCTCTCCTGTACACACATATGTTGGATTAGCTGTTGCATGAACTTAAATAATACTAGAACATATATAGCATGTGGTTATCATCGATCATTAATATGTACCTCAGCAGCTTTCACACATGACTGCTGACTCAGTGAACAACAGCAGAGTTAATAACAGTCCGCTCTCCAGTGACTCCACCAGCCCATTTAATTTCCTCTCAAAAACATCATCTCTACTTTAATGCACTAGTATCCTCAACACGGTTCATGAACACAGTAGGGGAATTTCGGCAGGAACCGATTGGGACCGTGTTGCCTTTCAGAAACTGCTTATGAGGTTAGTGGTGTAGCACGCAGCTGACTGCAGCATATACACAGGAAACCATTTGGGGAGATTCATAGAGTTACATTTAGTGACCCAGATGTAAAAGAAGTTTAAAAACAGCCCGGTAGGTCCACTCTTTTTCTTATTTCAAACCTGATTGTGTGCTGCAGAGTTTACTTTATACTATCTGTGAGAAAAGACACGTGTAGGAGCAACACAATAATGACATCTTCTTACTGTTGACACATGACATCTGTGGATTTAAGCATTTGTCTTTCTTCCATTCAGGTTCAGGTGGTTTGAAATGGTTGCTGTAAAAAAAAACCTGTGTGTGAGGTCTTTGTTCTCTACAGTATGTGAGAAGAATAGCAAGAAGAACATCCTACATCATCTTACATTACAGACCTACTGCAGCCATATAACACCCGTTGGACTTAGTGAAATTTAGTGACAATACTCTGACTGGAGGCGAGGAGAACACCAAATGTCAATCACAGCTGTCAATCATCGCCCAGGCAGCCCAGGGTTGGTGCCTTGCTCAACGGCTCCTCGGCAGTGCCCAGGAGGTGAACTGGCACCTCTCCAGCTACCAGCCCACCTTCCATATTTTGGTCCACGTGGGACTTGAACCGCCACCCTCCGGTTTTCAAGCCAAGTCCCTATGGACTGAGCTACTGCCGCCCCCTCTTGACTTTGTACATCATCATACGTTTCTCAAAGATCATCAGTCAAGAGGTTGTTGATATGTAGCATAACGATCGAGCATCGCTCTGTAAACAGAACCATATTCGGTTATTATTTTATCGCTTTGGAGCCATTTCTAAACAAACTATGTGAACTAAGTCCAGCGGTGTGACTCAGTGATGTGTTTTTATTAGCTTCCACAGAGGAGTAAGATATCTAACTCGGGCTTTGGATACATGTGCAATACTTGCATGCGTGATGCATTGACTGCAAGAAAAATCTAATCTAATCTAGCTAATCCCTCAACTAACTAATAGGCTGAAGCCTCATATTATCTTCAGATAAACCTTTAAATACATTATTGCACAAAACGGCGACAGTGTCTTTTGTCCTTTATTAACTACACTGTAAACGCATTTGAAGGGGATCTTTAGCCAGTATGAAGAGGAGCAATGATGACAGCAAAATCTACTTCAATGTTCACTACTGTTTTAAGACAGACTTGAAAAACGTCAACCTGTCCTTTGAGTTTCGATGGTGAGCTATATGTGATTCTGCAGCATCGAAGCAAATGAGGAATGTGACTCTTGACATGATTCGTTTTAATGCGTCATTTGCTTGAAATTGTTCTATTATCACAACTTGACAGCTGACAGTATTTTCTGAGCAACATGTGATAAGTTAAGTCAGTATGCATAGTGCTGCTGGATGTGTGCAGTGCTCTTTTGCATCCACAATGTCGATGATGTTGTGAGTCTGCATTATGCCGCGCTATATGTTTGCATGCTAATGTGCAGCTTGTGGGCGTTGTTTCTTCTTCTACTCGTTCAAATGTATTCCCCTTGTTTTAACGATTTAATCTTCCATCACCATGTAAAGCGTTACATCTGCATGAAAATGTGCCGTGTAATTGAACTTGCACTACATTAGTTTTGTGCTTTGCGGCTTTGATTCATGCATGTCATCATCTTTAAGGCCTCAAAAAGTGTCTCGTTGGTCTGACGATAACGTTGTTTCCAGTTCAACAATGCAATATCACTGGAGATGGAGTTTTATTTAATTACAGTACTGTAGTCATTGTTCCTGCTGCCGTCTAAGTTGGCATGACTAAACGTATTACTGTTTGCAGGCTGCCAAGCTAATCTCACTGCACAATGAAAAGCCTCCCACGGCTGGAACGAGTGTGTGGGCACCTTTTGAAGCGGAACAAAGGAAATAGAGAGGCACTTACTGTTAGACACACACACAGTGTAACATACATGGACACGTGCGAGCCTGCATACATGCCTGCTTGTTTATTTTACATATAGCTGGACACACACACACACACACACACACACAGACTGAAAGTAAACACACGGACTGTGACTTTATCTTCATGCAACTTCTTTGCATGTGAAAGGATTAAACCATAACATGTCCACAAGTGTTTTTAAGGCAGTATCTGTGGAGCATGCCGTGCTTTTAATTAGACAAACTAATATTATTTATAAAGTCTTATGCCAAAGAGGAAGTTGAGAAGTTGGATTTCAGTACATTGAATACATCAACATCCTCTTAAGATGAATTTATAACAAGCAGCCGGACATTTCTCTATTTTCTGTTTAGGAGATTGTCACTTAAGAATAGCTGATCCACTTTGAATGTCAGTCCACCTTAAGTGAGCCTGGTCAGGTGGGAACCAGGTGCAGCTCATTTATTCTCCGTCACAAGAGGCTAACGTTACACGATAACTTCAGGGCTAACAGCCTTTACTTTAATGAAGCCAGACTTGGTTTGGGTCTTGAGGAGTTGTAGCATTTATTCACTGATAAAAATCATAGACACAGTTTGAAGTTTAAGGTTGGAGGTTCACAAAATTGATTGGTGTATTTTCATATCCTGACTAATAAATGTCCCAAAACAAGGACTTAATTTACTTATTTACTTACCACAGCCACCAGTTTCTTATTCTGTCAATAAGAAAAAAACAACAAATCTGATATTATTCCAAACTGCATTTTCTTTAATATAGATAATAATAAATTCCTACATGTATTTTTGGCTACAACCACTAGGGGGATCAGTGAAAACGAAATTGGCAACTACGTTTTTCGTATGATTTCGTATTGTATGATAGAGATACTATGAGTATCGCTTGATAGCACAATACCAACTATACTACATGCAATTAACCTACAGGACCTCAATTCCACAGCTGTCAGCCATATCTACATATTAATTAAGTGATGGAAACTGAGACATGACCCCTGGACCCCATTTCGACCCCCCCATATACTGTCTGCCGCGGATGCTTGCTGAGTTGTGGCCCCCAAAAGTGAAATTTTGCTCAGAACCAAAAGTTATGTAAAAACCTGCAGCAATAAGGTGCAAGTTAGAAACAGCCATGGTGGCGGAAGAGATGAAGTTTGCACACAGCTGAGTGAGTAAATACAGAGAAGCAGGAAATAAATGAGCAGCTGGCACCAAACACCCACCAGGTCATCACAACCAACACACACACACACACACACACACACACACAGTGAATAAAGACGAGCGCTTGACATGTGATCCAGACAGTAAGCGTCTGGCTTCGGGGCTGATTGACATTACATACAGTACAGTTTTAGGCTTTGACATGATTCTCTTTAACGGATCAAATTCAGCTCCCGGGTTACAGCAGTGTTGCATCATCTATCAGGTTTACATTTTAATCCTATTTCTTTTAATGGGTTTGGCAGGTGTGTAATTTTGTGGCTTTGAGACCAAATGGAAGTGAACATGTGTGCTTGGTGCTGGTTTAAAGAAAAAATGTGATATAGAAACTGAATGTCCTTTGGCTCGGTGTGAAGGTGTGCTGTGACCTGGATACCATCACCAACCTGTACCATTCAACCAGCTCATTACCTGCCTGTCCCTGTCAGCTGTCAGACACACACACACACACAGTCACACACACACACACACACAACATTCATAAAGTAGTGCAGCCACAGGGAAAGTGTACAGTATGACTGTGTTTCCTCCAAATCCAGGCATAATGACTGACTGTGTGGGTGACTGACAGATGTCTGCATTGTGTGTGTGTCTCAGCTGAGTCAAATGTGTGAGTGTCTGGCTGCTGTCAGATGAGTATAAACATTGTGTGGATGCTTGTGCAAGTGTATGAACACTTTGCCCACTCCTCGGTAAACACATGTTACTCCAAGGTACATTAATAAACAACAAACAGACAACAAGTGAATTACAAATAAAAGCATGGTACCAGTCAACTATTGACTGTATACTGATGATCTTCAATAATAATAAAATAATAATTATCTTTCCACAACTTTTACTTTTCAATGCTGATTGTCAACTTAAACGCTCGAGTTAGTGAAATGAAACAACAAGACGTATTATAGTTTAATTTATATTCTCTTTAATATATCTTAAAAAAAAATGGATATACAATCTGAGAAAGAAACGGTTGAGGATTTGAAGAACAGTTGTTAATCTTCTGTCCTGGCCCAAAGATGGAGCTAGCCCAAGCAGAGACATCACGAAACACTGCTCACTGCCAAAATAAAGGGCATGCAAGCTAACATCAGAGAATTAGTAAGGCTAAGATTACTGTAAGTACTGGGCTATACATCCTGGAGGCAAACACTACCATGAAAAAATGTAAATTAAAATAAAAATCAACTCTCATGGTGATTTCTCATGATGGCTTCATTTTAACTGGCAGTTTCTTTAGCCTTCAAGGTTTGACTGATCCCAAACCGCGCTGGTAAAAACGCTCGGGAAAGCCCACATTCACACATTTGCTTGGTCATATTCTCAGATCCTTTATTTTAGCAGAGGCCAGTGTCGTCTGTTGTTCTGTTTACTTTCACACTTACAAGATAATTTGAGCTGTTGAACCCTGGGCCGGAGTAACAAAAAGACGAGGGGCAAGAGGGAGCCGGAGCATGCTAACAAGTCACATCATACTGTAACTGCCAACACACTCGCACACACACACACACACACCTCAAACATAAAAATCTTTAATTTTCAACAATTACATTTCTGACATCCTTAGTAAAATGCACTGCTGGCAGATCACATAGACTTTGATTCATGCAGACATGTGAACACAAAGCTGAATGCAGTGACAACAGTCCTGATGCTCAGAGATAATATGACTCGAACTGGAGGCACGACGCTAGCTAGAGCTGAGCAAAACAAGTGCACACACACGCACACACACACACACACACACACACACACGCACACGAACACACACACACACACACACACACACACACGCACACACACACACACACGCACACACACACACACACACACACACACACATTGAGTGCTACGGTCTCTCTCCCTGTCTCTGACATACACTGACACACATTAACACACATTGACACACACACACATAATTATTGGCCAAATTCCACAATGGCAGAGGTTCAGAAACACATTTTGACCTTAGATGGTTTTGCTCTGAGTTCCCAGAACTGGCTATCGTTATATCGTTAGCGACGTCTTCTGGTTCACTTTGTCTTCAAAAAGTCAAAAATTAAAAAAAAAAAAAAAGAAATTTTTTTGGTGGTGACCTAGCTACGCTACAACTGTAAAGGCGCGTTGTTGGCTAGCCTGCCATATTGTGTAAATTGCTCTTTATTCTGCTAGCTAGCTAGAAAACCTGCCAGCATGTTAGCTCGCTAGCCTGCTCACTCACTGTTTAGCTTGATATCTTGTAGCATATATAGGCACCTCCATTCATTCTGAATGGACAAAAGCAGCACTCAGAGTAAATCAATATGTCTTTAAGGACCTCTGCCACTGACGTTTCCACACATCCAGACATTAAAACACACAGTACATACAACACATAAAGAGAGAGGGACTGTCTCTCTAGAAAGACGAGCTTGTGAAATCACCCACTGCAACCAGAAAGCGTCGCGGTACCCGACAGAGCAGTCGTCACATATTAAGACAGTAAAATGTCTTCCATTGTTTTGGCTCTGCGCTCCGACACACTGGATGTAAATGACTTCAGGAAAATACTGCGTGACAA
Organism: Pampus argenteus; assembly: GCA_036937835.1. NCBI lineage: Eukaryota > Metazoa > Chordata > Actinopteri > Scombriformes > Stromateidae > Pampus > Pampus argenteus. Next base: position 5,052,852 of record CM072872.1, on the reverse strand, counting down.
TGATCCTGAACATAAAGGCTGGATCGTTCATCAATCTGACCTCAATCCAATTGACCTGCTGTTGATGTTCACCTGTTTTGTTACGTGTTGTCCCCCTGTACATGTACTTGTACATGGTCCAATCTGATGTGGATGTAAACGCCCTCAGATTAAGGCTGTCAGTCGTTCAGTCAGTGACAGACTTCATTGTCTCAGAGCCAACACAAGAAATAAGATTGACTGCTGCTATCTTAATACTTTCTGATTGCATTGTAATCTAAGTATGAATAAACCTCCCCATCCTCCATGGATATTAGGTACATGTGACTCTGTGTGTGTGTGTGTTAAAAAGAAGAGACAGACGGAGGGAAGGTGGAAAAAAAAAATAAAAAAAAGGAAGTGAGAGAATGAGCAGTAGGGGTGATGGAGAAGAGGTGAAGCTGAGAACACATGTCAATATATTTGGCTGCGATAAAGCAGAAAATCTTTATCCGAATGGAGCTGAAAACACACAGAGAGTCTGTATGAATGTTAGGTGTGTGTGTGTGTGTGTGTGTTACATGCAGGGATAATGATGACAGAACTGGACAATATGGTACTGGTCATTCACATGCTGTCTAGTGGAGTGTGTGTGTATGTGTGAGTAATAGACAAGCGTACAACACTGTGTATATGCGTTCATCTTATACTGCAGGATGGGACACTGGGACTCACATGCATTTTCTCAACACAAACATTGTGCAGGCACTGGAACCGAGAACTGATAGTAACATACTCCTTCTCTGAATTTTGTTACATTTTAAAACAGCTAAATATGACTTCTTTAATCTTTTTCTTCAATCTTTTTTTCTTTTTTGTGACGCCGGTGAATCATCAACATCCCTTTGCCGTTCGTTCACGCCGGCTCAGCGAGGCGGCATCATTCAGGGATCTTGCCACAATGAACAGACACTGTGGTTATTGTAACACTCAATCACATGACATAATTAAAGCAGATTTTCTTTTGTAGAGTGAAGTCCTTCTTCAACATGTAATTTCTTTTATTTTCTTTTGTTCCTGCAGTGTGGAGTTTATTGCGGTTGGATGAACAGAGTGTGTGTGTGTGTGTGTGTGTGTGTGTGTGTGTGTGTGTGTGTGTGTGTGTGTGTGTGGTGGGGGGACTGGTGTCTAGAGGATTAGAGTAATAGGAGACGAAGAGTCAGCTGCTGATTCACACACATCTGGGAGTTGGCCAAGATAAGCAGAGGCAAGGTAGAGCAGTATAGTTGGTTGGTGCAGGCTGATGTAGGTGCTTCTATCATCTGGCATAGTGCTTGATATAATCTTGAACTTTATTCCGAAAATCCTCCTGCGCGGGAGAAAGAGGAAAGTAAGAGAGAGAGAACATGACAGTTAGTATCATGGATGGATCTGTAGTACATGTCATAGCAACCAAGACATTTTACAAAAAAAAAAAAAAAAAGAAAATGTAAAACTCATGGTGACACTACAGGGAAAGTCAGTCACTATTAATCCTTTGGGTGCCATGAATATTTCTACAAAATATCACTGCGATCAATCCAATTGTTGTTGACATATTTCAGTCCAAAGTGGTGTTTGACTGATCGACAGGCCGACACTGCCCTTCACACAGAGTAATAAAATGTCTGCAACTTGACTTATTACCAATAAGCTTTCAGTGACATCTCCTCTAACTTCTCTGTCTAGTCTTCTCTAGTTTAGACGACTGACACCTGGTAATATGCTACTGTAAAAAACTAGCGTAAAAAAAACCAAGTGTAAATGCATCTAAGATGTACTGTGGCTGGTGTGACACACATTATGGCCAGAGGTTGCTTTAGTATAAATAAACGTCTTCAAGTTTTAAGTTTTAGACACTCAAAACTATCTCAGACAAAAGTGTAAAGTTTTGAAGCATCTTAAACCAAGATCAAAATTCAAATTCAATATTTTTTTTTCCCATATTACCGCACAGTCACTCCAGACAACATGTATTCGTGCTGTATAGCTTCACAAATCTCAACTCACTAGAAATGCACTGGTCTATAGCCAGTTTATTTGTGCTGTAAATTACTGGTTTGTTGCATGTATTCTAGAGGGATAGTTAACCCTATGACCCATCCATCACCACGGAGGTCTGGGCTATTAAAATGCCATCCACACACCCAACATACAAATGTCCCACGCCGGCATCAGTACAATGATTTACGCCACTGCTCTAGTGGCCAGTTAGTCACGCACGCATTGCTGGGGCTTGTGAAGTCACAAGGGTCTGAGCAGGAGACAGACAGGGAAACGTGAAACAGAAACAGAAACAGAGGCTGTGTGTGTGTGTGTGTGTGTGTGTGTGTGTGTGTGTGTGTGTGTGTACAGAGATGGATGATAGACAGGAATGCTGAAAAGCAGCCAGTGACAAAACGTCAGCAGTGATGACAGCAGTTGTGAGTCCACAGACGGATGACGGATCAGCCCTGTTGCTGCTGATGGATTCCTCCCTCTAAAGGGAGCATTATTTTAATGGTGCAAGAGCAATGACCACAGTGGAGCAGGCGCGTATGTCTCAGGCAAACAAACCGTGTTGTGCGTCTCCAAGCACTCCAGCTATTTTGGCTAATTTATGTGCCGCCTGCAACAAATGGTGGGAGAGGTGTAACATAGATCCATGTCGTTATCTGCTCGGCCCGTCACGGTGGAGCATGATTTCTAAAGATATGACCTGGACAGAAGTACATCAGATGTGCTGCCTTAATATTGAGGCCTCTAAATCTGCGGTAATCTGCCGTTCAAACAAGTAACAAATGCGATCTGTCTCTTAGCATTCACCTGCATTGTCTTTTTGGTATATTTCGTCTACCCAGTAAATAAAAGCTTAGTATGCCGCATGTTTAGTTGTTGTCAAAAAGCTCAAATTTGCCCCAATTACATCACCTTAAATAAACCTGAGGAGTAGAAGGAAAAAAATGTGTTTCAACAAAATTGCTCAAGACAATTAAATCGCATGAATTATAGGCCAAATACTCTTTCACAAGAGGTTAAATAAAAAAAATAATAAAAAACCACTTTGAAATAAAAGGATCTCATAAATTTAAAGAGCTGACTATAACAATCCTATTAATGTCATCACAAACACATTTACTGTTTGTTTTTCTTACTTTTTTCCTCCCTTTTCTCTCACAGCAGAAAACTGGCTGAGACTGCAGATTCCTTTAAACTCTGCAGTTGATTAAAAACTTTGTTAGACTACAGCTGTCTGTACTTTTTTTTTTTTTTTTTTTTAGTCTCACCCGTGGAAAGCAATTAACTCGCCTCTCCTGCAGCGATCTATACAGGTACTCAGAATATGTACCACCATCAAGGGGACAGGAATGCAAATTAAACCCTGTGGGTACAAACTGTCTCTTTAAAATCTGCTAAAAGTTAAAAAAGTAAAAATAAACTTTTGGTAGGGGATCAAAACACGTGTTCCTTACAACTTCTTCAAACTAAAAAAATAGTTTGAAAAAACAAAACAAATAGAAGACATTATAGGACTCATGAGCAGCAAAAGTAAAAAAAAGTAAACCGATTACTTTTATTATCGATTCGTTTGTCGATTACTTTCTCATAGAATTGATCAGTAGTTCGGTCTATAAACTGTCAGAAAATCATAATTAATGCTAATCAGTGTTTTCCAACATGATGTCCTAGATGTCTTCTTTTGTCCTGGCCAAAAGTCCACAAGAAGGATATTCAGTTTACTATCATAGAAGACCAAATAAACCAGAAGAGATTCACATCGGAGAAGCTGGAACTTTGACCTTGGTGACTTAAAACAACCGATCAATGATCAAAATAGTCTGTGGCTAATTTAATAGTTGGAAAGTAATCAATTAATCAAAATTCTAAATAAACCAGTAAAAATTAGATTTTTGGACAAGGTGACAAAAGCTATAATGAAGAGGTGTTTATTAAAATGAAGACCGATTTAAGTGACGCCGACTATTTATACTGTTGCATAATGAATCTATAGGAGGTTTGGATGTATTTACTGACAGACAGACATTTCAGCATTGAGGTATTCTTCATACTTTGTTTAGATCGGTTGACTTGGTCTGATTACGCAACAACACAAACTAAAGAATCCTACTTATCAACTTAAAGCTGTAAACATTACGGGGCTTTAATAAACACGGCAGATTCATGGCCAAATAGTGGCAGAGCTCATCTAAATAATGACAAACAAAAGCAGTCACGGCAGCAACAGTATGAGGTCGAGTGCAATACCGTCACATAACAGCACTGCTGTTGACGTTAACGTGGGATAATAATAGTGCGACACTTTATCCTGATGGGAGATCCTTTCTCAAGCACACTCTAGAGTCTGTGTTGTACCGCACCTCTGCACAGACTTAAAAATACAGCAGCCAGTGGGAGAAAGCGCAGATGTGCCTCGCCGTCTTTCATTTGCATTGCTCTCGGTCGCAATTTGCATCAACAATAGCGCGGCCCCGGTCTTCTCAGGAAATACATTTGTTTGAAACAACTCGCTTCCCGTCAGTTTGCGAAGATATTTTGTTACAGTCCGGGGTTTTGGCTCACTCCTCCTCTCTTTATTAATAATTGATTATATTTAATCAATCTGGCAAATTAACCAACATTTATTTAAATTAACATGAGTTAAATAAAGTACAAGGAGATAACTTCAGTGATAATGTGTAAACGTTGTTGTTGTGCCTCAGGAACAACTGTGATGTTTCTTATTGTTGGGGTATGTTGTATGTTGACTATGCCTATTGACTGAAGCGGCTAATCCACTAGAGATTTCTGAGAAAGCAACGGAGTGAGCGCGTAAGACACACAGAGAGAGAGAGAAAGGTGGTCTCTGAAACTGATAAAGAGAGAATTTAGCATGCAGAAGGGGGGGACGAAGGGATTAGCGACCTCTGGAGCTTGACTCGTCCAAAACCCTCTAAGGTCCCACCGTGTCACACTGCGCGCTTTAGGACACATAATCAATATCACATTACAGTAAAGCACAGAAATCTTTTGGAACGCAGCGTGTTACGGATATAATGGCGCCGATAGTTTTCTGCTGAAACACTGAGGTGTTGTACTGCAGACATTTGAAATCTTTGGCAGTTTGGCCTTTTTTTTTTTTTTTTTTTTAGACGGCACGGGTGTGTTTTCGTCGTTCAGTAACACATTATTAGTATTTACTGTCATGCATTATAGATGACAATATGATACCATACCAGTTCATTTGGTCCATCTGTACAATCAAATTCAGTCCAGTATATGTGCTTTGAACTTATTAATTAATCCCCGTCTGTCTGTGAGCTCGCCTGTTTCATCCCCCTGACTCGCTGCGGTGGGCGGGGGAATAAAAATCAATGAATCGATAAATTCAAACTCTGTCGATTTCCTCCCGTGGAGCCGACATGGAAACTATTTTTGGCTCAGTAAAATTCCTGCTGCTCCCAGCCACCAGCATTTCAGCTGCTTTGTGTTTTATGTTTTATGTAAAGGACTCTGAATTGCCTTGTTGTTGAGATGTGCTATACAAATAAACGTTCCTTGCCTACTGTACACACATACACACACACACACACACACACCCTAAATTGCCCATGAGGATGTTTCCTTTTAGACACTTTAATCAGCAAATGTATTGAGAGAGCAGCCACAGGAGGAGCTCTAGTTCAAAAGCCTCTACACAAAAAAAAACACCACAACTCCACATACACAAGCATCCATGTGCGCCGACACACACTCCCGCAGCTCCACCCGGCTGCTGCTGAAGTTGATTACAGCAGGCTGTAACTCAGTGGGAGTGGGTCACGGTTGGATGACTTCATGTTTTCAGATGTAGTGACTGCAGATAACCACAACAGCACAGTGATATCAACCACCATTACTTCCAGAAATTTCAGATTGGAGATAAGACTTAATAGAAGTTTTGTGGTGTAACACATTCATTTAGTGCAGGACACTCGGAGTACTGTGAGGATACTGCGTTCTGTAAATTAGCAGCTGCAGATGGAACAGACATTTGTTACATTTGGACGTTAAACGGCAAAGAGATCTGAAGAAACCGGTACCTGAACTCACTGGGAAAATGCTACAACACAACTTCAACTAAAAACAGGAAATGTCATCAGATTTGTTAATGAGTGACCCGCACCTGTTAAATTTATAGCTGCATGACAGCAGCAACACTTCTTCTTCTGCACAGGCTTCGAAAACATGTTTTAATCTGCTTACAGAAATGTTCCAGTCAAATGAGTTTAAAGGTTTTACCCAAAAAAGAAATCTCCCACAACTTCACATTCAATCACTTTTTCATCTTTTTGTTGGACCACTTAACTAATATCTCCTCACATTACCAGCCCTAAAGCCTGAAGCCTTCGTCTTACAGGATGAATGCATGCTTACGGCTGCAAAAATGTCTTCTCTTCAGCAACAATTCAGCAGCAGAGAACTCTTTCCTTTTTTGCTTTACAGACATGCACAACACACATTAAAATAGTCCCTACTCTTGTTGTTGCAAATTTATGTTTGCAGCTATTTAGTGGGGTGACAGCCAGTGTGAGAAACGGGAGCATATGACAAATATCACTATGCAAATGCAAACTCAATGAGCGCTTGCATGAGAACAGGGTCTTAGTATCTACCTCACTTGCAGTAATTCATGCTGTTCCTCAGAGACATGTCTGAGACTAGGGCTGCAACTAACCATTATTTTCATCGTTTATTCGTCTGTCGATTATTTTCTTGATTAATTGACAAATTATTGCTACTTGAGACACTTTGGGTCAAAAACAAATTAATCTGAGTTTCTGACACCAAAAACAAAGGCCTTAGTTGTTTTACTTAATGAAAGTCTCCAATATCCTACACCTGGGACTAGCAGGAGGTCTAAACTACCACAACTCCTTCCACAAATCGGCAACCACTTTTTTTGTCTCTTTCTCCCTCTTAGACACACACACACACACACAAACTTTCACATTTAATGGGGTCACATGGCAACCATTATCACGCACTGCTGGACACACCCCAATGCATCATGAGGCTATGTGCAAAGTGCCAAAGGTTAAATACTGTATTTTAAAATGCTTTCAGCTTGTCCTCAACTCAAACTCATATTCCTGGTCAACAGTCTCCCTGCAGAGCTACATTAGTCCGGTTGGAAATCCAGGAAAGAAATTACTCTAAGCAAAACACTGATAGAATATGTTTCTTAAACCCTTTGTGTCTTGGCACTGATTAAAAAAAACTGAGGAGAGCTGATGCACAGGATTGAAAAGACTAATGGACAATCAAGTAGCTTTTTTAACACCATATGCACCTGCTCCATGCAGACAGCTCTTGAATATAACACGCTTATAACTCTCTCTTCTCAGATAAGCTGAGGAGGAGCTGCTGTGTGCTCTTTGTCTTCCGTCTAATTATCACGTAATTGCACCTACTAAATTGAGTCAACGTACAGGGCGTCTGACAGCTACAGTAGAAAATTAAGTTTCTGTACTAACTGTATGTCTTTGTCAAACACATTTCCTATGTAGGTAATGAACATACGTTAGGGTATGGATACAGTTTGAGACACCATTGGGAGGCTTCATAGTTGAACCGGCTTCATGTCAATGACTGAAGACACTGAATTAAAAGATTATATTGGACGTGCCCTTGAATGTGTCACCAACCTTCTGGCACTGATCGAATATTTAAAAAAAACTCACCTTGTCTCTCAAATGATGTTCTGCTGCGTCAATGTTCAATGGGTCATCAAAGTTCAACAAGTCCTGCAGCAGAGAGAGAGGACATGAGGAGAAAAGGCACAACAGCACAGTTGAAAAACAGCGCACATATGGGTTCGAGTAAATGAGTTCATTTCATCTTCACCACATGCAATACTATCTATCTGTGGGGCAGATTTCTGTTGAGGTAGATATTGCCCACTTCAGCACAATTCGCTGTCTAGGAAAGTCACCCCGGATTGTGCAGCTACAACAAAACAAAACAGCATAATGACGCCGTTGTCTTATCGATGCCATGCACAACACGTGAAGCAAGAAGCACAGTGCTGTTGGAGAGATAAAAAGGAGGATGGCCTGAGAGGTTGTTTCCTGATTAAGAGGTAAAATTTAGGACATGACCGTACATCAGTGCAGATTATCATCAACATTATCATCATAGACACAGTTCTGACCTCGGGGTAATTGAGGATGTTTACAAAATGTGAATGATGTTGGGGGGAAAAAAAAATGGACCGAACTACATAAATTATTTTCATCTGCTATATTAATCTATAGAAAAAAAAACACATATTGCATTGTATAATTAAAAAAAATTCATTGGATATCTAAAAGCATGACTGCATTCATATTTACAGAACATTTAAAAAAACAAGTGAGACGACGTGTGATTGGTTCTCTATTCTCTTCATTTTGTGAGGAATTTGTAACTCTGAGCATTCTTCCAAGAACTGGCACAAAGGAAACATACAGCCAGTGAAGCATACACAAGCATAATGTGTAATCTAATTTCGGTGTTTATATTTCCCTATTATCTCAAACAGTTCTCCATAATGAGAAAGATAATTTCCCGTAAGTCAGAAATTATGGTCATATTACAGCAGTAAAGAGAGATAAACAATGGTTTATTTGATTTGAGTCTGGACTAATGTCAGTGCATACAGCGATCAATTTAAAATAAACTTTTATTTGGATAAACCTATGGCACATTTTTCGGTTCAATGCTTTCTGTTAAGAACGAAAGCTCTTTGGCTACAGCTTTCCTAATAAAAACAGCATATTATAGGGAACATTTGTGTATAAATATCAGTTTTTTTCACCCTAAAATCTACTCAAACTGCTAAATATTAGGTGTATGTAAATTCTAATGCATTTTTCAGGTATATATATATCCATGTTAATAAAGAAAAAACTGGGAAAACTTACAGTAAACAAGGAGTTCAATCCCCAGACCACGTCCTAGGAAAAAAAACGCATGAAAAAAGCATTACTGATCAAGTAGTTGTGTCACATACAGTATGAGTCAAAAGTCTGGACACACCTTCTCATCTCAGAGAGGAAGTCAAAATACTAACTATATTTGGCCCAATCCTAATCTCTTTAATCTCTTTAACACGTGTATCTGCTGATGAGACAGACATTTATCTTAATTTAATTGGGCTGTATATCTCTGATCTATCTAACATGCTGAGATGCAAACTGATTACAGTCTTTTGAACTGGCTGTGAAGACCCCACATGTATATAATAAAGAGATCAATTATTCTACTATTTCAATTATTCTAGTTATCAAAGGAATTTCTGATCTTCTTCAACATTTCCCTCGAGACAATGCAGCATAAGTTCAGCTATAAGCTACATGGTTCTGTGTATGGAAAAAAAGAAAAGCAGTATCATAATTGTCACTGAAGTTTACAACTTTTATCATCCCCCCACTTCTTAATTACAGTCTAGTGAAATCCAATTAGGAACAGTAATGAGATGGTGCCAGAATATGGAAGACCACACAAAGGCTCAACTAAGACGAAGAAGCTTTATTTCACTCGGTCCGGCTGCAACTGTCAGCTGCTCCACCGATTGACAGCTTTAAGTTAATGCTTATAGGGCTTCCCTTCGATCATCTTTCGCTCATTCCTCACACCTGTATTTATTTCATGTACATAATGAGATGAAGCTTTGAATACTGAACATTCAGGAAAAGCAATTAAGCAGCAAAATGTCTGTTTTTCTAACTGTGAGATAAAATAAAATCGGGCTGAAGAACATATTGTTTTTTTTTCTCCATCTTCATCTCCCTCTTCTCCTCCACACACTAACAGATATTGAGAATCGCATCACAAAAAAAGTTTGACTTGGCTATATTTTGACCTATCGCTTTGCAGATTGTGTAACACTGTGCTGAAATTACCATATGAGCTATTATTGTAAAGGCATTTCATGTGGCACAGTGTGTGTGTGGGTTGAAGTAGAGCAGAGTGGCGACCGGTGAAGAGGGACAGCGTCACCCACTCAAAAACTAACACAATACCTTCTGACTCACAGCTTTTGCACTTACTTTCCCCCCCCTCTCACATATTTAAGTGCACTCACGCTGACGATCTCTGGGACTCATGAGCCTCAGCCCAAAGCGCGCTCTCTCTCACACGTATGATCTACGCCGACATTTCAGTAAACAATCAGAGACTGCGTTACAACTTGGACCAGACACACAAATCTAACAACAACAAACCTCTAACAGCTGTCAGACACAAGAGAGTCAGACACATTTCCTTCGGAGCTGAACTCCATACGGCTGCTTTAAGACTCACTGCAAATGTTAAATGAAGAGATATGACAAAATAATTGTCATTAAGAGCTATTATTTTCATGCAGACACTTACGTTTCTTCTTTGGTATGTGACTGACACTGTGCAGAGCATGATACGTGTTCAGTGATATGGAGACACTCGAGTTGTCATCATGACATAGCAGTAAATCGCTTTTATCTAGTTTGACAATTATTAATTATGTGAAATTTGTTCAGCAGTCTGAAGGTAGGAAATGTAGAGCGAATGTGGGAAGAAAGCAGAAATAAAAAGGATTCATTTATAAAACCGTAGAAAGCTCTCGAGGAGGAGACAAATCCCGACAATAACTTCAAAAGCAGTCTTGGCAAGAAACTCAAGTGGCATTTAAAGAGGATTTACTGGATGACTCTATAAACTCAATGTGTTATAAACTGGTAAAGGAAAAAGGGTCATTTAGCTAAAAAAAAAAATTATAATAAAAAAACCCATGTCTATCCATTTCTGAAGGCAGCTGCACAAAATGTATACACAGTGGCATTTTTCATAAATGCATCCCAGTGGAGTGATTGTGAGGAATGTCGATCCAGGCCAACATACACAAGTCTGGATGGGAATGTTTTAAGGTACAACTTTGCCATCGCAGATAACTTTAGTCAAATGCTGAATAAGGATAACAGAGTTTTAAACTTCAGTAACAGGTTTTCAACAACTTGCAAAAAAAGTGCTCATTTCAGTCAAGGGTAAAAGCGGGGTAAAGAAGTCAAAGCGCTTTTTTCAATGTGCAGTTGAAAAGCCTTTTCATTGTGACCTTACATCGCTCCACCAGAGGATCCCAGTGTTTTCAACAGTACTGCATCTCCATTTTCATGTCAAGGAGTTTCACTCTCAAGTCGTTTCTGAATGATCTTCGGTATGAAGACTACGTGCTTGCAATATATTAACCCATTGTTATTTACACCTACAGTGTTTCAAGATTACAAATAGTCTGATTTTGGCTCACGTCACTGTGGACCACATATAAATAAGACCCTTGAGAGGCACGAGTTAATTCAAAAACATGTATACAAATCCTTTTGAACGCTTCCTTTCTATTTGACAAACAATTTCTGCAACCTTGCAGCTCCACAACCTCCAATTATGAGCACATTTCTAAATCAATGCTGGATTCCTTTTTAAGTTATTTAATATTAACTATACAAAAAAAAAAAAAAAAAAAAAAAAAACTTTCCCAAAGCTTTCTATGTAACAAACCTTGAATACCCAAGAGTGAATGGGAGTCCTGGGGCTTGAAATATCTTGCCTCTTATGGACAACACGCTGGCTCCATTGGAATGAATCGGAGGGCTGCGTTGTTTGTTTTTTTTTATTTTTCGGTCTGAACACTGACTAATACTGTACGAAAACCTGTTCAGTCTGATGATTGCTAATAATATTTACCTTGATCAAATAACATGCAAATGACACAGAATAACCAAACACACGTGTACACATATCAGTGAGTTTGGTTACAACATTGTGCATCACTGCCTCCTTTCTAACTTTCTTTCTCTTTTTTTTTTTTTAAATAAAAATGGTGTTTCATGTGTTATGCTTGAGATGAATTATGGTGCAAATGCTGCTGTCACAATCATTATGTTAATATGAATTACAGATAATACATAATTCATATACATATAAATGACATATAATACAACATACATTTTAAAACACAACATACATTATATACACAGTTATTGGATTTAATTCTCCTGTTCTAGCTGTAACTCAACTCAACATCATCTTAATCAACTGCTAATTGTGTTTAAGGTTTACCTTTAATGTTCTGGTCGGGGCCCAGCCTGTGCCATCAATAGAGTGTTCCCGCAATAAGCTGCACACATAAAAACAGACAGTCACAGTCGTTTTACTCACAACATATCTCCGACACGTTGTGGCAGTTTGTCATTGTACTGTCTCTCTGAGTTATCGTTACGCCCCTTACACACAGCGCCAACGGTGTTTGGCCTTTTGATCACAGGCAACGTGTCTGAGAATGGATGCGTGGCATAGGGAAAACTATCTTTCATCAATTTATTACCAGTAAGGATATAAAGTAAAAAAATAAATAAATAAATAAAAGAAGGAAAACTTAAGATAAAGAAGAGGAAGATGTTGTTAATGTGAGGACAAGTCATGAAGGAGGTGTAGACAGTTATTACCTCAAGCAGATCTCTCCATTCTCCGTTATGTTAGGATGCCATATTCTGGTCAGACATCTCACTTTAGGAGGCTGTAGATTAATAGAGAGAAAAGCAATTGTTATTCATCATTGTTTTATTTCATTTCAAACTATTTTAATAACCACTGTTTACTATTCGGTGGGTAAATAATGATGACTACATGCTTTCCATGTTAGGCAATGCGACTGATGTGGTTAAAAGAAGTCCCACGCAGAGCGCATCTGACACTCACGGACAGATTTATCATTTCGTTAGTAAATTGTTTGTTCGATTACGAGGAAGATCGAGTGTAAACACGGCACATCTGACGTTTATACAAGAGCGGCATGGAAGGTTGCGGTGGTGAAAAGGAATGTGCATTGTTTGTATATGTCAAAGATGATTTACAAAATGAAAAGTGAAACTGGTCCAAAAAGGTATGCACACCCTCATACCTTTTTAACATTAAAGGATAGGTTCACAGTTTTTCCAGTCCGTCTCACACCTACAGTCAGTGTTTTAGTGAATACTGATATTAGCCCCCATCACTTACATTATAAGCTCAGTGTGAAGGGATCTTGTAATGGCCAGTATGAATAAAAGGAAGAAAAAAAAGCACATTTTAAATGTTCATTTAGGCACCCGACAATTGTTTAAAGAAAGACTTGATCGATCCTTTAATATCTGTTAACAATAAAACTCTCATACAGCAATATGACAAATAACAGGTGAAAACGTAAAGCAATTTAATGTTTTCCCTCTTCAAACCTTTTTTTTTTTTTAGTAATTGTTGTAATCTAATCTAATCTAATCGTTTTTTCTCTTTTCCAAAACACAAAACAGACTGATATGAAAGTACCACATAACCTGTTTTTAGACAAGGCAGGATAATAATTAAATGCACCTTATCCTCCCTTCCTCTCTGTCGCCGTATTCCAGGTTACGAGAATGAACCTGGCTGCCTGGACTCTGCTGTATTAACACCTCAGCTGGATCTGTGTTCTTCACAGTTTCACCACGAACAAGGGATTCAATTTATCTTCTACACATTTACCGTCGTCAACCTGCCACAAGTGTGGAGATCAGACCGTCAGCCTGATAATGGATGAATAATAAGTGCACAGACGGCTGTCCCTGAACCCCCTGATATTTCCAGATGTGGGGCTGATCTTATTGACTGCAGAGGATACAACGTGTCTTCACTTCATTTACTTCAGCATGAGGAGACAAGTGGGAAGAACGCGGTGCGGTGGTTTCATGGCAGCAGCCTTCTAGAGGCATTTACAGTGTCTCATAAATGAGGATCCGCAGCTACACAGCTGTAGATCTTTGCCTTTTATCAACACTCAGGATGCTGAAGAGCAGATGATTTGATGAAGTTTTTTTTTTTAAATATTATTTATAATGTATTAATACATGTTATGATATAATAATTTGAACAATACGACAGTAATTAGCAATTTGACTGTTTGACAACTAAAAAAGGGCCACAAATGTTATGTGAATATCCCCCTCTTGTGTTTTTTCGGTGCATTTTATGCTAAGCTGTTATTGAATTTCATCAGCTTTGCACAGTTTCTCTGCCATGTGAGTGCAGAACTACAAGACTTTTTGGTTAACGGTGACGGATAGAAACCTGTGTTTACCTGTACCTGTAAAAACGATGTTCTCAAAGTCCAAGAACAGACTGTTGTAATGTGATTCACAGGTACGATTTCAATCAATTCGATGTGCGTGTTAATAAGCTTGAAAATGAATGTCCACTACAACCCAGCTGCTGTAATTTTACACTGCATAAATTAACCTACTCTCCATAGTTAACAAGGACCGTCATCTTTTGTGGCTTCTCCTTAACTACAATAGTGCAGTTTAACACAAATATGAATTTAATGGGACCTTATTGAAGCCTCTGAAACTTAACCTCTCTGTCTGGTGAGACTGCTCTCCACCAATACCCATAATAGCAGCTGCTTCTGTGCTTGTGCACCACTTGGCCCATTAATGTTATGTGAGTGAATGCTTATTATTTATAGTGTGCATAGTGTGTGTGTGTGTGTGTGTGTGTGTGTGTAAATGTGTGAAGGACTTAGACAAAAGACAAAGAAACAAGACGTTCATTCAATTGAAGAGATTCACATAAAATGACATCTGATAACGATATCTCAGACAAACAAGAGACACAGATCCATGCATACAGTACGTGAACACACACTGGCATGGTGAGATAAAGCCTGTGTAGCAAGAATGAATGAATGAATGAATGAATGAATGAATGAATGAATGAATGAATGAAGAGACACGTGAGCGGAGGAAGTCTCACTCGTGAAGTGGGGTGAAAAAAAAACGATGTAGTATGCTCCATTGACAGATCCAAGCCCACTACCTTAATACATTAAGATTTTTAATGGACAAGCAATGCAATATCTGCATATTTACAACACTAGTGACACCGTACAAACATGTTTAGTTAAGATGTGTGTTGATATGGAGACTACTTCACAGATACAGCAAACGACCGCGACCATTACGTGTCCTTTTGTCACATTAAGTAGACACATAAATTGACTTTTTTTTAGAGCAGCCAATAGAGAGATAACAGCACCACTCACCACCATGTTATAGGCTTCTGGGACGTCTATTTCAAACTGAAACCTTCCACTTTGGTAGTAACCCTCATCTGGAAGGAAAGAAAGAAACGCAGAGAAAACGGTTAAAACGACATATAACCTACATACAAAAATGTATGACAGTCATCATCAAGACCCTTGTTTTCTTTAGTTTTTTTAAATCTTTAGATGGAGCCCTTTGCATTAGGACCCCGCTGTGCAAACGCAGTGGTCTCAGCCAGGATTGAACAGCTTTTTATGTCACTGATGACTTTGACATTATAGTAAATGAAAGGACCAATTAGACGAATTGAATCTTAATCCAGGATGTAATCTCAGCGGGTAAAAGGTTAATGAGTGATCTCTCTCTCACACACACACACACACACACACACCTGGTTAACACCACTGGGAGATGTAAAGAGGGATAAACACACATACAAGCATAAAACATGTAAGCTCACACTCTTGACACTTTCTGGTCTCCGTCCATATATCAATCTACCTTTGTAAACTGTCCAATCAATTCTCTCTCTCTGTCTCTCCGTCTTCTTCGCCCATCTATATGCACTTGTAACCTTTAAAGCTAATTGAAGGTTCGGTCGGGACATTGGGACTATTTAAAAAAGGGGTCTTAAACTAAATTGGATGACATTTACATTTCTGTTTTGATCTTACAGGGACGCATGGTTGGAAAAAGAGGGGCATAAAATGGCTGCAGCACTTTCAAGGATTAGAGAGGGACAAGTTGTAGAAGAGACTGACGGCTGCAGAAAGAAACGACTGCGTATGTCCTGTTAACTGCACAGGCTCTTACAGCTCACACGTGGACTAATCAATGTTGGCAACTTCTGATTGAACCAAAGAAAGTGCGCCAGAGATTGAGAGGAGGGAAAAGCACTCGGTAATAAGCCACGTCATGATCTTATCATGTGTGTGTGCACACAAACACCTTTTATGTGCTCTACTGAATTGTATCAACTCTACCAGGATATCTTTACCTCCTTCTTTAAATATATAGAGAAGCAAAAACAGTTATTTAGAATTTACAAAAGCTAAAACAAGCTGCTCCCTTTCTTTCTTTCTTTCCCTTATCTTTGTTCTCAAACACTGAGCAAATTGAGATAAGGCCTTCGTAAAAAGGGCCATCTGAACCTCACCTGATTCCATTCACTGAGGTGCAATTTAATTAGACTGCTTAAACAGTCTCCCCTGCATTATGAATGAGAGGAGAGGAAAGATACACAAGCTTGGATAAGCGTTAAGTAGAAAAGGGAAGGGAAAAAAAGAAAGAAAGAAAGAAACCGATGGATGGATGGATACAAAAGGGACACGTGAATAACAAAAAGGAGGAAAAAGCGGGGACAGTAAAGGGAAAGACAGAGAGCATCTACTGACTAACAGCTGCAGTCAGAGGTCATAAATAATTCATAAATGTCTTCAGTACACTGGAACAATCTTTACTGTCATGAGACACTGGGCTATGCACACACACGAATACACACACAAGCACATTACCTAACAACCAAACTACAAATCCTCATTTTTTTTCCCTTAATGGAGCCTTTGTGCTTCAATAATATTGACAACATCAACTACAAAAGGAAAATAAAGTGAGGAAAAAGTGGTAACCGCCCCGCCCAGATTAATTAGTGAAATTGTGGGAAGGAAGAGTGAACCAGAATGGCATGTACAAGGCATGATTGGAGCTGACAGATAATTATTGTTTCTGACAAGAGCTCTGAAAGACATATCCATAATTGCGATCACAGTAGAAAGAGACTTATCTGAAAAAACCCCGACACACAAGGATGTTTCTGTTTATCACGATACACATCACGATCTTGGAAATGAGAGAAATACATTATTACCTTTTTTTTTAAAAGAAAACATATCACACAGATTTTAACACTAATATACTGTGTCAATGTGTTGTATTAGCCTCCATAGCGTCCTCTTGATTGTCCAGCAACAAAGAACATACATTTTACCCCAAAGCACCTCTCACCATTGCTAAAATTTGGCCTCTCTTGCTCAATCGTACACTCAGTGTTTGCAGGTAGCTGCAGCGATGTGCACAACACATTAAATATGCATATGCAAATCAAGCGGAAACAATACACATCTGAATCAATGAAGAAAGACGATGCGATTTGCAATTACTCCTGTGAATTCAAACAGCAACATGTGAGAATGCGTTCACCCCCAGAGTTTTGCTGCTGTCCTCGTTCCTCAGAGACGCAGGGGTCTGAGGCCGCGGGGTCACAGCACTGAGCTGCTGCATGGGAAAAGGAAACTAAACGGTAGTAACGTGGGAGTTATTCCACTTATCTGGTCATTTTTATGTAGCAAAAGAGATGTTAGAATTATGCTGGTAAAAACACATTTTGATAAAATAAGACAGAAAATATCAATTTTTGTCAATGTGAGAGTTTCGTTAAAGTTTTATTTTTATCCTTGAGGATTAACAGTCAAAATTGGTTTCTGCTCAATTCCCAAAAAGCTGAATTTCTGGACTCATAATGCCAAGCGGTGCATCTTGTAGGTGGACTCATTATGACAAGGACCGTCGTTTGTTAGTTAAAAGCGCTAATATCCCACTGAGAAACCAATGAAACAGAAGAAAACACAACAGGGAAAAGGTGAAAATAACAGGTTGCATGTTGCGTTTTTATGATCCCGTCTGACCACAATTACCTTCCCTGCTGTGCAAATGTGAAGATCTCAGTGTTATTATGTAGCTATTATAACATCCAGGAAGGTCTGGTTCATGGGGGATGCAGAGCAAGCAGGTGAGTGAAACCTACAGATGAATAGTGGATGTGTGTGAGTGTGTGTGTGTGTGTGTGTGTGTGTGTGCGTGTGTGAGGGGTGTATGTCAGGAGAGATGGAGGATTTGAATAATTGAGCAAGTCTTTCTCTGGGAACTCAATCTCCTTATCAGCTTCTCTTAAAGAACATGACACCAAACCTTTTCTATAATTTTCTATTTCTATAATTGCTGACCTTTTGCTTTTGCTTTTCTGCACAGATTTTGCTTACAAAGGCCTTTGTGAAAACAAAGCTATTACTGAGTTACAGTACCTATCCAGGTGGCAGGAAGATGGACGAATCACACAGACAGACAGACAGACAGACAGGCAGGCAGACAGGCAGACACACAAACACACACTTGCACTTACACACCCGGACTGGGACAGCTTTAAAATAAATTCACGACTTACTAAAAGATAAGACATCACAACATTTTACTTAAATGCCGTGAATTTAGTCAACTCTCTCATTAAAAATGTACCAGACACAATGAAAAACCCAACATCTTCAACACAGTGCAACCGCAGGAATTACCCATCTAAAATAATGAGAGAGCACATTTTGAAAATCTGTACAAAAACATACCAATAAATCTAATTAATTCTGAATAATATATTAAAAACGAAAGAAAGACTCCAAAAGTAAAATTCAGATCATCTTTCTCCCAAAACACTGGTAATTAGTTTCATTAAGTTCAAGAAAGCTTTTGACTGTTTGGCACGAAGGGCCTCTTTACAAACGCCTACATTGTGGTGTAGCAGGAAAAATGTACGATCTGGTTAAATCAATGTATTTGGGAAATGTGTGTGCCGTTAAAATTCACCCAAAGAAGACGTGACTTCATTTAAAGTGTATATAAATGAACGTGCTGTTGAGTTGGGTCTCTCCCTCCTAGATACAGAGATGAAGTCTCTGTTTTACGCTGATGACCTTGTTCTTCTGTCTCCTACTGAACAAGGACAACAGCAACAGCTGGTCATAGTAGAAAAGTTGTGCCAGAACTGCACGCTGGCAGTAAATATGAAGAAAACAAATGTCGTGATTTTTCAAAAATATATCAGGAGAAAAAAAAATAATTAGTTTACTATAAATATTCATATCATTGAACATAATATGCCGACCTTGGTACAGCCATAACAGCATCAGGGAGTTTCAACATGACAGTGAATGCATAAAAAAAGATTTTACACATGCCCAGAAAAACACCAACAAAATGCATGTAGAGCAGAATTAGACAGATGCCTATAAATAATTAACATTCAAAAGAGAGCATTCAAACGTTTTAATCACCTTAAATCCAGCCTCCTACACAACCTCCATTCCAACTCCCTCCAAACCCGAGAGCTGAGCCCAGAAAAGAGTCCCCTGTGTCAGCCGGTGCTGAGACTAACTGCCCCCTCTCAGGCACTCTGACCAGTCTCACAACAACACTGCTTCACACACGGCAATCAGATTAAACCACATTATAACACTGTGTACAAAACAAAAAGCCCAAGCAGATTGTAATGTTACCTGGCCCTGAAAACAGTTCATGAACTGTCAGAATATCTCTCTACTGTCAGAGACAGAAAGCAGAGACGGATCCTCTCCAAGTACAGACTCAGTGACCACTAACTCCCAACCGAAAAAGGCAGACACAAAAAAAAAAAAAAGTTCAGATATCGAAGATCTAAACAACCTCACAAAATTAAAAATGATCCTAGAAGGACACAGCTGCTCAATATAATATGCCACAACCTCTCACACATACACAGGATACATAATACGCTATATATATAGAGAGAGAGATATATAGACTGTTTTTTTATTCTTTGTTTTATTTTCATTTACATATACTAAAATGAATTGTACTTATTTTGTTTTGTTTTTATTTCTTATCGATGCTTTGGCAATATTGTGACATTCATGCCAATAAAGCCAATTTCAATAGAATTGAACTGAAGTGAGAGAGCGGGAAGTGAGGGGGGGGGGAGAGCCTCAAGAGAATAGGCTAGATCCACAGCAGCGTGTTCGGTTTGTACAATAATCGACAGGTAGCCCCACTTAGCTAGGAACACTGCTGAGCCAGCAGACTGAATAATGACACTGCGGCTGTAGTGTCCGAATACAGAGAGCACTAAAGGTCCATTTTTAGGGGAATACTTAAAATGTTTCGCATAGCCCTGCAAAATAAATAAATAAGATTATTGCTAACACTTGCAGTCTTGCTCTCCATCACACACACACACACACACACACATACACACACAGCATCCTCCTCTCCCACAACCCGCACACACACACACACAAACCTACACATTGTCTGGATCTCTATGTGTTCATATTAAGATTTCTATTCCAATGTATGTTACAGTAGTAAATTATGACATGTGGCTCTTCTATCTCTAATATATAAAAAAGTAGTGGTCAAAATGTCTTGAAGATCATTAGCAGTCAGATTTCTATAATGAACTGAAAAACACTTTAAAAATAATCTGCATGAGCTTCTGTAATGACTGTTAAATCTGCATTTTGCAGTATATTTGAGCATCACTATCCTTCTCCGTCCTTGCTAGTTTTAAATCCACCCACATAGAAGATTTTGAGGTGACTAATCATCAGCAGCTTTATTGGCACCTTTACCTGTTTGTATGCAGCATTTCCAAATATACTGCTTCAATAAGCGTTTTGGTGGAAGCCAACATGACATTAGCTTTAACAATTTCTCTCTGTACCCCATGTAAATAGAAAACAAAAGCTGTTACTACAATATTATACTACAGTTATTAAAGTAAGGGACAAACTGAGACATTTTCTCTTTTCTTTTGCTCTTACCAGGAGACACTGCCAGCTGAAAATGATGCAGCTTGTCCTCATCTGGGAAATTGGCTTTGCACGTACCTAAGAGGAGAGAAAGAGTCAGAAATGAGTCAAAGGTTAAAGTTAGAAACAGCTGTATGATGGTCTACTATTACTTCTCAATACTTGTTTTTGTGCCAAATAATGGCATTAAAATCAATAACATATTGCATTTCCATTAAATCTTCCCTAAGCCACAGTGTTCATATTGTCCACACAGAATGCAGGACTTGTGTGGCTGTGGGGCACGGTGTGGCACCACATCTCCCCCTGGTGTTCAGGGGCATGTACTGCAACCATTACCATCACCTGGAGCGAGAGATTTTTAACCACTAGCGCAGTGCCAGTTAAAAATGTGTTCGGGTTGATTGTTTATTGCTGCTTGTAGCTCTCGACAAACGCGTGGGTGTACAGAAACACTACACAGACAGTGTGCGCAATCAGCTGTATACCAGTAACAGCACAGTGTCCATCGTCTGCTTTGTGGGTGTTAAACAACAAACAGCAGGATGCAGCCAAATTCCCAGCAGGGGCTAAATTAGACTCAAACAAATGAAGAAAGAAGTTCTTGTTCCCGTCAGCCACAAAGATTGAATATCCATCAATGTCAAACACTGTTCGGTCCCCCGAAAATCCATCAGCTCTTTTGGTGCCAATCTTGGCAGCCTGTCAAATAATATTAAGCAGGCTGCTTGATGCTAACCTCTGTTTTGAAGAACAAGTCAAATATATTGTCTAGTCACGTTTCTTTCAGCTAAAGATAATCTCTAAAACTACGTCGTACGTTGCTTTTATCTCCTCTCAGCTTGGTTACTGCAGCACACTTTACTCAGGTATCAGCCAGGTCTTCCACCACTGTCTCTAATTGGTACAAAATGCTGCTGCTCGACTTATTACCTGGACGAAGAGGCACGATCTCTCTACACTGTCTCCCTGTTAGACAGACTTTTCTGATTTATTGCCCTGTTATGTGCCCTCTCAACCATTAAGATCACTGTTTGTGACTCAGTTTCTTTTAAATGGCTTCTTGAAACTTTTCTCTTCATAAAAGCTTTTGGAAATGTTTTATATATTTTTATTTATTTGATCTTATCGTCTTTGCTTTCTCTGTGCTCATGTCCTTTGAGCTCATGCTCATTTTATCTACCTTGTCTGCTTTTATTTCCTTTTCGTAAAGCACCTTGTAACGTTGTTAAGACAAGTGTTATGTGAACAGTGAGAGATAAGAGATGAAGAGTTTGCCGGATTAGCATCATACTTAAGAAAAATCAGAGGTACATTTAGTATTATAGTACTACACAGTTGATGCACCCAACATGTCCTTAGTCATGCATCCCCCCAGTAACTGAACATTAACATCTCCTACAGGCTTAAAGTCTTTTTCCCCCCTAATATTAATTAATAATCAGCTTTCTTGCTTCATATTCAACACTATGTGCTACTTACAATTGGCTACTATGTACTCATCTGGCTTTCAGTGTCCTCAGCTGTGGAAGCAAACTCATCAGACCATAATGAACTCATGCATAACAATAACGATACAACAGACTAATGAAGATCTGATATGCTGAAATGTGAATTCTCAAATAAAAGCCGGCACTCAAACAGCAGAGCTGGGTACAGTCTGTTTAAACAAAGACGTCTCCAGAAATATAAGAAGCATGAAACCGACGAGAACCACAACATAAAGCTGATTTCCAGCTTAATACTGTAAAATGTATGTGGCACAATGTATGTATGTGGATTATGAGTTCAGTGTACTTCAACGGCAGGTTCTGCATGTCCAACGTCTAGTGGGATCCATGCCATGAAGACATAAGGCTGTTTTGAGATCATTAGAGTAGTATTAGTATAGGTGTTACTAATAAAGTGCTCGAGTGTAATTGATCAGTAACCACAATAGATTTGGACTTGGAGAAAACACGGGAAACATCTACAAGCGTAAGTGTTGTTGCCCTGCTTCCTTTGTAGAATCACAAAATATATTGACAGTAAAGACAAACGGTAATTGTGGCAATGATGGAAGAATATGTCGAACGCGCCAGGAAATTATAAGCATTCGTGACAATTTTTAGTCAAATGTTCAACCATAACATGTGTAGATGTATTGTCTGGAAATGTGGGGGTTGAACCCTAAGATAATGTAAACATGGGGAGGAAGACATAGAGCCAAGGACAAGACAGACAATGAGACTGGCTCTACGGATTCAATCAGTGCAGTGTATAGATGCTTTGATCATACTTACTAGGGAGGTTGGCTTCAAGTTCTGCGACTTCTGTTGAGAGAAAACAAAAAAAAATATTGAATAAGCAGAAAAGAACAGAGAAGCACAGAAACACATTTTACACACAGAGGGTTGTTGAGCTGGTGCATCTTGGCAAAGTCCGGCTTTCCTTTTAAAAGCTTTTAGGTTTCTGTGTTTTGTTTTCTCATGACTCGCACTGCTGATTTTTGTCATCTTTGATCTCTCTGTACAACAGAAAGGTGAAGGTGGGGGGGTGCAATGACACTTGAATTTTATTTCACAAAAATATGTGGATTATCTGAGTGGTAAAGGGAAATCAGTAGTCCATGTTGTTCTGTGCTATACATTTTACATGTCAATTATACAAATATATTCTTTAACATGCGCAGAGCATAATAATTAGGTAACTATACTTTCACTCCATGTGAAACTCAAAGCACTATTACTATAACTATTTAATAACCTCCTCTGAAAAAGAGGCAGTTGACCACCTGCCTTTTATCAGCACAAATGCTCTTCTTCATAACCATCTATATTCTAAGAAATTCTGCCTGAGCAGCAATGAAAAGAAAATACTAGTTTTGTGGTATAGACTACTTCTTGTAGCATACAACAACGTTCTTGGGCAAATCAGGTCACAATGAATCACATGAACACTTACATTAAATAGCTACATCAATTTCACTAGTCATAATGATTGGCTAACATGCAGGTACATGTGCAGACTACAGAACGTAAAGGGGAAACCAATGTGGAGCGAGAATGAGACGATAACGAAACGCATATGGAATGACAATAAGTTAAAGGGACAAGGACAAGCCTTTGAAATTTAAAGGAGGGGAGAGGAGACGGGTGTCTGGATGCCGGCTCTCAAGGCAAAGAGATGAAGCTATAAATAAATACCAAGGTGCAAGAGGCAAAAACATGGACAGAGAGAAAGAAGAATAAAAAAAAAGGAAGGAAAAGCTCAAACAATCAATCATCAAGAGGAACATAAACAATTCATACAGTAGACATCCATCCGTTTTAAAACTGAAAGAAAATATAGTAAAGAATCTATTGCCAGTCACTTTGGCAGTTGCCAGTATTTCATTTTCATTATAAAAGCAAAGTGATCGTAAGTGTTGTACATCTAGATTTTTTTACAAACTATACACAGAGTTTGAGCCAGACAAACAATTTCCTCTTTAAACCATTAAATATCTCGTCACTACAACCTCGTCGTGTCCAACTGTCCCCCATATAATCAAGAGCAGGGTCAAAGTTGCTGGAAAGCTTCTCGTTGGAAGATTTTACAAGCTGCATCAGCATCAATTTCACGAGTTAGCCGAACAACAGCATTAACTGTTGGCCTGTGACCTGGTAAACGCACGTTGCAAACCGGTGTCTGAACGTTTGGCCAAAGATGGTTAATTAAAGAAACTCAACTTTCGATCTTTAAAAAAAAGTTAGCAAGAGTCGAGTCTTTCTGCTGTTCGAAATGACCAGGAGAGCGTTGAGATGCAGACCAAGACAATGAAGTAAGAGAAAACATCATAAAGAGCAGCAGTGAGTAAAGTGCACAGACAGACAATCATGCAGCCTGCATGCAGATATACACAGTGTTAGATGTCTCTACTGCTATTTACTGTAAACAGAAAAGCAAAATGTCAGTGGCCAAATCTCATCTTGATTTTGTTTATATTTAGGAACCAAAACAATTGCAACCTTCCTTTCAGAAAAAAACAGAGTGATCTCAACTGAGGACATGGATAAGAGAAAGTGGACAATAACCCAGGTACCTTTGGTAAGGAGACGGTCCCTTATGGAGACCCTGTGGGTGGAGTCGGAGGCTCCGGAGGCGCGGCTCGTCTTTCCTCCGTCATCCCTCTTCAGCTTACTGGCCAATGTAAGCATGGCTACGCTGCTGTGATCTGCCTCGGTCTGCCCCGCGCTGCACTGCACTGCTGCTCGAATGCCTGACAATCACACACACACAGCATAAGGGATACAATTGTTTGGGTAAAAAAAAAAAAAAGAAATTCAAACAGATAATTGTCTTTCTCTGTAATATACTGCTGCTTCTGAAAAGATAGAACTTGAGATCGTTTCACATCACACTCGCCTTACTACATAAATTCTCTCAAAATATTGATTTTCAGCCCGCACATATTCAGGCTGTCTGCAGTATCATGGCAAAGAGATAAAAAGGGACATAAATGGCAAATATTAATAGATGACACACATAAATAATGAGGTGCAAGTCTGCTCCGTCCTGTACTTCCTACAGCCGTGCACTGACTGCTATGACTCGTTATTTATGGTGGTATAATAAAAAGCTTGACATCAATAAGAGGAGCCAGTAGTTGTCAGACTCCCTGTTACGGAGAGACGCGCAGGGCTACAAGTTGAATAATCGGATATGTATTGAGTTTTATGTTTTTTAAGCCCTGAGCAGATGAGAAGCAACCACAACAAGCAAAATAAGTTGAATACGCAGCGACACGTGGTTGAAATGTTGCTGCCGTCTCCGATGTCAAAGTAGTTTTATGACTTACATGAACCAACAGAGTGAAAGCACAGACGCGACGTCACACAACAGTCGTCTAGTAACTAACTAGCGACACTGTCAGGATCCGATTCAGCCGTGGTAACAATGATTGAAGAGTAGAAACTGTAATGAGTCACAGTAGAGGAAGAGGTAGAGGAGGAGGAGGAGGAGGAGGAAGAAGAGAGGAAGCATTGCTGCTAGTCAGCAGGCTGAAGTTCGTTTTCCTACCGAATTTACTAGATATTCAATTTCAATGTGTGGATTCTAACATACCTATGTGACCCCGATGGATTTGATCTTCACAAACACAAACAGTCTTAACAGAAATGGTGTGTTGTTGCCATTTTTTTTTTCGGTCAACCTTAAATGAAGCAGGTCATAGTTAACTATGTGTGGACAACCGATAAAGTCTCTGGTCTACTTCCAACACACGTCTATTTTCATATGAGTAATCTTTACCCAAATTAGGATTAAAATAAGAAGTAGCCCAGCTCTGGTATCCTTCACTCACTAATGGAAAAAAAAAAAACTTTTATTCTGTTTTTTTTATTCGGTTTTATTCTGAAATTAATTAAAAGCCTGTTAATGCCTCCCCCGGCTAAAAACCCTGAAGGAGTAGTGAGTAGTGGCCTATAGGGAGTAGTGAATGAGTGAACGAGGGAGTTACTACGGATACAGTCTTAGACTTTAAATTAAAAAAAAAAACAAAATACAGTATGTCAACATCAAAAATGATTAATAAGAAACTACTATGGCAGCTTTCAAGGGATTATAGTGGTTCAAAAATATCTCTATTCACCTCAACTGGTGCAGTCTGAGGTGCCTCAGCAGCATCTGTACCATCCAACATCCATGTATGACTCATTAATGTCATAAAATCTTGTTGATCCCACTGATCCCTTTCTGTTCCTCCTTTAGTCTAACGGGGGACACAGAGGTCTTTTCACCTCTCTGAGTGAACGGGTCACTGGTGTCTCTGCACTCTGTGGACATCGGGTACGATCACTTGGGGAGCAGCAGTAGCAGAGAGTGAGCGGATCAGGTATCAGTGAGCCCATAAATGTGTGTCACTAAGCCTGATTCGATGTCCACCTGTCTCAGCTGTCAGTCACCACAGCCAAGCACAGAGTACCTGTATGTTAGTCAAGTAGCTGCAGGGACAGAGGGAGGAAGCTGAAGGAAACAACAACACAGGATAAACACACACACCCCCACACATCATAACTAGCGAAATGACATGGCAAAACACACACAGACTGATTGCTGTGCAGTCACATTAGTTCTCCTCTAATGTACCAAGCAAGCACAATGTTGTGTTTAGCTTGTTTAGCATAGTGTTAGCCTGTGTTTACCAGTAGATAAAAATAGGTGTAGCCTACTTTTAGTTTTCAGCGTTGCTTCCTGTAACTGCAGTTTTACTATGAAGAAATGAGTCCAACTGTTATGTCACTCAAACACATCCACTGTGCCGTTAAAAACAGACGTTTGTACAAGTTACTGTTAGCTCGTTTAATAACCGTTATAACTAACCGCTACCACTGCTAATCACAGCTAGCTGTAGGGACAATATCCAGCCTTCTAGCCTGTCTGTCACCTGTGATTATTCCTCCTACACGAAGAAATGTATCTTTCTGGGCGCAAGTTGAAGTTGTTTGTTAGCTTGTGTGTCATCTGAGCGTTGTTGTGTTTTTTTTTGTTTTTGTTTTATTGTTTATTACCTGCTAGCGCTCCGTGCTACACCATAATCAGCTGCCCTCCTCTGTTCAAGGCGCCGTCTGCAACTCCAGCCGGAGACTAACGGAGCCACGTCAGCTTTGAAATGATTTCTAAAATGATGATTTTTTTGGGCTTTCTGAGTGTAACGTTAAGCTGAGTGGAGAATCAGCTGTCAGAACTTCGCTCCGGTGTCATGGGCAACGGAAGTGCAGCGAATGCCGGCCGTTATTGTTGTCCGTGTAGACATGGCAGCGGATAAACAGTTCCGCCTAGAAGAGTTCTGCTCGGTTTAATGTTGGGATTTGAAAACAGCAGTGTAAAAAAATAGAAAAAAAAGATAGATAGATAGATAGATAGATAGATAGATAGATAGATAGATAGATAGATAGATAGATAGATAGATAGATAGATAGATAGATAGATAGATAGATAGATAGATAGATAGATAGATAGATAGATAGATAGATAGATAGTAAATAGTAAACGTAATAACTGAATTAACATGTATGATAGCTCTAATATAATAAATAAAAACAAGCACAATGAAATATCTGAGCAGTCTGAACACACACACACACACACACACACACATGCATACACACATACATACATACACATAAAAGAGCACCGTGGGGTATTTGGACAGTTGTTGTGGACCCGGGGACATGATGGCTGTCACTGTAAACAAGGACGTGTTTTTTACTGACCTGTTTGGTCAAATTAAGGTTTTAAAAAAGAGAAATCTGTTAATTTTGGAGAGAGTGATTATGTTGTATTTCAACTACGGTACATCTGTTTAGACAGGTGCTGGCCATCAGGGCTTTTGCAATGCCCCCGTGGCATGGTGTGCTTCACACAGTGCTTTTGTTATTCAGTGGATGTCAACTTAGGACAAAGTCACATACATCTGTATTTATTTATAGGAGTTTATTGTGAGTTGTAACAGAGAGCAGCCCGAGAGGAGGTATTCTTTCATATAATATAACATAAACAATAATTGAATTTGACTTACATTTTGAAAAACTTTAGGCTAATTAACAAACCAACAATAAAAAGGTAAAAAGAAAAAAGTCTTGTCAGGAGAAAGAGACAAAGAAGAATAGGTCAGAAACCCAGATGGGATCCAGGACTTTTCTAAGCACAGCAACGATATCAATAAATAAAACTTTCCACCCTCTTCTCAAATGACTCATAAAAAAAAACGAAAAAAAATCAAATCACATGACAAAACTCCTGCGGTACTAAAGATGAAGGCATGTTTTTTTTTTTATAAAATATTTCTGTCATTTCTGGGTCTTCAGGCTCAACAACAGCGTAAAGAAGGGGATTAAAAAAAACATTGTTGGGCTGTTCTACCCAAAGGGGTTAATTAACCGACGGAAGATGCACCTTCAGGAATTTCTCACTTCTGTTTATCTTTTTCCAAAACCTCTCGAAAAGTGTTTAATTAGCTTCTGTCAACTCTGATATCTGCAGCCCAAAACTGAAAAAAAAAACTTGGAAAGTATCCTAAAAGTCATAAAACATCTGCTGTCTGCATGCAAAAATATTAGGATTTATCTCCTACTGCTACAGTATGTTGTGTACAAAGCAGGGTTTGAGATGACTTGAGGGAATTAAACCCAATTTCCTCACTTTAATCGTTATCTCTTCTCCATGACTGCGAATTAGTCACTTAGCTTATTTCACTGACAGAACATGTTGTTCAATTATGCTTACAGGGGTTGTTGTTGGACACATCATGATGCATGACTCTCTGTACTCACTTGATTTAACATCAAACTTGTGGCCATTGCTTCGCCATGTCCCCATGTTGTTAATACTTTAAAATATCCATTTACAGCATTTGTCAGTAAAACCAATTTTTAAGATGCAAATCACAATATAAAAAAAATCATCTGAGACACGTTCAGTGAAGTATTGACAAGAAACAAAAGCAAAACAAAAGTAATTTGATTCGTTAGAAACTCCACTTTGAAACTAATTTAATAACAATCTCTACCTGAAAAGGATTTCTCAAAGCATTTAAGTTTCTCTGCACTCAACTTAAATACGTGAATGTACGATTTTACTGATTCTGTGGCATCAAAACTAGTTTGGGAGCCAATCATGGTCCAGTATGCTATTTACACACATGTGATATAAAGACTCGCACCCTCCAGTGCCCACACACACACTGAGCACTGAGAACTCTTTATATCCAGCAGTGAAATTTGCATATTCATACATTTGAATTTTCTGATTATGTAGAAGGAGTATCAGACACATCTTATTTTTCATAGCAGAGACATGTTTGCAACAAAGTGATGCACCGGGGGGGCTTTGCTCTTCCTGCTGAAACACATGACCCAGATGCGTTTGGTCTCTACTCAGTTTACGGAGAAAAAGAAACTTCTCTGCACGATCACGATGACTAATGCACATGTCACGATGATACAAATCCTTTTTTTTTTTTTCACACTGTACATTTGTTTCACTTCTGTTGCACTTTTGCAATAACCATCAGGCTGTATTGAAAATCAAGAAGGGCTTTGTTGCAAAACAAAATGTAATCCATTTGACAAAAAAAATAAAATAAAATAAAATAAAATAAAATGGAAAAACGAATTTCTGAACACATAGAGCTGTTTTTAAATTTATGCATATAACTTAATTGTTGAAATTTAATTAGATTTGAGTTGAATTAACAGCAGCTGTTGGTTCAGAGCACTGTGAGTATCTGAGTGTTGCAGGTTAACATCTACCAGGCTCCTATAACATCCATGTTATCTTAGAGGTTCCTTTAGACTAGGTGTAAATACCCAAAATATATGTTGAGAGTTTAACTTAAAGGGTAACAGAAGGTCTTTTTTTTTTTTTTTTTTTTTACAAAAATGCACACTGACAGAAGGAAAGTCGATGATGAGACTTTGTCGTTCTGTCCTCAGGCATGTGGAGAACTGGAATGTGCAATGCTTGCAAGTTGTAAGTCACAGGCTCATAGCAATACATGAGTCATGAGAGGAATGTCTTTCTTATTTACCACTTTATATTGGATTCAAAAGGAGACATTTTATTTACAGGAAATTACTAAAATTCATTTCTGTAACATTTGTATGTGTAAATATGTTTTTTGTTGTTTTTTTTTACACCTCCAGTTTTTAACATTTCTTGTCAAGTAGGGCCTTTAGTTTTAGCACAGATCCTGGTGTCACACACACATCACTTTCATTAAAGGAAACATCTGTACAGCAGACACACTGGACACTGTTTGACAGAAAAACTCACTTGGTTTGAAGTCGGTCCAAGTCACTCTGCAGGAAGAACAGAACAAGAGTACAGAGGAGTCTATTTTAAGACTCTCTCTCTGTCTCTCTGTCTCTCTCTCTCTCTCTCTCTCTCTCTGTCTCTGTCTCTCTCTCTCTCTCTTGTGTTTGATCAGTGAAATCCTCTTTGATTTAAATGGGAGAATGAGAAATGCCTCAGATTAACATAACTATGCATATATTTGCCTATTCAAATGAGTGCTGAAAAGTAGTTTCATTTGATCATCTTTATGGGATGGACGTCATGTTGTGTGTGACCCATGAAATATCCATAACACTGCATTACAAATGTGTGTTTGTGTGTGTGTGTGTAACTTGGACACACTTTCTCATTCAAAGGAATAGGGGTGTGTGTGTGTGTGTGTGTGTGTTTGTGTGCGTGTGTGTGTGTGTGTGTCTAAATGAGAGCACACACTATAGTCTTGACTATATTATTCAGTGCCAATAATCACTGAGACTTTTGATCAAATGTTTCCCTCTAGTGGTATTTTGTTAAACAACCTCTCCAACTACCACTACTACTACTCTAGTGTATAATGTAAGACTGAGATGTTCATTCAAAGCCTATGAATTACACATGGCAGGTTTTCAGCTAAATCACTAATAAATCAGCAACTTTAAAGTAACTTTAAAGTTTTCTCTCGCTTTCTGTGATCAAACTTACTATCCATCCACCCCCCCTTACCGGCCTCCTCCTGAAGAGGGTTAGGGTTAGGTCTGAACTAAATCACTTTCCTATAGCTACTAGATGGCGCCTGTCAGTCAAACATAATTTATTTACACAAATTTATGACCCATTGTGTCATTTTTCTTGAGAGTACAAGCTCCAGTAAACATGATGCATCCATCTAATGCTCCAACAGCGCTGGGCTCAAGGTAGCAGCATGTCTGCTTCCTGTTGACCTACATCTGCAATTACCGTCCTCTACAAGGCTCCAGGTCATCCAATGAACTTGCTCAAGAATTTGAAAATAAATTATAAAAAAATGTATCATATTTCACAAACTTTTCACAAATCTATTATTCAAAATTACTGTTGCAACTTGTTCTTCCTGATTATTTTACTTTGCATTTTGGTTCTGTTCTTATTTGGTTTAATTTGTTTTGTTTTCTGCTTTGGTTTAACGTTTCATGTGGAACTTTCTGTTCTGCTCAGAAGTCAAAGGGAACGTCATAGAGGAGCTTTAAACACAGACTCCGCTAACACAACCTCAGTCAGAAAGCATTAACACACGATCACCTGGAAAACGTTCTGTGGTTGTGTCTCCGTCCTTCCATCCTCTCATCTGTCCTCTCCTTCCTCTGCTGTTAGTGTTTCACAAAGTCAAGAGATGTAAACCTGTTCTGTATTCAATCCACGAAGAAAAATCAATATGATTATATAAAGCAAAAGTGTTTTTATTACTTTATTACATAGTTTTCAGAGTACACTTTTTCAAAACCTGATATAATTTATATTCTTACAACACTAATTATGGCATGTTTAGCACCAGATGGTAAATGGGTAACTTATTATTGTTTTTGCAATCTGCATTTAAACATAAAACTACAATAAACTCATAAACGTCTGCTTCTTTATAATTGTACTATGCTTCTTGAAGTATAGTATAATAAAATTTAGTGTATTTGACATCTAAATTTGCAGACAAAACTCCTAAAATGAATACAATTAAATGTTTTAATGTGAATTTAAAAGTATAAAAATGCTCAACTAACTAATTAAAATGCTGGTCACCGAACACATTTTGCTTTAATAAATGTTTCACGTGTAGCCCTAATCTTCTACCGTAGGTATCAGTCATCTAATATATCATATATCATCTAACTCGTGAGAAAAAAAATAATTAAATAAGTGTTCAAGTGCTCGAATGTGTCCATTATATTAGATGACTTTGCAGATGTGCTGGCAGGAGTCAGGCTTGCTGTGGTTTGCAGGCCAGCAGGTAGAAATACTTTACACCCACCAGCACCTCTGTCTCTGCAGAGGTCACCCCCATTATGCACATCAACCTGAGGAGAGAGGAGCACAGGAGACCGAATGTTTCCCTCCAGCATGTTAAAGTATTCATTACATGTAATGCTTCTATATATAAGTAACATTTACTTTTCATCATGTGTTGGTAGCCTCCAGCTCCAGCATGTCAAAATCAACTGGAGACGTACTTTGTACTGTAGAGTTCATTTATATGTGTACGTATGTGTACAGTACACTACATTTGCTCACTGTGTGGGAATAATAAGGCATTATTTACCTTTGACAGATGTCTTGGGAGAGACTGATAGCCTTCTGCATGTCACCTCTCAGCAGAGCTTGATAACTAGAAAAAGACTCCACCAATCCCATGTAGCTGGACAGAGGCATGGGCCTTCTCACCCACACACACTCCTGCCTGCAATGCATACAGTAAACACACACAAGGCTTTTACATGAGCAAAGTCGAATTTGTGAATAAACATGTTTTTGCATGACACAATTAGCTGACAGCAGATGAAAATCATAGCAAAAGTTTACAGACAAAACTCAAGCATGCTGTCACTCACCACTCTTTGTCGGAGTAAGGGATGGATTCATAGGCTTCCCTGTACAGCTCAATAGTGCTGGAGCCAAGGTGAGGACTGCGGTAAGGTTGCAAGGCTGCATAAAACTGATAAAACCAAGAGATGAGGACCTTATTACTTAATTAATTTAATGACAAATGGCATGAATCTTCGTCCAATAAACACTGAAGTAGCTCAAACACATGTGTATCTGTGTATGAAATGGATCCAGTGTTTGAATTGATGTCTTAAGATCTTTACTCAACACTTTAATGGTCTCTGATTTCAACTAGTGGACCACTGGTGCTGCTTTAAGACGACTTGTACCTTTCAGTTGATGATTTTTTTTTTTTTACCCGTAACATCCACCAGATGATGCTGTGGTTCAGTTTTAATGCAAAGCCATGTAACGTTGCAGCTAGAAAGAAGAAAAGACTGATAGTAGTAGCACATACAGTATGTCAAAATCCAGGGTTCTCCTTTTGAGTACTTGTCTAATGTGTCATTTTTGACCCGGCTCAAGTATTACTTTATAATTAGTCCCTATACCAAATTTTGAATTGAATGAATAAATGGATGATTATTCTAAAACAAGTATCATCTATATATTCATTTTTTTAAAAGTGGAGGATGCAACAACATTTTTGAGTGGGAGCTTTCATTTAACCGTCAATCTTCGTCAAATTTGTGGCGCTAAACATTTTAACTGTTCACATTGTCATTAAGTGAAAAACAAGCCAGGAACCACTGCGCTCGTTAGGGCAGCAGCATTATTGAAATATGAATGCATGTTAACGTAGGTGAACTGTAAAATGTGTTACAAGACCGTGTGCCCTGACAAAGTCACACTAACAATGTAATGTGTGATTGAGGGAGTATGAGAAATCTGAGCTGAATATTCTGTATGCACCTCTTTGCAGACTTGGTTGAGTGTCTGTGAGCAGCAAGCGGGGTAGCTGAGCTCCATGTCAATGGTGTAGTTGAGCAGAGCCAAGCAGCCGCGAGGCTTCAGGACTCTGTGGACTTCCTTCAGAAAGCGCGGCCTGTCAAACCAGTGGAAGGCAGACATGGCTGTCATCAGGTCCACTGAGCTGTCAGCGAACGGCAGCTCCTCAGCCACACACCGTCTAAACGTGGAACAAGCATGAAATCGTTTCCAGCGAACACATGAACAAGCTCGTGAATTATCTACCCACTTTTAAAAATTTGCTGTGTGAAGATTAGCCTAGTGCTTAGTGGATTAGATTCATACAGTGTTTGTAGGCTTTTCATTTAAAAAGCTAAAATTGATCTTAATTTCATTAGTGCACCATGAATGTCTGGTGTAATTGTTTGCTGCTCTGTGATTTTTATTTTTTCGTACCTTCTGTGTCACTGACTTGAACCTTGCCTGTTACTTCTTTCCTGCCTCTAGTCCCATCATATGCTCTGCACAGACGATTAATTGCTGCTCATAGGAAGTTAATGTGAGGTGGAAGAAAAATTGCCAACAAAAAATGTTAATATTAACATGATTAATAATCGTACCTTGAATAGCCGGGGATAGCTGAATTGTACATTAATCAAAATTTGATCTGGTGTTTTTGTTAGAAACAAATGATAAATGATTTGTAATTGGACACAGTGTTATATGAAATCCATCACTCCTAACATCAACTATAAATTGTGAGAATCCAAACAACACGATCCTGTGTTGAACATGCCGTTGTTCTGTTGTATGGGCCTCGCTGCATGATCGACTTTCACCAGACAAGGGTCACATTGTTCCTGCTTTGGCCGAGATTCAAGGAGCTTAGTGCATTCTCAGAGTTGAACATTAACTCTTAATTATGGCAAAACAAAGGTTATCAAATATGTGTGTGAGAGTGTCTTGCAGAATGCTTCAATTTATCTTTTAATTTGCATTTTTTTTACAGACTCTAGTGCTTAAAAAAATACTCATGTGTCTCAGTTGGTTCATGCTTACTGATATGTGATGTTTGGCTCTTTAGCATGCTGCAAAGCCACTTCCAGCTGGGCAGGACTCACATCTGTTCCCACCACAGAAGCAAAGTGTTTGGCCAGCAGCACAGTGCCCTGACCTGAGCCACAACCCACATCCACTGCAAGCTCCCAGGGCTGACTTTTCTGTCAAAATATACGTCACATTTATATACTATCCATTCACAAAGAATATTCATAACAGCATAAAAATGATTGAACTTTGCAGTCATTTTAAAGAAACGTACATCGTTTGATTGGAAATTCAAAACAGCAAAAGGTGAAGACCTCTTCACTCCTCCTGCTTTACCTGTTTTTCCATGAAGTCAAGCACCTGTTGTATCAGATGATCTGATGGACAAATCCGGTACTTCCAGTAGGAAGCAGCGTGTTCTTTGCCCTCGAACAGACGGTAAGCCATAGCTGCTCTAAACCTCTTTACTGACTCACTTTCTGAACAGCTGATAGCACAAGAAGTCTTTTTTTCACTGGAAAAGAGGAGCTATCCTCCACATTGAAAAGTCTGTTAATTCCTTTATGCCTGCAGTCAGACACACACGCACACACACACGCACACACACACACACACACACACACACACACACACACACAAAACAGGGAAACAGTGGAGTGCCTCAGGATTGGGAGGCTCCACTACTTCCACTGGTACATGGTATGTTTGACAATGATTTCCTTTAAAGGGACAGTTCCTAAATATTATTTATGATGTGGCATGTTTTTTTTTACTTCTTCTAGTGCATAACAGATACAACAATGCAAACCACATTGAACGTAACCCATGATAATTTTATTAAACGGAAATTCAGGTCAAGTTAAAAGGTCTGTGTGAGTCAGTGTGTTGGTCATGTGATGGTATATGTGTTACTGTCAGAACCAATAAAAACCTTTGGAGATGATGTGGATGATGTGGAAATATATGTGCTGCTCAGCAGAAGTGAATCATGAGATTGACCTTATTGTCCATGAGGGGACAACTGGAATCTGTCTTTAATAAAGCTATAAAGCTGTACATAGGGGATCGAGTGGTGTACTCATAACATTAAACCTAATGGTTTAATACTGTTTGGTTCTGTTTGCATGTATTAAAGTGACACTTTTATGTTTGAGGACTTGAGGACTGGTACTGGACTTCGAAAGGACACTCACTGTACTGATAATCTTTACTGTAACACATTTTACACCAGATGCCAAAATAGAAACTTTTTAAATTACTATCATAACTTTTAAGATTGGTTTCCCAAAGAAAACAGGTATAATGGTTCACTCACTTGCTATTTCTCATTATTTGTTGCTGAAAAGATTCATTTGTACTGAACATGTGTGTTATTGCACAAAGCAAAGCACAGCACAAAGCACAGCACAAATCTCGCTCCACCTACTGAGAGAGAGTGGAGAATACAGAAAGGCCAGTGAAGCAGTTATAATAAATAAATGGGCCCCAAACTATGTCGTTTTCTTCAAAAGCTTCTCCTCCTTCAAACCAAACATAGCAGAATTTAAGTTATGTAACCTCTCAGTGTGCATCGAGGTCAGCAAGACATCAGCTGCGCTATTGGGAAACAGCTAACTTTGAGAGGTAGTTTCACTGCAAGATGAAATATTATTTATGTTATTTATTATTTATGAAAATTGGTGAATTACAGTAGAAGTGAATTAGTTGTTAGAGCCTTATTATGAATTCTTAATGCTCTAGAGATTTACTGTAATTGCAGTAGGTCTCGGCACATTTGCTTATGACAACTGTTGTAAAGATTAGAAGTCTGTCAGCTAACTTATTCAGTTTGACTGAAGCCAGTTTGAAAGAAAATTACAGGAAAAACAAAAGTTATACTGAGGGGGGAAAAAACAGTTTATTTAGAAGGTCAATATTTAAAAAGCATCAAGAATTGAAAGTTTGGAAACACATCCATTGTTAATTTCAGCATCTCTAATACACATATGTGTCTCTCAAAGCACACATCCAACCCTATGTTATTGATTATTGTGGTTTTGATGCCAGGACACAGAAATATTCCTTTTGCCACTCTATTTCAGTGTCAGGAGATGTGACTCCCATCACCTCCAGAAACCTGTGAAACAGTGCCGTGAATAATTATTCAGCTCAAAAAAAAAAAAAAATGAATGACTGAATTAGATAATAATTTACCATTACATGTACATACACATATTTCTATCTAAATATGTGTGTGTGTGTGTGTGTGTGTGAGACCTTTTCTGAGTGTTGAGCAGCAGGTCTTCAGCAGTCTGGGGCTCTTTCTTACTGTAAGCTTGGAACATGGACCAGGACTCAATGAAACCCAACAGGTTCCTCACCGAAATCAGAGAGTTCACCAGAATACACTCAATCCTGTCGTATCATTACATAAAGATGTGTTATTACATAATAAAAACATTGTGATTAAACAATCTCTGGCAATCATTGGGTGTTTGTGTGGTATAATACCTCTCTTTGTCTGGGAAAGGGATTGCACGGTACAGCTCTTCCAGCTTACCGTCACCTACGCCTACTTGATTACTAGTGTATGGCAACAGCACCTGTTTCACCTGGACGTGAATGGAAATAATTGTTATGTTTTATTATGATTTTGAAAATGTAAAAAATGACAATTGTAAATATGGCTGTTTTTACATTTACTGGCGTGAGTGTGGAAGTACCTTAAAGTGTAATACCACTGGCGGTCACTAGATGTCTGACTCTCAGAGTTGGACTATTGTCAGTTTAATGTTACTTGATCATTTAGCTAAAGTAGCTAACATTAGCCCAATTGTAAACTGCGTTAGTTTGGGTCTGAGGTAGAAAAGTGTGTTTCTAGCTCATTGTTTAGCTGTGTTATAAGCTTCGTTTTTAGGCAAACTCTGTGTCAACAATGCTGATGAGACTTTACACTCCCCACCATTAAACCAGAGGCCTTTAAGTCCACACCCACCTCGTTGTAGATGTGGTTGAGTTTCTCTCCACAGGGGTGAAACTTTGTGTTAGTGTCATTGAAGCCCAGCAGAGCCATGCAGCCACGGGGTTTTAAAACTCGACTCGCCTCGGCCAGGAAGCGCGACTGATCAAACCAGTGGGCTGCTGATGCTGCAGTCAGCAAGTCTACTGATCCGTCTGGAAAGGGGAGCTCTTCTGCTGTCCCCTTCCTGCAGATACAACAAACACATCACACCTGTAACTCCAAATACTACCTGGGCATAAAGAGATCAACGGACAGCATAGTTTATTTATCCTTCCAGTAGGTTTTCATCCATTCTTTCCCTAAATATTCCTCTTTGAATGTCACACGTCATGAACTTTGTTGGTAGACACAGTAACTTAAATGCAAACAGCAGCGATTTGTATTTTATTGGTTAAACAAAGGAAATATTACTCACTTTCTTGCCAAGAGTTAAATGAGAAGATTAGCAACCATATATCTGTCTGTTGAATAAAGGCAACAACCAGAAGCCTTATTTTAGCTTAGCAAAGACAAACAAAATCCACCCCTTACCTGTATGTGATGTTGGGATAGCCTGGCACAGCTCGGGCCTCCTCCAGCTGACAGTCACTGACGTCGATGCCCACAACTTCCTGAAAGTTTGGCGCCAGTAGTCGAGAATTTTGACCCGTCCCACATCCCAGATCCACTGCCAGCACATGTGGCTGTCCTTTCTGGGGATTTTAACAGAAATGATTTTTTCTTGTCAATTTTATTCTCCAAATAATGCCACATTAAAAGGCCCTATATGCACTGTAATGATAGTGTACTGTGTATTTCATACCTTTGTGTCAAGGTATTGAAGAATAATGTTCTTGAGCTCATCTGGAGGTGTAAAGCGATACTTTTGGTAGATGGATGCATGATCCTTCCCCTCAAACAGACGGTATGACATGGTGGTTCTGTTAAGATTGGAGCACCACGACAGGCAGGACTCAAAAGCATGACTCAGAAAACAGTTGAGAGTTCAAACAAAACTCAGTTTACTTGCCAGAAGTAGAGTTAGTTACACAGTAATCAGTTAGACAGGGCAAACAATTGCAAATGGGCTAGGCAAAGGCAGAGGTCAGCAAAACAGGCAAAATCCAAAAAAAACAAGAATCTGATCACTAGAAAAACAAGGCTGGGACGTATGACACTGGGGTACAACACGAACTGGTACAGAGATGAGGAAAAACAGACTAAATACACAAGAGGAGAGTAGTAACAAGACACAGGGTAATCCAATGAGGGCGGGGCAGAAAATCAACACTGGAGGGAAAAACACAGGAACAGGAAGTGAGGCGGTCTGAAAAGAGAGAAGAGGTAAGTTTCACAATAAAAATGAACAGGAATCATAAGAATGACACATGACCTTAAGAGGATTGACAAGATGTGTCAGTACCCCTCCCTCTAGGGACGGCACCTGTTGTCCCAGGCTGATCTGGGTGACGACGATGAAAGTCTTAAATGAGGTCCGGATCCATAATGTTACTCGCAGAAATCTATGATCTCTACTCAGCTCCATAACCCTTCCCAGTCAGCTAGATACTGACACCCACCATCCCGACGTCGCACCGCCAGAAGTCTTTTGACGGTATACACAGGACCTCCATCGATGAACCGGGGGGGTGGTGGGAGTTTGGAGGCAGGGACCACGGAACTCTTCTTAGAAGGCTAAGAAGAGTTCCACGCTACGTGGAAAGTGGGATGGATTCACATGGACCGGTGAATTTGAAGACGCAAAGCCACTGGAATAATGACCTTGGAGACACGGAATGGACCCACAAACCAAGGGGCTAGCTTACAGGATTCCACATGTAATGGAAGGTTACGTGTAGACAACCACACCGTTTGCCATGGTCTGTAAGAAGGAGCTGGGATCCGCGGACGATCATTTTCAATCGTGCAGAACTTCTCAGAAGCATCTGACAGACCCCACTCCACACACAATGACAATGGCTAATGAGAGCTTGAGCTGAGGGAACACTAACCTCTGTCTCCAGCTGGTAGCCATAAGCACACTGGAAGAAGAACAAGGCAAGGTGTTGTAGGCGTACTCAACCCAAAATGAGGTGCTTGAGGAGACTATAGCGGGAGTGGGGGTTGGTGGAGGTGCATCAACCGGGACTGTCACAGTAATTGAGGGAGAAGCCATTAATGAATCTAGTCGATTCATTAGATGTTGGTACTGATTATTCAACAGGTTCATTTGGTTTTCAATGGAGGCCTGAAACTCTTCCTGTGTCCGGGTACGCTCATCCCCTCACAGACTGCAGAAAGTTCCTGCACTTGACCTGGGCTCGAATGAAGCGGTGGAGGGCATTTGAGTCTGCTGAGTCCATGGTTGGCCAGTTCGTACTCTTAAGACTGGGGCACCTCAACAGGCAGGACTCAAAAGGAGTTCGTTACACAATAAAACAGAACAGGAATCATAAAAAAGAAGGAAAACAAAACGCATGACCATAGGAGGATTGACGAGATGTGTCAGGTTCAGCTGTCAGTCAGTCTCTTTCATTCTCTGATCTTGTTTGCTGTTTGTTTGTTTCTTTTGTTTTTTTTGGCTTTTTGCCTTTTTGACCTGCTGTTATTTTCTCTCTTATTTGCTTATCTCTTCTAATATTCTTGTCTGTGCGTTGTTAAAGCTGTTTTCTGTCACAAAGTTCAGAACCTTGCCCTCTTGCTGTTTTCCCACATGATTTTATACCCAACAGTTACTGAAGTTAAACAGTTAGTTATTGCAACTCAAACACATGAGAGCAGAAACAGTTACAACTTTGAAGGAAGGGATACGGTGTTAAAAGCAAAGAAAAGATTATTTTGTTTTGTGATTTTGATTATTTTGTTTGTTTGTAGGAACATGTTGTGTAGAAAAATGTTTCTTACCAGTTGAAGGCTGCTCTTGATGCCAGAAGTCTCATTAGTTCAGCTGCAGAGTTGCTTACAATGTGTAACAGAGGGAGGGCCTCTTGCGTAACCCTTTCATGGCCAGAGGATATCAACATACATACAGCTGTTGTCATAGTTATATTTCTTCACTGTTCTTCAAGATTCTATAAATACAGGTGCTGCAAGTATATTGAATAAGAAATAAAGTTTATAATTTTTCTTTCCACTGCGTAAACCCTTTGTTTATTACATGTATAAGCTTCTCAAAATGGGCCAAACTGAAAAACATCCTTGTTTTGGTTCAGTTACCCAGGTTGTCCCTATGGGATAGCAAACATGTTTAATTGTTCTCGAGGGATAATGGAGATAATGACCTGTTGACCATTTCCAACTTAAT
The DNA here is from genome assembly GCA_036937835.1 of Pampus argenteus. NCBI lineage: Eukaryota > Metazoa > Chordata > Actinopteri > Scombriformes > Stromateidae > Pampus > Pampus argenteus. The sequence goes on along the minus strand of CM072872.1, from coordinate 5,011,545 downwards.
TATTCTAGATTCATAACCTTTAAAAAATACAGTGTACCATCCCGTGGGCTCTCATTAAAGCCTCATCAAACATTGCATCAGTGGAGTTGCGTTAAACCAACATTTATGACATCTAATGTCTTGATAAACTATATATATATATATATATATATATATATATATATGAAGTGACACTTTTCCCCCAAGCACCTAGTGGTGATACTCTGGGGATGTCATGGCGGAGATGGGCATTGAGGAGGGCTGAGGGACTGATGAAAGTCATTACTGTAAACTTACATCACTCATGATCAATGTGTGTGTCCAGTGTACCCAGTTGTTTTGAAAGGTGTAAATGATATTAAAGATAAGCAAAAGATGAAAATGATTTTTATAATTGTCTCTTTTTTGATCCCAACACGGATTGGTTAACAGAGAAGTTATTGATGGACATTTGCACAGTTTGCACCTCAGTAGTATTATCCTGGATACTATTATTTATTGTTGTAAATATATTACTTAATAAGTATGAGGAGTGGGGGGTGTCTCCTGCTGATATTTGATCGGAATCATAAATACTTTGATGACTGATCAGCATGTCTGTGTAAATCTGTGACTAAATCAGGAATTGAGCCAGTATTTAGTCCCACAAGTACCAACGTGTGTCAAAATCATGTTCAAAGAGTTGATTTGCAATCGGTGCCTGAATGAAAATACATTTATCAGTGTTTGAAGCTTGTCAGTCTATCTGCTCACTAATGACTAATCATCATCCGTGACTCTGATTATATTGCATTAAAGGAAAAGTCTGGCATTATTCTATATTGTTCTTCCTGTGAACCACAGCGTTGCACTGGGTGACAAAGTAGCTTTCATTGCAACCAACATGGACACTGTAGTCAATTTTGACTCAATTACACATAAACTAAATTACTCACAAAATAATGAGTGTAGGTTTGTGTTGCTAATATCATTACTTCAAATGGATATTGAGCTTTACTGTGCAAAATGATATATGTGCAAAGGTTTACATTAGAAGACTGTTTTTACACCCGTCGAGTGAAGGGGGAAAGTTTCTCTGAGTTTATGCAAAAGCATGATTTTGTGACATCACAACGAGTTCGGTCAAGGTCCAGTATTATTCAAGTGTGAAAAGTTATACTTTTTCAAAGACAGCTAATCTGTAAGTGATGGAACGTGCACTGATGTCCACCAGTAATCTCCCACCAAGCATAATGGACGTTTGAATCCATATCAGCCTTTGAAGTCTATCATATTTAATGGCTGTCAGCACTTACAAATCCTTTGCACCAACTTGTGCTGTCAATGTGTTTTTTTTTTGACTGAACTCAGATTGGTGGTCAAAGCTCAAATTGACCGGAACTTGTTTGAATCTTAATGTGCAAAATTCAGTGGGAAAATGTGGCCATTAGATGCCATTAGACTACTCTATGGAAATCAACATAGAGGTGAACTGAAGAGAATAGAATTAAATAGAGTACAAATTTAAAGTCGACCAGAGTGGAAAATTACCTGTTGTTGAACAAAAACAGGACTGACTCTTGGTCAGTAAAGGTTTTCTTTCATATTTGTCCATATTTTCAACTCTACACTCCCTGTGCTGTGATGACTGTGGTGACGCAACTATGAGTAACAAGTTAAAAAGGCTCTCAGCTTCTCCTGTGAAATCGCAGCAGTTACCTGCCACAGCACAGACCTTACACAGATAACATGAGGAACATTAAGGTGTGGTGAGACCTGAAAACACACAGAGCATACAACTAAGACTATTTAATTGAGACTTGATTTTTTTAACTTACTTTCTTACTTGTTGTTGATGTTAGGATTTAGTACAAACATGTTTACTCATAAATGAATTGCATCATTCATAACTTTGGTAATATCTGTTTTTATTTCTGTCACTGCCTCAAATTATATCAAAACCAACCAGTGACTAAACAGTTGACAACGAAGGGCAGCTGTAATTTCATGTCTAAAGACCTGTTGGTTTATTAACTATTAGTCTTCTAAAGTATTATTTTGTATTTTGTTTTTTATGGTTTTTGCTATTTTGATTGTGCAGCACTTTGGTAAACTGTTGTTGTTTTTAAATGTGATTTATTCTTGACTTGACTTGATTTCAGGCACCATCTATATGTTAATGGAAAACAGTTCTTATCCTCTTTATTTTAATCTCACCATGTTTGTGAACATAGGCAACTACCGCTACCTGACGTTTGTCTTGTGTTTTCTGTTATACACATTTATTATATCAGCTAATCTTATTATAATAGTGGTCATATCACGAGAGAAAACCTTACATGAGCCCATGTATATTTTTATTTTGTGTCTTTCTATTAACTCTCTGTATGGCTCTGCCGGCTTCTTCATCAGATTTCTCAGAGACCTTTTGTCTGATACTCATTTGATCTCACGACCGGCTTGTTTCACTCAGATCTATGTCATTTATAGTTATGCATCATATGAACTCACCATTTTAGGTATTATGGCATATGATCGATATGTTGCTGTGTGTCACCCTTTACATTACCACAACAAAATAACCCCCAAGGTGGTCTCTAAGTTGATCGCCTTTGCATGGATCTATCCAGGCTTTTCTATTTCATTCGGTGTTTTTCTGTCCTTCAGACTTCCCCTGTGTGGCAATAAGATACCAAAGGTATTCTGCTCAAACTGGCCTGTAGTAAAATTGTCGTGTGTCACCACTGTGATCAATAACCTTGTTGGCCTGTTCATAACTGTAAGCACAGTATTTATGCCCCTTGGTTTTGTCCTGTATACATATGCACGAATCTTTCATCTTTGCAGGAATCGCTCCACAGAGTTCAAGGCCAAAGTGATACAAAGCTGTCTGCCTCATATCATTACATTTGTCAATTATTCCATATCTGTCTTCTGTGATGTTGTTCTCAGTCGAATTGATCTTGAAGAGCTGAACCCATTTCTAGCTGTGATCTTATCACTTGAGTTTGTTGTTATTCCTCCCATTCTGAATCCTCTTGTGTATGGCCTGAAGTTACCAGAAATTAGAAAACTCATGTTCAGAATGTTATCATGCTCAAAACATGACTAAAAAACTAAACCTTAGAATTAAGAGAAATGTAAATGACCTGTGCTGTTTATAAATAATACTCTTGGTTGACGGACAGTGTATGATGAACAGTGATGTTATATTATGAAATAAAATAGCTATAGTAAAAATTGTGGGTCTCCATCTTGTACCAGTTTCCTCTCATATGTTTCCCATGCGTGGATTGTGTCAGATGGCTTTCAAGTAATATATCAGCCTTTTTATTTTTGTGCAGCTGATACATACAGGGTGTTCAAGGGTAAATTCAGTCACATTTTATTTGTATAGCCCAAAGCCACAAAATACATTTGTCTCAGAGGGCTTTACAATCTGTACAGGGAGTGACACCCTCTGTCCTTAGACCCTCGATTCGAGTGAGGAAAAACTTGCCCACCAAAAAACCTTTTAACAGGGAAAAAGGTGGAAGAAACCTCAGGAAGAGCCACAGAGGAGGGATCCCTCTCCCAGGACGGACAGACGTGCAATGATGTCACATGTACAGAACAAATCAACACACACATATTGTACAATTACAATGGATGATAAAATGAGAATGGGTTACAATGAATGATGAATTATTACAGTAGCAAATCAAATCAAATTTTATTTATATAGCCCAAAATCACAAAATACATTTGTCTCAGAGGGCTTTACAATCTGTACAGAGAGTGACACCCTCTGTCCTTAGACCCTCGATTCGAGTGAGGAAAAACTTGCCCACCAAAAAACCTTTTAACAGGGAAAAAGGTGGAAGAAACCTCAGGAAGAGCCACAGAGGAGGGATCCCTCTCCCAGGACAGACAGACGTGCAAAAAAGAAAAGTTTTAAGTCTACTCTTAAAGGTGTTGACCGTGTCTGCATCTCGAACACAGAGTGGTAGTTTATTCCACATAAGAGGAGCTTGATAGCTGAAAGCTCTGGCTCCAAATCTACTTTTAGAAACTATAGGAACCACAAGGAACCCAACATTCTGACAGTGCAGTGTTCTAGTGGGGTGGTAAGGTACTATGAGCTCTTTCAGATATGATGGTGCCTGATCATGAAGAGCTTTGTATGTTAGTAGAAGAATTGTAAAGTCTATTCTCGATTTAACAGGTAACCAGTGCAAGGAAGCCAAAATGGGAGAGATGTGATCTCTGATCTTGGTTCCTGTCAGAACACGTGCAGCAGTATTCTGAATCAGCTGCAAACTCCTAAGAGATTTATTGGAGCAGCCTGATAACAAAGAGTTACAATAGTCCAGCCTAGAAGTAACAAATGCATGGACTAGTTATTTTGCATTCGCCTGAGATATGATGCATCTGATTTTGGCAATGTTATGTAGGTGGAAGAATGCAGTCCTCAAAATTTGTTTTATATGGTCATTAAAGGACAAATCCTGATCAAAGACAACTCCAAGATTCTTTACAGTGGAGCTGGAGGCCAGGGTGATCCCATCTAAGGCAACTAAATCTCTGGAAAGACAGTTTATGAGGTGTTTGGGTCCAATTACGAGAACTTCAGTTTTATCTGAATTTAGCATCAGAAAATTGTGAATCATCCAATTTTTTATATCCTTGAGGCATGCTTGGAGTTTAGTTAAATGACCGGTTTCATTAGGCTTGATCAATAAATGTAATTGGGTGTCGTCAGCATAGCAGTAAAAATTAATAGAGTGATTCCTAATAATGTTCTCTAGAGGGAACATATATAATCTGAATAGAAGTGGTCCTAGTACAGAACCTTGTGGGACTCCATGAGAAACTTTTTTTTGCATGGAGGATTCATCATTAACATGAACAAACTGAGATCAGTCTAAGAAATATGAATTAAACCAACCTAGGGCGGTTCCTTTGATGCCAATTTGATATTCCAGTCTCTGTAAAAGAATCTGATGGTCAATGGTGTCAAATGCGGCACTAAGATCTAATAGGACAAGTACAGAGATGAGTCCTTTGTCTGATGCCATTAGGAGGTCATTTGTAACTTTGACTAGTGCGGTCTCTGTGCTATGATTCACTCTAAATCCTGACTGAAAATCCTCAAATAAACTGCTGGTATGGAGAAGATCACATAGCTGATTAGCTACAGCTTTCTCAAGTACCTTAGAGAGGAATGAAAGGTTTGATATCGGCCTGTAGTTGGCTAAAACCTCTTGATCGAGAGTCGGCTTTTTAAGAAGAGGTTTAATTTTCAGCTATTTTAAAGGACTGTGGTACATATCCTGATAATAAAGACAGATTAATCATATCCAATGAAGAAGGGCTAACTAGAGGTAATATATCCTTAAGCAGCCTGGTTGGGATGGGGTCTAAGAGACAGGTTGACGACTTAGATGAAGAAATTATTGTAGTTATTTGTTTAATGTCGATGGGAGAAAAGCAGTCTAAAAATATATCAGGTTTTACAGCTGTTTCCAAACTTGCTGTATCAGAATTCAGATGAGTGCCTGTTGAGGGCAAAGGGTGATGAATTTTGTCTCTGATTGTTATAATTTTATCATTAAAGAAGCTAATGAAGTCATTACTAGTTTATTTTGCTGTTTAAACAATGTTCAATCATGTTTGTAAAGACCCTGTCTCCTACAAATTGCTTGCATTTATAATTAAATTGTCTTCGTAATTTATCAGACAGTTTCAGTTCTGATCAGTTGATCGGTTTATTTATCTTGGTCAGTAAAGTTTTCTTTCGTATTTATCCATTGCAGCTATGTACACATCATGGCAAACTGTATGTATCTAAAGCAAAATTGTGTTAATGTGTTTTGCTTGCACACACTGCAATGTTCAACTCTAGACTCTGTGCTGTGATGACTGTGGTGACGTAACTATGAGTAACAAGTTAATAAGGCTCTCAGCTTCTCCTGTGAAATCACAGCAGTTACCTGCCACAGCACAGACCTTACACAGATAACATGAGGAACAGTAAGGTGTGGTGAGACCTGAAAACACACAGAGAATACAGCTAAGACTATTTAACTGAGACATTCTTCTTTTTTACTTACATATTGTTGATGTTAGGATTTAGTGCAAACAGATGTACTCATAAATGTCTTGCATCATTCATAACTTTGTTAATATCTGTTTTTATATTTCTGTCACTGTCTCAAATTATATCAAAACCAGTTGACAAAGAGGGGCAACTGCAACTTAGCTGTTGATCCAATTGTACAATTTCATGTCTAATGACTTATTGGTTTATTACCTATTTGTCTTCTAAGGTTCTGTGTTTTTTGTCGTTTTTTGTTGTTTTGATTTTGGAGCAATTTGGTAAACAGTTGTTGTTTTTAAATGTGATTTATTCTTAACTTGACTTGACTTCAGGCACCATCTATATGTTAATGGAAAACAGTTCTTATCCTCTTTATTTTAATCTAACCATGTTTGTGAACATAGGCAACTACCGCTACCTGACGTTTGTCTTGTGTTTTCTGCTGTACACATTTATTATATCAGCTAATCTCATTATTATAGTGGTCATATCACGAGAGAAAACCCTACATGAGCCCATGTATATTTTTATTTTGTGTCTTTCTATTAACTCTCTGTATGGCTCTGCCGGCTTCTTCATCAGATTTCTCAGAGACCTTTTGTCTGATACTCATTTGATCTCACGACCGGCTTGTTTCACTCAGATCTATGTCATTTATAGTTACGCATCATATGAACTCACCATTTTAGGCATTATGGCATATGATCGATATGTTGCTGTGTGTCACCCTTTACATTACCACAACAAAATAACCCCCAAGGTGGTCTCTAAGTTGATCGCCTTTGCATGGATCTATCCAGGCTTTTCTGTTTCAGTCTGTGTTTATTTAGCCTCCAGACTTCCCCTGTGTGGCAATAAGATACCAAAGGTATTCTGCTCAAACTGGCCAGTTGTAAAATTGTCGTGTGTCACCACTGTGATCAATAACCTTGTTGGCATGTTTGTGTCTGTAAGCACAGTATTTCTGCCCCTTGGTTTCGTCCTGTATACATATGCACGCATTTTTCATCTTTGCAGGAATCGCTCCCCAGAGTTCAAGGCCAAAGTGATACAAAGCTGTCTGCCTCATATCATTACATTTGTCAATTATTCCATCACTGTGTTCTGTGATGTTGCTCTCAGTCGAATTGATCTCGAAGAGCTGAACCCATTTCTAGCTGTGATCTTATCACTTGAGTTTGTTGTTATTCCTCCCATTCTGAATCCTCTTGTGTATGGTCTGAAGTTACCAGAAATTAGAAAACTCATGTTCAGAATGTTATCATGCTCAAAACATGACAAACAAACTAAACCTTAGAATTAAAAGAAATGTAAATGACCTGTGCTGTTCATAAGTAATACTCTTGGTTGACGGACAGTGTATGATGAAAAGTGATGGTACACTACAAAATAAAACAGCTACAGTGTAAATTGTGGGTCTCCATATTGTACCAGTTTCCTCTCATAAGTTTTCCATGCGTGGATTGTGCCACATGACTTCAAGTAATATGAATAAAAAGTAAATCTGTGATTCAGAAATTTGGTGTAGACCAACCATGAGGGGATACTGTGAATGACCAGAATAGGAAAAGTATGTAAGATACTCATGCACTTAATCTTAAGTATTGACCTCGATCTGACCCTAGTACAAGGTGTACTAGAGATACTAATGTTATAATACTGTCTTCTGTATTAATTTAGTTTTTTTTGCTGTTTAAACAATGTTTAGTCATATTTCTAAAAACCCTGTCTCCTACAAATTGCTTGCATTTATAATTAAATTGTCTTCGTAATTTATCAGACAGTTTCAGTTCTGATCAGTTGATCGGTTTATTGATCTTGGTCAGTAAAGTTTTGTTTTGATTTTGCATATTTGTCCATTGCATCTATGTACACATCATGGCAAACTGTATGTATCCAAGGCAAGACTGTGTTAATGTGTTTTGCTTGCACACATTGAAATTTTCAACTCTAGACTCTGTGCTGTGATGACTGTGGTGACGTAACTATGAGTAACAAGTTAATAAGGCTCTCAGCTTATCCTGTGAAATCGCAGCAGTTACCTGCCACAGCACAGACCTTACACAGATAACATGAGGAACATTAAGGTGTGGTGAGACCTGAAAACACACAGAGAATAAAACTAAGACTATTTAACTGAGACGTTCTACTTTTTTACTTACATATTGTTGATGTTAGGATTTAGTGCAAACAGATGTACTCATAAATGTCTTGCATCATTCATCACTTTGGTAATATCTGTTTTCATTTCTATCACTGCCTTAAATTATATCAAAACCAGTTGACAAAGAGGGGCAACTGTAACTTAGCTGTTGATCCAATTGTACAATTTCATGTCTAATGACTTATTGGTTTATTACCTATTTGTCTTCTTCTGTGTTTTTTTTCATTTTTTGCTATTTTGATTGTGCAGCACTTTGGTCAACTGTTGTTGTTTTTAAATGTGATTTATTCTTAACTTGACTTGACCTCAGGCACCATCTATATGTTAATGGAAAACAGTTCTTATCCTCTTTATTTTAATCTCACCATGTTTGTGAACATAGGCAACTACCGCTACCTGACGTTTGTCTTGTGTTTTCTGTTATACACATTTATTATATCAGCTAATCTCATTATTATAGTGGTCATATCACGAGAGAAAACCCTACATGAGCCCATGTATATTTTTATTTTGTGTCTTTCTATTAATTCTCTGTATGGCTCTGCTGGCTTCTTCGTCAGATTTCTCAGAGACCTTTTGTCTGATACTCATTTGATCTCACGACCGGCTTGTTTCACTCAGATCTATGTCATTTATAGTTACGCATCATATGAACTCACCATCTTAGGCATTATGGCATATGATCGATATGTTGCTGTTTGTCAACCTTTACATTACCACAACAAAATAACCCCCAAGGTGGTCTCTAAGTTGGTCGCCTTTGCATGGATCTATCCTGGCTTTTCTATTTCAGCCTGTGTTTATTTAGCCTTCAGGCTTCCCCTGTGTGGCAATAAGATACCAAAGGTATTCTGCTCAAACTGGCCTGTAGTAAAATTGTCATGTGTCACCACTGTGATCAATAACCTTGTTGGCATGTTTGTGTCAGTAAGCACAGTCTTTCTGCCCCTTGGTTTCGTCCTGTATACATATGCACGAATCTTTCATCTTTGCAGGAATCGCTCCCCAGAGTTCAAGGCCAAAGTGACACAAAGCTGTCTGCCTCATATCATTACATTTGTCAATTATTCCATCACTCTCTTCTGTGATGTTGCTCTCAGTCGAATTGACCTCGAAGAGCTGAACCCATTTCTAGCTGTGATCTTATCACTTGAGTTTGTTGTTATTCCTCCCATTCTGAATCCTCTTGTGTATGGCCTGAAGTTACCAGAAATTAGAAAACTCATGTTCAGAATGTTATCATGCTCAAAACATGACTAACAAACTAAACCATAGAATTAAAAGAAATGTAAATGACCTGTGCTGTTCATAAGTAATACTCTTGGTTGACGGACAGTGTATGATGAAAAGTGATGTTACACTACAAAATAAAACAGCTACAGTAAAAATTGTGGGTCTCCATATTGTACCACTTGTCTCTCATAAGTTTTCCATGCGTGGATTGTGCCACATGACTTCAAGTAATATCAGCTTTTTTATTTTTGTGCAGCTGATACATACAAGGTGTTCAAGGTTAAATCTGACCCCTATTTATTCAGAACCGATGTTGCATTCATATCATACAGTCATGGAAAAAATGATTAGATCACCCTTGTTTTCTTTAATTTTTTGTTCATTTTAATGCCTGGCTCAACTCAAGGTACATTTGTTTGGACAATTATAATGATAACAACAAAAATAGCGCATGAGAGTTTAATTTAAGAACTAAGAACTATTCATTTTCCATGGTTTTCTTGATAATAACCAAAATTACTTAAATTCTTACATCAATAGCTATGGCATTGTACCGCCAAAAACACTACTTTTAAGCATTCCATGTTTTCTTTTCTGTTTGCTTTAAACACATGATACACACAAGAGTTAATACTTGATTGGATAACCATTGTTTTTGATGACTGCAGCCATGCATCTTGGCATGCTCTCCATCAGCTTCTGACATTGTTCTGCTGTCACAGCAGCCCATTCCTGTTGGACAAATTCAAACAAATTTTCTTTGTTTTTGGGATTGTGGTTCTCCATTTTGTGTTTGATGATTTTCCACAGGTTTTCAATTGGATTAAGATCTGGTGATTGAGCAGGCCAAAGCATGGTGCAAATGTTGTGGTTCTCCATCCAGGCTTTAACTGACCTTGCCGTGTGGCAAGGGGCATTGTCTTGTTGGAAAATCCAGTCATTCGAGGCAGGAAAGAGTTTTCCAGCTGATGGAAGAAGACTGTTTTCAAGGGTAGTCCTGTACATGACCTGGTTCATTCGGCTTTAACACAATTGCATTTGCCCTGTTCCACTCAGACTGAAACAACCCCAGATCATGACTGATCCACCCCCATGTTTACTGTAGGGGCAAGACAGTCTGGGTTGTAAGCTTCTCCAGGCTTCCTCCTAACCAGTAAGTTGGCTGGAGTGGGCATCAATTCAAAATTGGATTCATCACTGAAGAGAACCTTAGACCAATCATCAACAGTCCAATCCTTGTGGTCTTGAGCAAAGAGTAACCGAGCCTTTCTCTGCCTTTCATTGATGAAGGGCTTCTTGCATGCTCTGTGTGACTTCAAACCAGCATCAACAAGTCGGTTTCGAACTGTCCTTGCCAAACAAGTTACATTTCTCGACAGTGCCCACTCATTTTTAAGGTCCCTGGAGGTCTGACGACGAATCCTGACACAGGAACGGATGAGTGCACGGTCATCTCGTGGGGTAGAAAGACGTTTCCTGCCATGGCCAGGTAGCAATTTGGTAGTGCCATGTTCAGCTTGTTTTTTTTTTGTTGTAATGAACTGCTGTCTTGGAGATCTTCAGTTTTTTCGCTACCTGTCTCTCACTCATGCCAATTTCCAGCAGTGCCAAGATGGCTGCCTTTGTGGCTTCACATAATTCTTTTGTTTTAGGCATTATATGAGAGCTGACAACTTCTGAGTTGTGCTACGGCTTGAATGTAAGCAGGAAACCACTCTAGGCCTTTGCATGTGCAGTACTGCTTGTGACATGAAATGGCCTCTTATATACCCTGGGAATCAATTAAGCTTAAGAATGTCAAATAGGACATAAAGTATTATGTGACCAGCTGCACTTTTGTTGTGTTCATTATATTATACGTTTAGTGGTACCAGATATTAGAATGAACAAGAAATTGAAGAAAACAAGGGTGGTCTAATAATTTTTTCTGATCAGTTGATCGGTTTATTGATCTTGCTCAGTAAAGTTTTGTTTTGATTTTGCATATTTGTCCATTGCATCTATGTACACATCATGGCAAACTGTATGTATCTAAGGCAAGACTGTGTTAATGTGTTTTGCTTGCACACACTGCAATTTTCAACTCTAGACTCTGTGCTGTGATGACTCTGGTGACGTAACTATGAATAACAAGTTAAAAAGGCTCTCAGCTTCTCCTGTGAAATCACAGCAGTTACCTGCCACAGCACAGACCTTACACAGATAACATGAGGAACATTAAGGTGTGGTGAGACCTGAAAACACACAGAGAATACAGCTAAGACTATTTAACTCAGACTTTCTACTTTTTTACTTACATATTGTTAACGTTAGGATTTAGTGCAAACAGATGTACTCATAAATGTCTTGCATCATTCATCACTTTGTTAATATCTGTTTTCATTTCTATCACTGCCTTAAATTATATTAAAACCAACCAGTGACTTAACAGTTGACAAAAAGGGGCAGCTGCAACTTAGCTGTTGATCCAATTGTAAAATTTCATGTCTAATGACCTTTTGGTTTATTACCTGCTTGTCTTCTAAGGTTCTGTGTTTTTTGTCGTTTTTTGTTGTTTTGATTTTGGAGCAATTTGGTCAACAGTTTTTTTTTTTAAATGTGATTTATTCTTAACTTGACTTGACTTCAGGCACCATCTATATGGTAAATGGAAAACAGTTCTTATCCTCTTTATTTTAATCTCACCATGTTTGTGAACATAGGCAACTACCGCTACCTGACGTTTGTCTTGTGTTTTCTGTTATACACATTTATTATATCAGCTAATCTCATTATTATAGTGGTCATATCACGAGAGAAAACCCTACATGAGCCCATGTATATTTTTATTTTGTGTCTTTCTATTAACTCTCTGTATGGCTCTGCCGGCTTCTTCGTCAGATTTCTCAGAGACCTTTTGTCTGATACTCATTTGATCTCACGACCGGCTTGTTTCACTCAGATCTATGTCATTTATACTTACGCATCCTGTGAGTTCACCATTTTAGGCATTATGGCATATGATCGATATGTTGCTGTGTGTCAACCTTTACATTACCACAACAAAATAACCCCCAAGGTGGTCTCTAAGTTGATCGCCTTTGCATTGATCTATCCAGGCATCTCTGATGCAGCGTGTCTTTATCTGGCATTCAGGCTTCCCCTGTGTGGCAATAAGATACCAAAGGTATTCTGCGCAAACTGGACTGTTGTGAAATTGTCGTGTGTCACCACTGTGATCAATAACCTTGTTGGCATGTTTGTGATTGTAACGACAATTTTTCTTCCCCTTGGTTTCGTCCTGTATACATATGCACGAATCTTTCATCTTTGCAGGAATCGCTCCTCAGAGTTCAAGGCCAAAGTGATACAAAGCTGTCTGCCTCATATCATTACATTTGTCAATTATTCCATCACTGTGTTCTGTGATGTTGCTCTCAGTCGAATTGACCTCGAAGAGCTGAACCCATTTCTAGCTGTGATCTTATCACTTGAGTTTGTTGTTATTCCTCCCATTCTGAATCCTCTTGTGTATGGCCTGAAGTTACCAGAAATTAGAAAACTCATGTTCAGAATGTTATCATGCTCAAAACATGACAAACAAACTAAACCATAGAATTAAAAGAAATGTAAATGACCTGTGCTGTTTATAAGTAGGAGGAACAGTGACGTTACGCAACGAAATAAAACAGCTACAGTGAAAATTGTGGGTCTTCATATTGTACCAGTTTCCTCTCATAAGTTTTCCATATGTGGATTGTGCCAGATGGCTTTCAAGAAATATCAGCTTTTTTATTTTTGTGCACCTGATACATACAGGGTGTTCAAGGTTAAATTTGACCCGTATTAATTCAAAACTGATGTTGCATTCATATCATACATACATACATATTGAATATGTCAGGAACTTAATTAGGACTCAAAAGCAGAGGTGTTACTGAGCCAACTCGAAAACGATTATACTCAAATTATCAAAATCAAAATCACTATAACAACTTAGGTAAAACTCACGATCAGACGTTCTGTGACAACAAACAAAACTTGGAAATGGCTTTGGTGAATGCACATGAGTCGAAACACATTGGCACAGGACAAATGGAGACACAGGACACAGACACAAACAGATGGGTAATGGGGAACAGGTCGAGACAATCAGGAATCACGGCAACAGGTGACACACGAGGGAAGGGAAAGTGATCTGAAACAAGAGGATGGGTAAAATTCAAAATAAAACAGGAAGTCAGAAGACAAACACAAGGACACTAACATACTTCGTTGTGACAGTCTTCTCTGAGGGACCGATCCAGTATGAACTGGGACGGGACCCATTGTCGCTTCTCCAGGCCATACCCCTCCCAGTCCATCACGTACTTCCTGCCCCTACTCCGGTTAGCCAGTAACCTCTTGACCATGTAGACAGAACCCCCGTGCACTACTTCAGGAGGAGGAGGTGGTGGGCTGGGACCATGGGGCTCTCCTTGACCTGTTTGACCTAATTTACATGGGGGGTGAACACGGAGAGACTGGGGAAGACTAAGGTGAACTGCTGCAGGCCCAATAATATTGGTGTTGGGGAATGGCCCCATGCAGTGCGGTGCCAGTCTTTTTGAGAGAGCTTCAAGGTGGAGGTTTTTGGCTGAGATCCACACCCTCTGGTCCGGCTGCTATGCCGGAGCGGGTCATCTGTTCCAGTCCGCAGTCCTTTTGACCGATCTCCTTTATGCATGAGGAGCTGCCGGGTGGCAACAGCGGATTATGGTGTGGGCGGAGGACACGACACTTCAGGTTCCTGGTCTGTGAAAACCGGTGGCATGTAACCGTACACACATTTGAAGGGTGAGAAGCCTGTGGCCGAGGTCAGCAGGGAATTGTGTGCATACTCGACCCAGACCAGGTGCTTGCGCCATGTCGAGGTGTTCTGGGACCACAGGCATTGGAGACTGGTTTCCAGTTGCTGGTTAAGGCATTTGGTCTGGCTGCTCGCCTCTAGTTAATAGCATGACGTAAGACTGGCTGTGGCTCCAATGAGTCGACAAAACTCCTTCCAGAAGCATGACACAAACTTGGGACCCCCTTCAGAAATGATGTCCCTAGGAAACCCCCATGGTTAATCAAGATCAACAACTCCCAGTTGTTGACGTCAATTCTGCTCTGTCCGGGACAGCCGTCCCGACAAGGCTGCTCAGAGATGTATCTTCCCATCCTGTTCGAACTGTTGGGACAGGACCACTCCAATCCCCTGTTGGAGGCTTCCACCTCGACCACAAACTGCCGCTAGGGATCAGGCATAGTGAGTAATGTGTTTTGCTTTTACACACTGAAATCTTCGACTCTACACGCTGTGATGACTGTGGTGACGTAACTATGAGTAACAAGTTAAAAGGATCTCAGCTTCTCCTGTGAAATCGCAGCAGTTACCTGCCACAGCACAGACCTTACACAGATAACATGAGGAACAATAAGGTGTGGTGAGACCTGAAAACACACCAGGGTTTTTATACAGCTAATACCCTTTAGACTATTTAACTGAGACTTTATGCTTTTTTACTTACATATTGTTGATGTTAGGATTTAGTACAAACAAGTTTACTCATGAATGTCTTGCATCATTCATAACTTTGGTAATATCTGTTTTCATTTCTGTCACTGCCTCAAATTGTATCAAAACCAGTTGACAAAGAGGAGCAACTGTAACTTAGCTGTTGATCCAGCTGTAAACTTTTCTATCTAATGTCCTGTTGTTTTAATTTCTAGTCGTCTTTTAAACTTTTGTATTTTTTATTGTTTTTGGTTGGTTTTTTTGTTTAGTTTTTTATGTTTTTGCTATTTTGATTGTGCAGCACTTTGGTCAACTGTTGTTGTTTTTAAATGTGATTTATACTTGACTTGACTTGACTTCAGGCAACATCTATATGTTAATGGAAAACAGTTCTTATCCTCTTTATTTTAATCTCACCATGTTTGTGAACATAGGCAACTACCGCTACCTGACATTTGTCTTGTGTTTTCTGTTATACACAGTTATTATATCAGCTAATCTCATCATAATAGTGGTCATATCACGAGAGAAAACCCTACATGAGCCCATGTATATTTTTATTTTGTGTCTTTCTGTTAATGCTCTGTATGGCTCTGCTGGCTTCTTCATCAGATTTCTCAGAGACCTTTTGTCTGATACTCATTTGATCTCACGACCGGCTTGTTTTACTCAGATCTATGTCATTTATACTTATGCATCCTGTGAGCTCACTATTTTAGGTATTATGGCATATGATCGATATGTTGCTGTGTGTCACCCTTTACATTACCACAACAAAATAACCCCCAAGGTGGTCTCTAAGTTGATCGCCTTTGCATGGATCTATCCTGGCTTTTCTGTTTCAGCCTGTGTTTTTCTGTCCTTCAGCCTTCCCCTGTGTGGCAATAAGATACCAAAGGTATTCTGCTCAAACTGGCCTGTAGTAAAATTGTCGTGTGTCACCACTGTGATCAATAACTTTGTTGGCATGTTTGCATCTGTAAGCACAGTCTTTCTGCCCCTTAGTTTCGTCCTGTATACATATGCACGAATTTTTCATCTTTGCAGGAATCGCTCCTCAGAGTTCAAGGCCAAAGTGATACAAAGCTGTCTGCCTCATATCATTACATTTGTCAATTATTCCATCACTGGGTTCTGTGATGTTGCTCTCAGTCGAATTGACCTCGAAGAGTTGAATCCATTTCTAGCTGTAACTTTATCACTTGAGTTTGTTGTAATTCCTCCCATTCTGAATCCTCTTGTGTATGGCCTGAAGTTACCAGAAATTAGAAAACTTATTTTCAGAATGTTATCATGCTCAAAACATGACAAACAAACTAAACAATAGAATTAAGAGAAATGTAAATGAGCTGTGCTGTTCATATGTAATACTCTTGGTTGATGGAGTCGATGATAAAAAGTGACGTTATAGTATGAAATAAAACAGCTATGTCTCCATATTGTACCAGTTTCTTCTCATAGGTTGTTCATGGGTGGTCTGTGCCAGATGGCTTTCAAGTCATAATTTGAAGGGATTGGGGAACAAAGTGATCAGGTGTTAAAGTATAAACAATAGAAAAAACCCTAGTTCATGTACAGTTTTTACATAATTGTATCGCTAACAACTCTTTGATAGAATCAAATTCAAAAATTTCAATACCATTATCAGTTAAAGCGATACCAATACCAATAGAGTATTTCAATCACCTTTTCTTTTCCTGCTTTATTCAATATCTGTCATGTGAATGGAAGCATTCAGTTGTGTATGATGTCACCATTCTCCCCATTCAAATGTCTTTTACACAGTTATATTTTGAAAGTTTTCAAATTACTGAAATATTTATTAATTAAATCTTAACTTACAAGTTTTAGGAGTAGGACCACACCTCTGCCACGCCTCTTCCGGCATCCCTGTAAATACCAACCGAACTCTCTCCTCCTGCTCAGTCTCGCATTACGTGCACTCGCTGTCAGGTCAGTTTGTCGTAGTCATTCCAGCAAAAGTTAAAGGTACCACCAGATATTTGTCGTTTTCTATCAGGTTCTCGACAGACAGACAATGCTTCACGCGTGGTTACAGTACTGAAAAACTTGGACAAATATCAACATTTCAGAAAAGAGTCAACTCACAACATACCAGGAGCTGTAGGTCAACCCCTCCAATCCAGATGAAGATTTGTCTGAAACATGCAGAGTCCGCTGGTCTGCTCCAGGCACAACAGAGCAGTCAGACCACAGTGTCCCGATGCACATACCGGCCTCACGGACACCTCCACTCAAACTCCCCTACCGAGCTCTTCATGACTCCCAGCAGTTCCCGGGCCTCCTCTTCTCCAACAGCAAGAGTTGACAACATTGGATGCTACAGGAATTGCGGTGATAGGCTGCAAGTAAACTTATACAAATAGTCATTTTTCTTCTGATATGTTTACAAAAAGGATCAAATGCAAGAATCGTTTGACTGGAGAATTTTTGATACTACGTGGTACTGGATTAAATTTGGTTGATACCTGAAAGGAATCGAATACCGATACTCACCTAATATCACAGTTTACAGACAGTTAAATATCCAAAAAGGAAGGAATACAGTCTCTCTGCTCTCTGAAAGCTTTGTTAATGATTAATCAATGAATCATTATTGAGTGATGAGGTATTTATGAATAAAAAGCAAATTTGTAGTTCAGAAGTTTGGTATAGACCATCAATGAGGGGATACTGTGAAGGATCAGAATAGGAACAGTATGTAAGATACTCATGCACTCAATCTTAAGTATTGACCTTGATCTGACCCTACTACAAGGTGTACTAGAGACACTAATGTTATAATACTTTTTTTTGCTGTTTAAACAATGTTTTTATCAGTCATAATTGTAAAAACCCTGTCTCCTAGAAATTACACGCATTCATAACTACATCAGATAGTTTCAGTTCTGATCGGTTGATCGGTTTTTTTTATCTTGGTAAAACTTTTCTTTATTATTTGTCCATTGCAGCTATCTACACCTCATGACAAACTGTATGTATCTAAGACAAAATTGTGTTAATGTTTTTTGCTTGCACACATTGAAATTTTCAACTCTAGACTCTGTGCTGTGATGACTCTGGTGACGTAACTATGAGTAACAAGTTAAAAAGGCTCTCAGCTTCTCCTGTGAAATCGCAGCAGTTACCTGCCACAGCACAGACCTTACACAGATAACATGAGGAACATTAAGGTGTGGTGAGACCTGAAAACACACAGAGAATACAACTAAGACTATTTAATTGAGACTTATTTATTTTTTTACTTGCATACATATGTAATATCTGTTTTCACTTCTATCACTGCCTCAAATTATATCAAAACCAACTGGTGAATAAACAGTTGACAAAGAGGGGCAACTGTAACTTAGCTGTTGATCCAATTGTAAAATTTTCTATCTAACGACCTGTTGTTTTGTTGTATATTGTTGTATATGTTTCGTATTGTTTTTTATGGTTTTTGCTATTTTGATTTTGCAGCACTTTGGTCAACTGTTGTTGTTTTTAAATGTGATTTATTCTTAACTTGACTTGACTTCAGGCACCATCTATATGGTAAATGGAAAATAGTTCTTATGCTCTTTATTTTAATCTAACCATGTTTGTGAACATAGGCAACTACCGCTACCTGACGTTTGTCTTGTGTTTTCTGTTGTATACACTTATTATATCAGCTAATCTCATTATAATAGTGGTCATATCACGAGAGAAAACCCTACATGAGCCCATGTATATTTTTATTTTATGTCTTTCTATTAACTCTCTGTATGGCTCTGCCGGCTTCTTCATCAGATTTCTCAGAGACCTTTTGTCTGATACTCATTTGATCTCACGACCGGCTTGTTTCACTCAGATCTATGTCATTTATAGTTACGCATCATATGAACTCACCATTTTAGGCATTATGGCATATGATCGATATGTTGCTGTGTGTCAACCTTTACATTACCACAACAAAATAACCCCCAAGGTGGTCTCTAAGTTGATCGCGTTTGCATGGATCTATCCTGGTTTTTCTGTTTCAGCCTGTGTTTATTTAGCCTCCAGGCTTCCCCTGTGTGGGAATAAGATACCAAAGGTATTCTGCTCAAACTGGCCTGTAGTAAAATTGTCATGTGTCACCACTGTGATCAATAACCTTGTTGGCATGTTCGTGACTGTAAGCACAGTATTCCTGCCCCTTGGTTTCGTCCTGTATACATATGCACGAATCTTTCATCTTTGCAGGAATCGCTCCCCAGAGTTCAAGGCCAAAGTGATACAAAGCTGTCTGCCTCATATCATTACATTTGTCAATTATTCCATAACTGTGTTTTGTGATATTGCTCTAAGTCGAATTGATCTTGAGAAGATTAATCCATTTCTAGCTGTAACTTTATCACTTGAGTTTGTTGTTATTCCTCCCATTCTGAATCCTCTTGTGTATGGCCTGAAGTTACCAGAAATTAGAAAACTCATGTTCAGAATGTTATCATGCTCAAAACATGACAAACAAACTAAACCTTAGAATTAAAAGAAATGTAAATGAGCTGTGCTGTTCATATGTCATACTCTTGGTTGACAGAGTCTATGATAAAAAGTTACGTTACAGTATGAAATAAAACAGCTACAGCGAAAAACATGGGTCTCCATATTGTACCAGTTTCCTCTCATAGGTTGTCCATGGGTGGTCTGTGCCAGATGGCTTTCAAGTAATAATTCGAAGGGATTGGGGAACAAAGTGATCAGGTGTTTCAGTGTAAATAACAGAAAAATGTTGGTTTATGTACAGTATTTATATCATTGGATCCCTGACCATTGTTTTTCACCTTTTTGACAAAATCACAAAGTTATGCTGCACCAGAAATAGACCTGAAAAGCATCTTAAGGCTACAATGATTGTAAAATCCATCTCACAAACCTTCTTAGGCTTAAGGCATGTTTCTCAAAAGCAAAAAAAATATATATTGGTGTTTTATTTACTAGGTTATATAACATAGGGCTGGGTATTGTTAAAAAAAATACAATACCAGTACCAGTAACAGTTAAAATGATACCAATACCAATAGTGTTCTTGGGGTGGGTGGGGAGGTGAAGAATACGAGATCGAAAGAGGAAGAGAGGGTTAGATTGGTATTCATAGGAATACTGGAAGAGGTGCAGTTGAAGTGTGATCTATATGAGTTTAGAAAAGTAGCTGATGCTGCCGAGATAAACTTTGAGTTTGTGTTTTATTGGACATGACAGAAAACTGTTTCAAGCTGCCCAATAACATAATAAGGTTGTGGGTGATGCTGTTTATAATGGAGTTCTGGGATTCGAAAATCTGGGATATTACAAGTTGAGAGTAAATGCTGAATATGGAGAAACCGGTGTTGGAAGGGCATGAGGAACCAATGGTGCAAGAAGAGCCCAAATGAGATCGGGCATCGTATAGGGAGCATATGCAAGTCGTATGGGCGATGTGTCAATAAATTGCAGTCTAGTGTACCCAGTATGTGTATTTGTTGTATTGCTGAAGACAGGCCACTGCTTCAGAAGGGAAGTGGATGTGGTACTGATCAAAACCATTGCCACCAAATGGAGGGCTCAAGAACGGTGGACATGTAGTCGTCCAATTCTTGCCGACGAGTGGGAAATCATGGACAAAGAATGTCCCTGTAGAGAAAGAAGGCTTAGGCAGTCTTTGTGGGTGTGAGATGCCTGGAACAAGATGCCGGTGATCCATGTAAGGAGGAAATGAGAAGTAGTGAACGATCTACATAGTTACCATCAATGATTTGTTTACATAGATTGGTGGGTATTGAAGAAGGATGGGAGATGAAAGTGTTGGTGTGGTAAACTGGAGGATTAGCTGCAGACAAAGTGAAGTTAGTAGTTGATTGTGTGTCTGGAATGAGACAAGGGAAAAAAACAGAGTTATGTGCAGCAGCATCAAGGTGCTGCAAATTCTGTAGAGGAAAGCTGGGTATCGGCATCACGGTGCCAATATCACAGGCTGTCATGAGCTGCTGAGACTGGTGGAGCTGGGAGGCGGAGGCTCCTGGCATCCTGATGCAAGTGGTCCTAGGTAAAGCGACCTGCTGCATATGCTGGAAGTCGGCAGCAGGGAACTTCGACATCCCAGTTTCCAGAACCTCTGGCCAATGTCTGCGGCTGCGGTTGCTGGATGAGAGCAATGGAGGACTCTGGCATTCCAGTGCCAGGCTCTCCTACTACAGTATACTGTAGCGGGTGGTGAAACTGGACTGTGGGGGCTCTATGTCAGTTGCTCTGGAAGGAGTAGGGGTCCAGGAATCCTGGTGCTGGTTGAACTGCCTGAAGTGGATGATTGTGTGGAATATGGATGGGAAATGGTAGTTGAATCCCTGGTGTTTCTTGGTCTGGTTGGTGATCCAAGTTGTGTTCTTTTGTGCCTGCACTTTCTGCTGACTTTGAATTTCATGAAGTGTTTGTACTAGTCCTTTAACATGGGCTCTGATGTTGTGGTGAGTTGTTGGGGTGTGGGGTGATGACACCCGGAAGAGAATTGGTGTTGATGGAGCAATAGGCATGACAGGCAGCCATGAGGTTTTCGGTACAATAGAATGGAAGGCTGGCCCGAGGACCTTACTGGGGACAGCTGGTGTCCTCTTGACTGGCTGGAGTTACTCTCCTAGATGAATGAATTGGAGACACATGGTGATGGGCTGCTCTTGGGCGGCCTTGTTCATTCTTTTTGAGAGAGGTTCCTGGGAAAAGCGGAGGATTCGTCATGTGAACTATAGTAATCATGGATGTTGAGGAGAAAAGAATCAGGTGGGACAAGGGCATGGAGTGCACAGAGCTTGTTGTACTCCCCTGCTTCCTGGGCGGCTTTATGGACCTGAGAGAGCGGTCAGCTTCTGAGTCTGAATCGGCCATAGTCAACTGTTGGAAAAAGTCGACTTGGTCGTTTTGATGTCGATTGAAAAGGTCATCGTCCGATGATGATAATGGGATGAGATCCAAATTCAAGATGAGGTGAGTGGATGGAAGCTTATGTATCGAGATAAGAATTGTAGCTCTTGAAGCATGTTTTTTGCTTGTGGTTGTGGCGAAGAATACAAGAGCAGAGTAGAGAGTTAGATTGGTATTTATAGGAATGCTGGAAGAGGTGCGATTGAAGTGTGGTCCTGTTCCTGAAACTTACTAGTTAAGCTTCATTCCTATAATTACAACTCAACTCTCTCCTCCACTTTTCATCTCGTATTCTCGGTATTCTACTTAAAGCTAACCAAAACTAATCATTCCAGTCAGGCTACACCCATCTTTTACTTAAAAGTGCAATCACTGCTGAATTCTTTTAAGACACTGACAAACTACTTTTCATTCCAGAAAACACAGAGCACAATATCCACAGATCCTCTTCTCATTCCTTAATCTATACAAGCAGCTAAGCAATTCTGGTTTCATATCACTTCCGTCAAGTACTCTCCTTGTCTGGCATTTCTCCAATTCAATACTCCTTTAGGTTCAGAGAGCGATTTAATCTTCCCGCTATGGCACTGGATACCACCTGATGAAACTCATGGGCTATTAGTCGTCCCAAACATAGCATCGCTACATACATTCAGATCTCCAAGATCTAAGATCCACTCAATCTCATCTTCTTAGGTAAGTGGAGGTTTTCAAGGACCTGCGGTTGCCCGGGTGCTTTGGCAAATATTACATGAGCAAGCAGAAGTTCAGCATCCATCCAAAGTCTTCCTCTTCAATAAATCATTTAAACATATCTTGCTGATGGTGTGGTCCTTCCTAGTGAAATTACCTTACAAAACTGTACAGTGAAATATTACGTGGGACAAGAATGAACAGTAAATTTGTGGTCCAGAAGTTTGGTGTAGACCAACCGTGAGGGAATACTGTGAAGGATCAGAATAGGAACAGTATGTAAGATACTCACGCACTCGATTTTAAGTATTGACCTCGATCTGACCCAATTACAAAATGTACTACAGACACTAATGTTATGATACTATCTACTGTATTAATTTATTGTTTTCTTTTCCTGTTTAAACAGTGTTTATGTCAGTCATTATTATAAAAACCTTGTCTCCTAGAAATTGCATACATTTATAACTAAATTGTCTTCTTAAGTTGTCAGATGCAGTATAAGGTTTTGCATATTTGTCCATTGCAGCTATGTACACCTCATGACAAAATGAATGTATCCAAGACAAAATTGTGTTAATGTGTTTTGCTTGCACACACTGAAATTTTTGACTCTAGACTCTCTGTGCTGTGATGACTGTGGTGACGTAACTATGAGTAACAAGTTAAAAAGGCTCTCAGCTTCTCCTGTGAAATCACAGCAGTTACCTGCCACAGCACAGACCTTACACAGATAACATGAGGAACATTAAGGTGTGGTGAGACCTGAAAACACACAGAGAATAAAACTAAGACTATTTAACTGAGACTTTCTACTTTTTTACTAATTTTCTTACTTATTGTTGGTTAGGATATACAAACAGATGTACTCATAAATGTCTTGCATCATTCATCACTTTGGTAATATCTCTGTTTTTTCATGTCTGTCATTGTTTTAAATAATATCAAAACTAACCAGTGACTAAACAGGTGACAAGGAGGGGCAGCTGTAACTTTGCTATTGATCCAGCTGTAAACATTTTCTTGTTTAATTTCTCTTTTAAACTTTTTATATATCTTTTTATGTATTTTGCTATTTTGATTGTTCAGCACTTTGGTCAACTGTTGTTTTTTAAAATATGATATATATTTGACTTGACTTCAGGCACCATCTATATGTTAATGGAAAACAGTTCTTATCCTCTTTATTTTAATCTCACCATGTTTGTGAACATAGGCAACTACCGCTACCTGACGTTTGTCTTGTGTTTTCTGCTATACACATTTATTATATCAGCTAATCTCATTATAATAGTGGTCATATCACAAGAGAAATCCCTACATGAGCCCATGTATATTTTTATTTTATGTCTTTCCACTAACTCTCTGTATGGCTCTGCTGGGTTCTTCATCAGATTTCTCAGAGACCTTTTGTCTGATACTCATTTGATCTCACGACCAGCTTGTTTCACTCAGATCTATGTCATTTATACTTACGCATCGTGTGAGCTCACCATTTTAGGCATTATGGCATATGATCGGTATGTTGCTGTGTGTCAACCTTTACATTACCACAACAAAATAACCCCCAAGGTGGTCTCTAAGTTGATCGCCTTTGCATTGATCTATCCAGGCATTGCTGATGCTGCCTGTCTTTATCTGGCCTCCAGGCTTCCCCTGTGTGGCAATAAGATACCAAAGGTATTCTGCGCAAACTGGACTGTTGTGAAATTGTCGTGTGTCACCACTGTGATCAATAACCTTGTTGGCATGTTTGTGACTGTAAGCACAATTTTTCTGCCCCTTGGTTTCGTTCTGTATACATATGCACGAATCTTTCATCTTTGCAGGAATCGCTCCTCAGAGTTCAAGGCCAAAGTGATACAAAGCTGTCTGCCTCATATCATTACTTTTGTCAATTATTCCATCACTGT
This sequence comes from Pampus argenteus, assembly GCA_036937835.1. NCBI lineage: Eukaryota > Metazoa > Chordata > Actinopteri > Scombriformes > Stromateidae > Pampus > Pampus argenteus. The sequence goes on along the minus strand of CM072872.1, from coordinate 4,987,069 downwards.
GTTCTGTGATGTTGCTCTCAGTCGAATTGACCTTGAAGAGCTGAACCCATTTCTAGCTGTGATCTTATCACTTGAGTTTGTTGTTATTCCTCCTATACTTAATCCTCTTGTGTATGGTTTAAAGTTACCAGAAATTAGAAAAGTCATGTTCAGAATGTTATCATGCTCAAAACATGACTAACAAACTAAACCTTACAATTAATAGAAATGTAAATGACCTGTGCTGTTCATAAGTAATACTCTTGGCTGAGGGACAGTGTATGATGAAAAGTGATGTTACAGTATGAAATAAAACAGCTTCATTGAAAATCATGAGTCTCCATATTGTACCAATTTCCTCTCATTTTCCACGGGTGGTCTGTGCCAGACGGCTTTAAAGTAATACTTTGAAGGGATTAGGAAAATGAGGTGTCTCAGTTGTTCACCTTTTTGACAAAATCACTTAATTACTAACAAAGTTATGCTGCACCAGAAACAGACCTGAAAAGCATCTCAAGGCTACAATGATTGTAAAATCTATCTCACAAACCTTCTTAAGCTTAAGCTTAAAAATCTATACCAATAGAGTACTTCATTCAAGTTTTTTTTCCTACTTTATTCGATGTCTATCGTGTGAATGGAAGCATTCAGTTGTGTATGATGTCACAATCCTCCCCATCCAAATGATTTTTTAACAAGTACATTTTGAAAGTGTTCAAATCATTGAAATATTTATTAATTGTAGCTTATTTAGCAAGTTTAAAGCTTAACTAGCAAGTTTCAGGAGAAGGACCACACATCAACCTCATCCAGCATTCCTCCTCCTCTTTCGCTCTCGAATTCTGTCAGATTCTTGACAGACGGTGCTTAACACCTAATCAGATGGTTGCATCATTGAAAACTTGGACAAGGAACTGCAGCTCAATCCGATTCAACCGGTGTGGGCACCAAAGTGGTGCCCATACTGATTTCATGGGCATCTGGACTTGTGCATGCTCACTATTTGTGTTAGACTCTATGGACAGACTTCCCAGCCTCCTCTTTCATCTTCAACTGACACCAGATATTCACTCACACATTCAGCTTTTCTTGCTACATCCTAGAAACATCCCACTGGTCTTAGACACCTATTGGATGTTCACAAATGTCAGTAATGTCTGCCATTGCGAGTAGAGGGTTGCCAGTTATTAGTACAACTAATACAACATTACTTCAATAACATCTGTAATTACGTACACCGAGTTGTAAGTTACGGATACAACTAATCTAAGTTGCCCATCCTCGCCCAACTTCATTCACCCAATTCCATCATCTGCAACAACCAGCTTTAGTTGTGGAATCTGGCCCCATGATGTCAGTGCCTCCTGCTGCCCACCTCCAGCAACCACCACAGACACAGATATAGATGACTTTAGCTCTACAAAGACACTGCTCTTTCTGTTGGTTTTGGGAGTTTCCATGGTGGACGATGATTCTCTGCTGCGTAACCAACTGAGATTACGCAGTTCTTGCTTGCAAAACATTCTTCAACTGTCTCCAGCTGTTCATGAAATTTACTCAGTCATCATTACTTTCATAACCAGAACAACATATCCTTTCCGCCTTTGATCTCATCACACCTATACCTATTCCATGATGGTTATCAGAACACATACATCAAAGTTTATCTTTGCAGCATCAGCTTCTTCTCCAAACTCATAACCAGCATCCTAGCCATTCTCAGAAAAGTGTGACCATCCTGCACATGTCAATGACATTCTCAGAGATTTCCTGAACTGTCTTGCATTTGTATACCTGGATGATGGATCCTGATCTTCTCCAAGAACATGTCTGACCATGTCTTGCATGTCCGTCAGGTTCTCCAGAGGCTACTGGAGAACAAACTCTTTGTGAAGGCCCAGAAGTGCAAGTACCACACCAGTACAGTAAGTTTTCTCGGTTTTATCATTAAGAGTGGGCAAGTGCAGGCAGACCCAGAGAAGATCAGGGCTGTGGCAGAGTGGCCTAGGCCCACCATGAGAAAGCAGCTTCAATGATTTCTTGGATTCGCCAATTTCTATCGCTGGTTCATTCGATCCCGCTGCGTACTCAAGGACACCAGAGGCGGAAGACGCCTTTTCCAAGTTAAAGAGCTTCTTTACCTCTGCACCCATCCTGATTCAACCCAATCCCTCATGCCAGTTTTTCATTTAAGTGGATACCTCTGACATCGGAGTGGGGGCAGTCGTTTCCAACGTTCTGATTCAGACCAGAAAGTCCATCCATGCGTCTTCTTCTCCCAGCGTCTCTCTCCTGCTAAATGGAATTATGACATTGGTAACAGGGAATTATTGGCTGTCAAATTGGCATTAGTGGATTGGACACACTGGCTAGAAGGATCAGAACACCCATTTTTGGTCTGGACAGACCATAAGAATCTGGCATATATTAGGAAAGCCACATTTTTAAATTCCCGTCAAGCTCGTTGGGCATTGTTTTTTGGCCGGTTTAACTTTACTCTCACCTACAAACCTGGTTCCAGAAATGTGAAATCTGATGCCCTCTCCCGCCAATTTGTTGATGAATAGACAACCTCTTCCCCTTAGCCCATCCTCCCTCCAGCTTGTGTGGTGGCCACAATTTCCTGGGAGATCAAAAGCCTGGTCAAAGAGGCGCAACAGAACCAACCTGATCTGGGTGGTGGTCCTTCGGGGTGCTTGCTTGTCGCAGTCTCTGCTCGTTCCCAGGTTCTCCAGTGGGTGCACACCTCTCGCTTCACCTGTCATCCTGGGATGAACCGCACTCTGACTCTGGCCAAGAGGCATTTCTGGTGGCCAACGATGGAAAAGGATACCGACGCATAAGTTTCTGCCTGTACAAACTGCACTTGAGGAAAGTCGATTTGTCACCGTTCTAAGCATCTTTGGGCTATCTTCCACCTCTGTATTCCTCCCAGGAGTCTGATATAGCAGTGTCATTGGTCCAGAGTCACCTCCACCGCTGCCGCAACAACGTGACAACTGTCCGCACTGCCCTGCTTCGCACCTTGGACTCAATCTGACCCTACTACAAGATGTACTACAGACACTAATGTTATAATTCTATCTACTATATTACTACTACCTAAACTAACTAAACTGTCTTCTTAAGATGTCAGATAGTTTCAGTTGATCTTTTTTTTTTTTGTCAGTGAAAGTTTTACATTTTTGTCCATTGCATCTATGTACACATCATGGCAAACTGTATGTATCTAAGGCAAGACTGTGTTAATGTGTTTTGCTTGCACACACTGCATTTTCAACTCTAGACTCTGTGCTGTGATGACTGTGATGACTGTGGTGACGTAACTATGAATAACAAGTTAAAAGGCTCTCAGCTTCTCCTGTGAAATCACAGCAGTTACCTGCCACAGCACAGACCTTACACAGATAACATGAGGAACATTAAGGTGTGGTGAGACCTGAAAACACACAGAGAATACAGCTAAGACTGTTTAACTCAGACTTTCTACTTTTTTACTTACATATTGTTGATGTTAGTATTTAGTGCAAACAGATGTACTCATAAATGTCTTGCATCATTCATCACTTTGTTAATATCTGTTTTCATTTCTGTCACTGCCTCAAATTATATCAAAACCAGTTGACAAAGAGGGGCAACTGTAACTTAGCTGTTGATCCAATTGTACAATTTCATGTCTAATGACTTATTGGTTTATTACCTTTTTGTCTTCTTCTGTGTTTTTTGTCATTTTTTGCTATTTTGATTGTTCAGCACTTTGGTCTACTGTTGTTGTTTTTAAATGTGATTTATACTTGGATTGACTTGACCTCAGGCACCATCTATATGTTAATGGAAAACAGTTCTTATCCTCTTTATTTTAATCTCACCATGTTTGTGAACATAGGCAACTACCGCTACCTGACGTTTGTCTTGTGTTTTCTGTTGTACACAGTTATTATATCAGCTAATCTCATCATAATAGTGGTCATATCACAAGAGAAAACCCTACATGAGCCCATGTATATTTTTATTTTGTGTCTTTCCATTAATTCTCTGTATGGCTCTGCCGGCTTCTTCATCAGATTTCTCAGAGACCTTTTGTCTGATACTCATTTGATCTCACGACCGGCTTGTTTTACTCAGATCTATGTCATTTATAGTTACGCATCATATGAACTCGCCATTTTAGGTATTATGGCATATGATCGATATGTTGCTGTGTGTCACCCTTTACATTACCACAACAAAATAACCCCCAAGGTGGTCTCTAAGTTGATCGCCTTTGCATGGATCTATCCAGGCTTTCCTGTTTCAGCCTGTGTTTTTCTGTCCTTCAGGCTTCCCCTGTGTGGCAATAAGATACCAAAGGTATTCTGTGCAAACTGGCCTGTTGTAAAATTGTCGTGTGTCACCACTGTGATCAATAACCTTGTTGGCATGTTTGCCACTGTAAGCACAATTTTTCTGCCCCTTGGTTTCGTCCTGTATACATATGCACGAATCTTTCATCTTTGCAGGAATCGCTCCTCAGAGTTCAAGGCCAAAGTGATACAAAGCTGTCTGCCTCATATCATTACATTTGTCAATTATTCCATCACTGTCTTCTGTGATATTGCTCTCAGTCGCATTGACCTTGAAGAGTTGAACCCATTTCTAGCTGTGATCTTATCACTTGAGTTTGTTGTTATTCCTCCCATTCTGAATCCTCTTGTGTATGGCCTGAAGTTACCAGAAATTAGAAAACTCATGTTCAGAATGTTATCATGCTCAAAACATGACAAACAAACTAAACCTTATAATTAAAAGAAATGTAAATGAGCTGTGCTGTTCATAAGTAATACTCTTGGTTGATGGAGTCTATAATAAAAAAGTGAAAATAAAATAGCTACAGTGAAAAACGTGGGTCTATTATACCAGTTTTCTCTCTTAAGTTTTCCATTGGTTGGTTCAGCACGTGTTTCATTGTAAATAACAGAAAAATGTAAGTTAATATAAAATGTTTATATTATTGGATCAATAATCACTGTGGCTCAAAGGGTTTGGGTTTTAGACCAATTCACTTAATTAGCTGCAAAGTAATGCTGCACCAGAAACTGACCTGAAAAGCATCTTAAGGCTACAATGATCATAAAACGCTTCTTGCAAACCTCCTTATGCTTAAGATGTGTTTCTGAAAAAAGACACACAATTTTATTTATGTTATATATTGGTTTTTATTACATTAAAATCATTATTTTTAACATCTTAAAGCTGCACATAAAGCTTTATTTATTTTCCTTTCTTTGTGTCATTTAATCCATAATGTGTGTATTTCAACTTGGCTATATACCCTATACGGCCGGGTTTTATTTAAAAATCCAGTAACAGTACCGGTACCCTTAAATTGATATCAATACCACTAGAGTACTTCACTCTATACCTTTTTTTTTCTACTTCATCTGATATCCATTATCTACATTGAAGCATTCATTCACCAACACCCACCCCCTTCTTTGGACCCATCTATGATAGCGTCACCATCCAAATGATTGGCCTGCTGGGCCTGAATCCCAAGGCCCCTACGGTTGTTGTTTTCTGACAAAAAGGATTCACAGCAGATATCAGTCCCTACATGTGCCATTCTCCTCTCCTCATGTTTTTGACTTAAACTTACTGACGATGGAAAATGTTTCAGTTGTCACCATGATTGCTCTTTCAGGTTTGAATTTTACATTAGAACAAAGAATTACTCTCTTCGTGTTAACTTTACTGTGGTACCTATTTATTCTTTTGGGGAATGCTGTTCTTATTATTAGCATTGTTCTAGATAAAAACCTCCATGAACCCATGTATATCTTCTTGTGCAACTTATCCATCAACGCACTGTATGGAAGTGTTGGTTTTTACCCCAAATTCCTTCTGGATCTTTTGTCATCTCACATTATTTCTTATGTGGGATGCATGCTTCAGGGTTTTGTAATACACTCTTCAACTTGTGCTGATTTTTCTATCTTGGCTCTGATGGCATATGACAGATATGTGGCTATATGTCGACCTCTGGTTTACCATTCGGTCATGACTAGGCAGAGAGTCTCCATCTTTGTGCTTTTCTCCTGGCTCTTACCTTTTTATTTGATGTTCATGAACACAGCGTCATTGTTAGGATTAAGGTTATGTGGCTCACAGATAAATCGGCTCTACTGTGTAAACTGGGTGATCGCTACTCTTGCTTGCTCACCGTCCAAAGCAAATGTTGCAGTCTCGTATTTTAATATGTTGTTTTATTTCGGACATTTTGTGTTTATTTTATGGTCTTACATGTATCTGATAAGAACATGCATGTCATCCAAAGAGAACCGGGGGAAGTTTATGCAGACGTGCATGCCGCATTTAATATGTCTAATCATTTTTGCAATAACTGTGCTTTTGGATTTATTGTACATGAGATTTGGATCAGCTAATTTACCTCAAGACCTCAATAATTTTATGGCTATTGAATTTCTACTTATTCCTCCAGTTGTGAATCCACTTATATATGGATTAAAACTCAACAAGATCCGTGACAAAATTTTGACTTTTGTGCACATTAAAAGGACAGATGCAAAGTGTCAAGTCATTCATGTTAGTGGGAAGCTCTCAAACTGAGATGTGAACATTGAAAAAAAAAAAAAAAAAACAGTTGATGAATGTGATAAATGCAGTGAGACACTCTTCATATCTTATCGATATTTTACATCAAATATTTCTCTGCTGTTTGTTTATTATTAACTTCATCTTATTCTGTGTGTCCACTAGTCAATTATTATTTTTTTTGCATGTTTTGTTCAGGATCCCAAACAAATGTTAAGTAAAAAATCGAAATGATAACAAACAGTGTCTTACTGAAAACAAAACACAATGCTTTTACTGTAATATGTATGTATGTATGTATGTATATGAGCATACTGTAACAGTTACATACTATCTAATAAACAACATGTCACAAAAATCACTATCTGCAATTATTTTACTCAGTATTACAAGTCATATTAGCAGCTTCACTGTCAACAAGGCCATGTGACTCTAGCTGATGAGGTATATCCATTCAAATGAGCTTTTACTATATACTGCAAATTGATATGCTTAAACCTTTAATCTGCAATCATACATATTGATACTGAATTTTCCATATTTTCCATATTTTCTTGCATAGATGTTAAAATACTCAGACATTGTCTGTCTTTTGCTGCCATGACCTGAATGATTAATTGTGAAATTTAACTATCTATGTTTTCAATGTTAAAATTTAAATATCACTGAATTTATTGTCTCTTTAAACATGGATATGTCGCGTAGTGATGAATGATGTGGTACTTTCATATTATCAATGTGTGTGTTCTGTGTAATATTTGTGTGCTGTGTTGTACGTATTTTAGTGTTGAGCGTATTATAATTGGTTCATAAACGTATTAAATCCTGTTGTATGTGTGACATTGGTTCAACCTTGTCCACATCTTGGTTTATTTGTATCTCAGTCCTGTTTCCACTCTAAAGGTCATAGCCTTCTGTCCAATGAAAATGCTTCATTCACTCCAGCCCAGAAAATATATATGTGATGATAATGGTCATGATGTGAATATTAATTAGCAGATGAGCGATCTTAAACGGTAGTACTAAGTGTATCTGCTAAGAGATTCGGCCTCTTATCAGCATTAAATTAGTTAAATATATTTGGAGATTTAAATGATTTGACAAGGCACTATGTCCTACCTAATACTACTACAGGTTGGTGCCAAAGGCCGAGTGCCTAGTCAAATTAAGGCCATTTAACAATCAAGCTTGGTACTGTAACATACCCACCAGGCCTGAAGCTGTGGGGAACACCCAGGTCATGCCCCATTTCTTTATGGGGATTTTTAGGATGCAGCAGCCTGTGTTGTGAATCTTTTCCATCGTATTTTCTGTTCATTTTAAATCTGACCATAATGAGGAGAAAAATAAATATGCTAAATATTCTCTATGTATGTATGTACACTGATACAATAATTGTCTACTGTGAAAAAGGTCTAATAAAATAGTTAAATTCCAGTGACAGATGCCATCTAGTGGCCGCAGCTCAGATGACGTCAATATGAGGCGACAAATTTCAATATTAGGAGGAGGCTGGTTGAGCGGTTGGTTAGATAGATGGTAAAAATGATGGTTAAAAATCCAACTATGATTGTTGTAGTGTTTACTGTTGCCATGACGACAAAGGTGCCCTACCTTTAAGGAAGTAGTAATTTTAACTCACATCACATTTCAAGTCATTATTTGAACCCAAACCATGGTCTTTTTTATTAACCTTAACCAAGTGGTTGTTGTGTCTAAACCTAACCAGACCATAACCAAAGCGTTGTCACATCACATTTTATTTTTATTATTTTATTATTTTTTATGGTTTTGATGATTCTTTATAGTTTTGGAATAAAGGCAGCATATTAGAAAACACTCCTATGGGTCGTTCTGGACTGCATGGTACAATCAGCCTACACGGTGCTTGTAAATGAACTGTATATTGGGCAAAAGAAAAACAACAAATGTCAGATTTCTTTATTCCATACATATAACATCATCATAAGATACCAGTTTAAATTGTTATCTGTCAGTGGAAGACTGTATATTCAAACATGCAGTGTTTCAAAAGAAAGTTTCAAGTGATGGAAACTTGGATAAACATGGTCTCCCAAATGTATTCATGTTTTCTATTGTTTCATTTGTCCAGAAATTAGAACTACGTGATAAGAGACGAAAGCTCTTCCAGACCATTGATTGGTCGGTTTGAATTCTCAGCGTGTGCTGCTGCTGGCAGCCAAGATATTAATAACAAGTCGGATAACAAGAGATGATAGACACTGTGTTAATTACACAGAAATCATTATACGTTTTTAAAAACTATTATGGATAATGGTTCTTTAATAACATTTTTTGTTCTCTCTGGTTTAAATGAAACAAAGAACCAGCGATTTGTTCTATTTTTTCTCACTTTACTGTGTTACTGTGTGATTTTGCTGGTAAATATTTCTCTCATTGGAACGATCATCTTGGATAAAAACCTTCATGAACCAATGTATGTTCTATTATGTACTTTTTGCATGAATGGACTTTACGGATCAACAGGTTTTTACCCTAAATTTCTCTATGATCTGCTCTCTCCTGTCCATGTTATCTCTTATGCTGGATGCCTTATTCAGGCTCTAATAATGTACTCTTATGCTCTTGGTGATCTGTCTATTCTTGCAGTAATGGCATATGACAGGTATCTGGCTATATGTCGACCCCTGGAGTACCACGCTATCATGTCAAAGCAAAAACTCTTTAAGTTAGTGTGTTTTTCTTGGATAACACCTTTCTGCATTATGGCTTTAAATATATTTCTGACGTCTAGATTAAAGTTATGCAGCTCATATATCCGCAGGCTCTTTTGTGCGAATTGGATTATTGTTACACTTGCTTGTTCCCCTTCTGAAACTACTGTTAATAGCATCATTGCATACATAACAATAATAATTTATGTATTTCATGGTTTTTTCATCATGTGGTCGTATATGTATCTGATCAAAACATGTGTGAATTCTATGGAAAACAGGGCAAAGTTCATGCAAACATGCGTGCCGCATCTAACTTCTTTAATTACCTTTCTTGTGACGGTACTTTTTGATGTTATGAATATGCGATTTGGTTCAAAAGGTCTGCCTCAAAGCCTCCAAAACCTTCTTGCAATAGAATTCCTTCTCATACCTCCGATTATGAATCCTGTCATTTACGGTTTCAAACTGACCAAAATTCGAAACAAAATTTTTGTTAATTTTAAAATGAAGTGACTTTAGTCTTACTGGACATATTTTTGCATATTTACATAATGTGACTTTAGCTGATGGTCTAGTCAATTGTCTTATTTTTAATTATTTTCATGTTTTCACATGTCAGATGATCAAATGATTTGCACTAACTACCTTGACACTTTTCACTAAATGCATTTTGGACAGTTTCCTGTCTGTTTCTGTTTGTTTGTTTGTTTGTTTTAGCTGACCTGTGAGTGACTTATTTGCTTTTGTAGAGACTGTGCATGCACGAAGGACAAAAGACAAAAGAAGAAGAAAAAACCCCCCAAATAATTAAATACATCTAAACTGGCTATCTGAAACAAACACAACATTCATAAAGAAAGTCAAAGGAAGATTTATCTGCAGCATTCTCCTAAAATCCTTCATGTTTCAGCTGAGATGAGGACAGACTCTGAGAAAGCTTTGTCTTCTCCCACAACCATTTACTGGTCTAAGGTCAGACAGAGATTTCTTTTTATGCTTCCCAAAACCCAGCTATGTCATCTCTAGTTTTTATTTTTGATATCTAAGTTTTGCTGACACATACGTGTTTTTCCATGTTGAATTTGAAGTTGCATCACTGAATTTCTACTCCCATGTTTTAGAAATCCTTTTACATTTTACCTTGTGAGCACTCAGAAAGTTCATATGACATGATTTTACATACGTCCTTCTCCGCAATGTCACATTTAGAGTGACTGTGAACAAATGAAAGACCCTGAGATGAGACAACTTATCAACCCCTGATGGATGGAAGAGCTGTCCAATAAGCCGAAACTATTATTCCTGTAAATACAGACAAACTAATTTGTGTTTCATTTAAATCTGTCTCCTTTATTTCTTTCAAATAAAAATGCAATAATGATCATTTTTGGAAATTTCTGAACATCATCCACCTTTCAGTCACATGCACATATATAACCAATATTTTGTATAATAACAATGTATGAAATGACAATGTGTTAATATCAGAGGTGTCGCTAATAATGATGAAACTAAAGAGGATTATTACGCAATTTTTCAGCTCCCCTCGTCTTTATAGAGCTTTATAGCGAGTTTCAGCTCATTGTTTAGATGTTTGGCAGTAACTTTATTGTTTCAAGTGATGGAAACTTGGATAAACATGGTTTCCCAAATGTATTCATGTTTTCTATTGTTTCATTTGTCCAGAAATTAGAACTACGTGATAAGAGACGAAAGCTCTTCCAGACCATTGATTGGTCGGTTTGAATTCTCAGCGTGTGCTGCTGCTGGCAGCCAAGATATTAATAACAAGTCAGATAACAAGAGATGATAGACGCTGTGTTAATTACACAGAAATCATTATACGTTTTTAAAAACCATTATGGATAATGGTTCTTTAATAACATTTTTTGTTCTCTCTGGTTTAAATGAAACAATGAACCAGCGATTTGTTCTATTTTTTCTCACTTTACTGTGTTACTGTGTGATTTTGCTGGTAAATATTTCTCTCATTGGAACGATCATCTTGGATAAAAACCTTCATGAACCAATGTATGTTCTATTGTGTACTTTTTGCATGAATGGACTTTACGGAACAACAGGTTTTTACCCTAAATTTCTCTATGATCTGCTCTCTCCTGTCCATGTTATATCTTATGCTGGATGCCTTATTCAGGCTCTTATAATGTACTCTTTTGCCTGCAGTGATCTGTCTATTCTTGCAGTAATGGCATATGACAGATATCTGGCTATATGTCGACCCCTGGAGTACCACGCTATCATGTCAAAGCAAAAACTCTTTAAGTTAGTGTGTTTTTCTTGGATAACACCTTTCTGCACAATAGCTGTAAATATATTTCTGACGTCTAGATTAAAGTTATGCAGCTCATATATCCGCAGGCTCTTTTGTGTGAATTGGATTATTGTTACACTTGCTTGTTCCCCTTCTGAAACTACTGTTAATAGCATCATTGCATACATAACAATAATAATTTATGTATTTCATGGTTTTTTCATCATGTGGTCGTATATGTATCTGATCAAAACATGTGTGAATTCTATGGAAAACAGGGCAAAGTTCATGCAAACATGCGTGCCGCATCTAACTTCTTTAATTACTGTTCTTGTGGCGTTACTTTTTGATGTTATGAATATGCGATTTGGTTCAAAAGGTCTGCCTCAAAGCCTCCAAAACCTGCTTGCAATAGAATTCCTTCTCATACCTCCGATTATGAATCCTGTCATTTACGGTTTCAAACTGACCAAAATTCGAAACAAAATTTTTGTTAATTTTAAAATGAAGTGACTTTAGTCTTACTAGACATATTTTTGCATATTTACATAATGTGATTTTAGCTTGATGGTCTAGTCAATTGTCTTATTTTTAATTATTTTCATGTTTTCACATGTCAGATGATCAAATGATTTGCACTAACTACCTTGACAATTTTCACTAAATGCATTTTGGACAGTTTCCTGTCTGTTTTTGTTTGTTTGTTTGTTTGTTTTAGCTGACCTGTGAGTGACTTATTTGCTTTTCATTCATAAAGAAAGTCAAAGGAAGATTTATCTGCAGCATTCTCCTAAAATCCTTCATGTTTCAGCTGAGATGAGGACAGACTCTGAGAAAGCTTTGTCTTCTCCCACAGCCATTTACTGGTCTAAGGTCAGACAGAGATTTCTTTTTATGCTTCCCAAAATTGTCTCTTTAACTATTGTATTACATGAGCATTTTTTTTGTTTTTTTGTACCAGCTATGTCATCTCTAGTTTTTATTTTTGATATCTAAGTTTTGCTGACACATACGTGTTTTTCCATGTTGAATTTGAAGTTGCATCACTGAATTTCTACTCCCACGTTTTAGAAATCCTTTTACATTTTACCTTGTGAGCACTCAGAAAGTTCATATGACATGATTTTACATATGTCCTTTTTCCGCAATGTCACATTTAGAGTGACTGTGAACAAAGGAAAGACCCTGAGATGAGACAACTTATCAACCCCTGATGGATGGAAGAGCTGTCCAATAAGCCAAAACTATTATTCCTGCAAATACAGTCATCAAATACAGACAAATTCATTTGTGTTTCATTTGACTCTGTCTCCTTTATTTCTTTCAAATAAAAATGCAATAATGATCATTTTTGGAAATTTCTGAACATCATCCACCTTTCAGTCACATGCACATATATAACCAATATTTTGTATAATAACAATGTATGAAATGACAATGTGTTAATGTCAGAGGTGTCGCTAATAATGATGAAACTAAAGAGGATTATTACGCAATTTTTCAGCTCCCCTTGTCTTTATAGAGCTTTATAGCGAGTTTCAGCTCATTGTTTAGATGTTTGGCAGTAACTTTACTGTTTTAGTTTGACTGCTTTCGTTTTTGGTCGCAGCAGGCAGCTGTTTTCAGAGAAAAAGCTCTAAAAACCCCACTGTACCTACCTGCTCAGCACCAAATGGCAAACATACACAGCGACTAGCTGGAGCATTTAGCAGCTAAAGAGCCAGATATTTCCCTCAACACCTGGTAGAGATTAAACAATTATTATTTTTTTTTAATTAAACTTAATCTCTTTTTTTTAAATTAAACTTAATCTCTACTTAATATGTCAGTGTTCTGCGTCACATCTTTTTTTATGCTGCCCCCAAGTGGCAAAAAACTGTCAATGCAGGTTTAAGTAGTGTTTCGTTTCATTTCGTCTCGTCTTCTTCCGCTTATCCGTGGTCGGGTTGCGGAGGCGGCATCTGCAGCAGGGAAGCCCGGACTTCCCTCTCCCCAGCCACTTCTGCCAGAGCCAGCTTCTGCAACCAGGGGTCGGACCGCCAGTGTCCCTGTCTCCGACTGCCGCCTCTCTTTGCACCGTTCCCCCCCTGAGACCCCTCCCATGGGTGGTGGGCCCATGGGAAGGGGGTACAGCACCTGGTATTCCCAGGCCGTCTCCCATCCAAGTACTAACCAGGCCCGACCCTGCTTAGCTTCCGAGATCAGACGAGATTGGGCGTGTTCAGGGTGGTATGGCTGCCCTAAGTAGTGTTTCAGTTGTACAAATACAAACACAACTGCACGCTATACTATTTGTTCCTGCCCAGACATAAGCCTCGTACTTTCTGTTAGTCCAATCCTTCAGAATTAGAGGGAGAAAAGGGAAAAAGTGATCCGAGTGTCGACGGCTCGTTCGTTGGCTGGGAGTCGAGCGCTCCATGCCTCGCTGCCTTGGCGATGGCGTTGTGATGAGTTCCTCGGCAGCAGCAGGGAACATCACGGCGTGGAAGACGGTGTTCTTTGTTAAGCTTTTAACAAAGTAGATGCACTTGTCTTCACAGAGTGCAAGATCTACTGATTGTACAGCGATCTACGTCAAACAGTCAGGCTTTGGAGGCACATCTGGGCCTCTATATTGTTCTCTTCAGAGCACATGAGTAGAGATCCCAACGCCAGTCAATCTACCTATGGCCAGTCCCATAATAATGCACTCATTTAAAATTGCACAATTATGCATATTAGAAACTTGTGACGGTATTACTTCCAATGGAAACAAGGCAGACTCAGAACATGCTGTTGAGATTCAATGCACCATTGATGATTGCGCCTTAAATTAACTGTGGATGCATTTTACTCAGCATACTTGAAGTTAACAAGTTCACGAAGAGTTCGTTCGTTCGTCTTCTTCCGCTTATCCGTGGTCGGGTCGCGGGGGCAGCATCTTCAGCAGGGAAGCCCAGACTTCCCTCTCCCCAGCCACTTCTGCCAGAGCCAGCTTCTGCAACCGGGGGTCGGACTGCCAGGGTCCCTGCCTCCGACTGCCGCCCATCTCTCTTTGCACCGTTAGACCCCTCCCATGGGTGGTGGGCCCATGGGAAGGGGGTACAGCACCTGGTATTCCCAGGTGGTCTCCCATCCAAGTACTAACCAGGCCCGACCCTGCTTAGCTTCCGAGATCAGACGAGATCGGGCGTGTTCAGGGTGGTATGCTGACCCAGGAAGAGTTCGGTTTGTTCTTTTTGGAATAGAGTCATCATGAGTATTAAACGCTGTGGTGAGGACATCGTCAAATGTGTGCTAGAAATTATGTATTTTTTGGATATAAAAGGAAATGCAGAAAAGCATTTTTTTAAACATTAGTGGAGAATAACGCTTTCCAAGGCCTTATAGTTCCATGTTGTTTATTTTATATATTAGCTAAAGACTGCAACTAGTTAATAAAAGATGAAACCTCCTCCGGACCATTGATTGGCTGGTTTGAATTCCCAGCTGTGTTGAACGAGACAAATGCAACAGTAAAAAAAGAGAGAACAGACACTGTTAGAGACAGGTTTACACAGCACAGGGAAAGGGCCAAAGACTGCAATGATGAATAATATTTCTTTAATATATTTTCTTTCAGGTTTAAATGAAACAAATAACCATCCGTTTGTTCTATTCTCTCTCACTTTACTCTATTACTGTTTGATTTTGCTGGTAAATATTTTTCTTGTTGTGACAATCATCTTGGATAAAAACCTTCATGAACCAATGTATGTTCTATTGTGTACATTTTGCATGAATGGACTTTATGGATCAACAGGTTTTTACCCTAAATTTCTCTGGAATCTGCTCTCTCCTGTCCATGTTATCTCTTATTCTGGATGCCTCATTCAGGCTCTTATAATGTACTCTTTTGCTATCGGTGATCTGTCTATTCTTGCAGTAATGGCATATGACAGGTATCTGGCTATATGTCGACCCCTGGAGTACCACGCTATCATGTCAAAGGAAAAACTCTTGAAGTTAGTGTGTTTTTCTTGGATAACACCTTTTTGCTTTATGGCTTTAAATATATCTCTGACGTCTAGATTAGAGTTATGCAACCCATATATTCGCAGGCCTATTTGCTCAAATTGGAGTGTTGTTAAACTTGCTTGTTTCCCAGCTGAAACCCTCATTAACAGCATTGTTGCATACATAACAATAAGCATATATTTATTTCATGGTTTTTATATAGTTTGGTCCTACCTGAATCTTATTAAAACATGTGTGAATTCTAAAGAAAACAGGGCAAAGTTCATGCAAACATGTGTGCCGCATATAACCTCTTTAGTCACTTTTCTTCTGACAGTGCTATTTGATGTAATGCATATGCGCTTTGGTTCAGAAGATCTGCCTCAAAACCTTCAAAACTTCATCGCGATAGAATTCGTTATCATTCCACCTATTATGAATCCTCTAATTTATGGTTTTAAATTGACCAAAATTCGAAACAGAATTCTGTGTATTATTAATATCAAAATCAAATGAAATGTAAAGATTATTAAGGGAAATCTCCTATAATGGTACATAGTGTCCTATAATGTTGTTAATGCATTTGTTCTTGGCTGTGATGGTGTTGAGTGAATATTGTGGCGTTGTATACATAGCAGAATCCTGCACACATCCATGTCAGTGGTGATTTTTATCTGATTTCTTGTATTGTATTAATTTGTGTTCACTTGTGTGTGGAGCATCTGTTTGCTTTCTTGGATATTTAAATGACGGGTTCATATTTTTTTCAAGTCTGTCTTGAAACAAACAACAGTCAGGTGAATATTGAATACTACCATAACAGAAAAACACTGTCCAAGGAAACATAAAAAGGGAATTTTATGCTAACAAGTTTTGTATATTTTATGTATATGTAACAATTTCAAACCTATCCTAAAACTAAATGCATATTCTGAACCTGGCCTAATGTACAGTGCAGTTTTTCAGTAGGAGTTTTTACATTAAATGACTAAGTCCTTTGACTATGTGACAAGAAATGCTAAGTTAATAAGAGTGATTTCATGCAGGCTCTGGTTTCAGGGCCTCCTGTGCCCTTGGGCCTGGACCTGAAGGCCTGTTCGTTAATCCACCCATGGGGGTATCATGTAACAACAAAGTCATTAAAGAAAAATATTTAAATCTTCACAAGTTTCAACTGTGTTACTATTCTTCAGTTAGAGAAAATCAGACTGCATGAAATCAGTTGTATGTGCGGTTTCCTTTCAGTCCATTTGCATTCGTGAATGTAATATTTTCCATGCAAAATAAATAGGTTCAATTAATTATCATTCGACTCATTCGAGTCGAGCGCTCCGTGCCTCGCTGCCTTGGCGATGGCGTTGTGATGAGTTCCTCGGCAGCAGCAGGGAACATCACGGCGTGGAAGACGGTGTTCTTTGTTAAGCTTTTAACAAAGTAGATGCACTTGTCTACACAGAGTGCAGGATCCACTGATTGTACAGCGATCTACGTCAAACAGTCAGGCTTTGGAGGCACATCTGGGCCTCTATATTGTTCTCTTCAGAGCACATGAGTAGAGATCCCAACGCCAGTCAATCTACCTATGGTCAGTCCCATAATAATGCACTTATTTAAAATTGCACAATTATACATATTAGAAACTTGTGGCGGTATCCCAGTTACTTCCAATGAAAACAAGGCAGACTCAGAACATGCTGTTGAGATTCAATGCACCATTGATGATTGCGCCTTAAATTAACTGCGGATGCATTTTACTCACTTGAAGTTAACAAGTTCACATGTTCAGGAAGAGTTCGGTTTGTTCTTTTTGGAATAGAGTCATCATGAGTATTAAACGCTGTGGTGAGGACATCGTCAAATGTGTGCTAGAAATTATGTATTTTTTGGATATAAAAGGAAATGCAGAAAAGCATTGATTTAAACATTAGTGGAGAATACCGCTCTTGTTTATTTTATATATTAGCTAAAGACTGCAACTAGTTCATAAAAGATGAAACCTCCTCCGGACCATTGATTGGCTGGTTTGAATTCCCAGCTGCGTTGAACGAGACAAATGCAACAGTAAAAAAAGAGAGAACAGACACTGTTAGAGGCACGTTTACACAGCACAGGGAAAGACCAAAGACTGCAATGATGAATAATATTTCTGTAATATATTTTCTTTCAGGTTTAAATGAAACAAAGAACCATCAGTTTGTTCTATTCTCTCTCACTTTACTCTATTACTGTTTGATTTTGCTGGTGAATATTTTTCTTGTTGTGACAATCATTTTGGATAAAAACCTTCATGAACCAATGTATGTTCTATTATGTACTTTTTGCATGAATGGACTTTACGGATCAACAGGTTTTTACCCTAAATTTCTCTATGATCTGCTCTCTCCTGTTCATGTTATCTCTTATGCTGGATGCCTTATTCAGGCTCTTATAATGTACTCTTTTGCTCTCGGTGATCTGTCTATTCTTACAGTAATGGCATATGACAGATATCTGGCTATATGTCGACCCCTGGAGTACCACGCTATCATGTCAAAGGAAAAACTCTTTAAGTTAGTGTGTTTTTCTTGGATAACACCTTTCTGCACAATAGGTGTAAATATATTTCTGGCGTCTAGATTAGAGTTATGCAGCTCATATATTCGCAGGCTTATTTGCTCAAATTGGAGTGTTGTTAAACTTGCTTGTTTCCCAGCTGAAACCCTTATTAACAACATTGCTGCATACATAACAATAATCATATATTTATTTCATGGTTTTTATATAGTTTGGTCCTACCTGAATCTTATTAAAACATGTGTGAATTCTAAAGAAAACAGGGCAAAGTTCATGCAAACATGTGTGCCGCATATAACCTCTTTAGTCACTTTTCTTGTGACAGTGCTATTTGATGTAATGCATATGCGCTTTGGTTCAAAAGATCTGCCTCAAAACCTTCAAAACTTGATCGCGATAGAATTCATTATCATTCCACCTATTATGAATCCTCTAATTTATGGTTTTAAATTGACCAAAATTAGAAACAGAATTCTGTGTATTATTAATATCAAAATCAAATGAAATGTAAACATTATTAAGGGAAATCTCCTATAATGGTACATAGTGTCCTATAATGTTGTTAATGCATTTGTTCTTGGCTGTGATGGTGTTGAGTGAATATTATGGCGTTGTATACATAGCAGAATCCTGCACACATCCATGTCAGTGGTGATTTTTTGTATTGTATTAATTTGTGTTCACTTGTGTGTGGAGCATCTGTTCGCTTTCTTGGATATTTAAATGACGGGTTCATATTTTTTTCAAGTCTGTCTTGAAACAAACAACAGTCAGGTGAATATTGAATACTACCATAACAGAAAAACACTGTCCAAGGAAACATAAAAAGGGAATTTTATGCTAACAAGTTTTGTATATGTTTTCAAACAGATTTGGACAATTTCAAACCTATCCTGTGCCCTTGGGCCTGGCCCTGAAGGCCTGTTCGTTAATCCACCCATGGGGGTATCATGTAACAACAAAGTCATTAAAGAAAAATTTAAATCTTCACAAGAGTCTAATGTTTTAACTGTGTTACTATTCTTCAGTTAGAGAAAATCAGACTGCATGAAATCAGTTGTATGTGTGGTTTCCTTTCAGTCCATTTGCATTTGTGAATGTAATATTTTCCATGCAAAATAAATAGGTTAGATAGATAGATATACTTTATTAATCCCAAAAACTGGGAAATTAATTATCATTCTTATCATTAAAAAAATTTCCCTTTTTTTCTAAATGAATAGTTAACTCCAAGAGATGAGATTCTATATCTAAGCAAAAAAATAAATTTCGTATATAAGCGATCATAAGAAACGGCTTTAATTTTGAAAATCCTGAGCAGAAGTTGTTAGTAGTTAACTGACGTCACTTGACAACACAGTTATGGCGCGAGCACCGCGAGCCCGGCCTGGATACAACGGACTTTCGCTGCCTCGCGCTCCACACCACTGGGAGGCGGTAATGCGCCATTTTGTTTCGCAACCATGACAAAAACATCAGAAAGAAGAAGAAGGCCGACAGCAGACTGTAGACACTGCAGTACATGCGACCGTACAACCGCTCTCAGCCTGTGTTCTGTGTGTGTGTTTTTTTCTCCTTCTACACCAGCGACGACACGGAGGAAGACAGACATCTGTGTTTTGAAAACGAAGTGACGGCGAAGATTTGAACGTAACTTTCCGTTACTGCACGAACCGTGAGTAGGCTGTTTGCGTGTTATTTTTGGGGCTGCGGAGGATGAAACAAACGGGGGGTTTGCTAATATGATTTGGGTTCCGGCTGTGTTTATGTAATATTAGGCGAGTAATCCTCCACAACAGCGCAAACGTGAGGACTCACCGGTCTGAATCATTTTCACCTCACCATTTGGTCATACAAAATGTGAACTTTTACGTCCTGTAAACATTGTGGAAATTATCCTGCGTGTATGAAACACGACTGTGGGATTTATGGCTGTCATCTTACCTCAGCTGAAGGTCTGTCAGAGAAACCGCATCATGTAAAAAACCCCACAGAGATACAGTGATGATGTTAACGCAATGCTCGCTGCGTTAAAGTGATACACAGGTGTGATCTGCAGTGGGCAAAGCTGCTTTATAATATTGGACAGAAAGGAGATAAACAATACTGAGTAATGTAGGATACATATAATACTGCAAGGTATTCAAAAAGCAGTAATTCCTGCATAAAATTGTACACAGGTTTAGCATCACTGACTTAACACCTGATTTCTGGTTACTTTAGGGACACTAAATGAAACATGGGCATTACTGTACATTACTGCTACAGTTTTGCATATTATTTCCCCAAATGATGAAATCCAGTTGAATCATATTGGACCTGTTATTTGCTCCATGTCTGTGTCATGTGGGAAAAGCTGCCATTTTTTAATACATTTTTTTTTGGGTGTAATATTGTCTTTCACAGGTAGTTTATTGACTTGTTTTTTTTTTTTATTCCCAGACACAATGCTCTCGCCACTAAGGCAGGTGGAGCTATTTGACAGAGGGAGCCACCAGTTTTCTTGTCCTGCTGAAATTGAGGCCAGGTTAGAGTCGTATGTCGAGGCTCAACTACTCTTCATGACCCTTATTCGATTTCGCTAATCAATAAAGCCAGATCTATCATTTAATGATTATTGGAATTGGTGCTCTTGCCTTTCAGGTTGTTCTTAAAGTGCTCGTTTTTTGATGCAAACTATAAAACACATATAATCCATTTAGAAAAAAATGTCCACAATAGGGGGGGACTAATCCTTTACTGCTTGTTATTCACCATCTCATTAAAATTAATGTACTCTGGTCGACAACAATGTGTTAATTTGTGCATGCAGCATAAAATGACCGAGCAGCTAGACCGATAATGACCTGTAAGTACAACTTGCACCACAGTCAGAAACACTGCACGACACGAAGTGTGCAAAATCTTATAAGCTTTAATCTATTTTTTAATTCTTATGAAGGCAATAGTACCTCTGGTGTTACGATGGGGGATATTGTAACCTGATAATCCCATTAAAATTGAAAGCACAAAATAAGACCGGTATGAACTTGATGAGGAAGTGAATGTACTGGGTTGTGCAAGATCTAACACTGTACAAAAAAAGTCAGACAGCACATATAAAACATGAAATATCCTCTTTGAAAGTACTTGTTATTAAGGTAATCCCAATACAAGTATCATAATATGTCATCAGTTTTAATACTCAAAAGTTACTAGGTTACTTTTCCTAGAAAAATGAAAATTAAGTAATTGTTTTGTTTATATAATGTCAAAAAAATAGTGAAATATGCCCATGATTCCTTAGAGCTAATGGTGACGTCTACATATGTCTTGTTTTTATAGTCCAAAATCCAAACATATCCAGTTTTCGATCATGTTAAATAAAGAAAAGCATCAAATCTTTGAGAAGCAGCAACCGGCAAATGTTTGGCATTTCTGAGGGGAGGGTATCGGTTGCTAGCAAATTATTGAAGCTATCCTGTTCTGAACATATGAACTCAATCCTCTTACCTCCCTAAAAAGTGACGTTTCTATGATGTTTCATAGTCACGTTATGCTGAGAAAATTCAGGATTTTTACTTGTGCAGCACTGCACGTTTTTAAGGGAGGTGTCACCACTTCCCTGAATAAAGAGCTAATGAGTAAATAATTAATGAGTGAATGGAGTGGCTGTTATGTTTTGAAGCGCAATATGGGGGAAATGTGAGTGAAACATCTCCTCTTTTAACTTGTGATGGAAAGGGACCCCCTCTTTCAAATCAATTGTGTGAGATTTGGCTTGAACAGGTAATAAACACTCACATTTTCCTTTTAAACAATGCAGCATCGTTGTATTATTTTGCAGAGCAGCAATGCAGGGGATGCATTTTTGCACTTGATTGAATCTATTTGCAGCTGTGAGGTGAACGCTGAGTTAAAGGGAGCAATTGAGGTTTAGCAAAATCTGGTTGCAATAGTCAGCAAAAATAAAACACTGTCAGGGGCGACTTTAGCAAATAATGATCAAAGCTAAGTTGAAGGGCAAGCTATAACAGGCCTTACTGTATATTTCATAAAACTGCTGCAGTACCGCTCCACTTGCTGAGGTGACAAGTTTAAAGAGAAAATAGCTTAGACCAGGCTCTGAGAATACTGTGCCAAACTGACCGTGTGTGTGTGTGTGTGTGTGTGAGAGAGAGAGAGAGAGAGGGAGAGAGAGCACATACTATATATACAATATAATCAGGAAAGCTGCCTCCAGTTGAGATGCTCCACCGGCTGTGTGTTGGTCATCCCGTGCAGCGCAGCAGATCCAAGGCCGCTGCTGATTCTCCAGAGACTAATAAGTTGTTGCTGGCTGTAAGAGAAAGTCTACTGTAATACTACTGTAATGCGTAACTGGAGGCTGTACAGAAACTGTAACCATCACCTTTATACAGCCCCATGTGGACATAGCAGCTTCTGTCATTGAGCCATATGTCTGTTTCCCTGAGGATGTTGTTGTTTTAGCCCTGATGAATGAAACATTGCTACATCATGAGGACGAGGCTTTTAGAAAATGACTGTTTCCTCAGGATTTGCAGGCTGATGAGCGCTGATGAGGTTACACATTTGAGGAAAACCACAGGGGCTCAGTGTCAGTTGTAATTGAGATAAGCAGTTGGATAAATGTCCTGTTACGCTCTCAGTCAAATATGTTTTCAAGTATCAAGTACTTCAACTCACTTTCAGCAATAGGCCTGCATAAAATACATGATTTATTACGCAGTCTTATTGTAATGTAACTTTCCTTTCTCACTGTCTTCACAAAGATGTTGGTATGCATGTATGTTGGTGTCTGCCGACCAAATAAACACGTGCCGAGAACCAAACTTGGCCGAATTATCTCTTTGGCGAGAGGAGCATCTTCAAGACTTGTCAGTAAATAGTTTGCAATGAAAATATTTGAATGTTAGATTAAGTTGGGGCGAAATGAAAGCAGTTCTGGCTGCCTTTCTGAATATTTACTGTCCCCAGTAGAATAGTGCTAGTGCTACTAAAACAAATCAGTCAGTCTAGTTTACATCAAGTCAGACGAGCAGCTGTTTCTGTTAAATGGTCAGTCCAATAAGACTCTTGAAATTTAACGGTTTTCCTTTTTTTTAAGCTTCTGGATAGTTTGGAAAGTGTAGCAAATGTTTAAAACGTCCGCTAAATATTGATTTCACATCTTTTTCAACTATTTAAAATGAACGCACTCTTTCCAGATACTCGTCATCAGTGGCCACTTCAATGCCAACTACTATCCATCCATTGTCTCTCTTTTATTTTTTTTTTTAGGCCTGAAACATTTCATAAATCCTGCTTTTGTTGTCTCTTGCTTAGTGATTGATCTAAATGTACAATAGCTGGTATTTCATGGTGTTGCGTCAACCAGTAAGTCCTGTGTGACATTTAGCTCCTTCCCTCCTTCCTGTCTCGTCTGTTATAAGTTGCTTAACAGAAAATATGAGGAGAGAGCTCTTCCTGTTGTCAACAGAATCCGTCTCAAGAGAAAGGGGACGCACATGTGGAGAGTCACATTTGTTTTTCCCCTAAGCCGCTAGAAATTAAAAAATGCCTTTTAGCTGCACATGACAGACATGACGGTGCAGGCCAACAGTATTGGTCTCGGTGTGTTTGTGTGAAGACGTGATGAGATCTGTTGCGGAGGAGTCACCGATGTTGTGAAACTGGTAGTCACAGCTGCACATCCGAGGCTGTGATGGGGCAAAGCAGCACGATTGCTCAGACAAACTAAATTTTTAAACAAATCCCCAGCTTGACCCT
Organism: Pampus argenteus; assembly: GCA_036937835.1. Lineage (NCBI taxonomy): Eukaryota > Metazoa > Chordata > Actinopteri > Scombriformes > Stromateidae > Pampus > Pampus argenteus. The sequence goes on along the minus strand of CM072872.1, from coordinate 4,963,231 downwards.
GTTTTTTCTGAAGCTCATATGTGGAAAAGAACAAAATGTAAATCGACAGGAGACAGTATCGACTTTGATATTTGCCTGTTCTTTTTAACTTCTGAACATGTGGTTCAAATAGTCTGGTTAAATTGTGGACTTGTAAAGCTGTGCGTCCAGAGTTTTCCTTTGTTCACACTCTTAATTCGTTATTGTTCTTGTCTTTCTTTTATGTGTATTCATAAGTGACGGTGATGTGTGCGGACGTGTTGGTGAATAAGAGCCTTTTTTCTTTTTTTGTTCTCTTTGTTCTTTACTCAGGTTGAAATGCTCTATTTAAATACAGTTTGTCCGTGTCAGTTGCAAATCTTTTGCCACGATAATAATGAGGCTATGAATGACCTTCCTGTTCCACTGCAGCTGCTTGTCCTACAGTCCAGTTCAAATTAGAAATTGATTTGTTTTTCAACGTAATTTTACACGACTAGCCGTTGTCAATCAATTAGTCAGTCTGTGTAAAACATACTGTAATAGATGACGTTTGCTCAAGGCTAAAGTTACTAACTACGATGCTGGGTGATATTAAATATCTGTGTATGTATTCAGGAGATTCAGGATGTTATGATATTGTAGTGTATTAAGCAGTTATGGTTGCCTTCATTAATTTGAATTAGAAACTGTTCTGCTGAAGCATGGAAAGTGAGGGGTCAACGGTATACATTTATCCATGGTGTATTGCACAGATATAATGATGGTTTCAACAAAGCTGTCTCCAAGGCTTTGTGCTTTCTTCAAGGACTGGGTATCAAATATAAGTACAGATATCACAGTTTGTGAAAAAGTAGTGTTTCCAGTTATAAGTAGAAAAAAAAAGCTATTTTAAAATTAAGGGGAAAGTCAACCAATATAAGGTATAACATGATAAATGCTTTTCAGGCTATAAAAAGCTTGTGTAGATGCATCCCTCCATACAGTCTCATGCACTCTCAGCATCGGTGGATCTCATGGGAATTAGACCCCGTTCTTCATACCATAACTCCACTCTGGGCCTCAGTCGAACTACCAAACTAGGCCGAGGACTTTCAGCTAAAGCAGCCTTTGAGAGTTTTTACCACAAGATTACAGTCAGAATATAACTTAGAGGATTTGTCTCTATCAGATTGTCTGGGCCGGGGAGAAGCCTATTTAGGCTCAAGACAACAGGCTGTAATTTTGGACAAGGCGGTCGGGGTTTACTCAAATCAAGCAAGGCTTGTGTGACTGAGACATTTTTCCTCTTCCTCGAGGGTGGCCAACATCAATGCCGCCCCGTCACCCCTGTCACCAAATCGGTGGTGAGCAGTAAGCGGCAATTATTCATGCAGTATACATTAAAGATTGTGACACACTTGTAACTGCATAATGCATCACTTACAGTACTTTGGGGAGCACGGTAACCTTTTAAAATAAATAAATAAATAAGTGTAGGTGTTACAGCCCCATGTGATTGTGAGGACCATCTGCAGCTCTTTTAAGGAAATTGGAAAACGTCTTTTTATTTTTTATTTTACATTCACAGGAGATGAATTCAGAAGAAAGGGCCAATGCACATGCCAAGCTAGGTTAGCATCAGAGCGTGAGCCTGTTATAGCAGCACAACTGGCAGGGCGAGACCTCCGTACAACCACCAGGGCCTCGCTGCAAACTGCTTATGAGACCACTCTTGTTTGTGTGTGTTACTGATTCGTCATTTAACCTGTCTCACTTCTTTCACGCTGTTGTGATGCAGCATTCAGAGGTCTCTGAACATATTCAGTGTTACGTTAAATGCGTAAATGTTATATTTGTCGTGTTGTGCTCTGCAACCCCTTCGCTGATCTAGGTACGTCTGGCTGAACATTCACGCTCTTCCTCTGCTTCATTTAAATGATTGCACTCGTTTGTGACTGGAGGCTTGGCTCTCTGATCACAACTTTGTGGCCACAGAGCTGCTTCGTTAGAGCATGTTAGTTATTAGTGGTGGGCTATTTGAGTGCTTCACCAAATTTGGATTAAGTTTCAGTTTGTTGTGTGTGTGTGTGTGTTGGTTAGCCATTTGTTAGTGCTGGAGTTCGGTGCATTAAATAAATATTTTCCATCACTGACTGAATTTTATTTAGCCATAATGGAAAAATCTGAAGGCCATCCATCATTCTTACCCTTGTCCAGTTGGTAGCGAGTGTGCATATTCAATAGCCTGAACTTGTCTTTGACCTCATGTGCATGACCTTGTAGTCGCATCGGTTGACTATATCGCTGCATACCGTACGACGTCACGGCAACCGAGTGTCCGAAGTATACAAAAGCGCAGTAATCGTGATGCCGTTGCTAAACGAGGTGAAAAAAGAGGGACTGATGCGGTGGAGGATGAAGGACAAGCACCTGATTGTGATAACGTTTTATCAGCCAGCGGCGGCGAGGAGGTCAGGACGGAGTACCATCTGCTTCATGTGGTGCTGACATGAGAAGTGACTGCACGGTTGGTGCCTCTGTGTTCATCTTTTCTCTCCATGCCCTTATAAATGCATAATCTATAAGTTTATTCTGCATATTGATTTATTGAAAAATGCAAATGAAATGCTATTAAATAAATATGTGTTGTTGTCATTAAAGAAAGAATATGACGGGTAATATAACAGATTCTTTTACATTTTGATGGACAATCTTATTATATTTTTGTTTTGTTTATTATTTTTTTGTTTTGTTTTGCGCCAAATTGGTACTTGACGACTTCAAGATTTTATTTTATTTTTATTTTTTTTACCAAATGTGTTAATATTTGTAAGTAAATTCAATCAAATTAAAATCTGTTTCTTATGTCGCCTATGAATAAAAACAGCTTTGCTTTCCACAAGGCTTTGCTTAGCACAAACAGCTGAAACGATTATAAGAGTTGATGAATTCATTTAGTGGTTATTAGTTGAACTCAGGAGACACAGATGACATATGAAAAACATTATAATCCCACAGAGATCTGTAATTATTATTGATCTGTTTTCCCAAATGATTTTTTTCTACATCCTCCTTCATTTGTGCATCAGTCTAAATCTTTCTAAATCAATTTTACCCCTGAAATACTATTCTTGAAAACTAAAGATACTTATTTTTAGTTAATTCGCGTATGCACAGAATAACTTAAAGGGAAATTTCACCACTTTTTATGGGGATGTCCAAAAAATGTTGATAGTAAATGTAGTCAGTTGAATCAATAAATTCTTTAGTGACTATATTGACCAAGATAGCTGCGTTTTTCTGCTGGCGGAGCTTGTCGGCTGTGCCTATATGTACCATAATGCATTTCACACATCTCGACCAATCACAGACTTGTGATGCGTCCGTGTAACAAAACGTTTTGCCACATCAAGTCTGGATATATTATACTGGTGTACAAGGATCTTAAAACAGTCACTGGATCTCTGATCCGCTGTGGCTGAATTTCACCAGGTCATCGCTGCAAACCTTCCCTGGGTTGATCGCCTCTCTGTCGGCTGGAGTAGTATCATAACTCAGGTTGTTGCTTTGTCCCACAGCGTTATATACAACCCCATAAGTCAGAACACTGGCGGCACATTTTAGCGTCCTTGAAAGCACCACTACAGAAAACTGCAGTAGTTCTTCCAAGAACCAATGACGTCACTGGTTCCTGGAAGAACAACAGATTTTGAAGCTGTACCCCAAAGACACAGAGAACCATTAAAAACAACTGTTGCTGTTCTTCTCACTATATTATTAATTCAGATATAGATAAAAGCTAAAACAACAGCAAAGTGGTCCTTTAACATTACTTATAAATAATGTTTTTTACAACCATTTTTGTCCATTTACATCAGGTAATGTTTACGAGGCAATCCATTTACTTTTAAAGTTCCCCTCAACTCAAAAACGTGTTTTGCCGTCACCACACTTGAATAATTTGACCTTTACAAGTGTGATATGGGAACTCGAAGTCTAAAAAAAAAAAAATATTTACCTCGATTCTGGATTTATTTATTTATTTTAATAAGGGCAAAGGAGTAGATGACATTTTAAGAATTTTTAACAACTTAATTGAAATTCTTGAGAGGAAAATGTATAAAAGACAAAAAAAAAATTATTATTGCAAGCAGAATAAAAAATGTCTGGAGGGAATCTTTAAGTTCAAATAAAAGCATGTATGCGTACGTCTCAAACTGTGGGAAGATACCCCTGCTCTTTCCTTTTCTACTCAGAAGTGTAGAGTACCTCATGGCCATTACGCGAGCTTTCAGTAGATCTCTTGCATAGTGGAAAAAAAAGCCACATTGCCTCAGGATATAGATACAGTGGGCTGCTATGTCTGTCAGTATAACCACTTTGTGTTTGCCCAGTACTGTGTCAGCCAGGCTTCGTGAACATACGCACACATAAAGGTTCACGTCATAGCAGTTTGCCGCGTGTGTATATATGACCCCCGATAACATGGATTGTGTCATGATGTGGCTGTACATATATTCACTGTGGATTAGGCTAAGTCCATCAATAATGCACGCCACATGGAGTAGCTGTGAAAACACACTTTTCTTCTTTCATAAGGTCTACACTCTTTGGTCTTTTGGTGCTTTAAAACACAAGGTACAGTCAGACAGTAAATCCCCTGCACATAAACAGTGAATTGTTCTTTAAACTTTTCAATGTTTGAAGAGTTTGTAGCTGTATAAATGAATGAATGAATGGATGAATGAAGTACTCCTCTCCTCCGCCTGCCTGCTTTCCATATTCATCAACCTTCTCCGTTTCCTTCTTGTCCTCCATATTCTACGGAGCTCTGCAGAGTCCTTGGTGATATGGCTATATATAGAAGGAAAAGGAGGAGTGAGATTAAAGGAAAGCTCCTGTTTAAAAAGGGTTCATATTGCTCAGATTTCGCCGCTATATTGTTTTGTCTGTGCTGGAGTGACTCAAGTCGAGGAGGTCAAGCCTCGGCGGTCTGAAATAGACTTCCTCAATTAACCACAATTCCTTCTGGCTAAATGACCTTTGTGGAAGAACAGCCGTAGCCTCCAGCTTCCTTTTTGTTATCGTGGCCAGGTTTCAACACCGAACAAAAATATCCTGTTTAAAAAAAAAATCAATTATTGATATTGATACGTGTTTTCCTATCCCTCATTCTGAAGTCACTGTAGTCACTACTGGTAAAGTACCTGTGTATGTTTCATCAGAGAGCAGCCAGTGTTAATTAGTGTTACATCAGTTTTTGCATTGTGTCATGGCACATATGCAGTTTCCAATAATAATGGTGGCAGATTTAACGCTCAACATTTGTAGTAATTTAAAAAAAACCCAAAGCATTCTTAATTTAACCTTCTCATTTTCAACCCTGTGACCGTCGATTATGGCACCTGAACCGCTGCTGGCAGCGTTTATGGGTAATGCCGAGAACTTTAGATATTCACGTCTCATTACGTTTGTGGTGAAAGGAATTCAAATTCAAGGCTGATATTCATCTGCTGGCCTTCAGTAAGTTTGTTCCTGACGTTCAGTCAGCGGTTTCTTCAGACAGATGTTAAGAAACAGTGTTAACTTTAATTGTTTTATCTCTAATACTTATACTTCCACTTATGCATAACATAACATAACATAGTTTCTCTGTAGTTTGTGGCGAGGGATGCATATTGGATGCATATTTTTGCTGGCCAGGCCGTGTGCTACAATGACTTCAATCACCAGCAGCTCAGCAGTTACAGCTGTAGGTGGTAACCTAGTTATAAGCAGCTTACCTTTAGAGCAGGTGAAGTGCTTTAAGAGTATCACTATTACTATTCGTGCCACTTTGGTATTGGTAGAAACCCAGAGTTTGACGGACCTGCTTTACCTAATTACGGTTACTAAGCTATGTTTAGACAATGGCTGTTAATGCCAGTGTCCGCTCTTTATATCTGCCAGCCACGCTGATTAGTAGATGAGGAAGTTTGCTGCTCGGCCTGGTCCTGCAAAACTGTGAAACTGGTGGAGATGCTGCAGCAGAGCTTAACATGGTTCAGAGACATGGAGGGGTACTGGGAGCAGAGCGTAGCAGGTGCTGCTGGCCCATGGGGGCATATTTGTGTACTTTGCTCACTCAGTGGGAACATTTTAATTTGATCTCTTTGTTTCTATAAAACAGGTCAGGATTTGTTCTACCTCTGGGCGATTTGCGTTGGTGCTTGTAGAGAAAACCGCCGTAGAAATGATGCAGTGAGAAGAGCAGCATCATGTGTTTTCAGCAACAGTTGTAAACGCGGCTTGGCTTTTTAAGAATTAATTTATTATAATAATAAAGTGTTTTGTTAAATTGGGACTCGTTTGGTGATTCGGGAGGTTGTAAAGTTTTTATATGTGTAAGATCACACAGTATTTATCAGTCGGTAATTGTGGGATCTGTTTGACCTGGAGCCTCAATACTCAAAAAAAAAAAAATCATCTTGCTTGTCTTGGCATGATATTATTGTTGTATTCACTTATTCTGAGAACAATTAAGACAAGTGTTTCAATTGCTGGCAATCTTTAAAGCACGCAGCTCGCATTTGCAACAGATAACGACAGTGTTTTCTTTTCAGAAGTGGAAAATCTACATACGTCACAGAGGAATGTTCTCTGTTTTGTGTCTGTACATGCCTGAAGTGACGGGTTATTTGCTCTGCAAACGAAAATCACCCCAAAATAACATCCAATTTTAATCCGTAGTACTGCAATATATATATATATATATATATATATATATATATATATATAGAAATAAACATTAGTTAGTTTGTGAGAGAACTCCTTGTCGTGCGTAGGTCTGTTTTTATTCTTTCTTCTCAGCGACCGTCTCAGTGAGGGGGTTTCCCTCTAATTAACAGACAATTACCATGTTTAGAGAAACTCTCAGACAGTTTATATCAGCTTTAGTTTATTCTCTGTTGAACTTTCCACTGCAAAATAAGAATACATCTCTTATAGACTTCATTGCAGCTACTCATCACATCATGTCACACATTCTTTCCCCCCTTCATAAACTGCAGCTTCAGACGTCTGGATAGGAAAGGTACCTCGTCCTCTGGAGGCCATGATCTGAATGATTTGATCAGTTTGAAAGATCACATTACAAACGTGGCACCAATAATCAAAACGTAACTCCCAGTTTCTCTCCCCCCGACTGTTAGTTTGTCCCTGTGTGTGGGTACTTTCTTTCCTTTTCCTGCGTACAGTCTGCACGTGTCTGTGTGAGAGAGGTGGCTTTGTTTTTCCAGGTTATGTCAGTTTTGGCACGGTCTGCTCTGCTGTAATACCACTGTTCTGGCTCATTGTCACAGCCATTTGTTCAGTGTGGTTTAGATCCTGCGTAAACAGCATTGGGTTCCACAACTGCAATTAAAAAAAATGTTAATCTTATAATCTTATAATCATGTATTTATAGCCATTTAAGAACACTGAATTCTGTTCAGGTTGTAAAAGCAATCAGGCAGCGGAGACGTTGTGAGTACGTATTACTGCAGCTATGAGACTTTGCACACCTGCTCTGGACTGTTGTAAAGTCACATCACTGCAAGTATCCTAATGGTGGTCTGTCAGTTATTCAACGTCTTTTATGCCTAACAGATATTTCTCCATGGGCGTACGCTTCACACACAGACAAGCGCTCCTTGTTATTCCCAGGGTTGAGATTTTTCCCTCCAGGCAAAACACTTAGTCAGACCGAATGGTGATGGAAGAGGTGCCTGAATTAGGCCGTTGTGCTGTGTAATGAAGGCAGGTGTGAGTTTTTCCACATCTTTCCCAAATGTTGCACTTTGAAATGTGCACTGCATTTTTTTTTTCTTCTATAAGAGGCTTTTTTTCATCAATTGAACTGCAGTTTGTGAATAAGCTCGTCAGTTGGTGCATAGCTGTTGTTTTTCCCAAGTGAAAAGCAAACTTTCCCAGAGAGTATTAGTGAATATTAAATTAAACTCTTACCCCAAAGGCTGCAAAGCGTAATGTCAGTCGTCTACTTGCGGAGGTCGTGAAGTGGAACTAGTTGTGAGAAAGACTGGCCATCAACCTGACAACTCGAATCCAAACCCTTTGGCAACAAGTACTCATTTGGCTGATTCATTTCTCTTTAGGAAATACTGCAGTATGACATTATCACACAGTGTCAGTATCATTTATTTCTGCACCAGGTGTCGGGAAAGCATGACAATCTTTCTGCCAAATATATATATATATAATATTTACCAGATAAGAAGATTTTCTATGATCTGACCTATTCTTTGTGTCCTCTTAAAGATGATTGTTATGTTAATCTGAAGTTGATATAACAGAAAACAAGGTAATCCTAATAATCCTAAAATCCTGGATTACTCTTGATATTTATGCATGCGATCACTCTGAATAAAAAAAAAAATGAATATACATTATGTAAAATTGAATAATGCACTACAACTAGGTCTGTGGTATCTCACCAGGATATATGAAGGCATTTGTGCTTAAAGAGCTAATGGATCTAATTGTGGCTTGTATGACATTGTTTAGCCCACAATGACGTGTGTCTAATATGCAGTTAGCCTACTCAGACAAGTCTTACTGGCTTTAAATACGTATAGCCCATAGTATAATGTATACAGACACATCAGTGAGCTGAGTGGAGATGATGTTCAGGTGGTGATGGGAATTAAATAAAATCATACTCACACGCTGTCCTTGCAGGCTCTTGCAAGCGGTCGGTTTCTTCTTCTTCTTCTTCTTTTTTTTTTTCCGGCTCTGATAACACGACTGCCTGTTTGTTAGATCCTTATCACCTGTGGTATGTAGCAGCTCGACGGCGTCGGTCTGAGGTCCGTTTCTGCAGTAGAGACGCACGAAGACGCTTTGGAATCGTTTTCACTCGTCATTATCGTCATTGAGAAAGTCATGCAGGTTAAACTGGACTAAAAAAAAACTAATAAATACTTATAATTTAAAGATGAAAGATTATTTTAAATTTTATTAGCATTTTATACTATTGTTTATATGGCGTTGGTGTTGTTAAACGTAAATATTATACAGTAAGTGTTTGTACACGTTTGTGTTTGGATATAATTGGAGTGACTATAAGTTCACAAGCAAATTTGCTTTGTGTTTGTTATTGTTGGTTGACCATAATCTTAATGACTTCTTTCTGCTGTAGAAGTGCGGACACTCAGCTTTGATGATGTGGTGTGTTGCTCTTTTGAATAATAAAAAAAAAAAGACTCCAGAAACACACGTGTGTGAAAAACAAAATAAAAACTACTGATTTCACTACATATTGGAGTAAATTAATTGCTAAGAATAAAAAGTATGATTTATTTATCTAACTGCTACTTTGCAAAACAAAAAACAACAAAAACCGAAAACCTTTTATGAACTCGTGACAGTATCTCAGAGAGTTATTTGCACAGAAATGCATAAATGATATTGTGTAATGCACTGAAACGGTAACCGCTGCAGACAAAATGCCTTTAACAGGATGATTGTCTTTCAATTAGGTGAAACTATTGAGCTGTGCTGTAACCCAACCTGATGACCTAAATAGACACAGTAGACTGAGTGTGCTGTCGGGACAGGACAGGATCCAAACAAACATCCCGCAGACACGCAACTGAATTGTCGTGCTGCCTTTAAATGGCAGTGTAACAGCGAGCGGCGTGTGAAAAGTTTGGACACAGCACTTTGGGTAACACTCTGCAGACAGCTGCTTCTCTGCACATTTCCATTTTTAAACTACATTTCTGACAGTTTGCTGATGCACTCGCCCAGAGAAACGTATAATGAGTACATTATTTAAATAAACAACCATTAATAAAGTGAGCCGTGGGGTCAAGGCCGTAGCTTTGTATTGCTGTTATAGTCATCTGTTGCTCAGAGGCTCCTGTAAAAAATGAGACGGTCAGTGCAAAAGTTTTAGAGCGAGGGAGCAAAAGTGCATAGCAAGCCTATACTCTGCACATCGTGTACAATGTGTTCCACTTGGCTTTTTAGGCAGTTTTATTTTTGTGCTGTGCTCTGCTGCGTTTGTGGCGTTTGTTACCACTTGTCCCCTATATCCTTGGTGAACACAAAGCTCTTTTTGTGTTTGGCTACGCACTGGACACTTGCCATCCACAGTGTGACACTGTACGTTCACCTCTTGCTGACAAAAGGTCATTTTTATTCTCGAAATAAACCCATTTTTCAGTTATTAGATTTTCCATACTTATTTCAGACTAAGTCTAGTCTGTGAGACCAGTGAGGCAGTCCATGAAACAAACACTGTCTGATTTAAAGAGAGGCGTGCTGTGAATTATCACCACTACCACAGTTCAGCTGCCCCTTTATGTAACTTGTGAATACTCTGTGTACCTGTAAAAAAATGTTGTTCAACACCCATAATCCCTGACCTGATGGTACACCCACAGTCCATGGAGTAAAAAGACCTTTTAATATTCATCAAACACATGTCACATTAAGGCTGGCTGCTACACTCACCAGCCACTACGAAGGCAGTGTTTGCGTCCCACAGAGGAGCTTTTGCTATTGGCTGCAGAGCAGAGTGTTGCAGACTCCAGTGAAATGCGGCAGCAGGCAGACGAGCAGTGCTAGTGTTTTTTTTTTTTTTTTTGAAGGAAGATGTAGCAGCTCTATTACTCACCTCTGTTGCAGGGATAGTGCTGTGTTATGCCTCCCAGGGGTTCTGTTCAATCATCGGCACACACTTTATTACCTTGTTCTATGGAGATGTGTGTGCACTTGCTGCAGAGCACTCTACTCTTAATTTATGTGTTGCATAGGGATTTGTTTTCCGTAGCATGTTTCTGCTATTTGAGGGCCATTTTTTGTGTGCATCATCATCTATAAATGCTCCTGTGTGTTTGCTATGGGTCATGTACGCGTATCTGGCTTCATCCTTCTCCTTTTCCTCGACTCACACCAGCGCTGTGATGATGCTGCTTTGCAGCTTTCTTGCCACATTCGCCACAGATGTTGTTATGACCCCAGTGGGTCAAAACAGGTTTTCCCCTAATTATTTGAACAACATCTGGGCACAAGGCAGAGAGGAGGTGGAGGAGGACGTTCGTCCTGGAGGGCGGTCGGCTGTAATCGAACCGTAAATAAGACATGGCTCAGGGGATGTGGGATGCTTGTGCAAGCAAGCGTGGGTTTATGTGTGGGAGAGAGGCCATTTCAATAGAGTGTGCAGCAGGGCAGGGGGAGGGGAAGAGGTTGAATCTGCCATATGGAAGAGAAAGACAAAGGGAGAAATGGAAGGGAGGAAGGAGAAAAGGGGGAGACTCAGCGGCCCACGTCAACTCACTTAATGCTCCCTGCTCGCCCCAGGGATGCTGACAACACAGTTCTGTTGATTCATTCCCCTTCTCCAAATAGTTCCCCCGTCTTTTGCAGTCAGTCTCTATTCCTGTTGCCCTTGTGCCGCTCTATTTGTAACCCCCCCCCCCCAATCTGTCTCCTCGTCCTCTAGTATGACCTTGTGAATGCGGAGTCATATTGTCAGGTCTGCTGATGCACACGCCTAATGGCAGCGAGTTAAAACTGTGTACATTATGTAATGTTCCACATAGGGTGATAAGGTGAAGGCTAAAGCCAACGTGCCACAGGGATGAGTTACAAAAAAAACCCAACTGATGGATGGATGTGATTGCTTTAAGTAAGAAATGTTCTTTCTTGCAGGCTGTGCTCCCTCATTTAACACTAGAGCTGCCCGGATCACATGTTCAGAAACTGCCAGTGGGTCAGTTTGATCTCATACTGTAGATTTTAAATGTTTTTGCTGCAGGACAAAGGTATGGTATAGCGACACTATACAGGCTGATAAAAATGTGTCACTGTGCATTTGTGAAAACACACCAGCACAGTGTAATAATAATAATCATATGACACGGGCAATCAAGTACAGGGAGCTTTCAATTGCTACATGATTTGATTTAGTTATTTATTTTTGTTGTTAAATATTTGCAGACCCTTTTTATACAAAAACAAAAGCTGCACCAGCTGTTATAACCTAAATGTTGAGTGAGTTTAGTAAGGTAGGAAAAGGATAAACTCAGTCATTTAAACATGTGCTGACTGAGTGTGTTTCTCTCTGTATTTGGGCTAATGAGTGAAATAACTGAAGCTAGTTATGTACAAATGACCAAACAAGGACAGATCAGTTCAGCACCGTGACAGTTCAAGTGTTAAATCTTCTAACAGCGGAGGCCAAAGGACGCTTCATATGTTGTCCTTTTAAGGACTGGCAAAGATGAAATGTCAGAGATGTTATACCAATGATAGGTGGGCTCTCATATTTGGTGTGTGTGTGTGTGTGTGTGTGTGTGTGTGTGTGTGTGTGTGTAGCTGCAAAACAAGACACAGCTTTTTCTAGGGTCAGAGTTACATGGAGGGTTCAGATAAATGGATAGACACGTACTCAGAGGCAGCATTTATGTAGTGAACAAGCTGTATCCTACCCATCTATGTGGATGGGTTTCCCCTGATTTTATTAATGCTGAAACTAACAATTAGTAGATGGCACCTGAGGAAAATCCCCACTCAAGGTTAGAAAAAGCTTTTGATCCGATTCCTGCTGCAGAAGGCTGATAATGTGTAAAGCAGACAAACCCCCCACTAACATCTCTTGACTACCTCTCTTGTGTTTTGTATTTCTTCCCCTCACCAACACGAAAATGAAGTACAAATTGGCTTCTTAGTTTATTTTTGTATAAAAAAAACCCAAGTAAGAAAGCAAAAACCTGCCCCTTATTTCATTTTCCATAAATTCATTAAATAGGCCATTGGCCCACAGTGATAAGATAAACAAGGTTTCTCAACAACAAGCATCTTTTATGTGCTCTGTATTTACGAGGTCCTGTCAAACATGTATTGAGTATACGACTTCCCACTGATTTTAATTCAGCCCCATCTGTAAATGAGAAACAAGCCTTTCATTGATTGAAGGCCATTTTCCTTTTGAAGCCTAGAAAAAAAAAAAAACATTTAATTAGATTTTCAGGCTATGTAGAACTTGTTTTGTATTATTGAGTATCAAGTGTGGCTGCTGTGGCAGCATCTCTCAGAGCTTGAAGAAGTGCAAATTATGGCTCCAGATACAAGTAAACGAGAGCTGGCTGTGGTACTTAGAGAATGCATGAGGCAAAGGAGCACTTCACATGTTTCCAAACATGGGTTTGGATTAACTGCCACTCATTGACTGGAGAGATCAAGTTTAAAAGACTGTCTATTACTGATAAGGCAGAGAAAAAACAGGAACACTGAGCACTTCCTATGTTCCTATTGTTCTCTTCCTGTGCCTACAGTGGAGGTCAACGTATTACACAAAGGTCATTGTTAGTATTGTTTCAACACGCTGACAGTAACAAAGTGGAGCAAGTTGTTATATTGTCGTCAGAGTGAAGTCACACACTTCACACATACACACACACCCAGAGAAGGCAAACCAATAACATGCAACAACTGACACAAACTGATGATTCGAGACACTTGTGGGGAAACTTGATCGTTGCTCTGTGCTCTAATGAACACAATAGAGGCAGCAAACGAAGTATATTACTGTTAATGTCGGCCTGCATTCCTGATGCTCAGTCTGGTCTGCACCTTGCTGTGGGAGTTAGAAGTTTGATCTTCAGAGGAATGAAGGGAAAATGGGCTTTTTTTTTTTTTTTTTTTCAGTTCATGCTTGAATTTTCCAGAATTAGCTGGGCCGAGGCTGGATAATCCCTCCAGAATTTTTGAATTAATTTGAAGCTGATATCCAGCTCATCCACTGTTCACACTGAGTCAAGTTCCTCAGAGAAAATATCTCCTCCACTGCCAGATGCTCATATTCGGAGGTGGTAGAAATGATGGCGGCTACTGTGTTGTTTTGCAAGTCAAATGTTAAGTTTGACTTGTGCTCAGAAGTCCAAATAGTCCAGAGAAAAGATTGAATTAATAATAACAAAAAAATGTCTCATTAATACTCATTAACAAAACAATACATTAATTAATTTAATTTAATTCATGTTTTGTGTTCAGAGATACAGTAGCTATGTTTATATTTGCTGTTTTGTTGTATAGGTTATGTATTTTGTATGGATGTATGGGAGGTTTTTGTTTGTTTTTTCCTCCCAGGAGTTACGTGTTGAACTCAGATGAACTAATAACCTGTTGGACTTCTGATAAGAAAAGTTATATCTGGATAGACACCTTGCTCATGTTTACATGGGAAACGCTCCATTTCCTGTTATTCATTTCCATCATATCGTCATTGAAGCTTTTTGCACAATTGAGTTCTGTGGAGTTCAATGGGAAAAAAAAAATCACCTGATGGATGGGTTTGTACCCACTTACCTCTATATGTTTAGTAGCTAAAAATAAGCAACAAAAAACAGAAAAAAAAGCCATACAGAGAGACAAAACGTGCAAGCTCATCAAATGGCCTTATGTGATGTCGGCTCCAGAGAGGCTGCAGCCAGGCTTCCTGCAACTGTTGTCATGTGTTAATGTAAATTTCTTGCCTGTTAACAAACATCTCCTGCAGTTTGTCACTGCCTAAAATATCTGTTATTCACCCACTAGCATTGTTCACTTTTTATCACGCATCCCTCACTGGAATATGAATCCTTATATATGTGTGTGCATGCTTTATTTATTTATTGCTTTGTAACAAGCCCAAACACATACTTACCCCACCCACAAAACAGAAGAATTTCTTGCTATTCCCACATTGACTCATTGTACAATCACCGAGGTAAAGTCATCACCCTGCAGGGCTTTGCTCTCTGTAATTCAAATAATTGTATCTTGAAGTCAGTTTAACTGAAGTTTTAGCCATTTTTTGTACAGTTAACCCTCTTTGTTGTTCAACTTGAACCAACTGAGGAGTTAGAGAGACCTTTAAGGATGGAGGATGACTCCTTATATAAATGACAAGGGCATAGCATCGTAGCTTAACCTTCGCCTCCGGCAGGCCTTAATCATCTTGTTCTTTCCATCTCCTCCATGTGTCACTGCTTCAGTAGTTCAACATCGTGACTTCATGCGGTCCTGGAAACAGCTGTTCACGACTATCACCACAGATTTCCTGTAAATATTTTATTTCCTCTAAGATGCATTGTGTTCTGTATCAGTGAGTTTTGCTTGTGTGTGTAATTTTATCATTTTGTTTGTCACCATTTACTGTAAAGTAGAGACGAGTTGCATCATCTGGGCTGACTGCTAGTACTGCTGACTTAGGATCTGTTAAACTGCCGAGGTTGGATATTACAGTAACAGGGGTTACTCTGATTGGTTGAGAGATCTCCCATACAGTTGTATTCAATCACAATGTAAGAAGATGCAGATAAGTACTGTTAGCACATGGGCTAGTAACATAGGCTCTCATGTACAAATATTTTCTTCTTTTTCTTTAAAATTTGCTTCGAATGAGAAAAAAAAAACAGGATAAATACGAAAACCTACATTATTCAGGTTGCTACATCAAGCAAAAGTGTGCAAAGCATCAGAATATATAAAAAAATGAAGAAAACAATTGACTCATTGTAGGGGTGACATCACTCAAATGGCCTGGGGGGCATGACAGTCCCCCCACAGTACAAACCGGAGAAAGGTGCAAGGAAAAAGGTCATGCTGTCCTCTTTTCTTCTCTGTGTGATCCCAACCCTGAATAAACTGCTACTACTCATGTTTTATTATGTGGAAACGGTGGGAAGACGGACCCAGAGAGCCTGGCGGGATGTCACCAGCGGTTTCTCATCTGTGCATATCAATGCATCACAAATGAGGCTCACTGAACATTTCTTTTTCACTAATTAGCTGATGAAATGCCCATGCAAGAACTTTTTTTTTTTTTTTATGAAATAAGTTAGTTACTAATCAACTGGTTTTGGAAATTTGGAACAAATAATTTTATACATGGATTTGGTGTTGCAGTTTATAACTTTATTTGGCATGTTTCAGACGCCTGACACATGTAAACTTCTGCTGTATTGGTGGAAAGATCACGGTGGATTAAATATTCATCTTGGTGACGCCGGCTGAGGTCTGACTCGTGCCCTCAATCTCAATGACTCCTATAATATTAATTTTCCCTCCACTCGTTAACAGTCTGTGAGCAACTAACAGGAGTACAGACAATGATGACAGCTTTTATGATTTATGAGGCCAGTTGTTTGATGGCTGAGATAAATGTGACTGTGGTTCGTCGGCCAATGAGCTGGTCCTCTGTGGAGGAGGATTCTCCGTCTCTTCCAGTCAAACATGACCCTTTCAGCGTAGCCATCATAAACCCTTAAGACAGGAGCCTTGTGATTGATTACTCAGTGACAGCGATATGTCCTCAGTCATCAGTGAGCTGGTTATTTCCTGGTGATTGATTATTTTTTTATGCCAGCCAATGAATCAAAGAGGTTTGGCTTGAGCATCTCTGGTTATGACACTGGCGTAAGCTGTCTGTCCTATTCGAATGGTTTGCTCGAATCATTATGCAATTAACCGGACCCGCTGTATGCTATAAATGTTAGAAAATAACACAAGCGGAAGGCAGCTGAGGGACAGAAGTGAGATTATGCTGGATGTTTGGCTTGTTTTCTGTTCACTGTATCTAGTCTGTTTTGGTCATTGGAGTAGTTTTAATTGTCATCCAGGTTTTACTAAATTGTTGAAGATAACAAATACCAACACCGTCTACTTCTCTCTTTTGCCCTCTCTGACTCGTCCCTCTGTGTGTGCCTGATAAAGCAGAAGTAAAATCAAAATCAAGGAGACACATTTTTTTGGTTTAAACATGGATGGTATCTTCGATCATAAATCTGGTTATGTGGCCATATGCTTTTTTTTTTTTTGGTAATTTCTCCAGCATAAAATCCCATAATAAGTTAATGTGTTTATGATGGTGACAGATTACATGTTTGCACTGCATTTGCACCTCATTGAGGGAACGCTTGAAATTACTCTTGTAGTGTCTTTTTTAATTTAATAACATGCATAATAACGGGCATTTTTGTTTTTGGAAAGATGCCACTCCACTTCACTTAACCTGGATCGGTAAAAATACTGCAAGAAACAATCAACGTTTGAGAATCTCATTTACCAAAGATATTTCCTAAAGACTCATAGACATGAATCCCTTCAGCCTAATCCAGACAGCCACAGTTGGATGGATGCTATTGGTGTTTTACACGTGCTGCCATGTAGACGTTGCCTTGAGGTAAAGTTCTGTATATATATACAGTATGAGTTTACACTCAAGGCACTAATTTCGATTGAATAGTTGTCTGTGTGTCACAACCACACAGCTGTGAACGCGCCTCGGTTATGGTTCCTGGACATAAATGACAAGTAGTACTTGGAGCTGCAGTGGTGCGTTTTTCCTTAGAGGGCTTAGTCACTTGCGGTTTCACTTGCTCCTCTTCTCCTTGCCTGATTTATATTCTTGTCCTATTCTGTACAACTCTCTTTTGTCTTTCAGTAGTAGTCACAATGCAGCATCTTTTTGATGTCACAAAGACAAAAAAAAAAAAACCAAACTCAAAAACCTTCGTTTTGTTTTTGTTTTGACAGTCGTTATCTTATTGATCATGTCTTAATTCAACTTCTGGGTAAATGTGGCTATTTTCTACTCCTCAGTCTTGGCATTTTCACAATTACCACCAATTGGCCCTGGGCGGTGTTCGCCATTGTTTGTCCATGTGTCACGAGTGATATCTCAGACACGGCTGACTGGACTTTGAAAGCACTCGGAGGAATGATGCATTTTATCATCGCATGTTGGGATTTAAAAAAAAAAAAAAAAAAAAAAGCCTGTGGTCATAATAGGAGGATTTAAGACATTCTTATACCATGTGCGTGCTCTTTCTCCGCAACTCCCTTCATGCAATTATTACCCCATAAAGCCACTTAATAAAAGCAAGTTTCTTTTTCCTACTTTTATAAGCTGCTTTGTATCAGTTCGTGTGTAGAAGTGTATAAGCAGTACTGATTGGCTTTTTTTGTGTCGACCACTTGTTACGTGCCTGCTTTTCTTACCAGTTAATAATGCCCATTCTTTCACTCAACTTTGAAAATTCAAAATAATTAAAGGCAAGAATTTTGAATCGGAAATGCCAGATCCAATGGTGTCAGATCACAAGCGGCTTATGTGTCTTGGATGCTATTTGACGTTGTTTGTAGTTCACCGCAGTGTCAAAGACTTATGATCAAAGACATGAACCTGGTAAAATGAGAGCGCCTCCATCCAGATGACTCAAATAATTGTGGCTTTAAAAAAAAAGGCTTATTTAATTTCACAACCAGCCTCCAATTTCTCTGCTTTTAGCTACATTTTATGGTAGGGGACAGAAATGGCTGCACATATGGTACATCAACCACGGAAATGACAACAAACACAAAATAGGAATGCCAAAATGCTCAGGTTGTAGGCAGAAGGAGCTCAGTTTCACTGATTTCTGAGTTTAAATATTTGCATTGATGATGGCAGAGATGCATGTTGTCTCTGTACAGTTTAACAGTGAAATATTAAACTGGGTATGTTTCCTTTTTCTTTTGGAAAAGGAAACATACCCAGAAATTGTTTTCGTATTGCACTGAACATAAGAAAGGTAAAAAGCCATCTGACCTGCGCCAGCCGGGTTGATGGAAACATATTTTGCTATGAAAAATTGGGTGGCATTCCCCTTTAAGCTATTGAATCATAAATACTCATTGCTGAATCACTGTTCCTATTCATTCATGGGTAGCAAAATATAGCTGGGTAGAGTACCACACTCAGTTACAGAATTGTAATTCAGTACCACAGTGTATTGGATGTAGGAAATCTTCCCTCAGCAGCTGGCGACTCTGATATCACACACACACACACACACACACACACACTCAGGTCCAAACACTTACCCACAACCGAACAAGCAAAGCTTTCTCTGCTGTGTGAATGAGTAGCTACGGCTGAATGGTTGAGTGTGTCCTCTGTCTCTGTGAGGTCGACAGCCCAGGGAGGATTAGGAAGAAGCACATGCACATCAAGTGAAAGAGAAAGGAAGAAAGAGGAGAGGAGAGGAGAGAAAAAAAAGCTGACGGCTCAGGAAAACTCGCTGCATTACACTTGCTTTTAGGGAATTATTCCTGCAGGGTCTGAGAGTGGACATGCACACACGCAGATATCTTCAGGCTTAAATATCTCATTAAATCTACATCAATCTGATCAGCTCCCCCCTACGTCTAGTCATTTCTGGTGGTTCCTGTTTTAGTTTCTGTTTACCCCCCCCTCCTCACCCCTTCTTCTCACAGTGCATGTTCACATTTATTTTTGTTGCCGTGTTCCTGCATTATTCATTACTGTCTGTGGTCTTGCCTTTGGCGTTGCCTCGTGTGTGGCCTACATGCACAGGTTATAATCTTACCTTCTCACTTGCAGAACGCTCACTCTTTCCATTTTGTCTCCTGACACATACACTGGGGGTACAGTAGTTAAGAGTGTGTCTGTAAGCGGTAGCCAGCGTAGTTGTTAGGAACGATAAGAGTGGGGTTAAGTGTAAATAAAAACAGTCGGTTGCCCAGTTGCACGTCACCACTGGCAGGTCACAGTGCAGCCCCCCCTGCTCCCTCGTCATCCTGGTTTCCATATGTTCACTTGGCACCGTACATCACACTTGTGCACAGATGCTTGTTTTTTTTACCATGTTGATGATTGAATAATAAAGTCACTCTGATCTGCCACAATCCATTTTTTTTTTATGTAAAGATGCGTGTGAAAATTGTGCACTCTGATGTCACGTGAAAGGCTCGCACTTCCTCCTCCTTTTCACTATTCATTCGTAACGTTGATGTGTGGCTGGTCGGTCGTTCCACCACTTTGCTCCGTACTGAAATATCTCCACGAGGTTGACATTTAGTGTATTAATGAAATGTCCCGACAACTGTTGGATAGATTGTCATGAAATTTGGTGCAGACATTCATGTTCCCCTCAGGATGAATTATAATGACTTTATGACACTCTTAACTTCCCCTACTGGTTGTGGTTGGGATGGTCCAGTTGGGGATAGGATTGATATTATGATGATGATACGTTTTCCAGCTTTACGTTATTCCCTGACATTTTCCGGATCTGTATCTATATCTGCCTTGTGGACTAGACACTATGACATTATGGAAAGTGAAGGTAAAATAATGTATTTATTGTTGACATTGTGGTGGATCAACCTTCATACTGAGTGTGCACATAAATTTGTATTCTTACGCACAGGTTCTTAAACATTAGTTGAAGTTTAGGATACAAATATAGTCGCTTGATGTTCTCCGTGGAAAAACAAAACGGAGACGAGGTAAGAGCTGGAGAAAAATGTTATTAGTTTTACAGCTTGAATGCATTACACAAGCATTATTACTCTCAGTCTACTGCGCAGCACCCTTTATCTCACTGTTGAATCAAAGAGACCTGCTCCTGGAAAACATCTTTTTCACTTTATGTCTGAGGTTCGGCACAAACTATAAACATCTAGCTGAAGGTCCGTTGTTATGGATACAGTTTGATGGGGTCGTCATAGTGACATGAGTAGAGCGGCTGTGTCATCAGGGCAAAGTGACAACTGAATGAAGTGTGTCCGTATAAAAGACTTTCTAATGCACAGACTAATCTTTGTACCCTCGGTTGTGGTTCACTATGTTGTTACCGATTGCTCAGACACACGAGTAGGTTGAGCCAGAGTTTAAACCTGACAGGTCTGTTTTGTATTTGATTCAGGTCAGGACTTCACCTGTCTGTGTTTACATGCGGTACCAGTTCAGGAAGAGCGAGCGCTAAACCCTCCAGGCCACGCAGGATGTTTTCTAACTGAACCCGTCTGTTGTATTTGTGTGAAAACTATGACTTTGAGTCAGAAAATATTTCGGTGTTTTGGGTTCCTCCTGTCATATTAAAATAATAATGTTTATGATTCTTTATTTCCTTAATTTCTCAGTGTTACCATTTCATTGAAAAAAACAAAAAAAAACTTTTTACAAGTGATAGTAATAAGTAGCTTACGTGACATAAATTACCACATATTTTGTACATTTAATAGCCGCAAACAGCTTGTAGATGTGTTTTAACAACTTTTAATTGAGTGGTTTTAACAGAACCTGCACTCTCAAATCATGTTTATGTCTAAATTAACCTGTAACACAGTGATACAGCACAGATCTCTTAATTATTTATCTGTGTTGTGTGTGTGTGTGTGTGTGTGTGTGTGTGTGTGTGTGTGTGTGTGTGTGTGTGTTTGGGATAAGGGGTAAAAATTTCAAGGTACTTTTTTTTTTTTTTTTTTTTTTTTTGCACATAGATCTTGTCAATGCCATTAATGGTAATATATACACACACTCTCTGCCACATACACACACACACACACACACACACTTTTAGCCCGCGGTGACACCATGAGGTCCCAATGTATGTGATGGAGTCAGTCACACGAGAGTGACCTCTTTTAACGCAGCCGCTCTGTTAATTCCCTTTCTAATGAGTGGTTGTGACTCATAATCTATACTGTGTGCTAAAGCCAGAGGGTTAATCAGCCCTGATGGTGTGTCTGTGCATTTTTCTGTACAGTATTTGTAGCCCCGTGTCACACTGAGTTATGCAAAGTGGCTCTCAGACATAATTTCCCTTGATTGGGTGACAATTATTTATGTGGTCTCTTTGTTCCCTTCTGGCAACTAACATTTAGCCTTTTATAGAAATGTCAAGAGTTTCTCCTTGACATCGAGGTATACCACTCGGTGTAATGAACATGTTTGTGCTGCTAAAGAACAATTCATGTTTTATTATTTTCTGTTTTGTTATCGATGTGACAGTATGTTAATAGTGCCGTGGCAGTACAGTAGACCATGAAATGAGTTTGTTTGTTCGATGGTCAAATAAGATTGTTGTTTGATTTGTTTTTTTGCATTTCATTCAGCTGAAGCTGAATCTCATGTGGATCCTTGTCGGGGGTCGGTTGGGCTGAGATGTTTCCTTTTTGGTGCCTTGTGCACTGGCAAGATTCACAGAGCTGTCAACAGAGGTGTCAAAAGATGCTTTTTAGAACAAGCAAGATGGGTGGAGGGAAAGAAAGGATGCGGGTAGACGGCTAAAAAAAGAGAAAGAAACAGATAAACATTAGAGCGATGCCTCCCTTTGACACTAACAGACACACACACAGGTAGAAAACACCACGGTGCTTGTTTTTTTTTCTGATTTGATGCATCAGGTTTCATTGCAGTGTTGCACCAGTGTTGCATTCATCATGTCACATTTTGACATTAACAGGGCAGCTTTGATCACACGCCTTTCATTCATAGGATGGAGGCTGCATTTTCTCACAAAGATGGTGTGTTGACCACATTTATAACCTTCTGCTATTGTCAACTGAGCAGCTCCATTCGGATTGACCAGATGTTAATTCAATATGCAGCAACGTTGTTCACATCTCCCTCAACAACCCCCGTTATGTGACTTTCATCTTTGTCCCTAACTTTACTTTTGACAACCAATAAGCTCATAAAGCCATCAGCTGTCAGACCGTCTGCATAACGATGTTTGCTTCAGTCATCCATCATCATGGCATCTTCTGGCCTGTCGGTTTCACCTGATGAAGGGTGTCATGCTTATCAAAGGGAATTTTAAGTAATTACGATGCTTCAGGATTTGTTGTTTATTGATTGATCCATTGAAGCATAACAGTCAAATTCACTCTGGGCCTTTTTAATATTGCTTTAATTGTGTATTTATACTTTGTTTACGTTGTATCTGTCAAAGGTATTATACAAATAAAACTTTTCTTATTTACAAGGTTAAACATCAGCTTCTGCCGCGGGCCGTTACCGATGTTCGGCCGTTGCATCGGCCGGTGTTAAGTGACAAAACAACTCTGATAAGACAATAACAACAGTGGTACTGAGAGGTCACTGGAGGAGGTTATGTAAAATTAAAGGATGTTTACACTTGCCAACCGACCCTGTCATTCATCATTAATTGTAACCAAAGGCTGCTGTTTGTTTACTGCATGATTCACTTGCTAGCTCAATGACACTGTCTGTTAGCAAAGAGTTTCAGTGTTTTTTTTTCAAGGTGACAGCTGCTCTGCAAAGAGAATCAGAGCCAAAAACCGATGCATTAGAAATACCTCGAATAACCCCCCAACCTGATAATGTGGATCTGCTTGCTTTTCGAAAAGTGATTGTTTATTGTCACAGAAAGTTTTTCTTGCAGTTCTCGGGTGGTGACAGATTGTTACTCTGAATCATCCGTGGAGAGTTGGGCATAGACTCGGAGCACTTTTTTAGTTTTTTGATAACTCTTGATATTCATATTTCACTGATTCTCTGCAACTCCATAAAAGGGAACAGAAATACTTAAAAAAAGAACATTTATTGGATAGATTTCAATGAGATAAAGATGAAATACTGTGCCTTCCTTCACCAAATTATACTACATCAGACAGAAAGATTGATTGCATTTTTGTGACCATTTCTGTTAGTACGTAACATTAAATTAAATAATAATAAGGTTTCAATAAGATCTTATCTTATCGAGATTGTTATTATTTCAACTTTACATAAAATGGGACGAGCTGTAAATGTAAATATGAAACCGCTGATATGAACTGATGTTGCAGTGCTGTTTTCTTAACGCTTGCAACAGCATCTCTCTGAAAAGGAAGAAAAACAGTTCATTAAACACTGGTTTACATTATTTTTTTTGCTTTTGGGAAATGTGACGTAAGAAATACAAGCCTTTTCTCACTCTCTGAAAACGTGGTTAATTGCACAGTGTTGAATTAGCTTGGGGGCAGGCTCCATTAACAGCAGTTGGCCCCTTTTTAAAAAAACTGTTTTTGTCTTCAGGTTTTTACAAATGAAGACGCTACATGACGTGCAAAGCTCATTTAGAGATTGGCATTCTAAGCATTTTGCTCCCCGTTCATTGACATTAAAATCGCTCACCAGTTGTGGTCTTTAATTTATCACAAATCACATCTGCCACCATGTTGGGCTGCTCATGTGGAACTGCAGCGTTAATTACCAAGAATGCAGAGTCTGTGCAAAAAAAAAACACTGAATCAGGAGCTGCGTTCAATAAGATTTGCAGCTGCTGTAGATTTTCTAACAGCATCTCAGTCGGGATAAACCACATAATGTATGTTCCTCATCACTGCCAGAATCCAGGCAAGGTTCATTTCTAGGATACAGGTTGTCTCCCTTCATTTCAGTGATATAGAGCTGTCTAATGCAGTATTATAATGTGATTCCACCTTTGTTAGTGTGGAGCAGACGGGGCAGGATCCCCGGAGCAGATCGTAGAGGTGGCTGAATGTGCTCGGACTCAAATTGATGTATTCACTACTGCTAAATTAGCAGTAACTTACACTTTAGCTCTAGACACGAGGCAGCTTTTAAATGCTGGCGTAGCCTCTTATTTAAAAGGTGAGTCATGGCTACTCACAGCTTACTTGTGTCACAGTTTTTTTTTCACTGTATTAACAGAAACCAACAGAGATGCTGCTTTAAAGCTCACATTCAGCCATAAAACTGAACAATTATTATTATTATTATTTTTTTTATAAAGTCGGCACACGCTGTGCGGGGTTAAGAAGACTGTGTCAAGGACAATCCGCATTTATTCATGTTTTGGATCCACTGAGATCCTCCAAGGCCGCATATATTTTAAAAAGTCAGTTTTATCTATATTACATCAATGCTGGGACCAGCTTCACTTTAGATATATTAGTGTAAACTTGAAGAGTGCAAGTGAGGATTTGCAGTTTTAGTGGGTTAGTGTAGTTTTTTTTTGGCTTATATTCAGCAGCTATAACATGGAGCTCCTCACAGGCCTGTACACATTAGAAACAGCACATATACATATACATATTTTTAAGAAATGAACTATGATTTATATGAATGTAATTAGACACCTGCTCAAATATCTTTTGGTCATTGCTTTTGAACACTTTATGTACATGGAAAGCCACACGGTAACAGGCACAGTTACATGTTACATGGAAAAAATATGTAAATCAAGGAACAACTTTGAAGAAAGTGAGAAGAAATCCTTGTGGCAACTTGGACAGGTGAATATTTCCTCGGTGGATGTCTTGAATACAGATGATGGAAACACACACACACACACACACACACACACCCGTAGAGGGTTAGACGATGCTGTAGACAGAGAGTGTCTTTTCCCTACCAAGTTGTCCATATGTCCTAGCAGATACCATATGGTCTGCAACGCCCCACGAGCCTGTTTTTAAAGGGATGAGTCGTCGCTACGACTTAAAGTTTGAACTCTTACATTATATTCCGCGTACTGTGTATCCTGCCACATAATTTTTTATATTACTGACGCCTGAACACTTTGCTCTTTTCTCTGTTTTTGCCATAGTTGAAGGGCAGAGTGGTTCTGAGAGTGAGACAAATAACCATGATTTTAATTTATTTAGACGCCTGCCACTCAGTTCAGTCGGCGCTAAACCTTGGCTCTGTCACCTCCATTATTATTATTATTATTATTATTATTTTTTGGGGGGTTTAAAGATACGCCTCCATCCTTGTGCCTGTAACGGTTAAATCACAGTCACTAATGTGATGGGACAATAGGACAGCATCTGCTCCCTTTTCCCATGCCTCTGAGGATGTCTTGACGGCTTACTGCCTCTCTTGTTTCACTTGCTGTTCTGTTGTGGTATTGCTGCGCTCGGCGCTGGTTATAGTCAAGCTGCCAATAGCGATGTGTACTGGCGATAGACACTTCATCAATAATATTAATCATAGCCCTTGATGATGGAGCATGCTGCGAGTGACACTCAGCCAATCATTTAACAGGAGGGGTGTTTCGGTTGAACCGTTGATATGTGACGCAACAGCAGAAACGGGGTGGAGTGAGACGATAAGTGCGGATAGTGAAGAAATTGTTGCTTAAAATGAGCAGGCCTATTAATGACAGATAGGTCATTAAAATGAAATATCAATAATCATTAATGATCAGCCGGCGATATAGCCGATACAGCAGGATCACTCGTTTCTATGCATTGCGGCTTCAGGTTGAATCTGTGAAATATCCTCAAAAAAAAAGTCATATGTGATCTATCATATGAAATATTTAGGTTTGGTATATATGAAGGAATAAATGGAGTCAACTCAAATATCTATATTTTGTCTGAACTGGTCGAGAACACGTCACACATATATTAATGATCTGTTTTGTTTTTTTTCCCTGCAGGCGAGGTGTGTGGCATCTGTGGACAGAAAAAAGGGATTGGGAATAAAACAGCTTTCCCCTCGACTACTCAGTGGATCGGTGAGTTCAGATCTGTCACATTCATCTGCCACTCGTACACAATGTGATTTATAAATGTAACAGTGGGATTTCTTGATGACCGTCATTTCAAACAAGTCGCGTGTATAGACATATTTGCGGGACTGTTATCACAAAATCGAGGGAGAACTAAAATGACACAAACAAAACAAAAACAAAAGCATAGTCACCAGGTTTGGTTGCACTGTAGCTTTTTGTTCTGTCGCCGTTTTGGCAGCAGGACAACCCTTTCCTGGATGTGCACTTTAGTCAGCAAAATCACTTCAAAAGAACGCCACATCTGTCATGTGAGACGAGCATCATACCTGAGTTGAAGTGCACTGACTACACGACTCTTTCGAACCTGAAGTTACAGTGACCGATGGCCCATTCGGGGGTAACGTTACCGATCATCAGAAATGAAGATGCCAGAGTTCACAAAGAGTGCTGTAACTTACACACCTGATGCCACATCGCCTTTACAAAGTTTTTTTTTGTCCTTTTTTTTGTCTTTGTTCTCTGAGGTCTCTGAGGAGTACGTTTCATATCTCTGCTCCAGCATGGCTATTTTTAGACGGGCTCAAATATCAGGGGATCCTGGACTCTTCCTCCAGCCCTTTTTGTCTCTCTTTGCTTGTTATTCTCTTGAATCTCAAAAACCTTTTTCTCTGCTGTGTAGAGATGATTCATTATACATCCTGGGAATCCATTTATGTACCTACAGTATGTACCCGTGTCCCTTTTGGTCCTGCGTCTCATCATGTGATGGTGATTCATTCACTTATTTGAGATTGTTTTAAGTGGCACCGATTTTAAATATAACGTCCGAGGTAATAATCATGATGATATCATGTCATCATGGGTGTCTCTGCTCGGGCCTGAGATTGAAAACATGTTAAGCCTTTGATACAAACTGTCATAGTATAGTTTGAAAGACATGGTTGTTTACCAGGTTGGGAGGAAAATGTTGTCAGGTTGCATTATGGGAATTGTAGGATCTTCTGTTGCTGTTGAAACTCTAAATACTGCCTGTTTTTCAATGTTTGTGATATTCTGTAGCTCAGACTACAGGTGGTGTAACTGACAAGAGACGCGATATTTACTGCCACTCCGTTTAAATAGCCTCCATTTTCCCGCTGAGTGCTGGGGGGCAACAACTGTCAGGTAGAGGACGGCCGCTTCGGGAAGAGTCTGACCACAGTCTGTCGTTACATGGGGTCTATACCCAGTGGCGCTCGGGTGATGGCACCATGCTGTTTACAGGAAGAATAGTTTTATCTCCTCGGGTAAAAGTGAAAAAAACTCCTAAAACTGCCTGTCTCAGTCTGGCCTCCCTCAACCTCCTCAATCCTTAAACCACAGACAGCACAAGCAGTATTGGCTTCTGTATCAGACCCAAAAACACACACACACACACAACACGTATTTTGTTTTTCGGTGATGTGATCACATATTTGTTCACTTGCATCGCCAAACTGCAAAATGTCCTCTAGCGTGCAAACAAGCGCGTTAAATCTGCTGTTAGTTTCCATTATTTGTAATGCTGAATTTTTAGCAGATGCCCCATTCAGTGTGTGTGTGTTTATGACTGCAGACATAAAAACTGTGTAGTTAAAAAAACAAACAACAAATACACAACCTGTGGCATGTTGCCCTGCTGCTTCCACCTCTCCTCCATTATCGTAATGAATATTTAGTGCAGCGTTGGCAAGATAGCCAACACTAACCCAGTCAGAGCGTGCTGCGCTGCTGCAGGGGAGCAGAGAGAGAGAGAGAGACGGACGTTTGACAAGCTTGTGACTCTACAAATGTCAAATAATTGTAGAGGTACTTTTAAACGCTTAAAGCATCCACACTTAGAAAATCCACTGAAAAGCATAAAAAGTGATAATGTCTTGTCTTGGTGGCGTTGTTGCAGCTGTACTGATGGCTGTGACACATCACATGGTATCGTGTCAGGTCTTTCACTGAGTGATGGAAGATGGGAGCTTTGTACAATAAAAACACACCTCATCGTGAATTTATTTCTTCTTGTTGCTGCAAAAGCGCCTCCTCAGATGATTTAATCTCTATACCACCGGGAACTAGGCCAGCCATATTTCACTGGTGTCATGAGCATACAGTTTTTTTTTTGTGTGTGTGTGTGTGTGTGTGTATAACACTAGGCTACAGTAAGACACTTAAAACCGTCTTAAAATCAATCCTCTTTTCTCATTTTCTCACCCTCATTAATCATTTTCAACTAATATGCCTTTTATTTTCCGTTGATGCGGCATAATGAGAAACAACAAAATAAAGTTCACATTACGTTTTTAGTAGGATTATGTTCCTGTATTTTTGGCTTCTCTCTCCTCAGACCTTCAGCAGCATATGTTGTGCACGATGCAACAGTCACAGCTCTTCACAGCATTATTAGCATGTGTTTATATGTGAAGAATCCATATGGAGAATACCTGCGTTGTTTCACACTCGGCACCCACACTCTTTTGATCTGTTTCTCACACTTTCTCACACTTCTTTTTTTTTTTTTTTTTAGCCGCACTAGCTGTTATACAAAAATAACATTATATATGAACACTGGTTTCCATCCAACCACCCACCCCTTTCTGACCAGACAGGAGACTGAAGGATCTGGTATCGAAGCCCACGTTTGTTTTGAAACCTGGATGTGTACGAGCGGCGGCCACATGCAAAAACAATGTAGTCATTCAGCCTGAAAGCCGTAAGAGGCTGCTATCGCTGATGGAGTAGATTGGACCCGGCAGAGAGTCGGTCTGCTTACCGTCACCGTGACATCTGTTTTACACTGTGTAAACTGCAGATGGGACTTTGCATCTGGAACAGTGATTTAACCTTTATATTACTACATTGACAGAGCCGTGTTTACGTATTTTTACTGTAACATCAGTTCTGTGTACATCTTAGATAAATGATAGGTGTTTTTATTAAGTGTTGACACACTGTGTACATAGTCAGTGTGGGTATAATTTTACATTTGGCTTTTAGGGTGTTCAGGACAGCCCAGCAGAGTCTGGGTGAGCCTGGCTCATACTGCTGTGAATATATGATAGTTTAACCAACATTGGTTTTTATAGGGATCCCTTAAATGTGGTTATTGAAGCATTGTGACTTGAGCTGAAACAGTTGATTAAGTGATTAAGTCAGTCAACGGAAAATGTATTAATGTAGTAATTTTTTCACTTTCTGAAATATGAAGATTTGCTACTAATCCTTATATTTTATATTATAGTAAATTGAATATATAGCTAGATATTTGAATGTGTCTTTTTGTGCTTTTCTTCCAAAACATATTTCCAAATTTGGTGTTTTGATGATGGTGGTGGAGGAAACCATCTAACACATAACTAAGGATTATTTATTACTGTAAAATATCCTGCTTCCTTTACATATCTTTGCCACGAGTGCTTAATAACCACTTTTAAAGGTAAAAAAAAGTGTATATATATCTGCATCGGCTCCAAAAACCCCAAGTATCAGATGGTCTGTAAATCATATCTTTTTCACAATTTCTCTCTTATCTTTTTACCTGCCAATACAGATATATTGCAGTATGTAATTAGCTAAAATTGGCCCATAATATCAGCGATATGGATGTCGGTGAGGCCCTAGTACGAACCGATTCCCATAAGAATCACACTTCTTATCTTCTACTATTCTGATGAGGACGGCGGCACCGCCACACATCCGTTTACACACACACACACGTCACATACTGACTTTTAACAGAACGTGCCAATTAACACCAGCCTAACAGATGGATGTACCTCAAATCAACCCTGATCTAACACCAGATCCACACAATAATCACACACAGGCACAAAGATAAAGCAGCGCTACTCATGACACACACTAAAAATAATCCATTATACACTTCTACATAAGTTATCTTCGTTATATCCATTATTGTCAGCAGATAATTAAAAGTCTAGACTCTACTGAGACATTATCACTGCACGACAGCAAACTGCTTCTCCACAGACTAACACAGACCACATAACGGACGGACAAATATCGTGATGCCTTTACACAGATAAAACAGACCACGGTGGTTAACTGTCTGTCTGTGGCTCACTGGAGAAATATGTATTGCTCACACATTAGCGTGACTTACAACACAAACAAATAGTTAACAGCAACACCTGATTTCTATTGGACACAGCCAGAGTTTGATCTTCTGCTTTCTCATATATATATATATGTATGTATATATATATATATCATTCATTCGTATAGTTATCATCAGTTTTCTCTGACCAGACGAGCAAGATGGAAAACAGTATGTGAAATATGTTGAATACACCTGGGATGCATTTTGGAGCCGCTGGTTGTTGAAGCAAATAAATATCTGGTTTTTGGTTGAAGTGAACCCAAAAAAAAACCCAACACAAATTCACGCAGCCAAATGTTGCTGCGGTAGGTAGCCAGCCATTTCTGTAGGCTGCTTTTATTTCTAAAAATATAAATGTTAAATTAATTAAAAAAAAAAAAAAAAAAAAGCCATTAAACAGGCACAATGACTTACAGACAACTGAGGTAGCTTTATTTGCACACATGCTTGTACTTTGCCCTCCTAATCAGCTCACACACCGAGCCAAATCAGATTGTTTTGGTCTAAAACAATTTTCCTTACAAGCTCACCGCTGTCCCCACCATTACTGAAACCCCTTAAAGACTAGCGGGGGAGAAAGTCTGTGATTTGATCTTCCTCACCTTGATCAGATTGCACATTGGAATTAGTATAATTACAGCTGTGGCAGATTAATGGGCATGCTATAATTAGCACTCTGGGTATAGGGAAACAGTGTGTGTGTGTC
The DNA here is from genome assembly GCA_036937835.1 of Pampus argenteus. Lineage (NCBI taxonomy): Eukaryota > Metazoa > Chordata > Actinopteri > Scombriformes > Stromateidae > Pampus > Pampus argenteus. The sequence goes on along the minus strand of CM072872.1, from coordinate 4,932,150 downwards.
TGTGTGTGTGTGATAGAGACAAAGAGGATGAAGAAAGAATGGGTGTGAGTGTCTGTGTGTGCGCATAACTTTATGGTGCATGTATATTTTCATGTTTGTGTGTGTTAATTATTTAACAGCAGTAGAGGAGAATTACTAGACTTGTTTTTAAAGGGGGAATCAGCTTAAGCCTTGAAAATAATAATACATAAATCATTCCTCAGAGCCGGTGTGCACGTGCAACGTCATGCAAATGATACACAAGTCTGAGGTTTCATCAGTGTGCAACAACGTCATTCCTCATCGTATTAACCTTTCAGGCCTACCTGCTGAATCAATCGTCTGTGCCGCCGCCGTCTCCGAACCTGATCATAATCTATAGATGTCAGAACGGGGCTATAGAAAGCATTTTATAAACCTCAGATGTCTTTCCACTTTCACGTCGCCTCCTCAGCAGACGCTCAAGCTGTGCGGCTTCATGAAAGAAATAAACATTTACACATACAGTAAACATTTTATTTGAAATATTTAAACTTTGAAAAACTTCCAAATTGAAGTCTCCTCTATTCAAACAATGTCTTTAATATGATGAGCAGGCATATGGAGAATCTAGCTGTCATTTCACACTAAAATCAATGAATAATCGTGATAAAATAACCATGATCAACATAAGCATGATTATCATTTTGGCCATAAGCTGTACTATAACTATACACACATTGCATGTATGTATCCTGCTAGCATGAGCGTTTTGTGTCACTCATTTCACACTTAGATTTTGCCAGATTGGGAAAACTGCAGCCTCGCCGCGCAGCAGATTGTTCTCTATAGGTGATGTTGAAACATACAGACATGTATTGATTTGCTGTCCCTCACTGTCATCCTCTCTCTGCCTTTCACTCTCACAGACACGTACTTCCTACTTCAATAAAGTCCCATTAGTGTCAGGAAAACAGATTTGCTTAGGCAGTGAATTTATTAGGGTGGATATTTTATTTAGCTTGTTTTTTTTTTTTTCACGTTATTGTGTGGTTAAAATTAGTGCCAGTTATCTTTATCGTCATCAGTGGGTAAAATGATCTGAATTTTATTCTTGTGGGGAAAAAAAAAAAAAAAAAGTATATTGAGTAAACAATTGAAATCTATTTACTTCACTGTAATTGTCAGTTAATGACGTTGAATGTGTCCTCTAGCTAATGCAGCTGAGTGAAATGATGGAAATAAAGAATCATGTCCTGAGGTCTCACAGAGGGATATTGTGTGGAAATGCACTTCTAGGTCATATGATACCAGTGAGTGAAGCTAAATTAAAGTGAATGCTTGGATAAAAAAAAAAACAAACCCAGATGGATTTCAGGTAATTAAAACTTTAAGCTTCAGATCCATCTGCAGTAATTATTTAAGAATAATTTGTTGTTGTTGTAACAGTCTGCGTTGGCAGCGTTTTATTGGATCCACTGAGTGAACAAATTTATGATTTGTTTTTTTGTTTTTCTCCCCGCAGCAGCAGTAGGAACTTTCAACACGATTGCGTCATGGCACAAGTTTGCTGTCACACTTTTCTGGAAAGATTCCCATTATATAAGAACTGAAATAAGTGAACACACACACACATGACCACACACACACGACCACACACACACACACACGACCACATTTCCAAATGCTCCATCTGGTTGGCTGGCACAGTATTGAGAGCCACACTGCTTGGACAATATGTCGGGTTTTAATAGCAAAGTTCATTATTTTAGGATTAATATGGAAAGTCGGAGAGTTTAAGCACACAAGCTTTAACTTTTCTCATTCAGTTGTGTTTTAAAGATGATTAAAGTACTCCATGTAAGCATATATATATTGCGTTTTTTTTCTTAGAATAGTCAGTAGTGCTGTGTTAAGAAAAATGTACTTAAAAAAAAGAAGAAAAAAAAGGGCGTTGACATTTCAGCGCACGCACACACACACGTTATTTGACAGTGTGACCATGTCGGCGTTGAGCTTCACACCGTTCACCCATTCTTCCATCGCAAGGTTTCTTCAAGCCTGTGAAGTTCGCTGATAAAATTAGCACAGTAAATTAGCACTGATGAGTCACTCATTAGCAGCTTTGTGTATGTTGGCAGGCGGCGGGGTTGTTGTGGGCTGCTTTGCTTGTTCAGGTTTTCTATTTACAGGAAAGCAAATGTTGGAAACCAAAAAAATAAATAAAATAAAATATAAAATATAGGTTTGAAATTGGATCAGGATACTGAAAAAAAAAGTATTTTTAACTCCTCCTGAACAAACATAACTATTTCTTCATGCAACGTAACATCACACAATCAAACTTTTTAGCTACTGCCAAGGTTTTAAAGGGGCTTTTAACCAATATTTTACATTTGTTTTTAATACAGCCTTTATTTAGCCAGAAAAACCTCATCCTCTCTTTTTTTTGAAGTGCCGGCCAAGATATGCATCAACAGCAATGAGTGCAGACAACCACCATAAAACATATATGTTTCAAAGTCTATCACAATATCAGAGTGAACCGGTGCAGTTATAAATCATCAGTACACTTTTATATAAAGTATTAGTTCAGTAGCTCCCGAAATACATGAAATAAAACAAATAGGACCAATCTAAAACAAATATTTGCTTGTAGTAATGATCCCACAGAGAACTACCAACCGATCCTGCAGTTCTGTCATCTGGCTCCTTCTCACTGCTCCCATCAGCGTTATTTCCAGCAACAGCAGGCGGCTGTTTTATTGTGAAAATGCTCTTTAAAAGCCGACCGTACGCTTCCTGTGCAGCATATGCACATCTGTATTTGTCAGATATATAATATATATTTAGCAGACATTATGTCAGTGTTGTGTTTACAGCTTGTTTCACCTACAGTACACCCCAAGTTGCCAAACTAGTAAATACAGTTTTAAAACTAGTAAAGCCAATTTTAGTATTTTAGTATTTCACTACAATAGACAGCTGAGTGTCTCTGAATTTGCTATAATGTTTTGTATTGTGTCCATGTAGACAGGAGTAAGTGCATGAAAAGCGTTTTGGAAAGCTTTTCTTCAGATGCATGCTGCATCTACAAAACTATGTCACTATAATAGAGGTAAATGCAGAAGAACAACAACTGTTTTTGTTACTCAAAGCAGCTCTGCTTACTTCACTGTCTGTGTTAATTGAAACTCCCTCCTACCGTTTATTTGTTGGCGTCACTCTGCACTCGCAGCGCTTCGTCGCATTAGGGAAATCGTTCAAGGAGCGCTATGGGGGAAGATTTGACATCCACTTTTACAAGACACGAAACACCTTGATCAACCCTAATAGTAATGTTGAAGATTGGCTCAAGAAAAGCAGAGTTATCTAAAGTATTGATTTCATTCTGCTGAACATAATTTATTTTCTCTATTTTTATTTCATAGTAACACACACGTTTTTTCTCACTTTAAAAAAAAAAAAAAAAAAAATATATATATATATATATATAAAAAGTGCCATTACTCCCTTTATTCACATGTCGGCTTGTGTCTTGGTAGCAGAATCAATAGGTATTTCTACAGTGAGTAAAAGATACTAGCAGATGACGCTGATGTTCACAACGTACATGCATTTAATCAATAGGTAAACCATTTCAGTTATTAGAGTAAAACCTAATTGACAATCTACACTAGCTTTAGTGTCATCAGGCCTGCAGTGGAAACTGTGCTGGAGGGGTCGATGAAAGCAAGGTGACTCCACGTCTGTCAGAGGAGGCATGTGGTCGTCTCTTACTATCAAACTGGTGATGCTGTTTATTTAGGGCCACATTATGAAACACACAGAGGACCTGATACGGCAGAAAATAGTCAGTCACGGTACGCCGAAGAGTAAAATGTGCTGGTACTGGTGAATATACTCTACTGTACAACACGTCACGCTGTTAGTTGAATGCAAAGCCATTTGTGACTGCTCAAGTCAATATATGAAATATTGATGTGATAGAACGACAAATGGCCTCTTTGAATGAATGTTGCATGCAGAAAACGACAGAAATTTGCTGGCATGTTTTAGTGCACTTCTGAGCAGTCAGATGACATTATGCACCGTTGGCTGACTGGTGACACGACCATAAATACACATATACTGTAACTTTGACTTTGACTCACCGACTGCTTCCCTCCCTTGTTTCAACTAGTCAGTTAATCGAGACAACGAGCTGTAGTCGCAGCCCAGCTGTAAACGGCTTGCATCTTTACTCTTGTTCCCTCCCTCCTGTCCTTATTTTTGTAGCTCCCAAAGTCAGTCAGTGCTTGAAGTGTTTTGGAGTGAACATCATTACCTTTAGTGTCTCTTCGGGTGACGAAGGAAAGAGCGAGAGGTCGAAATCAGATCAGATTCAGTCGGTATCAAGTGAGCACAAACAACAAACGTCTCGCGGTAAGCCGTTATCAATAAGGCTAAAGCTGCGCCTCGGTCGGGTGCCGTCGAAAGGCCCTGGGTGTGCAGTAACAAGAACCACAACAACAGAATCAGCCTTGGCAGCCCATGACCTCATTGTCTGTTCATGTCAGAAATGCTGCTGCCAACAGTCTGTTCGCCTCGGCTTGCTTCTGCCGCTGCCCACCTTTTTAGATGTTAGTTTGTCCCATTATATCATTTTCATCTCTCTTTTTATTGTAATTACAAGCACCAATTGTGTGTGCGTTGGTATCGACAGTGTATCATGTCCACTTTTCTGGCCAAAGGGCTTTTATGCAACAAATCATACTGTGTTCATCTGGTCAGTATTTTAGCATTTTATCTAATCGTTTTTTATTTATTCCTCTCTTCTTCTGTACCTCTTTTTTTTTTTTTTTTATTGCCATCACTGCAGCATGAGTGTGACCCATTCCCATGTTAGGAAACTAGTTATATAAACATGGCCTTGAGCATGTTAATACACCAGCAGCGGCCTGCGACTGACCCTGCGCGGCGTACAGTGTGCACACAGTTCAACCCCTACGTCAGCTTCCATTCAGAAACTGGGATGTACAGTGTGAGAAAACAAACGTGCACCAAACACGGACAAGTGAATGTAAGAGTGAACATCGCTTTACACTCTTCTACATCACCCTGGATCAGAAAAGGTGAATTTCACCAGCACACAAAACTGTCACCTAAAAGGTCGAAGCTAGCTAAAAAAGAAGTGTGTGTGTGTGTGTGTGTGTGGAGAACATAACATTGTGTCATTGAAATCTGCTCAAGTTCAATGACAGCAGTCTACCCATAATGCTTTGTAACACATCAGAGAGCGTCTCAGGGCTCCAAATTACCCCTCACATCTGCTGCTCTTCTGTGCCACGAAAACCCTGACGACACACACAACTATTGTCACACACGCACACACACACACACACACACACGGCCAAAAGCCAAGCGATGAATTGATTGGACTGTCATAAGTGAAGTGATGATGTGCTTAAAGAGAGATGATGGTAGACTTTTCTCTAATTGATTGTTCTGTCAATCCTGTGAATGTGTCTTGCATGCGGATCGGTCTTAAGTTATTATTTCACTATGTGCGTATGCGGTCGGTATCCTGCCATTTTTCACACTGAAATAGCACAACAAAAAAAAAAGAAACCACTGTGAAGCAACTTGCTCCAACTACACAAGTGTACGAGTGTACGAGCAATGCATCCTCATAAAGATTTTCCTTACATCTGCACCACAAATCTACAACATGTGAAATTAACAATATCTTATTTTTGTGATATACACATTGGCATTAATTATTAATAGTAAATTTGCAGAATAAAAGGATGTAGTTTTCTGACGGTAAAATGGAAACGTTGGCTAAAACTACCTTGTGATGTGTATATATATATTGCTTCAGCTAATGTTTTATTTGTGACATGACCAATGATATTTTGTACAGTCACTTCTAAGCATCTCAGAAAGTGTGTGCTTAGCTCTGTTTCTCTACTGTAGTCATCGATGATCCACAGTCAAGCAACTCAAGAGGCCTCTGAAGCCCCCTCAATTTAAGAGTATTGTCAGGTCATAAGAATGTAATACGTACCTTTTTATTCTTAAGCTTTAAGTAGGACAGTAACTTTTACTTTTATTTTTCTCTCTCTTTTTAACTCCAAAGTTGTACTTGTAGCCTGAAAGACTTATCCAAGGTGAGTCCAGCTCGCTTGGTGCTTTTCAGAAGACAGTTTGCGTTTTGTCTTTCATGTTGTAATGTGCACTTTCCTTCATCCATAAACCGACAAACAAGAATTTCACCGGAGAAAATGGAGCAAATCTCTAGAGACATTATTAAGGATGGCGAGATGGAAGCTTTTAAGGTGCAATTTGAACATTTCAAAACATTCATTTTCCGATTTATATTGAACGGGCTGCATAAAAGATGATGGATCAGATTTCAGTGTTTTCAGTGTGGAATCGTCAAAGTGGTTACAGGACACACACACACACACACACATACACACACCAGCAAAAGACTGAGATATTATTGCTGTTCCTTAGCGCACTTCTGCCCAAATATATAGCAAATATTTTCATGCCCTCCCACGGCCCAGACACAAATAAACATACACACATCCTTTGCAGCTAAATTCATACATAGAATGAATGCAAAATTAAGTATAAACATTTTACTGAAAAAAAAAATACATAAATGTAAAAACATGCTTTTTCTTCACTTCCAGCCTCGTCTGAATAAAGACCAACTGGCACCAGATGATGTTATTACATTTTCACGCGTTCGTACCTGCGGTTTTCGGAGCAGCCGGGGTTCATTGTCAGCTTTAGATTTACTTTGCTACTAAAATAGTACAGGACATATATCTATAATAAAGTGTATGGATTTGCTGAATGCTATGGAGAAATGTTTGCAGGGCGGGTCCTTGCGGTGTTTGTATTGTCCACGAGAATAAATGAGCACATTGGCGACATGGTGCACATTTCTGCTGGCGGTTTCCTGCTTTTCCACTGATGTGGTAAAGTGCAGAGAGACAAAATGTAGCAATTACCCAACCAGTGCTGGGAAAAAAACAAACAAAAAAAAAACAACAAGACTGCAAGCTACCAAACATGGATGTAAACAATGCATGATTTAAAATAGAAATAGAAAACTGCTCTGTAAATGTTATGAGAAGATGCATTCAACATGTTTGTCAGGCTGGAAGGATACATACAATGTGCACAGTGAAGGTAAACATAACTTGGTCTTTTATTTTATCGCTTCTTTTATTTATTTTATCAGCATTTCTTCTCATATCATAAGCGCTCTGTTGCCTTTCTGTGTCTTTACTGTTTATCTGCCTCTTCATTCTCTCTATTTTTATCACTGGTTTACTTGAAATGACCAAATTGGCAAATGACATTGAAAACCCTCCATCTGAGTCAGCACGCTGGCATCACAGTCCAACTGCATAGCTTTCCATTAAAGCACATGATACAGCCTCATAATTATAAATACAACAAAAAAAGCACTTTATGTTTACTTGAAACAAATCAATAAAGCATTATAGACAATAATAAGAAGTACTGTTAATGAGGGAATAACAGACCAAACATTAGAGATAAAATCAATAAATGAAAATGAAAGCATACTTGTATAATATTATAATATTGTCTCTCAGTGTGCATTTTAAGTGGCCATTAGGGATGCAGTACTGGCTAAAATCAGTTTGGTCCTCACATCACAAGGCTTGTTCTTTAGCAAACTAAAATAGTAACCCTTATATAACGGCGGCCTTTGCCTGGCGAAAGATGTCAGATGCAGCGCTGCAGCATAATGCCTTCAAATCTTTCTTTCTCAGAGTGCAACTACTAAAACAAACAGAGGACAGATAATGAGAGCAAAAAAGGGGCCTTTTCTTTGCTGGCAGTTGGCTTTATTTATTTTTAACAATATTATCCGCAGAGTAATATTTGGAGAGAGACTAAATATGAAGTGTTGAAGTGGAGTTTACCGTCTGATTCCAAGAGCTCATTTCCAGTTTGAATCATTTGGATAATTAGATGAAAGGATTGCATAGTGTTGGCATCTTGTCATGTTTTTTCCCCTCTTGAAAGACGTGATAGTAATGCATTATGCCATCGTGTATTCTGTTTGTTATCCTTGTTTTGAAGCCCCTTCTCACTCAACAATTTACAGAAATGTCGAATACCAAATAGCTAGTAAGCAGGTCAGACCAGCTTTGTTCACTGGTCCATAGTAGATGAGGCCCAAGGCAGAAATGGACAGATGTTTAGCCCAGAAGATGTTCCACCATCTCATCTTATTTACACTAATTCAGCACATTATTAGTACTGCACTACTTCTGAGGCAAATATTGTACTTTTTACTATATCTGTCAGCTGTAGTTACTGGTAACTCTTCAGGGTTATTATCTTATAGCTGTTGCTGACGTGTTTTTATTAGTCTTTGGACACCGATTGAGGTCTACAGCACAGATGAATACGATATATCAGGCTTACATAGCCAGCGCTGACACATTAACAATATAATAATAATACCATGCAGCATATACAGTAGTCATTTTACATCAGCGTATCAATACTTTGAACTGAAACAACCGTGTAGCTACAGCACAGTGCGTTGTTAGCAGGGATGTTGAAGAGTAAGGACCACACCGGCATCTAACCGGATCGAAGCATCGGTTGCAGATAAGTTTATATGCAGTTTAATGTGCTGCAGCTGAACAGCTAATTAGAAGAGCCTGTAAACTGACGTTAGCTGTGCACGTTTCCCCGGTGCATGTTTGTTTATTGGCTCGTTCAACAAACTAAAATCCAGATGTTTGTAAGTTAGATAAGAAGGAGACTCGAGCAGGAAAAGCTAGTGTGGGTTGTTCAGTGTGACCTTACTGCTCCATGCAAATACGGTTTAAAATCTCCATCTATGTTGATCAATAAGATAAGGTGCCCCGGCATTAAATAAAAAAATATGAAATATTATCTTTGATTTTTTATGTTTTCTCAAAGAATAAGACAAGTGATTTATAGATTTACACATATATGTGTGCTGTAACCTCTTCCTCTACTGTCTTTTGATAATCTACAGCTTATGTTTGTTTTCTATCTATAGGCCCCTTATATTCTCGTGCTTCAACTAATCCACGTGTATCATGAGGGACTTGCAGGATAATTACATACACTCACACCTGAGAACTCTTGACAGTCTCCTGCTGTCGGCCACTGACGGCGAAACATTGAATCATTTAAGGGTTACACACACAGCGCTAAAAGGAAACAGCCATGTTTGTGTTGGCGTGTGTCAGCCAGACAGAAGAAGACTTGGGAGAAAGGAGCGGAAAAAAACAAAGAGCGGAAAATGAGGGAGTGGGGAAGGGTAGGCCTGAGCACCACGGGGACATCACTTCCCCCTCTGTGGTTTCTGGCGTGGCACATTGACACCAACAACAACGCACCAGGAGTCTGTCACTTCTTCTTATTTACACCAGTAACGTTCCTTTCAAACATCAGACGTTCTTTAATCAGGGTTGAGGTTTGATCGTCAGTTCCTTCTTGTATAAAAAGGGGAACATTTCAACCTAAATTTGTGAGAGTAAACAGTTTTGGTTTTTATTTTCTTGCTCTGTTTCACATTAACTCGAGGGAACAATCCAAGAGCCTAAATGAGCCGACCGACTGGAGGAGTCTGGGGGTTGAACAGACAGACGCCTTGTTTCAGTGGCCTTTTCAGTTGTTGCGTTCATGGGGAGGGCGAGACGGCTACTGATTTGTTGTTATGATTACTGCAGTACTCAGACTATCTAGTAGTTTAGCTACATTGCCACAGATCTCACTTAATTTATCCCCCAGAGTGTAAGATGGAAAATTGTTGAAGCCTTATTAATATGAATGGGGGTCTTAGCTCAGTACGTACAGCCCCAGTTTCCTTTCCAGGAAAACCAGCTGGCCGTTAGATACGACACCTGTAATAAAAAAAAACCCTTTATAGTTATGTGTCCCTGAGGTAGTTTGTCAGGGACTATTTGATAAGGATCATGATTGCATTATGGAAGGATCTTGTAAGTGTTGAAATACATTTTTCCATTTGTTCCACTTTTATCGAGCACCTGGCTAAAAAAACAGCTGATTGTGCACATCTCCATTCTTCTTTTAAATACCACAGCAGTCGAGGCCTTTTCCAGTCAGTCCTTCCAGTCTCACCTGGAAAAGCCAGACTATTTTTTTATTTTTATTTTTTTTAATCGAATTTACAGATGACACCGAGACGTCATATTACAAGGTACAAAGCCCATTAAATAGGTTATAAAATTGAAAGAAAATTGAGTGGAACAATGTGTCTGAACACATTGAGTGGATTCGCTGGTCTTTAAGGAAGAATATCATTGTTGCTTCTCGCAAACGCTCCTCGTTTCACCAGGTGTAAGGTTTGCCCTACTTTCACAGACACCCTTATTTTATTTCGAACCATCTTATATACTCACAATGTATGACACACAAAATGTGAAATGTGAACGCAACATGCCGTGGCCTACTTTTGAGTACCTCTGTTGCAATCCTATCTGCAGCCACTGAATAGACGCGGTGTGAGAGATCCTGAACCGCCATTGTATGACAGAAGGGCTGAAAGAAAAAGAGGCTGGAGAGGCTCTGCAGGCTGGATTTATTCTCCATATCGGGTAAAAAAAAGCTTGAACTTCACTTTACAATCCAATGAGGATGTCAGAGGAACACGTCCTTGTATGAAAACATAATATAATCACACAAACACGCATTTCACACATTCCCCTGTAATTACAGTCCGACTCTCAACCATGTTGTGCTTTCACAAAGTCTTCTCTTTTACTTTTCTGCTCCCAGTGAACATAATGAGGGCTCAGGTGGCAGGGCTGGATGCTTTCTCTGGGTGGTGGCAATGCAGATGTTACCTGGTGGCTTCATGCTTTCCTCTGTGAGTGTATGTATGTATGTATGTATGTATGTGTGTGTGTGTTTGCAGGCCAGCTGTGATGGCCAGCTGCCCACTTTACCAAGGCCTTGGCAACTCCCCAGATGGTTGACCTAGATAGACACCGAAAGAGAGAAGAGAGAGAGAGGAAACGCACAAATGCACTCTCTTTGATAAACGTATACACACTCGGATGTACACCTGCACTGTGCTCAGAGATGCTCACGTAGTCTCATCAGGGCAGGTGTAGGAAGAGAGGCAGTTTTTCTAAGGTTTATTTTTGGGATGACCTCAAACTTTCCTGACGCAGCAATGTTTCATCAGTATGTGGTTCTCTGTTGTTAAAAGGTGTACTACCTAGCAGCGATCAGAAAAATGAGTTTGTTTAGCAACTTTTTAGTCGTTTTAAGCAGTTTGTATATTACACTGAAAGTCTGGACTATATGCAGGAACAGTAATGGCCTCAGTCCCAGGTCAGAAAAATTACCAGCACTCACAAATAAGTGTATGTCACTGTTTAAATGATGCACAGCAGCACCAAAACAGACACGGCTTTCTTCAATGTTATTGAAACAACTGTGTGTGTGACTCCTATCAAACAACAGCCAGGAACCTGCTGGAGATTACAGCCAGCTAATACACATTATCCAAACAGGCATCATCAATAAAACAGTACTAATAAGAAAAATAAGATATATCACATTATGTCATTGATTTACACATAGCGTTTATGTGGAAATATGTGAATATCCATTTTTGAAGAGACTCATATTAGTAAGAGAAATAGTAATCATAAAAACTAAGAGGAGGACATATGTGACATGGCAGATAGATTTACACGACAACAATGAAAATGCATGCACCAATCGTGCAAAAACCTCCATAGAAAATACAAAAACATATAAATGTAACAAGTACCAAGATAAAATATATATCTAATGAGTATTGGGAGGAAGAAATATGGGCTAATGTGATTGCAACAGTCAGGAAAGTGACTGCTAGATGTTCTGCAGATTCGGATCAGCTGCTTGTAATCACCAGCAGGTTCCCGGCTGCTGTTTAACAAGGGTCACACCAACAACAGCAACAGTAAAGCTGAAGAAAGCCTCGAGCTGAAACGTGTCCGTTTTGTTGCCTATTTATGAGTGTTGACAACGTGATTTGTTATTTTTGTGTATTTTGGATCGGCACCCATCGCTAAATCTAAAGAGCGTGAGTTGAGCACGCCAGTTCTTTCGTTTTAACTGTTCCCAGGTCAGCACATTTGGACCATATCTGGTATCCTTAAAGATTAGAAAAAGTTGACCTGTTTTCTAGAGGAGCAACCAAAACTGAAACATGCCGACACATGTGGATGAGGCCGATTCAGCTGCACAGGTTGTTGTAAGTAGATTTACACAATAGCAACTCAATCATCAAGAAAAATGTTCATATATCTGCTTAATAATTATGCTCCCGGCGACCATTACTGCAGCTTCTGTGTGTGTGAGTGGCTGGAAATGTACAAAAGTGTAGTTTTCCTTAAAGCAGAGGGGTGGCAGATCAGAAAAACAGTCATTAGTTCCTGTTGTGATAAAATATTGTTATTGTTGATTGTCATACTGAGCGTCTGTGTAGCCTGATTAAAATAAATAATATTAATAAATTACCTCGACTATTAAGACTAAAATTTCTTTTTTACCTGTCAGTGCCCATGATTGCTACTACTGTTGTGTGTGTTTGTGTGTGTTTGTGTTTGTGTTTGTGCGTGTGTGTGTTTGTGTGTGTGTGTGTGTGTGTGTGTGTGTGTGTGTGTGTGTGCAGTCATTATCCTCAATGTCACACCGCATTGCAGTGCAGTAAAAAAAACGTGTGGTTGTGTGTGTGTGTGTGTGTGTGTGTGTGTGTGTATTATATAGTCGATCCAACAGTTTCATGGCAGCCTTCCACCGGCATGTGTTTCACTCTGATGGTAGTAGTGAAATTTAAAGCGATTTGATTATTGAATAGATTTTTTTTAGCATCCTAAATAAACACATTTTAACCCATCTGATTCTTGTGTCGAGCTCACTCCACCTCAGTACATCAGTGTGTGTGTGTGTGTCTTAATTAATTTAATACCCCATTCTTGCGTCGTTTTCCCCTCAGCTACCAGATCTGTTTCCTTCACTGTGACCTTAAGTTTTCCTCCGCTTCTCCATAACACAGCGACTGGAAGGTCGTGCCGTCAGCAAGGGCAGCACAGCGGGGTAGAGAGATGAATTGGCTGAGAAAAGAGACTCATTTGTCATGAGAGAAAATGCTGACATCTGTGTTGTAACATATAATAAAGAGGGGGAGGACTATTAAAGGTGAGGAGAAATGTTCGGTGGTTCAGCATGACGTGAAGAAACACAGAAGGTGTATTGCTGAATATGAGCCACTGACTCGCATGTGTGTTGTGTTTTGAGGGGGACACGCGGTACAGTATGTGATTTATGATTGCTGTCAATTTACCATTAAAACATCCTTGAAACGATCCGCCGCTCATCGTTTACCCAGAACCTTTTCAATCTGATCTGACGTTTGTTTGGTTGTTTGTTTTTTTGTCTTTTTATTTTTATTGGTTTTGCAGTAAGTTGATCAGCCTGCGACTCAAACTTGAACTTGGATTTAGTTAGTGTTGCCATGACAACACACACACACACATCCGTCAAGATTGTCCCCTTAGATTGTTGTCAAAATGCTGTTCGGCTGAGCCTGTGTTCATATGAGGAACAACATGACGGCTGATATTCAGGGGAGCACCTCTGGTTTTTAGTTACATCTCAAATGATGATGATGATGATGATGAAGATGCCTTTCTGTTATGGACATATGAGTGATAACATATGAGTGATAACATATGAGTGATAACATATGAGTGTCAGTATAGAACAAATAAAGGACAGCTTTACACCACAGCCTCTTCCTCTAATCCCACCCTTCTTCTCTTATAGCTTGTGGCTGTTGTCTTTCAGGTGTGTATCTTGGCCTCAACACAGAGCTGCCCGTTGTTTCTCCGCACGCTTGCGTCGAACACACGTGCACACAAGCGTAAACGTTCACACACACCACTATTGGTCAACCACGAGCCAAACACCCAAAAGCCACAAGCTGTAGAGCAGAGCTGGAGGTGGACCACACCCAGCAGTGGGAGCTGATGGTAGGCTTGGGAACCAAAGGCAACTCCCATAGGAAGAATTAAGTTATTCCTTATTTAGAGGCCTTATTTAGAACAGAAGCAGGCTCCTGTTTGGAGTGACAAACCAGACAAAATAGCAGCTGGTAAACGATGGAGTTGCTTAATTCAAGTGGTCTTGTGTTGTTGTATATTATACATCGTTCTTGGATGGCTTCATAGTACTGTGTATATGTTTGTGTGTGTGTGTGTTTAGCTTGGTTTTTTTTTTTGTATGTATTCCCACAACCCCCTCGTTGTTTGGGCTCACTGTCAATGACAATGAGTGCTATGCACACAGTCATAATATTTACTGTATATTCTGCCATGAAACCACATAGAACGCACTGCAGCTCAGTGTTTATTTATGTATTTATTCATTTATTCGTTACCATTTTACCCTGCTTTTTTTCTACCAGTTTGGCATATCCACAATTTTGGGTTTTGTCACTTCTAGCCCTCGCTGTTGGTGACTGAGGGCGGCAGCCTGATTCACATGGAGCCACAAGCTGCTTGTCTTCCTGCCAGTGAGAAACTTCATCGGGAGGTCACAACAAACGTGACGGTTCGCACTGTCCTCTGCAGACTTCCAGCCCGTTTTACACAGCCCCAACCGACCAATACAATAGGCATCATCAGTGCAGTATCATGAACATATGAGCCTCATCATAACCTGGATGATCTCAACTTATCATTCATTATTATTAATATATCTGTCAAACCCTGTTTTTATCTTTTGTGTGTACAGTTTGTGACACTTGGAGGTTTCCACTAAAAGCCTCCCATCCATGTTACAGATTTCACCTGGTGACCTTCCTCTAACGTCTGAAGGATACAGCAGCATAACACATGTGATCAGTTACAGCAGTGTACTGAAAAATGAAAAAACGTCCCTCATTCTCTGTGTACTTACTGCATACTATTAATTATATTGTAGCAGTGCTGCCCTCTGCTGGACAAGTGTGAGTAAAACAAAAACACTGTCAGACATTCGTTGGTTACCGTGATGTTTTAAGAAAATAACAATACATGGTGGTACATCATCTCTCTCCCTTGAATGTCACACACACACTCACACACTCAGTTAATCACAATACAATCACACACGCGTAATTAAAAGATGGTTTAATTGAAATGGCATCTCTCTGTATGTACAGTATGTGTGAGAACAATCTAGGTCAGAGGGGGATTGTTTACTAGGACCCTGTAGCCTCTGTGTGCGTGTGTCCAGTGGTTACTGAGGCATTGACCTAATTTTTGGCTGAAGGCCGTGTACTGTTGAGGTTTACAGTCTCACACACACACACACACACACACACTTGACTGACTCTGTCTTTCTTTCATAATCAACCTCTCTGAACCTTAGTCTGACCTCGTTCTGAAGTGTCTCGACTATCTTTTTACTCCTTTTTTCTTGATCATCTCCGTCTCTCTCCCGTGTCTCTCTCTAACCACCTGATGCACCCTGACTCCAGCCTCCAAACAGCTGAGAGGAGGACCAACACCTGTTAGACCCTAATATGACTAACACACACACACTCTCCTACTCTGTCTCTACTAATCTCTCACACATAGTCTCTCTCTCTCTCTTCTCTCTTCTTGCCAAACTCTACACAAGATGAGGTCCAGTGAGTGTTGCTTTAGGAACGTGACTTCCTCACAAGGCAATGAAACTCTACTCCTGTCTGGACATTTTTCATCTGCCTTCATAATCACTTTTTCAAGCACTGTTGTTGGATTATTTTATTTTTATTACAACTGCTTTGACATGCAGCTGAAACACGCAGGTAAACTTAAAATTGTAGGTTTTTCATCAGCATCTGAGGGAACCTTTTTTTTTATTGTTTTTATTATTCTTCTCCAGATGTTAGAAAATGTGGCAGAAAGGCAGATAAAAGAGAAGTCAGAACATTTCCTTGCTTTAAACTCGATTGTTAGCTCTACGGCTTTTGGTTTGTGATACCAAATGTTTAACGAGGAATGCTTAGAAATGCTAATGAGCATGTTTTGGTTTCGCTGGAGGGTCTTTTTTTTTTTTTAGGACATCTAATGACTCTGCAGAGTTTGACCTTTGACCTGCTTTGATGCTGTAAGTGTTTCCCATTGCTGGTGTTTAATTGGACTACGCTATTATAGTACATTTTTCAATACTTTGACTGTTCTTCAACACAGTTTAATAGTATAAACTCTTAGATTCAAATGTACAACTTACAAATTCCTAAAAAAAAAAAAAAAAAATCATCCCACTGAGTCTATTTTTAGGCCTTTTTAAAAAAAAATGCTTTTCAGTCGCAGTTGACTGTGAATACATGTATGAACCGACAGATGGGCTCACCACAGTAGCCTGGATCGCTCGCCTGTGAAACTATTTAAGAGGTTGTTTTCGTCAATGGTTGTATTTCTCTGTCAAACCACGGCAAAAGGCCACCAGGAGTTGAATTGTTATTTGGAGCCTGGAACGTCTTTTAAATTCAGGCCGGATAACCGCAGCGTACTGCGCTGCTTCACCGCAGCCTCTTTCCTTCTCTCTGTTAGACTGGTGATTAAACTCTCTGCCTGTGAAACTGCGTGAACCTCTGCAGGGCATGCACCGACTCCATTCTCCCATGTCCACAGCTTTTGCACAGTCTCTATAAATTCAAGTGGAAGAAGTAGAAGGAAAAACAAAGCAAAAACAAAACAAAACAAAACAACCAGCCGAGGCAGTTGTGGTGAGACTTGGCCAGCCGTAGTTATGATTGGCACGTACACAGAAGCATGAATGAATTTGCATCTGGAGTATATTTCACTTCTCTGCCTTACAACTCTTATCCCGAAAGTCTTTTTCTGTCTCTCTCTGTCTTCCTTTTTCACTCTCTTCTTTTTTTTTCTCAGTTGCCTTCTCACTTTCTTTTTCTGTATGAATCGTATTTTTAACTCCATGCGACTAATTTGCAAACTTCTATCCCAAAACCTCTAATTTGCTATTCTAAGACTGTTTTATATGAAGCAGTGGGAGGGGAGCAGGGCAATGGTGACCTTAAACAACCCCACAGGTTGCAGATCCAGCTCCTCTGTTTGATGTGGGAACATTTTATTTTTTTTTCATCTTATTCTACCTTTCCTCACTGCATCTCCCTCTCTTCATTTCCACATCTCTGGCCTGCTTTGCTTCATCTCTTTATCTCGCGTCCTCACTCGAGGGTTTTTCCTCTATATCCTCCGCTCTAATTTCCTTTGCTCTTCTCAAGCTTTTATGTCTCTATTTCACATCACCCTCTTCTCTCAATACTTTACTATCATTTCTATCCCCAGCTACTGTATCTTCTAGAAAAGGCTTTGGAGCTTTTAGGCATTGGCATTTTTTTTTTCTTTCTGGGACATCTTTTTAACACCCGCCTGTAGACTTGCTGTTATTTTTAGCCAGCCCTCTGTGGGCTTCTTCTTGAATTTTTGTGTTTCTTGAATCAGGAAGGGTTCACATATCATATCGTCTTGGTGACACAGGTAAAGGACAACTTCTCTAAATAATTTACATAATTTCATATTTCATGCACATGTGGCACAGTGATAATAGATATATGTTTCAGACCGTTTCTGGTTCAGCCGTCTCTACACGAAGCATTATTGGCGTTTGAATTCGGCGTGATCGTTATATCCTTGCTCTATTGCAACACCTTCAGCCAGGTCAGTCGTAAGCAGAGACGACTTACAGTAAGTTGGATTTAATGGATGAAATCAGAAGCCTTTTAAAATGAAGCTCTCTGTGTTTAATGTTTCAGAGGCCTTTTTAGAGTGCTGGCCTGTCAAGAACAACAGGAATGCATGATCCATAAAAGCTCCTCGATTACCGTGTCAGTGACGGTGTATAAAAAAGCGCAATAAATCCTGCACTGTTTCACTAAATGTAGATGTAAACACCCTCTAATCTCCTTAAAATCCTCTAACGTCACCTTCACCTCATAGTGGTGTTTTCAGTTTGAATCCAGTGTACTGGAGTTTAGCCAAAACAAGGAAGATCATGTTACTGTCTTCAGTTCTACATGAGTGCAGGATATATATATATAATGCATAATGCATTGTACATGTACCATCATCAATATCACTCCATGTTACACACGGTGCAAGCTGCATGTGTTCATGTTGCATGCAGCAGACTGCTGTGCTTTAAAAAAAAGGACATTTGACTGTAGCTTGGATTCAGTAGACTTTAGATAGACATCTGAATTCATTCTGGGCACAAAGCTGTTTAGTCCTGAATTTTATTAAGAAGGGCTTTTTTTTTTTTTCAAACTAAAAAAAAATAAAAATAAAGGAAAACACAGCTGACCAAGCAACCGCATTTTAACTGCTTAGCTCACTTTACTCCAGCACCAAATGTTTACCTTCTGGAAATATCCAACAGTCATGAGAACAAGACAAGCAGACCTGTAACACACATACGTCTGTTACAGTAACTCGTCTGTCAAGCTCAGTAGAGTTTCACTAAGCGATGTCGTCGATGTCCCGTTACTCGCTGTTTACGATGGAAACACGGGCCGTAGCTGGAATTCACACCGGAAACGGCCTCAGTGGGCTGCGTTGGTTAAGGAAGCAGTGACACAATGAACAACCCATGATTACAACCCAGGAAGTCCAGTTGGAGCGAGAGATGTCTGCGTTTAAAAAAGCTTATCACATCAAAACACTGCACAGGACAGGATTGCAATACTCACAGATTTTACAACGGCAGTTATCACAGTCTCACTGTCATGACTTCCTGGATCAGTGGAACAGAAAACATCATTATTTCCATCTAACCACAGTTTCCAGTTGGCTGGTGACACTTTGATTAAATCCAGTCTTGTAGGCTTTAACAGGTTGATGGTCAGTCATTGAGGGACAGTATATGTGGTTATGTCTATAGCTATAGTGTAGTCTACTTACATTCAAGGGAACATTTTACTATTTGTATTTAGATAATTCTCATAAGGAAACCTTGGAATAGCACCCAGGTTATATTGCAAGGAATTATTTAAAAATGTTCCCAAGCTTTGTTAATGGATTCAGTTACAGTAACTGGAAAAACCTGAATTCTATTTGGAGCATGAATCTCGTGTGTGTACCTTTTTCTTGGCTCCTGTATCTACCACTAAGTGGGGACACCGTGTCCTGTCAGTAGTCGAGATCTGTCAGTGACTCTGCGTTCAGCCAAAATCTCTGCTTCTTACGTCCTTGGAGCTGACTGACTTTACTTCTCTCTCTCCCTCCCAGGCTTTTCTGATCACTGACATCACAACAAAGCCAACCGTGAGTACACTTTTTTTTTTTTTTTCTGTCTAATTTTTCCATATCTGTTATTTCAGTCACTTTTCGAGACTTGTTTTCTTCTTCCTTTCCTGTCTCTTTTTTTTTTCTTTGCGCACAACTAAATTTCTTGATAAGCCTTAGTGCAAACTAAATGTATATTACTTTTCATCTGAACTAAAATAACTGTTGCAAAATGTTTTAAGATATGGGTTTTCCACAAAAAAAAAAAAAAAAAAATCTCATAACTTGTCCACAATCTGTGTATATGGAAATATTTTTAGTTTCAAAAGTTAATCTTCCGGAAACAAAATATCTCCTATTTCACTAAAAAAAGTCCATGCTGTGTGTTTGTGTGCTGGAGGCTTCAAGTTTCCACGCTTGTCTTCAAACTAGTTTTGTGAAATCAAACATACACACCTTAAACTCAGTTTAAAAAGTGACCACAGAGAAACTTTGACTTTCAGCATGAATATCAAAAACAGATTTCTAATGTCAACCTCTGCACAGTGATTATACCTTTATAGTGTTAGGAGATTCCTCCTTTTTTCATCTTTATATTTGGAGCTTATGGGATATTTTAGATAGTTGTAATTACACAATATCACCACTAGATGGAGGCAGAATATTTCTATTTTAGTTGCCTCAGGTCCTCCATACTCACAGAGAATATGCTTGATAGAGAAGAGTATGCAAGACAAAAAAATATAGAGACCTGCAGGGGTGATTTGATTTGTTTTGACTTTTTAAAAATGTTTTAATCTACTTTATGTTTTTCTGACTTAAGCTTTTCTGTCTACATATGAATGTGTGTGTGCGTGAGCATTTTGAAACGTGTGTGTTTTCTGCATTAGAGATACCTTCAACGTTCATACAGTACAGCTGCAGAAACGTGATGAACTGTAAAACAGAGATCGTGGGTGGGTGAGGTCGTTGGAGATACTTTGAGGAAGTAATGAGACGGGTAGCGAGTTTGATTCTGCTCCCTGTGTTAACACACAAACCGTCTGAAAACGTGAATCTCCACTTGTTCCCCCCCTCCTTCTTTTTCACACTCTATCGCCTCCTCTCTCTGACTTCTGATAGGGCAGACATGGAGTCAACAGAGTAGAGAAAAAACAGCGAGAGGAGGAGGAGGAGGAGGAGGACAGGGAGGGAGGCAAAGAGAGTTCGGATACAAGGGAAAGACTAAAGTAGAAACAAAGAGACGCTGCAGGTGTGTGGAGTTGGTCACTTTGAGAATATCGATAGCATGACAGCACGAACTGGACACGTGTCGACGGAGGAGAGGTAGACCACGTGTCTGTGCTCACAGTGAGACTCCAGCAGCTGAAGTTTTATTTGGTCCAGGTTAGTTTAGTGTTCGTCGGAGAGCTTTTCAGTTGATTTTTTTGTCTCGGTGTAAGTCTTAAACCAAGCCATGGCCCTTCTTACCAACGGCGCGCAGAATCTGGGCTCCTATTACTGCCTCATCCGGCGCAGGTTCAAGAGGAGGCGCAAGAAACGCTCTGAACGCAAAGGTAACCCTCGCAGACCGAGAGTGCTGCTGAGCTTGCTTGTTGTAGATCTTTTAAGTTCTGTTCGTGACTGGCAAAGAGACGAGAGCTGTGCACCTGCTGTTTCACTTATCTGACGAGTTTTAAGTCGTTAATGTCATCAGCAGAAATCTGTTCATCTGTTCTTGCTTCTCTGTATAAAACACTCGGTGTCTCACAGCTGGTTTTTTTAATGGCTCCATGAGTCTACATGATTTAACTTTAGACACTTTAAATGGTAAAGTTTATTTTTGGTGATTTACATGTGGAGAAACGTCATTGATTTAAAGTTATCTGTATTTTACAAGAAATGTGCTTTTTTTTTTCTTGCCATTCCCATCAAAGATTCATCTTGTCAAAATGATCTTTAACAGATTTTGACAGTTAAGCTGAAAATTAAGTAAAAACGGATTATAAATGTGTTTTTGAGTGATTATGTTATCATAAAAAAGTATTAGATGTCTGAATTATAATTAATTTTTTATCTTTACTCTATAAGTTTATTGTAAAAACAAATACTCCAGTCATAAAACATTGATCATGATTAATACATGATATTTATATCATGATAACATCATATTTATAAGTTTGTTATTTGAACTATGGATCATCATTAAACTATTAAACAATACAAATAAATGTAAACAGGATATATGTGCAAATATAAGCTTTTTTTGTTTTTCCCATAGTCATAAATAAAAATATATTTCTATTTTCACAAACATGTTTGCTGATATAAACAAAACTATAAACAACAGCAGAAAACATGAATAACGAAGTCTTGTGCTAATCACCTGGCAATCAGTTCGAGTTATATGTAGTTTATATTTCAACCACAAGTTTGTGTTAAATTATGAAAACAAACGTGCAAATATATATATATATATATATCTATAAATCAGGTTTAATTAGTCCCATATTTTGCATGTCTGTGTCCTGCTCAGCCTTCAACCCTCAAAGAAAGAAACTTTTTTATTTTTTATTTAATGAATTGTAATCATTTATCTATTGATTATAGATACACAACCTGGTTATTTAAATGAGACCGCCTCTCCTCCGCGTTGCCTCGTCCTCCTCGATCTCCGTGTCTGTGAGCCCCACAGACGCTCTAAGCTTTTCTCTCCTGAGTTTGCTGCTCTGCTTTGGGGATTAGCCTAACAGCAAAGGTAGTAATTACTTAGGTGGCCACAGCTCACTGGCAGTATTAGCCATGTCTCAGCCACTTGCTTTGACACCCACCGCTCTCCACCACCACCACCACCCCACCCGCCTCCTCAAGCCGGGTCCATTCATCCAAGTAAATCCACCGCTGCTGATACTGCATTTTTACCCCCCCGATTTGCACTCCAGCTCCGCTCACTCGGAGACTGACTACGTCCATCAGCATTACACAGGTCTGTTTCCCGCCTTTTTCCACTCTCCCTTATCACCACGGGAATGAAAGTGGGACTTTTTCAACACACGGAGAGAAGCGATGACTAAGCGGGACTTTGAGCCAATGTTGCTTTTCTTGCTCTCTGCCAGCTTTAATAAGCCACACTGGGAGCTCCCTGATAAGTTGCTTAGTACTTTAGCTCCTCAAGAGTGCTCATACGTTAGCAACTAATGCTAGCGGCGTGGGTGAGGTCACATTACTTACTGAAGACAATCATCGGTAGAATAATGTGACGCTGACTCTTTGCTTGGCTCCCTCTGCAGTGAGCTCGGAGTCAGCACCACCCGGCTGGACTGGATAGTCCTCCGTTAAGTGCAGATTAGTGTCTTCCACAAGGACACTTCAACATGTCAGTACAGGGGTTGACCAGGGTCAGCTGTTTGAAGAGCCACGTCTGAAACCCTCATACTGATTACTCGTTTCACTCACAGTTTAACACAATGTCATGTTGTCAGCTCACCGGGAAAGTTAAATGTATGTGTTTTAAATGCTGAATTTGAACCTGAACCTGAATCATCCTAAAGCTGTCAATAACGATGACTTCAATAACAGAGGAGCACAGTGAATATTTAGTTTCCCATCCAAACCAGTCTTAAATATATTGATTTAGGTGTAATCGAGTTGAGTCATTCTTCAGCCTACACGCCCCTGCAGGTGTTTTCCTGCTGGTTACGCCTCTCCTCGGGTCATACTTGTTTTACTTCCAGTCCAGTTATAGGTTAAAATTAAGCATTTCAAACCAACGACCAAATATTTTTCACATGTATCCCCAAATCAAGGGTTTAAATCAAGGGACGATGGAGGGTTTGCTGTGTTGTTGCTGCCAATATTTGTTAATTTAAGCCATTTATCTTCTCTCAAGTTCTGTTAATTCATCTTTAATACAAGTTTATAGTATTATATGTTCTTGTTCCTTGAAGAATCGTATGTGAATACAGCATATTATTAGTATAATCTGCAACTCTAATGCAAATCTTTAGTTGTATATATGGTAGCACTGTCATGTATTGATGGCGTAACCAGTGAGCGTGTAGATAATCATATTTTACCATCGCTTTATGAGTGAATTACCATACAGGCACTACAGTCACTTTTTAAAATGCTCAACTTAAGCATATCTTCCATGTGATGAGTTCTTCAATGCATCTCTCATAAATGTGCCACGCCATGACACTCGTAGGCGATGCTTTCCAATGGGCCGTATATGAAATATGGGAAATGGGGGAACAGAGGGCTTTTCTGCCACGCCAGCGAAATCTCCAAAATGAGCTTTTGCAACTTGAATAGGGGGGTAGACGAGGGGGGGTGCAACGGCTGACGCTCACAATCCATCGCTGGGGGAAAGATTTTACCTACAAGATGCATCCTTCCTTCCTTCCTTTCTTACTTCGTCTTTCTTTCCTCCCTCCTCATTTCACTCGTTCCTTTACTTACTGCACCCCGTTTTTCTTTTCACATATTCTTTCAATTATTCACTACACATATTCACATATTCATGCATTCTAAATAAATACTAAATATAGGCTGTTGTATGTACCGTAGACACAAAAGCAAATAGATGTACAGCGTCTATAAAAGCTCAGACAGACCGATTAACATTCAACAACAGCAACAATAGAAATCAAATAGAAAACACTGCAATATTTATGCATCTGACAATAAAAAAAAAAAAAGCTGATGATTATGAGCAGTGCCTCATTTATTGGCATAACACATTCAGGCTACCACAAACACAGCAGCGCTCTGTCATGATAAGAAATGAGTTGTGTCTGCCTGTCTCAATGTAATTAGCCTTGATTAGCATGCTGCTAATGACTGTAACAGACTGACAGAGTGGGTGGGGGGTGGGGGGGGGGAAGACATTATAGCGAGACTGCACAAACAAGCTAGGTGTGTCTAGTTGGCAGAGAAACACTTCACAGCCCGGGATATGCAGGCAGGAATGTGTTTCACTGCAGAGATAAACTTCATTAGTGTAGCTGCATGTCAGTGTAGATTCAAATGGATGCAGATATCGTAATGTTTTGCTCACATCTCGGGTGTTGCAGAGAGGAATTTATTTGGTAATGGGACACGACATATGGTGATAAAAATTTGATTTTACAAAAAAACCCCCCAAAAAAACCAAACAAGAAACACATGTATTATGTATAAAAGCCTTGTAAAGAGGGAAACTACATATATACATACAAATATTTGTAGTGAAGCCTTCGCTGTGTCTGACTATATATCCGTCCTCCTTCCTTCTCTTCCCTCCTGCCTCCTACATTCGTCCTCTTAGGGTCTATGAGCACTTTCTCCCTCCCTCTGTCACCTGTCACAACCTTTTTCATTTGGCAGAGGTTTCCCACCTTGTCTTCTCACCGCTGTCCATCGTCTTGATTCTTCTCTGCCTGACACAAGGTGTGAAATTTTAACTCCTCGATAAAAGTGTCGCAGGCACACACACACACAAACACACACACACAAACGCAAACAAATGTACATGGATGCACTTGTGCCTTTGTACAACATTTATTGTCAGATCTTCACGGCCTGAGACATACACACAAACACGTTCAAACGCACACACACACACATGCACGTCCCTCTTTCACCGAGCAGGATCCCAGTGTGTCTAACCTGGCCTTGAATGTGACAAACGGTGTTAGCTTTGAGCACCGAGCATCCAGGCGAGGAGAACAGGACAGACGAGGCAATTGTGTGGGAGGTTAGATGGACGGAAGGAAAAAACCTGACACACTTTCTTTTTTTTTTAAAGTAAACAGCTGCTGCAGAGACTGCAAATGCCCTGGATTTCTAAAACTTTTCACAATGTTCTTGAACTCTTTTTGACATCAGCTGCTTTAGTGTCGGCCACAACAGCACAACAACACAACAGTAAAGCAAACAACACCGTTAAATCCTTTGGGAAAATGCTGGCCAACTAGACTAGAGTCTCGTTTTTAGGGGAACCGTCAGATTTAATGTTTTCTCGGCTTCTAGTTTTGGGCTTTGTAAATACTACAGTTTGTATTTGTGTTATATATGTGTGTATTTTTCTAGATATTTGTGTGCACATTTGAGTTTTCACAAGTATTTCATATTCCAGGGTGCTCTGTTTGGTGTATTGAGCATTGAGCACGGCAGTGGCGGGTCTTCTGCGAGCTGCACGTGGTCATATACCCACACAAAAACACACGCATACATCCGCACACCTCCAAACACACTCAGCCATACACTCCGATCCCCACAGGCGCTCGGTGCCTATGCTGTGTCATAAATCAGAGCTGTCAAATAGATTTTACAGCTCCTAGTGAGAAGAGGGAGAGGCAGCCACCCAACAACCTTGAAAAGATGGAAGAAAGCAAAAGTAGAGTTTTATTATTATTAAATCTGATACCTGGACCTAAGCAATCTATAAAGAATGACGGGAGAGTTTTTCACTGCAGAGAGCATGAGTGTACACGGGAGACGAGTTTAGTGGTAAACATGATGTGCTTTTCCAGCAAGCCCAGATCAAGTCTTCCCATGCATGTACTACGGTGTTGAAAGCAAGCGAGTACAGCTGCCAGACTTTCTTGATATCGATGTAATTCACGACGGAGTCTCTCGGTTAAACTGTCTGGCGTTTGAGGCTATTTTGAGTTAGTTATTTCACTCATTTATATTCCCTTAAAAAGAAAAGCCTTGTAGAGAGACTTAATTGGGGTTGACGTGAATAGAAAAGAAGTGTAAAAAAAAAAGCCAAATTATGGGGTGTTATGTGACTCACTTCCTGGAGTCTCAGCTGGTTGCCTGGCAACTGCTCGCAGCCAAGAAATAGTTTGGCACATAAAAAGCCAAATTGATCTTTATATGCATTGTTGTTTTTGTTGTTTTTTTTGAATGGGTTAAACAATAAAACATAGCGTGTTCATTAGTTGGCTTCAGAGGTAATACCTTATATGGTGTTTATGCTAAGCTAAGCTAACCAGCTGCTGGCTCTAGTTTTATATTTAACAGACAGATATGAGAGTGGTTTCAAACTTCTCTTCAAACTCTTCACCAGAAAGCGAACAAGCGTATTTTTTTTTCAGTTATGTTTTGCTCGAACTATTCATTGTATCATCCAAACTCATCCGGCTAAAAATTCGTGGGGGAGGCTCGTCGGATGTCAGCGTGTGAATGGCTGCCTCTTAATATGCAGAGTGGATGAAAGCATGTACGTCTTGCAGTGGGGCTCAGAAGGCAAATCACTTCTGGCAGGCTAATTCACTGGTCATTAGAAGGGCCAAATTGAATAATGGACTCTGAGGTAAGTGTGTGTGTGTGTGTGCGTGTGTGTGTTTGATGAGACAGGGAGGGCGATGTTGGGTGGCCGTACTCTGTGGCCTCCTTACCTCGGCCCATCAGTTTCAATCAGGCAGCACGACAGACACTCCCCTTTCTACCACGACCCCTCTCCATTAGGCCAACGCTCGGCACACGTGTACTCCATTACAGTGCATTACCTGGTCAGTGCCTGGAGACATCACCTGAGGAAGCAACAGAGCGCAAGAGAGAGAGAGAGAGAGAGAGAGGAAGGCTCTGACCATACAGAGAAACCCTGATCCCATTTCTATTAAAATTCTTCTTCCCCTTTCTTGCTTTCTCGGGGTAATCACCGGGCTGCCAACGCTTTATTGGGAAAGTAATGGGATTCTAGCAGGGCGAGAGTAGCACTCACTTATCTAACATCATACATGGACAGTTAACAGTGATCTCTGCATTCTTCCTTGTATGTCTTTATTTTACGCTCCACTCCTTTTCTTCTTTTTTTTAGTCTCATTGCGCCGTCTGATGTGTTCAACCATCTATTCTTCGTTTCTTAAAGGAAACTTTCCGGCACCGTCTGAGTTTTTATCTTCTTCCTGCATTTCCTTATCTCTGACTATAGATCATAAAAAAAAAAAAAAAAGATTTCCATATTTGAAATTATCTGGCGCATCTTGGCATTCAAAGCTTTGTCACGTTGAATGGTGACTTTTTTATTTATTTATTTTTTATTATTTACTTCACACACGGGCAAAATTCACTTCCAGTCAATAAAAAAAGAGCTTCTGGGTTGGATGAAAGTATAAACTTGAACTTTGTCAGAATAAATCAAAAATAGCGATGAAGTAAAAAGTAAAAACCTATATTTGATATTTGGTTATTCAAGCAGAAAATCCTTCTGTATCACACTAACACCAACAGAAACACATTTTAATTCCTTAAACGCAGCTCATTTCAAGAACAACCAGAATATATCACTTCATATTAAACAACAAACAGGCCTGCAGTGTTCCCATTGAGCGGAACTGTACCTTGTTAAAGTTAAATAGGCCTGATATGGTCTGTAATGTGATTTTTTTTTTTTTTTTTTGGAGAATACGGTGCAGGACTGGAATGGATCGGAGTGGTAACTGTGCCTGGTGGGCCTATCAGTCTGTGTTAGTGCTGCTGAGAGGGCTGTCTCATAGGCGGGCTCTCCTGCACCAGCCATTTCCCGTGGCCATTTGTCTTTGTCCACTTTCTTTCCCTTTCCTTGCCCCCCTCTTTTTTTTTTTTCCTCTTTCATCTCCTCCTCCACCTCATCTTCAATTCCTCATTTTGGACTCCCAGTCTTGTTCGATCTGTTTCTCTTCTCTTTTCTTCTCCTCTCGCCACAACTCTCCTTGGTTTCTCTCACTTTTCTGCTTTTCTTTCTTGCCATTGACTTGATAAACAAGGTTGTGTTTTCCCTCTTGTCAGTGGACGGTAGAAACATTCATTTGGTTTATTCAGTCACTCTTCAGAAAGCTGTAGTTCGGTTTTTGCTTAGTGAACCAATTAAAACCAGTGAGTCAGTTGGTTTAATATTAAACAGGGTTGTTCTTGACGTTAGGTCACCGCAAATATGCCTGTTGCTCGTTAGTGGCAGCTTGAAACTTTACTGATCTATAACACATGAGACATTAAGGTCAGATAAAGTCCTGATTATCAATATATATATGGACGATAGACGACTGTGTCATTATCAGATTATCAGAATGAATTGCAGATTTCATTCATTCATCTTCACGTTGTGTTGACGCTGGTTGATTTTTTTGTTTGACGGTGTTTGTTTTGTCATAACTAATCAGTAGTGAGAGACGGATCTGTTCGGCCAGTGGTTTCTGTTAGTGCTTGTTACTGTAGGAGCAGTTAACTTAATGTTTTTCACGATGATCCAATAAATATGATGATGTACGCGTCGCTGTTTCAATAAGCTGACTTATAGACCTGCATCTGTCTCAGTCGTGGTTTTAGCTAATTAACTTGCTAACTGTGTTAGAAGATCACATCACTGTTCTTAATTTAATTGGCTCTCGGTTGTTTTCCTCAATAGGCAGAAACACAACCATCAATACACACAACAACAGCGTCGTCATTTAAAAATGTCTGGAACCAGACTGTCGTTATATCTGCTCCTTACAAATAAAGAGGTTAGACCAAAACCAAAGTAAAAATAAGTTTAATATATAATATTTCTCAGTAAAACACAGAAATCTTACCTGTATATCTAGTTATTGTGTTTGTGTGTCCATCTACACCCTTTGTGTGTTTATATACACCGTTATGTGTATTTGTGTCACTCATGCCGTCTGCAACGTGTTGCACCCGAGGCTGAGCAGTCGGCCGTTCTGGCCTCGATGGAGACAGGAAGCGAGGGCAGCCATTTAGCTGCAACCTCCTCTCTGGCCCAGTAGCCCCTTACTCGCCTCCCTCCCTCCCTCCCTCCTTGTTGGCTGGTGCTGAGGGGGAATCATAGCCACTCACTCTGATGATTTATGACCACACCAGAAGCCAGCCTAAGTTTGTGTGTGTGTTTGTGTGAAATTGTTAGAGGAAGGAGGAAAAAAAAAATCGAAAAAAACAAGTAAGAACATTTTTTTTAAAAAGGAAAATATATGAGAGGAGTTTTAAGCTTCGAGCAGAATGATAAAATTTGAGTCTGTGTGTTTTGGGGTTTTTTTGCCTTATGATTTACGTCTTTTTGTTGCACATACGGTACTGAGTCGTGTACAGTATGTTGTTCTTCTGTGTTCATGTGCAGGGACGCCATTATCTCTCAGCTGGCCTTCATAAACTGGCCTATCACTGTCTCCTCC
Source organism: Pampus argenteus (assembly GCA_036937835.1). Classification (NCBI taxonomy): domain Eukaryota; kingdom Metazoa; phylum Chordata; class Actinopteri; order Scombriformes; family Stromateidae; genus Pampus; species Pampus argenteus. The sequence goes on along the minus strand of CM072872.1, from coordinate 4,902,764 downwards.
TCGCTCGTCCATGAACCTTGACTCTGCCGGCCTTCTGAAATGCAATCTCCCATAAAACCCATCAAATAAAAAATTCATATTGATACTTCTTCTTGCCTCTGCTTTCTCCACCTTCCTCCTTCTCCCACCAGCAGCGGTCCACGATGACAAACGATCGACTGTGAGATATTAAAGTCGGGAACACAATGAAAGACTGACTCTCTCCTCTTTCTACACCTCTGAGGGTGAAATATAATTCTATTATATTTACATTAAAAGGCATTAATCTGATCTTCTTATACATGGTGAGATACTAAAAGTGCAACAGTTAATATGTTATAGTAAACTTCACAGCCTTAATGTCTAACATCCATTATTTCAATAATTCCTTATTACAACTGAAACAAAAAAACTGATTTAATTTATTCTCAAATGTGGGAAACGTGCTACTTAACTTTCTCATATACGACAGTGAATTAAATATCTTTGTCTCTTAGACTGTCGGTTGGTGTTGCCTTTATTATTATTATTATAATATTGTTTTAATATTTTATGGAAAAACAAGTTAATCCAGAAAATAAATAGTTCATTGCATCCCGGCTTCCAATTAATTTCGAGTAAAAGTGTTCGGTGTTGGATTTTCTTTTGCATATGTTTCGTAATGTACTTAAGTCACACACACACACACACACGCACGCAGGAACTGAATTTCAGCCGTGCACCTCTGAATTAGCCGTGCCATAGGGGCTCAAGTGGTAGTGGGTGTGCAAGGGGCTCTTAACTCCCAGCTGAGCCGTCGTGTTGGTCCATTACCCAGCGAGTCCTGGCATGCTACCGTAATGCCATCTGAGAAGTCTGTCAGACCAAAACAGTCAGTTAAACAGACTGCTGGCCAAGCATGTGGCCTGCTGCAAATGACAAATGTGATGCAGCGGATCTGATAATGACTGATATATTTAATTAAAACATTTTTCACCAGCAGTATTATCATCAGTACAGTAGTTGTAGGTTCAGTAGGCTGCCGTAAGCACTGAGCTTCACTCAACTTTACGCATTTGTAAGAATGATGAAAACATATTTCCCGTTAGGAACGTAGTTTCTATACAAAGCATGAGTTTTAAAGGTCAGCAGTAGCTGTACATTTCACTAAATTAGTTCTCACTTAACGTGCTTTCTCTCCTCAGAGGATTTTCCTTTAAAGTGTCCTTTCATTCACAAGGTCTCTCTTCTGTTTACAGCTCTTCACTTGGCTTTTCATCAGGGGCCACGTTGAAGTCAACACATCTCTTCTGTGTTTTTCACTAAGTTTGACCTTGTTGAAGTTAGTTGACAAAGTTACATGAAGTAAAAAAAAAAAAAAAAAAAAAAAGTTAAGCTCAGATCTTTTAGCATGGTTTTTGACTATTACCTCAAGAAGTAACGAGAGCATGAAATCATCAAATCGCTTAAAGTGAAGACAACAAGAACAAACAAATATTTATTGAATAAGATAACAAATCATTTGGATCAAGAATTCCTCTAAGTTACAGTTAGATGTCGGTAAAACGAGGGATGTTTTTCGCATCGGACAGAAACGTTGCGATCGCAGAGATAATTATGTACTCGACTCTATTTGTGCGACGACGCGTGCTTTGCCTTTTCTGCTTTCTGTGAGTGTCAGGAGCTGAGCGGGGCCTGTTTTTAAGAGTCTGTCTTGCTCCTGTCAGTACAGGCTGCTAAAGAAAAAAACCTCTGAATATGCTGTTAATGTAGTCTGAATGACAGTAGTAGATTGTCTAAGGGGCCATTAGTTGGTGTCAGTGACACTCCCTGTCGACACTGCAGTCTGAAAAATTATAAGAAGAAAATGATCTGTTTCCATTAGAGTTGCGTTAAACGGGGTCTGTCTGCGTTCGAAGCTGTGGCTCCAAATAAAACACACACACACACACACACACAAGAAAAAAACCTACCTTTTAATACTGTCAGATGTTACCAAGCATGCAGCGTATGTGTAGCCTTCCCTTAAACTAAGTTTCTTTTCAATCACAGAGGACCCCACATAGTGAACGATGGAAATATCAAATATAAAGTAAAAGAGACGAGTGCTTTCTTCAGTGACTGTATGATCACTGCAAACAGCGAACATTGGAGATGACAGTAGGATCTAGTTTAGAAGCTATTATTCCATCAGTGGGCCGATTGTCATGTCAGCATTGATACTAATTACAACTGTGTCTCCTTGTGTCGTTTGTTTAGTGACATTGCATGTTTTAACTGCAATATAAAGGGACATTTACTAATTTTCCAAAAATATTCTCTTACAAAACGAAATTCCTGAGTGGTCCAGACATTTTTTATATTTTTTTATATTTTTTTATATTTTATGATTTTTTTTTTGGGGGGCACTTTTTTTTCAGCACATCACAGTATTAAGAAAAATCGCTCACTTCAACAGCTGCCTCGGGGGGCTTTTCTGCAGATTTCTATTATATTATATCTCCACCCTTGATAAAAAGCCACATTCAGACAGAAATATTGCCACTAAACATGTTAGAGAAGGACATGAGCTCGAGTTAAGGACGTTTTGTGATCATGGCACCAACACAACAGAAATCACTGTGGATTATATGAAGAAAAATACAGAGAAAACAATCAAATCGGATGAACTGTACCACACACAGTGTAGAAACGAGTTAGGGTACAGGTCAACGAAAGGACACTTCAAAGATATTGCCACTAAATAAAAAGGCTAAGTGTAGAAACCTTGACCGTGCTGCCTGGATATGTGCTGGATGAAGTATTTAAACGTTTTGCTACAGCGCTAATGCATTTCGGCTCAATGCATTTTCTCCTTGTGCCACATTTCCATAACATTTTACCTTTGATATAATGATCCGGTTGTAAACGGCGCTACTGATGCGGTGCTTGCCAAAATAGATTTTTATGTGTAGATTTTTTTTTTTTTTTTATTATTATAAATTGTTTATTAAATCATTCATATCCTGGCTTTCAGTGTTTTTTATTTTATTTATTTTTTTATTTATTTATTTTTGTTTTTTCAGGTTGTAAAATGGCTCTGAAATGATTTTGACAGATGTTGACTTCCTACAGTCGCCTTGTTTGTTTGTTTGAGACACTTCGAACCCCACAGCCAGCCAAGGGCAGAGCCTTTCATTGCCTTCTGTTTTAGAAGAGATAATGATTCTCTTTTACTTGGAATAGGATTGCATTTTCTATCTCTCCCGTCCTCTATTCTTGCCTCACCTTTACCTTTCCATCCCTCACCCCACCCCCGCCCCCACCGCCTCCCATCAGTCGACCGCTGCTGGTGCTCCCTCCACGGTGGCGATGCTCTATTGTGCCGTCACAGCAGCGCAAGCGAGGGATGAGAGACAAATCAAAACCACCTTATTTCCCCTCAGTCCCTCTCACTGTGCCAGATTGAATTTGAGGTTTTTCATCTTCTTTCTCATCGTTCTCTTTTTTTCCTGCCTCCCTTGGTGTCCACTCAGAATTACCTGGAAACAAACCGTCTCACAACTTGATGGCGCAGGATTGGTTATTCATGTAGAGAGAGACACTCAGTTTTGATTCTTTTTGACTCACTTTAAATCTTCTGCTTCAGTCGGGTGTTTAAAAATGATCAATACTAAAATCTATCAAGCAACTAGATGTATTTACTAATTTAATTGAAACTAATTTGTGACTTTATATTTACTGATGCGTTGATGCAACCCGCTGATCTGTCTTAGAGCAGCAACTGAGGATTATTTTCACTATTGATGAATCTGCTGATTATTGTCTTGATTAATCGTTTTGTTCTGTCTTGTTCAGTCCAAAACCGAATCTTGACTATCATCAAAGTATTAAAATCTCACATTTAAGAAGCTGGAACCATCAAATATTTGACATTTTTCGCTTAAAAAAATTACAGTACTTGATTATTAATAGTTCCCGTTTAATTTTCTTACGATTGATTCATTGTTGCAGCTCTGGATCTGTACTAATAATGATGTGTCATCATTACATATATCAGAGAGTCACACTGATTTTCTCATTGGTATATTTCTAAAATTATAGAAAGGGATCGTGAATCTCACTCAACATACAAATATACATGTGAGCTTTCATTTTCGGTAACAGATTGCAGTGACCAGATGTTTTTGTGAAGTCTGCAGCTCCTTTTAGGACTGCGTCTTAAAATATGCACACACACACACACACACACACACACACCATGAATTGTTTGTGGGACTCTCCCCACTGAGTGCACCTGATTTTAGGAACACTTACAGATTTATGACCAAGGTAGTCTCATCTGAAAATCAAAACTGACAGGCACATTTGCATTGCGTGCTGTGTTGTTTACACAGCAGTGTGTGTTGGAGGATGGAGACAGAGATGAAGTATGTGGGAAATATATATATATATATATATATATATATATATATAAAACTAACGTATGCACAAGTGCCCAATCCATTTGAAGACTTGATTTAGCTATTAAAGACCACTTTGAGATGTTAAAATTATCCATCAGCCTGAAAGTTAAACTTGATAATTATAATCTTGAACCATAAAATTATCCCGCAACATGAACTGCGAGGTGGCGCAGCTCGTCTTGTGTGTGGTTGTGGTTCAGAGTTGCTGGATGAGTGCAGGGGGGGGCAGGGGGGGCACCTGGATCCTGCTACCTGAGAAAAATGACTCTCATCTTCCACTCTGTTGGACCTACACCCAGCCATCTTCCCTTCACCCCACCTTTTCATTTTCAATTATGGGTTGGAATATGAATCTTTAATAGGGTGATAATTGTGCTAGCATATTTGCTGTCACCCACCATTAGCTCAGATTAATTAGCCCATTTAGTTTAGCTTAAGAAAGTGTCTGGCTGAGGAATGGGGGCACTGATGGAAGGCGGCTAGAGCGAGAGTAGAATCAGCACAATCTGTTCTATATCATAATGCCATCGTTCTCCTGCTTTCTCTCTGTCTCTTTGTGTCGCTCGCCTCTCCGCCTTTTCCCTCTCTGCTGCGTTAACTCTCTTTCTGCTCATCTAACTTACTCCGTTAGTCTGTTTCATCAGTCTGCCCTCATCTGCTCTCAGCAATATATATATATATATATATTTTATATATCGCGTCACAACTTTTCAAGTGGGAGACTGATGAGGAAGACGTCGCAGGTGTAACCTTCGTATAACTATTAGCAGAATAGCACAAGGCAGTGGTGCAACATGTTCAACCGAGTCTCTTCATGAAATCGATGTCTCGCATAAGTTAAATGCTAATCAATACACACTCACAGGGCACTTTATTAGGAAGACCAGTGCAATCTAATCCGATTCCAATAAAACAGCTGCGACATAAATTCTACTTTTACAAAGCTGATATTTGGTACGCGCCATTAGCAGACACGAGGGGGGGGCAAAATATTAGGAACACTTTTCGATATATAATTAATAATAACATAGTTTCGTAAAAGTAGGATTCATGACGAAGCTGTTGTATTAGATTGCATTAGATTAGCATCTTTTAGCTCACAGTTTTGGTTCAGTGTCATCCACCTCGTTTCCATCCACAGCAGGCAGCTGTTTTCAGTGCCAAAAAGTACCAATAATCTGACTTAACGCTACCTGACCTGACTGAATTACATGGTAGCATTTAGCAGCTGAATATCTAAAAAATATTCTGCAGGATACAGCGAAAATAATCAGCAAGTTGCCGGAAACACCACCTGCTGCTGGATGTGTCAATAATAAACCGTTACTGTGCTGTGTATGTGACTACAGTGATGTGGATTCGGCCACGTTAACTATTCACAAGTGAGATAAGAGTTTGACATTCTTCCCTCAGTCGTCGTTGAGATTACGTCATATCGAACACTGACTGAACGCTTCGATAAGTTCTGAAAAAATAAAATAAAAAAATAAAAACACTTGCTGGATGTTTGCTGCTGCTTACTGGGCCTCATTGACTGCTTTGTAATATAAAATAAAATAGTGTGAGAGTTGGGTGTTGATTGTCAACAGAACAGCGAACATTTCAGATTGCAGGAAATGACTTGATTTATTGTTAATGTGAAAATATTGTTTAATGGAGCACTCCCCACCCGGGAATTGTGTGTGTGTGTGTGTGTGTGTGTGTGTGTGTGTGTGTGTGTGTGTGTGTGTGGCAGTGGAGTGACTTGGCTGTATATCTCTCAGCAGGCAGTGGGAAATGAGGTCTAATCGGAGGGATATTAAAGTCACAATAGACTGCACCTGCTATTAAGGCCTGTCAGCACTGGCCTCCTCTCTCACCTTGATATCTCCCAGTCTCTGAATATTTATACGCCTACATCACAGGCTACTTATACTGTGCATTGTGTGCATGTTTCTTTGTGTGTGTGTGTTGGTGCACCGAGCTCAGAATACATCATCCCTGTAGCTTTTCAATGTCAATAGCTACTTTGAATGTGCATGTTTGTTAGTTCCTCTGTCCCTGCTTAAGCAGTCCACCCGTCTGTCCTCTGATCCCCAGGTGCGGCGGGGGCGAGGCTGCTCTCAGGTCAGAACAAACCCGTCACCATGGATGTGGATGAGGAGGAGAATATGAGTGAGTCTACTCGGCTTCTTTCTTTCGGCTTTAAAATATGTCTGCCTGTATTTTTGCCTGCATATCTTCCCTTGTTTGGCTGTCGGATGTGTAATCAGTATGAACACATCTTGCTTACTTATATGAAGCAAATATAACTATAGTGTTATTGCCTAGTGCAATAGTATAATCCAAAACTAATCAAACTAAATGCACAGTGAATATTTTTTCCTTTAGTTGCCCCTCTGTCAGATCATTTGTCCTTACCTGAACCAACACACAGAGCTCTGCATACAAATACGCAAAATATACTCACTAATATAAGTGAAGCTGAATCATTACATGTGAGATGCTTCAGGTCATATTACAGATTCCCTCTACTTTCATTTCCCCCCTTTAGAAAATCCTCTCCAGCTTATTGAATTTTAATTAGACATTTTGGTTTGAACTCAGTAACTGAACCTCAGAAGGCGAAGAAAGTCACGATCGAGTGTTAACAGCGCTGTCGCCCTCGTAGCGCTCTAACCTGCAGCACACATGAACAGTCGTCGTTGTGGTGTCACGCTTTGTGTTTTTTGCTACAAGAAGAGTCGTCTCGTCTTAAATCAAATAATCAGAGAGCTGCAAAATACTCTTTGTTGTCTTTCAGAGGCGTTTTTTTTTTTTTACATTTTAACCGCCAGTCAAAAGATGTATTTGAAGATAAAACGCAGTCCAAACTTGAAAGATTTTTTTTTTTTTTTTTACTTTTATGTGACAAAAAAGTCTTTAATAACATGAATCAAAAGCTCAACTAACAAGTTACACTTAAAATGAAGTTGTGGAAAACTTTTTTTATGTGGTTCATGTTCATGTCCCCACAGGGGATTTTGGCACTGAAAAATTCAAGCATCTGGGATTTTTTTTTTTTCTTGCAAAGCTAATGGATGCTGATTACACAAATGCTGGCATGATAATGACCACAACTGCTTGTGTTTGGTATAATTCAGTGCATGGTGTCATGGTTGTTGCTCTCTGGCTTTTGTCCTCAGATCTGGTCTTATGTACATACTCTCTGATACGTCTTTAGTGAAAGTTTATATATTGTATATTGAAAAAATAAATATCTGTTTGCTCTCAAAAAAATGAATTTGGAACTGAGAAAAGTAGCTTTGAGTTTTTTTCTGTTTGCCATTATGTTCACTGTATTTCTATTCGGCATGCGAGTATTTTATTGTATGTAGATTTATTTTGATTGGAGTATCGGTGACTGTACCTCACAGATATCACTGTTTATTTTATTTGTGTTATTGATCACGAGCTATATGTCTTTATAAGTATATTATATAATGAGTTCAGTTGAAATCCTAAAATTGCCAGTATATTTTAAAATAATTCATGTAGAATGAAATACCATTTTCTCTGGGGACATTTAGTTCTTAGTTATTACATAACAAACGTCTCAATATCAGTGGTGGTTAAAGGTGATTGGCTGAGATCGCGTCCCTGTCCTACACACCATTTTGATAGGCGGCAGTTCTCCTTGGTTGGTTTTGTGCACTTATTCTGTCCCTCTTTTCCCTTTTCATCCTTTGTATCTGCGAAGTATGCATGCACATCCCCAAAAATGTTGCATGTTTTCAGAGCTCATGAACTGAAAAATGTGCAGTTTGTATAATTAATCTTCAGAATATGTTTTTAATGTTTTTATTTTGTTTGTTTTTTTTTGCCTTGATGTCAGTTGTGTAGTATGCAGATCTGCGGCATGTCAGAGCATTTTGAAAGCACTGTGATCTCTAATAAGCTCCATTGGGGCGGGGCGGGGCGGGGCGGGGGTGGGGCTCACAGGGTCATATGAATGGCGCCTCACTAGAAAGACGTTTCTCAATTCAGATTTTCCTCATTTGAAATACGACAGTCATTCTTTTCAAATTTTCATCACATTTTGACCTTGTACTCTGTCGCCAGTCAAGCCTTTAGGATCCTGCAGTAGGTGACGTCCTCTCCTTCCGCCTCTTTGATGTATTCTCCTGTTTGCCTGGTCCTCAGCTCCTCCCCTGCACTCCTCCCCTGCACTCCCTCAACCCAACCTACAATCCCACTCATGCACACTGCGGCCTCTCTTTCTCCTGAGTACCGCAAGGAGTAACCTATCAAGCCTTTGCTGAAGGATGTTATAAATGAAAATTTTTGACAATATTCCATCCACTTTGCTAACTGGGTTCAGTGATATGTGTTCCCCAGTATATTTATATATTTATTTATATATATATTTATCTACCTCATTTCCCTGTTTGGCAGCAAAGTGATAAAAAAAATCTGATAAATGAGGAATAGCTCTGTATGTTTGTGTTTGTTTGTTTGTATGTCTCTGTTGAGTGTTCATACGTTTGCTCACAGTTGTTTGTAGATCAATACAACATGAAAACTATACAGTAGTTGTTTTACTCATTCTCTCTCATTTTCCCCTGAAAAATAAATTTAAATTTAAATAAATTAGCAGGTTCATTTAAAACCATTTGACCAAAATATGGGCCAAAAGCGTCCAAAAAAAGATTCCCATCAATGTTTTGAATGTTTCCAAGATACAAGTTTTACAACTGCCATCTCGTTAAGAACTCCAGATGTGTTGATGTTGTCCCACTATTTGAATGGAGTAGACTATAGGTTAATATGTTCAATCAAAAGACAGCTTCTTTTTCTATTATAAAGGAACACAAATCATTGATTCAGTTCCAAAGAGTGATAAAGGAATCTATAAATTTTGCATTTACAAGATCCTGCAACGAAGGCGTTGTAAGTTACTCTTTCTGGGCACCGCAGGTTCGAGCAGCACAGACGTTAAGGAAAACCGAAACCTGGACAACGTGTCCTGCAAAGACGGGGTGGGTGTTGCTGAACAGCTCCCCAATGGAAGTGGCCTGGGCAGTCGTAAGCGCCCGCTTGAAGAAGGAAACAATGGACACTCGCACTCCAAGTTCCGGGCTAAGAAGCGTAAGAAAACACCGGGGCCAGTCCTGCCCAAGAATGCCCTGATGCAGCTGAATGAAATCAAACCAGGTCTACAGTACAAACTGCTGTCTCAGACGGGACCAGTCCACGCACCAGTTTTTGTCATGACCGTGGAGGTCAATGGACAGATGTTTGAGGGCATGGGTCCGACGAAGAAGAAGGCTAAACTGAACGCAGCTGAGAAAGCGCTGCGTTCCTTCGTCCAGTTCCCCAATGCCTCTGAGGCGCACCTCGCCATGGGTCGAACCCTGACGGTGAACACAGACTTTACATCTGACCAAGCTGACTTCCCAGATATGCTCTTCAACGGCTTTGAGACACCGGCCGTACCGGAGGAGTCCTTCTATCTAGGCTCCAATGGCAGCGGCTCGTTAAACTCACTAGGGGAGTACCCACTGCCCACGCCACCTGGCAGCAACCTTGTCCAGGCACCGTTGCCCCCTCCATCGGCATTCAGCTCACCCTCCAGTGGCAAAAACCCTGTCATGATCCTCAATGAGCTCAGGCCGGGCCTCAAATATGACTTTGTGTCGGAGAGCGGTGAGAGTCATGCCAAGAATTTTGTGATGTCAGTGACAGTGGATACACAGACTTTTGAAGGCTCAGGGCGCAACAAGAAGCTGGCTAAAGCCCGGGCAGCGCAGGCCGCCCTCTCAGCTCTCTTCAACATGCAGTTAGACCAGACGCCATCCCGGCAACCCATACCAAGAGAGGGATTACAGCTTCACCTACCCCAGGTGAGATATTTATCTTCTTCATAGATTGTACAGATTATATCAGACTCAAATCAGAACATAAACATTTTAGTTAACCACAAAAGAATTAAGAATAAGGATTTAAAAGTCGGTTTCAGCTCAGGGACTCTTTGTCTTATATAAAGTCGGCAGGTTTTCAGGTTGTCCTGAACACATTGACCACATGGTTGCCAAATAATCCCACTTATTCTAAAGGCTGCCACCTTGAGCCACAGCAGGTATAAAATGCCTTGTGCGTGTAAGCTCTTCATCATATGGTCTTTAATTATCAGCCATAAACATGAGTGCAATCACACTTTGCATCACAGCTCATAAAGTGAATGCTTCAGGTCCATGGTCATACACCCAAGGGTGCTTTGAAAGAAGGATAAGTAGGACTGTTTCTAACTGTACATTACAGTTTCACAAAGCACATACTGTTATGTTATTGAATATTTAGTTTCAGTAAGGCTTAGAATATGTATGAATATGTACTAATATATATAGGCCCTCTAATAAGAAGACATTGCAGTAGTTATTATCGGACACATTTAAATAACCTCAGTTTTTAAGTTTATTACTAGAAATCATTGTCATTTATCTCTCGGGGGGTCTTTGCTTTGCTTTTGAAGGAAAGCAGACGCACATCATTTTTTCAGATTCTGTCCTCATTAAAGCCGTCATCTTCACCAGGCTGGAAACATTAATTAAGATATGACAAGAGATCAAAGATGACAGAACGTGAATTCACAAAGACTTTTTTTTTAAACTAGATACATATATGATACTCAAAAAGAACATATATTTTAAACATTACCGTTTTTACATGTCTCCTAATAGTAATAATAAGATGCCACCTCCTCGTCAATAGCTTCTCCCTCGATGAAGTCGAAGTTCATTTGCAATAAACAACACTGTCACGCCTCCCTTCACTTGTCAAAAAGTTGTCAGATGAATTATGGCCTTCTCAATTAATGAATGTTTACAAAATGAATGGCTGTTGATTAAATTATATACCAATGATTTAGTCGGTCCTCAACAGGTTGACAGAAGACTTGGGCTTGAGCTTATCTGCGTAGAATTGTTGTCTCATAGTATTAGAGCTCGCCTGGATCTGTCATTCGGGTAGCTGAGAGAAGATTATCATCAAAACGTAATTCACGTCAGGTGCAGGTGGTTGTTTCTGATGCCACTGTAGAGCTGGTCAGAGTCCTGACAGCGTGTGAAGAGAGATAACACAGTCGGCGAAGCTAATCAGCACGACACACAGTCAACAGTCCCCTTCCCGAAGCCTTCTGCTTCTTTCTTTACTCACTCTCTCCATTTGTCAACTTATTTATTCAACGAGGAAGCAAATTAGGAACCCTCACTAATCGCTTCATATTCACTCTCTGCAGCCTGTTTCCAGCTGGCAAGGCACAAATGTGGGAAAATGGTTTTAGTTTTTCCATGTTATAGTTTGAGTACTTTACATCGTTTCTACACCATAGACGACCTTGGCATTCGAACGTAAAAACGATCTGTCTACAAGTGGGTGACTCCAAAGTAGCAGAGAAGTAATATTGGACTAATCTCTTTAATTTGTGGTCATCCAGCCGTCATGTCTCCTCTCGGTTGTCGTCATTTTCCATCACATTACCTCTGAATAAAGAGCCGGCAAGAGAGAGAGAGGAGGCTGTTCAAGAACAAGAGAATTCGGATTATTGGTTTCAATCCTTGTGGAAAGTCGTCGAGCACTTTGCTCACGTCTGTTGATCAGGTTTACTTGCTCTATTTTTGCTTTTTTATTTTTTTTTTTGTGTTATTCACTGTCAGAAGGGAGATGGTAAATTATAACTGTCATGCCAAACTCAAACGGCGTTGCTTGAAAGACGGTACCTCAGGGAGTAAACCCAGTTTCACGTGTGGCTGTTTCTGACTCTTGTTTGGAGCTGAATTGCGAACGCTGACAGGTACATGGTGCTCTAGGGGAGGATAACATCAGACATGCTTTGTAAGTTGACACGTTTGACACGCGCCTGTGTTTGTGTGTGTTTGTGTGTCTGCATACATGCGTGTGTGGTTACAGGTTCTCGCTGATGCCGTCTCCCGCCTGGTGGTGGATAAGTTCAGTGAGCTGACAGACAACTTCACCTCCCCCCACGCACGACGGAAAGTCCTAGCAGGGGTCGTCATGACAACAGGTAAAATTGGGGAAAAGTTACTTGGTGCTTTTATATACAGCATCTTTTTTTTTGTACTATCCAAACAAAAATTTTGGTTGTTGTGTTTAAGACCAGCAGACTCTTGAATATCAAGATACTTCCTTTTAAGAGACGCTCAGTATGAATGACAGTTTTACAGCAGTTGGAGGTTTGATTGAACAGTGACAGTATGTGCACTAAAGCCATCTATGCCACCAACAGTTTTTCCTTTAGCATAGATGCAAGGACACAGAATCATCTTTTTATTTTTGTCAACTTTGAGTTTGCTAAATGAATGCAATCTGCACTCTAAAGGATGATGTAGACCACACCTACATGTACATGACCTAGTACTCTGTGTACTATGTGTGTGTATATCCATTGACTTGTATGTCTTTGTTCCCTTTCCTCCCTCTCAGGAACAGATGTGAAGGAGGCGCAGGTAATTTGTGTCTCCACGGGAACCAAGTGCATCAACGGTGAGTACATGAGCGACCGTGGCCTGGCACTCAATGACTGCCATGCCGAAATAATCGCCCGACGCTCGCTCATGAGGTACCTCTACACCCAACTCGAGTTCTTCCTCAGGTCAGTAAAATCTGTTTTCTTCAAGCACAGTTTAGTTTTCTTGTATTAATAAAGCTCTTATCATTTTTACAGTCCAGTTAAATGAGCTAAAAGAAAATAACATGTAAATACAGATTTTGCGCCCATTTAACATTTGCTGCTTGTCTGTCACCATAGCAACATCAAAGAGGACCATCAGAACTCAATATTCATGCATTGTGACAAGGGAGGCTACAGGTTAAAGGACAACATACAGTTTCACCTTTACATCAGCACGTCGCCCTGCGGAGACGCCAGGATCTTCTCTCCGCACGAGGCCGGAGTGGAAGGTACGGACCGACCGCCGACCGTCCACAAACCGCCTCCACCTCCTCCCCGACACCTCCACCTGTTTTCATCGTGGTCTAAGTCTTAGTTGAGAATTGAGTTTCAACAACAGTTTATTTCGTTTAATTAAATCTGCAGGATTTACTCATATGCTTGGTTTCATTTAATTAAAATTTTTAGTGCGATGTCCAAATACACATTACAGACACATTTAAACAAGGCTCTAGTAATTAGAGCTTTTTGTCATTCTCTGTCTGTCCCTATCAGTCTTCCTCCCGCCCAGCCCACACACACACACTGTCTGTCTGATTAACCTCCCTCTTACTCTTGTCAAAGTGTTTGCCGTCGCAAGTAATTTCTGAATAGAAAACAGCCACATTCAATTAGTCACTGAATAGATGGCGTCTGCTGGTGGAACAGCCGAAAACATTGATAACATAATAAATAATAGGTTGTGTTTTTGTGGAAGCCATTTTTCTCTTCAAGGAATCCCTGTTTTGTTTTGTCGATATTTGTACATTAACAGGGATGTTTTCTTCTAGTTTTTCCATATGAATGTCTTTCCTATTTTTCCTCTTCCCTTGCTTGTTTTTGCTCAGACCAAGGAGACAGACATCCCAATCGCAAAGCAAGGGGCCAGCTAAGGACCAAAATCGAGTCGGGTGAAGGCACCATCCCTGTGAGGTCCAGCAACACCATCCAGACCTGGGACGGCGTGCTGCAGGGAGAGAGGTTACTCACCATGTCCTGCAGTGACAAGATTGCAAGGTGAATTTGCGTCAAACTCAGTTACAATTACAGTACAGCTGTTTGCAGTTTCACAAAAAGCATAATCATGAGAGATTTTCCGTGTTTTATTTACTCGTACTGTAACGTATGGTACTAGATCCTGGCTTTGTCAATCCACTAAGTCATTTCAAGTCTATCATTTTCTTCAGGGAGTGTCAGGGACATCCAAATTGATGGATCCTCTGTCCCTCAGGCATTTTTGCAGGCAGATCATAGCGTCTTTAGTCTCTGTCCATGTTCAAGGCGACAGTGTGCCTCCCCTCGTGATGAACGATAAGACTTCTCCATAGCTCTTCTGACAAGCCGCCCTCCTCCTCCTCCTCTTTCCTCTCCGTCCAGGGTCGTAATACCTTGCCTGAACGCACAGAATGATTGAATGCTGAGTGTGTATTTGATGAGGGAGATGTGTGGCTGTGTAGCTAACGCCGTGCCGTGAAGAGTTGTTACCCTTTCAGCTTGTCAGTACTGGCACCAGCCATTCAGATTTCCTGTGGTTTCTCCAAAACTGAGGGATTCATAGAGACCATATCTGGTCAGGCTGTATTAGATAATTAGAAAAAGTGAGCAGTATAACAGGTCTAAATAATCCCATACAGTTAAAATAAGGATTCAGTAGTATCTTCCTTCTCACTTTGCTCTAAGTCTCACGACGCGGTGTGCTGCTAACCTGCTCCTGTCCCTGCGTGAGTGATCGTTAGCTGCTATTTAATACAGCAACTAACTGGCACATGTTGACCATGTTGCCCTCGATGTTCCCTCCTCACACGTTGTTTTCCCTCTTTTCATATTCCTTTGATTACATGCCCGGCCCCACAGCTTCAGCAAGAACAAGCAGTTCCTGCCGCATGTTGTTTCCAACTACTTGACTGAGCTCATTAGCAAACAGCTGAAGCTCTTATAGGGTTATTTCTCCACGTTTATCCTGTTGTCCTCGTCCTGATAACGAGTCTTCATCTGCTGACATTAGACCTTCTGACTCCGCTCTGACTCCGCTCTTGTGTTTGTGGGGATATTTCACTGTATGTGTGTAGATGCACAGAGCATGATATTGAATGAAATAACATCTAAGAAACACAAAGACAGTTGACAGGAATGAAATTGAATGCTTCCAAAAACATGACTCAGAGTGTGTGTGTGTGTGTGTGTGTGTGTGTTGCTCGTTTTCTCATTTAGGTGTGTTTGTGTAACCCTGTTAAAAAAACACTGATGTGAAAGTGTGTGTGTGTGTGTGTTGCTGCAGTCTGTGCATCATGAAGCTATTTGACTGCGCTGACCGTGTGCTTTACTGCTCGCAGCTATGAATTCGGGGATATTATTTTGCCCTCTCTCAGTTTCACACACACAGTATCAAGCACACAGAGAATATTGCATATGGAAACAATGGTCCCTCTGAGTAGCCTGCGGTGTCACGCTTGCATACTTCTGTTGTTTTGGGCCCGTGTTAGTAATTTCACACACTCTCAAACAGTCAGCCTGAAGTGAAACAGACAATGAGAAGTGCTTATCCCGTAAAAAGACTAAAATCATCGTTGAATTGACGAAGTATTGCCTTTTTATTGCCTTATATATATTATTGTCATGTGTTATAGCCCTCCATTGATTGTCCAAAAACTATTAAAAACACATTAATGAGCCACACCGTCGCACTGGTTGACATGATTATAGTTTATCTAGACTCATTTTCACTTAGATTGTCGCATATATTCAATAAAAACGTATTAATCTGCATCTTAAAATATTCCCTAACAGATGCTCTATTTCAACAGCATTACATTTGGTATTTGTGACCTGTTTTGAAAAAGGAACACATATAGGATTGTGTGATCATGGGATTTCTTTACAATAATGAAAATACAGAATAAACGTGTGTGTCTCTCTCCCCTCCTCCTCTCCCGGTGAGTCGGGCTAGCGATGCTTCACAGAGCATGTCAATGGGAAAATGAGTAGGGAGAGATGGCTAATGACACAGCACAGAAATACAACAGACGTTTTTGGGGGGAAATGAAATTGGCTACTTCAAAGTGTACACAACTGTAGGATTGAGTGCGACTGTGTGTGGTAGATTGCACTGACTGGATATATATATACTAATACATTTTGTATGTGCTGCTGTATGCATGTGTGTGTGTGTGTGTGTGACTTTCAGCATATTTGTTTGTATCTCCTGAAACACCTGATTGAAACAAGTCAATAGTATTTCTGTCCTGTCGGCTGTATTTCAGTGCCTGAAGAAATTCTTTTTCTTTTTTTTCCACGTCTGTCGCTGCAAACTCTGAGTCTTGGGAGGCACGTTTTAGGCTGATGTGTGAAGGGATTTTTTTTTTCTTCTTCTACATGTCATCTGTATTTTTGTGAAGACAGGAAGCTGACAGTTTATAATAACAACCAGAATAAAAAAAGGACGAAAAGTAGTGGTAGAAAAGTTTCAGCAGTTTGAACAGCATTTAGTGTTAAATAACTTTTCCCCAATGGCAGCATGTCTTTATGGTGAATTATTAAAACTAATTACACCATAATATGGTAATAATATTAATCGCTGTGTGTTTTCTCTGTCTGCAGGTGGAACGTGGTGGGCATCCAGGGCTCTTTGATGAGCTACTTCACAGAGCCGATCTACTTCTCCAGCATCATCCTCGGCAGCCTTTACCACGCCGACCACCTCTCCAGAGCCATGTACCAGCGCATCGCAGATATCGAGGACCTGCCCCAGCAGTTCACCCTCAACAGACCTCTGCTCAGTGGTGAGTCCGCGTTGATGTGGAGCAGACGACGAAAGACAAAAGCTCTGCTAAAAGTTTATCTAGCCAAGAGCTTCAGGGTGAAATATTTGGGGAGATCTCTTTTGTAATCCTCGACAATCGAACTCCAGCTGTCTAAATATGAACGAGGGACGCTGTAATCCTAAGAAGTAAACACATTTATCCTCCTCACTGGTCAAGTCCACAGAAGGAAGACAGTTATTGCTTTTCTCCTCTGTTTAATCTAAGATGACATTTACCTAGTTCTTGGGGAATTTGAATAGCTTTATCTTTGTGTGTAAATTTTCAGCATTGCCTTGACCTTTAAAAAGGGCTGTATAGAGGTTTTCCATTTTTAGATGAACCATTGAGACTTCTGGTAACATGTGAAATGTCGCCAAACGTCTTTCTACCAAACGAATGTGGTTCTCAACCTATTTATTTAGTCATTGTTGCAGATCACAAAACCGAAACCTGGCCTCCCTCGCTACAGGTCGCCCTCTCACACAATACACATGTGCAGTTTACAGTGATAAAGGTGGCAGATTTACCCCTTGAAGTTCTTAGTAATTCTTTAAAACAAGTTTCTCACTTCTGTTTTTGTTGCTTTGGTGACTAAACTTAATGTTACACGCTAATATTTTTACTTTGGCAGAAGTTACGCTAGCTCTGGTTAGCTGAGGTTGCTCGAGGACAGAGCTGCTAATGTTAGCAGTAACCCTACAAACTAATGTCATTAGTAAATGATGTTTAATACTCACTGAGTTAGCTGGACATGCTAACAATGGCAGCTCTTTGGTTTTGGAAAAACTGAACACAACACCAACTTATAAACTCTTCGAGTATTGCTGTTCAAAGAGCCTGATGCACATCACTTCAGCATCTGGAGAAATCCAAAGCTCGACAAGCCCGCCATGCCTGGTTATAGTTGCTAAACTGTGTGACTGGGCGATCGCTGTTTCAGGTAAAGGTTCGCATGATTAGTCGAATGAGAGTACACAAAACAGGCTGAAAACACAGAAAATCAGACAGGTGAAGTGATGCTGTGAGGATGCCACGCTGCCTCTGCTCCTCCTCTCTGGTTGCTCTCTGAATGGAGGGTAAAGGAGATAACAGTAGGGGGACATTAACCTTTTCCGCTTTACAGAGTTTTTAGCGGTGAAGGGCTTTTAAATCATCTTCTGCCACAAGTGCTGCCAAATGGGACCAAGGAGTTTAATACACGCACACACACACACACACACAAAGAGCAAGACACTGGGATTTATGGCATCCATATATCTTCCATTTATGCCAGAGATGCAGTGGAGGCCAATGTAGAGAGCAGGCTCTGCCTACAGAGGGCCATCCAGACATGTTCCTCAGGATTGTTGTCGGATAGAGAAACATTTCTTCGGTATTTCTTCAGTATTTCTGTGTGTTTCCCATAATCCTCCTTGATCCCGGGTGTTTCTGATTTCAGGTATAAGTAATGCAGAAGCAAGACAGCCTGGCAAAGCACCCAACTTCAGCGTGAACTGGACGGTTGGTGACCAGGTCCTGGAGGTGATCAATGCAACCACCGGCAAGGACGACATGGGCCGCGCCTCACGCCTCTGCAAACACGCCCTCTACAGCCGCTGGGTGCGCCTACACGCCAAGGTACAGAGAGTGTATCACACACACACACACACACACACACACACACATTCACACATACTGCACACAGGTTTGGTGAAGCATTTTGTTTTAAGTATGTAGTAGTCTTACGAGTCGGATATTGTTAAATCAGTCATCTGTTTTGAGCAATTTAAGAATATTTAGAAGACATATTTTGCTCTAACTTTATAAATATGATTGACATATGATTAACAGAAGCGCTACACTATAGATGTTGTTTACTTCCTCTCTTCTCCAGCTGTCATCTATCTTGCGGATCAAGGTGCTGAAGCCCAGCTCCTACCATGAAGCCAAGCAGGCAGCAACAGAGTACCACTCCGCCAAGCAGGCGCTAATCAAGGCTTTCCACAAGGCCGGCCTCGGGGCCTGGGTCAAAAAGCCCATCGAGCAAGACCAGTTCACCCTCAGCTCCTGAGGGAGTAATGGGACCAAGGGATTCCTAAACCCCCCACTCCTTCGCACCTGACCCAGGCCTGAAAGAACGACAGCCCCGTATCAACAACCAGCCCACATAGACACTTACCTCCGTCCCGTGTGTTTGCACGCACGCACACTTTCCACTTGTGGAAATAAACGTGCATCGTTTCACAAACCATCGATAGCTCATCACTCTCATTCCTCAGTGGATCTCAGCCTCATCATGTCTTTTCTCATCATAGTGACTTTTTGTCCTTTTATTGTTGTTTTTTTTCTCCATCTATTTGTTTTCTGTTTCGAAACTGGAATCCATCGTTTTACATCACTTCAGTTGTTTGTTTTTTTTTTGTTTCCCAGATGAATCATGTTTTTATGCCGTAGACGTTGGGTCTGTTTTCTATGATTGATGAGTATAGTCAGTTTAGCATAAAATGTAGAAACACGGGCTGATCCTTTTTAACTAAAACCAATGTGTATGGACCTAAAAAATGTACTTGATAATATTAATAATAATAATAATAATAATGACTATGACAAAGTTTTAATTTAAAGATGTAAATCTAGTACTGAAGAGACAGAGGAGATGACATAGTTTTAACATTTAATGTGTGTTATTTGGTCCGTTAGACATGCTCTTAGCCCCTGTATTAAAGATGAAGATGTTACAAAATATCGTGGCCCTGTTCTATTCACTGACTGGAAATATTATGTAGACCAGGTGTCACAGCAGTTTAGTACATTTTTATTGGTCTTATTCATTCATTCATTCGTGCATATGTTCTTTAAGTTATTTTTATGTTACTCTCATTTTCATACTTGAACAGTGGGAGGGGGGAGGGGGGGCTCCACCCCTCGCCTGGGTCTTGGGACAAGTTTTGGGAGGTGCTGCACGTTGTATTTTTCCTTGATCTAAGCCATGGCTTTGCATGGGAACTGAACTCGGAGGCCCGCAGAGCAGAAAACATGCGGTGGAGAGCCCCGTGCGTCCATCACTGAATGATTTTGAATGAATGCCAGCATATTCCTCCACAGGCAGCTTTGAATCTGTGTCTCTATTTTCTAGATTCCTTGTGATTGTTTGTTTGTTTGATTGTTTGTTTTGGGAGGGGGAGGGGCAGTTCCTTTTTTTTTGTTTTTTTTTTTTGTTTGTTTGTTTGTTTGTTTTTCTTAAAATTGGGCATTTTAAGATCGGGGATTATACTGCAGTTAAGATCTAACTATGTCACAAGTTACATTATGCCTGTAGTGATTGCTTGAGGTGCAAACATGTTGTCTAAAAACCGTATGAACAGACGCACGATGCTAATATCCCATCAAGTCAGTCCAACATGTCACCTTGTGATGTCGTTTTAAATGCATCTAGATTCAAACGTTAAGAAAAACCCTCGTGAGCTGACTTGACACCTGTACTGTACACCCTGATGTTATTCGAGTGCTTAAAACGTCCTCATGTTTTAATTTTGTAAGTGAGGACACTGCAATTAATTCCTCTTCCCGGTGGTAGGAAATGTTAGGTGTGTGTGTTTTAGCGATCTGTGTGTGTGCTCAGGCCTCTTTAAGCGTACTCTTCACCAAAGATGACGTCCATGTGTGTTTCTGCCCCAGTATTTTTCCCTTACTTTGTGTTTTGTTTATTTTTATTTTTTTAACTATCTCATGTAATGTTTTTTTTTGTTTTTTTTTGGCATCAACCTTTTACTTGGTTTTTGTACTGTATATCCACTGAATAATGTACTGATTTGTACAAAAAAAAACAACAACAACTGTGTATTCCATTCAATATGGAGTAAATGCAATTGTCAGGCTTCTTTAGTGCATCTGTAGCCGTCAGTGACCACGTGTATATTGTGACCTGCGATCATTATTGCTGCAGTACAGTCATGTAATATTATTATTTTTTTGTGTATATAAGGAACAACAAAAATGACTAATTCTGTTCCCTGTACAATCGATTCTTCCCATCTTGAACTGTTTTAGATTTTGTCCCCCTGTTGGCGGGATTGTGAAGATGTTTATGTTCCTAAGTAAGTATTAGAGGTTATTTGTGACTCACTGGGCACCATTAAGCATGACAACATGACCAACACTGCCGGGGTTCTTACAGGCTTCATCCCCATTGTAGCCACCCATGTTTAAAGAATATATATATATATATATATATATATATATATATATATATATATATATATATATATATGCACTGTAAAGGTGCTTAAGCTAAAAGCGGCATCCACCAGCTGGCACGTGAGATGTCATATATGTATTTTTTTTTTTCTTATATTTGGTTGTTTTATGACTCTGTATTAGAAAAACTTTTAAAAAAGCAGGAAAGGGGGAATCTTCCAGAGAAATTTGGTTTGAAAAAAAAACAAAACAGAGAAGACGTTGGGATACGGTGCCCCCTCTTACAAATAGATCCAAACCAAAGTCACAAGCAATACTCCTGATGTCTCCTTTACTGTCACTTCATCACAAACAGGAGTGTGAATGAAGCTTCCCTCCCTCTGCAGCCCCAGACTCTGTTTTCTTCTCTTGTTATGATCTCGCTGAGGTTTTTTTTAATGTATATTTCCCCCCTTAAAGACTGCCTGCTTCTAGAGTTTTACTTTTTTCTTTATTTTTTTATTTTTGACTGCACTAAAGATGTCAACTGATGATGTCATGATGATAAACCGTCCCCGTTTATGGA
The DNA here is from genome assembly GCA_036937835.1 of Pampus argenteus. NCBI lineage: Eukaryota > Metazoa > Chordata > Actinopteri > Scombriformes > Stromateidae > Pampus > Pampus argenteus. Next base: position 4,881,134 of record CM072872.1, on the reverse strand, counting down.
TCGGATGGCAACTATCACAGCAAGAACTGAACTGCGTCTGCTTTAACCCTTCGTGAATCCTCAATGATGGTCGGTGGCCCTGCTGCAGCCGCCTCTGTAGTGGAGGGAGGGTTTTGTTCAGTAACTCCAGAGTGGTCGGCGTGTGTCACCGCTCCTCGTTCTCCAGTTGTTCAAATGTGTGAAATCCTCTGCCAACAGAATCCACGACCTTGCATGTACTACCAACACTGAAGCTGCACCTAGCATGATGACAAACTTTTAAAGGACTCATGTAGAAAAAAAAAAGTTTAAAAAAAAAAAAATTTAAACTGCTAAAGATAGATATAAAATGAAATAAAAAAGAATAAAAGAGTTCTTAGTTTACTTTTGCACATGGTTGAAATTCTTTTTCCGAGTGTTTTGTCTGTCTGCATGTGAAACACTGACTACATATATTCAGTGTATTTAGTGCAGGGCTGCAACTAACAGTTATTATCATTATCAATTAAACTGCTGATTATTTTCTCGATCAACTGATAAATCGTTTTGTCTCTAAAATGTCAGAAAATTGTGAAAATGTCGGTTAAGGTATCAGCTAATCGCTGCAGCTCTTATATATATATACGGTATATATATATATATATATATATATGTTGCTAGCAGCTTGTTTTGCTTGCCGAGAGAAACATTTTAGTCGACACAAATTGCAAACGCGTTTGGTGTCAATCAGACTCAAGGTGTGAGGGTGGATTAGTCAGACAGAAGCGTCTCATATATTTTACTGCTCGTTTTAATCTGCAGCTCACACACACAGTGAAGTCAGGTCATCAAGTTGTGTGTGTGTGTGTGTGTGTGTGTTTGAAGTACCTGTGAGGACCAATTTAAAGTGTTGGTTTCCTTTTAATGAAAGTTGAAATGTAGATGTAATCACCAACATGATTTTATAACAATCAGATGTTTTGGTTTTTATTGTTTATTGTTTATACATGTGAGAGACAACCTGCCAAATATGACTTCATATTTGATAACAATAACGCCGCTATCACTGCACAACATAGTCAAATGCACAACGTAGAACTTATGGAGGCCAACCAGCCCACAGAGATCTTCTGAATGCAACTGTGTTTGTGTTTGTGTGTCTGTGTTTGTGTGTTTGTGTATTTCTGTGTGTGTGTGTTCAGTATTCCAGCATACGCTGCTGCTATCGCATTAATAATGAATGACAAATCAAGTTTTGCTTGAACCACTAAAGCTCCTGCACTCCATTCACATGATGAAAGCGCCAGAAAAAACACGTTCAAACAGTCGTGACAGGCAAACGCAGACCAGGCGAAAACATGCGAGAAAGTTTTTAATAATTCAGAACCCATCTGACGGCCGAGCCGCTGTTTACATGAACATTAATATTATCACATCTGGTGCTTCATTTTACACCATATATCATAACATTATACATTTTAAGTTCGGAGTCGTTACCATGACGTACTAAACCGGATGAACATCATATGAGATTGACTAAAAACCACCTTCAATCATGTTATACTTTTGTGCAGCTGATACATATTTTTTGCAAACTAATAATTTAAAAGCTCTGCAAAGCTGCATTAATGATTAATCGGCTATTATTTAATGACTGATGAAGTATTTCAGGATGAAAAACAGGTTTACGCTTCAAAAGTGGCACAAAGACTCATTATGAGAGAAAACTATTAAAGCTCATGTTGTGTTCATGTTGTGAAACTTGTTTTAATACTGGCTTACAATTAATATTTACACATTTTTATTATATAATAGTACGTCAACATTCACCGAACCTTCACTAGACTGTGTTAAACGGGAACAACAACATACAGTACAAACCTGTAGATAAAACATACATGAAACATACAGCAGAGGAGGGTGAGGCTGCCCGCCGCCTGCTGCAGTACGTACGGGTGTGAGAACGAGGGCAGCAGCTTGTGCCCCTGAGAGAAATGACAAATCATTAGCTCTGGTCTGGGGGTGAATGCGAGCCGCACTCTTTCAAGGCCCACATTTCCATTTCAATTTTCTGCTCAACAGAGTTGATGTATGTGGCGAATCACATGGCAAGACCAGTCTCCACCTCAGCCGGCTCCAGCCTCCTCTTATTCACTGGCTAGAGTACCTCTGTGACCTTGTGCTTGTGTGTGTGTGTGTGTGGGTGTGTGTGTATATGTGTGTTTTTGTTACCTCCTGGGGACCTTTTCCTAATATGAACACCAACCTTGTGAGGACCTGTAGTCCTTATTGGGACCAAATCCTGCTCCTAATGAGGCAGAAACGACACTTCTGAGGTCCTGGTTAAGGTTGGGCCACAATGAATGGAAGTCAAAGCAAGTGAGGATACACACCAGCCTTAACACCAGTTGATCGGGGCAATTTGTGCAATTCAGGACAAAAGTGTTGTTTCCCCAATTAGTAAAATGTTGATTTTCCAGTGGTTAAGGTTAAGGTAAGTCTCCAGGAAACCAGGAAATGAATGTAAGTCTATGTAAATACCCCAAAAGTGACCTAAGTACACCTGTGTGTGTGTGTGTGTGTGTTTGAAATTTGTTTTCAAATTATTGGAAACCTTTGAAAATAAAAACACACCTGTGCTGACTCGGTCACTCTCTGCAGGTGTGAGGAGGGAGGTGACGGGCGTTACCTGGGGGAGAAGCAGGAGGGACACAAACAAGAAAAAACACACAGTAAGTTTATTATTTTTATTTATTTATTATGAATTATTTTAAGTTTGTAATGATTCTGTTATCTTTTGGTTATCTGTGCAGAAGAGCTGAAAGCAGATCTGAAGCATCTGGTGGATTTTAATCTTTTATCAACTGAGTTTTCAAAATGAGGTAACAAGAAGACACCTAGAAGACAGCTACGGTCACATGATAACTGCTAAACCGTGTCTTTGGTGTCCGTAGTGATACTTTGTACTCTGAGGTAATGCTGTGTGTCTCTGTGTATGTGTGTGTGTGTGTGTGTGTGTAGGCTAAGTATAGAGCAGGAAGTGTCAGGAGGAGACGCAGATTGAACTTATCTGTGAGCTCAGGCCTTCCTTTGTCAGAGCAGCTCCTCTCTGATGAAGACTTTGAGCCCGACAGAATAATTAAAACGGAAGGAGGAAAAGCTGACATTTGCATTTTGACCTTTTTGGTTTTACACGGTGAAAATTTCTCCAGAAAACATAATATCATTCTGCCCTTGTCTATATATATATATATATGTATATATATATATATATGTGTGTGTGTGTACAAGTGTGCATTTAAGAATACAGAAGCGTAGGTGCACATAATGGTTCTATATGCGTACAGTGTGTGTGTGTGTGTGTGTGTGTGTATTTATGAGTGTGTGGGAAAGGATAAAAGAATAGATTTATGGCATATTACCCGGCCATCTCTTCATTAAGGAGCTGTTTTCCAGCGAGCGGGCTCTATTTGAATAGCTAAATTGTTCAAGCAGTGTGCAAATGAGGACTAATAGCTCAGTGCCCTTGCCACTGACGGCCCCAAAGTCAAACTGAAGAGCCTTTCGACCTGAGAGTGTGTGTGTGTTTGTGTGTGTGTGTGTGTGTGTGTGTATGCTACAGTATTTTTTATTTTTATTTCATTTTTAGGTTTTCTCTTTTTTTTTACTTACTTACAATATTTCTTAATATTTTGTCATGTAATGGCGAGATGTCTTCATATTCCTGAAGCAATATGACAGTTTGTTGTTTGTTTGTTTGTTTGTTTTGTTTATTTTTGGAGGCATGAAATGTTGGAAAAGGATTTTGGAAGCAGGAGTTCTTTCACAGCGCTGCAATGAGCCAGATAGGGAATTGTCAGACTCAGGATAAAGGAAAGTCTGAGTAGAAATCCCATTTGTTATGAGCCCAGGAGTGCAAGCCTATGAAACATGTTTCTTGAGAAATAAAAAAGTATGTGTTGGGGGGGGCGGTGGTAGTTGGGAAATCTCAAGAGTTTCTGATGAATCATTTTGGGTCCATCTCAACTGATCTGAAAGACGGAAAACTAGAGGAGAAAAAAAAAGGAGAAAAGGAGAAAAGCAGGGAAACGATTGCTTCAGATGTTTGCACCAACTGTGAAAACGGAGTCGGGGGGGAAATGCAACGGAAGTGTGAATAATTTAATCATTTCTCAGCGATCAGTTCCTTCAGAAAAAAAAACAATATCGAAGAATGAAACTTACTGACCCATATAAAATGTTTTCTGCTTTTCATCGAATGCACAATAAATGTCTTATCATTATCAATCTTATTATTTATAATGAGGGTTTTCAGTGTCACTTCTGCTGATGTCTGTCAACACCTGTCAGCTTCCTTTTTCTTGCAAAAGGTAAAGACACAAGACTGAAGATTGCTTACCTCAGTGAAGCTTTTACAATTAAAAACCAGCTCATTAATATGAACTATGACAGCAGAAAACTGTCCGCTGGGCTCCGTCCCGTTCTGTCTTTGGCCTATGTTGCTTATTTTTGCAGTTTTTTGCAGAAAACTAAAATTTAACAAAATAAACACAGAGACCAAACTCACTTTATTGGAAATCTGTCCAGCGACTGTAGATCAAGTTGCAACAACATAGTGACTGTAAAGCAATGTTAAACACACAGTAAAACACACAGTAAAAGGATGATGTTGTATGAGTGACGTATGTCATTACACACAGCAATATTACTTGTGCTTATGTCCCAAATATGATCATCATGTGATGTAATTTTAAAGAAAGATTTCAATGAAAAGACTCCACTTAAGACTATATTATACAGCCACCTAGTGGTCACATATTGCCACTATCTGTGAAATATTCATACTAGAAATATGTTTAAATTGTATTTTCTACCATTTAACAGCTTCAGTGTGGTTTTGACCACAGAAAGATGTTTTTATTTTTATTTTGTGTGGAGGATGCAGGAGTGTCAGGCTGATCATCATGTCAGAGTTCTTTGTGCCACGGGCCTTTGGCTTTCTTCATGTTTTTGGCCACTGTTGAAAAAGAGAAGAGAAATATGAATAAAGAATATAGTTAAATGATGTTTTTGACCTATAACTAATCTCTGCAGTGAGGCTGTAACATTAGAAATCTGTTGCCTTGACCTAACGTTCAGGTGAGCCTGCGGGGTCATCGGGTGGGCAACGTCTCAACTGCTTATTTGTTCAGTTGAGCTCACAACACCAATTTTTTCACCAAGGTTATTTTCTATTAAGAGTGGTTCTACGGTGCCGAGGTGACATTTCGCAGGACAGATAATGACGAGTGCAGATCTAGTTTTGTTTAATATTCTTTTTTTTCAAAAATTCCTTTTGTGCTTCTAAAAAGTATGACAACAAAAGACAGCACAGTGCTCCACCGCAACGCCGTCAACAATCAAAAACCAAGTAGGCTACAACAAAATGAGAAAAGCATCATATCACACGTGTTCAGCACACGTATAGTGCTGACTATGCTGTATCTTTGTCCTAACAGTAAATTATATTCACTGTCCATAGCAACAACCAGCTACCTGCTCTTAGCAAACAACAACAAAATAACAGCTTCAAACATCAATTAAGGATTAAAGGGTTAAAAACAGTCAGAGTTCAGTCTGTCTCCAGGCTGCAGACAGGTGACAGGTTACAGGTGACAGGTGTGCTGCACTCTCAACTCTTTTTCTCAACTCTTTCCCTTCTTTCCCTTAAACTTGTCATTTTTTTAAAGGACGGTCACTCACAATATTCCATGTCAGTGGGCTCGTAGGTGTACAGCCGGTTGGTGTACTTCCCTGCAATGTCTGCGCGCACAGTCATAGATGGATCTGCAGAAAGGCATATTTAAAAACACTCTTATTTGGGTTCGAGTCGGTTGACAGAAAAAAAAGTTACTAAGATTTAAGGAAACTGATTGTAATTACAATGAATCTAATATTTTTTTACCAACAAAGAGGATTCTGGGAACGTAGTAACCGTCCGGCGCCAGATGTTTGTCTGCAGTCTCTTCCTAAAGAGAAGAAGAATAAAAACATGATGTAAACAACATGGTGCTAAACAAATATGCTTAAAACTACTGATGTAATTCTATGTTTAAAACCTAAAGAAGATACCTGGATGCTTGTTATTAATACCTGCTTATTCTTATATGTTATGTCTATATTTGCACACTGTATTAGGCTGAAGGTTTCTTTATATATATGACCGATGTTTTAATTACCACCACGTTGAGCATGATGAAATCCTCCTTGGCCATTTTCAGGATGGACGTTTCAGCAGCAAAGGCCTTCTTCAGTGCTGTTGTTGAAATGATACGATTCAGATATATAAAATATGCTTCTATGGTTTTATAGATAGTGTTCGTTAACCCCTGGCTCTCTGCACTAAATGTTTTCACAGAAACAGTTAAATGGATGAAATGTAACTATAATTGAATTGATTGAAAGTAAAACTTGAGTAATGACTTTAGTCATTGTGCAGTCTTATGAATGTTCAAGTGTTCAAGGGCCGTCTGTAAAGTCTGAGTAGAAATACTTTTACTTTTTTTTCTTTTTTTTTTTCTCCAACTTGACGAAAGCCAAAAATAAAAGCCAGGTTTTGCTCTATAGGTGGTCTTTATGGTTTATGTGTTAAGAAATGCCAGCTGAGACTCCTATTAAGCTCACTTCCAGAAAACCAGCTGAGTGATTAATGAATATAATTGTAACCTACGGTATGTCGTTGCCTGCTTGGCAGGTATTAAAGTATGCGCCCATTGTGTTCCCCGTGAAACCAAGCCCAAGTCTGCAGTGTGACATGTGAAAGTCTATATTTTTTTAACAATCAACATTTTTCTGCAGTAATAAAGCAGAGTTTCTTCGGTACCTTGACTGTACGGGCAGTCCATTAGATGATGGATGACCATCAGAGGCTTCTGACTGTGCAAATAAAACCAGAGAGAAACAACTCAACACATTCCTCAACACAATAAGCACAACGATGGGTGTGAATGCAACGTTGCACAACATAATCCGAGAGAGAGAGAGCCAAGTGTCTTCCGCCAGATATTTAAACAATAATGACAATTACAATTACAACGTCTTGCTTTTATGGCACATTAATGGAGCTGTATTCAATTAGAGAAGCACGCTGTATTTATATTCTGTAAATATGGTATTGAAAAAACAATAACACAAAGATTCAAGGCTGTTCTGATGGTGCAGAGTTTTACCTCTTGACCATCTCTGACAGGCCCTCTTCATAGCTCTGGACCCAGCTAATATTATTACCCCATCCTGCAGGATAAAACAGTAGTAAAGTCAACAACCAGGAGTATCACAAACCATTTTCCATTATATTGACTAAATTCCTTCAGGCAAGAACGATGAGTAATACTCAGTTTCAGTACGGATCACCCACCTCTTGCAAAGGACTGAGGGTTCACTTTCTTTTTTTTCTGTTCTCCGGCAGCGGCACAGATGAGGAGAAACAAAGCAAGCGAGACCCAGCGAAGCGTCATTTCCTGTCTTTTGAGAGAACTGCAATGACAATTGGCAATTAGATCAGAGTGAAATTCATTGAGATGTTCAACTCGCTGCAAACACTGCTTGCACTTGCTGACAGGCACACTTTATAGATATTTGCAGTTCATGGTTTCCTCTGTAATGCTGACTCGACAAACAGGTTTGACAAGACTGGGACTCAAATAGCTTCATATGCAGCAGCAGCGTTAAGGAAGCAGTTAAGATAAAATTGCTTCTTATTCAGATAAACTCATTACATTATCAAGACATGCTGCTGTTACCATAGAAACACATGAGATTTACATATTATTTACAAAAAAACTACAATGAAATTACCTCTCAAACCAACATGTTCATACATCTCACAAGCTTTAAAACATAGGGACCATCTAGCTTTTATGAGAAATATTTTTTTTTATAGAAAAGTATTTCTGCCTCGTGAAGTGGCATAAGAGATGTCTTACCTTGACAGCATGAAGCGACAAGCATCTGCATTTCATCTTATAGCTTTTCTTTTGTCGGATGTTTTTTTAAACTGAACTCACCAAACAGGTTTTAAAAGAAAGTTTATGCTATAAACAAGGACAACTTATTACTCACTGATACACATGAATTGTGCAAAACAAGAAAAAGGAATCCTATCATTGACATTAGCTATGACAGTGATGTATATCCACTGATCCACAGTTTAATTTGTAAAAAAAAAAAGCATCTGACAACTGGATGGGGATGTAGTAATAGTATCTGATGCAGGCTTTTTAATTAAGTGATATTATCAACACACCACTAGAGGGAGCAGTCTCTGTTCACACATAGCCTACTGTACATCATACATGTCTTCAATCCTAATATAAACTAGTATTGGTCTCCTTAACAATTATTATGGTATTGTTGACCCTAATATTTATTTATTTGTTTGTCAATTAAAACAAACTAAAAATAAAAAAACATAAAACTCTATCTATCTATCTATCTATCTATCTATCTATCTATCTATCTATCTATCTATCTATCTATCTATCTATCTATCTATCTATCTATCTATCTTATATCATATCATATCTTAGATTGTTAGCTGTTGCTATGGATACAAGCGGTGCTTGGCAACAGTAAGCCCTCGGAGCATGCGCAGTCTTCATGACAGATGCACTGTGGGATTGCAGAATATTGACATAGCAACCAACCGACAGAGCCGCCAAGTGCTTTTCTGCTCCGTGTTAAGTTTTTCGGTTTCTCCGCTGCGTTTCAACAACTCCTCGTTACCAAAGGCGGCCGCCATGAATGGGGCAGTGGCGAAAAAGACCCAGGACACGCTGGGAAAAGTGATAAAGAAACCTCCTCTTACGGACAAACTGCTAAGCAAACCGCCGTTTCGATATCTGCACGACATCTTCAGTGAGGTGAGACTGATCTGCTGATGTTACAATAACGTTAGCAAGCTGATTAATAGCCTCATGCCTTATCACACCCGCATTCCTAAATAAGGTCAACGCCGAAGTGAAGCAGCGTAACGTTGTATCATTTAAAAACATAGCCAAGTGAGTTAGCCAGCTAATACGCTAATGTTAGCATCAACTTGGCGAACCAAGTGAGTTATTGTCGGCATTAACAGCTTTTCTCAGTTCAGGGAATGGTTTATACAAGAAGTATGAATGCAGTTTTACCACGTAGGTCAGTCGTCAACCAAACAGAGAATGACTAACGTTCACTATTAGCAACTAGATGCTGATATTGCTAACTTAAACAACGCCAGCGCCGTCCAAGGCGTCGTCTCGTTGCTAGGCATGACCTGAGCCCGCACAGGGATCAACAAACCGCATTTCACCCGCTGTTGTTGGCGTCATCTAACTAGAGTGAGCCGACTGTGTGGATACTGGACTATAACAGTGGCTACTAGCTACTTCTAATTACCCAGCTAAATGTGTCTCGTTCACGTTGAGATCAGCCGGGCTGTTTTATAATACAAATATAAAGTTAAACCAATAAATATTGAGTTTATTGTTATGTGAGACAAAGAAAAGCATCATCAACTCAAATAGTAGACACTACAGTAAGCTAACATATGTGGAACCAAATCTATTAGTGCATATTTTTAATTACTAAATTTTTATCAACACACAACAGATTCTTTTGACACTAGGTGTCAACAACAGTAAAATCTGTAAAGTTTCTCTAAGCAGAAATGAGATCTCATCCCTTCTCTCCACCTGTTTGGATTAGTGTCATATTTCGCAGCACATCCATCTATATTTGATAAAGGGACAGGTGTTGGCATGTGTGACTCTTTTCCTCTGATTAGATGTGTCTGACTGCAGGAATTGGCTATGAAACAGTAGATATTGAAACACGTGAGTGGATTGATAAAACCAGTAGCTATATGTGGATCTGCTTTTTCGTCCTTCCTTCTAGTAGTAATCCCACACCTACAGTAATCCACCTCCAGAAAGAAAAAGCTGTCCAGTGATAATCTTTAAATGGATGTTCATCAAAATAACTTCATTGGCCTGCATTTTAAAAATCCACCGCTGATACAGGCAGTTAAAGCGTATGTTGTACATCAGACACTTTAAACTGTTCACAGTGGAAATATGAAATGGTTAACAATGTTCATTTCTCCTTATTTCCTGTTCAGGTAATCAGGACCACTGGTTTTATGAAAGGACTGTACGGAGAGAATGAAATGAAGTCAGATAATGTAAAGGTAAGGCGTCCACCTGGTTATACAGTTTTTCTATTGTTTTCTCTGGTTGTGTAACCACCGGCCTCCCGCTGCATAACACTGATATCACTATTCCTAAGCAAATATGTTTCTCTTAATACTCATCTGTCTGTTTACATGCTTGCTTGGGTGCAGAATATGTATTTAGAGTATGTCCTAAGCAGCAGTCTTATTTGTGGGTGAAATCACTGGTGTGTTACATCTAGCAGTCTGTAGGTATATATGTGTGTGTGTGTGTGGGGGGGTAACTCTACACGCTGCCAGTGTGACAGATTTGGCAATTACTAAGAGAGACTTTCAAGGTGTCCGAACTCAAGGGCGCTGTTTTAGAGTCACGTCAACACTGGAAATGGGGATTTAGTCTAATAAGAGAAAAGGATCTATATTTGAATGTTATGTCAAAGATAACAGGATCAACACTGTAAAGGCCAGCCTACTATTACATGTTACAGGCCAGGCGATTGCACCAGCTACAAGTCCTTATGTTACACAGTTGGCAGACTTCTCAGATGCAACAGGCTGATAGACCAGAACCGCTGCTTACACGGATCATTTGTCTGGAATAAGGTCTGTTATATTTAGGCTACATACTGACAAGAAAGCAAGAATTAAATCAAATGTGGAGGAGGTATTTGTTTCCTCTCTTTCTTTCTAAAGACAGTGCTTGTTTCGAATCCAGGTTTTCCATCCCCTCTTTCCCACTGTGATGCCTTACATCAGCAACAACATCAGGCCCCTTGAGATTCAGGATTTGCACTTGAATCACTAGATTTGACTGACTGTATGCTCCAGCTGACTGCATAGAGGTTCACAGGAAGCATTAAATGTCATTTTTAACATATTTGAGTGACTTGTGTTTAGCTCTGCACATATCAGTGGTGTAACTATTATCAGTTGTATTGGAAAGTAAATCCCACTGGAGTCTCTATACTTTCCACAACCACATCCTGTCTACATCTGTGCATTCTCCTGCTCATCATCTTTTTTTTTTTTCTTCCTAGGACAAGGACTCTAAGATAGCGTTCCTCCAGAAAGCGATAGATGTCGTGATGCTGGTTAGCGGCGAGCCCCTTGCAGCGAAACCAGCACGCATTGTGGCCGGCCATGAGCCTGAGAAAACCAATGAGCTGCTGCAGGCCATAGCCAAGTGCTGCCTCAACAAGGTTTGTGATTTGGGCAGATTACACTCCCCCACACACACTCCCACACACACACACACACACACTGAATGGGAAATTGAAAACACTCACACTGAGTTGGCAATAAATCAAATGCTCAGTGTCTCTGATTCATGTATTGATCATTTTTTTTATATGTCACACTGGAGACATAAATCTAGTTTTGGCACCACTTAAAAGAAAAAGCAGTGTTTGTTGTTTTTAACTATTAAAATAGTATAGTCTTGGGAAAATTGTCTATCTGCCTCAGGGAGAACTTAGAAATATTTTAATTGAACCCTGGAGATGAATGTAAACAGATGAGTTGGTGCCTGGGGGGTAGATGTGTTGTATGAAGTTATTGTACATTTGAATGTTATTTCTATCAGATCTTGTGGGTCTTTATTTCACTGTTCTGAAGACATATATATTTATAATTATAACATATTTGTTATTTCAGAAAGCAAACTACATTCAAATACATGTGATATTGATTATAATGAGTCAGACGAGGCAACTGTTGGCTGTTTTTGTGCTCTTGTAAATATTTTATTTTTAAATATTTTTTTACTCATTCAAACAACGGCGAACATTACCCGCTGATTTTATTACAGTATTACATTGAATGGATCTCCTGCGTTTAATCTGCAGATGTCCAGTGAGGATGCAGTGAAGCGGGTGCTTGCAGGTGAAAAGGTGGACATGAAGACCAAGGCCAGCACGTCCAGGTCCCAGGACAAGGAGAATAGGGAAGGACGTGAACGTCACCCGGATAGAGAGGTTAGAGTCCTCAGCATACTCAAAGCTCAATCTTACATATGGTCTGGACCGCAAGTAGCATGGTTTAAAAACAAAATAAGTCACATGTTTCCCAGTATGTAGCTGATGCTGGCATTTTGTGTTGGTATGAACTATTTCAGGAGAAGAAAAAGACTATAGAACGCAGCGGCAGCCGGGACCAGAAGGACCCAGGCCAACCAAAAGAGCAGGAGAGCCGACGTAGAGATGGAGAGAAAGAGCACCATCATGACAGGGAGCGCCCTGACAAGCAACGCCGCAGTGAACAGGACCAAGCCAAAGATCGTGAAAAAGACAAGAGCCGTGACCGGGAGCATGACAGGGAGAAAGACAAAGGACGAGTAAAAGACAAGGACAGGGAAAAGGATAGAGAGAGGGATCGAGAACGGGAAAAAGACAAGGAGAGAGACAAAGACAGAGAAAAAACAAGAGATAGAGATTCTCACAAAGACCGGGAAAGAGACAAGGACAAACGAAGAGACAAAGACAAAGAGCGGGAGAAAGAGAGAGAGCGACACAAAGAGGGGGAAGAGAGGAACAGAAGTGGAAATGGCAAGGTATGTCAGTTAACCCACGCACAGCTGAACTTCTATCAACAAATACGTATAATAATAATATAAACAAATAATTATTTACATTTGATGTGCATGTTTGTGCGTAGGCCAGAGAATCAGAGGACCCACAACAAAAACCCACCCCTGAAGAGCCCAGCAAAACAGCCAAACCTGTGCCAGCAGTAAGTTCTGTCCTCAATCATTGCAACCATTAGATTGAGCTGCAGTTATGATGCGGAGGAGTTTCCTGTATGTGAAGTCAAGAATGTTATAAGAAAAATTCAAATGTATTATCTCATGCTGTGCCTCTTATTCTTGGAAGGAACCACAACCAGATGAAGAGGTATTCAATCCAGTCAGTAGAAAATTAGAGCCGTAGATTACAGTCACTACATTAGTTTTCCAATGTAGTGACTATTGCAAATGTCTTGGGGTGGCTGGTAGCTTGGTTTAGTGCTGTAGCCTGTTTTTACTTATTAAAGTGTATATTTGATAAATGTGACTATTTCGTGCTTGGCCTGATGCTGTGTTCTTTGCCTGTACAGCCTGCAGAGGCAGTTGAGAACCAGGTAACAATTTACATGCTTTTAATAGTTGAGATTACTTTTGCAATGCAACGCACAATGCAATTTTTTTTTTCCTTTTTAATATATATTTAAAGCCATTCATGCGTCATTTGTTGTTTCTGGTGTTAAGCATACATCCACTAACTTGCTTACTGTATTCAGATGGCATTTCAGAGGTGAAATGTTGGTTTGTGTGTAGCGAATCTTGAGTTGTTCAGTTTTGCATTTTTACAGAGCACAATAACTTCACAGTTTTCTCCATTGCTAGCTTTGCTTTGTGGCCATTCAGGGCTTTTCTTAAATTTCTTCATTGTATCAAACAGTATTTGTTGCTCTTGTAAACTTCAAACTCCAACTCATTCGTCGTTGATTTTGCCTCCTCATTTTGCTTTGTATAATTTTGTTTTTACACCGGAAGCTGCTTCTGTGCTATAATGCTGCCTGATATAGAAGTTACATGATTTTGTATTTTAGTTTTTCTATTTTAGTAGACATGTGAGACTAAATTTGTCAGTAGTTTAAACTGTATTGTATTTTTTTTCTAATATCAGGTGTAGTATGTTTGGCCTGTACTTGACTGAAGCAATGCTGTGTTATTGGACCCACAACTTTACTTATCTGTTCCCTCTTGTGTTGTATTTTTCACAAAATGTCTATGTGTGCATGGTTTAAATTAAGCAGCATTATTTGGTACCTCAGTATGACTTACCAAAGTACATGGTGATGGTTTGCATACATAGCTGCTTCTCCAAACTATCCCAAAAGTTACTGAGCGATGTGTTGCTTTTCAGTGCTTTTTTTGTATCCTGAAGTTGTTTCTTTTTCTCGCTTGTCTTTTCTCCTCTCACAGTCTGACAGTCCAGCTAGAATACCTCGGCCTTCATCTGCCAAAGGGCAAAGACGGAGACCCAAAATTGGAGGTCAAGGTAAAAGCCCCAACTTCTTTTTCCACACAACGCATTTTTTTTTTTTTCACCTTTACCAGTGAAGCACATCTCACATAGTTAATAGACTTTACTAATGTAACGACAGAGGAGCTTTTTAGTGGATATTTGCTCTCTGTTCTAATAAAATGATCTCCCTAGTGGGAGATTTACATTTAAAAATAAGTCTCTACAAAAACGTTGTCCTAAAAATGTCAACACACATGGTCTGTTGATTCATCTGTTTGTATGTCTTCATACTTAGGTTGTCACATGGCTCCATAATGATCTTAGTAGAAATTAATGATACCTTGTCTCTTGTCTACAGATGAATCTGACAGTGATGGAGGTAAGTGTTCTCCATGTCTCTATTTTAACATTCACACAATAATTTACTATGAGGAAACTGGATCAGAGGTGCACTTCGTCCAATATGCATTTTGAGGATTTCATAAATTGCAATTAAGGAGAGTATTGTATGAATTACTTCCATTAATAAACCAAATTGCTCATATTTGGGGATTTAACTTTAACTCCCTGAAAAAAGGTTTAATACACCCTGGACCTGCTTTACCTCAGTATTGAAAGCACAAATGTCTCCTTCAGTTTCAGGCTTCACATTGAGTTAGAGGGCGAGTCCAATCACTCATTAAGTGACTGAGTGACTCACTCAGTGAATAAAGGAAAAGATATTTGTTGTTAAAACAACGGAGCAAGTTTATTTGTTTAGCCATATATCAGATACAATGTCTCAGTGGGATTTACAGACCCACGACAGCAACGGTTAACAACCCAGCCCAAACTCTGCTAGAAGACAAGCAAAAACTCACAAAAGGACAAACAAAACAAAGGAGGAAATTGCGCAAGAAGAAAATCAGCAAGATTCCTTTTTGGCAGATAGCTGGATATTATAGAAGCCATAGGCAGTGATATAGACAATGCAGTAATAGTTTATGGACATTCAGAATACAGGTTTATAATATAACAATGGCATTATAATATGTCTAATACTAATGTATATATCTTTTTTTAAAGTCCAAAAAGATTCTATTTATTTATGGTTCCAGTAGCTAATTTTCACATGATTCAAATCCAGGTCAAAGTGCAGCAGCTTGGAGGATGAGTGGTGTGATAGACGCAGAGATTTGAGAAAACTCCCTGCTCCAGACTGTCCTGGGTAGACGTGCAGTAGAATGATGTGAGCAGCATGAGATCACAGGTTCAGGACACTGGTACATATTCATTATTGTCCTTTCACAGATGGAGATGCTCAGTTAGCCCAGAAACCTGTCCGCCTGGAAAGTGGAGATGCTGCAGGCTCCTCGGTGCCGTCCGACACGGCCTCCAGGTCTGTACAGACAACAATCACTTTGCAAACACTTTGTTGAGGTACTTTTACAGGGTGCTAATCAACTAACAGAAATCATCGTCCACGACTCTCCATCAGTAATTAAACATGTTTATTACCTATAAACACTATGACCAACAGTCAGCATGAATTAAATATTACATTTAAGAAGCTCAGAATGTGACTGTCAGTAAGATGTTGGTGTTAAGTTTTTTAAATATATAGTTTGAGTATTGTTTTGCACTTTATATGTGATTTTAAAGCTAAATGAGAAAATTTGCAAACATATTTAGTTATTAAATCAGCTGTTTTTCATAATCTTTTGGTTCTGTAGCAGCAGACGGATACCACGACCCGGCAGCGCTCGCCCAGCACCTCCACGAGTCAAGAGACAGGAGAGCTACTCTGACGTGACCCCAGCTGAGAGGTGACATCATCCCACATACTCATAAATGTCACAAGCAAAATTGATTAAAGTGTCCATAAGCTGGAATATGTCTCTTATACATCTGCTATATAGAGTCTAGCTGATTGTCTGTCTTTCAGGATGTCTAGTGCTAAACCCTCCGCACCAGTCATCATGGATGGAAAGAAGCTGTCCGAAGACGAGGATGAAGATGAGCAGTTTCTCGTGGAGGAGGCAGTCCCTCCACCTTTAGATGCTCCTGAGATGGAGGTGGTAAATGCTTTGAGTTGTTCAAATAAGACGGAGAAACACAAGACTGGGATAGTTACTTACTGTAGCTTCTTGTTGTTTTTTTTTACAGGAATCTGCACACAAACTCGACAGTGAAGAGAAACACGGTAAACAGTCATGTTTCTCTCTTTTTTTTCTATATTTGGTTCTCCCTTATTTTAAAAAGGCCGCCCTGTAGTTTGAGGAAAAAAGATCTTTGACATTTCTTCTCACGGTTTCTCTCACTGTAGGTGGCCTTGTGAAAAAGATCCTTGAGACCAAGAAGGACTATGAGTTGTCACCATCCTCCCCCAAATCTAAAGATCAGGTATGTTGAGTTTTAGTTGTTTTGTGTCTCCAGTAGAGGGCAGTGTCAGCCTAGTTCTCTTTACTCATCTTTATCAGTGACTCTGAGCCCATGTTAAGACTCGCCATCAGTTCTATCAGACATTCTTTCTTTCTATAAAGTTTAGTCCTTACAGTCAACGTTTGCACCACATGGAAATGCCCTGTGCAACACTGATTGTTATCAAAAAAAAAAGATATACAAATGGAGTGCAGAGGTGTAATTGCACTGCCTTGAAACCACACAAATGTTCCCCTTCAGTAAAGCTGAGGGACTAATAGCCAGACAAGCATGTATGGCCTCCAACAGACCACACACAACTGATACACACATCAAGATGTCTGGAACAAAATTAGCTTGTTTTCTTGAGTTGCTCAATATCATAGATATGCTTTTTTTTAAATACAGACTGTTATGTATTGTTCTGTGTACAGTTTAAAAGTATCTGCCATCTTGGGAACTAGATTTTATAAGCAATCTTGTAGACTTTTGCCACCCCATTCCCACGAGTGAACTGCAGTAAAACAAACAAAAAAAAGACTGAATGTCTTGAAAAACATCATGCACATGATGGTCAGGCGTTCTAGTAAAGCTCCTTCTCGCCTCCTCTTTGATTCAGACTTTCTGTTAAACATTTATACAGTAGACCTGCATGTTCAAGGTGAGACTTTGCCATCCTTGCTCATGAATTCCCTTTTGTCAGCTTATTTATCAGCTGGAGAGAGTGCAGTCTTTCATCGTTATTTAGAGTATGAATCAGTGTGAAGCTTACAGTTTGGTCTGTACTACATGGTGTGAGATGGTGTACGCTGTCTGCTTTGGGTGGTCCTCTCCACTGAAGCATCGCTTCCTAGCTGACCACCCTGACTCTGATGGATGCACTGTTTTGGCGTGTCATCCATGCAGAAAGGCACCCCGATCTATCGCCCCTCCTAACTGCGGCCTCAGACATCATCCCTCATAACTCACACCTGAAGTTTCAGTTTCAGCTTAGCCACCAATGAACTGAAATAACTTGACAGAGATTTGGAGGGAAAGCATTTAACCAGCTTTACACAGAAAAAAAAGAAAATAAAAGAAAGTATGCAAGTCAAACCAAACACACCACAGGAAAAACATCCAGAATAGCGTCGCTCTTTGTGTAACATGAGCACAGTCTTGTAGGTTTTATCCTAATTTTCTTAATACGGCCTTCTCAGAGCAGGTCTGTCTCCTCCATCCTTATTGGCCTTGCCTCGTCAGCTGTATAAAGAACTATAATGACTTCCTTCCTGACATGAAAGGGTGGAGAGGTCAGCTTAATGGAGTCGTGTTTTTTTTTTTTTTTTTTTTTTCTTGTAATCACGCTAAAAACACGCAAGGTCAAAAATGTAAATATTGAGCTTCCTCATTCGATGTGGTACGACAGGTTTGAAATTTCAGCTGCCACATTTCATTTCTTTTTTTAAACACCGGTGTTTAAAACACTGTGTGAATGAGTCACAAACCCTTTATTTGATTTAAGATCATGTTCAGTATAAAAATATTGACCTTTTGGACCATTTTGTATATTTTTATGAAAATTACCCCTTGTAATATCTGTTCTTTGTCATTCTGAAATTAATTTTGCTATTGTTCATGCCACTGCCTACCTGCTCCATTGCACTTCTCATGTAAATACATGGGATTCTTAAACAGACAAATGATTGTATTTTTCCGTGTCCCACCACAGTGTGTGTGTGACCAAAGAATTTGCTGTATATTTATGAGGATGACCTTCCTCCTAACCCCTCGGCAGCATTGTATATTATTCCAAGATACTTCTCTTTTTATTTAGACAGCATCTGCCCCTTGCAGCAGCTGCGTTTTCATAAGAATTTTTGTGTACTCTTCCCCCCCCCCTACTACTTTACCCCCATCAAATTAGCCTTGATGAAGGTTTGTAATGTATAAATAAACCCTGTGGCATATAAATGGATGGCTGTTGAGTGAGAATCACAGAGGAGAAGGGCCAGAATACTCTCTGCAGAATTGTCAAGAAAATAAATACACCTCTCTGCAGACCCCTGTGTCTTCATAAACATCCAGGGTTTTTTGTGGAAACATAAGGAAATGACCCTGTGGCGTTCCATTAGTCATATTGCTTTTGTAGAGGTCATATTGACTTGTTGGAATTTGGTCAGGTTTATGAGGAGAGATCTTCAAACCATTCAAAATGTCACTCCTGAAAGTCCTTCTGAATGTTGAACTAAAATTTAAATATAGTTTTACATTTTCTGACTGCCGTAGAGATATTTCTACTCTGTTCACCCTTTAACCCAGGGTGGTGATCTCAGTTGTCTCCCTAAGGGGCTACAGTGACCTTATAACAACATCCTGTAACCTCCTTGGCCCTCAGCGTTCCTCCTCACCTCACTGACTCCAAGCTATTTTTATGATCCAGCCAGACTTTTTGAATGGCCTTTTATGAAAAATGGTGAGGAAGCCCATAAACAACATCCAGAGCCATTTCACATCCTATGCATCACTCACTGGTTCGTTTTCTCAGATCGTCTTCAGGAACACACTGTAAAAACCATCAAGGTGAGCTTCAAGTGTCTCCAAATGGACATTTCTAAGCCAGAAGAATTGTTCCCAAAAGCCCTGAAGTTGTTATATCGGATCTTCAATGATCTATAACATATTTTGAGACATTTGTTTTAGTGGTGATTGGAGAGCAGTTCACTTGAGTTAATAAAGACCGATGGTCTTGAGCAACTGACATCTGAGCTTTCTGTCATGACTTTTAACTTAACCGACTCACCTCTATCATGAGCAGAGTCGCTCTAAAGTTTGTCTCTCGTTTATCTCTCGTCCTCTTGTTCTTACCTGATTGAAGCAGATAAATGAAGAGCGATCTCTCACCATTATTCTCCTAGTTAGTGATACCATAGACGTTGCTACGCCAGGTTCTGTGCATGCAAGCGATTTTTCTTGTCAGAGGTTACTGAAGAATGTTTTCCTCCCTCTTCTGAGAATATAAGCAGACTTGTGAATCGTGTTTTTGCACGCATTTCCCAATTAAGCTGATTAGACATGTGATGACGGGGGGTGAATTTCAGTATGCCCAAGAGTTTCTTTTTGGTTTTCTCTCAAGAGTCAAGCACTGAGTTTGTAGTAAAAAGCAGAACAGTTTTGCAGTCGAGCAAAAGATGTCTACAAGATGAAACACTGGAAGTATGATATTATTATTCCACTTGCCGGAGGCGGTGTCTTCCCTATTGCCTGGGGATTTCATCACTGACTGAGATAATGGGAAAACTTTTTTTTTTTTTTTTACCTCCCACTCCACATCTAAATATTGTTCTATGATCCGGGTGAGAAAAAGGAAAACTAGGAGCACGCGGGTCTCGTAGACCCTGACAGAGACCTCCATAAAGCAGTGATTTATATCCACCCGGACAGAGCGCGACCGAAGCAGGGGTCATGTTTTCACGCCAGGTTTTTTTTATTATTTTCCAACAGAGAAGGAGAGGAGGCTGAGGTAGCAAAGGCAAAAAAGAATGAAGCCACGGGTCCCGTCTGGGGCTATGCAGACCAAACCGCAGCCAGGCAGGCCGAATGAGCCATAGAGTGTTTGTCTAGCTGCAGGGTTCACGGCACCCAGTGCGAAGCCACCCACCTTGTTGGGGGACTGCTGGGCCGAGGCGTTTCAACCCTCACACTCTCGAACCACCACACCGTGGGTAACAAAGAAAGCGAAGGTTATCTGAAATTTGGACTTTTTTTTTTTTTCCTGACGAGAAATAGTGGCAAACAATAATGTTTGATGTCATATGCTGCAGTGTGGTCTTGTCTAGTCAAGCTGGCCTTGCTGAGCACATGTAGCCGGATAGCTGAGCAGACTTTTTTGACAGATTGTGTGTTTTGAAGAGGAAGCTGTCATTTAGTTTACAAGTCACAAGTATGATTACTGATGCCTTTTTAAAAGCAGGTGCTCTCGTCTGTGTAGCCAAATAGCATAAATTGGGCAAAGACTTGAACTTGAAAGGAGGTATAAGTGCAGTAGTTGTTACTCAATACTGTAGTAAAATAATCCCACTGCCACAGCCTGTTACTAAAATAAACAAGACGAAGACCGAGAGAGTGCAGGTCGGGCCTGTGTGTGTCCACTGTATACCTCATCTGAACCGCTGGTTGGTGTGTGTCTGTGTGTGTGTGTGTGTGTGTCTTTAGGGTTGCAATGCCGAGTGCTTTCTCATCACACACACACACTTCCACAGTCTAAAGGCCTTGTGAAGCCCAGCTGAGTAAACATCGTGGGGTTTGCTTCCCTGATACCTTCCCCTCCTTTATGCCATCGAGAGACTGACCCCCCCCAACAACCACACACCATACAGAAGAGGCCTTTAACAGCCACTCGCCCTACGTTAACCAACACAATTCAGCCACATGCTTGATCTATATATATATACAGCTAGGTTGGTAGGATTCCTGCCTAACATTTTTAGCCTTGAAATCCTAAACCACTAAATGCAGCCTTGCTCTGGTTCTCGGTATTTGAGACTTTGCTGGCAATGGTCGAATTCCTAAAGAGAGTTTATTATGTTTTGGTCGAGGGACACAAGTGACTTTTGTGTGTGTTCTTCGAGCTGTGTGACGCAGTGCTGTGTTGTTGTTTTTTGTTTTTTTTTTGCTTGTTACAACTTTGATGAAAAGAACCTGCTTTTAAATTTAAAATGAGAAGTTTCTATAAGTCATTTTTTAAATGCCAAACCTCACCTGTTGTATTTACCGCTTCCATGTGCAGAACGTGGTGTCTGAAGCAGCGCGGAAGAAAGAGCGGGATCTGGTGACACGGGAGATAGAGCGGCTTCGCTCATCCATCCAGACGGTGTGTCGCAGCACCCTGCCTTTGGGTAAGATCATGGACTATATCCAGGAGGATATGGACGCCATGCAAGCTGAACTGCACACCTGGCGGCGGGAGAACAAGGAGCATGCACAATCGTTGCTGCAGGAGCAGAGGTGGGAGGGCGCACGCTCGCACCTGCACTCTCGCAAAACACCCTTAAAGTCACACGTTGTTTAGTATATTTTAATTCCTACACTAGTGCACATTTTTCTTCTCTCTGGTTTGACAGCCAAGTACGCTGCTATCGCAATTAGTTTTCAGATAATTTAATGTCATTGATTATCTGCTTTTTTCTTTGCTTGTGTATGCTGCAGAGCGACAGACCGGGCGGTGGAACCTCTCAAGGCAGAACTAGCCGAGCTGGAGCAGCTGATCAAGGACCAACAGGACAAGATTTGTGCCGTAAGGTCCAACATACTGAAGAATGAAGAAAAGATCCAGAAAATGGTGACGGGAATCAACTTCTCTGCCAGAAGCTGAAGTGAGAAACAAGGCCCACAAACATAAACGTTTCTATAAATGCACTGAAGATGTGGTGTTGAATGTTGTTCAAAATAATGGTAGGACCATTTTTCTTGGAGACGATGTGGGCTGATACAACACTGCACTTTCAGGGGTTTTGTCACAACAGGAGATGGAACCAAATATATACATACAACAACAACAACAACAACAACCATACACAACCAAAATGATAAATAATCTGCCATCAGTCAGATGTTGGCAAATTATGGCTTCCATACGATGGTCTGGAGGTGTCGCTCTTTGGCTGATGAAGTGGGAAAAGTGCATAGATAAGTTTGAGATTAAATAGAAATACCCTCCTGCACTGCACACTAACCTAAACGCGTCTTTTTTTATGATGGTGCCTTTGTGGAATGAGTCACAACTCCTGACTGGAAGTTGTGTTTAATGCGTGGTCAGTTCATGAAAAGCCCTACACATTCCAACAATAAGTAACATGAATGTTTGGACTACGTTTTTTTTTTAAGAGTGTGGTACACCTTTTCTTTTCTTTTTGTCTTGTGTGTTGCCTCGTCGTGTTATCTTTCCTCTTGTTGTGAGGACTTTGCCGCTGCAGTGCACACAATGTGCTGTTTGATTGAAGTAGTAAGCAGGCTACTCCAACAAAACTAATAAAACATTAATATAAGATAAATATTTTTGTGGCACATTCAGCACGTTGACTGAAATGGTACATCACTGTGGGATCCTGCTTTGAATTTGTCCTGCGGTCTCTTACGACACATACTGATCTTTTTTGTATCTTCCAAACCTTTTCTTTCAAGCTGCTTCTCCCAACCTGCCCTTTAGCTATTTTTCAGCAATACTATCTATACATTTCATTCACTGTTCCACTTTTTAAGCACCGCTGCACTTTGATAAGTGTGATTATGGGAGGTACCTTTGCTTGTAAAAAGCTTTTTTTTTTTTGGCAACAAAGCAGTGTTAGAAACTTTTCTTGTCTCTCGTATCTTCTCAAACGTAACAGACACACTAATGTCATGTACTTTCAGGGAATAGTAAGCCTGTATCTAGTGTCCTTGAAGTGAACATGCAGGATTGCGTCCATCGTGGAGGTTACTCTACTCTACTTGTGCTGCAGGATTTGCCAAATTGTTCCTTTTTGCGATGGATACACAACGGTTGCTCAGGTGGAAATTTTTTTGTGTGAACTTTAACCTGCAGTGCACAACTTTTGTCTCCCCCTTCTGGCAGTAAATAGTAGTATGTAACTCCAGCTCTGAGTACATGCATGAGTCTGTTGCTACTGTTGCGGCTGTAAAACGGTGGATAAATAGTTTTGAGCGTCACAACCCCCCCGTGAAATGACTCGTTTCAATTTGATCCTTGAGGATTGATAACATTTGGAAAGAATAGAAGAGCCTCACAAATTATTGTATCCCTCAAGATAGCAAAGAGCTAAACCAGACGTTATCCTAGCATGTGGGCGCCTTTCAGCTCTGGCAAACTAATCATTGCTGACTGACGTAGAATCACTAACAACAATCACTACCGCCGGTGCATGAAAGTCGCCACAGACACCAGAAAACTGATATACTGCTAAATAAAAAGAGATTTACCTTGTTGTGATAAGCTTAACCATCATTGTGTGAACCTATTTTACAAGGGCTGACCTGAAAGTCTGACCGAAAAGTTTCCTTTTCCTTTTTTCTTCTTTTTTTAATAATAGACTTAATATTAAAAAAAAAACACACATTGACATTATTTGCTATTAGAAGACGGGGTGAATAAATGTGATTTCAGTTGGGCTTTAAAAATGTGCTTTCTTAATGTAGCTAACGTGATAATATGAAGCAATACTGGACTGATAATTGTAGTAAATGTCTTCGTATTCTGTGCATGAATGAAATACAAATACAAAACAACATGGGAGTCATCCATGATTTCTTGGATCAGTGGCTTATATCACCCTGAAATGAAATCCATTTTCCATCTTTCCAAGAACAATACCGATGTAACTTTACATTATACACATGCAGCATCTACAATACATGTTTACTGCATGTTTGCCTTCCAGAAGACGCAGACTTCCTGTGTTTACAGAAAATAATAACACTCGCTGTGACGTCCGGATTGGACTAATCAATTATTTTAAATGTTAAGTTGTTTCTATAATGTCCAGTAATTGTAGTTGTATCAAAACTACTTTTACTTTTTAAGACATTAAATGTGATGACCATACATACTGTAGTAACTGCTCCACCAAAGCATTTATTTCCTATTTCCATTCTGTCTGTCATTGTTATGTGTAGGTGAGAAAATGCCTGCACTAAAAAACCTAAATTAATTCCGGTATTTTTTTTTGTTTAGATATTTAATGGACAGAATAATTAGTTGGTTGGTTGTAGTAACACTAATTCTTTATGGTGAGAAATAAATACAGCTAGAAGGGGTAGAAATGTGTAGCTTCTGATTGGCAGATCTGTTCATGGGCGTCAATGGCTGCAGGAAAAAAAAGTAAAGTTATCACAATATCTTCATGTTTTTTTCTTTAAGGATCACACTACATTGCTTCTTCTTAAGAGCAATTAATTTTGAGGACTCAACAGTCAAAATATCCATCATTTATCATTTAGTCTGATTTTAATCCATCTTCGTATCAGTATTATATTCAGTCCATTAAATATAAATATAAACAGTAACATATTGAAGAAAAAAAATGTTATGGAAAAATAAAGTCTTACAAGCAAAAAATCCTGGAAAATGAGAACTTTGAGTGTTCATGCGTATGTCTTATATGACAGGATTATTCACTGTAAACTATTTGTATCATATCGTCAGTTTCACTTTAAACTGTACATTATGTATATGTGGAGATTGTATCATAGTTCAAATAATTATATAATTTTGTAGTGGAGTGAAATAAATGGTAACATTGCAATAAATATTTGTCTCCCCGTCTTGTTTTTTTTTAAAGAGTCAAAGCAGAGAAGCAACTTTTGCTAAATGCAGTTAAGACAGACTGACTCAATTAAACCATGGTAGTTAGAGGTATGGATTGCAGTCGGGTTACATTATGAACAAAATGATAAATGATTGGTTTGTGACCTTGACCAGTTCACGTGAAGTCATTGTGTAGTCCGGTACGGCCGAGTCACACTCTCAAGGAGACTTATGTTCCCTTTGAAACCTGACAGAAGTAAAACATTCAATGTTCTTTTAAAGACCCTCAAGCAACTTTTCTCTGGCACGCCACAAAACGTATTAGAAATCCCTTTTAATAGTTTATTAAGCAAGATTTGGACAGAGCATTTGAGATTTAGCTAAAAAAGACCCCTTGCAGAAGGCCCGGACACCTGCTTTCAGCAAAGACGCCGGCCCCCTGTCTCAACAGGTGGATTAAAAACTGCGGCGCGGTCCATGGAAAGGACAGCTCCATTGTCCATCTGCATTTGGGGGGTTCTTTAAAGACACGGCTGCCTCTTCACTATTCAAAACAAGCCTGAGTTGATTTTTGTCCTTTTTGAATTTCACAATGGTTCATGCGGCTAATGAGTGACTTCACCTTTCACTTTCACTTTCACTTTTGTGCTCTGCAGTGACCCACTAATCCTTTAATCTTTTATCTTGACTCTGACTTTCATCTTGACAATTAACTACACTTTGTCTGGATATAATACATGGTTAGAGTTTGGAGTGGTCAGATAACCTCTCCCAAACGTCATTAATTCCTTTTTTTCTCAGCAGGTCTGTCTCGTGCACCGTGACCTGAGTGTTGCATTCATCAGGCTGTTGGCTCTGAATCTGGCTGCTTACTTACTGACTTATGTTTTGAAAAATCACTGCTGTGCTTTATCTTCTTCTCTTATGTGCAGCTTACTTTTCATTATTATTACCTGTCCACTTATGGGGAGGAGGGGACGGGCACATGGCACCGTGTTGATCTGTCTATTTATTTATAGAGCACCACCAGAGGCTCCACGTGTTATAACTCATCTGTCAGCAGGCAGCATAGATGGCTGCATGCCTCCCTGGTGTATGTTACTCATCCAAGTGGCCACAAACAGACACACACATATGGCTGACACAACATTTTAAATATTGGATTTTGTGTTAATCCAGAGTATCTCCTCCTAGAGTACACAGAAACACTCATCTATAGTACAAAGTCCAAGCGTCTTTCCATTTTTAACATTTTTAACTGCTCTTTGACCTTTATAATGATCATCCAGACTGTGGGCTCCGTCCTCTTCAGTCTTAGTCTTCTCCTGCTGTATGTTTTTACTACACAACTACTACAATACTCTAACAGGGATTAACAAGGAGGATACTGAGGTCAAGTCTTCTATATTTTTTCTGGGAATTTGGGGCATTGTAGCAGCGTAGAGGTAATTACATTTTAAAAACTAACATATGTTGATTATTTTAGGATAACAAAGTAAATTGTGGAGCGCGGAGGAGGTTTGGAAACCTTCATGTTGAGCAATAACAACGACGTCATTTGTGATTGTGAAAATACACAATTACATTATTTAAAATAAATAAAATATAAAATGAAGTAATCTTTTTTTTAAAAATACTTTGTGATTTTCTGAAGTGGGTACTTAGGAGAGATTTATACTTCTACAATCCTGCCACGGCTCTGGTTTTATACACTACAGTAGCTATTTTATTTTTATTTTTATTTTTTATTTATATTTCCTTAATACTGAAGTATCAGTGTTAGAGCAGCATGTTACTGTTGTAGCTGCTGCAGGTGGAGCTAGTTTCAACTACTTTATATACAGTTAGATAGTTACTTTATACCACATCATTTAACAATTTTAAATATTTCTAAAAAAAAATAATATGTTTATTTATTTTGAATTTTGCCTTTTATAAGCTGTTAAATCACCATAGCAACTGTCCTGCTTCCAGTTCCTCGTGTTGATGCTTTTAAAGCAGCGTTTCCCCTTTAAATGATCCAGCTGATGATCAGTCAGGAAGTAACGCGGAGCTGAGCACACACCGTCATCCACACTGTCAACTTTGTTTATCTCCATGTTTCCTGCCTGACTTTAAACTCGTTGTCTTTCCGGGAGTCAGTATCAAGCCCTCCCCCTCCCTCCCTCTCTCCCCCCTCCTCCCTACTAGTTTGAGATTGACGGTGTGACATTTCAGGATCATGGCTGAGGGTCCAGAGGCTGATGTTGACGACCCGCCTCGTATCAGTTTCCCACCGCTCATCACTGTTTCTGATCTGCCCGGTGCCACTGCTGCAGGTAACCAATGGCTCAATCAGCTGTGAGCCACGATGAGTCATCAGAGTTCAGGTTGTGATAGTAACACGTTACAGGTGTTGTACAGATGTGTTGTTTAGGGCGTGGCCTCTGCATGCTGCATACTGCATCTGCATTCTTTGTAGTCATATGAATTATATGGATGACTGTTGTTTTGATGGATGCAGCTCGATGTTATTCTCCTCATTAATTCATGTGTTGGTTATTTTCTTGATTCATTAATTAATTAGTGTTTTGGTGGTTTTATCCATTTCTAGAAGTCAGAAGATGTAACATAAAATGTCTATTTTTGGTTGATTGATCAACATCCACAACCCAAAGATAATCAATTTGCTATCATAGAAGTTTCAGTCGAACCCTTGTGCAGTAGTGTTAAACGTATGTATTAAAGTACAACACTACTAGACAGGTATACTGGTTACTGTGTAAACCTTCTATCAGTAAATAATTACGACATTCAGGATGGAATTAGAGGAAAAAAAGTCCTCTAATTAATTCATCTGTAATGTTGGTATTTTTGAATATGCAGTCTAATGAAAAATCTATTATATTTTGTTGCTGACAAATTGCACAATAATAGTTTAATAGTTCAGCTCCCTCAATCTGTGTTTCCTCTCCAGGCCGAAACCTGAAGGAATGGCTCCAGGAGCAGTTCTGCGACAAGCCTCTGGAGCAGAAAGACATGCGGCTCCACAACGCAGCCTACGTGGGAGATCTGGACACCCTGACGAACCTGCTGCAGGAGGACAGCTACAGACTGTAAGGGAGAGTGGTAATGAGAATATAAGGGGGGGTTTTACTGGGAAAAGAATAAAACAAATGCTAGGCCAATGCTAATAAAGGCAACCAAAAACACATGGATGGGGTTATACAGAAAGAAGAAACGTTAGATAATGTCTCAATTTTAATATTTTCATACTTAGACACAGAATATGTCCTTAAACATCCTCAAAATGTTCTCATATTACACAACACACACACGTGCTGGATGTTGTCCTCTCTCTCTTCACCATCTTGCATCATCAGTGGCTTCAGTCCTATAAATTGCTATAAACAGCAGAAATCACGCACAAACAAACTCTTCACACTGCAGTTAGTGGCTGTACTGGAGGCAACCCAGAGACACACACACACACGAAGAGCTACCTCACAGCTCGCAACGGTCATCGAACATTTAACCCTGATCCCACGGCGGTTGTATGCAGCAGTCATACTCGCTCCCTGCGTCCACACCGAGCAAACCCATTATTACCGGCTTAAGCCAGTTCATCTCCACTCCACATAGTTTACAACATCCTGTTATTTCAATAAAATAGGTTTTATCCCTTTGGGTTTGCCCTGCCCTGCCAACTTGGCTGAGGCAGCAGTGTTGAAGGCAGTGAAGTTTAACAGCTGGATGCTGTCATTATTTACTTTCTGTTGACAGATTTCTGTGCATGTACATACATGTAAACTGCTCAAATCCAATATGTTGGATCTAAGTCTTCAACTAATAACCACTCCTGTGTGTTGTTTGGTGTCAGGCGTATCAATGAGAAGTCTGTGTGGTGTTGTGGCTGCCTGCCCTGCACACCTCTGCGGATCGCAGCCACAGCGGGACACGCTCCCTGCGTATCTTATCTGATCTCCCAAGGAGCCGAGGTGGATTTAGTTGACGTGAAAGGTCAGACGGCCCTGTATGTAGCTGTGGTTAACGGTCACCTGGATTGTGTCCGGATCCTCCTTGAAGCTGGAGCTGACCCCAACGGAAGCCGCCACCACCGCAGTACCCCGCTGTACCACGCTGCACGGGTGGGAAGACTGGACATCCTGCAGGAGCTCATCAGGTGACGTTAAGAGCGGATCAACACCTCAACACCTGGCTGCACTGGGCGGGTGATCTACAGCTGTACAAGCAACTAAAATGAGATATATGTGTTGTCTTAATATGATCGTGATGTGTACGGTGTCACAAATGTGATCACATGTAATATATGAATGATGTTAAAGGGCAAGTCCGAAGACGTTTTTATGTCAGTGCAGTGTATTGTCAGCATGTCAGTTTGTTGTTGTAATGTTTTCCACTGCTTCAGGCTGCAGTTGGGTTATTTCCTGACTATTTTTTTTATTTTTTTTTATTTGAGCTTCTTTTATCTCTTGCACAAAAACAAATCTTTCCAGTCCCACCAGTCATTAACAGCAGCCCACATGGGACAGTCGTTACATCGACAAATGGAAATCTGAGAAGACAAACAATCTGAAAAGACCATGAGCATATCTTCCTGACATCTTAATTGCATGAGAATTGTGTTAAATTCTTACAAAATATGTATTTCTAAACCACAATTTATGGGCTCCAGTTGGATTGTTAACTTTGTCACATCATCGTCCCTAAGATGCCCTCTGAGCTATTAACTGTGGTTGCTTCCTGCCAGGTTCAATGCTGATGTTGACATGGATCACCAGCTGGGTCCCCGGCTCCTCCTAAGTGCCCGTACCCTCAACACGTTGGTGGTTTGTCCTCTCTACATCAGCGCTGCCTACCACCACCTCCACTGCTTCAAGGCGCTGCTCCAGGCCGGCGCTCAGCCGGACTTCAACTACACTGGGCCTGTTTGCCATGAAGCTCTGACCCGCGGCCTGGCTTCCTGCTTGCTGGATGCAGTCCTGCGACATGGATGTGAGGTGGCCTTCATCCACCTGCTGCTGGACCACGGGGCTAACCCGGCACTCATGCACTGGGAGTCGGAGTTTGAGGCTGCTAACCGGAGGAAGGTGGATCCAGAGGCGCTCAGGGTCTTCCTGGAGGCGAAGAGTGAGTAAAAATTATATATATATATATATATATATATATATATAAATAATAAAAAAAAGTCTGAATGTGCAGGTGTCAGGGAGGACTGTCAGGACTGATATGTTGCTAACCAGTAGTTCAAGGAAGAATTTTATACAGAGCCAGAGGTATTCAAGAGAAAAATCCCAGCAGGCATTGAGTGAAAAAAATGACATAACTATGCAGTATATGTTTTTTAATGCCATGAGTTGGTCACTGTAAATCTCACTCTCTCTGAACGGTGACCTACTTAACATTCACGCCTGGAAACAGTCTTTCCGCAGTTTTCTAGTGATGTATAGTAGATTTTACTTCTCACAGAAGACATTTTGACATGTCAGAGTAGGAAAAGCTCAGGCATAAATAATAAAATAAACGATGGCCGGGGTCCAGGGCTGTGTCCAAAAACACTCCCTGGCTATTATATACTGCACTACATTTACTTTGGTGTCTGGGAATATATTTATTCAGTGGAATAAAAAAAAGTGCCGTAGTGTCCATGGTATGGACTTCTCTGATAACAATGCATTGTGTTGCATTTAATTGATGTAAAACTACTGTTTGCCTCAATATTTTATACAGCTCATCACTGACAGGTGTATAAAATAGAATAAACTACTGAGTAACGTATAGTGAATGAAGTATTCAGATCCTTTGCTTTAGTAAAAGTACCAATAAGCAATGTAAAAATACTCCGTTACAAGTAGAGATCCTGCATGAAAAATCCGACTTAAGTAAAAGTACATCAGTATTAGCAGCAAAATGTACTAAAAGCATTGCAGTAAAAGTATTGATTTGGTCCCTCTGACTGATATATTATTATATATGACGTCATTAGATTATTAATAGTGAAGCATCAGTGTTAGAGCAGCATGTTACTGTTGTAGCTGCTGCAGGTGGAGCTAGTTTCAACTACTTTATATACAGTTAGTTTAGTCCAGTGGTTCTCAACCTAGGGGTCGGACACATCTGCAGTTATTGTTCAAAGAAGGACATCATTACTTGGTTTCTTTTCCAGTTCGTAGTTGTTTGTTCGCTCACAAACGTCCATAATAAATCTTGTTTTCTCAGCTGTTGAAACTTCTTTTAGAAGGAAGTTAGAATTACACAATCATTATTTCTCATTGTGTTTTTTTTGACAGCCGAGATTATAAAAATGGATTTGACATGACTTAAATCAAGTCAGTTTTATTTTAGAGCGCCAAATCACAACAGACGTTCTCATGACACTTTTTTTTGTTTTATATAGAGCAGATCAAGACCGTACTCTACTTAAATTTACCCAACAATTCCCCCAGGAGTAAGCAAAGAAAATCTCCCTTTTTAATGGGAAGAGCACAGCATAAATGTCTAAAAAAAAAAAAAAAAAAAGTTATTTAATTGAGTCATAATCTACATGAATAGCACGTGTTTATTTTAGTATACTCCCCTCTTCTCTTCCCAGGACGCCCTCGGAGGCTGACACACCTGTGTCGGATCAAGATCCGAAGAGCGATGGGCAAAAGCCGCCTGAACCACATACCGTCATTACCACTACCACAACCCATCAAGAACTTCCTGCTTCACCAAAACTGAAATGCCATTTCTTCTTCTTCTTCAGAGCTATTCCAACCCAAACCTTACAAAAACCCTTCAGTCTCAAAGACAAGCCACGTGATTCGCTAATTGCTTATCATTTTCTAATAATAAAAAACAATTAATAATGTTCTTTTTTTCGATATTTTGAAATTCAATGATGTGTGATACTCCTATCTTCTTATTAATATAATAATTTATTGAACTCATTAGAGAAACCTTATAACATATTATCGCAATGTCAGCGATTACCGACCCAGTGTAGATCACCTACATTTATAGGTGATCAATAATAATAAAATTAAAAAAAAGTGCAAATCAAATCTATTTAAAGTCCTAGATGTTAATGTGTAGACAGAGAAAAGTTTACATGTTGGGTCTAATTAGTGACGTATGTGTCAGCTTTATAAAATAATGAAGATTTGTGGAAACTTTTACAAAACTTCACGGTCTGAAATGTGACTTCATGCTGAGTAGAATCACTTTATTTATTACAGAGAAAGCTGCTTCCTCTGCGAGTCTATCAGTGTTAATATTTACTTCTCTCGTCTGCTGCTCAGCTTTTTTTTTTTTTCCTCTCTCTCATACATTTGTACGGTTCAATGCGTTATCTCAATGTATTTCGCTTTGTATATCTCATCTTTATTTGCATACAGTAAATGTGCGATAATCCTATATTCTCTCCTGTGTGTGTTTTCTAAGTCTGAAACTACATGGGAGAGTTTCCACACCACCAGAAAGCAGAGAGATCCTTCAAATGTAAGATCGCTTTCCAAGCTTCCTGTCCTGTTAGACATCTCTCTCTCTGTGTGTGTGTGAGAAATGAGAGAATTATTCTTTCTCTTTTTCTCACAATTCCTTCCAAGATCTGTTATAGTCCAACAAATCCCAGCCGGTGTCATGTCAATACAAAATCAGCTCTCTGTCAGTTGGTGCAGGCTTTTTTTTTTAACATACAGTATTATTAGTCAATCAGAAAACAAATTCTCCTCATATACTGTTTATCATGTGTCATTTTTACAGGTTTATAACCAGGTTAGGTGTTTAGGTTTTTCTGCCACTTGAGTCACATGTGAATTTAACTAAAACAAAACTAGTAGGAGAGCAATCTGTTTATATTGAAGATCTGTTAACTATTTAGGTATCATAAGATCAAGACAGTTCAAGAAAAGTCATGACACAAGAAATATTAGATGATGTTTTGCAACAAAGCTTCTCGCTGTTGTCCCATAACTTGTAATTGAGTAATAAAATTCATTACAAGGGTCATATAGCTGTTGTTTTTTTGTTTTTTGTTTTTTGTTTTTTGATAAATAGCCCTGGATTTTATGATGGTTGAGAAAACCACATTTTGGTGAAACCCCAACTGGCCCGATGGAAAATGCAAAGCCTGGGAACCCCGAATGGAAGCAGCAGACAGCACAACAGCGGAGGGAGATGAGGACTTTCTATCCAAAAAAAATCTGGCAAAGTCTTAATAAGCCATGGGTGGAAATAAAGAGGACATATCATGCACATTTCCAGGTGGATATTTCTATTCTGGGACTGAAATATATTTGCATGATTTACAGTTCAAAACAACTCCTTATATATCTTATACGTTTTCTTTATGCAGCCCCTCAGTTCCAGCTCTGTCTGAAACAAGCTGTCTCTTTAAGGTAACCTTAGCAACAAAGGAATAACTAGTGATGTCATCACGAAGAGGACATAGAGGTAACGTTGCAAACAGGGCGTTCAGAGCAGGTTGACACCCCGACTTTTGACTTTTTTTTTAACCTTGTTTAGGAACTTTGACCTTGTTTAACATCCGACAACAATATAAAAATAACAGAAAATGAATTAAAAGCGTGATGCTGTACGTCCCCTTTATGCAAACATGTTTCATACTATTATTCAGTTATTCAGCTTTTACCACTTTAAAGATGACATTTTGCACTTTGCACAAAAAAAACAGCCTTTCAAACAGCAAACATGCAACATAAATCTCACTATGGAAAACCCCAAATGGACGAGACCTAATGTAATAAATCCAGTTAAATAACGCCTGACAAGCTTGTGTGCATGTTTATCACAACTGGACAACTGTTACCGTTAGATCTCTAGATGGCACTGTCTTCCTTTCAAGCATGGCAGATATTTCCTCCAGCGTCTCTTTTTCTTTTTCCATCACCTCTGCCTTTGTCTCCTTTTTTTTTTTTTTCTTTTTCTTTCATTGGTTATTTCCATATCTCTCCATCAGCCTTTCCTGAGCTTGGAACATAAGATCCAGCATCTATCCTCAAGAGCCTCATCCTTTCAGAACTCATTCAAGCTAGTCTTTCATTAAAGGACACAGACAAGACAGAGTAGGAGCCCCCTTTTTGCACAAGTGCAGAGCGAACCAGAGACTGAGCAGTTGGTAAACCACTATGTCCCTGTGGGGAGTTTCTATTTTAAGAGGCCTCTCTTTCAAGTCAAACCTATTTTATGTTGCTGTTCGTTTAGAAAAGCTTATTGTATGTTCATTGAGAATAAATTCATTAGATTTATTATAGAGAGTTTGCTATAAACAAGGGGTTCCCTGAGGGTTCACTTTGACTTAATGCTAAATCTCAGGAAGTTATTATTTTTGTTTTATTAGTGACTGATTTGTACTTAACAACTTTCAAATCATGATCAGCATTTAACAGTATTTTAACACTAAAGGGATTTTCTTTGGTCGTGCCTTTGCAACAACGGAGACGGTAAATGGTTTATTTCCTCAGAAAATCACTGGGAGCCTGGAAAAGCTGAATGGTGTTGTTCATTCCACGAGTTTATTTGCACCGCAAACTGCAATCAAAATCTCAACAAGCTCTTCTAATGCCGCCGCAGTGTTCCGCTTCAACTGGGGTCCAGCCTGAAAAAAGTCATGTTAAAATGCTGCGCAGCTCACATGGGACGACCACAGCTTTTACATGTGGATTAAAGGTTGTTTCCATGGATCTGGTGTTTTCATATAAAATTCTTTTGGTGTGTGTGTGTGTGTGTGTGTGTGTGTGTGTGTGTGATTGTGAATACATTAGTGGTGTTTGTTTAACAAGTATGAAACATTTGTTTACATCAAAACTCACCTGTAAATTGTTGTGCAGTTCCATTACAATCGTTTTTGTGTCTACTTCTTTATCAGGCTGCCTGCTCTCCCGGCACTTGCATTACCATTTTGGTAATTACCATGCGATTTCATTTGAATGATCTCATTCCTCAGGCGCTCCGGAAATCTTAGTTTCCTCCAATGATCACATCACTGCGTGTTTACTGCTGCCACACACACACACACACACACACACACACACACGCACAGGTATTCTGCGTCTGACCCAGTGCAATTAGAGCTTGAGGGGTTGAAGCTCCTTTTCGTTGCCACACAGCAAGTGCAGTGGATTTGGTCTAAAACATAAAGCAGCATAACGTGACTCATGTTTGAAAAAAAAAAAAAAAAAAATCGAGATGACATGAAACTGAGTTTGGAAACGAGTTTGTCATTAAACGCTCCAAGAAAAACAGTCTCTTTCCGCTCGAGCTCGTGTCAGATCAGTTGAACAGCTTGGGTGTGGATAACCGGGTCTAAACATACTGATCATTTTTCATTTTCGTGTCATACTGTAACCTTACACATGTGGATTTCAACTGCACGTCCGGAAGCACTTTTCCTCTATTAAGGCTGCCTTGCTCTATAAAACCACTCAATCAGTGCTCTGCTGCAACACACACACACACACAGCTTTATTGATATAATTAAGGAGTATATGGTTGGAAATATTGAAAGAATCTTAACTTATAAAAGTGTGTTTTAATTAAAAACCTCAGGGTCAGCTTAATGAGTCTTAATTTGACTGTTTTCCAACGGAGAGCCGGTAGTCACGAAATGTGGCAAAGGCAGGAAGGATGTGAAGTGATTGCTTCTGTAATTACTGTCACAGTCTGTAACTTGGATCTTATATATTTAATGAGTTCCTTCTCGTTTAAAGGGATGTTTAGTCATTGAGTGTGTAATACAGCTTTTCCTCATATGGTCTGTCGTTCAAGAGCAATAAATCTGTAGAAACTTAGAGGAAAAAAGTTCGGCTGTAGTCAGTGAAAAGTGAAATACCGTAATAGATCAATATTATCCATATTCACTACATTAGCAGTGATGATTGGAAATAAGTAATAGACAAAACAAATCTAGTGTGACTGGCTGGTTTCTTTCTTCTTGACCTGTTATAATACTTTTACTAATTAAGCATCCTTAGCTATGATCACTGTGATCAGAGTATGATGAAAAATGTGCTGGTTAAACATCTAAATAAGCAGCTTTACAGGTAACATGAGGCCACAATGTTTAATGATTACATGATGAAAGTAGTGTAAGTTTACGCTCCTAAAGTGCATATAGTTTTAAGCTGTCGCTAACAGCACGGCTCTAAGGACGTCAGTGTTGTGTTGTTGTTGTTGATCGGTCGGTCGGACACTTTGGTTCAGAGTGAAATATCTCAACAACAGTTAAGTTTCAGAGGATGAAGCCATCTGGCTCTGGTGATCCTCAGACCTTTTCCTCCTGTGTCATCATGATGTTCACTTCTGTTTTTTTATATTCAACTATTGGATGGACCACCAATACATTTAGTACACACAGTCATGTTCCCCTGAGGATCCCTTCATTTTTCTCAAAAATTTCACCTTTCAAAACATTCATCAAAACAAATGCTGTTCTTATCAGCCCCAGCTGTACTTTGTGTTTAGCAGTAATTAGCTAAATGTTAAATCTTAATTGCTAACACACTAAACTAAGATGGTGAATATGGTAAACATGTAAACATGTTATTTGTTATTTGGTTATTTGTGTCGTATAAGGTGAAGTCGTCCAGGTCTTGGATGATATCTGAAACCATTGTGGACAGATCGAATGGACTTGTTGTAGATTATCGAAGACGCCTGTAATCTTTCAGATGCAAAGCTTTTGGGTTTGGGGGGTTTTTTTTCTATTCATTTAAATCACTCTTCACTGTTTTACTTAAACATACGACAGATGTGATAAACCTGTTTGCGTCTAAATGTTTTCCTCCCGTGAACATGAACAATTGATAGATTGTTACTCTGCTGCATGTCAGAAACCAAAGTTTAGGAACAAACAGTATTTTCTTTTTTCCCTGCTGTGTATCATTGGCGAGCCTGGGGACCAGTTAATGACAGCATGACAATGTCCATTACACCAAACTACCCATGTTTAATTACTTCCGTAGAGCCTGGTTGCTCATGGGAAGGATTTTCCACCACTGAGAAGATCCAGTGGTTAGGAGTCTGAGGGGATGTCTTGGATGGTGAACAAAGCTGTGGAGCTGTCGTGGTCGGCAGGGTTAGGGGGACTGTGGGTTGGGGGTCGAGCTGGGTGGGTTATGGGGTCCTTCGCCCCTCCTCTTTCTTTTCCTCCTTGTCCCCCCCTCACAAAAAGAACCAGGAACCATTGGACAGCTTCCCAAACCACTGCCTGACATGGACAAGAAGAAACCCCGAGTTAAACAGCAGAGAGGAGAAGAGGAACACAGTCATTCAGTGACCACCACTGTGGGAATGTTGTAAACTGTGCTTTCCTGAGGCCTTGGGAATCACACACCAGAGCTAGAACCTGTGGGCATTGAAAGCCAGGCCTGCCTCCCCAGAGAGAGGAAATGTCAGTTACAGAACAACATTACTCGATCACTTGGCATTGGGGAGCTGGCAGTGACGCACTTTCTGTAGAATCAAGAGGGCAGATTTATACAATACAAAATCTAAACAAAGTTTGTTGAGAGATGTACAGAAAAAAAAAACTGAGTGCGTAATCAGTCGCTGCACTACGCACTTTCAACCTGTAGGACTTTGCGATAGATTGTACACATGAAAAGGAAAAGAAGTACTTGTGTGAAGGGTGAAAAAAGGACACTAGAGAAAGAATCTCTACCAAACTCTACATTTTACACCTGGCCAATCATTGCCAAAAGCCTTATTGTCAAGTTCTGTGTTAAGGAAGATTTTGAAGTCTGCCTTTTTTGGTCAACTACACCATACATATCTGCTCTGTAGATCACATGACCAAGAAAGAAGAAATCTGAAACAGAAAAGTTTGAAATCTCTGAATTCATGATGATGCTCTCTGGTTTTAAATGAAATATTGTTCCATCACCTGCTTACAACGCTGGACAACTTATTTTAATGCAGCAAATCAAATCTTTCGTTCATTTGATCACAGGCAGAGCAGACGGTCACACTGAGCCTGACAGCATCCGGCTACACAATAAAAGAGTCACAGACTCAACAACAACAACAACAACAACAACAACAACAACCCACATTAGCTTTCCTACTAAAATCTCTTTCTTATCTAACTTACAAACCTGAACACACGTCTTGTCCTCCACCATAGCTTTTTGAAAGAGCCACCAAACAAACATTTAAGAAGGAAAAGTGCACCGCTGACATCATTCAGAAGGCTAGATAGTCAATTAGCTGCTCAGCTGCAGGACGTTGAACAGCATGTAAACGTTTTCTCTCTCTGAGTGGCTGTCATATTATTATGTCATTATCATCATTATTTATTTGAATTGATTGTAATGATTGTTTTCTGAAGTAACTTTATAGTATTTTGATAAAAGTATCAAACAACGATGTTTAGATTGCAGCACAATTCTTCTCACTTTACTGTTTGTTTTTTGTACTGATGCTAATTGATTTGACTATGACTGATCAGTTTAAAATGGAAAGTCTCCAAAACATTTACTGAACTGAATGAAGTTAGACGTTATAATATTGATGATGACACACTGATGCTTTAGAGAACAGCATGTGTGCATGCGTGTGTGTGTGTCCGACTGTACAGGTTCAGCTGCAACGCCGCAGTGGAGCACCACATCAAATCGACCATTTCCTTCACTGATAAGCAGCTTCCCAGATCTGCTAGAGAAAACAAGAAAAGTTTAAAAAAGACATTTAGGGAAATGGTTTTGGCATCAGAAAAAAAACTATCTCTACAGACTTACAAAAGTAAGCCGTTCACTCTGAGACTGAGAAATGTAAAATCTGGTTTTACTTTAATAGCTGAAACATTATTCATATGCTGTGAGATATTTTCACTTGTTTTCAGCGTTTCTGTCTTGAAGCAAACAACACTTTATTCAATTGAAGAATTGGGCAGATGAAATTATTTAGTTGTCTTCTCAAATACGTTTTGTCAATCTCCAGAAACTATAATGATCCCACATTCTGAATGCTTTTCATAAAAAAAATGATTATCTGTTTCTATATAATTTATTCATTGTGGATTGATGCTAAGATATAAACTTTAAACATGTGTGAGCACTGAAAACACCCAAAACAATAAATCAGTGCTTGAGATAAGGCTTTTCTCATTATACACAGGTATTTTATTATAATAATAATAATAATAATAAAGTATTACTAACTTCATTCTGTATCTCAAGAGTTTCTATAAGCACTCATTAACCTGTTAAAATCCTTCTAAATGTATATATTGTACCAGTAATCAATAAAATAAATAATTTGGTTGATATTTATTGCATTGGGTAAATAACCGTTTCTGTTATAGTAAATGATGATGATGATGATTATATTTAAAGCGTAGTATCTATCAGATTATAATTCTGGACATATACTTGGACATGACTGCGCTACAAACACACTGAATTATTAATTTAACATCAGTTTAACATCTTTCAGTGACAGATAGATGATGATATAATGTGTGATGGGAATAAAGAGTGTAGGCTGGGATTAGTGCAGCATTGCGTGACCATCAAGCCAACATCCTGTCCTCAGTGAATTCCATGGAGGAGGATGCGGATCCTTTGGTTTCCGATGCTTTTTCTAGTGTGTGTGTGTGTGTGTGTGTGTGTGTGTGTGTGTATTGGGGGTGGGTAAGGGCAGGGGGGCTCACTGTGACATTCCCCTGAGACTGAAGTGAGAGAATATAGCAGCGTTTAAGAGGAGACAGGGGTAGCGTTTTTACTGATGCAGGAACTGATGTATAACTGTCCTCGCTGCTGTTAAACTGGAGTTTCTCTGCTGTGATATTCAGTTTAGATGATGTCACAGAAATGCTGGATGTGTAAAAGTAAAGCATTGAAATTTACAAGCTAGGTAACATAAATACAGAAATACAGAGGTACATTTCACATATTGTACACTTACTTATAGTTAGGGATATGTATGAATAAAGTTTCTATCTATCTATCTATCTATCTATCTATCTATCTATGTAGTGTATTTTGCAGCACTTATAAACAGAGCTATCATTAATATTATCAATAACACCTATATATTAACATTTATGATATCTAAATATGTATAGCATTTTTATAATGTAATTGTATACGTACCTGTCATGTATGTTTGGAAGTTATTACTTCATTATATTAGTTAAACATTAAATGCTAATGATTGAGGTCACACAGAAGTTAATTGATTATTGGACCAACATAAAACCCACTAACACACTCTGACCAGAGTCTTCACTTCACAAAAAGTGAAAAAGCTGCAAATTAGATAAAGATAAAGGTTTCGGCACGCTGGCATCTTTAGGATAAAAATACAGGAATATTAGTAAAATATACTAAAACCTTTGTCAGAAAATGTTATCTTGACTGCAACAATACTGTGCTGTCTTTTAAGAAATTAATTAATAATTATTATATTGACTAACAGAGTCAATCTCATAACAATGTAATGTAATAAAAGGAGATAATATTATTTTCTACATATTGATAGTGATATTGACAATTTAAAAATATACATATTACCACATTTACTGTAATGGCCGTCTAACTAGATGATGCATAACATACAGTGAATGGTTCTATACTTCAGATTTTATTTGTCACATGGTTCCAGTTAGTTGAATTCACTAAGTTCAAAATGTAAACTGGATAATGACAAAGGCTTTATTACCTTTGATGGGATTTAATGTCATAGTAACATAAAGACGTTTGAGTTTAAAAAAAGAACCAACATGTAGAATTGATTATAAAGTGTATTCATCTCATCGAGGGATCAGCGAGCCCAAAACAAGTCTTAACGATAGGTTTAGACACGCAGGCTTTCTCCTGCTCTGCTCCTCTCTGGGATGAGTTATCTGTAATGTGTCCTCTCCTGTGGTCTGAGAGCCAGGCAGCCATTAGCACAACCCATCTCTTTAATCAACCCGCTGGAGGAGGTACCGAAGGACGCTCTGTTGACCGCAGTATGCCTCCTCTCTTATTTTCTCACCCACTGGCACGCCCGCTCTGTGGGAGACTCTTGAGGTTTTGCTAAGTCCTCAGTGAGTCAGTGACAGGTGAACAGGTGGTAGTTCAAGAGCACATGCGGCAGCCTCGTGCCTTGTAGCTATGCAATTTTAAAAAAAAAAGAAGCTTTTATTTAAGCTACCGGTTGTAGGATTCAAATGTAACTAGGTGCTACAGTCAATCATATATGATCTTTACCATACAACAATGTTCATGCATGAATATTTACACGAAAACGATGTATCCCAATAAATGTGAAGACATCGTCACTTTTTTTTTTCCCAGCAGGTTGACATTTGTGGTTGTTATTGAAAGATCTCCACAACTATTGGACGGACTGAATGGAAATTTAGGATTTTTTTTTTTATAAATTGTGTGTGAATACTGACAGCTGAAATAAATCACAAATCATTGCTGAAATGGCAGAAATCTGTAATGAATTTTGCATGAAAGTTCAAACGCACGACATTTATTCAGCATCTGTACAACTTTGCTGAATATGTAGAATATTACACTTAAGATATATGACAGTTAATAATATCTGGAATATGTTAGAAAGAACAAAAGGTATGACATAGACGTTCTTAAAGAGCTAAACGTTTTGATATTTGAATTAATATTAATAATAATAATAATAATGAATAAAGCTTTGTAGAACAAGAATGTGTGCTATTCATTGTTCACATTAATCATTTTGGTGATCCTGTGACTTTTCATCTAATGCCATGATCTGGTCAAAATCAGCCTGGGAAGCAGGCGAACGTGCCAAGCTTATGTTTTATTTGCTCTGGCAGATGCATCTGGCCACCCTCCCATTCAGACACATTTCCAAACTAGGCCAATCACAACAGTTTATGTACATGTGTTGGGACGTGGGGGGGTTAGTGCAGGACCTGTGACTCAAAGTCTGCAGGAGTCCGTTCAGGCTCACGAAACTCAGTTTGAACTGTCAAACTCAGCAGTGCTGATTTATTATGAATCGAGATAATGTTATTATCTCTATTGCCTATTTCCCTCCTCAAACGTTTTCAGAATCATATTTCTGTGTTGAGCTGACCAGGCCGCCATTTTTTCCTTCTTGAAAAAACGGAAGACGAACTCTGTGCAATCTCACACAATTTATTACTCTGAGTAGTAGAGAGAGACTGAGATTGAGATTAACTTTATTTTGTCCCTCAATGGGGAAATTATTTTTTCACTCTATTTTTTTTTATTTTATTTTACATGCATTCAACCCGGACACACACACACATGCAGTACAAGGCATAGACATGCAAATGTGGAGAGAGATGGTGGAGTGATGGGCAGCCATCCAAACCGGCGCCCGGTGAGCAGTTTTTTTCGGGGGGTCGGTGCCTTGATCAAGGGCCCAGGAGGTGAACTAGCACCTCTCCAGCTACCAGCCCACCTTCCATAGTTTTGGACCATGTGGGACTTGAACCGCCACCCTCCGGTTTTCAAGCCAAGTCCCTATGGACTGAGCTACTGCCGCCCCAAAAAGGTTATTCGTCACGAACAGGATTCGAACCTGTGCGGGGAATCCCCATTGGATTTCGAGTCCAACGCCTTAACCTCTCGGCCACCGTGACTACTACTATTAGTAGTAGGTCTAACTAGTCTAACTAGTCGTGTCCAGATGCATTTTGGTTTGTTGATAATGCGTCTTGAAAATCGAAAATGAACACAGAGGTTCCAGACGAATACACATTTTACGCAAATCAGTCTGACGATGGCAGGCTAGGTTAAAATTATTTACTTTGTCCAATAACCAGCCTGCAAAATGGCATTTCCACCAGCTACAGTTGTACTTTGTGTTCAGTGCTAAAATGTTAGATTGCTAACATGCTAGGTGAACATCAGGGGCCGGGTACATAAAACTCGATTCAAGACTGAAACCGTGTGCGTGCACAAATCCTGAAATATGTATACGTATTATTTTTAATCAGATTTGTATAGTCAGCCGGTAACCAGTCAGCCATAGATGGATGAAGCCACGCCCTTAACCAGCTGTTTTCATATCAGCGCCTACAAGGTCAGCTGTCATTACACGCAACCAACCGTTACACACAGCTGCACGACTAATTATATCATCCGTGTTATTTCATCACATGGAACTGTAAACTGATATCTGATATCTCAGAAATGTAATCAGCGACTGGCTCGTATGGCGCTCACATCTAAAAGGATCAAATGAAAAAAAAGAAGATTAGCAGCAAAATTAAACGTTGCCTCGCATGTCGCTTAAAAGAATGATACGAAATAATCACACACATTTCTGTGCAAAAGAGCAAAAAAAAAAAACAACAAACAACAACAAACAATGTTTTACTGAACGTCTCTCGCCTTATTTCGTCCTCGTCTCATTACTTCACCCTCAGATCGCTTTAGAAGAACATGTGTACGTCTGGTCTAAGGAGAGCGTGAGGTATGATCGTTCTCGCTGCACATTCGGTTTTTATAAACACTAGTTTATGTGCAGGAAAAGACGTATGCATGGGGGGGGTTTTTTTCTGCGTAAGCATTGTTTATACATCTGGTCCCAGTATGTTAGCATTGTCATTGTGAGCTTTTTAGCATTTAGCTCAAAGCTGTTTCTAAGTAAGCCTTACATAAGCCCTCCAGCATGGCTGTAGACTCTTAGTCTTGTTTTTTTTTTTTTTTTTTTTTTACCATAAAAGTCACAAAATTTCTAAGAAGTGCAAATGATTTATAAAATCAAACGCATATCAAACAAATGCATATCAGGTGAGGAGTGGAGCTGATTTTCTGAGGCAATATGTGAAGCATGTGTGCCCATTTAGTCACGTTATCCACAGTACAAGACAAATAAAAAAGAAAAATCAAAAGTGTACTCCACGATTTACTGTGTCTTATCTTTGCCTAATTAATATAGACATCAGTGTCAAAATAATCTGACAATAACTGCTCTGTGAGATATCAGGCAATAGTTTCAACAAATAAAAAATGAAATAAAATAAATAAAAGCTCCATATGCACCACGATGAACTATCAACGCTGTGCAGCTGCAGAATTGGTGCAGGATGCTTTTCGCTTTTTTTGCCTTTAAAGTATAAAAAGAACTGACTTAGTTCAGAGACCAATGTGTGCA
This sequence comes from Pampus argenteus, assembly GCA_036937835.1. Lineage (NCBI taxonomy): Eukaryota > Metazoa > Chordata > Actinopteri > Scombriformes > Stromateidae > Pampus > Pampus argenteus. The sequence continues at coordinate 4,837,201 of CM072872.1, read as the reverse complement.
AAGAAGAGAGACAACGGGTGCAAAGAAGAGAGACAAAACACACCAGTAAGTGTGTTAAAACAACAATGATTTACCTGAGAACCTGACAACTGTTTTGTGATGAAACGATTCTTATAAAATAAAACCTAAAACACGAAGTTTAACGCGTACATTTAACACCAAAGTACACAATGTTAAGTTTGGGTCTGCTGCAGGTGTTTGTGTGTTCCAATAATCAGCCTTTTCATTGAGGTTGCTGCTGATTTAATTTTTTTTTTTTTGTGTATTTAATTTGGTCTTTGAGAGAGGTAGGAAACAGGCCTGCTCTGGTTTCCGTTTTTTACAACACACCACATAAACATTTCAGATTCTGATCCCGTTTTATTTATCACAGCTCACATCCACATCCTATGGTAATGACCACCGCATGTGCCAGGAAGTTGCTGATGATGTGTATAAATGTGTGTGTGTGTACATATATATATATATATATATATGAACAGAAATATCAGCAGCGTTGCAGATTGTTTGCATGAGCTCAAGTGTTCTGTATTTGTTTTTATTTCTGTGTGAGTGTATGTGTTTCGGGTGTTTCATGTCTAATATGGCAAGCCCCCCCCCCCTCAGTGTTTGATAGACAATAGTCTTGCCAAGCGTACGTATGTGTGAACTTGTGTGTGCGTACTCTGTCAGACGCAGTGCAGTGAGTGCAGGTCTTAGCTCATGCACATTTCATCTCCACTGATGCCTGCCGCCACCACCACCACCGACGCACCACATATGTTTGTATAGCGTTTTGAAATTACTGGGGTTCCAGATATATGACCACACAGATCTAATTAAATATCAAAAAATAAAAATAAAAAATTACAATAGGATATTTGTTCTGACATGTGATAGTGAGAGTCCTTAAAAATATTTACAACATGCTTTTTTTGCCCAACATGTAATAATGAGTAATATTATACCACCACAAAGAAGTTTTAGATGTTCTTATCCTGCAAAATTGATGACATTTGATTATAATTTTTTGTTTATTTTGAGCCATTTGCTTTTCATTCTCCATCTTCTTTCCACGAGTAAATAATCAAGCTGCCTATAATATACGCTGACGGTACATACATGTGTTTGTTTCAAGACTCTGTGACAACAAGGATACTGAAAGTGAAATTTATAAATTAAAGTCTTAGTTCTGATATCTTTATAAATTGTGCATGCTGCACATTTTACTGTGTGGATATTTATATTAATGTATGGATAAAGGAAATTAACAACAACAAACCACTAAATACACAACATACATACAAAAAAACAGAAAACATCAAACAATGCAATCCTTCAGAGCTCTAGTGGCAGATGCTCATAGACATTTAAACAAAAAAAGGCTGCACCACATTGCATGGGAAAACTCTCATCATCACTCGTCATAGCTGTAAAACCTCATCTAGCTGCGGCTTCTTGTTTGATACTTACTGTCCTGTTTGTATCCAACCAAGCATACTTCACCACTTCATGTTAAAAAACTTATTGATGGTAATTTAATGTCCTCAAGGCCGTTACATTACTGAGTCTGACATGTTTGAATCACGTCTCACTCTTATCGTATCTTAACACAACGAGTTGTGTACATTTTGTCATTTGGATGCAATGTTAGGGTGATATATTAGTACCACAAACTAATTTTTCCAGACATTATTTTCTAATGTTGTCTACAAAGCACAACAAAATTCAAAAACAGAAAATATATATAGCAGGTGGAAGAGACCAACAACGTGGAAGTTCATGCAGAAATATAGTATGTAAAATATAACATATATTACACAAAAACTGTGCATTGACCCTCACAGTTACCTTTCTATATTGTAGTTTGCATTGTAAGTCCCACTTTGGAGTCCAGAGGGGATACACAAAAAAAATGAGACCTGGCACATGCGCACGTTGTCATTGTGATGTGACGTCCTATGTGTAATGACGTAATCGGGAAGTAGGCCTTTTGAAGAGGAAGCAAATGTATGTTCTTTCAAGTTTAGCTGCAGGGGTTTATATAGAAGGCATAAAATAAAATGATGTTGTTGATCAGGAAGAGAGAGAGAAGTACATCTCCAACCTCCAGTAACTGATAAACATGACATTTTGAACACAACTCTGAGTTGTATTATTAAGACTTTGTTCAGGAATCAGTAACCACAAGTAAATTACTGAATATTAATTATATTAAAAAATAAGTCATGACCATCCAAAATATCCCTGCTGAAGGTATAAAGTACAAAAGAAAAAGAAAAAAAACACTGATAAAGGAACAAACAAGATACTCACAGTTGTATGTAGCTTATGTCCAAACCCAATAATTCATAATAACACACACATACACACGCATGCACACACACACACAGTTGCAGCCTCATCCCTCTTTGACATCCAAAAGGTTAATAGAAAAGAAGGCTGAGACCATCAAAGGAAGTGGCCACAGAAGAGGAAAATACCACCACAGTCACTGTTTTACTTCACTGACTTAAATCTCTCAGTTCAGAAAACAGTGTGATGACTGAATCCCACCACACAGCATGTTATTTCTCTTTGCTTGATTTACTGATGTAGGCAGTAAATCCAGCTGTTTTGACAGGAACCCCACCCTTTTGCATGTCCAAATAAGCTGAAGAAGAAAGATTTTATATCAAATAAAACTCAAAACCAAATAAATATCGCATGGGAAGGATCAGCACATACTCACAGTTCTAACATTAGAAGCATCCAATAGTATGCAGTAAGTATAAAAGTACTTACTGTCATGATTATGTATTGTGTAGAAAAACTAGGGAAGGCAATGAGACAAAGAGAAAAGACTCACTCACCTCTTCATCCCAGGTCACACTAAAGGACCACCAGGTCGCCTCCTCAGGACTTGATGTGAGCATCATTCGCCCCTCGCTCTCCTCTCTGCCTCCTCTTCTCTCCTCTCCTACCATCCCATCCTCGGGCCTAATTCAAAGCATCTTGTGGGGCGACTGCAGCAGAGAGAGAAGGATGTGGCTGAGGCAAATAAAAGAATCATAACAACAGGATCAAAGCAGTCCTGCAAATCTATTCCTTCTGGACATGGCGGCTTTTGCATGAAACAAAGAAAGTCGAAGACAAGACAGACAGGGCTCAGAAAAAGGGAAGAAAGGGATAAAAGGAAAGAAAAAAGGGGGTTGTGGAAGAAAGTCCTGAACTCTGTATCTCACATAGAGGGTCATCAGCAGCGCGTGCTGCTGTTTGATTGATGCGCTGCTCCTCCATTCCAGCTTCTTTATGTGTTTTCTCACTCTGGCGTACGTTGATCACACCCACTTTCTGCTCGTAAGTTCAAACAGATGCGTTAAGACTTCATATATTCTTTACATTTCTAATGTACAGAAATGCTTGTCATTGTCAGTCGACTCCCTTCTCTCTGTCTGTTGGGTTGTAAAAAATGAATGAAGCCAAAATAAAAAAAAAAACGTTTAAAAATAAGTGGACGGGATTAGAAACAGGTTGCTACAACAAATCAACAATCTTCTATCATCATATATGCAGGAGTATCATTGTGAAAATGAGTAGGCATGATCTTACAATTATAGATGACTCAATGAGAACGAATCAGCATACATAAAAAAAATACATTTTGAATTGCTTTCCTGTCGTAACTTTTCAGTTGCACCTGTTGTGTTCTTATTTGTCCCCATCTGACAGTGAAATAGACTTAAATCAAACCATGAAAAAGTATTTGTGAGTAAGATTTGACCCACATCTGGTATAAAGAGGATGATGAAGGCAGGAAGTTCTTCTTTATCATCTAATGCTGCACTTTCTTTTCTTTGACATTTTTCTCTTACGTTGCTGTTTTATTTTAAGCTTTCTGAAGCATCATTGTCTAGGCCTACTCGAATAAAAATAAAGACACTCAAGTCTTTAGAATCAGGGCCTCATCCACAACACAGTTTCACAGTGAATTATTTTAATGTGAGCCCTCTGATCGTGTCTATTATGTGCATCTCAGACATTCCAGCACTGCTATTATTTCGCTGTGCTCCTCCCTGCTTTATCTCCCTCAAACTGAAACAGAGATTTCTGCGTTTTAAAAAGAAAAAAAATCTGCACTCTGCACGAAACTGCATATTTATATCATGATGCATCGATCGGTCATTTTACACTTAATATAAAATATGTAACAGTTTGGGAATCCACAACACATTTTCTCCGACATAAAAGAAGAAAAAGAAAATTATAGACAGACAAATCAAATGACGGGCAAAATCAAACCAGCAGAGCTGCTGAGAAAGGGCATTGTCGCTCGGACTGCGCAGTCTGTTTCAAAACACTTCAAAGAAAATCAAGTATTTTGCATGAAAAACCGCAATATGACTAGTATCTCCCCCGACTCACTCAGCCTTTCCCAAGAGGAAAAGGAAAATGTGGTGGATTCTCAAAAGTATTATTCCAAAAAAATCCAAACACACTATAAACAAGGAGCTCAAGAGTGAGAAATACATATTCCAGATCACAGTAAAATCTTCACATTGGGATCCAGAGCTTTGATTTGGCTCAGTTAAAATGCCAAGGGGGTCTAGAGGCATTGGCAGGTTTACAGTTGGTGGGGGTTGCAGTGTGTTGTTGGGAGATCGGGGTGTTTGCCGTGTAAAGAGCCACCTCCTTGAAAAGTCTTGCAGGAACAAAGAAGTTGCTGTGTGACAGTTTAGTGGAAGCTTCCCAGTCACTGTATGGGCCTTTGTAATCACCACAAAAGAACATACCAGCAGAGTAAGTCCATAACTCATCCACACAAACAAACTCTGATGACGGTAAATGAGGCCGAACTCCATCCCCCGAAGGGTGAGACTTGGCTTTTGCGGCGTGGCTTGATGAAGGCAAACAATGCAGCTGTATGCTGATGAGAGGGCGAGAAAGGAGACTGGAAAGTGGCAAAAAAACGTTTGAATGTTTCATCCAAACCTGACAATGGTGGCGTGAAAAACCCAATACTCCATAGATGGCAAATGTCTTGAGAAATGTATTTTACACAGTGAATTTTACTGGTCATATCCCATTTGTGCTTGTGCAATCGCTTTGGTGTAACTGGACAGCGATGACATGAAGTTTTGGGGATGATTTTTATATGAAAAGCTGCTGGATGTTGTTTTAGATCACTTGGCTTCATCAAAGGAATTAAATATGACATTTTTAGCACAGTTAAAATTTAAAGTTTGAAGCTTTTAAAGATCCATCCATCCATTTCATCCATTCACTCCTCACAATACTGGCAGCGGTGCTTGGGTGGCCGACGTCGGGGTTCAGACGAATATTTACGCTGATTACGCTTCTGTGGTGAGACCCCTGTTTTCGGTCTAAATTATCAGTGTATGGTTTGACATGGCTGCAGAGAGAGAGAGACCTCACAGACTGCGCTTGTAACAACTAAGAAACACAGAGGAAAACCTCGGTCAAGGCCGTCCATGACAGCTGGCATGCCACGCGGCCTAAAACAATACACAATCTGTCCCTCCTGACGGCCGTCAGTACAGTCACGGCAGGAGAAGAACACACGCTTGCCCTGACGTCTCCAGACAGCGAAAAATAAACGGACAGATGGAAAAAGAAGATGCATAATGAATACCAGTGGTCTGAGAGAAAGGAAAACTGATCTTCCTCTCCATCATACAAAACGATGTCTATGCACCGGGTGTCATTGTGTAATAAAGATCTTGCAAGCTCTTCTCTGTCAAGACCCTACCATGTGCAGGCTCCCCAAGTGTCACTGGAGAGTTAGCGCCAGGACCATGAAAGCACTAGCCCGCAGGTCATTAAAATACCTTTGAGAATATGGGATGCTTATCAAATAATATGAACCACATTGTTCCACTTTCCCCCTGTGTAAATGGGGAGTGGATTTGGAGTTGGGGTAGATATCTCTACCTTTTCAAGTGTTCTTTGAAGTCTGAGTCTTGAGACAAGTGCCTGGGAAAGTGGAAAAACTTTATACACAAGTACAGCAGAGTCCTGGCTTCTGTAAAAGGTCATAACCTCGCCGTGTCTTGTCTCTCCGTCGGGAAAGAGCGGATGGTGTGAATACGGCAAATGAAGGAAATACATATGCTCCTGTGTGAAAACAACTTACAGCTGAATTTGCACATCAAAACAAAAATCACCGACCTTAAAGAACACCGTACGACGCTCTGTAAAAAAAAAAAAAAAATACCAATCATCGTCCTCTTATAAAACACAGAGATGGACATTTAGAAGTGGGAGGATTTTCCATCATGCTCTTTTTTTTTCCAAGCTTCAAATGTCCAGGCTTATTTAACGAGAGGAGAATACCGGAACAGCACAGCAGTGTAGAGGGTTTCATCTGCCAAAGTCACTTAGTCTAAATGTTGCCATGGTGCTATTATCCTTTTATTAGTTTAATTCAAAGTTAGTAAAAAAAAAATTTGAAACCTATATGTCAAACAGAGACACTGTCTTTTTATATCTTGTATATTGTATAAGGTTGTTTTAAAAATGTTATGTTTGAGAGATTCTATATCAGACGTTACAAATGACTGAATGAACCGAAAGGTGAAATCATAAAAATTTATAAGTTTTACACCCGAAAAAAACATAACATATTATGTTCAGTTAGCAGGTTCACACATTGGTTGTTAGAAATGGTAGAAATAGAAAACTGTTAGTAAACGTGAGCTTTTCTACATACTATTAATCAACTTTTGTTGATCACACAAGAAAAAGTTTTATTTAGAGCATTGTATCATAGTCAAGTATCTGTATTATTACATAACGTATTCCAAAAGGTGGTTTTCAAATTAAATTGTCCCGCTTGACATTTCTGCGCTGCACATTAGTGACTTGATGCCTTGCGGTTTGACTCTGGATGTTGAATTCCTTCATTGTGCAGTTTAATCAGGAATCGAGTAAACAGGTCCAGGCTGACACCGCTGTCTGTCTTTGACATTTCCTTCTGACGTTCTCAGTCACCCCGTCGTGGAATTCCTCCTGCATGGCTCACACTCCTCTGCTTCGGGCCAAGCTGGATCCCCTGGGGCCCATCTTCAGGAGGAAATTATTTTTCATTGCCCCCAAAACACTGTGACTCTTGCCAGTTTGGCCTCATCTCCCTTGTGCTAGTCTCCAGGTTTGTAAGGCCATGCTTCTTCCTGCCTGTGAACGGGCAGTTCTGAGGTCAGGCCTTCAAGAAAAATAGGTCACAACCCCAGGCTTTCAGTCCTTCACCACCCTGTGGCTGCTGTTTCTTTGTTCACTCCACAGAGCAAGGCTGGGTTGTATATTATCTTAAATGTACTAGCCTGACTCCTCTAAAACAGTAGGACCATCCAATCCATCTTTACTGGATCACTGTAGGAACTCTTGTCAAGCTTGTTAGTTTTTGTTTCATTTCAAGCAGAGGACACATTGGTTTTGCTGTCAAACAAAGGTTTCATGTTGTATTATTAAACTTTGTTTTTCTGGTGGCTTGCTTTTGCAAATGGGAACATTTTACCAACAATATTTCCCTTCAAATAATCTGATGCAAATTTAAAAAAAAAGAAAAAAGAAAATACATTTTTGTTCTAGTTTGTTTTCCCTTATGAGCCACACACGACATTTAAAAGTCTGTTTTTTACCATTTTTTTTGCTTTAGCTGCATCACATTCTGCTTGATGTTAAGCCAATAATTGGGAGTTCTGGGTATGACATGTCATGACTTTTGCCTCGAGAATGCAATGACTAATCAAATTGGCTAGATGGCTCCAGTGTTTCAGGTGACTCAGCATGAAATCCACCAACACCCTTGATTACAGGGACTGTGAAAATGTTTTGATCATTACCACAAGACGTCTATAAGAGACAGAAGCTCAGAGGAGACTATAGAAAGGAGCAGAGGGGAGGAGGACAGTAGGGGCTGATCATTATCATCATTATAGTATCACATAGACATCAGTGTGTTAAATATAAAAGTATTTTGTTTTGATGAACAATCACAAGTGGTTTAATGCTTAGACCTGAAATACCTTGCCAGGCCAAGGGAAACATTGATGCTTTAAAGTTCTCCTGAAATGAAAAGCCTATTTTTGTCTGCTTACAACTTATAAAAGCTTGATTTCATTTCATTCACTTATATAGCAGGAGTCCTTATACTGACACAGCAAATCAAATCTTGTATAAAATGATTATGTTGATCATAGGCAGAATAGACGCTCACACTGAGCCTGACAGCATCCTGCTACACAACACAAAAGCCACAGCATTAGATGTCCTACTAACTTCTTATCTAACTTACAAACATGAACACGTCTTGTCCTGCACGTTAGCTTGTTGAACGAGTCACCAAACAAACCAGGAAAAAGTACACCACTAATGTCAGTTAGCAGGCTAGTTCGCCAAATTAGCTGCTCAGCTGCAGCACATTAAACAGCATGTAAACATCCCTAAAAATATCACTTTGGACCCATTACATGCTGGTTTGGGTAATGTACTTTAAAGTTCCTGTTAGCGATACACTGCCTGTCTGTGACTTGTAGCTACAGCAGTTTGTTTACTTTATATAAAAAAAAAAACAACATTATTTTTTCACTTCAAATGTGATTTAAGTTGGACTTTAAACTAGTGGTTCAAATCTGGGCAGTCACAATTTCACGAAATGGATAAGAAAAAAATAAACAATTATTTTATTTTTCTGACTTTTCTCAAATTCTTGTTGCTGTGTTGGACACTTGCTTCTTCTACGGGTGAACTGCTAATAAATCATGTCCATACTAACACGTCTCCTAATACTGCGCCAGCGCTAGCTGCGACAACGAGGGTGGACGAGGACGGGTGTGCTGCAGACTCAGATGGCGTCCTTTCAAACATCTACTACCCTCATAACAAACTGGACTTGGTATATGCTAATTGTCTTAACAGAGGCATCATTCAGGAAGGCGTGTATCTTTACTTTGACTGAGTCTTGGCTTGATGCACTGAGGTTAGTCTTAAAGGCAGGACAGTGCAGGACAGTGGGATGTCCACGTACATTAATTAATAAGGCCTCTTTTAACAAGGGCTTTGTTCCAACAGCCATACAAGCCTTGAATAAGCAACCTTGTGAGTTACAATAAATCCAGTCTGTGGTGTGTAGAGTCTATAGTAGTATAGATAGTGACTCCTTTATCCTTCAGCTATGAGGCTCCTCTTCTGTGGTATCATCTTCCAGGTTAGTAGGCTGGCTCAGACCTGCCTTGGACCTGCCCCTAGTTTTGCTGCTGAGCTCCTCTCTCCTCCTCTCCCTCTCCATCTGTATGCATTCAAGTCCAATTAATGCTTGTTACTAACTTGACTTCTTCCCTGGAGTTTTTTGTGCTTTCTCATCTGTCAGGTCACTGGTGATGTGACCACTCCCCTCTACCCACCTTGTCATGGATCTGGATCATTATCGGCGAATCAACAGTTCATTGCCTACATTGTCATATTTGTATTAATATTATTTTTATTGTTGTTGTTATTGTTGCTGCTGTGCATCTCTGTGTATCTCCCTATCCCTGTTTTCTCTCTCAACCCAATTGGTCAAAGCAGATGGCCTTGAGCAGAAACGCCTCCAACCTGGTTCTGTTGGAGGTTTCTTGCCGTTAAAGGGGAGTTTTTTCTTGCCACCATTGCCAAGTGCTTACTCGTGGGGCGCATGGTCTGGACTTGCTGTATGAAAAGTGTCATGAGACAGCTTTCATTGTGATTTGGCACTATGTACAAATAAAATTGACTTTACTTGACTTTGATTGGGTGTCCCCGTGCATCTATCATGGAAAAGAATTTCCTCCTTGAGGACAAATAAACTGTTTATCAATATCTACGAATTGTTGCAAAAGATGAGTCACGATCCAAGAAGTTTGAGAATCACCGCTTTTTACAAACCAGGCCAACATGTAGAAAAGAGACCTGGTGTTTGGGAGAAACTGGGCTTGCAAGCTGGTCGTCCATGAAAAGCGTTCGGAGGAAAGGAAGTGGTGATTAATGGGAAAGAGTTTGATCGAATGACTCCAAGTCGAGTGAAGCCAACATAGATGCTCCCACAAAGTGACAAGTGGCTCTCCTCTCTGACTATTTCTTCCTTTTTCAGTTTGATTCCTTTCCTTTATGTGTCTTCATATTTACTCTCTGTCTATCTTTGTTTCCTTCTACATTTCATTTTTTTCCCTTTCTTCCCACTCACCATCTCCCCCTTCCTCTTCCAACTGTCGAAACACAATGAATCATTGATACAAATCTTTCTCTCATAGATGCATTTTCCAGCTCCTGGGAATCTAATTTCCTGTTTCTGCTCCTGTCAAATGATTGGTGTTTATGTTTAGAAATCTGTTTCTTATAAGTTGTTTTTTTTTTGTTTCCGGTCTTTTCTTTTCTTTTCTTCTTTCCTCTACCACACCCTTTTCCTTTTGTATTTTCTTCAGTTTTGTCGCTGTTGTTTATATGATATATTCCAATATTAGTTATACTCAAGTATATTTTTTTAGTCCTTGCCAGCAAATGAATTAGTTAGAAAATGAACATCTACAGCATAAACCATTCAATTCAATCCAAACATCCATACTGGGGGAAGGGTGTGTGTGCGTTTGTGTGTGCGGGAGAGCACTCCTCACATTGAACTATGAATTTTGACCATTTAACCTCACATGACATTGGACAAAGGAGGGAAATTTGCTCTGTAAAAACACTTAGAATAAAATCTTAATTAAGGCCTAAACCAGCATTGGTCAGTGGAGGCCTTAGTTGGTATCAGTTGAAACTTAGATCAGAAACATATTTCATTTAAAACCTCATCAAAGCCAATCTTTTCTTTACTTTATTAATCAGAGAAGGAATTGCTGCGCGCGTGTGCTCTTTTTTTAGTAACACACTGCTCTACATTCATACCATTACCTGGGAGTTGCCAAGCAAAACCACAGTGTACTACTGCTGGCTGCTGCACTTGCCCCTTGCTCAGTAATGCTGGATGGTGCTTGTTTAGTAAAACTGTATTTAGTATTTATTCTGTTTATTACATACAGCACTCACTATCGAATAAACAACACAACCGACCCTGCATTTGAAGACGAGGCTACGCAAGCATCCAAAGTTTTCCCCAATGTCAAAGCTTAATTCCCTGATGCCCTTTTTCGAATAAACATCTTTCTTTGCGCTCCCGCCTCCATGGGAGGATGGAGCATGGCGTGCCAACAAGGAATGCACCTCTCATGTCTGCAAAGGCATCAGAATATTTCTAATGTGTGCTTTCTGGTGGTTTGATTTGGTGCAGGCAGTGGGGCAATCGGGGGGGTGAATGCTACCCTCTCCACCCCACCTCCCACCCAACTGTCAACTGGCGAATCAGCCAGCCTCCCATGGAAACCAGACATTTAATTGTTCTCAGATGCTGAGGCTTTTGGTGTGAAACTCCAATGTGTGACTTTGCTCTGTTGTAAGGTTGGATTAATTCACTGCCGTTGATTAAAAATGTTTGGGTGCCTCGCAGGCTTGATGTCCTAATGAGTGTGGGGGCAGATCATACAGAGGTCAAAGATAGCAAAGATCTCCTGTTTTTCTTTGCATGCAGTAAACAGATGAGTTAGCCTCACTTGATGGTGGTGGTACATGAATACCTTGTGTTGCTTCTCTAATTATCTCGGATAACTAAGTATTTATCTCATTTTACATACTTTTGATTTGGTTATTTGAAAATAACACCATGCAGACATGTCTCACATCACAAGCTGTAAACTGCAGAGCACGAGCCTGAGCTGAAAACAGCATGATTTCGATATACAGTAAATCTGATAAAAATCAATCATGAGGATCATCTTCAGCTGTTATATGAAACTCTATCACCAGCCTCGTGTCTTTCCAGCATTTGGTGGATGATTCAAAAACTCGGTCAATCATTTCTTGATCGTTCCCTCGTTGGTTTTTCTAGCTTTACCTTCAAGCTCGACTACTGTGATCACGCTGCTGTGGACTTCTAGTGTTACACACTCTGACCCTTGGTTGAACAGTTTTAGCCTCTGCGCCGCTGTGCAGTTGTGATTCCTCTCCGGTATCCAGCTTTGGCTCAATAGTGGCAACAACTTTGGGAAAAGTAATAAAGCCATCATTATTCTTTCAGATGGAACCTGCGTTCTCTCTATATGTTTAACAGCACAACCTTTCCCCTTTACATACCTTTTTTTTTAGGAATTTCCATTTGGTTGAGATGTTTTTATCATATGCCAGCTGAGATGTGAACAACCTGCAACCTCCTGCCTCTGTGGCAAATAATATAGCTTTCCTGGACCATACAAGTATAATTCTTACAGCTATATTGCTGAATATTGGGTTTGTCATAAAGGAAACTGCATCATATCATTAAATATCAAACATACAAACTTTAAGGCAACACTGATAGAAACATCTATGATCAATAAAAGATCAGTCAGTATCAAGAGTTATGATAACTGACTGTTTGTCGTTGACTCCTTTTTTTATTTTGCCCCTCAATTTTATTTTATAAAAGCTCATATAATCATCAAAATTGCATAGGTTTTATTACAAAGGATGTGGTGGTAATAAAATGTGAAAAAACATTTGTTTACATCCTTCATTCCAATCCCATGTGGAATATAAACCATCCAAATCCTGGGTTTTTGGAGATTACCTCAAACGTAATTAGTGTGTACTGACTAGTGATGATGAGTCAATGTGCGTCATGGTTTTATTCTGAAAACATTTAAATATTTAAAAAATCACGTTCAAAAGAACACCCAACTTTTTGTTTGCTGAACAAAATATAACAACAGTTTATTCACTTATTTTGCCATAATTTAGTTTTTTTGTAATGTTTACCAGCTTAATCTAATTTTCATTTTACATTAAAGTATATCATATATATATATTTTTTTTCTTTTTGCTATATGTTTTGCAAAAGTTAATATTTTATACATTTATATATATATATATATCATTAATGAACTATTGCTGCAGTAGGGATGCACGTGCACTGAATTGTTTAGAGAAATCATTTTGCACAACATAATCAAGATAAATTTAGTATGCATGATGGTGCCTGTCACGTTCCCCTTTCTTTAAGGGAAGGATCAGTCCCATCATAGACATGGAGCATCTGTCACCAAAAGGGAAGCTTTCTTAACAGAGGAAAAGAGATAATTGGATTATCAGATAATCACCCAGTTAACTATAGAGTGACATAAGAGATGCTCCTTGTTTGCATTCTTTGTTTTGTCTCTCTGGTCTCTGAGCAATCAACAACGTATTCACCCTCTGTGTCCTCTGTGTCCTCTGTGTCCTACGTGCTCTATCGTCAATTCAGCCGTGTCGCTTTGGACACCATATCCTATCCACCACTCCACCTGTGAAGACAGAGGATTGTCCTGAGTGTGAATGTCCTAAGTGACAGCGTTTCTTTTCAGCTCTAAATCCACTCAAACCGTGATCGAAAAAAAAAGATGTTTCTTTCACAATCAGTTTCTTAATCGCGATGGGAAAACATGTTGCACCTCTCTGACCTGAACAACGGGGTCAAGACAAAGAGGGACGAAAACAACTGGTGAACAACAAAGCTAGCAGCTGGTCTTTAGTGGCAATGTGTCCACTGGCATGTCTCTGCAGTGACCTAAGACGCCCTTGTGCCTGTTAAGACCATCTCCTGAGTATCAGGGGTGTGTGTGTGTGTGTGTGTGTGTATGTGTGTATGTCTCCCTGGACCTGGTAGTGTTTTGTTCCAAGAAAGTGAAGTTGCAGGAGGAGCACATTCACATCTGGTTTCAGCAAGATTATCCCCATAAACAATACCTACAGGCCACGCAGCAGAGCCGTCACTTCTTAAACTCATCAGTAGTCCAGCTCGTCCCAGTGAGAGTTCATATGATTAGCGATATTTGAAAAGGCTCAAGTAGACATATTCGCTGTCTTGCCATAAGTTATATGATAATCGATAGCACTTTTATATCTGTACACTGCAGTAGCAGGTTAGTTTTGCACAAACACTAGAAATAAGGGGAAACGGCTAGTCTGGCATAAAGACTTCAGGAAGTGGCCGAGACATAGTCATCAGTTGCTGTAGGGATTAAATGAGATATAAAGTGTTTATTAGTGTGCTTTAGTGCTAGTTACAACACCCTTTGACTGAGCCAGGCTAACTGTTTCCCCCTGTTTCCACATTCAGTGCTATGCTAAGCTAACTGGCTGCAGCGTCATTTTAAGAGTTGCATCAGTCTATTTGCAAAAACAGCATATCACTCCTTTTAAAAGCTGTTTTCCCCTCTGGTTCATGCAACCTATTTTTCCATCATTCTTCAGAATTGGAAAAAAGATAGCTTACATCATACTATGATTTCGCCAAATATTACAACCAGAATAGATCTGCTACGCCCTGCTGAAATGAACCGAATAATCACTCAAACTCTGTAAACTACCATAAAAACTACAATAGTCATAAAAACTATTGTCATTCATTATTTATAACTTGTGTATGTAAACATAATAACGTAATAATCATGAGGAATGTTATACACAGTGGCAGAGTTGATTCTTATACTACAGACTCTTGATATAGTGTACCTACTCGGTTGGAAAGGGCCTATTTAACCTCTCCAGTATATTGTTGCTGTCATGGAAACAACATGTGACTGCAGCCTTGGCATTTTTCTTTTCATTTTTTTGTGTTGGACCTGAAAGTTTAAATGGCTTTTTTTATAGGTTGAGTGAGTTTCATTGCATGTGAGCTCTGGAAATATGCTTTAAAAGTTGAGAACTGCAAATACGTGCAATTATAACAAAGACTTTTTTATTTTTTATTTTTTTTGCATTGTGTTTGACGATAAACTACATATTTGTCAGTCAGAAGATGCACTGACATCTGGTGCTCTGCAGGTGCCACCTCTGATGATTTACATTATCTTCCATCAGTTGCATGTAATATGCAGACTTATGGATCGTCAGATTGGTGTTAAAGACTAAAATAGTGAGGTTGCTGTTCACATGTGCACACATATAAAGTCATATTATCTAAATAACACCTGTTGTCATGCAGTGCACACACACCCATACTCCCAAACTTACAGTACGTGTTTTTTATCAAGCTGAGGGTTGAGATCCAGCCTCAGGCTCTTGCAAATCCAGGGAGAGGGGTGTTGCCCCCAGAGGGGTGTTTGCTTAAGGCCCACTTTATGACCATGATGCATTTTCCAGACCAGACCTGTGCCTGAAATACAGACAGGAATAGGCACAGAGCCAAGTAAGCTGCTTCTTAACTTTCAGAATCAGATTCATTTCTTTTTGCAAGTTTAGTAAAAGCACCCAAGTTAGACTTGAAGGGACACGACAACACAAGTGACTGCAGTACACATGAAGCATGCGTTGATGTGTTGATCAAAGATGTAATAACAGATTATGCAGGGAATGGATGTTACCCCGAATCCACAAATACTTCACATGCAAGAGAGACTTGCATGCAATCAGTCGAGGCATTTCCTGCATTATTTTCATTCAGTTGACTGGCATGCCCTTTGATGCTGAGCACATACTGCTCATTGCATAACTGCAGATTGTGGTTTACCTTTAAAGGTAAAAGGCCTGGGGCTATCTGAATCCTAATCTGTGGTCAAGGGTAACTTCTGCTCTGAGCTATCACTCCAATGTGCCGTGACACACTAATGGCCTCAGTCCCAAACGTGGATCAAAGCGCTGTTTGTGGCCGAGCATTGGAGATTACACTTGGCTGCTATGCTATTCTCACAGCAGCCAAGACGAGATCCCAGAGGCTTTCAGAACCAAGATGTGTATCAGCCCAGTACCCAAACAAACAAGATGTGCGTCACTGAACAGAACACTGAAATGCTAATCTTTCTGTTTGCTGTTGCATGATGTCGACTATCTCAGTTTGTTGTTCAAAACTTTCACTGTGAGTGTGTGTGTGTGTGTGTGTGAGAGAGAGAGAGAGAGAGAGAGAATGTAAAGCATTTTGACACTGAGTCAAGCAACACTATTCAATCATTTGTAGGAAATGACATAAAGTGACCACGTAGACCTCCAAAATATGTCACTGATTAAAAATCATAATATGATAGAGGACATGAAAGAACAGGTGTGGATCACTCCTGATGTGTGTGTGTGTGTGTGTGTGTGTGTGTGTGTGTGTGTGTGTGTGTGTGTGTGTTTCAGTAACTTCCTTCCTCCCAGGTGGGAAACAACTTCAAACCCGCGGTTCTAATTGCGACCATGTGGCCGCGTGAGCAGCGTCTGAGGCGCACTTGACTTTTCTTTTTCCAGACTGTCCAGCTCTCCGGGCAACGAGCCCTGGACAGGGTTTTACAGCACGTCCATCGGAACACACACACACACACACACACACACACACACACACTGGATGAAGGATTTAATAACTGTTTATAAGCAGAATACACATTTCACGTCTCAATCGGGAGATATAAAGCCAAACGTCCTCATTTTCACAGCATCACACAATTTATTATTATTTTTTATTTATTTCTTTATCATTCGCTCTTTTCAAACCCTCCAAACCTCATTTGTCGTATAAACAATAAGCTGGGTCTGAATCTGACAGACGCGTCTCTTCAGCCGGGACCAAAACCCGAGACCGTCAGCTGGGAGGAAGATGGAGCTGGCAGGCTGGCAGCAGGTCCTGACAGGGCCCCACCTCTCAGTACAGCCTGTCTGCTCTTCCTCATTAATTAGAAAGCCAAGCAAACACACTGCTGCTGCTGCTCTGTGGAGCCAATCTGAATGTGTTTTACTATGATGGGCTGTTAAAACGAAAAAAAGTGAGTCTATAAAGCAGCTCCTGAGTCTTAAAATTGAATTTTATTGAATGAGATCATTTCACTTGTTCAGTTTGAATTATTTTTTTAATTTTCCAGAATGAAGAGTTGCAACTAGATATTTCATTTTATTCTGTTTTTTTATTTTTTATTTTTTATTTTATTTTTTTATGACATTTTAAAGTTTTTTTTTCTTTTCCAGGTTTAACTGTTTGGAATAAAATCCCTAAAAATAAGACACATTTGATGTTTTCATTCAGAGTCCAGTTAGATCGTTTTAAAGTGTCCTTGATTAGACTATTAAACCCTGATCCCACATCAGTCATGTAAAGATAATTAACTTGATGACACATTAGTCATTGCAGACACTACGTACACATGTTCACGTCCGTGCGTAATGTATTGACTTTCCTGGCAGAGTTATAAACAAGACGCTGGTTCTCGATAACACAATCAATGCACCTCTCCATCAAGATGTTGTCCTTTCCACATTTCTCCTGCGTGTCTTAATTGAAGTGTATGATGGAAAAGGAGGTTATAGAAACACTGGAGCTGTAGGCTGATTAACTGCTGTAACTCAATCCTTTTGGAAAATAAGAGTAACTTTCATGTGTTTCCTGAAACAAATAGTCAAGTCCCCTGACGGGAAATCAAACTCACGGAGGAAGAATGTTGATACGATTGTTTTAACTTTATATTGTTGTTTTCTTTTTGTTTTTTTTTTCAATAAACAAACAGCTCGCCTGCACGTCACCTCACAAACATCTCATTCATACTGAAACATCAACATCTGCAACGATTTAGGAGCATTTTCAAATTATTTCAACAATCTATTAAACTTCTAACACACAAACATGTAACACCTAGAAGAAAACGACAATGATCCAAAGTCTTTCTGTTATAATAGAAAACTAATTATACAAGCACAATAATGTAAGTGTAGACTTTGACTCTGTGAGGTGACAACAAGCTTTCACCTGTCTTTATTTTAGTCATCTGGTTGAATCAGCTGCTTCGCCTGAAAAAAAAAAAAAAAAAGACTTTGTTTACTGCAACAAACAGATTCCTTATAAATTAGCATCCAGGAGGTCTTTGTCAAATCAAAACCACGTGTTAGCAAACATGCAGCCTTCTTGAATTAAAGTTCATCCCCCCCTATACAACCTGGAAGAAAGAAGCAGGCTGTTTGATTAACCCCACGCGTAATTACCGCGCGCGTCCTCCCCACGCGTTGCCATCTACTCACTCATATCATTTGCAAATTAGGGACGTATTAATGTGGGTACGTAGATATCTAAATGATGTGGTGATACTGTTGGGATATTTAGCATCTTGTAGTTGAAGGTTTGGTGTCACATGA
Source organism: Pampus argenteus (assembly GCA_036937835.1). Lineage (NCBI taxonomy): Eukaryota > Metazoa > Chordata > Actinopteri > Scombriformes > Stromateidae > Pampus > Pampus argenteus. The sequence continues at coordinate 4,819,069 of CM072872.1, read as the reverse complement.
CTGCACCAGGATAAACCCAACAGGTTAAAAACATAATTAAAAACATTTTGTATTAATAAAGAGCCTTCATGTGTTTCTGACAGTAGTGTTTGTGGTAAAAACAATCCCATTCAGAGGCCACCGGGTTTGCATGGCCTGCTGCTCCAGTGGCTGCTAAATACTAAGTGTTTTTTGTCAATATTAGCGAGACTACTTGGGGTGAGGTAAGAAGGGAGGAAGGGGAGGGGGGGGAGTTTATAATTGGACACGTGTTTTTTCTTCTTTTTGTCATTTTGGAGATCAACTGATCTCATTGTAATTCGTTTTTTAAAGCAATGACCAATCTACAAGGAGGGGTAAAGAGTTCTTAAGAGCTCCCTTTCAGTCTTTACAATTGTCCAGAGCAACCCGCCGAGAAACATGGAGGCCCTGGAAGTATTTAACCCAGGAGATGAGGCTGACACACAGGCAGAAAATAGGGTCACATGCAGGTAGGCAGTCACCAGTTTACCCGGCTCTGTGTTGCTCATCACTTCTGCAACTTTAATTTCCTTATAAAATAAATATATTTTATTTTATTTTTTTATTTATTTTAAATATGGAGGATATTCTCTTTGACTTCGACCAGGATGGCAACACAGATTTTGCATTTTGGGGACAGATGGATCAAAACTTCCAGTTTCAGACCCAGCTGGACACCTTCCTGCTGGACTGCACCGCGGCCACCGGCCAGCTCTCGCCATGGTCCTCTTTCGGTTGTCAGTCAATGTTTCCGGACGCACAGCTGACCTTCACCGACCTCGACGTGCAGTCACCGGGCGCGGGCATCTGCGCCGAGACCGAAAGCTCCTCCGGGGATGAACCCCTGGATATCAACAAGCGACGGGCGCGGCGGCTGGTGACCCATCAGCCCTACAAGGTGCAGCGGCATGCCGCCAACATCCGGGAGAGGAAGAGGATGCTGAGCATCAACTCCGCCTTTGAGGAGCTTCGTTGCCACGTACCGACGTTTCCCTACGAGAAGCGGCTGTCGAAGATCGATACTCTGAGACTGGCCATAGCGTACATCGCCCTGCTGAGAGAGATCCTCATGTCAGGCTGCGACCCCAAATCCTACGTGGATGAGTGCATGAAGAACGGCTACAAGAATCAAACCAACGCCATCTGGAACACAAGTGGTGAGTCCATCACCCTCATTAACATCAACTCATTAACTGCCTCAGTCAATTTAAATGTTAATAATAATTATGACACTGTTTTCACTTTTCAACATGCCATCAGTTATAAAGATTAACATTTTAAAGATAAATAGTGTAGATAATATTATATAGAGAGGCTTTCTATTCATTGGCTGCAACAAATTAATATGAAACATTGCAAACTGCTGATTATTTTTATATTTATGTTATATATAACTCACATCTACAGGGAAAAAAAAAATAAGCTTTGAATAAAACATTAGCTTGTCATGAACTCACAACCACATACAGAAGCTTACATGTACAGTGGACAGCATATATAACATATATATATACACACATATAACATAAACACACTGTGACATGAGAGTCACACGAAGGCTTTTAATGGTTCATTTCAACTTAATCACTTTTTCATTTGACAGAAAAAAAAAGTTAATTGTTGTTATACCATAAAGCAAATGTCATTTAAAGCAGCTTGCAGTGTGTTTGCAGCACACTTTCATCCCCAGGTGTGTTTCCCTCGGGTATTTGCTCTTAAACAAGCCTCATTTTACCAAAAAACACAAGTACTTGTATTCTTACTGCCTCGGTTCCACTTAACTAATTCTGTGGGAATCTGCTCTGAAGCCTCTTTTATGGGGCCATTCAGATGTAAGTGTGCCCCTATTCTCAGACCCAGAACCTGGGACTTGTTAAACAGTCATTAAAATGTATCAAAACGTATGTGTTTGTCCTGCTTTTGTCTCCTACTGAACCCATGCTCCCCCTTCCCAGATCTGACAGCCCGCCTCTCTTGGATAAAGTGGGATTAACCGAGGAACATGGGGCACCCTAAGTGTGGAGATTGCGGAGGGGAAGTGTTCCTCCCTCTTCTCTCTCCCTACATGTCAAAGACAGGCAGCCGGCTGACACGACAGAGCCGACTGATCGACATCTGCAGACTTCTCACCGGGTCACCTCGGGCTTTCTCAACCACATCCACTCCCTTCGCCCTCGGTGGCTTTTAATATTCTAATTTATTGTCAACTGGTAATTGAGAGTCATTGTTTCTGTGGCTTGCGGAGGGAAATGGGGGGTTGGCATTGTTTGCCCCAAATGGATGGCACTTGTCACTGGGAGAGAGAGGGGGCACACTGGCATGAGACTGAATGGACTTCCAGGGGCTCATACTTCTGCATGTAGCGTTGAAGTGTTATCTGGACTCTGGCTCATTAGCCTGCGCGTCGATGTGTTAAAAAGAGCCTTGATCATGTAAATGAGACGACGGGCATGGGAAGCAGATATGTCAGGTGCTGTTTCCAAGGCTGGTAGTAAGGCTGGTAGAGCACTGTTAGTTTCATTTGCAAACCTCTGTCATCCGTTGTATTATTTATTGACTTATTTATTTCTTAATTATTGCTTATTTATGACAAAATACTTTGTTAAAACGTGTGTCTCAGCGTACTGTAATTATTATTTATTGTTGTTTTAACTTTAAAATGAGAGAAATGTGTTTGTTGTGATTTATCGTCCACGATGTGTGAAAAGAGAGGCAACTTTATGGGGTAAACACTGACGTCCATAAAGGCGAGATCATAAACATGTCTCTGTATTTGTGTTACATCTCATTCTCGGGACGATCACAGTAGATGTCTACATTACATTTCTATTCATACCTGGACTATGTTCAACTAATGTCTCATTATTAGTCAACATTCAGAGCAGCAGAGAGTCCAGGTGGAGAGCTGTATCGGTCACATGTCCATCCTTACATCCAGCTTTATTCCCAGATAGCATCACAATGTTTCCAAGTCTGTCTTAAAAATAACAGCCATGTACCCAAACGAACAATGAATCAGGTTTTGCTCGATGTGATCACGATCATCCCACCTGTTCATACTGACCATTCGATGATCTCCAAAAATGCACTTACAATTCATGTAAGTGATGAGTTCACAAGCTTCGTGTACTTTACAGTTATAGCCAAAAAACCCTCTTTGTGTCATGACGGACAGTGTTTTCCTGTTCAGCTGCGGTGGAGGAACAGCAACAAATCAGCTACTTCAGATGACACTACATGGCACGGCTGATATATAAATCTTTAACAGTTTTAACAGCGTAGCTTTCTCATAGCTTGAGTTTTTCTCTCAACAACCCACAGATGCTGCTCCAGGTGTGCTACTTCGATGTGTAAAACAGGCAACAACATAGCCATTCTTCTTTAGCACATGTAACTTTAGTGCCACTAATGGAGCCCCTAGGAAACAATTAAGAAGCAGTTATGAGACCTACACTGCGTCATAGCTTATGGGTGATGTATAGCTGATGAATTTCTGCTTTGGCAGTTTTGGTCACAGCAAATTTAAAATGGGTACCTGGTTACCCCCGGAGACCGGCGTAATGAGATTTAACCTCCTGCAAGTATATGTTAATACAAGATCCAGACAAATTAAATTAAAAGAGTATATTCTTGGGAGAAAAAGTTTAAACATTTGTGTGTGTGTGTGTGTGTGTGTGTGTGTGTGTGTGTGTGTGTGTGTGTGTGCGCGTGTGTGTGTGTTTTCAAGCGCTGTGGTCACTCACTGCTCTTGCCTTGATTCTTTTATCTACTGTACACCTGTTTGATGTGCGTGTATCAGGATGTGGTCGTACATTATGAAATATGATTCAAAGCTGAATTTCAGCAGGTTGAAACACACACAGTTTGGATATAATATGTAAGCTCCTGACCTCTTAATGGTTGCAGTGACCTTTGTGTCACTCTGATGCTCAGTTAACACCTGGGTCCCTCTAGTGGTATCATCTGTTTGGGGATTTTTATTCCTCACGTTAAATTCATCCATTCATTCAGCTTCAGGAGCTGAACTTTAATAATGTCGTATCAAGAACTGAGAAGGTCTCATATTTGTTTTGCTACTTCCTACTTGAACTTTTGAGCCTCGCAGAGCAGAATAATGTATGTGCAGAGTTTAATATATAACATTCCTCCGTTCTTACCTCAAATCTGAGTTTGAGACGTGCATCTACGAGCATGATTCGTGACGTCTACTTTGGAGCCAATCATGGTTCAGTATTGCAACATGTGCAAGACGGAGACACCTTGTATCCAGCAGTTAACGTTTTAAAAATGAAGAATATTTGCATATTCATAGAGTAAATGTCATTTTAAGATGATTTTCAACAGGTTAATTGAATCGTTTTGTTGAAAAAAAAAACATATCAAACATTTTAAATCATTTTAAAACATGTCTGAAGGGGATCTTTAAGCTCTGCGTCTGTAATATTTCATATAGCTGCATGTGTCACAGATGCAACACAGCTTGTTGCTATTTAGATAAAACAGGATCTCTAACGCTGACCACTAATACTTACTACCATGCTACCATGTGATATGCACTGTGTAAAAGTTAAACCAGTGAAATGATAAGTATAATGAATAATGATTCATACGTATAGATTAAATGGGACAACAGCTCTGAATACCATTTGGATGAGATATGATTCAGGGGGAACATTTTGGGGGCCAGAATGAGTAAGATTCTTCCTGTCTGTGGACTGCATCAGGCTCTCGAGTTTATTGATTTAACATCCGGTAGACTTACACTGACAAACACTGCGAGGCTGTTCTGCCATTGGCCGGCAGGTGTGTTTATCATGTTGGGGTTATTCTGGAGCTCAAAGAGCTTTTGCACTTTGTAAACATAATTAGTGCATCACATCCTGCTGCAACTATTTACAGGTGAGGATGGAAAAGATTCTTCTTGTTAAAAGCTCACAAATCTCTCAAATCTAATTAGATATTTGTGTCACACGTCACATGAATCTATGACAAGCGTTTATACCAAAAAATGTAGGCATGTAGGTACATATGTCACTGATTTATGCATATGCTACTGTGTGCATTAATCAGGGACAGTGCACACTTCAATAGCACTAACAATGTGCAAATACAACATTGCACATAAACATTGATTGTTAGTTAAAATGAAACCGATACAATACAACGCATGCAGGTGAGGAACAGTATAGAAGAAAAAAATAAGTATTTATGCTATAGCATCGGATGTAGATGTAGCTCGCGTTAACACCTGTGGATTTACCTGCACATACTCCATTTGTTTTTGGAGGGAGGAGGGAGGAGGCCTCCACCCTCTGCAGAGTCAGATGTGCATCTTTCTCAGATGGTTGATGAACCATCCAGGCTTTCTCCCCACATGTGCTATGCTATCCACTCCCTGGTTGTTGAGTCGCTACACAGTGAACGGACCGAGCTCAGGAGAGAGCAGAGAGGATGTGATGCTCAACTACCTGGTAAGAATCTCCATGATGGTGAAGCTATTCATCTCTACACGGTCTGCAGACTCTCTGTCTTCAAATGCTTGAATGGATAAAAGAGGATAAAAAGCGTTTCTTGAATGGCAAAATGTAAAATGTAACTTAGAGGGGGCTCTAAGAGCTTAAACGCAAGTTTATACGCTGACTGATAAAAGTCCGACACCTGATGAGATGAGAGAAAACTTTTCATCTTTAAGCGCGTGTTACAAAAGACACCAAACAAACATCTGTCCTTCTCAGAAAACCAAAAAATGCTGACTCCCTAGAAGACATGCACCCAGTACTCATCACCATGGCGACCCGGTGTGTTGGCACTTTAATAGCTGTGAAACTCTAGTTAAATGGCTCACCTGCTTTTCTCATTACAGCCCCTCTCCACAAGACCACGCTTCTAACCTCAGAGCTAATAACTCAGATCACAGTGTGTGGAGGAAAAAATGTGGTGTCATCTTTGCAATGAGTCCCAGGGGCCTTCACTCAAGGGCCCTGAACAGTCAGGGGTGGGTGGGGTGGGTGGGGAGGTGCATTTGAAGCCTTCTCAGATGAGCACTGGAACATTCAATAATTTCCTCCTTGGATTAGAAACACGGCCCTCCTGGTGACCAGGGCAAACACACAACATAGAGAGAGATAAACACTGTCGGCTTTGCAGGTTTTCTAAGGTGTTAGGAATGTGAGCTAAGAGGGCTATCACGCGGTTAGCTGTGAAATTAAATAGTTTCATAGCCTAGAAATACTTTTTAAGGGTGAAACTACAACTATGTGATGTGTTACATTACATGTATCAAAGTGTAACTGAGGCACACAATCAATATTTATAATCCTGCAGCTTCAGGATAAACTAACAGTCCAGAGTTGAGGATATTGTTGGTGACACAGGTGACGTTGAAGGAGTGACAGTGGACTGCAAATGCCACCCCTTTGTTGACATCCGGTGATCTTCACCCTACTTGTCTTAGCTCAATCAGCAGAATCAACAACACTATTGTTTGCCCAGCCTCCCTTTACCCCCACCAGCACCCCCACCCCCAGTCTGCCTGAGCTCAGCCTAACCCCTGCTGTAGCCCAACCCAGTCAGGCCACCTGGCTACCACATCGCATCGTGAACATGAGCCTACCGCCATGCTAACCTTGGCACCAGGGTCACAAGTGCAGCACTAATTACGCTGCGTTATTTGTGCAGGGTGCTGCCCCATCAGCACCCGAGTGCACAGGCTCTCTGTCATTTGTTCAGCAAATTTACTCTGACCCGATCATCAAGAGCGGCCAGCCCCGCGTCTCTCCTGTTTGGTCCGGTTAAAGTTCAGATTCTGGAAGTAGTACATGTATAATGAATATAATTGTGTTATAGCCAACATAATTGCCCCGGCAACACTGTTTTTTGTAACCGTCAAGTCAGTTAAGTGCATTTGAACTGAATGTGGGTTAAATGAAGGTTTGTTACTCTGCGCAGTGAGCAGTGAGCTCTCCTGTTATGTTGTATTTATATCAGTATGTATATCTTGATATTTGCCGCTTGATGTGTAATTTCTGAGCTGAAGTGTCTTTGCAATTATGTGATATCAAAATTATTATGAAAAATTGAAATAATTGCTATTATTTATGTCATGGGTTTATGTCAAACACAGACGAGAACAAAACTTACTTATATTACAAACAAAGAACAAAAGCTTCCCAGCTCCAGTTTCTTATTATCATCCATACAGGAAAACATATATACAGTATATATATGTTTAAATATATTTTCAGCATCATTTTGATGAACAGTCAGTGCTTTGCAGTTTCCTAACAGACACAGTGTGTGTCTGAGGACACAGTGCTGTGTATCATGATTTCTGTTCTCCACGCACATCTTCCAGAGAGTGTAAAGCCTCGGAGAGCCGCACTTCAAAGCTCGCCGTGTTCGATGGATGGCCATAACTCTACAGGGCAGCGGGGCAGAGTCAGGTATGGAGCATACAGGTTTTTAGGGTGGTGGTGGTGTGTGTGTGTGTGTAGAGGAGGGGGCTATTCTGCCCTATTTCCCCTTCCACCTCCAGATATCAAAGCAAACTCTGACAGTGGGGGTCTCTGGTATCCCGGGCCCCTTTCCTCACAGGAGACAAAGCATCGAGCAGCGAGTCTGCATCGTATTAAACAAAGCCTAAATGCTTCAAGCTGTTACACACTCCCCAATGAAACCTTTATGAAAGGGCCCCTAATGCGATTTCAGAAACACCTTGTCATCAGCCTCGGGGCAGCAGAATGGAGAAGTGTGGATATATGAATGAATGGGTTCTTGGCATTACCGAGTTACTGAAGAGTGACTCGATGAGTGTAGGTGCCTATGGTTTTACTGCCCAATACGTACCTCGCACTGATATTGCCTGTTGTTTTATTCACTGTCGAGGCCTCAGCTAAATGAAGGGTTTTATTAGAAACACTGCTAGTGACCGATAATGTTAATTGCCTTTTGTTATTAGACATAAATGAAAGCTTGTTGGAATAGTGCATCTAAAGAGGAACTTCAATAAGAAACAAAAAATAAAAATAAAAATAAAAAGCAATTGGTCTTTTTTTTGAAGTTACGTAATCCCATAAGGGACATTTTTCAGCCATATCTCGTTTTTAATTCAAACGGTTTTTAATCAGAACTGACTTGTGAGTCACATTTACACAACTTACTGGAAAATAATTGACTGCTGCAAACTCCGGGAAATGAAAGACTTCTCAGCAAAGAATGTTGTTTTTGTTTTGTTTTTTATAAAATAATGACTAAATAAATAGTAGCTATGGAGCTTGTGATTGCTACTATTTATTTATTTATTTATTTATTTATTTATTTATTTATTTATTTATTTATTTATTTATTTATTTATTTATTTGTTTATTTATTTATTTACATCTTAACATTTCTAGCATATGAAAATCTTGGACTTGTTTTGCTCCTGTTCACACTTACTGCTTGTTAAATCTGATTTTTTGCAGTACGTGTCAGTGGGAGTTACATCACAGGGTTTGGTCTTGGTACAGATGGCTGCTCTGTAGTTGGGCTACTAGTAGCTTTAAAAGTGATTGCACCACTGGTAATAGACACTGTATTCTGTGCAATGAGAACCAGCTGGGCCTTTCCTCTGCTGAACATCTTTGGTTCATCTTGAATCACTTTCTAACACACACACACACACACCCATGCACTTCTCTCTTTGTGAGGACCTTCATTAACATAATGCATTCCCTAACCTCAACCATCACATCAACATGCCGACCTTTACCCTCAACTAAATAAGTGAGAACTGGACAAAATGTCCTCACGTCACAAAAATGACCTCACTCTGTTGGTTAAAAACTATATAGCAAGTACACACACACACACACACACACACACAACACATGTCGTGTTTCCATTACATTGACTTACATTCATTTCCTGGAGACTTATCCTAACCCTAACCTTGACATAACCCTAAGTGTACCTTAACTTTAAACTTTCACCCTTATATTAATGATTTATATTAAGGGGACTTGCTTTTAAAAGGAGGCGAGTCCCCACAACATGAGGAATACCTGGTACACACACACACACACAAACAAAAACACACAAACGAAAACACACAAACACAAAGATGGAGATACACTGATGCAGACAATAATCAGGTGATAATATGTAATGTGCACATATACATATGCACACAGGCCATAGCTTTAGATCCTCCGGGTGAGTCATTTAGGGTGAGTCTCACAAGTGTTTGTGGGGGTTGAAGTCAAAGGTAACCGGCACATGGACTGTAAATTTCCACTCATCGTAGCCTCCAACAAATCATGTCTTCCATAACTTCCCTCACACGCCCATCGCCCTCTCTGTCAGATCAAAGCCTTTTTTGCGGAGCATCACGCATCCGTACATTTCGCCCTCTTTCCTGTGTTTCTCTGCAGAGCTCGATCCTCCCTTTCTCTTTTCCTCTTAACCTGTTTTTCATCCCTCAACACGTCTCTGTCGCACTTCTTCAGTCGTTTCTGTTTATGAGGCTGATGTGAAGGCAAGAAGGCCATGCATGCAACGAGGAGAGAGCGAACAGCAGAGAGGATCGGGGCTTATTAAGGCCATGCCCTCGACCCATGTGGAGCTAGTTTTAAAGGTGTCAGACAAGACAGAGGTACGTCATCCTGCTCTGCTCAATTTATGACCCGAGCTCATCTTTGATCTGAGCGGCAGGTCATCCCTCCCTCTCTTCTCCTCTTTGTCTCCCTCTCTCAGGGTCTTTCAGTCTCACTTCATTTTGCCTTCTTTGCCTCTGTCTCTCTCTTTCTCTCTTCCTCCCTTCATCTCTCCCAGGGGATCAAAACTTCTTCTTAACTCCAATGAGCAATGGTTGAGATATACATGAATCACTTACTGACATCCACGGAGCAGACGGGACAATAACTCGCTGTTGTGGATACTGTCTCTATTTTCACATCATGTTTAATTTCACAGATATATTGTTTTTATATGTAATTATTCTATGAGATCTACTGAAACTATAAGAGTTATCATCAGGTAGGTTACGAGGTAGCTACATACTACTGTAGTGGAATATGATCAGGAATAAATTTCAGCCTCTTTGAGACTGGAACAAGCTGTCGTTCTCATCATTCGCCGCTTTCCTTTTTTCGAATAAGAGTTTGCTTATCATTGCCCAGAGCATATACAGTGGATGGAAAAGCGCTGGCAAAGGGGCCCCCTCTCACTCATTTTCCTTCTTGTGAAGTGTGTATGTGGAGCCGATACCTCGGAGACGCTGTGCAGAATCAGCCTCTCGCTCTGCAAGTCAGAACCTCCTCCCCTGGGGCATGAAGGCCTCCTGCAGCCGAGGCAGGGAGCAGAAGGTCAGAGGTCATAATCAGGGAAAGTGTGTGTGTGTGTGTGTGTGTGTGGTTGTGTGAGCTCCTGCCTCTGTATGCTCTTTTACTTTCATGCAATCCGCTCACACATATTTGAGAGTTGCTTTCATATTTGCATGTGTGAGACATTACCTTCTTATTGAAAATGTAACCACAATTTGACCTACGCTGAGGCATGCCAGGGTCTGAATTAAGAGCTCTGGGACCGAGGAAGAGAAGTGTGACAGTCACCATTACCAGCGGAGCCCAAAACGTAAAGCAGACCAGGTTTCCTACGGGCCAACAGGCAAAGAGAGTTTTCAAGTAAAAAAAAAAACCCAGGATGTGTCCTAATACCAAGCGAGCACTCATGGGTTCAAGCTATGTTGTGCAACGTTTTTCAGGAGGTACTCGGTTCCACCTCATTTACTGTGACCAGTCTCACCGGACGTGTTGAACACACATATCATGGGCACATGCGCTCGAGATACTGTAGTTTGATTATTTTTCAGATACTCTTGTGTGAACGCTGCAGTGTAAATGATCATAATTGCTTCCTAATAAGGTGCAATTATTCAGTACAATTTAGATTTTAACGTGAACAGTTGAAGCCTTGTTTCTTTAGTAATTTCAGGAACATCAACAAACAGAAAGTCTCCTTTTATTTCTGTGTATTATTTTTGTTATTGTTTTGATTATTTTTTATTATCATTCATCTTTTTTTTTAAATAATAATAGTATTTAATTGTATTTTTTTGGGGTGATTGTGTTGATGTTAAGAGCTACACAACACTGGCTGTATTAAAATAAAAAAATAAAAAACACACAATAACACAGAGCCACAGAAATCTCTGGAGGTCAGTCAGCTGATTTGGACCAACTCTGTGTTTTGGCAGAGGAAGGACAGGCTGCTATAATATGAGCCACCTGTGTCGAGGAAACATGACATGACAGATGAAGCGGTGGACCGCCGACAAGACGCATGGAGACCGTCCACTGGAGCTATCTGCAGAAACCGGAGAGCTCCTCGGTTAGTTTAAGCCTCCTTCCTGTTTGACTTCCACATTATAAGAGTTGTGAGAGCGTACAGACCTGATTCGATTAGAGATCAAGCGGATAGATTTTCTCCAGACCTGCGCCTCTCCAAATGTGTGCGTAAATCGTCCTCCGCGGAGCACATGCGTACACTGCAGGGTGTGTTTACTGTACATGGATGCTTTGTGTTAAAAGCGGCCTCGCAGTAAACAGTAAATACAACACATGCGCAGTGTACAGTAGTTAATGAGGTTTTATTTTGGTGTTTTTACTCGCAGGTTTTAATTTAATCCATTTGGTTGCTCTCATCTCTAGAAGAGAAATATGCTGTGAAATTATAGAAATGTGAGTTCATAATTTAAATTGTATATTAAGGATTATAAGTAATAATTTATATGTATATATATTTTTAAAAATCATACTAAGAATTGTATTTTGTTTGTAATAAAATAACCCATAATTTGATTAATTGAGTTTTAACTTCTTATTTATTAATAAATTATTAGTTTTGGGAAAGAAAAAAACAAAATCAATGAAATTGTAATTTATCTATAAAACAATGAAATGTGTTTGACATGTAGGAACCAAACAGAAGGAACAGTTTGACTGCAGATAAGCGGCTTGTTTCGGTCATGTCGCAGACACATGAAGCCATGAGTGGTCCCTCCTGCTTATTAGCGGACCAGGACTCACACAAGCTCCCCCTCCGCTCCCAAAAACCCCTCCCCTCACAACCTCGAAACTATTTAGCATCTGAAACCGGGATAAGGTTTCCAAAAAAAGTTTAAGGAAAAAACTTCCTGCGAGAGGAGAAGCATGCCAACCTCCAGATCTGAACCAGCCTCTCCTTAAAGCAAAGGCACAGCTTTGTAGCGCAGAGAGAGAGAGAGTCAGACACTCTGACTTTATTCTCACATCTTTATTTTTATTTTTCTCGGATATTTATACAATTTTGTAACCACGGCTTCAAAGGTGGACAACGTTTTTTCTTCTCTATCCCTGCATTTCTTCAAGAAAGAAATGGAAGAGGGCTCCAGTTCCCCGGTCTCCCCTGTGGATAGTCTGGTGACCAGCGAGGAGGAGCTGGACAGACAGCAAAAACGCTTCGGGAGGAAGAAGAGACCCAGCAAAAAGTCCAGCGAGGACAGCAGCGGCAGCGGCAGCAGCCCTGGTCCGGTCAAACGGGGCAAAAAGCAAAGTCCGAGCAGCACTCAGTCATACGAGGAGCTTCAGAATCAACGGGTCCTGGCCAACGTCCGGGAGAGGCAACGGACTCAGTCTCTCAACGAGGCGTTTGCGTCTTTGCGCAAAATTATCCCCACTCTGCCATCGGACAAACTCAGCAAGATACAGACGCTGAAGCTGGCCTCCAGGTACATTGATTTCCTCTGTCAGGTGCTGCAGAGCGACGAGATGGACAACAAGATGTCCAGCTGCAGCTACGTTGCGCACGAAAGACTCAGTTACGCGTTCTCCGTGTGGAGGATGGAGGGAGCCTGGTCTATGTCAGCATCTCACTAGCAGCCGGAGACCTTCACTTACAAATGCCAAAGCGGTGGGTACCAGACAGACATCCGGGTAATATGTGGCAGACATGCTGTAGGAGAGGTCGAGCTTTCTGTTCATGGTTGGTGGTGAAGAAATAAGTAGCTTCCTTAACACGTAAACAAACAAACAAACAAACAAACAGTGTGATTCTTCCTCTTCTCTAAGTTTAGTTTGTGACGCTGATTTGGCCACGTGTCTTGGTTTTAAATGTATATGCTGCCAATAATTAACATATTGTCTATTTAAAGCAATCAACATTAAACAACAACAACAACAACAACAACAACAACAACAACAGAAGTAAAGCTACAGTGTGATGTTGAGGTGATTAGTGAAAACCTGAGCCTGATCCTGGGCGCTTGTTTTGAGGCCTGAGCATCTTCTGCACCTGGATGCTGCTGATCCGTAAAGTTTACCTGTTGAAGCCACAAACATCTCAGAGTTGAGTTCAGGAGGTAGAAAAGAGAACAACGGGTTCATTTTGAGAAGCGGAGTAATACAAAAAATAGTTTTGGATCATTTTTACGCACGTCAAATAAAAAACAAAACAAAAACAAACAAACAAGAAGTCAGTTCTATTTTTGACTAGAAACGCGTTGAATGAGCCAGCTGTGACTTTTACAGTGAATCTTTATTCACAGCATTTCTTTTATAACCGTGGAGGGGTGAGAAAGTGCTGCCTGGGCCCCTCCACCACCACGGGTCATTTCTATCCACAACAGAGGAGAGACCGCAGGAATGGGCAGAAGGTTCAAGCCAGTGCAAGACAATAAAAACAAAGCAGTCAGGATGAAACTGAAAACACCACTTTCTTCTTTTATTTAGAGTTTTTTAAAAATAATAATAATAATAATAATAACTGGATTGACAGGTAGAATAATGTGAGCTGTTTATTCTCTGCTGCTTCTTATTATAGATGTTGGATTAAAAGTTTCCCACTGCAAGATAGAGAGATGATATTAAATAATAATATAAATAATAATCTGTTAAAAATAAAGAGCAGCAACAACAGCAAATGATGTTGTTTTCCTATAAACAGATCTCACAATAATCTTTATTATAGTGAATTTAAAGGTGTTTTATTTTGTAGATTTTTTTTTTACCTAGGATGATCACGGCCTTCAACTTTATCTCTTTTTCTTACTATAAATATGTGACATAGACAAATAATACACGTTGTTATTATTAATGGAATAAAGAGTAAAATAATCTAAACGAGGTTTATTATTCATAAAAAAAATAAAAAAAACTTACAGTATTTCAATAATAACCTGGAGGAATTATTATGATTTTAAAAAACCTCCAACTAAAAGTTAAAATTATAAATACAATATTCCTGCTTGTTGTCACCATGTGGTTTTACTCAGTGGCTAATAGATGATTTATTAATGACTTCCTGTATGTTAATCGAGCATTGAATGTCTCCATAAAACAAAGAAGAAGAAAAATAAAGATGAATATGCATCATATGATAATCAGATGTTTCTGCATGTATGATCTCATAATGATGGTATGTATATTATATGTATCTCTGTTCTTCTCTTACAGACTGTTTACTTTTACAAAGTATGAAGACCAAATGGATTATTGAAGAACCCATCGACCTCAAAGGCATGGCGGAGAGACGTAATGTGACCCACAGCTACAGACTGTGTGTGTGTGTGTGTGTGTGTGTGTGTGTGTGTGTGTGTGTAGCGGTGTGAAGGGGAATTAAAGACGCATTCCTTATCAAAGATGTTATAGCTCGGATTTACGGCCTCTAAGTCATCCTTTAACCTTTTTAAGAAGGAGATATATTTTTTTGTTTTTTGTTTGTTTTTTTTCTCAAAGACTTTAAACCAAAGTATAAATATATATAAATATATATATATAAATGAATGCATATTGTACATGCCTACGCCTGTAGCCTGAAAAGGGACCAATGCAATTTAGCGTCATTCGCTGCATGGATTTATTTCAGCGACTTTCTTTAAGTCTCCAAACTCCGTCCAATGTACTTTTTTTTGTTTTTTTTGGCTTATTTATTAAAACATATTTTTGAACGAACTTCTTCTTCTTCTTCGTTTTTTATTTGTGCAGCAGCTGTAACTGTAGTTCAGCTGAATAAACTCCAAGAAAATCAGTTTCAACTTTCTGGTGAACTAAAATAAAAAATGAAAAAAGTTTCATAGCTGCTACAGATTAGTTAAAAAAATACCAACACTATTTATTTTTATTTTTTTATTTTTTTATTTTACAGCTTTTTCTCTTGTTATGGAAAGAAAACGCCGACTTAAAGAAAAAAAAAGACCATTAAAAAAAAAAAATACAGCTTCATTAAAAGTGGAGGAAACTCGAAGCAGTTTCAAACTCAGCCATATAAAATGCTGGTCCGCTTAAATAACGAGTAATCATTTCAAATGGCGATGCCTTTAACGAGCAGGGAGCCCCAACAACCGCAGATAAGGACAATAACTCTGCAGCCTGCAGCTTAAATAAATACAAAAATAAAAATAATAAAATGAAAGGACCCCAGCTAAAAAACTACTGAAGACATTCCTCTGAATCTCTGCCCCTCACTCCTAAAACATTAAACTGTTTACATCTCGTTTCTCCAGACGTGCTTAGATGCAATCTCAACACTGAAAGGACCTCATTGTTAACAGTGTGAACGGTGGACTGACTCTCTGTGGCTGTTTCAGCTCAATTATGCACTGTTGTTTTTATTATTATCATTATTATTATTATTATTATTATTATTATTATAACAATCATTAAACTTTCAGCTTGTAAATGTCATGCTCTTTTTAATATATATATATATAATCAGGAGATGACAAATACCACAAATCAGGATGCTGGTGTTGCTATATATAAATATTAAAAAATAATAATAATAATGTTCCATAATCAAGCCTAAGTATCTATAGGATTATGTGTCAGGGTCAGTGTATGCGGTCTGCAGGGGAAACACCTGCTGCTTTGTGAAGATGCTGTTCCAGATGTTCATTGGAGCACCTGACTATAGTCATAAAGCTGTTATAAATCCTTCAAGGTATGAGGCTGACAGGAAGTGATTAATATATGTTGGCGTATGGAGTATGATCACTTTATTTAACATCACTGCACAGGAGGTGGACTGTGTAAAAGGGGAAATATGCATCAAACCCTACAGGGACACATCAGGAAATCTGTGTCAATTTACACGAGAGACACACTGTCTGATGTACAGGGTGGTGTGAACACGGCCGTGGCAATGCATGAATGATTAAAAATTAGATTTTCTAGAAGTATGATATGATGAAATATTCCTACATTGACTGTTCGGGGGGGATTTCTAAGAAATAGTTCGAGTGATAACTGTCTGAATCCTGTCTGAAAGACAAAAAAAAATAAAAAAATAAAATAAAAAACGAAGCCAATGCCAGAATGTGCAGTCTGGCTTTTTTTGGCATGGTGGTCTTGGATGCTGTTAGACGGTCCTCCCTACCAAGGCCGGCTTATCCATAGGAGCTTGTTTGATACCTGCTCATTATCCCGGGCCCTCACAGCTGAGCAGGAGAGAATCACCGGGGGCCACTGCTCCAGCGGTGCGAGAGATCCAGATGTTTCCCGTAAAATCAGACGGAAAAAGCTACAAAACTTTAATTTGCAAGTAAAAAGGGAATAAAGTAAAGGTTTACACTCTGTGAGCCTCAAACGGTATTCTGTGTACGTCTGGTTCAGTAAAAAAAAAAAAAAATCCTAAGGTTAGCCCATGCCACTTTAGAGGCTTGACTGAACTTCCTTTCTCTCTCTCTGTGTGTGTGTGTGTGTGTGTGTGTGTATGTGTGTGTGTCTCATTGTGTGTTGTGGAGAATCACTGCATCAAAACTGGATAAAATGTCATATAAAAGTGTTTATGTCCAGAATATTATTATTAATTAATAATAATAATTATTATTTAACAATTAACTACACAATTAGGGCTGCAAATCCTTCTATAAAGGTTTATGTATATATATATTTGCAATCTCACTCTAATTTAAGTGTATCAATAGATCCTCCCTGTAACACAAATCATCATATATTTGTTGTGTATACATAATCTATATGTATTCTAGATGAAGCATGATGCATACGGTAAACAGAGCAGGGAGGAACCTGGCAGAGCTGCAGCTGCAGAGGCTGCGTGGATGAAAACAGGGACAAACAGAAGTGGTTCGGCCTCTTATTCTTCAACTTCGACCTTTCTTCATCACATCATCTTCATCACCTGGTTGCATCAACATCAGTCTTTAGAGCTGCTGCCATTTTGTTGTTGTTTTTTTGTTTGTTTTTTTGGCACAAACATTCACACCTGATTGCCGTCTACAATCACTGTTAATATGTTGCAGAGCGCATCGCTACGTGACCTCAAGCTTTACCAAACTGGCCCGAGGATTGAAATAAATAAATAAATAAATAAAGGATATTAGATCTTATCATCCCTCATCAAGTATCCTTAACTGAAACCCCCCTTTTTTTTTTGTCCTGCTGCCATTCCTAACGCGTGTGGATATGCTAGTACTGGATGCCTGAACATCTGCACCTGCACGCCGTTTCCTCTCGCTTTGAGATGACTTCCTGTTAAATCACTGAATGTTTATCGTCTCACCTCCAGAATCTCACACGTGGCTCAACGGGGTTTCCTGTGGTGTCTGGGAGCCTGTTGTAAGTTTCAAGTTGTGACGACTGCTGTGTTGGATACTGACTTTTTCTCTCCCATGTGACACCAATAACATATCTGTGCTGCAGTTTTTTTTTTCTTTATTTATATCATATTGATAATCTGGATCAGATCAGTGTAGGACTGCATTATATATATATATTTTGTTTTTAGTCGTTTGCTCTGTAAAACATGTTGATCGCATTTTCCCCAAAGCCCAAGTTGTAACTTAAACGTCTCGTTTTATGCAGGTCATCAGTGCAGAAACATATATTATTATTATTAACATATTCAGTTTGATATCACTGAGAACAGAAACAACAAATATTGAGAATGAAGACGCTGGAACCAGAGAAAATTTGACAAAAAAAAAGAACAATTAATCGATTAATATTTTTGATAATTAATTAATCACCAATGCTCTAGATCACTGTCATTATACAAAATAAATAAATAAATAAATAAATAAATAAATAAATAAATAAAGCACACTCGCACTGTTAGCATGCAGAGAGAGCCAGGATGTAAAGTAGAGGTCAGATGTCTCCATTTAAGTCTCATGTTTGACACAAACATCGAGGCTTATCTACACATGGAGGGTTTTGTTTTTTAAATTGATACCAGGCTGGTTAAAAAATAAATGTTGATCAATTAAACTATTATTTAATAATAATTAAAATAAATCTGTAATGTTAAAGACAGACTTTAGCAGAGCAGGTTTTGGACAATAAATAAGGAACGTCTCACTCTGTACAGTATGTGTGTGTTTGTGTGTGTAACTTCTTGGCTCCAGGCTTTACAGCACATCTTCTCTTCTGGCATCATCTATCGTCCATCTGGTCTGGTCTCACACACACACACACACGCACACACGCGCACACACACACACACGCACACACGCACACACACGCACACGCAGTGGACCAACTGTTGTGGACTACATTATACAACTGCTTCTTTTTCCCTTTCTTTCTTTCTTTCTTTTTTTAAATTCCTGAATGAATCAGCCTCTCTGTCTTTCTCCACCAGCATACCTGAAACATGATGGAACGATGTGGCCAAGAAAGGAGCAAGATCATTACATCTCACTGTCCGAAAAGTTAGAAAATATCTACCTTTGGAGCCGGTGACGGTAATGATGATGATGATGATGATAGCGGAATGATGATGAAGGGCGGCTGAACAGCAGGGAAACATTTTTAAACTTTAATCTTTGAGCTTTGAACTTTCAGGTGTGTGATAAATCAGAATTTTTTTAGATAGTGAGTCAGGTCAGACATTAAAGAAGCAAAGATTTTGTCTTATCTTTGCTCTGCAGGGAGAGCAAAGTTGGTAAAAAAAAATAAAAAATCGCTTGTTTGTTTCTTTCTGCTTCCCTGTTTGCTTCTGTAGCTTCCTCCTCACCTTCAGCTGTGTAACCTGAGTCGTCTCCAGGCTCACAGGGGGGTACGGGGTGGGGGTGGGGGTCTTGTGTTTGTGGGGTGACATGCCGACACGGCTCCTTTGCTCTTCATTAGCACCATTGATAGCCACGGGGGTCAGCAGAGGTCAGCGGGTCACACGCTAGTTCAGGAGCCAACTCGCTCACTTTCTCACCTTCGTTTTCACTCGTACGTCACTCCTACACGAGACAGAAGCACAAAGAGCCACAAAGAGCTTTAGATGAACATTATTTACACAAACAGCCATGAAGTTAAACAGCAAAGTATCTGGTGTCCTGGTCCTGGAGTGAATGAGAGACTAAACCTCAACCATCATCTTTCATGTATAAACATTCAAACACTGTTTAAAAATAGAAAACTACTTTTTTTTTTTTTTTTATCGTATCACATGTTTCAGATCGGATCCATTTCCATGACAACTGCTGTGACTGGATGTGATGCAGCCGAGACCCTGAGTTTGTATTGTTTCCCTCAAAAACACTATTTCAAAAGTCAAGAATGAACTTTGACGATAAAATTAGAAATGCGTCTTGGCTTTTTACATTTTTTACATTGTGTTGAATAAACAGGCTGAAGTACATATTTTAGATGAATCCACAGACGGGAGATACTTTTTTAGATCCGGTTGGTTTTGAGGGGAATACCATCGCTGTTTAATGTGGTAATGCGTTCCTTATGTTTCACCATACAAGACGAAACAAATCTTTTTTTTTTTACTAGCTTCATCAACACAACAGGAATAAATTGAGGCAGAGTGTTAAAATCAAACCGACCATGTGGGCCAGACGATCGCTGAACTCCGTCATCGGTGTTGTGTTTCAGCTCCTCGTGTCGTTGTGTCTTTATGCGAAGACTCTTCTGTGTGTCTTTAACCTTTCGATGTCAGTCCACGTTCAACACCAGACTAAACACATACAGTAGCAAGACGAGCAAACGCAGCTTTTCAAATACACGACCGGACTGGTGGAACGACCAATGGAAAAAAAACAACACACAACCTCACGTAACATTTCCATCATTTCCAAATCTACGCTCGGGATGAAGTAAATTGAGGGGAAATTGATTTTTTTTCTCATTTTTTAATTCTTTTCTTTGGCTGGTGACAAAAATCAGCTTCCTTGCAACCAGCTGACATACACGCACATCGTTTCGTGCAGAACACTGGAGTAGAAGGGAGTGGATGTTGTTGTTGGACATTAAAGTGCAGCTTTAAAAGTGCTTTAAAAAAAAAAAAGTAAAAAAAAAACAAAACAAAAAAACTCATAGCAGAAATGACGAAACACGTCAAGACGTTTGGTGTTTTCTTAACTTGGACTGATGCTCAACATACACGGCTGTTGAGTTACAACACTTTAAATATCCCGAATGTTTTTGCATGCCTGTGTGTTGATGATCCAAAACTGATTCTAATGACTCTGATCTGTAATTAGTTTTATTTGTCATTCGAGCAGCTGGCCAAAAAAAGCCTCATCGAACCATTTAGTCGAACCTGCAATTAAAAAAAAAGTGTGGCGGTGGGTGATGCGCACAGCTGGGAGGATGAGGCTTTATTTTTATTTTTTTTACTCGTAATGAGTGGCTGGGTAATGATAGACCCAACTGACAACGACAGACGCAGCGAGAAGACGAGCAAAGCAAAGAGCTCTGCCGCAGACCACAATGTCACTGTGGAGACGCGAGAGGGGAAAATAGATAAGGGGGTTTTCCCAGATTTCGATCCTTACCGACATTTCAGCGCTTTGTTGTGGAGGAAGCGGCGGCCATCTTGTGGGCTGGTCTTCAAGAAGGGGGGAAAGTTCATCTGGCTCGGCTCCACCTTTTTTTTCTCTGACCTGACCTTACTGAGCGGGGGTCACAGGGGTTGCGTGTCACTACATAGCAGAGATGACGAACGCGTCGGCACCTACGGTGTGCTGAAGGTGAGACGGGCAGTCTGTGTGTCACGGGCGCGGTCGTTAGAGGATCCCGAACCACGCGGGAACCATAAAGAGGACACATTCCGAGTTTTAACGTCATCCTTGTTTTACGTCTGGGAGCCTCCGGGAGCCCTTTTCAGCGTCTGTACGATAGTAAATATTGTCCCTCGTGGCTCCGTTTGACGTTATTCTCTCTTTTTTTTCGTTTGCCTTTGACACAGCATGGTGTGTCTCAGACCTCGGTGATTTACAGATTCTGACTAGCCTACAAAGCCTAAAGGCAGCGGTCCTGTTTACACTGTCACTCTCTAAATTCAGAAGTTGACAGGGGAGCAGAGGAATGTGTGTTTATTTGAGGGGAGGTAAGGCAGGATTTGGTTTTGTTTACTTTTAGATTGTTGTCTTAGCGTTAGTTGCACCACCAACAGGGATTCACTTCTGTTTATTTGGACACTCGCTGAAACCTTTGACCTCTCCAAATGGGTGGTTTAATCCCGGTCAGAGCTACTGTGGGGCCCTTGTTACCATTATAACAATAGCGGCTCAATCAGAGATGTGTGACTTATAGAAGCCAATCATATTCCTGCAGGTGTATAAGCATGGACATTATAAGCTGACACTTATCATGTTAACATATATTCATGAAGGAATTAGCTTTATCCACAGAGTCTTTACCACCAAATCTAAGCATTTGACTCAAATGACTTAAAAAAAAAAAATAGACATCGCAGTTTTTCCAAAACAATACTTTATATCGTAGATGTCAAAGACAACATGTTAGCGCAAAGGTTTCCCGAGTAAAATGTACTATTTCTGTAACAATGGTGGAACAAGTCACAAACATAACCGATAAAAAAAACAAAAGATGCATTTTATACATATGTAAACCTAGAACTGTTTTCCAACCACAGTGGTCATAGTGTTAACTGGCTTATTTAGTGGAATAGACGACTGGAACAATGATCAGGCATCTGGATGGAGCCCTTTGATAAGTCCAGATATGACAGAGAATTAAAAACGTCTTTCTTCGTCCATCAAAGTCACATCTTGCCTGGAATTAAAAAACGTGTTTCCATTCGGTTGTTGCAGTTCACAAAGATTCCCCAAAAACAATCTGTTTCTCTACATAAATACAACTTATTGTCTGTGTATCCTTTCTTTCCTTTTTTTTTGTGTGTAAAATATTCAATTTAAGTCTTCCAGGTTTGATGATTTCTATATCATACAGGCAAAAGCACCTAAACGTCTCCTCAGCGAAAAAAAAAAAAAAAAGCAAGTAAAAAGGGATAAAAAACTGTTTGGATACAGTGAAAGCAGTAACGTCCTTCAGTTGCTTGATCCTTTGTGCTGCTATGTGGCAGAGGGAAGACAGACAGACAGACAGACAGGTAAGACATGCAGACATACAGATCATGCAGAGAGACAGAGGAGGCACATTAAGAGGAATGGAGTGGACCAGTCTGCCTAAATAAACAGACAGCTCTTGGACTAAACTACAAGGGTTTAAATATATGTATTAAAAAAAAAAGATATGCCTCCTCCTAATAAATGGAAATTATAAGGAAATGGAATGTTGCAGGGTTTTTTTTGTTACTGGACATTGTGTTAAGACTAACAGTGAAGACAGACAGTGCTAGTTTTGGCTCCTTTTGAGAAACCAAAGCATTCAACAGTAAAAAAAACAAAAAAAAACAAAAAACATGTCTGCTGCTGTTATCCAGACTGGCACTGCTGTGCAAAGGTTCTGGGAATGTTCTGGGCCGAGTTACTGAAACGCATCTCATCAGCGTGTGTTCACATGCACAGAGATGTCAGCATATCCCAGTTAAGGTGATAATCAGGATATATCCATGTATGCATGAAGTATAATGTGAACATGGTTCTGGTAAAAAAAAAAAGGGAATGTACAAAATATATATCTTACAAGTCTAAACCATACAAAATAATGCTTTGAGTTGTCATTGTAGAACCAACAGTAATTTGTGGCGTACCATTTACTCCTTTTTTAAGCTTGGATTCATTCATTCATTCTTTTTTCAAAGATTCACAATCGTTTGTTTTTAGAAAGGTGACACAAGCAGCATTTGAAGGAAAAAGGATTTCTGATCGCAGGTGATGTGTGAAATCATATTCTTATTATGACACAGATAATGTTAAAATGATTGATGATTGAAGCCGGGGGATGGAATTACAGAGGATGGAGTTCAAGTGTCCTGTGAAGAAGGAAAACACATGTGGGCTGCTGCAGGGATCAAAACACCTGTGGTGTTCAGATACAGGAAAGTCGTGCCACAATGAAAGCCAGAGTTTGCTAAAGAATGAGATCACAGCTTGAATTTAACAGAATGTTAATTTGAATTAAAAGGACATTTGGCCGGATAACAAAATAAGTGATAACCGCATGAAATCATTTGAATGGCGCACCAGTGATTTAATGTGTCTAGAAAAGCCGTGTTCCAGCTCAAATCCAAATAAAGATGTTAAAACTTTGAGCAAATGGAAGAAATGGATCACCATAGGTGCCGGTGAAAATGTGTGTTTCTAAAATAAAATATAAAGGCCTAAAAAAACAAAAACAAAACACAAGTAACAAATATGTGCATGAATGTGTGAGTCTGCGTGGAGGGAAATGGCACACCTAACAGTGACTTGGTACCAATGGAATGAATAAAGCCAAAAACTAGTCATCAGTATTGACAATAAGACCAATAAAATGCTACTTAACACACAACCAACTGTAACCGAGGACAGTAAATGGTGCCTTCAGTAACACCCTAGAAGGGTCTACTGTACATAAAACCCATGGAAAGTATCATTTTTCAATACCAACTTCAAAAACAAGATCATAGTATTTCATTATGTATAGATATATATATATATATATATATATAATATACTCATTTCTTTTCATATATAAATCTACTATGAACAGACAGTAAATACACAATTGTCCATCATTATACAAAGTAGAAACATTTTGCATCCCTACCCTCCCACAAAAACCCCAGAAAACATAGTAACGTCCACTAAAAACAGTTAGTCTGAACCCTCACCTGTAGTGAAGTATATATCAGCTTTACAATGTAACAGAGTCGGGACAAAACATTAAAAAAGTACAAAACGAAGTCACTGGAGTCTGCTCAAAGAGACAGTCCGCTTACAGACTTACAGTGCAACGGAAGCAGAGACAAATAGAAGAGAAAGAATCGCTAGAAGTAGAGTAGTCGTCGACAAATGTGTGTGGCAGGAATACTCAGGAGATCAATGTCCTATGTACAGTAAACGACAGTAAACACTGCGGCACTGTGTTTCCGGTTCACTGGAAAAAAAAAATACATTAAACATGTGATTAGTTTGTAGATGACACAATGAGGAACGAAGGTAGCTGCTCAGAGGCCAAACACAAGTTGGAGTGGATGGTTACAGATGGGAAGATCACTTTTTGCACAGTGGCCACTATGAGCGTTTTTATCACATGCAGACTTTAAAACAGGAAAAAGGAGCTCATCATTATGGCGTTACACCTGCCGAAAACGGACAATCAAATTTTACCACAACTCGGCTGGTGGCTCGCACAAAATTCGATACAGTATTCGAATGCAAAACCCAACAGTGGAAATCTGAACTCGGAGCAGAATCTGAGCTACATCTGCTATTAACAGTTGCAAGAAAATCCATCGGTACCAATGGATGTATCGCTGGTCAAGAAAAGAAGGGGGCTTCAAACAGAAAAAAACCAAGTATATATATATATATATATATATATACTTATATATATACACACACACACACATGTGCACATGTGCACACACCTGCCTTATGCTGTAGCAACTGACATTTGGGAAGCAGATGTTAAACCAGCTGTGAGAGCTTGTGCGACCCCTCTGGAAAATCCCAGGTGGTACAGCCCTTTGTTATTGTGGAGACATACAACATTGTGTATTAAAAGGTTTCTTTATCAAATTACTACATGTGGAATTAGCTCCTCTGTATCCTACATTCATCTGCAAACGATAAAGCCTTTCTTATATGCGATTGGTTCGACTTTACAGAGATGACAGTCCATCATAGCCCAGCTTTGACCTGATTATCATCTAAATACCACACAAAGTATGAACGGCATTCTAGTTTTCAGAGGTCCTGTTGCTCTTGTACAGTGCATGCTACGTAACTCTTCCCTTAAAGAGAACTGATATGGTATCAAGATACATGGATGCATTTAGTAATACTAATACCCTCTTAAACTTCCTTTTAAACTAAACCAACTCCAACTTGTGGCTGGAAAGTACCTTCTGAGCAGAGATTAAAATGAGGGGGAAAAGGAAACATGGAGGTATAGGGAGGAACAGTAGTAGGCTGGTTGCAGGGAATTACAGGTAAACATGCCAAGGTCCTCCAGTCTATGTGCCAACAACATGCAGGCATTAGATGTCTTGCCAGGATAGAAATGTTGAGGGTTTGGGGAGAAGAGGCCTTGTTCTCAAGCCTGTTTTCTTTTTAAGGCAAAGCTCTTTCAGTAGAGTTCAACAGGAAATCCACCAAAAAAAAAAAAGGCACGAACGCACAGTCTCTTACTGTCAGTAATTTCTGAATCTGAACACCTGCAGACCTTTTTTTTTTTTATCTGTAATCTTTAACCATCTTGGAAAATGGCAACAAATTTGACCTTTTCTTCCATCAATCCAGATATCTGGAAAGAGCAGGAATAATCCGTCCTTAGTGCAGAGTCACAGTCACATTAGCTCTGGTGGTTTTTCCATGAAAAGACGAAGATAAAGCACAGAAGAAAAAAAAAAAAAACCCGGAATAATAAGAAAAGTAGACAACTGCAGATTGTTTGTGTGTATGGTTCAGACTCGCATTCAAAAAGTACATCTGTGTAGTGTTTTAAAAGCACTGGCACTCAAGGTTGTAACTGTGGGATGGTTGAGTCGATACTCTAATATCCACTGGTACTGTAGAGATAATGCAACACATTTATGGTGATCAGTCTGTGCACCGCTGATCAGTGAATGCATCGTTTCATCTTTAGTGTTTCCTCTCTGAACCGCGTTTTTGTCAGCTCTACTCGTTTCTCCCCTCACGATAAGACGGCATCTTGATGAGGGGAGACATGGAGACAGAGACTTGGCTGGATGAGGACAAAAAAATGTCATCATGTCAAAGATGAAGACTGGTCAAAGGCAAAAGATGTTTCTTTACATAGGAGCTTCCTCTTCCATTGGTTCCTCTTCAGCCCTGGGGAAAAGATAATACCATGACTGCATACAATTTAAGTAAATGCTATTATAAAGCACTAAATTCAAAACCAAAGAATAATCAAAGACAGAGACAAAAAGTAGCTGCAGATTTAGTTACGTTAATATGAAAAAAGTGATTATTATAGCAGTTCACCAATCGCTGACAACAAATAGAAAACCACGTACCTCTTTGCAATGTGCTTGTTAGCGACGGACAACGAGGCCATAGCAGAGACAGTTTCAGCTTCCTCTGCGTCACGTCTGAGGACTTCGCTCAGAGAGCAACCAAGCGTTGAGGCAGAGCGCTGCAGCGAGTGCCAATATTTACCTACAAAACACAGAATAAACTGGGTCAATGATCATTCATGGCCATCTGCAGTCTTAGTGGCTTTACATGTTTTGCATGTGGACTCACCTACATAGACATATTTGTTTTACCTAGCTGCTTTAGCCATTTTAATAACAACAGAGGTGCATATTGGAATATATATATTAAAAAAAACAAAAAAACAGCCAACAAACTGAATATGATTCCAACTAAATGTCACTCAATAAAATACATCATGTCAAAGCTGCTGCAGGTTGTGTCTCGGTGCAGTCATCCACTCACTCTGAATTTCAAGAACTTTCTCCATTGAGTGGACAGCATTGGGATTTGGTCTCTGCTGCAGCACCTCATCAGGAATGGGATCCAACTGAAACAAACAAAAAACACATTTCCTGCTTAACATCCTCAACCAATGGAGAACTGTACGTTGTGCGGTTACCCTCCGCAGCACTATATCTATCCACTAGCCACGTCTTTGAAGTTATTCAAGTCGCTTGTGTTGAAATGTAACTTCTGCAGGGCTGACAAGTCGGCACTGAGCCCCCATCTACCGGGAACATTGGCAAGTGCATTGAGGAGCCTTTAGATATAGTGGCTGGCTGTATTTTTTCATGAATGTGAATGACAGGTGCTGCTCTAAAACACCTCCACCAGAAACCTCACTTGAACTAAATGTGGTTCCCTCCTGGTCAGTTTTGAATGTGGACCACAGCCGAGTGTTGAATCACTTCAAGAGGTGGGGAACAAGCTCGAGCTGCTGACACAATAGAAAAATGGTCTGCAGATGCACACCTCCTCCCACTCACGAGAGCCTTTGCTACTCTCGGACACAAACTACAATATGTGCTTTGTACTGTGTCCCACTCTGAGACACATACTAGTGTGCACATGGAAACTTCCTGCTCATACAAACACATACAAACATACTCATGATCTCACACACATATACAAACACACACCTCAGGGAGCACAGCTAAGCCAATGAAACTCCAAGCCACAATTCAGAGGAAACAGCTTATTCCCAGCGTGGCTTTCCAACCCGGAATGATTCAATTCCCCCTTTGGTTGACTGCACATATGACACTTTCTCATCCTATTTTGTCAAACGGTCTCATTCTAACAAATGCATTCCCTTTCTGCACAATCGTAACCCCAGTGGAGTAAAAAAACAAACTGAGAAACATGTAAAGAAGGACACAGAGACGAGAAAAAAAAAAAAAGGTTTGGTCTGAGCTTTGGGTGTAAGGCAGCAAATGCCAAAGAGAGGAGGAAAAAGTCAGCGTCGGTCGGTCTTTCTTGGCCGAAGCTGGAAGTTTTCTTTTAATTAAAACAAATAGTGAGTGGGAGGGGTCCGCGGGGGCCGAGGGAAGAGGGATACGTTAATCCTGCTGTGGCACGACAGGCTACATCATGCACACAGGAACGGACAGAGGTGCATAGCACAGAGACACGCAGATATATATATATATATATATATATATACAGTTTGTGCACCAATATTTTACATTTGGTTATTTGGTGTTTATCTGATCCTGAAGCAACTTAGAAAATGTCAAACAGTACAGGAGGTTTTATTAACTAATTTATGGACAATCTACAGATTTTGTCGTGTGCATGTACCACTCTGCAATCAAGTAGTTTAACCATGCAGTCACGCAAGACGTTTTTTTTTTGCACATTGCTCACATTTACAACCAAGAGACTAAACATAAGACCTCAACTGAAGCTCTGTTAACAAAAATGGGGATGGAGATATATGAATATGAGCAAGCCAACATCTTTCCACCAACAGTCCATTTCAACTCCAAATATAACTTCAGTTAGGTTGACAAAGAAAATCATCTCTAGTTAGTCCAGTGGGATTTTTGAACACTGCATTGTGTTCAGTCAAAACAAAAAACACAGTCTATTCATTCATTTCAATGTTACCGGTGCCTTGATACACTGTGATTGCCAATGCAGAGTCTTCCAACAGAAAAGTTGTCACAAGATGGCCAGTCAAATATTTGCCAGCGCACATAATTGATAGAATATTTTCTTACATGAATGCAGTAGTTCTACCGTTTGTCAGCCTGCTGAGATTTATTTTAAAGCGGAGCTATTTTCAGTCTGAATACTGACTGGAGAGCTACACTCCCACACACCTGGGAGCTACACTCAACAGTCAGCCATAGAGCTGATGTATTGGAGGAGATTACTTTTGATTGTGGCTGCCTTTTTCATCACTCCCTTTTTCCCAGCTAGTTCGGTGACTCAAAACCATCAATCTTTCTGTGAAAACGTACTTTCCCAACCTTCAGGCTACAGCCGCCGAGTACTCGCCATAACCCTAACCAGTCCCAACTCAGCCCATACTAACCCCGATTTTCCTGGGCTCCCTGTCAAAGCAGGGTCAGGGGTCCTCTGGGGTTTCCTTGGGTTCACCTCAGAGTGGAGGTGGACGGGGGCAGTCTGTCAGCTTGATTGACAGCTGGGCCTCACGCTTATAAACTTTAATGGCTCTTGTCAGTGTACTCCAGGGGCCCCCACCTGGCAGGTATGGCAAACACACATATGCACATGCACTCACGCACTCATGCGCACTATATATATATACACACAAAGAAGGCAGACATGTCCTTAAAGTGTGGTTTGCTGTCACCGTTTCGACCGATTCTTCGGGAAAATGATTTCTCTCTATGACACAGCTTTCCAAAGAACGAGGTCCCGACTAACAAAAACTGAGACACCATGGAAAGAGCCAAGAGTGAGGAATTTGCCCCGGTAAAAACATTCCAGAGGAAGGTTGAAACCAAAACAGTGGAAAGAGGAGGAATTCCACTTGTTCAGCAAAAGGAAAGTGCACAAGACATCCATTGTTTACTGTTGTGCCCATGTGCATATGTTGGCGGCGACCAACACCAGTTGATTATGTTATGCTAACTGAACAAGGTAATGATGTGTATTGTGCAAACCAGGTGACCTTTTTCAGCAAAGGGGGGGTAGGTTTGCCTTGCAGCGGTGGGGTTGGTGGTGGTGAATAGTCAGGCCCAAGGGGGGGACAGGTGAAGTCGAGCGTCTTACTGTAGCTGGAGTGTAAACACACTGAAAAACCTCATTGACAGCTGGTAACAATTAACATATTAGCCTGTTGTTTATCAAATAATTGCTAACAACCGTGGTTCTAACTGGGCCAACATCTGTTTGCGAGCAATCATCAATTAGTCCCGAGTTCAGAGTTGACTGGTGTAGTCGCCAATGCATCATTCATGAGCTATTTAACTAGAAAGACTTCACCATTACGCACTGCATAGGTGGGGGTGAATAAAAGAGCCTGTAAAGTCCATTCAGCAATTTTCATCCCTCTCGTTCCCAGCTAATTTGAGCTGCTTTCAAAGGAAACCTAATGCTCATTATAGCGAAGCTGCCAATAAAAGCAGATATACATTTCTCACACTAGCAAGCAGTAAAACACTGGAAGTACAAACACACCGGAGGAGGTGGAGAGAAACACCTTTAGGATGTTTAGGCTCCCATGTAGTGGCTGCCACGTCATAAAAACACTAACTATACGACAAATGAAATGAAATTAAAGAAGGACTCGTGATTTCTTAACCATTTATTTTGCCCTGCATCGACTACAAGATGCAACATAAATCATCTGGTGGTATAACAGCAAGACTTACTGCAGTATGCCGTATCATTTAACCCACATTTTATGGTTAAAACTATATGCTATAGTTAGATCAGAGATGTCTATGGTGACGTCTTAAATTCTGGGTATTTCCAGACAATACAAACCCTCAGGAGGGTTTGAAGCTTCATAAATAAAAGCACAGCTGACGAGCTAATCCAGCTGCGGTCGCATGCTTGAGCCTACTCATTCACTCCATTCACACTCATCCAACACACACACACACACAAACTACAATTTTATCCTCTAGAGAAAAAAAAAACTGAGTGGACACATTCGGTCTGAGCTGTTGTTGACCAGATTTGCCTTTTTGCTCAACCTGGTTGGTGAGACTACAATGTCTCTTTAGGCTTAAATGCAGTTTTCTGTTTCTTCTTCTGATTCATCTGCTATGCAAAGACCTTTAAAACTTTGAAATAAACATAAAGAAAAGAAAAACCTGTGCACAAATCAAGCTTCTTTTTTTTTTTCTTTCCTCCTCCTCAAGTTCAATCCTCCATTGACATTTTCCAGCTACATTCCAGATCCATTACAGAGACCTTTGCTGAGATTATGATAAAAGCACTTGCTTCCTGCCATTTTGATCTGATCAGGGACATTTTAGCCTCTTTTTTTGCTATCAGTTATCAAAGTTCCACACAGCTGAATGATCTGCCTTTGTTCAAGGCAGCTGACATCACTTGTTGCCCAAGAGCCAATCGGTACAAGTCATGAGAACTCTAGGTACTATACTTAGCAGGTCACCCACATCATCAGTTGTGTTATTCACCACTTTCTCATAGTCGTTACCTGGCGATGAGACATCCTATCAGACTGCTGTCATGAGATCATTCACTTTTAATTTGTTTTCCAGAGTAAAAGCTTAAAAAAACTCGTACTTGGGACTTGTATACTTTAAGAGACTCATTGTAAACGTTTTTTCTTGAAGTTTCTTGGTGTTCAATACGATGCAGGCTGCACTCTACAAATGGTAATTCTGAACAAATGTTTTTATAAAATATGAAATCATACAAAAATCAATATTTGACTCGTTTTTTGTTTAATATTCTACATGCATCTACTCAATTTTTTTCAAAAAACTTGAATATGATTAACATTCACTCCATATCTTTCTAGACTTTGAAGACCTGCACATATATACTGTATTCTGTGCAGCTGCTTTATAACAATAGTTTCCTCCCTCTCAACTTCAAATGATTACTCCATTTCCCTCCATTATCTGATCCCCAGGCCTGGGTTGACCCTGGTTGGAGAGGTGTGAGGGTAACCGTTTTCAGATGTGTACCAGTGACGGGGCTCCGGGTGCACGGGTGAGAGGGATGTCCTGCAGGGCTGAGGCAATTGACGCTCAGTGCCTCCTGCCTATTTTCAAATTTTCAGCTCCCTATGGCACCCATCCAGTGGCCTCCTCCAAACCCCTGCTGAGTCTGGTGCTTGGCTGTTGAAACCCAAGAACCAAACCCCCTGATCCAATTCATTATTTTTGCAGCAGGGCGGTGAGTAAGGAGAGCGTCCTTCAAACTGGAAGTCTTCAGTGAAAACCTACGTGACAGCAAAAAGCATCCGCCCTGCTTGAAGTGTCCTTGAATTCCTGAATCATTACCAGCTATAATTGCTGTGTTATGTTGCTTTGAGTCATCGGTGGGCACAGTTCAGGTAAACAGATCTAAATTATTAAATTAAGGCTCGAGTTTGTGTGTTTCCCCCCCTCATACATAAAACTTGCTCAAGCAGAACTGTTTTCTTTGACGGATTTGGCACTTACTTAATTCTGGAGGGTAATTACACTGCTGACATGTTCCACAGTGCTTTAACTAAACCCCAGTCTGTCCACTGTCCCTTCAAATTTCCTACACAATTCATCTTTCTGCTGGTGATCAATGTCTTCATGCTCCACAAGACGGTGGACTGGTTTTGTTGCAGTTTTAATACTGTGATCCTTTGTTATTGTTTTGCTTGTTTTGCTCTAGTTCCAACATCCACATGAAACAAGGCCATGCTGGGTTTTTTTACAATTCCAAGAACTCATTTACAGCTCGAGCTGTCTGCAGGGCTGGAACAAGAGGCCTCGGGATGCACAGATACCAGGATTTAGAGCTAAACATTTAGGGACTGAATCAAATAAGTACTTTTTACAGTACTAGTAGAAGCATAACAGAAATACCATTCATTTTGTCTACTCAATAAACTGAAGTATGAATTATAAATTTTGCATTCAACATGACTCTTACAGGCACTGATTTTGGGTAAAACAAACAAATCTGAGCTGAACTGTCCTGAGACCTTTTGCCACAGATGTGCAGTTAAACAACTAGCACTAGCACTAGCTGTAAAGTACTGTATATATCTAATAGGAAATGCAGACCCAAATGCGTCAGCGGTACTGTTCTGAATGCCTTACTGCTAATGGCTTTAGCAGGTACAGTAGCCATTCCAATTACAAGCAACACTCAGAGGGTGTGCTTGTGGCTAGGCCTGTGGCAACACTTGAGAGAGGTCACTTTCTCAAAATAAATAAAGTTAATGCAGGAGTGTAAGTCTGGATAATCACTCCTGGTGTGTAGTACTTACTTTTTGACACACTTTGCACTGGTTTTTAACTGTGAGTGGGTGATTTATACCATTCGGTGTGATTGGGCGGCTGTGCAGGTGATCACACAAGATGCATTTTTTTTGTTTCTTCACAGGTAGACGGTTCTAAATACAGTTGTGAATACACACAAAACACACAGAGGATGTGAGGTTCAGGCATTTTCTCACATGTAAAAACACAAATGTGTATTTATATCCTGTTCGTTAGTGGTCAGAGATTAAAGAGATTGTAAACAATAAGCTAAATAATGTCAGATATACATTTAAATAAAATGGAGACATAAACCGCAAGCTGACCGGTCTGGATCTAGATACAGCCTGGAAAAACGGTACGATATCTGGATACATGATACTAGTTGTGAACACACCTTCTTATTTCCCCCCCCCTAAAGCTCTATAATCCCTGTTCTGTACCACAAGTCAGTAGTCCTTTAACAATAAAAAGGAATGAGCATATCTTGGATGCATAATCTGAAAGGGAGAGAATGACATTGAGCAGTCTGTCCAAGAAAGCATTCCAGCCTTTCCATTAGCTGGAAGAAAAGAGTGGGCGGCTTTGAGGAGTTGCTATTCTGTTGTGTGCCATGAATCACAAAGCGCTGATGTTTGTTCAGTTTCACAGCCCAGCCTACACACTCCCACAGTTAACCTTCTGCCTGGAAATCCTCTCCCGCTGACGGGTTTTTTTTGGTTTTTTAGCGTGTCTGTCTGTGTGTAGCATGTGTGGTGTTGACTTCCTCTCTGAGTGGTAGTGACAGCGTAAGAAAAACATGAAGAAAAAACTTGTTAAAAAAGTGCTATTGCCAAGAGGAATGTACATACTCAAGATTACCATCAAATGCTATAGCTTCAGTGTGTTCAGAGATTACTACTTACTGTTTATTCATAACAGAACGTCCACTAATCGTATATCATGATGTTGCGACCATTTAAATATATATATGATATATATAATTATTACTATTATTATGAGTTTGTTGATTTTTAAACTTATTCGCATAAAAATAAAGAATCAAAATGATTGCAAGATTGTTTTCAAAAATAATCAACAACAACAAAAATAAACCAGATGCTCTTCAGCTGGGTTACATCCTGCATGATCACTTGTAATACAGTTTAACATAAACTATACTACTGGAGTTATTAATACATTTATTTAATAAGGCCCAGTAATGTATTAATTAAAAACAGACCTCTGTGTCATCACATGTGTCTTCACATACAGAAACACATGGCAGGCATTCATATGAACGCTGTACAACCAAAAGCATTTACAGTAACAATCCCACATTAACATGTCAGTTTATTACTATGTACTTAGCAGCATACTGAACATTTACAGGACGGTGCAAACATGAACTTCAGTCACTGTTTAAACTCCAGTCAAAAATTTAGTCTGCAATTCCTGACGTATTTGTTGAATCTTAGAGCCTCGCTCGAGGATGTTTTGATAGTAATTTACGAGGATATTTGGACGGTAATTTATCCTTCCTCCTCTTGGCTCTCATCTTACCTCGTTGCTAAGCAGAGCAGAGACGCAAGCTTCGGAGGCATCGCATATGGCAGTGAGGTCATGACCCCCCTCCAGGGCGAGCACCAACCGACCGCCTGCCAGACCCATCAGCTGCCTGGTCAAGTAGCCAAAGCCTGGACACACAGGAAATGACAGCAAAGAGAAGGCAGAGAAAGAGAGAGAATGAGATGGTGGAGCACTGCTGTTTCAAGCACTAACTTCCTTTTTGGATATTGATCAAAGAAAAAACAGAGAAAATGGGGTTTGATTTTGGATAAAGAAAAGAGTGCATCAGAAAGAGGAAGAGAGAAAGCGAGTGCACCGTGGATTTACTGGGGGCCTAAAAACAAGCCATAATATGAGCCAGGTTTAATTTTAATAAATGCGGCTTTGCGTTGAGACTTGGTCAAAAGCCTTTGATCTTTTTCTTTCAGGAGGAGGGAAGTTTTAATACATGCATTACTTTCTTCTCCCGCAAATTTTTACCCCCATCCCCTCCTCCTGCAATCCTCTGTAAACCACCCATATCACCCCCTTACAACCAAGACCGCTGCTCTTATTCGAGATCTGCAGGGTGGTTTTAGAAAAGCTCTCTGCTGGCACGCCATGGTCTCAATCTGAATACAGAGGCACTTAATAAACACAAGGAGTGTGTTTGTGTATCTGTGAGTTCCCGCCCCGCTATCAAAATGTTGCATTGCATAGGCAGAACATGTAAATGAGTGAGAGGATACATTAAAATGTGTTATCTGATTGATTAACTAGGCAGCCGAGGTCAGTACTTACATTTAGCAGTCAGTTTGTATCCTCCCAGAGGTGGAGCATGTCCATCTACTGCATCAAAGCCTGAAGATACCAGAACCACATCTGGAGCAAACTCATTGGCGATAGGCATAACCACCGTCCTAGAGTAAACACAAAAAAATACATTATTTATGTATTTATGATGGAGACTGTAATGACATGTAAGACAATTAACACAGGCGGGTACATTTCAATCTTCGACAAATTTGTTTTAAAACAAGTGCATTCATGGATGGTTTTTTTTTTTTTTTTTCTGTTTGCGTTTGCTACCCTTGACAGGAAGGCTTGTGAGCAAAACACACAAAAATGTCCTGAGAGAAGAAACGGTTGCTCAACAGTTTTCCAAGTAGAAAGAAAACCACAAAGCCTGATGAGCAAAGTATTCAAGGAAAATTTAGGATACCACTGTTAGAAGCTGTCTGATGTGGACACAGACAGTCTGAACATACAGGGAGATTCAAAAAGTACAAGAACCGAAGGACTCACGGCATTAAATGCAACATTTTACACCCTTGATATTACTTGATATGCTTAATGTCTTTCTGATGATGATTGTAGTATATGTTGTACCACACGAAGACGCTACTTGTCACTTTGCCAGGTATATTTACTTCCACCAAATTCATTTAAAATTGCTGTATATCAGTTACTGTAATTCTAATGTTGTGTATAGCTTAGCTCTCTCTTTCATGGTTTTCAAAGCAAACATCCACCTTAAAGGGTCTGTGTGTACAGTATGTGTGTGGCAGTGAAAATTACAGCAACGACTTCTTGAAGTGGTAATTTTGCAAATTTGGAGGCAGCAACACAAGATCCTTAAGTAAAAAGGAGAAACGGAAGGACAGATATAATTTGGATTGCGTGTGTGTGTGTGTTAATTCTGACACTGGATGGGTGTGGTGAATGAGGGCTGTTTGTGTACAACCTCCATCTGACACACAGCTGGTAGGGAGGGAGTGCTTGTGAGCAAGAAATCCAATTAAGATTTGATTCACTGCAAGTTGTGGCTGGAAAATTCATACGTGAGATGAGTTTATTTGATAAAAAAACAAACAACATACAGTGCATCTGTAACTAATATAGTTAGAAAGATTGGATTAGACTTCATGAGTCAAGATTACAAAAATATTTTATTAAGGCACCATTATATAAAAACAAGGTAATTTAAAAATTACTTAAAGATAAATTGATAAAACTTTTACATACATAATGATAATTTTCCCTTTAATTTTCTTTCATTGACTTAATCACTAAATCTATGCGACTATAAATTTTATGAATGACAAACCTTGTCTATAATAATAGGATTGACACACCATAAGCTCAAAAGTATAATGTGTCATAATAATCTTGTTTAACATGACTTGAGATGTTCATATATAGTTAAGACTTCCCAGATGGCCAAACAAGTGGTTCTCTGAGGTTTGCTGTTGCCCAGGTTCTGCACATGACTTTTTTGAGAGTCTATGATATTTGGACAAGCAGTGTTTTGGTGAGGTCTGAGTGACGGAGTACCACAGGGTTCCGCCGTGGGTCCCCTGTACTTTGCTGACCTCAGGAACATGGTGATGGTTTGCTGGCTGTGGGCGAGCAGTGTGCCCTGAACTCCGGAGGCCACCGGTTTTTCCATCTCTTGTTCACCACCAAATTATAACCCTCAACTGTGCACACCACACCCCCCACCACAACACAACACTCATACGTACACACAGCTGTCTGGGGGGAGAGACGGGAGGCAGTATTAGGAGTTCTTTGGTAGTCTCAGACAGCAGGGATACTTGTGCGTGCGTCACTGTGTGTTACCATGCATCTGGCAACATTTCAGAAGAAAACGTCATGTAATGAAGATGAAGGATTAGGATGGAAAGAAGAATTAGGGTGAGAGAGAAATAAAGACACAGAGAGCAAGAAGATGAGAGAGGGAACAAAGGAACCTGTGAGGGGAGGAGTCTGGAAAGAGAACTCAGACAGATTGATTGA
The DNA here is from genome assembly GCA_036937835.1 of Pampus argenteus. NCBI lineage: Eukaryota > Metazoa > Chordata > Actinopteri > Scombriformes > Stromateidae > Pampus > Pampus argenteus. Next base: position 4,781,995 of record CM072872.1, on the reverse strand, counting down.
ATGAGTCAAGGTATGAATGAACAGTAGCTGATAAAGGTGAAAATTACAACTAGTGTAAAATGGGTTTAAAACGTGATCCATTGTACGAACAAGCTTTCAGTAACAGGCTGTGATTACGACCACTGTGCTCAGGCAAGTTAATATTTTGCACCTCCTGTTTATTTTATTGTATGTGTTTCACATTTTTCTCGCTTTCTCCACCCACTCAGAAACTTACACACAGCCTTGGTCCATTAACATTTGGGCCATAAAAGACCCCACACTAAAGGAAGTTGGCCACAGGCGCTTATGTGGGCTGACACACGACATAAGAGGGAAAACATTGACCGCCAAGGATACTTAAACTACCGAGGGCTTCCACACCCCTCTCTTCCAACCCTGAACAGAGACAGTTCTGGTCTCCATGATGAAAACTGCTGGTGTCATCGGTTCCGACCTCCATCCCCCTGGAATAATATCCTGGCATTTAAAGAAATAAAAAGCCACAGCAATTAATTAGAAGACCAGCATAAGGGGAAGCCAGTGGTTTTAAGGAGGACTAATTGTGCGTGAATCAGAGACTATGTATGTGGAGATGAAAAAGCCTTTCTGTTAATTAAGGGAGGGGAGAGTTTACGACTTCGCCATAGCTACGGGACATCCTGAGCAAAGACATTGCGATCTAAACTACTGCTGGCTCTCTCTCAGCTAGATCTTTTTCCATGAATGGAATTAGCTGGGCAAGCATGTATAATAAAATGTTGCTCGGTGGTATGGTGTTTACTGAGCAACAGGTGTAAACAAATCTCTGGCTGTTTTCGTATGCGTTAATGAACGTGTGGAAATGTTGATCATTAAACTCCAACAATTTAGTTTTAGTCATAAAGATGGAAGACACCTCTTTGGCTCTACTAAGGGTCGAGCTTCAAAAACACTGTATCTTACACTTCTTATAACGCACCTTGATAAACTTTATCTTTGTTGGACCCCGCCTGGTAAACAGGCATGTTTTTCAAACTCATCACCCCAGTTTGCAACTTCAGCTTTCTGTTAAAATGATTTTCTCTGAATTACAAAAAGCTCTCTATAACTACATTATAACATTACTGAACAAGCTGAGAATAGTGATGACTTAACCGATCTTAATGTATAAGTTAAAATATCCTTGAAGAATCCTTTATTAATAGATGTGTGTAATGCACCGGTGGAAATTTTATTTCCTCTTAATTTCCCTTTTTTTCAAAAAACAATGTATTATGACAATAACCACTGCGTGTTGTATTTTATCCAGCAGTATTGGATATTGTGTGTCGCTGAACTGCTTCAGCCTAACTGACTTAGAACATCATTCTTATCCAGCAGATAATGCAAACGCAGTTTTATTCTCGCTGCCAGTATCTCTGCATATGAGCATCCATAAAACACATCTTTCTTTACCCATTAAACCTGCTTCTGTACTCTATAGACCTCACCATATTTTTTCCTTTGCTCTGCTCTGACTAATTATTCCTCCTGATGGGTGCGTTATGTTTTTGGCACCTGTCATCTAATGTGATTTCAAGTGCACAGAAAAGTGCTCACACAGGTTAATACCAGAGTACAGGGGTAATTTTTTGATTGAATAATTTTGTGTAATTACTTTTCCACATCTGATGCCATCTGTTCAAATATACTCCAGGTTTCTAACATGTAGGGTAAAGGGCTGAGTTGTGGCATTGGAAAAAAGCATTGCATATGATTTTCATATTGCTTTGACAACTTGTCAAACAATAAACTGGTTATTTAATATTCTAAAATGCAATAATGCCTGACAAGGCATGAACAGATATTCATCACTTTTATGGCTTTGAAGTTTTTTAGTATTTTCAGTTAAACCTGGACAGGACACATCGGTTCCAGTAATTCAAATATTTCCATTTATATAGCGATTGCAATAGTATATACAAAATGCTTGTATTTAGAGCACAGAAAATTACCATTACCATCTAATTCCTGGAAAATGCCAGGGGAAAAAAAAACAAACAATGAGCCACCACCATCGGAGAGATTTATGTGCAGCCACCCAGTGAAAAGCCTGGCGGGGCTCAGTTTGGAAGAAAATATAGACATTGTCCTTAAGAGGGTGCAGTGCTCGTCAAACCAGCCAACAAAAGGTTAAACTGCAGAGCTTCAGGGCTTTCCCCTCCGTTCATAAAAAAGTAGAGGAGAGCGGGAGAAGAGAGAGGGAATAAGAGAGCAAAAAACTCACACACGCACACTTACACTTCAAAGCCCTGTCATCTGGCGCTGCGGAGAGCTGGTTTGAATTAAGTTTAATTCTCCTCCTCTCTCGTCTTTCCAAGTTCACGGCAAAAGAGGGAGTGAAAGGAGGAGGTGAGAGAGAAATAGAGAGGAAGAGAGAGACGGTGCTTCTGGTTTTCATTAGGGCCAATTTTCTTATCTTTTTTCTCTGTGCTTTCTGGAGGCTCTGACTTGATCCCCTGCAAATGCAACGTGGCACAGGCCAGTGGAGGAATGGGAAGGTTCTGGCTGCAAGGCACGCATCCCGAGGAAGAAGGAAGAGGAAGATGTGGAGAGAGAAAAGAGAGAGAGAGAGAGGACCACGACACACAGATAAACAATGAGGTTTAAAGAGAGAGAAAACCTGTGTCCGTCAGCTGTCCGTGCACATGTGGTTATGCATGTGTAAGATGCATGTGTGGGCATTTGTGCATTTGGGCCAAAGCCTTTAGCATTTATATGTGTACAGCATGTGTATTCGTATTGTACATGTATGATATACGCATGTGTGTGTGCAGATCTGTGATCTGAGAGGCAGGTTTGCTGCTGACCAGTGGGGCTTATAAATTGCCCAATACTGCTATAGCCAGGGGGGATTAATGGCGCCAGGGTCTGACGGTCACACCCAGAACCTCCTTCACTTTATCTCTTTGGACCTCTTCCATAATGCTGACTCAATAACCAACAATTACATAAACAGAACACACAAACACAGTACAAGCCCCTCCACATGCATGTTCACTCAGATGCATGCACACACCCCTGACCATACATAAATCCACTGTATGTCCAGTACACAGTTTAATGTTAACCTAGTGGGTTTGCTATAACTGAAGCGCCGTTTATTACGTATTGAATATGTATTGATTGGCTCAAAAACAGATGAAATATTCCCAACAAATACCCTTACAGCAATGTCTTTGCAAGATTTAAAGATGTAATGATTTTTCATGTCTTCTGTGGCTCTTTTGCAGTTTGAGAAAATAACTCTTCTATTAAAACTTGCATTACAAATTGAAGGTGTGGTGTTTGAAAGAAGTGGGAATTTGGGCAATACTGAGTTGCGTGATGGGAATTGCACGATGCGTGTGTTTTTTGTAGCGTGAATCACACGGGGAATGAAAGTCTGGATATCTCAGCCTCTGCTCCATCAATTATAACCATTCTTCTTGAAATCCACCGATTTCATGCAAGTGCAATTTCTATACTATATTTCTGGAGAACCACGTAAAAAAATATAAAAAAAAGTGGTGTTAATAATAATCATATTTAAATGTTAACTGAATTGTATGTACCCTATTGATTTAGGGCGATAAGGTTATAAGAGGTTATAAATAATGTCTATAGTTTGATATATTTGAGGTAGCTGTCATCAGTGCACATGCACACAGAAGGGTACAAAGAGTAGAATGAAGAGGGGAGAGAAGAATATAAAGAGTGAGATCACAAATGGTCTGGGTTGCATTAACAGGCTAAGGTGTGCTTCCGGGGGATTGCATGCCAAAAGACAGTAGACTGTCGGTTTGATGCGTCTGGCTCAGGCCAGATGGACACAAGGTCACAAACCAAGGCCTCGTCTTCAAAGAGTGCTGGAACCAATCCAGGCCTGCTCCTTTGCCAGCTGCATGAACCAAAATTTGTACATATCTGTACACTTGTAGGTCTTTCAAGCTGTATGCAGGCATATGTGTGTGTGTGTGTGCATGTGGGAGGTTATAAATAGCCCCCGGACAGCGAACCTAATAGAAATCATGCCTGGTATCAACAGCCTCTGATAGATCATTTGAAAAACAAGCAGACAAGGCAGATTTTTAACATGATTTTTAAGCTACAACATGACCATTCAAGTCTAAAGCTGCAGATTATTTCATTAACTTACCTAAATGCAGCAAGGTACTCTGCATCGCCCATTGGAGGTTCCAGTCCACCAGTGAACGCCATGTTCACATTGAAGCCTACGCCTGCTCCGGTACCAACCTACACAGAGTGCACACACAGACACACACACACACACACACACTGTTGGTACATTTAAAAACTAGCAGCAGGCAGCAGAAGGACAGACTAGTGCTCCCTCTCACTTCGTCAGGTGCTCCACTGCCAGGGAAGAAGTTTCCGTCATCGTAGCGATGCAGCGACAGATAGAGAACACTGGGATCACCGTAGAAGGCCTGCTGGGTGCCGTTACCATGGTGAACATCCTGGAAACATCAAAATGTGGCAGGTTAGGGCACACCCTTACATAGAATGTGGAGAAATCGTATAATCCTTAGGCCCTCAAACAACCAGCTCAACAGTAGGTATTACAGAAGCTGTCATTAAAAAGATGTAGAAAGTGAAGAGTTGCACAGAGACATGACCATTAACTGCTGCACCTGTAAGACCAACTAAAAGACAAAGCAGCCAGACAGTCAGTCTGCATCTAAGCTGCAGTTTGTTGTGATGTCAAAAAGGGATGGTCGGCAGGATTCAATAAAACACAACTTCAATAAGTTATTTATTTTTGCCAACAACGTGACATCAATTAAATGACCTCATTGTCTCTATCCCAAGAATGCTTTAATACACAAGTCCCAAAATGTCCCTGTTGGCTGCAGGCAGAGTGGCATGACAATGAGGTTGCGAGCTGCACTTAAAGTCCCCCTGGGACAGACAGAGAGGAAATGAAAAGGCCCTTCAAAGGCTTTTGGGAATGGCCATGACCAACCAGAGACGCCACTGAAGAGCACTTCTCCTAGACACGACCACGGCTTTGTCATACATTTTTAAATATGACTTTGTCTGTCTTGGAAGAAAAGGGGGGACAGTGTCTGACCTAAATAGCTAATCTTTCAAGCCCTTTTATCTCCCTTTCACAACAAGCAGATTACATGGGAAGATATTCGGCCTAATTACTATTAAAAATGTTGTGCAAAATTATAACGGTAACACAAACGTGATGTTTAACGGTCATCACAACAACGTATTTACATAAATATGTAGTGCAGGCCTTGACAAAAGGTCAGGTGGGGGTCACCAAAACCATGAGGAATCATGGTACATGTCTGCATTTGTTATCCAAAGCGCTTTCCAATTTGCCTCTCGTTCACACACACTCACACACAGAGGCCGTCGTGCAAGGAGCTGGTCTAACCATCAAGAGCAATTTGAGGTTCATTGTTCTGCCGAAGGAACATTTAACATGTGGACGGGAGGAGCAGAGGATGAACCCACTCTACCTCCCGAGGCACGGCTGCCAATCATCCTCTGAATCCATGAATATATACGTTTCTCTGTGATGATGGATCTCCATCACATATCGTGCATTTCAATTGTGCTACGTTGGCAAGATTCATACAAAACAGGTGTTTGCACATCTTTGCATAGTTGTTCATTCACCATATTGATAGTTACATGACAAGCAATTCACTGTGTTGTATGTGAAACTCACCCAATCCACGATGAGGATCTTGCTGACATTGAGCCTCTGCTGCAAGAGTTTGGCTGCTATAGCGACCGAGTTGAAGTAACAGAATCCCCTGAGACAGTAAAGAGATGGCAACTTAACTCTCCAAAAATGAAGCTAAAATGACTTTGTTACACACGTGCATAAACGCAACTGAAGCGTTCTACTGTTTTGGGCATTTTAAATCACATTGACATTATGTGCCTTGTGAAAAACCAGATTGAGCAATACTGTACTTATATACATGAAATGAAAACATATCTCACCATAATGAACAACACATTGATCAGGGAAAGGAGTATTACGACATAGAGTTCAAAATGTCTATAACAGTATGAGGCTATGAGAGGAAGAGGGCGAGAGAAAGGGAAAATCTATATTCCTGAAGGGAGAAATTTCTGATAATAATAATACAGGCTAGATCAGATTGTTTTTCTTGGTCAGATCTCAGATGCACTTACATAGGTGTGCTCTCTTCGGCGTGGTGCCCAGGTGGTCGCACTACAGCGAAACCATTCTGTCAGTAAAAAACAAAAATCATTCATGCATTCAGTTTAAAAAAAAAACCTCACACTGTGGATGGAAGCTGGTTTTGTTTGACCTCTGAATAATACGGTGGTTGCACAACATGAACACAAAAAAATGTCTCATGACTTCACCTTGATTCTCTAATAGTATGTTGGCCAACACAAACCTAATCCTGTCACAATCTTCAAACATGTCATTGATTTTAAGATTTAAACAAAAGTCATTGCACACGTGCAAATTTACACTCACACAGAAACTGATGCTTATAGCACTTCAGGGTCAGTTAAGGGGAGTTTTGTTAAGGCAGGGACCTGCGGGACTCCCAGCAACTGTTTTTGGGGCTCCCACTGCTATATGGGGACATTAGATAGATGTTCAGGCTGATGTAGAGCGAGGCGAGCTGGACTAATGATGTTGAGTCAGCTGCTGTGGATTAGCAGGCAGCCAGGAGATTATTTTAGAGACAACTGCCTGGGTTTGAGGAGACACAGTTAAAGCAGGCTGCATAAAACAGTATGTACGTAGGTGTGTGAGAGACGGAGGGGGTTGTTACTCTTTGCAGAGCAAAAATAACTGTGGATTAAAATAGACATTGGGGGGAAAAAAATAGAAAGCAACACATGGAGAGGCTGAAAGGTGCGTGGGGGTGTGAAGAGTAGATTTACGGCATACTGTTCAGAGAGTTGTTGGTACAGGTGGAATTTGGTAATTTGGCTGTAGAGGATCCTCAGAGGACCATCTGTATGAGTGCGTGAGCATACGTTAGCATGTGTACACGTGCATATGTGTTAAGATCAGGTTAAGCTGAGGGGTAAGTCGGTATCTGTGAACTTTAACCCCGAGATGGAGAAAATCCAAATTATTCATGTTGGAGTTTTTTCTCCCAGGGATTGCAGTACATTTGTTTTTCCTTTTAAGCTCTGATATTAATAATCACACAGTGTGCTGTATAGAAAGACCAGACTATTATTCCTTCATAATAATTATGCCCATATGTAGAAGTAGTACTGAGCGCTAGCAATCCCAGCTAAAATCCATGTGGGTATAAGCATGGCGTGCTACTGTCTGTCTGAGGAATGTCATTAGTCTGTGGTATACTGGTGCTAAGCTAACGCTAAGTGCGACGGCTGCTCTGCAGGTGGCTGCGGTGTAAGGCTAATAAAGCAGGCCTGTTCGTGAGGGCCGTTAGCGTTTGCAGTGCCCGTGCGCCGGGCCTCCCTGCTGGGTTCAAACAGTAAGCAACCATTGCTGCCACAGACACAGGAAGGCCGGCTGGTGGGCAAGGCATGGCGGGGGTGGGGACGTCTGTCTGGGAGGTGCTAATGAGAACATTTGAGTTAGGTGTTGTTGGCTTTTCTTTTCTTGAGATGTGCATGTATAGCACAAGGGACATTTCATAACAGCAGTAACAAGGCTGGATTCCTCCATTTGCACTACATAAAAAAATAACACAATCCACAATGTGTCTAAAACATAGCTTTGTCGCTTGTAAGGCGAAATGTAAGACTGTTTAAACTCAAACTCATGTTGAAAATGAAACACAGTCATGAATTTTTTTGTCCAGCTGCTTTTTGTTCCTTGTTTTGCTCCATCTTAAAAAGGTTATTAAACGCACACACAGATTTACCTGCACAGATACGACAAAACACACACCTTCAGTTCTCCTGATGCTACTTTAAAGACCAGCTCCACCACCGAGCCGACAGCCAGACGAGCTGCGCTGGATGAATGGACCTCATTCCAAATGGTGTCGCTGTCCACCTGCCAAGACACACACACACACACACACACACACACACACACACACACACAAAACAGTCATGAGTTGTTTATTTCAATTTGCGTTAAAGCTAGCGTTTGCCTTTTGCACTGTTTTTCATTTATTAAGGAATTTAGGGATATTTGATGATGCGGTTTATGGTGTTTCATTGTGACAGCAATTGTAAAGCACATTTGAGATCATTTAGCTTGTGTCATCTAAGATCATCAAAGCTAGTCTTTGAAAGTGTGTCTGCTCTGGATGGAGAAGTGGCAGAGATGGAAAACTCATTCACTGACATGAAGAGAAAACAACAGAGAGAGAGAGAGAGAGAGAGAGAGAGAGACAGATTTAACAGCTTCATCATACAAACAGAAATTCAAATTTGCACAAACTAGAACAGTCAGCATAATTCCTGAATATTTAGTTTTACATACTAGAAGGAGCAGATGTTAGATAACTTCATGTTATGTTGTCAATCAATAAATCTAATTTAAAAAAAGATGAATTTAACATATGACAAAAACATAAACAAATCAATATAGAAATAACAAAACATGGTGGTGGTTACTTTTGACTTTTAAGTGTTTCAAAACAACTGGAAATATTCACTATTGGTGAGATAATTGTCTAAATACATGAAAAATTAAAGTAAATGGAAATTAAAGCACACAAGATTCTTTTAGGATATAGAAGAGGCAAGTGGGGCAAAGTTATCAGAAGAATTGAGCATTTCTTTACATATTTATTTATTTTATAGAGTGAAAACTACTAAATTTTAGGATTGATTGTGTGTGTGTGTGTGTGTGTGTGTGTGTGTGTGTGTGTTTAGACATAGGGTATCCATTCAGTGGTCAAGCCTGATTAATGCTGAAGCACGGACAGCCTCCTCAGCCCCAATCGCAACAGTACATCCACACACACATGTACACACACGTGCACACACACCACACATATATGCACCAAGTGGACCATAATATTCTATGTGATTGATTGTAAATAGCGCTACGTGCAGGATAATATACACGACTTCCATCAGGCGAGGCAGATACTGCAGGCAGATGGAGCACATGATAAACACAGAGAGAAGAAACTGGCAGGAGAAAAGAAGAAAAGGAAGGTCTGTGTATCAGCGTGTTTGAACTGCACACACATGTGCGCAGCGGCCGATGCCAGAGCTCTAGCGCGGCTTTCTGATGTAAACCCAAGGCTCTTCCACTTTGAATATGTTAACCTTAGCCTGCCAGTCACCCTCTCCGTCAGACAGTCAGCCTTTTTATCCACACTGACAGCTTTTCAGTCAGTCAACAGGCCGACCGGTACATTAACCCTAGCCACCCAGTCAGCTCCCTCAACCAGTCAGTGTGTTAAGAGACTCGACAGCTTTTCAGCAAGCCAGCCCACTTTCCTCTTGTCTTTGGTGATGGGAGTGATCAAGGCTGGAGGAGGACTCCATAATAACATCCACAGGGAAGGGAAGAAAAAAAAGAAAAAGAAGCAGCTCTTTTTAAGTTGTGCCAAGAAAGAATTTGTTATGAAACAGAACTGTGGTGTGTTTCCATAGAATAAAATAAAAAAAATTATGGTGTTGAATGCGGTGAAAGTGCTCAGTAAAGAGACGGAGGAAGACGGTGTGTGTAGTAGCAGAGTATGTGAGTGAGTAAATGGGAAACTGAATCATATACAAGTCAGGTTAATGAGCATAAACAGATGCTGTGAGTGGTTTATTATTTCCCATGTTGATGTTAGTTTGCCTCAAGCCAGGAGAGGGACACAAGCTAGTCAGGAAAAAGTGAAAGGGGCATGCATGTGTGTGTGTGTGTGTGTGTGTGTGTGTGTGTGTCAGAGGTAGAAAAGTGCGGGAACGTGCTGGTATGACGGAATGATGGTTCTCCACAGGCTGACAGCCTAATTTCAGCCCCCTTCCTCTGTAAGTGTGTGTGTTGTATGTGTGTATGTATGACAGGAAGACAACAATTTAGTCCCATTTGCCATTATAAAGAGCAGAACAGAGCACTGTAGAGCTCAGGCCCCTCTTGTTCCCACCACAGCAGTAGTTAGGCCTGAGGGAGGGAAGAAGGAGGGAGCGAGAGAAAGACAGTATGAGCCTGGAGGTATGGAGGACTTGCAGAGGAGGTGGGTGAATGTAGAAAAAGCAAGTGAAGGACAACGTAGGTGTGAATAGGTGGAGATGAAGTCGGTGCTGAAAAAGACAACAACACACAGGTTAAATGTCCCTTTCAGAAGACTGCACCTCCAACTCTGAGCGACCATATAAATCATTGCTTTAGCACACAAACATCCTCAAACACACTGCACAAACAACCCCCCCCCCCTCCACCATACCAACATACACACACACACACACACACACACACATACATCTTGTATGCTGAAAACATCTGGTTATAATTATAAACATGGCGGAAAGGCAAGCAACAGCTTTTAATGCCTCTGGTCCTTGAGGGGCGGTGTTTTTGAGTGTGTGTGTGTGTGTGCGTGTGAGTTAAGACTGTGTGTGTGTGTTTGTTTGGTGGAACAAGAACAAATGGAACCATTATTTAGGGGACAGAGAAGGAAACAGCTATTACAATACCATTTGATGATGCTGAAACTATGCTTATTGGTTTCAAGTCAGATGGAGCAGTGCCAGTTAGGTATTGATTAGATTAACACAATGTTGTAAAAGTGCAACAGTCTGTTACAATAAATTTCCACTGAATAAACCAGCGTGACTAACTATGGCAATTTCCAAGTAATATCAGGCACAGAAATCACAAATACCTAATTACTTTGTGAATATTTGTAAAATGACTTATCTGTGGTTAAAATGCATGACTTTATAATCAGATGAAGTGACTTACCCCTATGCCTCCGCATGGTAACCTGACAAACATGGGGCTCACTGAACCTGAGGCACACGTAAAGAAAATGAGAATTAGACAAAGGAATAGAGAAACTGATAAAGAAAGAGCAAAAGGTTGAGCTAATTTTGAAGAGCTAATTTTCTGGACCTGAACGCACAAATGGGTTTCATGACCTCAGAAAGTGAAGTATTTGACTTTCTGACCTGTTGAAGCAGTGCGAGTATACAGGGGCATGCCTTAATTGGGCAAGGTGAAGAAAAAAAAAAAAAAAAATCCCATTGCCCTCACAATCAAACCTTCATCCTCTTCAGGAGAAATCAAGATTTTTAGACCAAAAAGAAATCTGTTTCATGGAAGTTAAACTTTCTGAACTTTGTGACAGGTCAGACAAACAAAACTGAAGAACATAAATCACTTGGTGTAGCATTACATTTTCCTCCTCTTATTGCCAAAACCTTCATTTTTTTTATGTATTTGCATGAAAAACAGTCAACTTCTTAGGTCATAAGAGGTTGCACTCTCATTCGAATTGAATCTAACTGACTGGTTACCTCGATTATGTGTTTTCAAGAAATGTTGCAATGTAAAATAAACTGATGTAAATCTATTGCCGACAACTTGACTGAAGTGTAAAGTTTCATGACTACGACAAGCTCAGTGGGCAAAATGTGGCACTCACATTACCATGGCAACGATGCAGCTAACCTCTGACAAAAACAACATATTTCACATTGACAGAACAACTTAGTGTATCTATGGATACTCAATGTGTGCTAAACGTTACACTAGAGTATCTTATAAGTAATAATATAGGGGAGAATTTATGTCTCTGTCAGGGTTTTTTCTGACTGTAGGTGTTTGCACATACACCCACACATATACACACAGACTGCCTTGGCTACACCTGCACTTTAAGCCACTAAAGGCCCAGACCTAAGTGACTAAGCAGCTTGTGTGACTTTCAGTTTAACGGCTTCAGCGGGTCCTCGCCTTATCGTAACACCTCCAGGACTTTATTAGATTGGACCTTTTGTTATGACACAGTTTAAAGCATTAAAACGAGATTCCTTTAACAGACGCTGCAGATTTCACAGCGTTCAACATGATGAAACCTCTCAAGTCTCAGGTTTAGTCTGCTCAATTGGATAAAAAAATCACTTAATACTTAATGTTCCATGTAAAGATGTAAATCAATATGTAACATTGCCTGTGTTTGTGTATGTGTGTGTGTATTAATGTGTTTCTTACAGTCCAGCTTCTGCCGCAGTGGGTTGGTTCCGTACAGCAGAACGTGGGCTTCAGAGTGGACTGTTTGTAGCTCTTCCAACGAGGCTTTCCTACCACGGATACACTGGGAAGACAGCGAAGAAGGCATAGATAGTAACAGATGAGACGGATGTGTTGGTTTGTGTCTCCACACTCACCATCAAACCTGATATAGTCGCACAAAGATGGTGTAAGGAGAGAATGAGATGCTACACGAAGGTAGTTTTCATTGTGTGACAATGATTGAGAGGCTAATAGTGTCTGATACGTCAGAGTTGAGGAAGGGATTACTAATTCTGCTTTATTTTCAACCTGTAACTCTGAAAAGTGTGTTGTTGTTTCTTTTATTGGTCAGGCAGAAAAAGTCAACAGAAAAATGGCTAAACACTGCCCCCTTCTGGTGCTGACAACAACTTCTACCTTACTGTTAACATTACAATTTTAGATTTTTAATCAGCAAAAAGTTAAAGAAATAAAAACAAGCTATACAAAGATACAATGGAAAAAAACACACAACATGCATGTTATTGCCCATCATACAACATAAACAGGTCTTTTTTTATACATTAGTACATTTCCTTTTCTTACTACCTTCCTTTAAACGCTGGTTACCTATCAGTTTCTATAATTCTGTGCATGTTGCATACTATAATCATATCCCATGGCTTTACAGGAAAATGGAGAAATGTAAAGAACAATGTAATTTGGACGAGGGAGGACTGAAAACTAAATTAGTAAATTTTTGATACTTGACTCACTGTAGTTGTAGCACATTAAAACTCAAGTCCTCAAGGTTATATGTATCACCGTGTGTGTCCTTGTAGTAATATTACACCTATCAGGCTATCTGTCCACGGTCGAGTGTAACTGTGGCCTTACCTCGCAGTGTGACTTCAGGCCTGTTTCCTGCAGTCGGGACCAGATACTCTGGATGCGACCGGCATGCTCTGGATGGCTGGTTGTGTTACCACACATACACTGATGCTTCTGCATCAAAGAGTCATAAACCAGACCTGGAAAATAGCACGCACAGTCAGAGGTTCGGCTTGATTGTGCAACTCTAACAACAAGGACAGCTGTCACAGTAGGATTCCTATAATTACACCATAAGATGCAAATGATTATCTATTGCACCTGCTTCACTATTGACAAAAGGTCATGTGATGTGGGTCCAGATAGCAGAGGTGATTCAGAACAGTAAATCATACTTGTAGAGGTTCATATAGGCAGAAAGCTATACAGCCATTGATTGACACAGCTCATCATGCTGTGTTGTTCCTGCAGCCAGATTTTATGTTACAGCTCTATTTGAGAGCAATACAAATCTAAAAAAGGTATAATTTTCATATTTAGCCGTTGTGGGTATTTGTATGTTTATGAACTGTATGATTTTTTTCGACAGACCTGTAGTAAAACGAGGCTTGACGGGCGGCTCCTGCATCACCATTGGGAAGGAAGCTGAGGCTGGAGATGACTGAGCCCTGGAGAGGGGGCGATGTCCGGCAAAGCTGACCGACAACCCAGCTGCTTCCATCGAGGCTCGGTAGTTCCTCAATTGGTGGATCCGCTGCTGCTCTAACAGCAGAGCCTGCTGCTCACACACACACACACACACACACACACACACACAGAGAAAGTGTTATGTACTATAAGACAGCTGGGCTGCAATATCTTTCTAGCGAACGCTGGATACTTTCAAGTTAACCAACTACAGACCTGTCTCAAATCTTCCTTTTATAGCCAAGATTGTTGAGAAAGTGGTTTTTAATCAACTCAGTAATTACTTGAACTCCAGTGGACTTTTTGACAAATTTCAATCAGGTTTTCGAGCTCACCACAGTACAGAAACAGCTCTTATTAGAGTGTTAAATGACATAAGGTTGAACACTGACTCAGGCAAAGTATCAGTTCTGGTCCTGCTGGATCTCAGTGCTGCGTTTGACACTGTGGATCACAGCATACTGCTGAACAGGTTGGAAACATGGGCAGGACTCCGTGGAACAGTCCTAGAATGGTTCAGGTCCTACTTGGAGGAACGGAGTTATTTTGTGACCATTGGAAGTAATCAATCAGATCGAGTGGCTATGACATGTGGGGTTCCTCAGGGGTCAGTTCTTGGACCCCTTTTGTTCAGCCTATATATGCTGCCTTTGGGTCAAATTCTGCAGAATTCTAAGGTCAACTATCATAGTTATGCAGATGACACACAGATATATCTTGCGCTGTCCCCAGATGACTGCAGTCCTATAGAGTCATTGTGTAACTGTCTAGAGCAAGTCAAAAATTGGATGAACCAAAATTTTCTTCAGTTAAATCAAGAAAAAACTGATGTAATTGTTTTTGGCAATAAAGAGAAGAGGGTTGCTGTCAGTAAACACCTTGAGTTACTGTCTCTAAAAACTAAAGACCAAGTCCGAAACCTTGGCGTATTGATAGATTCAGATCTGACCTTCAGCAGTCACATAAAATCAGTCACCAAAACAGCCTTCTACCAACTTAAGAACATATCCAGAGTTAAGGGCTTTATGTCCCAAACAGATCAGGAGAAGCTGATCCATGCTTTCATCTCCAGTAGACTTGACTACTGTAATGGTCTTTTGACTGGACTCCCCCAAAAAAGTATCAAACAGCTGCAGCTCATTCAGAACGCAGCAGCTCGAGTTTTGACCAGAACAAAGAGATCAGAACACATCACCCCAGTTCTTAAGTCTTTACACTGGCTCCCAGTTAGCCACAGAATAGATTTTAAAGTTCTGCTACTAGTTTACAAATCACTGAATGGTTTAGGCCCAAAATACATGAATGAAATGTTAGTAGAATATAGACCCAGTAGGGCTCTGAGATCTACTGACTCAGGTCAGATAGTGGAGCACAGAGTTCAAACCAGACACGGTAAAGCAGCATTTAGCAGTTATGCTGCTCACAACTGGAACAAACTACCAGCAGGACTGAAATCAGCCCCAACTCTTAGCACTTTCAAATCCAGGTTAAAAACTTTTCTATTTTCACGTGCTTATGGCTGAGCTCTTTTAAAGAACTTCTTAAGAATTTTTAATCATATTCCAGTGATTCGTTTATTGTTTTAAATTGTTTTAAAATTTGCTATTTTAATTATTTAATATTTAATTAATTTTAAATGACATTCTGATGTTTTTAATTAAATTTTCTTCTCTCTTTAATTTTATTTTTTATTGCTATTTCTTGTCTTAATGTCAAATGTTTTTCCTTGCCTCTGTAAAGCACTATGAATTGCCTTGTGTACGAATTGTGCTATACAAATAAACTTGCCTTGCCTTGCCTTGCCTTCTCTTGCCAGAAGATGGCACTGGATACCTGTAAATTCAAAGCTGCTCTGCTGCACAGTATAGGTTGCAGCATGAGGAGCTGACATTGATTTACACAGTGACAGTTTTCTCCTCTGTTACAGAGTTGAAGCAGCAATCCTGGTGTACAAAATTACATATTTCCAAATATCACACATCATTAATCCGGACCTCTTGAACAATAAGAAACAGCCTAAAACACTTAAAAATTATGAGCCATCAAACATCACAGTACAGCAAGCAATATGAGAAATCAATCCACTAGTGGAACATGTACTTAACATGTAGATTAAGTGTCTCATGTGAGCTCTTTTCTTTCAAAAGAGTCTTACCAGGCAACCCTGTTTTTCTATCCCGATGGGCGTGTCCGCTTGCACTAGGGGCGCCATGGCGACAGTGAGAGGAGTGTCTGATTGAATTTGGCTGAGCGGACAGCAGGGATGGGCTAGACAGATGAGGACATGGTGTCCTGACTGTGTATGAGTGTGTGTGTGAGAAAGCGTGTGAGCAATGTATGTTGTTCATGTACACATACAGTACAATTGGAGACTGTGTGCATTACGTGTTGTTTTTAATGGGTGTACAGTTTGTAGTTTAAAAGCGTGTGAATCAGATTGTCCATATGGAGTCGTGTTGGACAGTAGTGTGGAGGAGGCACACATGCCCTAAGCTGTTGACAGAAAAACACACTACTCTGCATTAGTAGAACATGCGTAGTGTGTGTTTAAGTGTCTTTTTCGTGACTTGGGGAAAAATTTTTAAATATAGCTTTAATACAAAAAGGACAGCTGAAGACAGATTGTAGAGTGTAATGTTTCAGTAGCTCGTAGCTCCATCTGTCATCAGATTGTTCTCATCCATTTGCCTCAATGAAATCACCACAACATTAAGGTTTTGTCTATATACTATAGACACTATAGACTCTATAGTGTCTAATCGTCTTCCTTCCATCCACTCTGTATCTCCTCCTCTTTCTTTCTTCCTAACTTCATCCCTTCATCCCTGTTATCCCTCCCAACTCTCCCCTTTCCCGCTTCTCTGTCCCAACGCTCGCCCTTACCTGTCGAAACATCAACTCCTGCTCAGCCTGTCTCTCCCTTTGCTCCCTCTCCTCCTGCTCCTGCGGGTCTGCGGGTTCCTGCTTGATGACCAGCCCCCGTACAGGCCCTGCCTCCGGTACAGAGGTAGAGGAGGAGGATGATGAGGAGGAGGAGAGGCCCTGGTGCTCCCTGAGTTCCTCCTCCGTCTCCTCTGGGTGACTCTGGTGCTGCCTGCCCGGCCCCGAAGCGTTGGAGCTTGCAGTCGGGACCTGATCACTGGGCTTAGACATGATCTAGAAGAGATAAGATAAATGCAAGTCACAGTCAAAATTTACTTAAGGACTTAAACTTCCACAAAATGAGGAAACATCAGGGACAACAATGTATGATGAAAGACTACCTGCACCACTTTAACAAGTGTTGGTTCATTAAACATGTTTTTCGATCCAAAAATAGCTGCCTGATCGGTTCAAGTACAAACAATGTTCAACAATTACTTTAACCAGAAGTTTAACTAAACAAAAGCTAACATTAGCCAGGCACACAGAGATAAAGCAGACCTGCACTCTGAACTCTGATAGGTCATTTATTTGTTTAAAGAATCTCTATGCTTGTATTTAAAATTAGACTGGCTAAACATGTCGGAGCCTGCAAGAGAGAAGAAAAACTAAGTAAGGACACGAGGGGAGAAAGACGTGCAGAAGTAGAGGGGAATCTTGTTGTTGCAGCACTCGCTGTCCCCGTCGTCAAAGACCTCAACCTTGATGTGCAGGTCATGATTGGAGTGGACCGCTGTTTGTGCATGGAGAACACACACACACACACATGCACGCACGCACACCGACACACACACACACACACACAGCTGGCATATTGCCCAGGGAACAGTCCATTGACGTCAGAGAGTCGGCTCTTGCCTCATCTCAGTCCCTCTTCTCCAAACAAACTCAAAACACTCATCCACTCCTGCTGCTCTGATTTTCACTTGTCCTTTTTTCTCTTATGTTGCTCTCTTTCTCTTCTTTATAACCGCTCCTTTTTATAAGACAAAAAAAAAAGAGTTGCCTTGGATGTAAACCATGGCTCGGGGCACTGAATACGCCTGTTGAATCAGCTGGAAGAAAAGGGAGCAGGAATTGGAGAAGACAAAGTGGTTGTATACACAAACACTTGACATTAGTTGACTCTTGTAACTATCACACACACTTCCACAACAGTATGTAAGCGAGTGTACAACAGTATTGGCCTTAGCCGTCTCAGGTAATTAATGATAGGCAACAGGCTCATGTTGGAACCGCTTCACGATACTTTCATTCCTGTCTTTGCTGCCAACGCGTTCAAACGTTATACGGCCAAATTCAAGCTTGCAGGAAGGGCCCTCCTTTTTGATGCTGACTTGACAAAAAAATGTGAGCAGGAGCAAGAAAAGGAAGGAAGGCCAAAGAGGATCCAGTGTGGATGTCAAACACAGGATCTATTTACATAGAAGTAGGGTCACAGTATGGGTTCTGCAATTTAAATACCTGCTTTGCAGCTGTTACTGTTGGGGCAAGAAGTACAGCCTTAGTTGTTAGACAGAACATCCTCTTTTAAAATAAAAAAAAGTAATGATTTCCACACAGTGGGTATAATAACAGCATTCGCTAGAGGCAGTGGTTCATTCATTAGAACAGTTTGGTAAGACTCATTTCATCAGCTCTTTGTAAATAAAGTCTGTGACATGATACTAAATAACAACCAGCTGGATAGTATTGGTAAACGGCTGCTAAAGGGGCTTTACAATGTTTCTGCTGGTCACATTCACGCACATGCCGACACTGATACTGGCAGCAACCATCGGGAACAATTTGGGCTTCAGTATTTTGTCCAAGGACATGCAGGTAGGAGGAGTCGGGAATCAAACCACCGACTTTCTGATTAGTGGAAAACCTGCTTTACCTCCTGAGTCACAGCCTCGCTGATTCAGGCCAATAATACCTGAAGTGAGCTCCTTATCATGTGATATTCGCAGTACAGGCTTTATATTTGAAATGTAAAAACAGGGTAGAGCATCTTTGACAATTGACCATTTCAAGCATTCAAGCAGCTCCATTTAACTCAATTAATTTAATTTCTCTACCCTCAACTTGCAAACTGTGAAAAGCTGCCTTCAAACCAGTGCATCAAGGTGATAGGGTACACCGTGGATAGGCTGTGAGTCTGTCACACACTGTACAGACAAGCATACAGTAGCATTCACACATACAGGCGATGAAGGAGGAAACCGGAGCGCTGAGAGGAAACCACACCGACACAAACTCTACACAGAGAAGCCTCAGCTTGCTGCTTCTTGTGAGGCTGCCCACTCATCCAACATGCCACCCACCCAATACCCCCCCAAAATTAATTACAGTAAAAGTAAGCAAACAATATAAAGTACATTTACACAGCGTAGCTAAAATGTGTTGCAACATTTGGACTCCTTTTTTGTTGTTGTTATATGTTCGCTTGCTCGTAAAAAGGGTTCCTTCAGGTTGCTCCGTTGTAAAGTTATTACAGTCTCAGTGATCCGAACAAGAAACTTGGAACGTGCGTTGCTTCAAAACAGATTTTTTAAAGGAGCTTACAGTGGTGGTACTTCTGATGATGATGACTGGGGTTAACACATGTGGTTTGCATTTATAGACATGAACCTTTTTGATTTGTGTGTATTATAAAAAGTCATGTTTGAAGCATTTCTGCCTGTCTTCTGTGGTTGGGAACGCTGTTTACCCATTGATGTCACTGTCTGCTCATCGCTCTCTATCGCTCAGGCAGTTTGCGTAAGAGTTGTTTTTGTTTGTTGGCTGTTGTTGTTGTTGTTTTTAGTTAAAAGAAACACACGCTGAAAAGCAGAGAGATATTTGTGCTGTGCACTCATGAACCTTCTGGTTAGGATCCAACTGGAACGTCTGTCTTAGATGTCTTAATTAGCAAGTGGTCTGTGATTTGGTTCAACGAATTAGGGAAGGTAATCCTGTTTTAGACATGCACAATAAATTTCAAGCATGCCCGTAATGATTAGGAGTCCTGAGCAAGATATTTGTTTTGTGTTTGTTTGTTTGTTTTTTTTAAATCAGAAAATAACCACTTCAACTTAAAGCAACAGAAATATATTAACTATAATATATTATTATAATATATTATTGTGCTTCTATGTTTTAATGTGCAATGTGAACAGCGATTTCCTGCAGAAGAGTATTAACACAAACAAATGTTATATGAAATTAACCTGATTTTACACCTGAGCTTGACTTAATTAGCTGAGCTCACAAGAGTGACTGAAGACTAGAAGCAGAGGAAGTCACCAGCAGCCCAACAACATGAGATAATGGGGCTTAATCCTTGAGGAATTTCAGCACACACACAAACGCACACAGACACACAACCATATCACGCTCTACATTGACATTATATGCTGTAACTCTACTCAGCACCTCGTTAACACACACACACACGCGCACACACACACACAACGATGCAGTGAATCACATCTCCGGTATTTCCATATATGTAGGCTACTTCCTCTAGAGCACAGTTGCCAGGGTGACAAGGAGAAGTAGGGATACATGAACACAGACAAGAAAGACTGGCTATGACACTTGATCACAGGCTGATTCATCCTGGTCTTGGAGCCAAGGCAGGATTCACAGACAGTCACGCACATGCATACTTGTACACACACACATATATATATATATCTACTGTAAATGCATGTACAAGAACAAATATAGCAATATATCATGCAGAGTTACCTTGTTGATGATGTGCTGCTGCTGCTGCTGTTGGAACTGCTGCTTGTGTTTCTCCAGGAACTGCTGGTGCTGCTGCTGGATCACCATCTGCTGTAGGGCCTGGGCCTGGCCGCACTGCTGCTGGGGCAGAGGGGCCGACTGGGTTCTCCCCAGGGGGCGGTGACCCCGCGCAAGCTTGGAGACAGAAGGCGATTGTAGTGGTAGGCCAGCCAGACCAACTGTGGTAAACACATAGAGTAGATTTTATTTGTGTAGATTTGGACACCATTCCTATCGGTTATAATTACATTTTATTTGTAAGTGTAGCAATATAGGCACACAGTGACACAACACAACACTGAATGAAGGTACAAAGGGCATCACAACAGGACGGATCACCCAAAAATATTTGTCCTTACTCAACTTTAAACTAAACACATCCGTAATCATTTTCTTGATTCGACAGCAATAATATGGGTCAGTGTGAGTATATTTAAATATTTTAGTCTTTGGACTGCTGGTCGGACAAAACAAGCAATTTGAATATGTCAACTTGTATTCTAGCAAATTGTAAAAAGCATTTCTGTTATTTACTACTTCAAACGATTAACCAACAGATCAATCAATAATGATGCAGCTAATACTCACCCATTGGACTGTGGCTTTGCTCCAGCAGTACCATGTGCTGGAGAAGGGGGCTGTGACCAGCCGCACCCCCTCCAGCAGCCTCCCTCTCCAGAGCTGAAGATGCCAAGTAGGAGGGCAGGTGGGCAGTGGGCAGGAAAGGAGGGGTCAGAGGAATGCCCTGCTGTAACGCAGACAATGCCAGACGACTCTCGCCATCTTGATGTCCTGACACCATCTGCAAAGAGAGACAGAGATTGAGACACGAGAAGGAAAAACGCAGGCAGATGGACGGAGACAGAGAGACAAGTCAAATCAGACAGAGAGGGAGTGAGACGGAGACAGAGATGCGGTGAGAGACACAAATGTAAGGCAAGAAAAAAAACACACTGATAAGAGGTTTCATGTTTTACCTGTGCATAAATGGAAGCTCAGAGAATGAAATCAGAATTATTAAATTAAATTAACCAGTCAGTGAATGCTTCCAGTGCATTTACGTATAGTAGTAGAGATGCAAGCTATACTTTAAGTGCATGTTTAGAATACATATTCAATACCAAGAACTAAATTTAAACACGACCTGACCCGGACTGTACATCGCTCTAACCTCACCTTAGTCATTATCGATCAGCTACAATTTGTTGATGATCCGGTTGATAAAGTAAAATGTCTTAGACAAAACTAGTCCATACAAAAAAAAAAATGTTGACAGTAAAACAAAACTTGAATTTAAGGATTAAAAAAAAACCCCATTTTTTCATCCATCCATTCATTTTGGCTGAGGGAAGCATGAGTCTATTGCTGTGATTGATTTGCAATGAAACAGTGGCAATAATAAAGATTTATGCTCTGAGGACTTGGTTAGACAGCAAAAGTGTTGCATTTCCCATTAATGCAGAGATTCTGTCATGTACTGTTTCTACATGAAATCATCATGCACCCTTACTGGACCTTTGATGTGGTACAAATGTATTAAGTGGCCCTCTAAGACTTGTAGTGCCCCAGCTGTTATATTGTATAATTGTACAGTATAATATTGTATATTAGGTGTACTCACCGTGCTACCGGGGCCTGCTGCTGGCAGTCCCAGGGTGATGTTGGGCAGAGAAGGGGAGGTGTAGAGAGAGAGCTGGCTAACTGATCCTTCCCTTGCAGCCAACCGCTGAAGTAGGGAGGCCTGGACACGGACACGCACACACACACAGTTTAGACTCAAAGTAGACACAGTGTTACAGAAAGTACACTACATCTCCCATACTACACTTCCCAACACAGCTCAAACTCTCCATTGCATTGAAATACAGAGACATTGGTCACCTTTCCTCAAACACACATTAACACGAATGGACACACAAATCCATGCGCATATCACGCACATGCACGCACACATGGGCAGCCATGTTGGTTACCTCTCCTGGGCTGCTGGAGATTGTGACCCCGTTCTCATTGGGGATGTTACTGGAGCTGTTGTTGGGTGAGCTGGGACCTGAGCCTGGCGCACTGTTGCATGCAGACTCTACACAATACACACAAAACAGATTTAAAAAAAAAAAAATCAGGTTTGATTATGATTATTTATAACTTTATTTATGACATTTTGAAACAATAGGCCTTAATCATGTTGTTTGGCAAAATGTAATCACTGAAACACACACAAACCAAATATGCAGTATAATGGGCTAAAAACAGATTAAATCCTGTATTAGGAGTGCTCACCAGCAACGTCGAGGGAACGCTTTTTGGCAGTAGTGATGGGACCGTCTTTCCTGCGGAGCAGAGGGCTGCTGCGACGCTCTGTCACCTTCTGCTTTAGCCTGGAACGAAGCTTCAGGTTGGGTTCAGAGGCTGACAGGACACAGATGGAAGATGGAGGATTTAATGAGAACGTAGCCTTAAAGTTTCACCATAAAGTACCCTTAAAGTTTCAGTCTGGAGTATTTATTTATTTTAAGACAAACCTTTATAGTAATTGAGACCAACTTTGGCTTTTTATGAAACAGTATTAACACTAAATGTGTTGTCAGTGTGCAATGTGTAACGCCGCAGGCGGTGTTTGATTTCCAGCTGGGCCACCCATTCTAAAATTTCAATGTATTACACCCACAATTAGCCCCATAAATGTGTTGAAAATTACAGATTCTATCTAAACTGTCACTCTGGCACTTAGCTTTGTAATAGATTGCTGGCTGCACAATTGGGAGCTTGTTCGCGGGCATGTAGTCGGACTAATGAGCTCGTCCCAATAGGCCATACTGTATGTGTTGGCCGACAGAGTGGGGAGCTGAGGTTAGCCATCGTCATGTCACAGTGGGAGGTGCTACAACAGGGGAAGCAACCAAATGGCAGCTTTCCATGACCCCACACTTAATGATGCTCCGTGCTCTGCAAATGAACCCTGCTTGTTCCCAGACACGTTAAAACAAACTGCCTGTGTGTCTTCATGTGTGTTTGTATGGATACGTGTTTGGATCTTTGCCTAAAACAGGCTAATGCTTGGTCTTGAGCTAAATCGGTCATAACTTGACATTCTCGGTCCGACTTAATAGTTATGTCAGTTGTACCATCTAGTCTTCTTCTCGCTAAGACTGGGAATAAATCGGACATGTAGTTTGAGACGGGCCACAACTCATGCCTAAAATTTATGCTGAATAACCAAAGAAATGTGTAATCATGATAAGCTAAATATGAAGCGGTGATCTGTCCCGATCGATGTGTCAGCGCGGTGGATGGAGTCATGGCCGAAAGGGGTGAGACAGAAATAGAAAATGACTAAACGTTATCCATGGTGCTGATACATTGATCAGGACAGATCACAGATGCTCTTATTCATTATTAATTTGGAGTTATCTTGTGCTGGTCTCGGCAAAGACTCAGCAGTTAGGATCAGGCTTTAGTAACGGCCAGTTGGTGCAACCCGGTCCATGGTGGGTGCTACATGAGTACAAGAAGGAGAACAGACTGACATACAGTATATTCAGGAACTCTTGTCAGGTCAGGGACACGGCCTGGCCTTTTCTGACTAATCTTTGCCTTTTTCTCTCTCTCTGTTAGACTACCCCAGACACAGGCAGCTTTATTCCTTTCTTCCGTTCAATTAGTTGAAGCTGGGCAGTTAACCAACGGTTGACCTTACACTCGTCCCACAACCTTGTATCAAACAGACCATGCTACATTCATTAGCCTCAGAAGCAGACCTGGGACTTTCTGGTACAGCCAAGTGGAAGCAATAACTGATACGTTCCTTGTTAGATGCCTTCTGAAGGCTTATTATAAACCCACTCGGCCCTCTGCTTTCTTTCTGTATCCTTCAACGCTAATCAAGGAAGCACAAAGCTTCACCAAGTTTTAATGTACTTGCAAGAGGTGCAACCACTCAATATTCCTCCTGGTCAGGGAGATTTGAGATGATCTATTGTAAATCTATAATGTCTAAGTAGTTTTTCAAATGCACTTTCAGTTTTAAGGGGAACATGCTGCTGAACTTATGAAACTCAATTATTTAAAAATGAGCTTCTTCTAAGTGGAGGGCACTCTTCCAATGTATTTGTAAGGAGGGTTAAAATGCTATGCATTAGCTGAGCTGGAGGACTTGAAGACTGTAAGTGAAAGATACACTCATAGAAGAAGCATTATGCATTCATATATGATATGAAAAAACAATAATTAAAAAGTAGACTTGATAATCATTGATAATCATTCAAATTACTTGATATGCACATGCTAAATCATAAGCAAACACTACATTAAGATGTGCATATTGTTATATTCCTTAATAATATCAACCAGGCGTCACTGAAAACATTATTAGCGTTGTGAAGATCTACTGACGGTGGGCTGCAAAGGTGGTGCGTAGCCAAGAGAAGAGAGACAGGGGTCGATGTAGTGTTTGTGCAGCCTGAGTAATTAAGAAATGGACAGATAAAAGAAGGAGTGGAGACACACACACACACACACACACACACACACACTGGGTAGAAGGAGAAAAGGAAGGTTAGAGGGTGATAGTGGAGCGGGGTGGGTCTTTGCTGGGCACCGGTAGCCATGAGGGTGTCCACCTCAGGACGCAGTGACTTTGAAGGGTGTTAATGCCGACTGGGCAAAAGCACACCAGTGTGCACACGTGCGAACACACTCGCTGCAGAGGGCCCAGACTGGTTTTACTGCTGATGCTGGCATTTTACTGCGTCCCTTTTCTCCCTCCCTCACCTCCAGTCGTCTCCTCCTTTCTTCTCTCCCTTGCTCTAATTCCCCTTCTCTCTCTCTCTCGCCCTTGGCATAACTTCCTCTCTCCTTCGTTTTTGTCCCCCCCCTCCTTCATCCCTCTCTACATACACACAGGCTCACTTCACTTCTCTAGGGTGGCCACATTTATTTCTGAGTATCGTTGTTATATGCTATGTTTTATATCGTATGCTCATAATGTCCTGTTGACATGTGGCCTCTAAATGACACATCTCAGAGTAATATTGCCTCACGGTTGCTTTAGTGTTTCATTAAGTATGCGTTGTGTGTATACTGAGTCATTTCCCATAACACAAAGCCGATCGAGAAAAAAAAAAGCAGAACTTACACGGTCTCTCTCTGATCTGTTCTCATACTTCATGACAACCATTAAAACTCGAGCCATCAGATGACTTATCAATACCTGATTAAACGTTTGTATAAGTGGTGCTTCATACTTCAACAGAGAGTGAAGGAGGAAACTACTTCTACTGATACAAAACATATTGATCGGTTGCTCATCTGTTTTGATAGATGGGAGTCACGCTGGGGGAAACCTCCCTCCCTCACCTCCAGTGCCTCCCCCCGAAAGGCAGAGCGATCAAGATTTATGGAAATCAATTTGCTAAAACTCATCAATGGAGCTTCCCAGAAATATAATATGTTAACATTAGATATATAGGTTAGATGGACATAAAGAGACAAGAGAGAGAGAGGGACAGACAAATATTTACCTCATTTACATATTTTCTACATGACAGCAAATCAATAAAATCAATTAAACGTGGTTGTAAATCTCTTTACAGTCAAATTATTGTAAAAACTGTGCATTTTAATTAAAATCTGTCAATTTTTAGCTATACAAAATAATGAGGCTTTCTCATGATATGATATTATTGAAATTAGCGGCGTCCATTACTGGTTGTTCAACCACCCGATGTCCATTAGCTCTTCTTCCTTTACTGCAGCGCTTCTAGACTCGGGCGTAAAAACACTTTTTCCTTCATCTTTAAAATGCTTATTTTTAAAAAAGCATGTATATATACGTGTATTTTAAACATATTCTAAGCCTTATATGAATTGTAATAAAATTATCAATCATTTTTAACTGTTTTTAACTTAAATTTCTTTTGCTTATAATTGGCCCTTATTGGCCCTTACAGTTAGTGATGGTTGAGGTTAAGGATTATAGGCTAAGGAGGGTGTTATGTCATGGAAGGTCCTCACAAGTATAGGGAATACAAATGTGTTTGTGTGTGTGTGTGTGTGTGTGTGTGTGTGTGTGCGTCTGCGTCGGCCATACAGGCTTAACAGACTTCCTGCCACAGCACTCAAAGTGGCTCTCTGTGCTCTCAGAGCCATTATCATAAAGCCTCTCAATCTTGGACAATGGACCCCTGTTGTGATATACTGTATGCCCGAAGTCCGTACGTATTTATAATTTACACGCATACATTACTAACACGGCTCACTATGAGCCAAAAAACGTCACGCGTGACGGTGTCAGTCGTCAGAGCGGCACACAACTGTGGTGACCACTGTCACTCACTTCCTGCTGAACACAGTTCATCTCTCTGTCTGCCAGTCTAATCTGATCTATGGCTGCTCACTGTTGACACAACAGTTTCTGAACAGCCACGCCATATGTGTGCACATCTGCCGTTTATATTCTCTCTCTCTCTTTCTCCTTACAAAGACTAAAGGATTCAAACTCCAACTGAAACTGCTTCATTTTTTTTTTTTTTTACACATTCAGACTGATTGTGTATTTACTAAAACAGCTTGTTGCATCGCGTATCAGAATAAACTGTAAAACTCTGAATATTTCTCAGCACCCCAAGAAAATTCCTGAATTACATTTGAGTGTCCCCGAGAGTTGAAAACTTGTTGTCTGAGGTTGTGTGCCAGGATAAATCATTCTTGCCTCCAGCTCACAGCAGGTGAGCAGGGGTGCAGAGTACACAGAGTTTGGCTTCCAGCTGTGAAAGCAGGCAGCGATACTGCCAAAGCAGCTGCTGACGTTAAGTGAATAATCACAGCTTGGCCATACTTGACACGGACAGAAGGACAGAGAAATAAAAGCAGGATGGATCCAAAAAGGGCAGGCGCTGTGTTTTTCCACGCTTCCTCGAACGCTTCTCAGAGCAGTCGAGAGTTGTTTTGTTGAACGGTATGAACCATGACGTCTGTGAATGTCGTCAGTATTTTCTGCGAATGAGTCTAAAACAGAAAAGCCAACCTGCTTAAAAAAAAAAAAAAAAAAACATAAACAAAAACAAAAACAAAAACAAAAACCCTCTTCTGTTATTAAAAGTGAAATGAATTCAAGTGGAGTAATAAGGCTGGATAGAAACAAGAAAGTTATTTCAGGCTCAGCTCCTCAAATCCTCGACTGTCATTCACTGTAAGTACTTGAAACCAGGAAAAATGTAATTTTAGGACCATTTCTTGGCTGGAATCAGTAACTTCCTGGAGTCTTCGCTGGTTGCCTGGCAACCTGTCCAGAAACAGCCTGGTACATAACCCCCCCCCTAACTAGAGGAACCAGATATGACATGTTAACTACTGAGCTTTAGATGTGCTGTGGGCAGATTTTGATTACCTTTAGACAGAGCCACACCTGTTTCACGTCTGTACGCTACGCTAAGCTAACACGCTGCTGGCTCCATGAAGACAGAGTGGTATCAACCTTATCATCTAACATCCTTATCAAGAAAACAAATACACTATTTCCTACTTCCTTCCTACATCCTTCCACCCCTCATTTACATGAGAATGATTCAGAAAGACTTAATAAAATAACCTTAGATAGTTTTATACTGTGTAGATATATGTATATATATATATGTATATGTATGTATGTTTATGTATTTTAATCCTCCAATGGCTGACTCCTGGTTCATGTGCCTCATTGCCTTATTGAAACCCAATGATGCAAATTCAGGGAAAAACCCAACAAAACCCTGACACCACGTTGTACCTGTTTTGCGGAGAGGGAAGTCGTCTTTTGAGTCATATGTGCCCAGCATGGGGTGGTGGTACGCTGACATGGCTGTTTGGGGTGGAGAGCTCTGGTCCAAGGAGCTGTGCTGTGTTTTTCTATAAAAAAAAATAAAATACAAAATAAGCAATATGACTTTATAAACCTGTAAGGTAGCTTTATGTATGCTTGCCACGTTCGCTTACACATACGCACACAAGAAAACTTCAATCTCTCGTTCCAAGGTCAACACAGTACATACGGAGAACAATGAGGGAGGAACGGAGAAAGAGACAGAATAGTTGAGACTAGCTTCCTGCCTGACAGCTGTGTGAAGAAACAGATGCAGGATGGAGGGGATATGATGAAGCTTCTTCTCTGATGCCAGTCTTTTAAATTGTTTTATCATCTGCTGCCTTGGCAGAAACGTTAAAGCCTCGTCAAATATTTAAGGAGGAGAGGTGCAATTGTCTTTTCGTCTCTGCCCACTTCAAACATATGCACACACCTCAAAGACAGTCAGCTGTCAATCACTGACAACAAACATTGACAGGAGAAAAAAAAAAAAAGGCTTTTATTCTTTCAACATTTACTCTGTAGTTTGACTCAACCTGGCAACCGGCAAGGAGACTCTGAGCATGTTGATGTTGGTAACGTCTTCACAACATGATATTTACCCTGTTTAACTTTGATAAGAAAAGGCAACCAAGAAATACAAGCTGATATTTGAATGTTCAGAATAAGTTTATAAATATAGAATTATTTCTATTTATTAAATGTATTATATTATAATTAAGTTACATTCAAAGACTCAATAAAAGATGAATGTACAATAACATTTTTTTTTTTTTGTAGCATTTGACATGTTGTTCACATATATGCAGTAAAATCAATTGTTCATAAAAAAAAAAAATAATAATGCAAATTGGGAATATACTAAAATTGCATCAATTAGTGTACAACATACTCCAAACCAAAGGGCTGTGACACTCACCCATACCAGTAGCGTGGGTTGCTGGGCAGACAGTGGTTTAGGTTTCGCTGAGCCAGGGCTTTCTTCTTGTTCAGGACAAACTCCTGAAGTCGCATCTTTACCTCCGTACTGGCAATTGCACCTGACAGAGACAGAGCGGTACAGAGAGAGACAGGGGGAGGACAGTAACCAAAAAGGTAAATATATTTTTTCCAACACAGCCCTGGCTGTTTCTGTCTAATCTGTGACCTTAACTTCAAGAATAATAACAACAGCTCTGAGTTGTGTGTGTGTCTCTTCTCCTCCTCAGGTAGAAACAAATTGTCCAGGGAGGGAAACAGAGTGAGAGGGAATGAGAGAGTGAGGAAAAAAAAATAAAAAAAACGAGTGAGAAGAGAAATGGAGCGGCTGAAAAAAAAGGTGATCTGCGAATTTAAAGAAAAAAGCATAAAATATGACAGTGGGAGACAGAGAATAATCAGATAACAGGTGATGTGTCGAGTTTGAGAGAGAAAACGGTAAATATAGTATGTGACAACAGCTAATATATGCTCCCTAAATCACCCTGCGTGTTGCTGGAAGTGCTGACATCGCGATACGTCCGCTTAGCAAATTGGCTTTTATGAGAGTGCCTTCTATGTAATTTACTTCAGTACTTAACAAAGCTTCCTCTGTTCACAACTCAATGCTCTTTCTGTGGATGTCAAGCTGTAGGTTCACTTTGTCCAGCTGAGAATGGAAATGAGGGAAACGACTGTACTGGCAGAAAATTATAGCTCCAACATAACTATTTAATTTGTTTTAATAAAATAAAAAAAAGTGCTAAAGAGATTAAGCAGCCACTGTCTTTCAGATTGATTGCCATGTTCCTATCAAGACGTAATGACGGCCAAATGGACAAAAATATGACCTACGTTGAAAAGAACCAAAATGTCCTTTAAAAGCAAACAAAAGGATATATTTTCTAGTTTACTTCTAAAAAAAAAACAACAAAAAAAACCAAGAACCAATCATAAAAACGAGGGCATGTGTGCTACTTGAATGTCTTGCTCTCTTAGCCTTTTCTCGGTGGTCTTATTCTGATATTCCCCGTGAGGTCAGGCCGCTCTGACCGCCGGACCATGAGGACAGGTGCTGTGACAGAGGGGCTACGATGGCCGAGTCTCCCTGACGCCTGCTGTGATAATGTGACACGGTGTTTCAGCACAGTTACAGCAGAGTTTTGCAGCATTCAGGAGATGGAGGGTGAATATATATACGAGGGCAAATATGACAGCTTTATTTAGAGCTTGTTGCTTGTCGCCACTGCTGGTTACTTACTCTCTTGTCCCCTTTCCTTGTTTTTGAGCTGCTGCAGTTTGTGTTCCCGCTGCTGCTTCTCCAGCTCCTGTTCATGACGCTGCTGCTCCATCTTCCTCTGATGCTCCAGTAGCTCTTGTTGGTGCTTCAGTGCCAGCAAATCCTGTTGGTGCTGGTTGGAGAGAAAGATAATGATTTAAAGAAAAGGAGGTGTGAGTGTCTACTTACTGTGGCTTAATGTGGAAAAAAACAAAACAAGTGATGTTCAATCCAAGGTCCCCATGTCGAAGACTGAGCAGCAAAATACTGCCACCAGATCGGGTTACACCACCATGCTCGCATCACTTAAGTGTACACATGCTTCCTCCTGTCCTTCACAAGGTGCATTTCTGCTGAGTACAGTCCTGCAGTAGCTTTAGGAGAGGAGAGGATAGGCATCCTGTCCCATCAACTCACCTTGATATGTTCATGCAGCTGGGCTTCATGTTGTCGCGACAGCTGTTCATGCTGCCGCTGGAACTCTGCAATCAGTAGTTGTCTCTGGAGCTGCTGCTTGTGTTTGAGCGACACCAGCTCCTGCTGCAACTGCTGCTCCTGGTGGTCTGTAGGAGGGTTTTAAAGAGTTCATCATCATCATCCACGGCAGCCGGAGTAAAAGGTGTAAAAAGCATGACTTGCAACCACAAGACATGACAATCACAGATTACTTACTTATGATGGGCCCATGGCCTGGCTCTGTAGATGCGGATGTGGGGGCGGGAGGTGTTGGGTGCGGTTGGGGAAGCAGGCCGAAGGGGGTCTGCTGCTGCTGCTGGTGGTGGTGGTGGTGGCGGTGGGGGTGGTGGTCGACTACGCGTAGGTCCATGGGAAGGATGGTTGTGGTGGTGGGGGGAACCTGCGTGGGCAGCGATGCCGTGCTCATGTCAACTGGAAAAGGAGAAGACCAAAACGGGACAGTTGAAAAATTTAAGACTCGAAAGGTTGGACAAAGTTGGCGGATCTTATTATACAAACAACTTTTAAAAAAAGGAAGGCAAACTATGTGCAGCATTGTCTGTTTTTCACAGTGAGACTTCCTATGTGACTATATGGTCGGTGATCCTACTAACAGATTTGTTACTGAGGGTTGCTGAGTTCAACTTGGCAGGAAGAAAACTGAATTCTTACTACAGTGTTGAGTTGGAGATCCTCAACACGGCCATATGCCCAGAGTCTTCAAGGGGAGTTATTAAAGGGAAAAAAAAGAAGAAATTTGGGAGTACACAGAGAAATCACGCAACTTTTTTCTCTGTTTATAGTAAAAAATATATAATTTATCCTTTAATAGCAAGAAAAACAAGTTGAACCAAATTAGACACATGAACATCAGCCGTCTGGACACTCAGCTCTCAGCATTATACTTTATACTTTATTGTGGTCGCTTGTAATGTTGGCGGACTCGTGGCTAAAGTCTGATTTTGAGTTGTACACATTGGATAAGAGCATTAAGAAAACACCAAAAACAATCAAATGTGTCTGTGATTAAGACTAAACTAACTGTATATACCGACTACTGTGTAGTGGAAACACACACACACACACACACACACACACACACGGGTAGAATGATGAAACATGGCATCAGAGAGCAAAAACAATCCCCCTGCAACATGAGTTTTGCAGCAGGGATTTGCTGACACGCATACAGACTCAGTGTGTGTGTGTGTGTGTGTGTGTGTGTGTGTGTAAATGTGTGTGTGCGTGTGTGTTTCAATTACAGTTTGACTTGACTGTGTTCATGCTAGTAGGAAAACATTTTTGCAGTGCAATACTAACAGAGAAAGCACAGAGTTGTGTTTGATGTTGATGGAGATGGATTCCCGGTGTCGTCATCGTATGCCAAAAAATCTACACAAACCCTGTAAGTGCCCTCAAACACACAGGTTTAGTATCCTAAAACAAAAAAAAAAACACAAGTATCCCACAAGTATGACGCAGAAGCCCCACAGTTCAACAGTCATATGCCTAAACTGTATAAATCACATGGCCGACACACAAAAATAAACCACTGTTTGTTACAATCCTTATATTTCTGTAAATCTGCAACATTTATTCTGCTTCATCTGAATAATCCAGTGAAGTAGTGCACACCTGCATGACACACGGATACTAAGAGCGAACGTGCAAAAACAACATCCCCACATCAACATGATGGACGTACATAGTGTTAGTGCAATCAGATTATTTCTCCAGAACAAGCAAACGATATCGCATCTCGTGCATAAACTGTAGTTGTAACCCGACTACAAAAGGAGGGTGAATCAAAAAAAAAAAGC
Source organism: Pampus argenteus (assembly GCA_036937835.1). NCBI lineage: Eukaryota > Metazoa > Chordata > Actinopteri > Scombriformes > Stromateidae > Pampus > Pampus argenteus. The sequence goes on along the minus strand of CM072872.1, from coordinate 4,749,344 downwards.
AAATAAACTCTTTGCCAACTTTAAAGCCTTGAGGTGTCACTGAAAATGTTGAGCTGTGATCAAACGCTGCCAGCACGCCAACTGTATTTATTCAGGTAACTGTAGTTTCTTTTAAAAAAAAATAAGATACAATATGAGTTTATTTTAGGCTGTATACAGTACCAGTCAAAGGTTTGGACACTTTCTCTGCACACTTTGGGGAGGTGCATCCAAACCTAAAATGAATCTAACACAAAACAAAAAGAAAATGTGCATTTTTTTAGTCTTCATGACAGTATCTTCAAGTATCTGCAACCACATAACTCCTGGATTTCTGTGCTTGTTATGTGAACCCCAGATCGAAACCTCCTGTGTATCGTTCAGTTTCTCCTGATCGATATCTGCTCCGTAGAGAACCACTTCACACACCGTGCCAAGCCCTCTGCCAGTCATCGATACCCTGAAAACCAGCGGAGAGCATCTCCCACCTATCGTGGATGGTCCTGGCATCCCCGGTGACCAATGAGATGGAGGCGATGGAGTTGCAGTTTACTTGCTGAGATAGCCAATGACATCTTTGGTACTGGGCAGGTTTTTCAGTGCGGGAGGAAACTTGACACCACCCGACGGGACAGCGGGGAGAGATGAAAGGGTGTGGCCGGGCCAGACATGCTGGTGCTTCGGTGGTGTGTTTGTAACCGTGTTACTATACTTGAAAGGGTGCGTTGGAGATCTGGACGTCAGGAGGAATTATTTAATGTTTGTGCTATGCTTAATTAAGCAAATGTGGGGACTGATTTATAAAGTTTGCATGCTGTGTTCATAATAAGGGGATACGCTGTGTGTACATGTGTGTTCCTGAACTTTTGACGTATGTTTGTCACTTCCAGATTAACAATCCAATAGAAAAAGAGCCAGAAGATTGCCAGTCTTGCTCTGAACAGTCATCTGTATTTTCCAAACAACGCTGGCAAACTATTAGCCTGCTACCTCTCACATTCACTGTAAACTCATTCATTCACACACACATGCCCGTTAATTGTTGCATGTACACACATATTTACTAATCAGTAAACATCCAAGGTCAAACAAACAAAACCTTTTGTTGTGGCATCAAGCAGGTCAGTGCACTTCAATCGGAGTGCCACACCGCTAGCCCCGCGGCACCAAACATGCATGGAGTGTCACCTCAATTAACGCCTTTTCAGCTGCATATTTTCCCATACGGACTTACATCAGCAAGCCTCGGACGCAAAGCCCTCCCATCCCAATTTCCTCTAAATTGGGCTCTGGCTGGCCTTTGGCTGTTTGTTTACATAGAGCCTGACAAAAGGGCTCCCACTTCCAAAACTACTAAATAAATAAATAAATAAAAAGTACACATTCTGCTTCTACACTTCGTCACTTGTAGATTTAAAAAAAAAAACAAAAAAAAAACTGTATGATAAATAAAAAAAGATATGGATAAGGATTCATCACTGTATCCACCTTGGTGCAATCAGACAGGAGCCTTGAATATATTTTAACAGGCACAACAAAATGAAAAAAAAATGTTTTTCTATACTTGTAATGTACCGTATTTTGTTCCCATGTGCAGTATGATGTACATATGTTGTGTTTTATTTTTTCTTATGAAAATATAAATGTAAGCTCTATATGTGTATGTATGAAGAAAACAGCAACCAAGCTTCTCCTTAGAAGCTGAATCTTAATAACTGGCAGAAAAAAGGCCACTTTTCCTTCCTAGCCGAGAGACTAAGCAGAGGAGACACTGAGAGACGGAGGCGGTGTAATCACTGTTCAATCACTCCTCAGAGGCTAACCACACATCAACACCGCACAGGGCAACAGATGGTGTCCCATTGTGATGTTAGCTAGACAAAGCTAAATACAAAGCTAAATTTAGGAGCTTGAACCTTTTGATAACCTTGATGTATTTATGTGTCAACACTGCAGCACAGTTTCAAAAAAAACTCCTCATTTATCTTTCAGTTCAGACTGTCTGAAGAAGGTTGTTTAAGCTCCTGTCTCTTTAAGACCCACAGATGAGCCCTCTCTGCTCTGATTGGTCAGCTTGTAGGAGCTGTGTCTCGGCCTTCGGCCACTTGGGAGGCTGCGTAACAAACAACAAATCTATAATAGTAGGATTACGCTACTTTTTCTCGTTATGTTACAAAAGAAGTATTTAGAGAAGAATGAAGCCCTGGATTTTGACTTGCAGGGAGTTTAATGTAGATAACCAGAAAGGTTTGATGGCACACAGGAAACACAACTGACTGACAGATTCGTGGTCAGGCTGACATGGCTCTGTTGAAGTTGTACCATAACAGCTCTCTGAATAACAGTCCTAGGAAGCATGTTTACTTTAAACAAAGCTTTGTGGACGGCGGCAGACAAACAGGGTGACATGCAGAGCCCAGCGACGGGGGGCAGACACCTGTGAAGTAATTAGCCCAGCTTACACGGATGTCACTCTGTGAATGTGGCATGAGGTTATGGTGCTGAGCCAACAGGAGGAGAGATGGTTGGATGGACTGGATGGATGGAGAGATGGACTCGATTATACAAACATTCCTGCTGCAACGATGGGCCCAGCAACTCACAATACAGGCTGACATTTAAGTGTCATTCATATCAGTTATTTTTATACGAATAAGAGACAAACTGCGCAAAATAAAATCCTCATTTTGTTCCATTATCATCACGTGAAAAACTTTAAGTCACTAAGTGAGAACCATGTTTTTCTCTGACACATGATGCATCCAGCAGGCTCTAAATGTTGATCTTCAGCAGCATTAAAGCCATGAAAGGCGGAAGCGAGATAATCTCTGTTGATTCCAGACGGGAAACTGTGTTTACTTTGTGAGCGTTGCGAGGTTTCCCCACTACAGGCATGATGATAATGATGATGATAAAGATGATGATGATGATGTTGTGAAATCTGTCATAAACGCGGCTGGTGAAATGTCAGCCTGCGTCTTCGCTTCTCTCTCTCTTTCTCTTCTTTATTCATCCATCACTCACTGTGTCCCTGTCTGCCCTTCCCTCCCTCTCCTCATCCCTCTCTCCCGTGAGCAGGGTAAGATCATGGACCCCGGTTATTTATAGAGCAGGATTCCCGAGGGGGCTCCTCGCCCCACCGGGCATCCGTGCACTCAGACAAAACCCCCGTGCATGTTTATTCACAGTTTATCAGGAACTGAGTGTGCAAATCTCAACATAATGTTTGTGATAGAAACAAAGCCACATGCGGTGACTGGAAGGCGTGCAGATTAAGAATTAATAAGTCATCCTTCACATAATGTTTCCCAAGTTGAGTCTCACAGACACAGGTGCTAGCGGAGGAGGGAGGCAAACGCCATGGTGACTGGTGGGGTTGTGGTCAGCGGTTGGTTGGACAGGGAAGGAGGGGCGGGGCTAGATAAAGAAAAGGACCAATGATGGTAGTCAAGTGATTCAACGCATGGCCTGCATGTGCAGCTCAGTGTTGTACTGTCTGGGATATATGTGTTGATATATGTCATACTGTATGTTCCTGGGATGTGGTGGCTGGTTGTACTGCATGTCGCCACCTTTTTATTTTCTCTTTTTTTTGGGGAGTTGGCAGGTAGTCGATAGCTAGTTAGTTCCTGCAGGCAGAGTTCACTTAAAGAAAATCCAAAGAAAATAATTAGGTGGTATTTAAAGATAGTGAGCTCTCAGGTGAGTATACAAAGGGCTGCAATTAATGTTATTAATCTATTATCTATTAATCTGTTTTTACTTTCTCAATTAAGTGATTAGTCGTTAAAATGTCTTTAAAATGTCAGAAATGGTGAAATCGACGTTTCCCAAAGCCGAAGATTCAACCTGAAATTGTCTTGTTTTGATTTGTTTTGATGCTAAAACTTCTTCCACTCTATCACAGCTTTGTGATTGTGAAGCTTATCTGTCGTCCTGGGATACAGACATACAACAACAGACACCAACAACTAAACCAAGACAGAGACATGATGAGCCACATGGTGACACTGCATGAACACCGACAAAAATGCAAACTAAACTCCATGATGCAACAGATCAAAAATGTAATCTAGCACAGATATCTAATCCAGAACAAAGCTTTTACTCTACTGTAACCTCAAGTACTTCTTCCCAATAGTTTGATCAGAGGATGAAACAGCTTTATGTACTTTTTTCCCCCGGTAAAAAGCAAAGCATTTTGTTGAGCAATGAACAGACACACACACACACACACACACACACGCATGTACACAATAAGATGTGGGAGGGGGGGGGGAGACGCAGCCACTGCCATCTGCTCCATTCAGTTAAATGCTGCGCTGAGTGCTGCTGAGCGAGAGTCTCCATACATCAGTACCATTCAATAAACACTGTCACTACTCAAAGCCACACACACACACACACACACACACACACAATGAACATGTACACACACACACACACACTCCTCATGTAAACATGTATGCTCATTAACATATCTAAATGAGTGAGTAGTGATCACACACATTAACTCAACGCACACACTACTGTGTACAAACAGCATCAAATCATCCTTTACACAACCAAAAACAAGATAGCATAACAACAAGAGCTCTTACCCATCAGTCGTACCTTGCTGTCCGGCTGTTGCGTGTTTGTCTGTGTGTGTGTGTGTGTGTAGTGTACAGTATCTTGAGAAAAGACAGAGAGAGATATTAAGTGTGTGTTTGTAGCTAAAAAGTGCAACTCTGAGCTCAGAGCTTTAAAGTCGGCTGCAGTGAGAAACACAGCAGCAGTGAGAACAGACTTCTCTCCCTCCCCGTCTTTCACACTCTCCGTCTCTAACCGCTTCTCTCTGTTTCTCTCACTGACGCGCTTTGGTCTGCCCTCCGGCTGCCACTCTCGCTCCCTCCCTCTGCTCCTCTGGTCCCCTCCCACTCGCTCCCCCTCTCTCTCCCTCTCTCTCTCTCTCAGTGACATCACAGGGCAGTCTCAGGCATGTCGAGCATTTCATGGGAGTCTCTCACTTTCTGCCTCCTAACTCACCGATCAGTGCAGAGGCAGCGTGTCAGATTGTGACCACAGACTCATTTGGCTAAACAAACATTGTGCTTTTATCCACCTCCCTTTTTTAAATTCTTGGACTAAATAGAGTTAAATGTTGTGCTTGCTCATATATCTTGATGTGAGTTACTTGTTGCACACACACACACACACACACGGCTATCTGAAGCCCTCCTACACACCAGCAGCCCAACAGCAAAGACAGTTGTTGTGATAATGGCTTTTGTCTCTGCCCACTGCAAACACAACAGTTGCTTGGTATCCAACTTCAGTGCTTTTTGAGAAGCAAATGTTAGTTAGTTTTAGGGAATCTTTCTTATATTTTTTAAACAGATTTAAGTATTAACTTGGCATATTCTGTGAGTGAAGAACAGCTGCATATAAAAGGTGTATATATTACACTTTATATTACACAGGAGCGTTATAAACATATCTGGGGAGCTGAAGAAGAAGAAGAAAATGGTTATTTCTGGAAAGGAAATGCGAACGATAATAAATGTTGGAGGCTTGAGACGTGCATTACAGATGACAACCAATTAGGGCAGTTAAAGGACTCGCATATCGAGGGCCAGCAGAGCCAAATAATGACAATATGACACCTGACATATGTCTAACTGTCATATCAATGGACAGTTTGATACTCAGCCAGCGGGAGTAAATAGAAACAGGGACTCGCTGCTGTATGAATACTTGGTGTTGGCTCAGTGTGTCTGAAAAGTCATTTCAGTTAAGTTAAAATATGACAAAATACTGCGAAGAGAAGCAAAAATATTGTTCTTTTTTTTCCCCCTTTTTTTTGGGGGGAGGACAATTACACCATTTGCATGACCATAGGCGTGTCAGGTCTTTAAAGATGATGAAACAGACTGATTCATACTTACTAAGGTAAGGTAAGGTAAGGTAAGGTAAGGTAAGGTAAGGTAAGCCATTTATTTTTACTTTCAGTTTTTGTGAGACATTTCGTGAGAAATATTTCGGACTGCATGAGACACAGCGTTATCATCTTTTCTCTCACTGCTGCCACGGGAATAGTTTAATGCACATGTAGAAATAGAGATTGTAGAGATTTCTCCTCGTTACATACCTCAGTTAAGGCCAAAAAAAACAACCTATAGTAACGTAACGCCAGGAGCAGTGGTCCAGTTCAGATGACGTCTATATAAGGAGACGAAGGTTGCCTAACTTTCATTAATATTCATCATTATTGTGATAATGATGTTTTAGGGTTCAGGAGGTTTCTGGAGGTTTTTGCATGGTCAAACGACCTATGTGGTCGTTTAATTTGGTTGACTTGTTGCAGTTAAAGATACCGGGTTGCTGGAGTACATGGTGTTTACAAAAATCTGCCTACCTCAGACACCCGATAATAATCAGATTATTCAAGTGCACGTAAACACAGTAATCGTTTGCACACATCTCCTCATCTAATCTGTGTTGTGTGTGTATTTATGCGTACATGTGTGCGTCCAGGTGTGTGTGTGTGTGTGTGTGTGTGTGTGGGGTGGTCTGCGTCTGCATGTGGTTTACCAGCTATTTTTGAAGTTCAGCACAGAATCCAGGAAGCAAAGTTTTGTTTGATCAGACAACACACCCACACACCTGGCCGCGATAAAAACTCTGTATTATCAGCTCGCATTGTGTGGCGATTGACGTCAAAGGCTTAGCTAAGCTTCATGCAGCTATGACACTGATAACAGTTAATGTTACTAAGCCCGAACCACAGTAGCACACACACACAGACACACACACATGGACACTTCTTCATTTTTAGCACAGAGAGAGAATCACCATCCAGGAGTTTGCTGCAGAAGAACGACGCATGAACTCTGAGGTACATGAGATTAGGTAGCGAGTAACACGGTCAAAGATCAGCTGCAGTGAGTCAGCAGCTTGTCAAACAAAAAAAAAAGAACAGAGGGAAGTACGACTTTGGCCATGTCATAGTACCCAGGAAAATCATGACGGTAAAGATCCACCAGATTGGTAGAGGCACTGATATTGACCTTATTAAGCTGATATATCGTCCACAACATGGCCAACCCACATTAATGAGTTCCATGTAGTCATGGATGCAAATTTTAAATGTGAGCACTGGTATCTAAAAGAAAAGACGGTGGATCGGTGCACAAAATTGCATATCATGCAAGCAATGAAAGTGAATTTCTTTAAACCAGACTGCCAACAGTATTCTGTAATACATGGTTAAAATGTTTTGCTTTGGATTTGTGGTGATTGCATTTGTTTTATTAGCTGCTGTTTACATTTGTTTTATTAGCATCCAGCTCGAGTGATTTCATCATCAGCCTGTTCACAGCAACAAGCACGCCAACTACACTACAAGTACACAGACGCTTGTATGTAGTATGTACAGAAACGCCAGGAGTATAACTGTGACGTGATGTGTGAACATCTTATTAAACCTTGTGAATGAAAGCGTGTGTGTGTGTGTGAAAACTTGTGTACAGGGTGGTTGGTGTGCGTGTGTGTGTGTGACCTTAAGAGAAGGAAATGAACGTCTATGTGAAAGAAGGCTCGTGCAGTTATTTGTAACGGCCCGTGAGAGAAGCAGACAAGGCGATAAGTGAGCATATCCGAGATAAATAACTCGCGCAGCTATCTGCCTCAGAGTCAGCGTGCGCGTGCGTTAAATAATGCATGTGGCATAATGATTGCGAGGCATGCTGAGGTACACAGTGTGGCAGCCAGGCAGACAGGACTGATGAATAAGTAATGGACGGCGTCCGCCTCGTAATGTACAAACACACACACACACACACGCACGCATGCACGCACACAAGCATGCATGCAAACCATAACCACAAGCTAGCTGATGCTCAGGAGGGGGGGAGGGGGGGAGACAGTAGCTTTTATTTTTGAATCTTCTTATGCTCTTGTTTTCCCCTCCTCTCCATGGCGACAGAGGGATGGTGGGTTGCTTTTTTCATCCATCTCCCCTGAGACCCACAGACCCGACTCCAAATATATGAGATACTGTGTCATTTATTATTGATTTGGGTTATTTATAATACACACTCACACTCTCTCTCTCTCTCTCTCTCTCTGCAACCCCCACCACCCACCTCTCTCTGCACACTGTCCCATTGATTAATACCACAGAGAATCTCAAAATACAAATGCTAAATTTGAAACTTTCATTCAAAACAATCTTTTTTTTCCCTCTTTGTCAAATAATAAACACAGACAGGCATTGCAATGAATTTTCTAATGGCAATATGAGCATTTTATGTTTTCATTTAATTATATAAAACACAATAACATTATCTGACAAACGCTGTGATAAACACAGTTTTTAATAATCAAAACAGATACATACGTCTCCACAAAGATTAACCGAACGAGGTGTGTTTAAAATAAGTATAGATATGCAGCAATGAATGTTGCCTTGTGTTTGTTTATTTCTGTCTGGTTGTGTTTACTGTGTATTGCACGTCATGTTTACAAAATAAACAGGAAGTGACAGGAATCAATGACGTAGCTGTAAAACCTGTCGCCTGTTTTATCACACATCCACACGCAGGTTTGGTGCATGGATAATTTAACTGTACGGTAGAGAAACGCCAACAGTATCACATGATGTAGACGTTATAACCAAGCTGCCGTCCTGTAAACATTCTTTAATAATACGATTGTTTATTATGATAATATCCACACCGATTTCTTTCTGGTTCAAATATGTTTCCAGAAAATCAAATATATCGCAGTATATAAGGTGATAGAAGAGTTGAACATTATTTATTTAGGGTATACAAGTACCTGATTTGAACCTTGAACAGGCATTTCAAAACAAAAACAAAAACAACAAAAAAAAAAACACACAAACATCGCTTCTGCATGGAAGAATAACAAACACCAAACTGCAGATGCTTTTCATTTGTTCTATTGCATACCTGACTAAAAATAATTTGGTGTTGAATCATGCTCTACAACCTACAGCAACACACACACACACACACACACACCCAAAGGAGTTCACACAACCTTCAAGTTTGCTTGAGGATGCCAGTCTGATATATATCTGAAGTAACAAGCTGTACAATAACAAGCATAAACTCCTAACTGTTCTGAGGAAGACCTCAAAACATCCAAAGCTTCAAAAACAGCTTCTTAAAAAAAAAAACCAGACGAGTTAAGAGAGGTGCCTCGCGCTCCCGGGTGCATCGGGGAGCTCCATTCATTCATATTTTACGCCCTCTCCTTCCGTCTCAATGGTAATGCCTTCCCCAGTCTGCGCCGAGCTCGCAGCAGACAGAGAGCCATTAGCAGTCGGCGATGCTAAACTGAACTTATGAAAGATGTCATCTCACCACACTTCTCCCTGTGCACTTAAAAATCACATGGGTCACATGAATGCCCCCGTGCACTACCCCGCAGCCTCTTTATGGACGCAGTGTAGATTATAAGAACCTGCCTAAAAATGGGTCATCAATATTTCCTGTGGATGTAAACAGACGAGATGGGACGACGGCGCAGCCTGTAAAAGATGGTCTCAGATATAAATAGAGCGTTGCATCAAAAGCAAAGATGGATGCAGGTATTTCAAAGTAGTGGGAAAAAAATAATCCAATAATGATACACAGCATCACTGGCATTTCCTTTAAACTTTAAACAGCTGTCTGCGTTTGATGGGATATCTAAAATATGCTGGTTTGTTTATTTAGTTCATCAGTAATTGAAGCAGGAGTCTATTCTTGACTTTAAAACTTATTTCCCCAGTTATGCAAATATCCGATTCTCTTCTCAGTGACTTCTTTGAAAGTTCACCCCACTTACAAAAACAAGTACGGTACGGTCTATTTCTTCTCTTAAATGAGTTTGTGGTAAAAATATAGTCTTTCACTGACGGCCATGCTGTAGCCATTAGGCTGTGGGCTTGGCTGTAATGAACTCCTCTTCCCGGACGGGGGAAGGCTAGCCTCTGGTCATGGTGGTGTTGTTGGCCTGAGGTCTAGCAAAAACCCCCTTTGTGATCGCAAAGGAAAGGTCTGAACCTTGGAGTGGTCATCCATAATAGATGGAGGACTCTTCTGGATCCATGTGGTTCTGCTAGGGCTTTTTAAAAGCCTTTACAAAACACACCTCTGCATTAACAAGTGAGTTTAAAAGGAAGTGAAAGGGCAAAGCATGCTTGGAGTCAAATGTAGGTAATATCCATCAGCTTTTACATCTGCACATAAACAGTCCCACTGTGCAATATGCAGATGCCTAACATCAATACGCATTGTAGAAAATACAGCTCCATCTTTCATGCGGTACTCTATTTTAGCTATAATGAGAATTATAAACAACTCAGAGAACTGATAGTATCACCTGTTGGTGTAACACAGCAGATAGTGAAGCTTCAATCTGCCAGTGAGGATATATCAAAACTAAGCAAACTGAAAACTGCAGACATCGGTAGTTACAGTAGTTTATAGTCTGGTTGGAGTATTTTAGTGTAGCAGAAGGTTACTCCGTCCTCCCACATGATATGGCAATGGATATTTGGACTAATTACTGGGACATATGGCCCAGTCACACCAGTATCAATTACTTTCAATAGAATAGCTGGAATAGGTGGATTTGCTTGAGGAGGTAAAGTAAATCAGCTTCAGATGTAATCAAATTTAACACGCAAATTTTACGCCGTTGATAAATTGCAAGAAAAGAAATTAATGGCATATTATTATTTATCTCTTATTTATTGGTTAATGGTCAAGAGGACAAGCTTACGGCCCCTTTCTGGTATGAACAGGTGCATAGAAATATTACAAAAGCCTGTGTTATTTTTATTTTTATGAATTTTTATTCTTACCGTCATAGATTTTGATTGCCACTGCTTTATGCAGATATTACTATGCTAACTTGTATCCTATAGGCTGATTACTGTGAGTAAAAAGACCAAAATGTATTAAATGTTGGATACACAAACACAAGATATAGTGTGACGCATAACATTTATTTATCTCGCTTCTTTCTGTCCGTCTTTCTGAACTGTATGAGAGCAAAAAAGATACGTATTGACAAAATGTAATCTCGCTCTCCAGATGTCAAGGTCTTCAAAAGCTGAGCCAGCCAACTAACCAACATAGCGACACACACTGGATTATATGTAAAATTCATGACATGGTAAAATCATTCTCCGTCCCACAACATATACACAAAGACAAACTCTCTCTCACACACACACACACACACACACACACACACACACACACACACACACACACACACACACACACACACACACACACTGTCCAACCTGCTGGAGCTGTCAGGATAATGGCACTGATGCAGACAAAGTAGGTTAAGGCATTGCCTGCTCTGCTGGAAGACAAAAACAAGTCTGGCTCTGAGTACTCTCACATACTTTCTTAGACGTGAATGTGAAGAGTCTGTGTGTGTGTGTGTGTGTGTGTGTGTGTGTGTGTGTGTGTAACGAGGTTGACATGAAGGCCACAACCTCAGGCTACGTCTGTAGTTATAATTAGGTACTGGTACACTATCTTGTCTTCCCTTTATAACTCCAATCTTTCTCTCTGCTGTAATCCTATTGCTTCAGTATATTGTAAATGTTGCTGGCTTTCATATTGCAGGTAAATTATTCTTAAGTGGAAGAGAAATAGAAAGATGCATTTAAGGAGAGAAGAAGAGATGATATTTCAGTTCATCGGAAGTTCAAGAGAACCATTTGGAAACGATGCCTTTGACATGGTCGTTAGTGTGTGTGTGTGTGTGAGAGAGCAGAAAAGAAGCAGCTGCCCACCGACTTCAGCCTACACCAAATTGGCACCAGGCAGGGGAATTGATGCCAGGTCAGGGAGTGTGTGGGGGTAGTAGGGGGGAGAGGTTTGGGGGCCCATCTGGGGAACTGGCACCCGGGTCTGAGGGCGGAGTGGGCTCAAAACAAGTTGTCTCGTCTTGGAAAGGTGGTGAAGTGCTGCAGGTGCTGATCAATGTCGGGGGCGAGGTTACAATCTTTTGAATCCTGAATTAGGACTACAATCTGACAGCAGGGTAAAGACTTAATGAATATACTTAATAATAATAATGCATTAATTACGTTGCAACATGAGAACTTGTTGCGGCTTCTAAGATTGAAATTATTCGTTCGCAAGTCAAGAATTTGACACATTTTTTTTTTCTACTCCACCATGATTCAAAAGTAACTGAATGTTTTGACTCACCATAGATACTACTTTATCCTGGGAAGGGGGAGTTTTTCTGCCCCGTGAGAGTTTGTGCATCAACTGCAGTAAAAGCAAGAATAGTGGGGATGGGAAGCTGTGTACAGAAAAGAAAAAAAACGGAAAAAAAACAGAGAAGCAGATGACAAGTGAGTGAAAATAAGGCTGTTACAGAAGTGAATGATCTGCCGACCCCCCTCGTCTATGATGTGTTCTTTTATATTAACAAGGGAAGAGCGTAACACAAAAACACATATTTTACAATGTCAGATTTAAGGTCAAGCATTGAGTCACACACACACACACACACACACACACACATCCACAAAGCTCTGTGTTCTAGTGAGTAGGGGAAGAGGCAGCAGGAGCCTGGCTGACAGACAAGTGTCTTTTTCATGCGGTCATGGTGACCTACAGACGGGGTGTCCTCTGGAACACACCAGAGATTCAAAGCCAGGCGGAAATAGTGGAGAATCACAGCAGACAGTGTTCTCACACTTCTCTCTCTCCTCCCAAAAAGGTGCCGACGGTTAATCGCTTTTTTTTTTTGTTTTTTTTGTTTTTTTATAAGTCACGAGAGAATCCAGAAATAAGTAATTCACTAAATGTGCTGCATCCTTGAAAGCGTCAGAGCTGCGAGTGTTGTGAAAGTGCTGAACCAATCAAAAGTAGATTTTTTTTAAACTAATGTTTTGTTTTGTTTTTAAAGAGACACTATTTTTGCTGGTACGCCTACTCGCTCATTTAAATATCTAATCGGGCCAATTATGTGGGAGCAGCTCAGTGAAGAAACGGTCAAAAGTTCAAGTTGTTGTTAAAACTAAAACATTCAAATTGGAAAGAAATGTGACTTAATGATTTTGTCAAAATGAACAAGGAAATCCTCTCATATTTCATTTCTATCTGTGTCATATATCTCTAATATTTTGGTTAAATCCATCCATTCAATACAAGTAAAAACCAAAACCAAAAGCCTTAGGATAAGTTGTTCTAGTTTGAAAACAGACTTGGAAAAAGTGGATCTATCCTTTAATACCAACATAGGGATGTTTACATAGAGCAGCCGACTACAGGTTTGCTAACCATGTGCATCCATTTATGAGAACAGCCCACACATCATCTGTGTCATTTCAAGCTGGTTCCACAAAGAATAAATTCAGCGAACTTCACTGACCTCCAGTTATCAGATTTCATCTTTTTGGATAAAATGGAACAGAAAATTAATCTGCAACTATTTTGATAATCAAATAGTTGTTGTTTTTCCAAGCAAAAAAATGCCAAATATCCTCTGGTTTTATCTTCTCTAATGTGAAGACTTCTCTTGATATGTGACGGAAAACAAAAAAACAACTGAAGACTCTGACTCAGACTCTGAGAAATTGTGAATGCAATTGTTTTTCATTTTTACAGACCAAAGGATTCACTGAGAAAACAAATCAGCAGAATAATTGAAGATAACTAAAAAAAAAAAGAATAATAATCGTTGGCCGCGGCCCCCATGTGAAGCTGACAAATCTGATGTGAAATGTCGACATGGACCAGACTTCTCTCAGGAATGTTTCTAGCACCGTGCCACAAAGGATTCAAGCTGTTCCAGGGACAAAGGGAGGTCCCAACCAGTACGGGAAAAGGTCAACCTAATAAAAGTGGACAGAGTGTGTAGCCAGATTCAGATTCACTTTTTATTGTCCTCTAAGTAACACTTAAATCTGGGTATAAACAAACAAAAAACATCACAACACTCAAGCTACATTGTGCCCAGGCTATTTAAGGCAGTGACAGCTGAGGGCTCAAAACTCCTCCCAAAGCGTGTTGTTTTTGCAGAGCGGTTGTCAGTGTCTGCGGCCAGATGGGAGCAGGGTGAAGCGTGGGTGGAGGGGGGGGCGGCTATGATCAGTGCTCTGCGAGCGTGGCGGCGGTGTCGATGAGGGTTTGGCAGGTTTGGAGTGGAGAGGCCAATTATTTTAGAAGATACGTTTTAAAAGGTATGATTTTCTTGTTTCTATTGGTGAAGGTGAGCATTTAATAACACGTCAGTACGGAGCTACTGGCTGGACGTTGGTGGAAGTAGGGCAATGACGGGGTAGTGAGTGTATTGAGGGTGTCAAATGATGAGCTCCTGGGAGGAGGAGGAGGAGGAGGAGGAGGAGGTGATTGTTTGGTAGTGCTGTACGGCTGTGTCCAGCTGTAGATTAAAATGGAAATACAAATCACACACTGAGAAATGATAAAAGAGGAGTTAAGAGGTGGTGGGGTGTGTGTGTGTGTGTGTGTGTGTGTGTGTGTGTGAGAGAGTGAATGAGATGATATGAGTCCAAAAATATGTTTCTCTCCACTTTCCGTGATTTCCTTTCCAGAGTTTTGAAATGGTAATGAGCCTACTGATATTTGCATAATGTGCCTTTTTCCTCACCCCTCTTTTTCTACTTATCCAAGCACTCTTCTCCTCAAATTACCGTTCTCCTCCAATCTCTCTGTCTCTCCCTCTTTTACCATCTCCACCTCTACTTCTATTCATCCCATTTATTCTATACCTCTTCCCTCTTCCCTCTCTGTCAGGTTCTTAAGTGCTCATAGATAATTGAAAAGTCTAAATAAAGAATACGCTGTTCAGCTGGAAGACAGTAGCCGGCCAACAGGTCTGCCACTTCCTGTGTGAACAACTCTTCATCCTACTCGCACTCGACATGCTGCTGAGCCTTAATGTCAGCACTGTGCAGACAGAAACTTGACATGTGCACAAAGACTTAAGACTAATAGACAAAAAAGATACAATACTGTCATGTTTCTCGACGATTAGCAATGATGCCCTGATGAAAGGGGGGCCGTAACTTCTGTGAGCCACAAAACCACTTCTGGTCTACATAATCTGTCACTTCTGCTCCTTTTCTCTTCCTCTTCTACTTTCCCAACATCTTCTCCCAATTTGTCTTCCTCTCTCTACCCGCCCTCCTTCCTCATTGCTTCTCTCACCTTCCCCTCCTTCCTCCTCACTCCCTGCAGCGTCTGTGCTCTGACAGTTATGTGTGAGTGGAGCGTGGGCTGCTGCTAATTTGTGCAGAGTGGGAGAAAGCTGTTTTGGCTTGGGGAGAAAGAGCCTAGTTTAGCCTATACAGTGGGATTCTCACATACATGCTCGCATACACACACACACACACACACACACACACACACACCTATCTATATACGTTTGTTTAGACTCTATTTTTTGCTTTCTCTCCTAATGTCATGTGCACTCACAGATACAAACAGATGCTCCAGCCCACATTCACATCTAAGTGTGGAAGTGACTCTGAAAGGTGCTGACTTCTGTTCCTCTTACATTACCTCCTCCTGTGCACAATTTAGTCATCCTGATTAATATGCACTAAAATCTGTCTCCATCTTCCACGTCATCCTCCTCCACCTCTCTCTCTTCATCATTTTTTATTTTTTTTTTAAATCTAGTCATTCACTCTGATTGACGCTCGTGCTACTTCTGATCGGAAACTTTTAAAACACACTTTCACACACACAGAGGCTGGTGACTTCTAGGTCACCAGTGCCGGCTGCAGCTGTTGGCATCTCGTCAGGTTCTGTGTTGAAATGGACCTCACAGCACAGGACAAACACAGTGAGTGTGTTACTGTGTGCTCTTGGCACACAGTTAATTAATTCGAACACACCTCATGAATGTGTTAGCATTGTACTGTACTTATTCCAATGCCATTAAATGCTGTTGCCAGGCATTTAAACATTTAGTTATTATAAGGGTTGTACCCATCTCTTCATTTTTCAAAGTGTAATTTGATTAAGCAGTTCAGTCTGATGATTTGACCATTGAAGGACGCCGTGATTGGACTGTGAATGAGATTCAACACGTGACCTGCTAAAGTCTTCTAGATGATTAGGATTTGGCTACACATTGTGGAAATGTGTCCGCAGTTTCTCTGCATGCCAATTATAGGAGAAAAAAAACAAAAAAAACAGTGTGCAATGCCTTGAGGCTGCCATTTGTCCATTATTGTGATGAAAATGTCTTTTACTGACATTTATAATGTAGTGGGGACTGAACAGAACTGATATTCTGTGTAATTTACTACAGCAGAACAACCACCAGAAAAAAAAAACACACTCAGCATATATCTAACATAACATCTGTCACTGACTTTAATATATATCTGTGTTTATCTAATATGTAATTTATGTGATTTGCAAATCTGCTTTAAAAATCCTGAGTTTCATTCAACTTTTTTTATGTTTGTTTGTGTTAAAGTACCCGTGCATGTATGTGTACGTACACACAGTAAATGTTTCTGTAAAGGTCTACTGAACATGCATGCAACCCGCTCATATGACAGCTGTCACATGTTAATCTCTGGTTGTCACTGGCGACGGATGTTGTAATTTGCAATTTTGTCCCATAAACGTCACTTAAAAAAACCACAGAATTACTAAGAACATCACTTCAAAATGATGTTTAGTTTCAGTTTCACTTCTCTCAGTATCGTCTCTCACACACACACACACATTCACACACACACACACACACACACACGCTTTCTCTCTTTCGTCTCATCTGGCACAAATGACTTCATGAGTATCACTGAAATAATTTTTATTTTTCAGGCTCTGAGGGAGGGTCATGTAACGTGTTGAGCCATGAATACCGTATGTTTACATGTGTTATCTGTGTATACATGTGTGTGTGTGTCCGTATACTTGTGTCAATGCTTTAAACACCAAACCAAACATGCTATTAACAGTCTAAGGCTCCAGGTCTCGGCCACCGTATCTGTGACGTCCCTGCTGCATCAGCATATCCTCGTGCCACATGGGACAGACATACCGCGTGTGGGTTGATGACATGCTGATGTAGCGTGATCATCCCACGTTCCTGTTCGACAGGAGCGAGAAGTCCCGACGAAATGTCTCGTTTCACGTGTGCGGCTGGCATGTGAGCGCACACGCTAAAAAAAAGGAGTCAGCCACTGAATAATACATCGCCATGTACTAAAAACAACATGTGGCGTCGGCTAGTGAAAAATTATGACATACTCAAAAGTAAATGATAAGTTTCCTCATAAACAGACAATGACAGAGTGTGTTTGTGAGCCATACGTGAGCCAGCTAAGGCGACCGTGATAACACCAAATCCCCCATTGAGCACTGATGCTCAGCAGTCTCCTGTGGTTCGTTACGCACAAGTAAACCCAAACAAATGAGTGTGTCAATCACGCAGCTCTTCATGAGTGTGTTTGTGAAGGTTTTGAGTAGGTAGGCAACAGAGTCAGTACTGGTATGAACACCACAAACACGTAAAAACAAGAGAAACCTGATCCAATATGCAAGTAAAATCTACAGATTTCATTCTGCTTTCACAAAAATGTAAAGAAATACATATATTTTTATATTATAGTAACTCATCTACACACAGCAATATATTTTCTGGTGTTTTTGCACTGTGCTTATCAGAGATCGCTATCGTCATTTCCTCCGTGCCTTGTAGTCTTTCTGATTACAGCCAACCTGTTACTTCATGTTTAGGACAGAAAATGTACCGTCTTTCATCGACTGTCTTCCGGTTGAATTACTTTTTTTTTGTTAAAAATCGGTTTAAGAGTTTCTAAGTTTTTCAAGTTTCAAACAAACACACTTATGTGATAACGTCGGGTAAGATTACTTCTTAAAAATCAGCGAATAATCGTGAAACTTAATGAGGCTTAATCAATTGTAATGAGATCCATAGTGGCTTCTAGTCCACTGCAGTGTAATCACAGTGCTCGAGATTTATGTCCATTTAGGTTTTAATTAAAGTCACTGATTTAGGTGACGGATGGAAAACCGTTTGCAGAGTCACAACAATAAGACTGGAAAACCACACATCGAAGTCTTACCGAAATTATTGAGTGTAGCTGGTTTAAGAAGCTCCAGAGGCTGCTCTTTGCTGGTCAAGCCACCTGTCAGTGCAAAAGGAAAAGATGGCTTAAATATTAAATAATAATAATATGAAGCAGCTCAGTAGACTGAAACCACCAATCAGCTGCCAGTACAGAAAGGTGAAAGAGAAATACGGAGAAAGACGGAGAAAACAAGAGGATGGGGAGGAATGGGGAATGAGAGCACATGAAAATGACAAAAGCTGAGCAGAGTAATATGATATCTGTTCAACAAAAACAAAAAGGGAGACACAGAGTGAGAGAGAAAGCAAACAGTGCGGCAGTCAAGTTTGTTTTCGAGAGCTGAATGGACTCATCGTTGCCCCTTGTGACTGCTGGGGAAGGAAAACACCCACTACGACTGCGCTTCTCACCAACTCTAAGTACCGGTGGGTGTTTTCTGTCCTCCAGCCTCAGGTGGAAGTAATGAGCCCTAAACCAGAAAACCTATCTGGACATAAAAGGTGAGATTTATGCCTTTCATAAAGTGTTTTCCCAACTGAATTTTTTCAGTTTTACCAAGAGAAAAGTCTTCAAGGATGCGGACTAACTGGTTGGTTTGGCAGATATACGTCTTAACCTGCCTCCGTTGATAAAAAGCAGCTGCTTCAACTGAGCGTCTCTAATGGGAACCATCCAGAAATGTCCCCATGCAGTGATGTGACGGGCTCTGACTCATGTCACAACATCTCATCTCAATTATTTTCATGATTCATAAAAGCTCTGGGATGGGCGTCAAATGTTTCGCTTGAGTTGAAACGCAAACTCGCACCTCAATTTCTTTCCACTGGCTTTATATGCGATCGCTCCACCTCTAAAATTTGCTCTACGTCCTGTCTGAACACAGTCAGAAGCTTATTGACTTTGGTTTCTCCTGTCAATAGTTACATGTTACAGGTAAATAATAAAACATAGTAACACCAACACCACTTAAATTCCTAAAAACATCCTTCCATCTATAAATATCCTTTTATCTCATAAGTGTTCATCAATCTGTACATTTTCGTAAAGTGCATAATCAAAAAATTTGCTCAACTCTGCTTCACGTTCGCCCCACAGCAAATTGAACATGATTTATTTCATTAACTTGCATTATCCGAAGCTCTGGAGGGAACATAAACTGCTCCCATTCAGATAGTATTACAGAAACATGTCTTCTGAATCAGTATTGGAAATGATATGTCATACTGCATTTATGACCGCACCCTTCCACACAAGACATACGGTGGTTTTAAGAGAAATATCAGGAAGTGACACTTTTTATTTTTTTTTAAAGAAACAGTGAAAATGAAACTTTCAGCTTCCGTTTTTAACTCATTTACACCCACATTAATTAACAGGGTGTGGACAACAGCTCTTTAGATACACATACTATGTCCGAATACTTTCTGACTGCATTATACACACAGAGAAAACTATAATTAGCCGGCTGGACTGAATTGTAAGCAGCCCGCTAACATAACATAACAGTGTTTCCCAGGATACCATCATGGAGAAATTGTGGCTTTTTAGTGACACTTCTGGGCTTTTGCTTCGGGTTCATGAGCCACTGTTCTCATGCCCTGTGGTCTTGAATTCAAGCCCTTTTTTGTTGAAGTGAGTTTCTTGCATGCTGCCATATTGCTGCTCCAACCCGCAAACAGCTATGCTAAAAATTATGTAATTATTCAGTTTATCTTTAAGATTGGCAGCTGGTGTGGATGGTGGGGGTCAGTAATCCTGCAATTATCACCACTTTCAGGAAGAAGACTTTCTTAGAGTGACATATTCCAAACTTTGCCTGTACTAGGTGGGTGTAAGCACACACCGGCTGTACGAAAAAAAGCTCAGGAAACCTTTGAAGAGTACGCCTGCGACTGTCTCGTGCAAACACCAGAAATCTGCTTCAGCATCGTCCTATTGTCGGAAATTGTCTTGAGAAGGAAAATGTGAGGAGACCATGTGCTGTGTCACACATGAGCGAGCAGCAGCACATGACAAACCCACAAATACTACAGGATTTTGTTTTTCTGGGTTGCTAGGCGCTATTTTCAGCCCAAGCAGACTGCTCCATGATTAATACATGATGGAAGGAGGGGTCGAATTAAATATTCATATCTTACACGCAAACACACCAAATACATTATTATTGAAATTCATATTCAAGACAAAGTCTGATTCCTTTTATTTCTTTTTGACAAAAAGTGGCTGCTAACACAAAACTATGACAAAAAGAAAACCAGAAAAAAGCAAACAAAAATACATGAGGTAAGTTTTGTATTGTGTGTGTGTGTGTGTGTGTGTGTGTGTGTGTGTGTGTGTCAGGAGGGCGGCAGTGGCAGATGGCAGAAAGACGACACCAGAGCTTGATGAGCAAGAGACAGGCAGCGCAATCTCACACACACACACACACACACACACACACACAGGAAGAGTTGAAAGAGTAAGTGAATATTTTGCATCTTCCCTCTGTTACACTTCATAATGGCCATCACCTTATGACCTTGTTTTTGCTCATTGGCTCCTTTAAAAAGGATTATGCAAGTGCACACAATAATAGACAAAGAGAGCATGAGGCAGTAGTCGGTGCATACATGTGTATATTTATCTGTGCTTGTACAGGAAACATATATCTCATGGATACCAGGCAGGTTTATAGGTTTTCCCACAAATGACGGAGGAGATTATGACCTCTGACGCCTGCAGAGGAAGACGGGGTCAAGGGCTCACCGCTTTAAACACACAGTGATCAGAGACAATCTCCATGGAAACCACAACAAACACGTGCAAAGAGAGTGAGTGAGAGAGAGAAATACACACGAGACAAGTGCTCCTGTTTTTAATACTAGCACTATTAGCACACCTAAGCAGCCTGGATGCTTTTAACAGCGCTTCGGGGAGAAAAAGCAGCTGGCCTCAATACAAGAAGCATTGTTCACATACTGACTACGAGAAGATGAGTTATCCAAATGATCCCATCAACTGGAGTTGAGAATTATATGCAGTATATACGATGTAAACACAGGGTACATCACAGCTATTTTATAGTTCAACAGAGACCACAACTTTAGTCTAATTTCCCCCCACCTTGCTCCTGATTGACTGTCTTCCAGGGCCACAACAGATAGAGCACACGTGTGTACGGCTCACTCTGGAGGAGACGTTATGTGTGTGTGTAACCACGCATTTGCCTGCAAAGTGTTCTTGTCCCTCTTAAAAAAAGCACTTATACACACACACACTGTCCAAACTACGTCACTGTTGCTTCTGAATTTTATCTCGACAACTATTATCTGCAGTTACAGCGGTAACAGATAAAAGTTCAAGAGAGATGAGACGGGGAGGTTCTCTATCTCTTACAGCTCAATATGTGGTCCAAGCCGTGGCTCTGCTTAGTGTTACAGACCGCTTCAATGGAAATGGGTATTTTTAGTTTTGTGGTGCTTTTTGCATCACTCATCTTTAATGAGAACAAAAAGATTGTTGTGCATTATAATGTGTAGAAATATGTTATTATGTAAGTAAGTCATGCCCTGCAGGGTGTTATTTGCGGTGCGGAGATACGTGTATAGCACAGCTACTATGAGGACACTGTTACTATGAGAGTCATGTGGACTCAGGCCATTAATGGTACCGTAATGTGCTGACCTATGTGACCTGTGCCATATGCATGGCCCTCAGCCACAGTTAAACATGCTGTATCTCTCTGGTGACATGTATAAAAAAAAAAAAAAAAAGGAAATCATCTTTGCTTTGAAAAAGTACATTCATGCCCCGAAGCCCAGACAGGAAAGTGATTTGCTGTTTTTACATGTGTCATATCCCATTTGTAAAAGACTAGATGTGTCGACAGACTTCCTTGTGGATAGACATACGTGATCACCACATGGAAAAGGAAGAGATGGAGCGCCAAGTTACTGACGCCTGGCAAGAAGACAAGTTGGCTCCGAGGTTTGCAGGAAGCAGGCTTGCCTGCTTCACTGGATACACACCCGGTGTACAGTGGTGAGGAAAACCCTTCTATGATGCAGGAAACCGTACACAGACAATACACACTCGTGAGCATTCATAACGACACACTCGTACAAAAAAGGCACACTGTACAAATGTGTACGCAAGCTCACACACCTTTACTCCTGACAGACCGCGGAGGTGTCAAGTCACCTTGTTCCAGGCCACCTTTACATCCACCTGAGCGCCAATCGCCACGATACGGTGCCAGCCACGGCAACCTGTCTGGTTCACTACGACTCAGTCTGGTGTATTCTGAGCCCTCACTATCTGCTGCCGTCAACTGTGCCAACTATGCCATCCTGTCTGCTGAGGCTCCACCAAAATTGTCCTTCTGCTACAACCAAACTCTGAGCCAGTCTGAGAGTGTGCCAGCCACGCCAACCTGTCACCGCCACTCTATACCACAAGATAACCTGCTGGGAAGCCAAAATATCAAAGTGAGATATCTATCATGTGATTGAAAACAAAATTAACCACTTTTACAGGTTGCGTGACAGTTTTCGATCATGTGATCTAGTCTTTTAAAATAATTTATTTGCACGATGCTGGTTAGTCACAAGCACCATATAAAAACCAAACCACGACTTCAACACTGGTGAAGGAGTTAATTCAAT
Organism: Pampus argenteus; assembly: GCA_036937835.1. Taxonomy (NCBI): domain Eukaryota; kingdom Metazoa; phylum Chordata; class Actinopteri; order Scombriformes; family Stromateidae; genus Pampus; species Pampus argenteus. The sequence continues at coordinate 4,726,610 of CM072872.1, read as the reverse complement.
GTGCCGTTAAAGCCAGGCAGTAAAATATGTCAGTTAATCTCTACATTTAGAGTCAACAGTAGGATTTAAGGAAGTGGTGAGCTTTAATCATACTAAAAACTTTTATACCATTATGCTAAAGCTAAAAGAGAAAAATGGTATGATTAGTGCCATTGGGTTGATGCCAAATACTATAATTACCACCATTCAAATATTTACTTCAACAAAACACACAGTTCTTCCAAAAGGTGAACAATTATAGCAAACGAATTTTATCTATATTTAAATAATTACACCTGCCGGCAGCGTCGGCCAAGAAGTAGAGCCGAATAATCCTCCCATCAAACACAACGCTACACACACTACGTCACATAAAGATGGAGATAATTTCAGGTTTGTCATATGGATGAAATAAACAAATCTGCAGACTCCTGAACTTATACTTTTCACCATAGTGGTGGAGGGATTTATTTCTCACCACTGCCTTGATAGAAACCACTTGTTGGTGTTGCGGCCATGTTTACCAACTTCTAAGCACTTCCTCTGGGCATTTTAAACCTACAAGATAAACCACAGCCTTTAACTTTGTTTTTACCGCTGGAGCATTTTAGGTTGCTGTGTGTGTGTGTGTGTGTGTGTGTGTGTGTGTACTGCACCATGTTTGCATATGAATGTGTTTGTTTGTGTGGATCCAGTATGTTAACATTCATATACACAATCTATTAGGCCTGGATAATAAGCATTTGAGAAATAATATATCCAAAGTGAACAAGGAAGAGAAAAACTATATCATGAACTGACATAGAAAGACACACACACACAAAAAAATATTACATTTGTTGTCATCAAGTTAAACGTGACAATTTATCACGGTATAGATTTTAGGTCATATGGTCCAACCCCACAATCCATCACTCTCTCACACAATAAGCGTTCAGAAAGGGTGGCCATGTGGTGTGGCAGCAGGCAGGCGACATGAGGCAAGTCCACAGGGAGACAGGAGATCCCTATAAAGACGAAGATGTGTGTGTGTGTGTGTGTGTGTGTGTGAGTGTGTGTGTGTATCATTTCACTGCCAAAACGCCTGAAAGTATACTAAAAAAGACATCTGTAGAGGAGCGGAGGGGTCACTGGGTAGAGAGAAGGGCCTCTCTGTTTGTAAGAGCGTTACACATGTGGACATCACATGGTAGATTCCATTTAGCGGTTACACAATTGGTCACGAATATTGTAATACACACGTATGCAAGTCTACAATATGAGCATTAACATCACTCAGGCAAGTACAAGATCCAGACACATCTGTATTGTATCTGTCTTAATCTGATTTTAAACAGAATACTTCAGCCGTCTATATATTATAGCACAAGTGACTTTTCCTCCAAGACAAACAACATTCACGCTAATCCAAACTTGTAATTCTAGAGGATTCATACGTCCACCACCCATCGTGTGAAAAATTAAGTTCCTGTGAGGACAAGTATCCAAAAGTGTAATATCTCAAGCATCTGTGTTGCTTTGTTGAGTAATTTGACATTGAGAGTGACACCAGATGTGGATTCTGTCGTCCTGTGACTTTTATTTTTGTTGAGCTTTACCTTGAAATGTGAAAAAAGAGAGTGAGTGGACATAACAAGCAAAAGCCTGTAAAACACCAGTGTTAATTACATATTCTGTGTCTCGCTGTCTGTTTTCACAAGGACTGTGTGTGTCAGTGCCGGGAATATGGGTGTGATTCGCAGCATGTACAGTCATGTTGGATCATGGTAAATGTGTGTTTGCAGGCACCAGTGTCAAGGAGCCGTGTGTGTGTGTGTGTGTGTGTGTTGTTCAGGCCTGTGATTAGTTTGTGTCTCTCTGTAGGCAGTTTGTGTACATTTATGTGTGTACAGGGATAAAGATAAAAAGCAATATCTGCTATATGTGTGTATCGCACATGGAAGTGTTTCTTTTTATGGCAATGAAACAAGCTCCCCCCTTTAATCTTTAAAGGTGCAAAACACATTTTCACCTGGTGTCATTTGCATGAGTTTGACCACTGGACCATTTGAGTTTATTTACCCCAGCAGCCACAATACCAACTGTGCATTAGCTGATAGATAGTTAGCAAGAGACGGGCGTGTGTGTGTGTGTGTGTGTTTGAAACTCTTTTCTGCCTTATTTCTCCTCCAGTCTTGTGTACGTTTATTAAGTCCATTCATAAACATGCATATTTTTTGTTCAAACATTTTCCCACTCACGCAGATGTTTACTTTGTTTATCTGTATTTTACTTTATGTTAAGCTAACATTGACGAGTTTTTACTGTGCGTCGTTTAGTTTTCACAGTGGATTTGTTTCATTTGTCATTTATATGTTTGCATTAACACTTCGTATCCCTAGTTTGCTACATAAATAAAGATGCGTCTTTGTTTGTACTAATTATGTTTCACAACTAGGAGATGGAAGAAGCCCATAACAAGCAAACACACACACAGTGTCATGACATATTATTGCTCTATAATGTTGTTATAGTTTAAGCAGGAAAAGATCAACATTTCTGGCCTCTAATAGAGACACACTGAGGAAAATATCTCAATATAAAGCGTAGAGCCGCTAACTATGTTCTTTACCTGTATGCTGGCGCTGATAGGTGTACAACAAACCACTGCTTATAAAAAGGTCAATATGAGCAGCTCTCAACCAAGCTCAGTTTATGATGATTCTCCATAATTTAGGCCCTACAGGTGATTTACAGAGTGATGAGATTCAGTTTATTAAAATAATATGTTGATTAATGCAAGTTTTAGCCTTCTGTGCCCTGAAGACAAACACAACTACGAAGTGATTTTATCCTCACAACCTTTTTTAGTAAATTGAGAAACTGAGGATTGAAAAGAACTAATCTTACATCGAGTGTTGTTTCAGTTCTCGATGGAAACAAAGTGAAAGCAGACTGACGCGAGTCCTGACGTATAAAACAAGCTCCCGCACGTACACCTGCACACAGACGTCAGACTGAAGAGGATACGGTCAAGTATATCAACGAATCCATCTGATATATGTGTGTGGAAAAGTTTTGTCAGTGATGCAGAAACTGTTATGTTGTACAAATAAATATTTCCTCCCCTGTGAGGAAAAACAAACGTGCTAATATTTGCCTGCAGTGATCCAGACTTAATTAATACAGTAAGCAAAAAATGCCCACCCAGAAGAGGTTGTCCCAGTGTACCACAGCCTCAGGTGCTGCTGGCAGGAGGGTGGGGTCAGGGATAGGGCGACACACTTCACACTTCCAAGAATAATGTGTGTGTGTGTGTGTGTGTGTTGTCATCAGTAAAGAGGCAAGAGCCAAATAAATGGTAACTACAGGGTCCCTCATGCTGTTGATTCTGCACTGACAGGGTGGAGACGCGTCACTTTAGACAAATATACTGGTTTGCTGCTTTACTGGAGTTCAATCTGGCCTTTCAGTATGTTTATTTTTACCAGGCTGTGAGGTGCCAACACTGAATGATGACAACAGGCGATATATACGCATGCACAGAAAAGTAAGAGTACCATGAGGCTGCAATTACATTATCACTTTTTAACAATAAAAGACAGTGGAAAAAAAACAAAAGATAAGACATGAGCCCAAAATGTGCAACTAGCGGACTGGACAAAGAACAGATGAATGATCAATTACTGCAGATAGAGGTGTCATATTAGAAAACCTAAGTATTTGGACGTTTAATTTGGAGAAATTAATTTTCGGGGGAAAAAAAACAGTCCTTCTACTACATGACATTACAGGACGTGTAATCATGTAGAAGTGCTGGGAAAGCACTTCATCAGTCTTTTTCTCATAAATCACTTGGTGCCGAAGCAGACTGTCTGTGAGAAGGAAAAGAAATGGCCCCGTAGTGTCTGCCAACTTTTGTTTTGTTTATAACATCTGTCTTCCCATCCACCAGAAAGTGTTAGATCAGTAATTGTCCCTGACTAATATAATGCATCCAGAGGGAGGAAGAAAAAGAGCCAAAGGCATTCCTCCAGTCGATATGGAAGCCTCCGCAAATCCCCCGGTTCCCTCCTGTCTCCGTTTTCAGCACAAATCCTCCCTGTGTGTGTGTGTGTGTGAAACCCCCCTCGCAGCTCACCATCGCTGTCCTTTCTCCTAAATCAACTCTCTCCACACTCATCTCAGCCTTCCACTAAAGCACTATATCTCTGGAGAAGACACCCCGTCCCACTTTTAGCTTGGCTCTGTAACTTGAAAAGATTTGGAATATAAATGAAGGCTACGGTCGAGATAAAGGTGAAGATTTTTTAGATATACTGAACACTGTTGGCCAGTCTGTTCACCACTCTGGTTCATACTGAAATACAGAACAACTATTAGATCCTCTGATTTCTATCTAGAACCACAAGCAGGTCAGAATTTGGCACAATATTTGATATAAACTGAAATGTCTCTACAGCTGTTCGATGGATTTGGTACAGATGTCTATTTCCCCTTAATGATGAATTATAATAACTTGATTTATTTTATTTTCATCAAGCATATGCAAATATTTGTCCAAAACACCAATGAGCCTGTCACATATACATTAAGAAGATATTGATACATATGAGTATTGCAATATTCTGTTTTGTGATACTATATAAGGCAAGTCAAGCTCATCAGGGTTCAGGTAACTACACCCTAATGCATTATTATGAGGGTGTAGTTTGGTAGAAAATAGTTCCTTCATGCTTCAACTGCATTGTATTGGAGTGATGACAGATATCACACCAAAACTATCTGGATGGACAGACAGCACCCTGAGTATGGTGGAAAATATATATATATATTCTTTAATGTTGGGTGAACTGGCCCTTTAAGGTAAAGAGCTCAAGGAATCAACAAGAAACTCACAAGACTGAGTCTTAGTTGAGGTCTGTTTGAAACTGTTGTGAAAACAGTGAGGAACTGCTTGCACATTCTTGAAAGGTGGAACAACAGGTGCAGCACCAGACCAGCGGGTCAGCAGAAATAATCCAAACATATCAGCTTTACAGCACGCCAGAAAAAACCCCTGCAGAAGTGGGCGTAGGTGTCAAATTGTCAAATTTCAAATGATCTACTGCAAAGCAGTTTTTGTAAGTCAGAGTGGAAGAGAAGGAAAGAAAGAAGAGGAGGAGAAATACAGTGGTCTGAAAAGGAGGAGGAGGAGGAGGAGGAGGAGGAATTGGAACTGGAGAGGAAGAGGAAAAATAAGCAGGTAATAAAAAGGATAGAAAATAATAGGGCTGGTTAAAGTGAAAGAACAGAGAGAATTAGTACAGCACTGAAAAGTAGCAGAAACTATAAAAGATGAATACGAACCAGAACATTTATTATACAATAAGCCAGTGCATTCCCAGTAATTAGGAAGGAATTTCTTACATGTGGCTCTCTCTGACGTCAATCCTGTACCTTCCCAGAGTTTGCTTTCTCTTCCCCGGCGCTGTGAATGTTTAGCGTAAGGCTACTTTTGGCAAAGCTCCTGGACTTAGGTGCTTGGAGAGGTTTAGAGGGGAGGGTGGGGTATTTTCTTTTTTTTTCATTGCTTGTTTTAAAAGCAAGCTAGGATGAGCATGGTAGCCTCAGTTCAAGTATTTGACTCTCCTCTGCTTCTGTACTGTGATTTCGGCTGAAAAAAACTAAATGTTTTGGGTCAGTGGGAGCTGCACGGTACAGCAAACATCTGACACAGGTCATGTTAAGTGCTCACTGCCTTTAATAAAAGCTTATAGAAAGCAACAATCCTCTCGGAGCCCTCTGAAAATCACTCTGTCAGGTCACTCTGCTGTCACCCTGTTTTATGTGTATGATTCACATACACTGATGAATAAAAGATTTGTTTTTTTCTCTCTCGGAAATCGACAGCTTGAAAAATTAAAAACAAACTCTTATAGAACTGGGTCTCAATAAAAACATGTGCTATACTAGTATCTCTGCACTGTGAAAATAATCTCCAGTGGTCCTTAAGTATAAGTAAACACTGGGCCATACATTCAGACCTTTGACAGCATTCAACCAGCGCTGCACCAGTAAGCTAAAACTCTCAGTGACACCATCCATCTGCTTTGTGCTGTGATCTGAGTGGCTGCTGAAACTGAGACAATAGCTGAAGTGCAATCAATTTGAAAAAAAAAGAGTGTGTGAGTGTGAGTGTGTGTGTGTGTGTGTGTGTGTGTGTGTGTGTGTGTGTGTGTGTGTGTGTGTGTGTGTGTGTGTGTGTTATAGGCCTGCATTGACCAGCACGTCGCATAAACCAGACTAGGGGATTATCTGTAATAATACTGACTCACTCGGGGTTTAGTGAGAGTTTACTGTGGCATTAGCGAGCAATCTGATGCTGAGTGGATTGAGTTGTCATTATGATTATTATTATTATTATTATTATCATCCATCGTAGTGGGCTCTGTGATATTTACTGTATGTTTTTTTGAGTACAGTATCTCATGTAACATGTGCCTTCAAGACAGGCAGTAAATAAGTTATAAATTTCTCTGAATCAACCGGGACGTGTCACTGATTTAAATGTTTGAAATCATCATTTGATTTTTTATTTATTTATTTATTTTTGTTTAAAGCGACTCGAGATTGGAAATGTGACCCCCGCGGTTGATAACAGGAAACGAACAGCGGCATCATACAGTCATAATCATCCATCCACATCATCTGTGCTGCAACTCTGCTCCGCGTCACTTGGTCACCAGATGGCATCTGTCACTCAAACGCATCTATATCTCACTTTTGGGTAACTTAAATTACAACCTATTATGTTGTTTTTCTTGACATATATATAAATATAATTAATATGTCTTCATTTGAATCTTTTTTTTTTTTAGACTCAGAGATGATAACAGCTCTTCGTTCTTCATTGATAAGCAGAATGTATTTGTAACCATCCTCTTTCTCCTCTTTACCAAATGTCTATGGTAAAAACATCAACTGTGGAGATACTTGCTTTGAGCTTAGTTTATTTGTTTTTCCCCCCACTCTACGTGCCCACTGCTGGTTTGCTTAAGCTCCTTCGTTGAGCCTTGTGTGTGGATTCACAGTTCCCATACCATCTGATGTCAACAAGCTTCTGCAGCAGCATTAATCCACTCCAGAAACTCCCGTAGATCAGTCAGCGACAGCGTCCGGTCTGAAGGACACCGTAGTTTCATGGAGGTGTGGTGTAAAACTCAGGGAATCACCTCATTAAAAGTTGCTTTAACACTCATCTATTAGACCGTACGGTCCATCAGCTTTGCAGAGCGAAACCAAACAGGAAACAAAACCCGCCAAAGCCACAAACGTAATGAAAAGATGATGAAAATGCAAGTAAGTTATGAGTGATGAATTAAATACCATAATAACGTATACTGCAGTCAAACGTTTAGACACACTTTTCCAGAACTTTTCCCATTTGTATCAAAATATTTAAACTTCTGAATGTGTAATTATGAACTGACGTAGATGATTTATATTTGAAAGAACAGCCTGATTACACAGACAGTCCTTTACTGTCTAATTCGGCGGATGCTTTCTCCGGTTAGACAACTCAACTATGAAAAACCTTCAAGGTCAATCTGTCCGCTCCTCTCCAGTAGTAAGCAGTCCATTAGCAAGCTCATCTTTCCTTAAACTGCTGTATATCTGGGAAGGCAGCGCTGGGGGAGGGCTGGGCTGAGATGACAGAACTGTCAACATGGGCCTCTGACAAGGCAGAGCACTGCCATTACTTTCATGTGAGAGGATGGGTTAATTATAAGATTTGGTTTCTAATATGGAGCCTTTCAGAGGAAGTGCAGAGCTTATAACCGGTAATTAGACATAAATCGTTTGACTGAAGCAAATGTAGGGATGTGGGGGAGGGGGTGGGGTTGAATAAGATCACACTTGTGTGGTAAAGGGAAGAATATATATACCATCCCTCAGCTTTTAAGGTCTGTTTAACAGCAGTCTTTCTAGGGTGAGGCAGATGTAGATCATGGTGTATTTCATATATTGACTGGTAGCTGGGGCTGCAACTAATGACTATATTTATTATCCATTAATTGTTTCAGAAAATGTTGATCCGTGTTTCCCAAAAAAACCCCAAGATGCACCGTAAAAAGGTTTTGGTGCCCTAAAGATGAATCCTGACGACTTTGATGATAGCTTAACATTTCCCAGAATGCCACAGTGAGGTTGACATTTACGGTTTCCAGTGAAATGTTTCAACAACAACGGTGTGGTGGATTATGTCACGTCATTACTACAAAACAAATGGCATTCCCCATCAGCCTTTAACTAATTCTGCTCATGCTAACATGCTAAGATGAGATGGTGAACAGTGTAAACATTACAGTCGGTAAACATCAGTATGTTAATATTTACATTGTGAGCATGTTAGCAGTAATGTAAATTACTTTTACTTGTATTACTTTAATCACTCAGTAACAAGTAGTGTAAGGGATTACAATATGAAATTCAGTGATTACATTACAGTGACTAATCCCTGACTAAACGCTCAATTACTTAAGAGGTTGGATTGTTGTTGTAGCAGGATTAATAAAAAGGTTGATATCAGTTTGGTCCATGCGTTCATCTGACAGACGAAAATCCTAAACCGCAAATAACTCATTTTCTATTTTTACATGTTTTAAAGGCAAAGACGAAAGGCTGACGAGTAACATCATGCATTTAGTCTTGTTATTAATTGATCCAGGACGAGGCACGTTTCATTGCTGCTTGCTGTGCACTTCAGGTGAAAAATTTAAATCCATCATTGAGCAGTCAGAAGACACGTTGCCAATCAATCAACTGCTGCAGCTTCACAGCGTCACTTCTGACAAATAAATGCTGTTCAATTCTTTAAGTGTCTTATAAAACACAGTGTTTTGTAGTGTTTTATAAAGTATTCAAATGGCCTTATGAAACATCAGAGTGAACGCTACCGAGCAGCCGAGCTCACTGCAGAATTTAAAAGGCTGAAATGACAGTAAGATGACACACAGGCAATGAAATGTCATCCTGTGAGTCAGACTAATGAAGCAGGGACTGAATAAAAAAAGGTAGAATAACCCCTGTGGAACAATCTCAAACTAACTAATGTATTAACGCTATGACTAAACGCGCTACAATTACAGTCTTTGACTGCAAGATTTTGAAGTACCATTTGATGAAAGTGTCAGTCATGACAGCTTCACGATTCACATAAAAGGGGAATAATGAAAGGGCCTCTGCCTGTGCTTGCCCTGGACAACTATATCTTCACACACGGACAGACACACACTAACCCACAAACGCACGTCGCCACTCGCTCGCTATGATTGGCTCTGCCCCCCCCACTGATTTCCTTCCTCTAATTACAATTAAAATAGTCACGCTTGTTTTCATGGAGCATCAGCACACCACAGCAGAGCTGAGAATGGCTTGCTTGTTTATTGTGGTCATGTTGACAAAAAAAGGGCCTTCAATAATGGAGGCCTATGTCCAGCAGATGGGTGAAATCGCCCATAAACAAGAATACCCAATGTGGCTTTGTACCAACCAACTGTAGACCAAGAAGTAAAGCTAAATATATCATGTCAAAATGACCCAGCACTGAAAGACACTCAAGATACTGCAGCCGCAGTGGTCTGAAAGAGGCCCCCTTATCACAAAAAACAAATTAAAACTTACCTGCTGATGGCTACGATCGTTTCTATTTACTTTTTTAAGTTTTGTTAAGCAAATATATATCAAGTCAAGTCAGTTTTTATTTACTGTATGTAGACCAATATCACAAATTTGCCTCAGGGGGGGTTTTTTACAATCTGTACAGCATACAACATCCTTTAACCACAGACGCTTGGTTTAAATGAGGGAGAAAAAAAAAAAAAAACCTTTAACAGGCAAAAAAGAAAGAAGAAAGAAACCTCAGGAAGATCAACAGAAAAGGGATCCTTGTTTCAGGACGCACAGACCGGCAACAGATGTTGTAGAAACGGATCAAACAACCGAGGCAGCAAAATTACAGGATGGAAAAACATTTACGTACTTTTAACTGAAATGAGACCAAGAGTCTACAACCACACTCTATTAGCTGTTACTTCCCAAAGTGTTAACGTCAACATAGCACAGTGTTTCCCCTACAGCAGTCAATAGGATACTAATAATCAATAATAATAATAATGGTAATAGCAGCAAGAACAACATATGCACATAAAACAACTATTACTGGTGCAATGGAAACAACATTTTGGCCATTGGGGTAAAGGTAATTAGGGGAACCCTGCTCCGCTTTATCTACTAGTGCATGAAAACCCAGAATCATCCCTTTCCTCATTCTTCAAAGGACGTGAAAGGTACCGTTATAAAAATAGTGCTTTTTTTAAGAATTAGGGCAGTATGTAATATGTGCACGTAGTAAATGTGCGGTTGAGCGCGGAGGAAAAGGTCAGGCAGGAAATGTAACGTACAGGTGAAAGTGTGTCCGTCGTTTCCCCAACTGATGGAAAAGTGAAGGGGGTGAAGCCCCAAAGTTAGCGACAATGGGTTAGCCTAACCCGACAGGACTCATTTAAAAGGTGGACTGACCTTTAAAAGGTGGACCAAATATAATTGCAATTCACCCATTAGTTGTGAGATAGTGATGTATTTCTCCTCAGAGCAAGAAATATCAGCCTCCTGATGGCAGTAAATGAAAAGTCAGGGTGGTTATAGTGAATTCATAAAGATACAGCATCTGAAAGTCTGTACCAAACCTGGACCATCAAGCCGGTGAATGTCTCTACTATATTTCATGGCCATCAACTTTATCTGGACCAACGTTGATTTCATAAACATGCACTGATGCTATTATATTGATGCTAAGTGCAAGTGCCTCTGTGGGATCTTGATTATGTGACTAGTCACATGGTTATATGTAAAAAAAAGAAAAGAAAAATAAAGTGTGAAAATAAAGAGGTGCTGACTTATCTGATGACAATCACGGCCCTCGAAACATCACCAGTTAATTTACTGTGACATTTCACAGCTTGTAATCAGTTTTATCTCGTTGCCTGCGGTAATAACAAGATAATAAATCTATAATGAACTCCGCAGGGACATTTTCTGTGTATTTGCTTCCAACCCAGTGAAAAAAAAAAAAAGCAACAACAATACTGTGTATTAACAGCACAATGAAGTGACATTACATAGGTGATTATATCATTGAAGCAGCTGTAATCTGGACTGCTTGTAGATCACTGTCAACCTTATTACAGGGTCTTTATTTAATTGGGTAACGCAACAGGCTGCCTTGATCTTCTGTGTGTGTGTGTGTAATATCGAGGTTATAATATCGCTGGACAGACCCAGGACAACACTGTGTGTAGAGAGATTAAAGTAATAGTCCAGGCTTGTAAGGAAATTCATTCAGTCATTTTATCAAAAAAATAAAATAAAATCTTGCACATTGATTTAAAAAAAAGACATAAAGGAGCTTTCTTTCTTTCTTTTTTTTTCACCTTTTGCACATTAAATAAATTGATTCTTTTTGCTTAATTCCTAAAGAGCCTCCTTGACTTTTTTTACAAGTGTACAGGCAATCTTTTTATGAAATGGTACCGTTGATTACGCCCACACGCACCTGGATTCAAAAAGGGCAAAACCTGCTTACTTAACTCATGAAATCAGGACCAACTTACACCTGAACCAGTGCAGCTGCAATGCAAGTATAACGCAATTAAATACCTCCTATGACAGAAAAAAACCGTCTTCACAAACACTTCCTTGTGTTTTGGCATTAGGCTACTGTGTGTTCGGTGTAGACAAAAGAGATAAGGGGCCCCATTAGATCTGTGCTCACAACAAAATGCCCTCTGTTCTCTAAATTAATGTGTGAATACACTTGTGAGACAGGAAAAACGCTGGAGAGGGGTGGACAACTTGTGTCTATTAATAGTATCTATAAATAGATCATAAACATAACTATCTTTCTCTTGTTTCCTTTTCTATATTGTTGTTTTTCTGAACCGTACAAGTTTTATTTTCATGTTGTACACATGACGCTCAAATGGAGTTTAAACATTCGGGATATGTTGAACAGATCCGTCACTGATCTGTTTTACTATGGATTTAGTGCTTGTTGCTGTCATGCATCAATGTAATGTATAAAAAACTGTTGCATGCAACTTTATGGCATTTTTTGTATATATTCAATGGATGAGGAATGACAGAATATATGGCAGTGGAAGGGGCAATGGGGGATATGTGACTAACATTACTAGTTAGATACAAATCTGACATGCCATGTTTACATGATACGCACCTAAATAATCATAAACACATCTTAAATATAAGCGATAAGATGTTTACACCAAAAGTGACAGTTTTCATAGTCAATACAATGTTTTGTGGTGAAATATTTCGTAAACGAACAAAGAATCACTGCATAAACTTCACGTTCCTCCTCCAGAGTGATGTTCATGAGAGCGGATAACCCCCCCCCCCTTTTTAAAAATCCACCTCCAGTGTCCACACACTCCTCTGACAGTGCATCCGTGTCAGGTCAAATAAACATTCCCACGAAAAGGGCCGGTGTTTGCGTGCGTTACATGATGCGTCAGTATCTTCAGTTGCATTTCTATGGGAGTGAAACGCTCGCTGCGTGGCTCGTCATTGCACGGATGCTCATTAGAGTGTTAGCGCCCAGTGCAGTCGTGTGAGAACGACAGTGGGCCTGATAGACGCCGACACAAAGACAAAATAAGTCAGGGTGACAAAGAGGAGACAAAGAGCCGAACCTCACTGAGACATGTAGACGCACCTTCTTTGCTTTTTACACAAATTTCTAAATGTGCCAGTTTTGACGTTATATTTCAGCGGTGCAGCAATGCAACCGTATCCACTGTTTCCATAACAATAAGCTGAACCATAATGGTAGCTAAGGCAAGCTAACATGCTGACAGAGAAAGAACAAAGTTGTCAAGACACAAACCTTTTTTTTGACAGTTAACTTCGGTGACAAGGCAGCGTGTTCACAACAGCTCATTTATCCAGCCCAACAGCAAATCTGCAGCATACCCCTGTGTTGTTTCATTCATCTAATGAACTGCTGCTTCTGAAAGCTGAATAAATGAGCTTAATATGTTATGCTAATGGATGAAAGAGAAGTCTGCTAAATTACAAATGTGGGAGGACGACAAAACCTTGGTTTTATGCAATTTGACTGATGACGAGAGCTGCTGAACTCGGTGATCTTGCATATATTTCCACGGCGGGGTTCTTGGGTGCACCGCTGTTAATTCTTCATACAGGCTGCCGGGAACTGTGGTCAATAACACTTCAGCTGAGTCAAACAGCGATACTGAATAATAACGTATATACTTAAAGAGATGATGGAAATTAAGCCTGAGCCATCAACGCTGTAGCTGAATGAAGTCCCAATACGATTGTTCTGGAAAAAGGTTGGAAAAATACACATATTCACGAATAATCAAAGCAGTGTAGAAAACATTCAGGCAGCTTCTTATTCTTATACTTCTTACATCGTAGGTTGCGTCAGTTTATCGTGTTAATTCTTCATGACAGGCCAAAACTCAACGTGGCCGTTGTCGGGTTTCGTGCGCTGATCGTGGACTGAGTGGCAACCGTTTAGTGCTATGAGCCATGATTGCTATATTTTTTTAAAAACTTATTATTTAGCTAAGGCATGTTTACTAAGCAGATATGCTTACACACATTCACACTTGCAAGCTGCCAATTACAACCACAGGAGTCTGCTGTTTGGCAGCCGAGCAGCTCCAGTGAAGCAGTAAAGAGTTCAAAAGCCTTGCTCAGTCGAAGGCTCTGGGAGAGGAACATAACGTTCACTTACATAACCCTGAACCCTGAACTGTCAAGAGTTCAAAATGCTCAACATGAAGGAAAAGTAAGAAGTAGGCCGATTTAACAAGACTGAGCTACACGTCTCAGTAAAACATACAAAAATAACATACAAACCTGCACCGTAACATGCCGACGCACAGCAAACACCAGGAGTCCATATAACTGCCCTGTTGGGGATGATTAAAGCTTTTTAAATTGAACTGGATAAATGTCCCAAGATGATCTGCTGGATCACACAAATCCATGTTTTAATCCATTTAATTTCAACAGATCAGTATTTTATATCTGTAGTTGTAACTCTTTGTGTTTCAGGTGTATCTGGTGTCAAAATCACCTAATTGCAAAAAGAAAAAAAAGCTAGCAATGAAAGGCACCGACTGTGTTTGTGGGCGTGTTTCTGTGTTTTAGACTGAACTCACCATGAACTCCGGTTCTTTGTTCTTTCTCTACATTCACTCTCCTTTTCCCCTCTTCTCTCTATACATTCATAAAGCCCCGGTATTTGCACTAATTTTTGGCTCACGTTGAAACAGTTTCAACTTGTGTGGACGTGTATTTGCACCTTCTCATATCTTTGCATTGACTTTGTGTGTAATTGCACCACGCAAGAAAAAATAATTATTTGCTTTGTGTTTTCTGTCTGAACGGACCATAAGAGGTTCTGCTCGTTGTAATAAAGCTTCCTGATAAAAGATCTCGTCCTTGATGCCTTTTCAATGTAATGGATGCAGGACAATATATATATTTAAAAGTTTATCTGAAGCTAATATTCAGAAGTCAAATCAAGTGGATACTTTCAAAATCCATGACACCTGTGAATCCTCTAAAGCAACATTACATTATGAAGGGCGGGACGTGCATCTTTACATCACCACATTGGCACTATGAGTACAGATCTGCAGGGGATGCCAATCATGGTGAACACAACAGCTCCACGGGGCATTTCATGCATTTTTAATACATCGCAGCACACAGCAGAGTTTGAAGGACTTGGTTTCAGGGCTTATCCATGGATTAGTGCCTGGAAAAGTTCATTCTGCCCTGGGAGACCCAGGGTGCACTGAGCCCTTCCTAACAGGGATTGTGTAACTGCTGGGAATTTTTGATTTTGTTTTGTTCATAAAAGCAGGAGGATTACATCCTCAGAGACCCACCTGACCTGCCTCCCTCTTCTCTGCTGTCCCCTGTTGAACCCATACAGAGGAATCCATCTCCCAGCCAGATATGAAACACGGCGATGGAGGGATTCACGATCTTACTACACCAGGGTCATGTGTTGCACAGAGGAGTCATAGGCAGTGAATGAGAGTGAACCTGACCTCTCGCGTTTCACTCGTACTCTAAGCTTACAAGCAGATGTGAATCCTTACGGGTTAATCTTCAAGGTCTTGCGTGTTCTTAATCTCTGTATCTATTGTACAGACTGGACATCTGGAGTGCTGTGTAGTATCATGGTCATAAATCTGGTGATGTAGCCGAAGATCTGACAGTCAATAGCTGTATCTGTGCATGGCATCAACTACATATACAATTCTAGGTTATATTTATAATATTGCACCTGCTATGAAACCTACTGTATTATAATTATATTACTTTTCCCTACACAGAACATGACATACAGAAAAAAACCCTAAAAAAAACCTCTGTATTTCAGGAAATTAAAAAAAATCCAATGCCATGTTGCCTAATTTAGCTTCCAAATCAACCATTAAATCGTTGAATAATTAACAGTGGAAAGAACAAAAAGAAGATTGTTGGATCTTTGTCTATTTAAAAACAACAGCGGAAAGCATTTTGAGCATAAAAAACCGTGATTCAATTCTTCTCTTTCTGCAGAGCAAAGCTTCGAACGCTTAATAAAATCTTCCAAAAGGCTAAATTGCACACTTGTTTCATCTGGCAATGAGATTACTTGAATGAATATTCTGGAAAACTGAGAGAGAGAGAGACAATAATGAGGCAGTAATCTTATTTTTCCACAACAGCGTCCATTGTTCTCTAAAAAAGGCTTCTGGTTAGTCTGGTTCAACTCTCATTCCTATCCATCTTTCCATTGAGGAAAATTTTGCAGAGCCAAGGATAAATGAGAACAATAACATTTCTGCTGCACTCAGATGCATCGAAGCTCCGCTATTGTGTCCTTCTGGTTTTTTTAAGGCAATCACTAGATAGCAGCGGTGATTATAAGCGCGGCTGCGAGCGACCAGAAGCACGGATCAAGTTAGCATCATTATCCATAAAACTTCTGTAATAACTTCCTCTGAATAAGCTGCTAGACTTAATTTTTTGCCTCTACTTGCCTCGGTTGGCATCAGTCAACTTTATAAAGTGTTCAGAGTAAAACAGATCAATTAATACCGTGAGCTTTTTCTTTGCGACAGCGGACCCTGCAAATGAGGGATCGTCAGCGTGGGCCAGCAGGGGTTAAGCTCCCTTTTTTGAAGATTATGCTTCACTTTCCAGTGGCCTGCAGACACTAGCCACTCTCGTCTAATCCAGCACTGGAGGGTTTTGATAGCTCCCACTGTGAGTCCTTCTTTCAGTTACTGATTAAAACTGAGAGACAGAGAGGAAAAAAAAAAAAGACAGATTAGAAATAAGAGTGACGGAAGAGGAGGAAGGGCAAATGAAAGAATTAAAAACTATTTCAGAACCAGGAGCCTAAAATATATAGCAGTCGACGCTGATTACCTCGTAGGCTTAAATCTAGTTTTCAATACATAATTCAGGTCCAACTATGCTCAAATACATACGTTTGAACATCTATTTCATATTTCACAAGTTCAGTGCTGTAGTATTAACGCTAAAAACACACACGGCCGCACAACTGACAAACAAAAACAAAACTGTGTAAGTGTCACAGCTGTAAAAGAAGGAACTTTAATCCTGTGAAATGACGTTGCAGTGCTCCATCAGTCACAATGGATTAAAAAAATTAATAATAACAACAACAGTTTTATCTCGCATTAGCTGTTTACACTGTAAGGCACTTACACTGTGCTGTAAACTCCCTCCACCCCCCCTCCACCACCCCCCTCCACCTCCTCTCAGATACCGAATAATCTCTGGGATAAAATGTACACACAGCCATGCTCATCCCACCAAACTTGACAGGAATAATTCACAACCATCTGCCGTGGATCAGCGTGGATCAGCGGTCTGAATAAAACTTCCAAAAAAAGTGAGGAAGTGCGTTTCTTGTGTTTATTTTTTAAAAAAACAACTCCTCGCACTGTGGCCCCCACCCTGTACCTCGACACTGCACGGCTGCAACAACTGCAACTCCACACACACACACACACACAACCTGCAAGTTAAAGTAATGCATTCCCTTTTGTCCCACATCCTCGCTGCACTCTGCTCTTTTAGTTTCGTTGCATGCCGATGTGAATGTGTGAATTAATGTTATGATGGAGACACGGAGTGCAAATACAAGCAGGCAACTGCGGATTCCCTAAAGACTGCCAACTATATGATCATGGATACAACCAGAGGAGGAGGTAGTGACTACTCCAAGGAGTAATATACCAACTGAGACGTGTACACAATACAAACACCTACTAAAATCAGCATGAGCTTTCTTTCTGGTCAGACCTTTGGATTTGAAAAGAAGGTTTAACAAAGCCTCCAGCAGCAGACGGCCCCTCTTTCCGTTTTTTTTTCTTCAGGCAGGGGAGTTGCTCTGCGTGACGATTTATTGACGCAAGATCCCCCCTTCAGCCTGCCACCCATTACTGCTGCTTTAGGGGAGGAGGGGGAGGTAGGGAGGGGAAGGTCTTGTTGGGATGAGAGAGTTTGTCTGTGTGTGTGTTCTAGCTCTGGCTCCAAGGCCATAAACCCAGTTCCAAAATGCCAAGTAGCATGTCAACATGCCAGCCTTTGCCACCCAAGTTTAAGTCAGACAAAAGGCCCTTCAGTGCTCTGAAAATGGTGGATTGAGAATAGGAAATGATGATCTGTCATGTATGGAAAAGGGCTTAGCAATGCTGCGCAGACTGAAGGGCGACAAGGGGAAAATGAACTGCTAACAGGAGGTGTGTCCCACATGGAGCTGAAGATTGAAACTTTCAGGGCTTCTCGAGGTGGAGGAAATGCTGCCAGTCCGAATGTTTTGGCTGAACTATCCCTCACCTTTTTTTTTGGTGTTTCGGTGGTGGGAGCAATTCTGGAAAATTTGGCTTCAATTTGAATCATAAATATAGAAGTAATTTTTTTTCCCCCAATAGTGAGATTATTCATCTTATTATAACTGTCTGCAGTAGATTTAGGTCACATCTCTCCATCCTCCCTAAAGTTTTATTGGCCACTGAAGCACAAGCGAGTCAGATGATGTCTATGAAATAACCAGACAATTGACAAACGTACCTCAAAACTGACGACAGTGAAATCGTAAGCCTACAAGCTTGACTTGAGGGAGAAAAGAAAAAAAAAAACGGACCATGGAAATACTCAGAATAGGAGGAAAATAAAATAGGAAAATATGTCCCACACAATGGTTCCACTTACATAACACAATCTATTCTTAAAAAAAGTAAGAAAAAAAGTCACAGATATCTTTGGCCTGCACCAGTGTTCACAGCCATCTGGCCTGACACAACCACTCTGACGCAAAACCTCTTGGCTGGGACCAGACCGGGTGTTGCCAACAACCTACATTGTGCCACACAGGACCAACAGACCCACAATAATTAATCAATAGCTGTGACATCAATACACTGAATACAACCAAGACAACCAAAGCATGATGGGGAGACAATAGACCTTTTGTTCACTTTTGGTCTGTAGTTGTGAAAGAGGAAACGCACAGAGGTTGTGATTAAAGAAAAAGGAGTTTGCTTCCACAGGCACAGAGGATAAACACACCGGGGAATCCGATTTTAAAGCATGCAAAGAGAAACCAACTGTGAACTGTTGACAAAACCATGTGAGCGTCACACATGTGTTGTTGTTTTCTATGGATTTAGTCATGATGGGGAGTAGAAAGACTACGTCATACGATGTAGCAGAAGATCTTTTCAATGAATTAAAAAAAAAAACAATCACCATGATGGGAAAAAAGATGGTTCCTATAATATTGTTTCATCTTTGTGATTTTAATCTTTTCATTAAACCACCTACAAAAGACTGTAATGTTAACTCTGTTAAATATTCTGTTGTGCAATGTGCAATTAAAGCAATTAAAGTACAACACATTCAACTGTTTCTATCTCTCAAGTGGTGGGACAATCATATCTACTGATATAATAATTCAATGGTAAGAGTATTACTGCAAAACATCCCTAAACAAACACGTGTCCTCTTACTGTAGCTATTTGCAATTGCTGTTTACTCAACTCAGCATATTAAATTACTCCCTAAAATGAATCAAAACGTTGTCTCAGCTTCGGCTTTGAGAGAAATATCTTCATTGGTAATGACACCAGAGACGACAGACAGACAGTGGAACACAATGAAGCCTATTATAACTTCACTTAGGCATCAAACAAAAACAAAAAAAAAGCTGTTTTCAGGTTTTTCACTATACTAACATTCACTTATTGCATGTGTACTAGACTTAGGGAGGTTATGGTTAAAGAAAATCATCTTGAAGTCTTATGATTCCCCCCAAAAACAGCATGAATCTCGTCATCAGCAGTGAATAAACCCATATATGCAAATAATAGAAGGCTTTTCCACGTCAAAGTCACTACACATGGATTGAGGATGTGACGATTGCTACTAGAGCTGCAATTAGTTGATTAGTCGATTAGTGACAGAAAATTAATCGATTAATTGTTTTGGTCCTTTTTTAAGCAAAGAAAATGCCAAAAATGTGATGGTTTTAGGTTCTCAAATCTGAGTATTTCCTTTTTTTTTTGGTGTTGTATGGACCGAAACGTTAATTGCAGCCCTAATTGCTAAACTTTTTCCATCTTACCTTGTCGACTGTGAGAGCTCATAGTTATCGGTTGTTGCCGCCTGGCTGGCCGACTTGAGCGAGGAGGACAGGGGAGGAGAGGTTGAGTGCTGAGGGTGTCAGTGCACCTCTGTGGTGGCTGTAGTGACCGCCATGAGCTTCCCAGCCGGGTTAGCGTTGCCAGGTGGAGGCGCCGGGCCAAAGAGGGACAGAGGGTAATTGATTCTCAAGGCCTCATCACACCCAGACACAGGTGGAGACCTCAGTGGTGTGTTGTGGCAGGATTCCTTCCACCAAATATTCAGGCTGTGAGAAGTGGAAGCAAAAAGAAAAAGTGATTTCATATGTAGGGTACTGCCAAAACAAATAAACAGGAGTTATTCTCAATCAGGGGTTATCCTGGGCTGATGCCCCAAGAAAGCTTCATGTAACATTACTAAATCTTTACTTTCACAGCTTGCATGGTCAGCTGGCTCTTCCCTGTAGTAGAGCCTAAAATGAAACACAAACAGAGGCTTCCTACAGACCTCAGAGTAAATAACAGAAGAGAAAAAGGAAGAATCGTATACCGTTTGGTGTGTGAGTTATAAAAAAAATCAACCTCTCTGCATGGAGTGTGTAAACTCACACACACACACACACACACACACACACACACATACATACATACATACATACAGGGAAGCATCTGGCAATCAAACAACTAACGGACAGAAGCTGCAACTCACCTCTGACACATAACAGGTGTCAACAGAGCTGAACATAAACATGTGGTAACGAGAGCTGCAATCAGTCACTAGAAATATCACAGAGGTCATTATCAAGCGTGTACGTGCTCCATCTATGTTCCTCCACAAATCCACATGCATACTGTCGCCTTAACTTTAAAGCTGCTGAACTGAATTACTGTCATACGAACGAGTTCAGTAGGAAAGAAGGTGCGAGCTTTAAATTAGCCAAAATAAAACCTCATGGAAACACATTACTGCCAGGACTCTCGAGGGTCTTACTTCACTTATCAGGAATTATCGTAGAAGGAAAAACAGTCCCTCGAGCGAAAAGCAAATTTAATGGAGGCGCAGCTTATTCATTAGCATGCTAAGTAAGGAAAGATAGAGGATTATTATGATATATTTAGATACAGAACCTAATAAAACAAAATTTGCTAGTTTTGCCCCCCAGTATCATCGAGATTCAACTGCAGACTGTCAGCTCTAATTTGTGAGCGTGTTAAAGGAAACGGCATGTTGTACGTCCTCAGCATTTCTCATTTACTTTATAATTTGTGTGCTGCACCACACAGCATCCTCCAGGCACGGGTTAAAATAACCTGAGGAGAGCTTTAGAGGTCGGTGTCGGGATACTCAAAGCGGGTGCAGATGAAGAAACGAGCCGACAGTTCGTCGACTGGAGGGCCAGCGGTGCTATTCTCAGATCCAGCCACCTATTTTTGTCAAAAGGAGTCGTCTGTCGCACAAAGAATTCAGACTGTGCTTTTACAGCTTGTCAAACTATGTCAGCAATGACCTAAGGCTTTTAGACCTCCTACTCTCCCTGTTCACTATACACAAACAAACAAACAAACAAACAAACAAACAAAAAAAAATAGTGCAGCTCAGGGGGAAACCAGCCATAAATGCAGCTTTAGTGAAGCCATCAACCTGCAGCTTGTGGCTCTGGTCAGCTGTGCGGTTCTTAATGTTCATTCCATATGATTTCACTTTTTCTCATTTTAACTGTTCCTCAGGGATCCTATTAAAAAAAAATAATTCATCTTTGTACAACACTGCAGGTAATGCTCCATAAAAGTACACCACCTGCATCTCTTCATGTGTCTCATTTCCACCGACTGACACTCGGATGGATTGGATCGGATGACTTTTATTGTTCACGTGCAGCAAAGTTTGGATCTGGAAACGTTTCGTGGTTCTTGACTAGGAGAATGGCTCACACAACCCTTTAATGAACTTCATTTCCCAAACACTTTGAGCGCCGCCAGGAGTAATCACGATGGCATAAAAATAACATGCGGTTGGATAGCGAGCGGTAAACAACAATTAAGAGACCCCTTGCATAGTTCACGAAATGAATCATTGAAAATGCACTTGTGCCATGAAGACAGCTTCAGCCTCTCAGCCCTAATTGACTATGAATAATTCAGATGGGGGAGCGGGATTAACGGCACTGCCAGTATGCTGTTGATTGACGTGTTCCTGATTTTTTTTCTTTTGTTGTTGGCAAAAACAGTTTATAGAAATTAGTCTTCACAGTGAGAAATATTAGAAATAAAACTTACTGCTGTCAGAGAGAATATTGTGATGCGTTTAGACGGCTGCTAGTTCAACAACAGAGAGCATAACTGTCCCAAACTAAACCAATCTCTCAAAAAGGACACAAGCTTAAAGTCAGTGGGAGTGAAAGTGGGTTAATAGGAGAAGCATGGCGACCAAAAGGAAAAAACGAAAGTGACACCCTATCTGGCATGAAAGCACCTGCAGTGACACAATACTCTGTGCTGCTTGTGCAAGTTTAAGTGAACGAGGCCAGCTATGACCGCAGGACATCACATCAATCAGCTGTTGGCTGAATGGCGAGAAGACAAGGAGCGCAAGCAGCGAAGTGGCACAGGGGGATCATTTTTCTTGTTCATACAGAGCTCTGAAAGCCTGGGGACAATTGTGTGTGTTGCTTGCCATAAGAGTATGACCACGCAGCAGCTAAAAAAAAAAAACACACGCCAACAATCAATATGATAATGATATAACCCTTCCAGGGCTACACTGGTGGAGGCGTGTTGTTTTAAAGGACGGGTTCACATTTTTAAAACAACAGGTGCCTTTAAATGCATTTTTTGTACAAAATGACTGTGGGTACACACTGTTGATTTTGACCCCCCCATCACTTAAAATGAATGCATATTTGAAGATGATCTTTTAACAGCCACAACTAAACTAAGTGAAGTCATGTTTACAGTTTTAGATTAAGGAGTGTGTTATGTTTCCTGTGTGTGTGTATTCCCGCTATTCATGACATTGTGGAGACGTTAATCTGCTTACACAGTCATGTTGTATGGATTCGCCCCTCTTATGGGGACAAGAAGCAAGTCCCCTTAATGTAAAATATTTAATTTTATAGTGAGGATTTGGTTTAAAGCTAAGGTAAAGGTAAGTGTTCAGGTTATATTTAGGAAATGAACGTAGGTCTATGTAATGTCCCCTAAAGAGCTGGAAACCCAACTTGTGTGTATGTGTGTGTGTGTGAGAGAGGGAGAGAGGGAGAGAGAGAGAGAGAGAGAGAGAGAGAGAGAGACAGAGAGAGAGCATTGAGAGCATTCCTCAAGAGAAATGTGGGGTTGGGGATTAAAATTTTTGGCATCAAATGCAGCACTTGGACCAGCCATGTCCGCTGTCACAGTAATGCGAGCTGTTGAATCTCTGCCTTCCAACACTTCATCAGAAATGCAGAAAACAGGAAAGCTTTTTCACGTGGCGTGAAACTGAACGTCTTGATGTGAATGAACGCCTCAGTTTTACCCTTTTTGTCATGTGCACAACTTCTCCAGATTTGAGTGGTCCTGTATTTTTACCTACTGATGACTGAGAGGTTAAACAAGGACAGTGTTAATAGATGCACGAGTCCGACTTTAATGGACAATCAAGCGCCCCGTGTTTTGTTGCCCTGGTAACCAACTCCTCTGACTGAAATAAAAAGCAGGAAGTAGCATCTTTCCATGCAACTCAACTTTCCTTTCTTTATTACATAGGGGGAAGTGACGCCCGAGCAGCAGGAACACGATGACTTCCCAACAATTCTTTAAACCTAGACCACTTATGGCTGTATACTCCTTTAGAAAATCAAAAATTAGGCCTCCAACTTGTGATTATTTTCATAGCTCCATCAAAAGGCTCCTTCAGTAACCATTAGACATTTAAACCATGTCCACAAACTGAACACCTTTCTCTGCTGCCATCAAAATGGGTTCAAAGTCAGGTCATGATCCTGGCAAAGCACAAAGGAGCTAAAACAAGGTTATTATTATTATTATCACATCAGCTGAGGCTGAGAGTGTCTGTACAGTTGCCCATTAAGCTCCTTCTGTCTACTTTTACTGTTTCTCGTTGCATTTCTCTTCCCCCCATCCCCCAATATTCAACTTCCTTTCAGTTGCAGAACTGTAACCCTAATAAAAAAAAAAAGTGAAGTAACTGAGTAATGATTGATTTAAATAACCTAGGATACCTTTAAACGGGTATCCTGTGGGGTTTTCTAGTAGCTCTATGGAGCAGTTTTTGTGGGGTTTTTTTTTTAAGAGTGGGTCCCCATTTTTGTCTCATGAACACAAGAATGCACATGCACACACAGGCCGGTCACGTGATACACAGGCCTGCCAATGGTTTCAAGTTATTCCACTGATCTACCAGTGGCAGCAGCGTGCCAAGATATGCAGCAATGCAACGTCAACGGCTATGAAGTAACAGACTGTAATCAAGTCAACGAGGATGTCAACAATGCAGGTTTTCAAACAAGGAACAAGTCGGCGCATCGGTCTAAAATAGGGCTGCAACTAATGATTATTTTCTCTTAATTAATTGATTAGTTGTTTGGTCCATAAAATGCTAGAAAAAGCCCAAAGTGACGTTTGATTTGATCATATATCTGATTTTTTTCAAGTTTATCACAGAGGATTTCACATGAGAAACTAGAATCAGAGAATTTAGAGATGTTCATGACTCAAAACGATTCATCAACAGTTGGCAACTAATCAAGTTTTTCTGAGTGAATGCTGGCGTGAAATTGCTTTAATATTATATGGTATCCAAAGTTATAAATGTCTGCTGTGAAAACAACGTCGGCTGTAAGATTAATTTTTTACAGTAAAACATAATTAAGTGTTGTAAAATCTTGAAAGCTGTGATTATTTCCTTATGTATGTGACATAATGTTTAATCCTCCAAAGCAGTAAAAGTAAACTATGTATATATATAATTATTGTTATCGTGGTTTTGAATTATGGGAAGGTATTGGACGAGGAGACCGTTAACCTGTACAACACAACATATAATAAATGTAGGGCTACATCATCTCCTGTCTTCTATTATGTTTGTGCATCAACATCCCACAAACCATAATTACTAGACACTTAAGCTCCACAAATGTGCAAACACACATGCAATAGTTAGTCTGTTACCTACTGGCGGGACCATTTTATTTTAATTTACTGCAGGTGTCTTTGGTGAAAAAAAAAAAAATGCTTTTAAGAAACAGTTATTAATAAAAAATCTGTCAATGTACCTTTAATCCCTGGATCTATTTTATTGTTAGATAGATAAATATCTGATAAAAACTAATAAATGATTCAATTAATCCTTTTCAGCTTCTCAAAGCATAAAAACATGAGGTTTTTTTTGGTATCCGTCACTCAGAAGATAAAGCGGTATAGAAGAGGGAGTAGCCACCTTCAAAAAAAAACATGTAGCAGATTCCATAAATACCATAATCACCAGTCAGGAAACTGGAAAGTGATTTACAGCATTGTTAATAACGAACATCACACACACCGCAGAGTCATGAGGACACTTCCTCTTATATCAGACACGACAAACATTTCAGTCACAACCGGTTAATTTGCGGTTGTGTACAACTGATTTCTTCATTTGACTCTTGAATCTTTAGGGTGTGACTCCAAAAAAAAAGACGTTTTTTTTAATACTGATCAGAAACTGTGAACTGCACTGGAATATGTATATAAGACGGTTTGTACATCTGCTCTCATCTTTTAGGAAAAGAGCTGCAGTGACCTTGTTCCTGTGGGGCCTTGGAGTTTACAAGCGGGCACCAACAGTCCTCCAGAGCTCGTAATGTAACGTTGAGGGAATAGTTTCCGCTAGTGGGGAGGCATAAAGGAGTCATAGCAGACTCCTGCAATGACTCCTGCTGCTGCTGCTCTCTTGTGTTTACACTTCATGAAGACACAAGTTTACACCCAAAGCTGTGGCAACGGTGGTTCAACCTCAGCAGAAACCTCCATCATACAGATATGGCTTTCTCTCACACACACACACACACACACAGCAAAACACTTACACAGGAGGGTGAGTATTTAGCTATGTTATCCTGAGGGGGAGGATATTAGAGCACAGTTATGTTACTATAGGACAGGTTTTCTTTCTTTTTTTCTTTCTTTTTTGCACTCATACACTTTTTTGTATTTTCTAGTTTACCGGTGAACAAACTTGTTCACTACATCTGGCAACTCTTTACACCAACCTCACACATGGAAAGAAAACAGTCCCGACGCTGTGGAGAGGCACAACTCGAGAAGAAAACGATAGTAATAATAATTATTATAATTATTAAAAGTAAAAGTCACTTTGTAGCAGACAGAGTTTGATACAATACAGCAAACAGCGGGATTAAAAGTCCTACTTAAATCGTGCAGCTCAGGTCGCGGAGTAACATTGTTGCACAACACGTACTATACTCGATACTTTTAAAAAAAAAAAACACACAAATATACTCCAAAATACTTCATGTTGAACAGCAACGTTTGCATTCAGCAACATTTACACTTGACTTTAGCTGACAATACGACACGATACGATACAAACTATAGCATGAAGAGTATCACTCAGTATGAGTCCGAAACAGGAAAAGCACAGAAACCAACTACAACATCAACATATTAGTTTGACTCATGGTTCTCTATTCATGCTCAAGTCTAAATAAAAGCTTGTGTAACTGCGTTGTAATTTTATTTTTTAATTATTATTATTTTTTAAACAAAGACAGAAAAAGAAACACTACCTGAATGAGCACCCTTGGGCGCAAGTGGCTGGTTTTTTTTTTTCTCCTCCCAGTCTCCAACAAGCATCCACAGCGCAGGGTTTTAGGACCCGTCGGTACTGTACGAAAAAAAAACCCATTGAGCCAACAGCTCCGCCATACTGACTTGATCACGTGTCTGCCAAGCCTTGCCTGTATTTCCGTAGAGGGCGGGGTCTGCGGGACAGGATGACTGACAGCTGAAATCAAATCATGTTAGT
Source organism: Pampus argenteus (assembly GCA_036937835.1). Classification (NCBI taxonomy): domain Eukaryota; kingdom Metazoa; phylum Chordata; class Actinopteri; order Scombriformes; family Stromateidae; genus Pampus; species Pampus argenteus. The sequence continues at coordinate 4,699,877 of CM072872.1, read as the reverse complement.
GTGAGAGTGGCCGTGCAGGAAACAGGCCTCACAGGTATCACAGGTGAGATGTTTCAGTGGGTTTGTGGTTTATGTAATGCTCCTTTACTAGTTTTATAATGTGTTTGGTTGTTTGTGTGACTGTGATACTGTAAGTTACTGCATTTTTATTACCCCTGTTATCACTGTAATATAATAATATATTTGCACTTTTGATGCACAATAACAACTATATTATACAGCATAGTATCTGTGTTGCTCTGTTATGTATTTATTGATTTTATTGGTATTTCTATTAATATATATATATATATATATATAATGTCAATAAAACTCTATGCTTCTATGTTGGTGTGGTTCGATCAGTGACAGTGACTGTGGTATCGATGCAACATGAGCAAAACAAACCCCAAATTCCCTCATATGGTTCAAATATGGCTAAAATTATGATCAGTGCACAGAAATATGCAATATCCCATTCACATAGAAACCAATGAGAAGGATACAGACAGAAACACACAAATACCAAACATAAATCTCTCATCTGAAATAACCAAAAATGTTGGCAAAAAAACAACAATATAGAATTTTTTCTTTTTTTTAAATGCAAATTTTAAAGGATTTAAGGTAATAAAACCTCTGTATGCTGCCATCCTAGACCTTTTAGACCTTTTTCAGGAACACATCAGTAATGTCCAATGCATCTACACTATAAAAGCTGAATAATATGTGAACTGAACATGTGCTTGTGTCTCATTCAACAGTTGGTGTAATACTTCAAGGTGGAGAAACATACTGCACTCCTTATGTGAACGTCTGTTTTGAATTAGGGCTGCATGATGAAGTAAGTGTCTTTATTACTGAAAAGAGGTTTTTGCTTTTTAAAACGTGATGATAATGATATGAAAGTCATCAACGGCTAACAGGAACAGTAATAGATAAGAAAATAAACGGTTTAATGACTCTGTTATGTGTGCACAGGCAAGACATTGTAGCTTTAACTGCATTATCAAGCTGGCTGCTGTAAACTCTGTGTTTGGTGCACAGTGAACGCCTCATTTGTTGGTGACAGGTTACACAGTGAGAAATCGCAGTAATATTGTTTTAGCACAAAAATTAAAAATCTTAAGAAGACAAAGTTAAATGTGTACTTCAATGTACTGGAGCAGGTTTCTAATGTGGGAAAGCTCCTCCCGCAGTCCCATTACCCCAATATCTGACTGATTATATGATGTTGGGTTAAAAGTAAATACAACTGCAGTTATTCTGACATAATCACAGTTGGGTCTTGACACCATTAAAGAGACAAGAATGAAATATGTTATTTAATATAAATGAATTATAATTTATTCACCACATATTGAATTCATTGATTGACATATTGATTCGCTTCTCTGCAGTTTTGTTTGTATTATTTTTTTTTTTCATTTTAGAACAAAATTATTTTAAAACAGACAGAAGAAACTATTTAATAATCAAGTCATATCTGCTGTTTTAATGAACAGTTGTCAACATATAACATATATATATATATATATTGTGCAGCTTAAACAAACACAATGCAATTTCAAAAAAAAAAGAAAAAAAAAAGTTAGTTAGTTAGTTAAGAGTAGAGAGGGACCAAAACATGACTCATTTGTGTCTTTAATACGTGCAAATGCCCATAACACAATGCTTCATGGGAAAACAGTTTTAATTAGTTGGATGAGTTGTGAATCTGCTTCATCCCCATTAAAGAGTTCCTCATTTATTTATTTATTATCCAAACACACTGTCATTATCATCCTTCATCCTTCATATGGAAGTACGTACAGACTGGAAGGAAAGAAAACAGAAAAAAAAAACACTTGTTAATATACACAACCTGTCAAACAAATGTGATGAATTGCAATTATAATCACAATGTGAACGATCCAATGTAGAACATGTACGGAAGTGGACAATAACGCTGCCATGCTTGAAAGGACGCTGCCACAAACGTAGCAGCGTTGTAAACAATAACTCCATAGCTGTAAGAGTGGTGGCTCGTCTCAAAAATAAACCCAGTGGAGCTGTTCTCTAAAGAAAAACACTGACAGTATAATAAGTATCCGCTCAGACGAGCCGCTTCCACATTAGCAAGTACAGAGAGCTGATTTGAACAAGTCAACCCGGCCGCGCTCCACTCTGACAGCATAATAAGTATCCTCTGAAAATCTGGCCGTGTGAAATGGGACGCATCCACAGTTTATCTGCTGTAATGGAAGCATATATGTACATGTATACAATGCAATATGATACACCGGCAGCACTTGGGGCAATTATAGAGGAACTGCATTAAGACAATTTCCATGTCCTTTTACCCAACAGTATGTCTAATGTTTACCACTCGATACCATGGAAAAAGATCAAATGTGAAGTTTTTATTATTATTTATTATTATTATTGTAGAGAAGATTATTGTTGTTAGTTTAGTTAAACTTAGTATGTCATGCCAAAAAAGGTCTGTTTCAGATTAAGTCCAAATCTCTGGATGCATAAAGACTTCTAGTTTAATTTGTAACATGAGAGTGAAGAAGGAAAGTCGATTTTTCTCATATTTTCACTCCATTGATTGATTTTAAATGGAATATTTTTATTGATATATTTACTGTAACTTTAATTGTGACGTTGAGGGAGTCAGTGGCATAAAGTAGGACCCTTAAATCTCTTTTTTTGGACTGGAAGTAAAGCATCTCGGTGACGGTTTTTACCAAGCATTTCAGAAATGTGTCAGAGTGGCGAGGTTAGACATCGAGACGAGACAGAAGTGAGTTTGAATGACAGGAAAATGTGGCAAGAGCGACTTTTTCTCACCTGTGTTAACACGCGTCCTGTCAGATTTGTCAAGTTTGCTGATACCTGAAAGCAAGAGTGAGAAAAAAAAAGAGGCTTTTATTGGAAAGGTTTTAGAGGAACTTAAATACTATGACAGATCTGATTACTTGTTGTTGGAGACCCTGCAGCTTCCCAGAATAATCTGATATTTTAATTGAATCCAGCAATGTAATGTTAACGTAAATCTATACGACAGTAATAACACCTTTTATGCAAAAGTTGGCAGTTCTCGTTGGGTTTTATTTCAGGTTCTGGCGCTCATGGTGAAGGTTTGCACTGATGGAGACAAGAAACTAATGCATTATTATGCTGTTTATGATCAATGTTAAAGTTATGAGTTAGTGTTTTATTGATACGATGGTTTTATGTCAACTAAAGTTTGTTCTTTGAAACGTTGCTGCAATAAGTTTAAAGTTAAAAAGTTCACTTTTTAAAGAGTTTTTGGGGCAAAACTTTTTTTTTTTTTTTTAAACTATTGCAGATGGATTACTGTTTGCATCATTGTCTCATCGTCCACTGATTCCTTTGGCTCTTGGAGGAGGGACGCCTTGAGCTTTCAGAGAAATAAGAGGCCTCTTAATGTCTAACTGCTGAGGGGAGGTCAGCGAGTACATCACAAACAACAACCTTAATGCACATCACAGCAACATAACCTCATCTCATGATATATGACGTCTGCACACAAAGTCGTCTTTACTAAGTCAAGATATGTCACGTGACTGAGGACAAATAAATGTAACATTGGGATCATAATTTGCTCAACACAGAGCCACAGTTTTGAACCCCATCTGTCAGTGTTTGTGCTGTATCATATCTGTGGAGCTACGTAAGCGATCCCAAACTATTTTCGGGTTCGGCCCATAGTCCTCTCACTGAGAAACTCAAAGAATCCACTCAGAGATCGATCTGAAATCTACACCAGATGGACCAGAATATCATAAACGACGATAAAAAGCCAGTGGCTTTATTCCAGGTTTTGTTTTATTTAGTCAGTAAAAACAACATTTTGCATTTTGGCTTTATTTCACCAAAATATTAATAAGCTAATAAGCAACTTAATTCCTTTCCGCTAACAGGAGCAGCTTGTACACGCAATCACTGTCATCAGTCCTCCAGAAATGCCAATACGGGCCTTCAAAAACACCTGCTTCGTCAAATCTTCTTATAATTTACTTCTAATTCTATCTGATCTCTTGAGTCATCCGAGATAATGCAGGAAATACTCACTGTACACCTTCATCGTAATATTGCTTTGACAGCAGCGGATGGATTTCCTGCACGTTTACGACGGAAAGATCAATTCTTTCCGAAACCGAGCGTTTCTCTGGAGAGCGCCGCATTATCTTTGAGGAGATAAGATAACGTTGGCACATTCACACACTGTAAGTTAATGTGATTCAAAGTGTGGAACAGGAGCAGAGGGGTTAGGTGCCAGGGCATGTAAATGTAACACACAAGATAAACAGAGGAAATTGCTGGTATTGCTATAAACTGCTGCAAGAGAACAGGAATAATCTAATAATGTTCCTCTTTTCCATTATCTTATTTGATTTCAAGATTTCAGCCACCCACAGAAGAAGGGGAAAAGGCTAACAGGGCGTGTGTTTGTGCATCCAGCTAACTTAATTAAGGCCCAGGGTTTTCTGTCGTGAACGCTTAGCTCATTACTTTAGCCCCCACAGAGACAACTTTCTGTCATACTCAAACAATTTTATAATACAAGATGGCGAAAAAGCAAGATAAGTGATTGTAGGTGGACAGCATGCTGACTGTTATAGGTCCACTGGTATGTTTTTAATTTTAAACTTTTGTCATCTCGGCTGTCGGATCGAGACATGGTGGGAATACTAAAGATAATAAGAAACACATGATTCATGATGCATGGTTGCAACATTTCCAAGGCACATATTAATTATGGATGAGTTTCTTCTGTTATAGAGAATGAATGTGTCTTCCTTTAAAGACATGTATTAAGAATGGCTTGTATTTTAATGGTGTGACGTAAGGAAACCAAAGATAATATAATATAATAATTACTAAACTTTTTTTTTTTTTTAAAAAGGCGGCATATGAAAGAAATAAATGCCTTTTAAATATCAGGAAAAAGGTGGATTCAGAAATGTCAACTTTATTTTTATGGATATAAATTGAATAGAAATATCAGCTAATGCCTGACTGACACATAACACCTGCAACCCATTCACCGAAGCCACAATTTAACAAAAAAAACATGAATAAACGGAGCTATAAAAATGTAATTCAAAACTTTAAAAGGACTGCACATAAAGAAAGTAGTTTCAGATGTAACATGTAGCTTTTCCTCTACTGCAGGTTTAACTGAGGATAGCAACAGCTTGCTGTAGATCCTTCCTCTACAGTATAAGGTGCAGTAAATGGATAAGAGGGATTAATGGTATCCGAGCCGCAAACACACCAGCCAATCCTGTTAAACCAAGCCCTGCACGGTGGCAGCGGTTCAGATGTGTGATGCCTCGTGGGTCTCCTGACACCGAGGATCCCTCAGATGACTGCTGTCATGCCGGCGTGCGTATGAGCCATCTCTGTACGTCCCCCAGTGCATTTCCTTGTTTGTTTGTTTTTTTTTATTCTCTTGTCATGTTGCTGCATTGTACGTCTTAGTTGAGTAAACCTTCCTCCTGAATATTAAAATAATCTTTAATCTAGTTTTAATTAAAACCTAATCTAACTGAAGTACAAGCTTCCCAAACTTCACGTCTATCCTACATATCACTATACCACTCACGTCGACCCGCACAAGACGCTCGATTCATAGCACGTCTAGCAAATCCTTCCTACCTTTACAGCAAAAGCCGGAACTGTTTACGTCTCACTTTTCACTCTTTTCATTACATTTGGCTTAAGAGTTCAACATAAGAAGATAACAATGTGTTATTTCAGTGGATTCAGCACAGAACCTGAAACAAGCAATACAGTGCATTTCATATGTTTAAGCCTCAAGTCAGAAGCTTCACAGATTACGTTCCTGACTTCATGCTTGTTCACTAACAATAAACGCTCTGCTCTGCAACATCCAAAATGCAAAAGGTGTGGAGGAGACATCCAGCAGAGTCAAAGTGCTGCGACGGTGTGATAAACAAAACAACATTGTCCATGCTTGAGGGAATCTCTTGCTCTCCGTCTCTGTCTGCATCTACTAGAGCTTTTGTAACCCTGCTGGTAAGACGACTACTTAATTGGAAGGCCAAACATCCTCCCTTTTCACATTCATCGGATGTGATTTACTTCCCTAAACTGGAAAAAAAAGAGAAGTTATTTGTCATTATTTGATTAGCTCATGACAGAATATTGATTGTGACGACCAACCTTGTCGCCGTAAATATGCTTTGACTTCATTCATTCACTTTGATTCTTACTCGCCATCTCCGGCTCGCCAGTTGTGAGCAGCATTACTGTGGTCACAGCGGATTATCATGTATTACATAACTCAGGCTGCGCACTAAAGCCTGCTGGATAAAGAGTCACATTGTGCTGGTTATGTTTGCTGGGAACGAATTGTTCTACAATTTCTACATATGTTCACTGACATGTAGAAGAATTCATTTAAAAGTATTTTTAATTAATATAAAAAAATATTGTGTATTACAATATTTGTGCACAAATAATATGTGGATCTTAAAATATTCCATCGCAGGTGGAAATAATAATAAAAATAATAAGTAATGTGTTTTGTGTTTGTGAAGTTACCTCTCATTTCTCAACAGGATGAGAGGTAACACTTGGCTGATCAAGCCAATTAAGAATGCATTGCTTTCTAATTACTACTAGCTGGATATTTGTATGCTCCGTTAGACGTCGTCTCATTCTGACTGTAACTGAAACTATTTCCTGGAAAGTAAAGATAATTTCCTACACGTGCAACACTTTATTTTGGCTGTAAATCAGTGTCTGATTATTTTATGGGCTGACCTTTGAGTGTAAGAGCCACTCGAGTAATCTAAATGCAAGAGCTGTGTGATTCACCACCACTGCTAATCATGTAAGAGGCTCACTAATAAAAAAAAAATGGACACACGTGGACACTCACCGTACTGCTCACACGCTTACCACATACATGCAAAGCCATTTCAAAGTGAAGGAATTGGTTATAAATAAAGAAATGTACACAGACAAACGTCGTTTTACAGGACGTTTCACTGTGTTACCCCCGCCAACAGTGAAATCCGCCAGGACAAGTTCACCTCTCACTCCTGATTATTATCATGTTCCCCGGTGAAATTTAGACTCATTTATTCTTGTTGTTCCCCGGAAAGCACTTTTAATGTAGAGCCCCTTGAAACATTTTGAATGTGTTTTCAAATCAAGGAAAGCAATTAAGGAGAGAACCTGTTATATAAAGTGGGGTTAAACCCAAACAGGTGGGTTCATTTCAGCAATCTGTTTAGTCAAAGATGTCCAGCTGATATATATATATATATATATATATATATATATATATATATATATATATATCTGCTAATGGCACAATGGATATTAATAACGTGATAACATCACCGTGCTAATATGCTAACAGTGCTCACAATGACAATGCTTACATTCTGCCAATTGCGCTAAGAACACTAGTTATCAATATACAGTAAAGCATATATTGATAAGGATGATGGGAATAGATTTGCAGGTATTAGATAAATGAAAATGTTGACCTCATGATGGCTGTAGGAGAAAAGTTAAAGTTAAACACCTGAGGGGAATATAAAGTACCAGACTTTACTGCAAAACATCTAATGGTCGTCAAGACATTTCACTCAAAATCATAAATGCTGCTAGATGAAAAATAAAGAAATAAAGAAAGAAATAAAGGTCAAGTAGATGTTGATATACAGTATTTCACAAGTGAAAATTGTGACCCGTTGGTGGCGTTGAAGATGCCAGATGATCACCAATGTTGTTAGCATTCATCCTCTGGGGACCATGAATGTTTGTACAACATTTCATTTCAGTTTATCTCATGACTGTAGAGATGTCAGTCTGAACATCCACATAGTGACTTAGTTTGGTTTGTTACATTACAGACTGTTTGAATGACATTTAATGTAAGTGCAGACTGCCAGATCACATTCAGGCTGTAATATAGACTCATGCTTCCTTTACATTCTTTGCTTTGTAAAAAAATAAGACTGTATGTCCATATATGATTTGGAGGAAATTGGAGTTGCAGCCTGTGTTGCATTCACTGACATTGCTTCATCCAATCCAGGACATCAGAAACCAGGGTTCAGGTCCAGTCTCACACAGGCTCAGGCTAATAATACGTACAATACTTTGGTTAAAGAAGGAAAGATCCTGTTTTTGGTGTTTGAATGCAGCATTGAATCAGTTTAACTGCCTCACGTGTGCAGTGCAGTGGAGGCAGTGAGTGACATATGAGTCAGTCAGTGACTCATTTGGATTCAACTAACAGCCCTAAAATAAAAAAAAACTCTCTTTGAAATCCAACTTTAACATCTTCTTTGTATGTTGTGATTTAATGGACACTTAAATCTAGTTGACTAAACAAATAGTTATTACACATAAGTCATCAGAAACAGTGTCCTCTATGTAATAATTAGTTTTTGAACATACTGAAATGTGTTTACTGACACAAAGGTTGATTAAATGGAGCACTGCATTAGTTCAGACAGAGAGCCAAAGTCACACTCGCATCAGCTGATTAGCATCAGCTGCATAATTTATGCTTCGCCATTAAATCCTCAATCATCAACTGTTTGGCTACCAGCTGACTTGAAAACAGCATGCCATTAGTCACAAAAGGTGTGCAAGGCGGTCTTTATAACATAGTAAGTCTCCCTATTCTGGTGATGCGCTCATTTAATTCGTTTTAAATCAACGATAAGACGTGTTTATGTATGTGTTTATTCTTCCAGCGCCAACCCCTGTTGCTGCTCGGATCCTTTGAGAGGCTCCTCAGAGAACGGAGCTTTTCCCCTAAAAATCACTTGCAATCGAAGAGTCTCTGCCAGGAAAACAAAATTAAACTGCGTTATAGTTTGTATTTTTCAAACATATTTTTATGTATATACTGTATATGTCTTACGAAGCAACTCACTGTTTAGAAAGTCCAATAATCATCCTTAGATCAACTTCACTGAGTCACCTCTATCGTCTCTTTGATGATACATATCTGGGTGTTTCACTGCAAATCTTTTAAACTCTTGCTCTGATTGGTAAAGACGCTTACATGGAAAGTGAAAGTAAACTTAACAAAGTTTTCTACAGTGCAAAAATCACAGCCGTGACACCGAAAGAAGAGGAAAGAAACACACAGGCTACTTTTATCTCACTAAAGGTGCATCGGGGCTCTCATAGATGGGAAATCACTCTTCTACTTCTACTTTGATGATCCTGAAAGTATGTTAGTGTTTGTTTGTTTGTTTGGTTGGTTTGTTTTCAGAGCAGACAGTAGCACAGGTTCTTCTCAGCAGGGTGAGTGAGCCAGCATCCTGTCATGGTGGGGCTGCAGCTAATTGTTTCCTGGAGACCAGAGGCAAACCAGACAACCAGACCTAATTAGAGTTTTCAAACAATGCAACCTGCCAGACTAAGTTGTTCAAAGACACTCTGTGAGCGAAAGACACACAATGACTTTGCAATAATCTCGTCAAAAAATGTACAGTCAGACGTTAGATACTGTTGCACGACGGCCTGACAGTGTAGATCTTTTTGATTTTCAGTTTTCTAGCTTGACATGATACATGACAAACTGTATAAAATAAAAACAAATTGTCCCGACGTTACCTGCATTTTTCATGTCTAGTTTCATATTTTGCCTGTAGTAAGATAAAGCATAAATTGTTGTAACAAAAACAGACATATTTCTTCTTTTCACTTGTGAAAATTAAGTGTTATAAACCGCCGAGACTCTGGTGTTTTAATCTGGCTTTGGCACTGGGCAAACATTGGTGAGCAGCCTGTAAGCCACAGAGAAACACCAAGCTGTATGCCAGCTGTTGTGTGCCATCATGCTGCATGTCCTTTGAAGTGCTACAGCCAACAAGGCTGCATGAACAATGAGCCAAGACAAACTGGGGATGCCAAATGGCATACTACTGCCACGTCAGTGCCTCAACAATAAAAATGTAATCGATCTTTGAAACAGCAACAGTCCTCTGGGTGATATCGCATTACAAGTCTGAAGAGAATTGTCCCTCAAGGATATTGAGGATTATTATACAGGGGCACACGTACATCTGGTGAGTGTACGAAACTGGCATGTTGAGAGGAAATAGCAGTGGGCACAGCAGTCTCCACAACACAACAGGACCCCGCTTTTCAATTTCCTGCTCCAGTTTCCATTCCTGCATTCGTTTCATGCAGGGACCTGTAAAGTGGGATCGCAAAGGAAGAATGCAACATTTAGCTGATATGGCTCCGCTGAGCACAAAACAAGGAAATTGATTCTGTCAAAGGTAATATTTGTGATAATGATCTCAATAAAAAAAAAAAAAAAAAAACACAACATAGGGTGATTTCAAAGAGGGTTATCAGGATTGACTCAGGAGATTTCACTCCTAGTGGTCTCCAGCTGGCTTAATAACAAGTGCTGTATGCTTCAAGCTTAACACCAGCCTGTTACCTGCTTTCTTTATTTCCTTATCCAAACCGAAGCTTGTCTTTAGTAGTTTGACAACAGGCCTGAGTTAAGCAGTGTTGATTATGCCGTGCATACATTTTCCAGTTTGATTTAGTGACCAAACAATTCATGTCGGTGTGACAGATGCTCAGGGTCTTTCATTTTCATAGGGTTTTTTTAAACACTTGTAGTGTTAAAAAAACAAACAACAACATTACGATACAGTGCTCATGTGCAAAAATACACATGAACTTTAGATGTTTAGATTCTTATCCATTATGTGGTATGATCAGGGAGGCGTCTGATCCATCCCGAATGTATTCTGCTGCATGAGAATGACCTCAAACATCCAGGCGTAGAGTCATAAATAAGTATCTTCAGCAACACGGAGAACACAGAGTCCTGCAACAGATGGCTTGTCCCCCCGCAGAGCCCTGATCTCAACATCATGGAGTCAGCCTGGGATCACATGAAGAGACAGAAACAACCGACACGTGTAAATCCACAGAAGATCTGTGGCAAGATGCTTCTAACAACCTGCCTAACTAACAAAGTACCTTGAAAAAAACTGTTTTGATATGCTAAGTTATGCTTGTTATGATAAGTCTCTAGGAAATGAATGTAAGTCAATGTAGTGATGTTGTGTGTGTGTGTGTGTGTGTGTGTGTGTGTGTGTGAGGGGGAGAGACGGAGCACATGTGCTTCACTAATTAGACTCATAAAAGTAACACACAGCAACATGTTCAGCAACCTGGATTTTCACATCTAAGGTTGCTACGGGAAGCAGACACAACAACACCCAACAACCATTTATTAGTCTTAATTCTTTACAGATGTTATGTTGGCAAATACTTTTTTAACTTTTTGTTGTTGTTGTTTTTTTATCATCATATTCATAGTGACACATTGGTGAAAATATGCATACTGTATATAGCCATAAACTGACTTCGAATTTGCAAATTCATTAAAAATAGCTGTGATATAATACAGTAATTTGTAATAAAAGTTTTGCAACATTAAAAAAATCTAAATAAATGATGCCTGGTATAAAGTTAAGATCTGTGTTGCAGAAGGCGCTGGGTCCAACAGCTTTGGCTCAGCTGGAAACATTCTTACTGTATCACATTGCTATTATTGGAATGAAAATATCCCGTCTCCACTTTGGTTGGACTCCAATTCCAGCAACTCATCCCACATGATTTCTTAAGAATAATGTTTTCCTGGTCTAGTATTTCAACTAAGAAGATCTCAACCTTTTATCTGGAAAGAGACAGAAGAGTGAAAAACAAAAAAAAACAAAACTCTAAAATGTTTGGGTTTAAAAAAAAAAAAAAAGTGTCATTTAAGCACCGGTTTTATGTTACATTAGATAAGAACATCTGAGATTGAAAAAAACAAAAACAAAAAGCTTGAAATCTAAATGTAAAACGTAAGTGCCCATCAGACGCAGTCAGGATGTATGGTTATTGTTCCATCTTGTGCTCATAAAAGCCTACTAGGGAGCAAAGATGGCAGGCAGCAGTTTGCAATCACCATCACTCTGCCTCCATGACACAAAGGGGAGACTTCCACCCAGCAAGCATTTGATTAAAGCAACAGCAGAGCATCAAGTCTCGTCTTTGTGATAATGGCACACGAGGCAGACAGGTTGTGTGTTTTGTGCAGAGCAGCAGATGTATGTACATTTCTTATGTTTGTTTGTTTCTCTGCATATCTATGACGCTGCGGCAGACACACATGACAAACAAGTATCTAGAGGCCAGTGGTATAAAAAATGATGATCTGCTGTGAAATAAGATGAGATTCAAAATGCAAATGTATGTCAGCTCTTTATAATCAAGTGTGCAAATATAGCACATCACTGCTTCTTTAAAAAAAAAAAAAAAAAGTTTGCCATTTCAAGGATATGTTTTCTGCCTCAGTTGCACATTTAGGATTTAATATAGATGATTGGGTTACAAAACACTGTTATCTGTATTGCCATACCACTCTTATATATTCATGTGTTTTTGTATTATGAATTATTCCCATTGCTGGTGCACATAAGTGGAAACTGTAATGTTTAAATTGTGATATAACGTCTGCTGACACTGGATTTTTTATTTTTTATTTTTTTTGCTGCATTTGAATGACTGCATTCAAGTTGAAGTTGATACTCTTCGTGCAGCCTGGACAGGCAGGATGAACTTCTTTTAATGTTATAAACAGTTATAGTTTCTCAGTTAATATCTTCATTTTTACGAGGCACAGATCAGCAGACACACGTACACGTGTAACTTGTCAAACTTTAACACTTTTTAAGTTAATAAATAAACATTTAATGAAATAATGAGCAAACATGTTTTTCTTCCAGTCTGACTCACACCCCATCCCAACAGACTCTGGGGTTTCAGATATTGAACAGACTCCTCGTTGATCAGAGCTGCTGAGGAGCAAGCAGGTGAGAGCATGAAGAACAGACACCCGCCGTGCATTAATGCGTACATCCTGTTGAGACGGTGGGTCGCCCTGGAGACCAGATGTAGGTATCCCAGCAGGAGCACAGAGAAGATTCGTCCTGTGAGCCCCTTGTCAGTGAAGAACTGTTTGTGTAGATCATGTTATTGAGTGGGGAGGACATGCAGGGACTGTGATGGTTTGTCTAGCAAACATCTTAGAGGTGTTGGATAAGCGTCCTGAGAGCTGATGGTTCAAATCTTTAGGGGCGTCCAGAAAAGAGGGCGACGGAAGTAAAAGAAAATATCTCCTGTTTAACTAGTGCTATTGAGGTACATTCAAGCAAGGCACTTAAATTCAGAACTACTTCTGTTGAGCTTCTCACTGAGACTGAACATAAACCTTCAGGCTATCAAATAGATAAAGTGCTTTATTAGTCCCAGTGGGAAATTCTGTAAGCAGGAAGCAGGTTTTAGTTTCAGAGCTCAGCAAACCTTCGATGGATCGTGTTTCTTATCAGGACCTTGAATGATATGATATGGAAATGATAAAAATGATAGAAAATGAAAAATAAATAAATAAATAAAACAAAACAGAAAAATGCATGTGTGAGAAACAAAGGAGAGCATGTGGCTCGAGGTGAATGTAAGTTTTGCTTCATAATAATTGTTTTCTTGATTTACTATTTTCAATTTAAACCCTTATTTACAGTACTATTAGTTTTAATTAGTTAAATATTAATAATTAACAAGGTGAAACTGCTCTATATCACATAGCAACAGCAGCCAATATCCACCTTAAAAATGATTTACTGGCGCCATCCAGAGGTCATTCACTCACAGTGACACAAGCGTCTGGAAAAACTTTATTTAGTCTTTATTTCTGTAAATAAATATTGGAAACATTGAAGCAGAAATGATCAATGAATGAACGTGGTGACAAACCACTGAATGCAATATTTAGAGGTTTGTTTGGCAGCCAATTTGTTTGGCAGCCTTAACATATGCAACATGCATATATATATAATATATATATATATGCATGTTGCATATGTTAAGGCTGCAAGGAGGGTGAAGTCGTACAGAATCTGTACGACTTCACCCTCAGAGCTCGCAGCATGTAGAGGTCTTCTTTAAGTCTGTGGTAGCTGTCACCGGCATTTGGGAAGAAAACCATTTTTCTCAATAACTTTGGAGTAAAAGTAGACAGACTGCTTTGGAGTCCTGGGCCTGTAATGTATAAAATGAATAAAGAGATTCAGCAACTAAACCCTATTTAACAAGGCTTTGTAGGACAGGTTTTGAAAAAGCATAGTCAAGCAGGTTTAAGTTACATCAACAAGAATAGCCATTTGCTGCACAAGGAAATTATTAATTTGTAATTTAAATAACCCATATTTTAGAATAAATAGCCGGATGAGGAAAGCGCCATCATCAAACAGCTTTATCTATTAGGAGAAGTCATACTAAAATAATGATTTCTTAAGAAATGTGATTATTTTACCAGATGTTGAGTGTCACAGATGATTAGACAGACAGCACACTCTCCTTTCCCCTGCATTACTCCATTCCCTTATCCTGACCTTCACATGTGATGAACAGATAAGGAAGCCTTTATCTCATCAAGCACAGCCATTCAGCAATTATTATGCACTTTTATAAGGAGTGCCAGAAGATTAGAAAGAGAGCTGTCAAAATTAGATTACATTGTATAAGTAAACCTAACTCTACTTTGCTCCTGATAGTGATTATATAATAATGGATAGCAAATCATTTAAAGGGACTTGATTAGCAATCTTTACTGGTGGTTCGTGTTCAAAAATAGATAAGTAAAACGAGAAAGAAACTCTGTTCTCAATAAAACCAGAAAAAGACCAAAACGTTCGCTGCTGCCAATAAGTTGTATTTTTAGGATCATTTTGAAATCGAACATAACATAACATGATTTCTTGGGTTCAAATATGTAAACCTGCAATCATGTGTTGGAGCAACCAGATGGGGACGTTTAAAAGAAAAGAAAAAAAACCCCACCATAAATCTACATGTTTTATACAAGAAATCATTGGTCTCATTCAAGATGAATCCTAAGATAAGTTGAGAGTATGTTGAATGTATTGAAGTAAGAAACACTGATCTTCTACCTCTCCTGGGAAACAGTTGGTGCTAACAGTGTGTGCAACAAGGCCGTTTTGTAGCTCAGCATCCTTCAGCTCCTCCAAGCTGCTCAATGTCACGCTGGGGTTCTCCAAACTCTTTAAAACACAAACTCTGAATACTCCTCAAACATGTCTATCAGCTCCTGGCTCCCTCCATCGTCCACACGTCGAGCTCGAAAAGTCAGAGGCTGAAGGCCATTTCACTCGTACACAGTTATCCAACGCAGAGAGAGAAGCTTCCTCAGGAACGACATATTGTCAGAGTGTGGTTACCCTTGTGTGGCAACCTTTTATACTCATAATTGACACTAGGATAGACATTGCTGTGATACTTTATGATGTGTTTGGTACGAGTGGTCATTGCCTTGAGGGCTTCTGATAAAGTTCAAAGGGTCGAACGGGAAGAAGAAGAGATTTATGATGAAAGGTAACAAATATCTGTGTAGAGGTCAAGAAGCAAATAACAGAAGGAATAACAGTATAGCTATAGATTTATATCCAGTTAATTTTCTTTAATACTGCAAATGGATTTAAAACTGGAAATTATGTATATTAATATAAACATTTAACATGTAGATATAGGAATGTCATTACCATTGACAGCTGCCATATTCTTATGTGCTTATATAAAGTAAACAACATTTAGGAAAAGCAACAAATTACCCAAAAAAATATTCAAAAGCATAATGCATCTTCATACGTCATCATCTTCAAATGAGAGTAAACAAGACAGGGATGCATTTATTATCTTTTATGTGAGTCCAGAGTCTTTCTGACCGTATCACACTGCTGCAATAAAACACTGTAATTTGCTTGTGTGTGATATTGATCTTAATTGTGTAACTTTGCAATAAGAAGAAAACTCAGCGATCAATTGATAATATCAGTTCATTCTTTTCCAGCAACAACATGAAGCACTTGTTGTGTGTTGTGTCTCTGTATGCTTTGTGTCTGTATGGTTGCCGGAGCGATGAGGTGAATATAAAGGAGGACTTCATGCTTCTTGCAGGCCCTCTCACAAAGCAGCTGGGGGTGAATGGTGCCTTTGACTGCAGTCATCCTATACCTCCAGGTTCTAGACAGTACTTTGAGTACCTCAAGAGCAGGGGAGTGACCCACTTCAAAGTGCTGCTGTCATGGGTTCAACTCCTACCTACAGGCCTCCCGGCGCAACCACAACAGACTGTGGTTACCTGCTACCAGACCCTGCTGAAGCAGCTGGTGGAGGTGGGCCTTCAGCCTCTGGTCGTCCTTCATGGATCCACCGTGCCGGAGGCTCTGAGATCGAGGTATGGAGGCTGGGAGAACCAGGAGCTGGTTGAGATGTTTCAGCAATATGCTGAGTTTGTCTTCCAAGAGCTTGGAGCTTGGGCACACAACTGGGTGACGCTGAGTGACTTGGATGATGTTTGGCATGACGGGCAGACTACAGACGCTTCCAGTTCTCTGAAAAATGTCCTCCAGCTCAACAGGAACATTTACCAGCTTTACCATCATCGGTTTCCTGACAATGGTGAGTAAGACTTTTCACCCAGTCATTTATAGCTGCACTAATCTGAATAGTCAATCTAGGTGTCATCAATAGAAAAACGTCTAAACATGCATCTTATCATACAGCTGATTCTAATTTATACTTAGCTGAAAGACACATAGGCCTTAGCTGATTGAAATTAAGTGATAAAGAGTAATTTTATCCGTCTGTATTTACAGGGAGACGTCTGTCAATTGGGTTGAGAACTAGTGATGTTGCTATTCTTTCACAGATCAAAGCTTCAACTAAAGTAAGATACATCTTCCATATTATGTTATGTTATGTGTAAGCAGTTTGTTGTTATTGTTGTTTTTAATACATTGTGCTGTATGTCGTATTTTTGAACAGATGGATTTCTTGTCAGTGCATGTTGAGTATAACTGTGCTTCCACATCTAACATTGCAAAGGAGCTGAAGAGTTTACAGGTGCAGTAATTTTACAAAATGTTTATATTCCCTTTGCATTTCATATTTTGTTTTGCTATTGCACTGCAGCCATGTTATCTTATGGTATGTTGTAGATGACCTTTGGGGACTTGCCTATCTTGATATATGAGATTATTGATGATTGTTTCTACAGTCAGCTCCAGCTCCTCGGTAATGTCCTACAAGGTAAATGATTTAGATATATGTAAATATCTCTTGTCATGTAAATTTAATTGTTTCTCTCTTCTTCCGTCAAATATCTACTGTTTTGTGCATAATGAAGAGATCCAAAATGCATTGAAACAGTAACTATACACATCAAATTAAGAAAGGTCAACGCTCAAGAAACTCTTAAGAACTCATCTGTTTATGACGAAGTATGAGGGCAAGCCTGTTGTAAATTACAATATCATAAACCTTCACAGTACCATACATAACCATAAAGTCTCTTGTTATCATATGGCAGTGATTAGCATTAATTCTTCCAGTTATGGTCCCAGTAAAGTTTTTTATAAAGATCACGTGCATGGTGGAGCACAGGTTTAGGACTCACTTTTCCATTTATCAGTGAATGCATCAAACACACAGTATGTTGTGTTTGAACAAAAGTTGATTTTTTTTATTGGTTAGATAAATAATTTAAAGTTTATTTAAAGTAAATACCTGAATTATTCTTCCATCGTAGACTTTAGTTTCTGGTAAATTTCTTTAAAAAAAATAATGTAATAATATTATATAATAATAATAAAGTGTATAATAAATAATAATAATAAATGTTTAGCATATATATCAGTAACTATGTCATGAACTCATCACAGTGCTAAACAACAATGACCTGAAGATTGCAGGATGTGACATGATGGACATGTTGGGTAAACTGGACATGAAGGACTCTCCTACCAGGTAACAGTTTACCTTTGGTAAAATGCACTGGTTCGTTAATTTATTGAAAAAGCTCATGTTGTGTTTATTTATGTTATTTTATGTGATTCTCTTTTCCAACAGTCACGATTTTTCAGATTACAATGGAATGACAGCGTTAACGAACAGCTATCAGAGGGTTTGGGAAAGGTTTGAGGCCCAGATTACAACAGAAAGAGATGTTTTCCTCAATGAAACGTTCCCCTCTGGCTTCCAATGGGCCACCTCCAGTGAGTCCTTCAAGGTTGAAGGTGGCTGGTTAGAAGGTGGTAAGGGAGAGACCATTTGGGACCGTTTTGCTCATGAAAACAAGGTTTTTGATAATCAGACACCTGATCTAGCTTGTGACAGTTACAACAAGGTGGATTACGATGTGTATCTCCTGCGTGGTCTTCATGTCAACACCTTCCAGTTCTCCATCTCCTGGGCCCGTATTTTCCCTTCAGGCTACCGGGGCAGCCAATCAGAAAGAGGGGCTCTCTACTATGACAAGTTGATCGATGCTCTCATTGAATCAGGCATACAACCTGTTGTCACTCTCTACCACTGGGATCTACCACAGATAATCCAGGACCATGGTGGATGGACTAACGCCTCTGTTGTTGAAGCCTTCAAGGACTATGCAGACTTCTGCTTCTCCAGGTTTGGAGACAGAGTCAAGACCTGGAACACATTCAGTAGCCCCTGGGTGGTGAGCCATGCTGGGTATGGAACTGGTGAACATCCCTCTGGTGTAAAGAACTATGTGGTTGCCTCCTATCAGGTGAGAGCAAGGTTTTTACTATACTGCAAATACATGCTGATACATTGTCATTCTGATACATTCACCTTACTATTTATCTATGACTCTACAGGCCACTCACAATATGCTCAAATCCCATGCTGAGGCCTGGCATGTCTACAATGACAAGTACAGGACAAAACAAAGGGGGAAAGTGGGCGTTGCATTAAACTCTGACTGGGCTGAGCCAATGGACCCCTCCAGCCTTGAAGATAAAGCAGCTGCAGATCGCTACCTGCAGTTCATGCTGGGCTGGTTTGCACATCCCATATTTGTAGATGGAGATTATCCAGCAACACTAAAGGATCAGATTGAACAGAAAAGAAACAAGTGTCCCCACTCTGAGCCCGCCATCCTCCCTGTTTTCACTACCGAAGAGAGTCAGAGGATACGTGGAACAGCTGACTTCTTCGGATTAAACCACTATACCTCCCGGTTGGTCAACAACAGTGATGGTGGTTGTGCCCCTGGTCCTCAGGGGGTGGGTGACTTCCAGGCTCATGTGGACCCCTCATGGTCCTCTACAGCTTCTGACTGGATCTATTCTGCACCTTGGGGACTGAGAAGGCTTCTAAACTATATTTCAACAGAGTACTTGAACACTACCAAAATGCCTATTTATATAACTGGGAATGGTATGCCGACTGAGTACAGTGGAGACACTTTCAATGACACCAGTAGAATACAGTACATGAAGAGTTACATCAATGAGGCACTGAAAGGTATATTGTTGAGAACAATTACTGTTATGTATTAGAATATTAGGTATTATTTAAATTACAAATAATATTTTCATAGCACAGCAAATGATTATTCTTGTTAATGCAACTTGGGGTTTAGTCGCTGATTCTCTTCATTCTCTCAACAGCTATACGTTTGGATGGAGTTAATGTGCAGCGGTTTACTGTCCAGTCACTCATGGATGGCTTTGAAGGTCCTCAAGGCTACAGTGAACGTTTTGGATTGCACCATGTCAACTTTGATTCACCGGACAGGCCCAGGACTCCAAAGCAGTCTGCCTACTTTTACTCCAAAGTTATTGAGAAAAATGGTTTTCTTCCCAAAACACAGTATTTAAATATTCAAGGTTTGAAAAATACAGAGTCAAACAGGTTTTCTTCAATCCCACCTTCCACCGTCCCATCCCAAGCCAAGGACGTTTGGAGGAGATTCTCAAGCCAAAGTAATTTTCAGAGAAAAATCTACCACTACGGTACTTTCCCACAAGGCTTCAGTTGGGGAGCATCATCCTCAGCTTACCAGATTGAAGGTGGCTGGAATGCTGATGGGAAAGGACTTAGTGTCTGGGACTCTTTCTCCAATAAATCTGGCAATATCCCTGGTAATGCTAATGGAAATGTAGCCTGTGACAGCTACCACAGACTTGAAGAGGACCTCTACATGCTGCGAGCTCTGAGGGTGAAGTCGTACAGATTCTCTTTGTCTTGGTCCAGGATCTTTCCTGATGGTCAGCGTATGTCCCTGAACCAGAAAGGAGTTGACTATTATAATAGACTCATTAATGGCCTGTTAGCGTACAACATTACCCCCATGGTGACAATCTACCACTGGGACCTCCCTGAGGCTTTGCAAGACCTCGGTGGCTGGGACAATGTAGACATGATTGACATTTTTAATGACTTTTGTGACTTCTGCTTTGCTACCTTTGGAGACAGAGTGAAATTTTGGATGACCTTCAACCAACCTCACACCATTGCTTGGTCGGGATATGGACTCGGACAAATTCCACCAAATGTTAAGAAGCCAGGAACTGCACCATATAAAGTTGCCCATAACCTGATAAAAGCACACGCCAAAGCCTACCACACATATGATGATAAGTACCGTAAATCCCAAGGTGGTCTAGTATCTATTGCCCTCAATGCTGACTGGATTGAACCTAAAGATGTTAATATTCCCCGTGAAGTGATGGCTGCTGACCGTGCTCTGCAGTTCCAACTGGGCTGGTTTGCACATCCCATTTTCAAGAACGGTGACTATCCAGATGCAATGAAGTGGCAAGTTGGAAACAAGAGTGAACTCCAACAGCTTTCCGAGTCAAGACTACCTTCCTTTACTGAAGAAGAAAAGAGCTACATCAAGGGGACTGCTGACATGTTCTGTGTAAATCATTACACTACAAAGATAGTAAGCCATGCTACATTGAGGCTTACCACTCAGTCATATGAATATGATCAGGACTTATCAGAAGCAGAGGAAAGTGATTCACCGACTACTGCCATCAGCAACCAGAGAGCTGTAGCATGGGGCTTAAGGAGACTCCTCAACTGGGTCAAAGAGGAGTACGGAGATCCAGAGATTTATATTACTGAGAACGGAGTAGCTACAGATTCAAAGACAACTTGGGATGACTCTGCCAGAGTGTTTTATTACAAGACCTATATTGACGAGGCTCTCAAAGGTGCATTGACTTAAATAATATTTTTTCTTGGTATAAACATTAATGATTGTCATAACTGTTTTGATTTTTAGTCTTGATCATTTATGTGTTTTATGTGATATGTTTTGATAGCCTCTGACCTTGATGGCGTGAATGTGAAAGGCTACATAGCAACATCTCTCATGGATTCTTTTGAGTGGCTCAATGGGTACAAAGTTGGATTTGGGTTACATCATGTTGACTTTACTAACCCAAACCGACCGAGAACGCCCAAGTACTCAGCTCATTTCTACCAGCAAGTCATAAAAGACAATGGTTTCCCTACACCCGATGATGAGAAGCAACTGTATGGAAATTTCCGCAACAATTTCATTTGGAGTACTGCAACAGCATCATACCAGGTAACTGTTTAAAGATACAATGACAGAGGTGTATTGCTAATCTTTATACAAGCTAATTTTTTTTATACTTTTATTATATACTTATTATAAATGTTTATTTATATCCATGCTAGATATGGAAATTACATAATATTCCTTACTTTTTCCTTACATAACTAGTCTGTTTTACATTCACTTTGACCAGATTGAAGGAGGATGGAGAGCAGATGGAAAAGGTCTCAGCATCTGGGATAAATTTGCTCACACTCCTCTGCGAGTGTTTAACGATGACAACGGGGACATAGCCTGTAACAGTTACAACAAGGTAGAAGAGGACGTCGCTATATTGAAGCAACTTAGGGTGACCCATTATCGTTTTTCCATATCCTGGCCGAGGGTTCTTCCTGACGGCACCACCAAGCACATCAATGAGGCTGGACTGAACTACTACCACCGACTGGTGGATGCACTGCTTGCTGCAAACATCCAACCTCATGTATGTGTGATTTTTTTTAGTGTCTCAAAAAACTTACAATGTAAAGTTGGTAAATTTAGAACATAATGCACCTGAACTGCTTTTCCTTTGCTCTCAGATCACTCTTTACCACTGGGACCTTCCACAAGCTCTGCAGGAATTTGGGGGCTGGGAGAATGAGACTACTATTGTCAAATTCAGGGATTATACTGACTTCATCTTTAGCCGTCTTGGCCACAAAGTGAAATTTTGGATCACCATTAATGAGCCATACAATATAGCCAATGTAGGCCATGGCTATGGAGCAGCTGCCCCAGGTATGTTTTATGAAATGCTTTATATCTTAAACCTAAACCTTTTTGAACCACAGTGGCAAAAACAAACAAACATGTAAACTGCCAATGGACAGTAATGTCTTTAATTTCTAAATTCTTCTTTGTGTATCCAGGGATCAGTTTCCGACCAGGCACACTGCCCTACATCGTGGGTCACAACCTTATAAAGGCTCATGCTGAGGCCTGGCACCTCTACAATGACAAGTACCGGGCCGAACAGAAGGGAATTATCTCCATCACCATCAACTCTGACTGGTCAGAACCCAGAAATCCCTACAAACAGGAGGACATCGATGCTGCACGACGTGTTTTGCAGGTACTTAAACGAACTTAAAGGGAATATTTGCAAAGCATGATCTACAGACTCCTTGCTTCCTTTCAAAAAGTTCACATTTTACCGAACATGTAGGTCAACAGTTAAGGTCTCTAATAGTTTTTGTGTGTCTCTTTGTGCAGTTCTACATTGGCTGGTTTGCCCATCCCATATTCAATGGAGACTACAGCAATATGATGAAGACAATCATTCGAGAGCGAAGTTTAGCTGCTGGTCTGCTAAAATCTCGGTATGACAAAAGCTAAGATAAAAGGCAAACCATTGGAGCTTTTCATTTTACATTTAACAGGTAAATTCAGCAATTTCCCTTCAATCTCTGCAGGCTGCCTGTATTCACTCCGGATGAGATAAATAGGATTAAGGGTACTTATGATTACTTTGGGTTCAACCATTACACCACAGTCCTGGCCTTCCCTGTGAAGTATGGAAACCTTCAGCACTATGATGCCGATAGGTAAGGATGTACTAACTTACCAAGCCCATTGTATAGTCACGTTTATTCAACACATGTATTTATTGTGTGCTACATTTGAACCTGATTTAATCTTCGCAGGGGTGCAGGAACCGTTGCTGATCGCACTTGGCTGGATTCAGGTTCATCGTGGTTGAAAGTCTCACCGTTTGGATTCCGGAGAATATTAAACTTCATTAAGGAGGAGTATGGAAACCCACCAATTATCATCACCGAGAACGGCATCTCGGAGCGGGGGCCTGTTGACCTTAATGATATTCACAGGAGCTACTACTATGAAAAATACATTAACCAGGTGCTGAAAGGTATTAAACGCCAACAACTTTCTTGGAATATCTTTTGTAGTACTGGGACCTACAAAGGGCGACACTCATTTTGCATGAGGAAATGCAATTGTATCATCTCTAAGATAAAACAAGAATGTAATAGTTGAATTGTTTATCTCTTTGTTGCAGCTTACTTGCTAGATGATGTGGATATTCGTGGTTACACAGCTTGGTCACTGATGGACAACCTGGAGTGGGCTACTGGGTTTTCAGAAAGATTTGGCCTTTTCTATGTTAACCGATCAGACCCTAAACTTCCTCGAGTGGCCAAGTCCTCTGTTGCCCTCTACTCCACCATTATCAGCTGCAACGGATTCCCGGACCCCGTCTCCGGACCCCATGAGTGTCTGAACCTTCAGCCTGAAGGTAAATTGATGCGTAGTTGCTCAAATATTTGTTCTGACTGATGAAAGTAAGGAAACTATAAACTTTCAGCAGGAAATCTAAAATCCTCATATAAATCTAATAAATATATAAGATACATTACGCAGTACGTTAAGTGTATTGTGATGTACTAGATGAAAAGATCAATACTACTCTTGTGTGTTTTAATTTAATATGGAGCTGGAGCTAGCTAGCTTAGCTTAGCATAAAGACTAAAAGCAGATGGAAACAGCTACTCTATCCAAAGGCAAAAAAACAAAACACTTAACGTTGTATCTCATTTAATCTGTTCAAACCCTAACCTAAGTAGTAGTAGTCAGTAATACAGTGAACTTAATTTACCTTTTATGCACCCACACTAAAGACATGATCGAGCATCTATTTGAACGAATCTGTAACTTTGGTGTCTTCTCTGCAGGAACAAATGCACCGGTCACATCTACATCCCCTCCCTCTGACAACACTGTGAGCTTCCTGGGTATGACTCTCTCAGTCAATGATGCTCAGACCGGACTTTACACTACATTTGCTCTACTGATTGTCGCTGTGTTTGGTGCCATTTGTTCATCGTGTTGTTTCTTAAAAGCAAAGAAACAGTCTAAGAAATATACATTGAACAAAGAATCTATAAACATGGAGAGAAAATTCTAATCGTAACGGACATACAGGATTATAATAGAAGTCCAACATACATCAAACTGTATCAGTGAGTGTCTGGGTTGCCTCTACACACAGTCATATAGTCAAATTACTGCATGTTAATACAGTATCTTATTGGAGGTTGTAAAAATGCTTCGAATTCCTTGTACAAGAGCATGAATTATCAGATTTATTTATTTCTCTTTTATACAATATGTGACTGCTGTTCTCAAGTATCAGTTTATTGTGTTTGTGTTGATTGTGCATCTGATTTACTGGTAAAAAAATGATCATCTGTAACTGTACAACACACTGTGAACCACCAGGAATCCCAAAAAATGTCTTCTTATGTATTCTTCTATTCAGAAAGCTGAGAGTAGCAAGTTCGTCCACCAGTCATTGATGACGTAAAATACTTAAAATAATATGTAAAATGCCAAATGTTCATTGTAATGCTACCAGTAACTGGTGGATTATAAATTGTACCACTTTGAATACAGTCGATTTTTATTGTCCTTGTTCTGTGAGACCATTACGCAGCAGAAAAAACCCACAACCACTGCTTCCCCAACAAGGAGGCTTTTAACGTTGACATATCATACATATTTACAGGCTCTACTGAGATATCTTTGTGTTATTTACAGTTAAAGAAACTCTTTATTTATGTTTTATTGGTTGTTTATGCAGCCCCTCAGTTACACACGAGGCTACTTTAAAAAATTGCAAACCAAAAGTTCAAAGCTGGCCGAAGCTTTTAACTTACAGGGAGGATTTTTACGTTTATCTCGGGTTGTGGAACTTTTACCATGTAAAGACATCTGACATCATAACAGTATAAAAAATGACCCAATTAGTAATCTTGGGTTTAAACCTAAAAAAAGGTCTTCATCTATTGATCAAGTAAAACATTCAAATGTTTCTCTAATAACTTCACGAATGATATGACATATTATCAGTCTTGGTTAAATACGGTATGATAGAAATCTTCTGCAGTTTCATCGTGATGCAAAAGATCTTGCATCATACATGAAATACTTGATTGTGACTTGCAAAATTCAGACATCAGTTATGTTAGGCAATAATCTCATGTATTTGCCATTACAAAACGTGTGAAAGAAAAAAGTCAACTTTTAGCTCTGTCATTAGTTTAACTGTGGTTTAAACTTTTCTTTTCCTTCCATCAGTTGGATGTTTGAGCTTCACCGTTTGACTCAGTTTTCACACGAATCTGCCAAAAGTGAAAAATTTCTGTTCTCAACGCAAATTTGAGTGATATGTTGGCATCGAACAGCATTTTTAAACTTCCAGTATACATCCACTCTGGGTAGGAAAATTTATATTTTTCAATTAGTGAGAAAGGAATAGATAATGATTTAAATGAGGTAACTGCACTTTTAGACAAATTACTATTCAAAGCAGAATATATGTATATATATTCAAACATATGGAGGGGATCTTTAAGACGGATTTGAACTTGATTTCAGCAGAAATGGCAGCTAAGTAGTCAACAGAGGATGTAATTCACAGAAAAACAAAGAGTCAAACACACATTTATGTGCATTTTATCCGAAGTTATATCTATCATAGCACTGATATTGCAGTTTTTACTGTAGGGGGCATATGTTATGTACAAGTATAAACTCAGGCTTGTGATAATCAAAAGTACAAAGTACTGGAGTGCAATTGTTTTAGCTTTAACTTTGGGTGCATGCAGATGTGGTTTAAACCTTTTAAAGTATTACTTTACCTCAAACAGTTTTTAAGGAAAAGGTTAATTTTGCATCCAAGTACATAAAACAACATATTTTTCACTGGCTGACAACCGGCAACAAATCAATCAACTGATAAAAAAGTAGAAACTACTTGAAAAACTGTTTTGTTGAAAAAGATTTATTTTAAAAACTAACCACAGAGTACTATCAATACAAAAAAGTATAAAAAGTACAAAAAAGCATTGCTCAAAAATAACTTGAGATGACAAATATTCGAGTTGGCACTGTGGGCATGATTCAGAATACAAAAAGACGGCATCTTAGAGCGCGTTCAAGGCATTGAATTCACATTGAACTGATTACGTGGTTTACAACCCTCATTCAGACTCTGAAACAGTGAGAAAAATCATCAGCACTGAACACGACACACAGTATTATCCCTTATTTAACCAACAGATACAAATACATTTGGGTCTGCACTGACCGAGAAATTAATATTTGCTGCTTGAGGACATTGTGTAGCTAATTATATGTATTAAAAAAATAATAATTTTTAAGTGAAACTGTAGGACTTGAACTTTAATTTTACCAAATGTGAGTGTGTTGGTCCATGGATTAAATCAGGCTTCAGGGAGCTAAAACAGCAGTGAATGTCATTATTTGGAAGAAAATTGGAGAAAACAAGTTTGCCACAGTGACAAGAGCCTCTTTTCAATAACACAATACTAAAAAAAAAAAAAAAAAAAAAATACAAATAAAAGAACAGTATCAAATACAGGTTTGAACAATACAAGACAATATCAAGAGTTACATGTTTTTCAAGCATTACCCAGGTTTGTTTATTTATTCCTTTGGACAAAGGCACCCCAAGTGTGTTCCAGTTTCCATACCTGACACCAGGCTCGAGAACGTTGACTGGTGCAGTGCCAACATTTAAAAAAATAATAATAATATTAAAATAAGAGACACACTTGAGATGAACCTTTGTATGAAAATATGAAACTTTAAAAAAATTCATCAGCATGACAGTTACTCCAGTACCTTCATTTTATGAGTGGTGCCTTGTCCATTAACCTTTTTGTTTGCATCTACCATCACTCACTAAGATTCAACTCTTAACAGTTTTTAACAGGATTTTTTTTTACCTTAAAAATGGAGTTCCAGTTTCGGTCTAAGGCAAACTTGAGATGCACTCACTGTGAACTTTAAAAAATAAAAAATAAAAAACAGAGGACAAACTCTTAAGAAATGACTAATAGTTCTACGTCTCGTAAAAGAAAAGAAATGAATAGCTGCCCTGAGGGTGAAGTACACGTTAACCGTTCTTGTTGCACAACGGTAGTTTGTAAGCACTTTGGATCTTCAGACAGGCTGGTCTCTCAAGTATTGCTGGGTTGAGACGACCGTTCTCCTCCTTTGACTTTGATGTTCGACCACGACTGGCCGTAACACTGAAAAGGCTTGGGATGACTTCATCCACCTCAAGCAAGTTCATGACGTCGCACATGACTCACACTCATAAACACACACTCACTGTTTGAATCACTTGTGTCCACTCACTGCTCCTGACGTGAAATTTGATCTATAGTGTCAGCTGGACTGATGAGAACCTATGCACGGAGACCTGCGAATGCAGAGATGGTGACGACGTTAGAAAAAAGCATTTCGGTTTGTTATTCAAGTCAAAATACACTTGACAGGTCAGACAGGTAAAAAAACACAACAACATTTCTTTCAAACCACAGCCACAGAGACTCAAACGAGTAATTGATGATGCAAGATGAGGGGAGAAGAAGGTCGAACTCTCACCTTTCTCACATGTACTGCTCTGCTTCTCCTGGGCAAAGTTTAGTCTGTTCTGCTCCACTGCGGTGCCATTAGACTCTGGGCTGCTGCTGCGCGACGGGCTGCCCTCATTCTGGTAAGCCATATCCAGATGTTGCTGGGCCAGTTTTAGGTGCCTACGCAGCCTCTCCAGCTCTCGTGACGAAGACTCGTCCCCAAACGACTCGCGGCCAGAGTCTGCCAGGTTATCCCTGAAGCCCATTTTCCCTGACGGGTCCTTCTTCAGTGCTGTGTGGTAGCCCGGAGGTGCGGATGGCTGGCGGCAGATGGAAGACCTCTGGCTGACCATAGCTTGGTGACGGGGGGTGGCAGGCCGAGGAGCGCAAAAGCAGTCACGAATGCCGCTGTAGCCGAGGTGAAGGATCTCCAGCACGGTGAAGAGCAGACACAGAGCGCTGACGGCGTACATGATGAGCAGGAAGATCGTTTTCTCTGTGGGGCGTGAGACGAAGCAATCCACTGTGTGTGGGCACGGAGAGCGTGTGCACACATACGACGGTACCACCTCCAGTCCGTAAAGGATGTACTGTCCAAACAGGAAGGAACCCTCGAAGATGGCACGCGACAGCAGCTGAAACACGTACACCTTCATCAGGCCGTCCCGCTTGATGCGGCGGCGTCCGTCGTGCTTTTTGCTGGGCTTCTCGACGACGTCCTTTTCCTTATCTGGCTCGATCTCTTCCAGGATCATGGGGTCCTCCTCCCCGTTATCCTCCGCCTCCTCGTAGTCCCGGTTAGCGCCGCGGCTCACGATGGGCATCCTCTTCCTGTTGCGGGGCCGGTAGTCGTCATCCTCCATGCGGGCAATCTTATGCATGGCAAAGCCAAGGTACATGATGGTGGGCGTGGTGATCATAATCACCTGGAAGACCCAGAAGCGGATGTGCGACAGCGGCGCAAACGCGTCGTAGCACACGTTCTCACAACCGGGCTGCTGTGTGTTACACACAAATTTGCTCTGTTCATCATAGTAGATCGACTCGCCCCCGACAGCCGTCAGCACGATGCGGAAGACGATCAGGAGGGTGAGCCAGATTTTGCCCACGAAGGTGGAGTGATTGGAAATCTCGTCCAGCAGACGTGTGAGGAAGCTCCAGCTCATTTTGCCTGTTGAACAGGGGGAAACCTCTCAAATCTGCACAGGAAAAACAAAGAAGAGAGAGAAAAAAAAGAGTAAATTTAGCTGCCATTTTTAAAATCATCTTTCCCAAGAAAATGATCAGTGAGTGAAATCGAAAGGTAAAATTTAGTTGTTACTGAAAACCTTAACAGTTGATGAGCTGTATACAACACATTGTTTGTACTCGACTCCTACTGTCAGTGTAATAATAGCCACAAGGTGGAGCTACTACGTCACCGTTACAAAGCTGAGATGCTCCAAACACAAACATCACCGTGGATAACAAGAGCGTGTTGAGACAAGGATCTCTAAGAAGAAGCTTTCATCAAACCATGTGACCACAAAAAGACAGTAAGAAGAGTGCATGAGTCATAAAAAAAAAAAAAAGGTATGAAAAGGTTATGATGAGAAGAAAAGTAAAATTACACAATAACTCAACGGTGTACAATCAGTGTAACACACACACTGAATGCAGATGGCATGTCCATTTTCTGATTGTTTAATAATCCGACTGCCAAGACAGTTAAAAAACACCAAAGAGGCAATGAAGAGCTGTTGTGGTTTCACACCATCTGTGACCAACCTCATAACTTCTGCCGAGCAATTATCCGCTGCTATAAACTGTATAAACTGTGCTACCAGGGTTGTTTCAAGTAGGTACAGCCTAGTTTTCCAGCCTTAATCAACAAAATAAATTCTTTATTTTCAGTCTGAAGATGTTTCGTTTACCAAGACACGAGACAAGAATGACTAAACATCCACATCTGGAAAGAACAAACTCCCAAAACTATCAATGAATCATTTCAAGTCAAATCCAAATGTGTGAAATCATGAGTCACACAATCTTCAGGTTGAGTCAAAAACCACTAAAGCAGATTAGTGCAACTTTTTAGACCTTTTAACGACATATTTTATTGTAGTATTTAATATTCTTTAATTCCTGCATCTCAAGTAAATCCACTGGTACGTCCACTGGAGTATCTTAAACCTGAAGAAACAAAGCTAAAAACCAAAATACTTGATCTACAGAATGAATGCAGTTAAACTGATCATTTACTCAAATCTGATATTTCACCATTTTTATTATACAAGTTGTCAAACATAACATTTGACAAACGCTTGATGCCAAAAGGAACAACTGATCATTTCATCAAATGCTAAATTATGCACCAGCGAACCAAAAGGTCAAAATCAGTTTAAACGTCTAACAATGTGGCTTCTTTATGTAGAATAGAGTCCGTTTAGCTTTCCGATAACTAGTTCTGCCACTGCGTAACTCAAATGTTCAGAAAAGCTTAATATTTGGTATTATAATATTAGATGTACGGATTTGCTGCAGTTATAAAAAGGCACTCGTGTTACTACATACTTCAACGCCAAGCTCGTTCTCTCGTTTTAGAGTTTAGAAAAAACAAACCCAAAACATTTCTTCTATATTCGAAGACCTGGAAATTGTTCAAATCTAATAATTCTCATTCTGCGTAGGGACCCTGTAGGAAGCAGAGAAAAGTCAAGTTGTCCTCCACCTCATTCCTTAGTTTCTAATGCATTAGACCAAAGTACCAAACTGTGAAACCACATTCAGCAAATATGTCTGTCTGACTGCCTTTAAAAAGAAGACGCATCGCCACCAACATACTCCAGCAGAGCTCTTTAATAAGAAGAGACCAGGCAGCTCCCAGCTATGAAAGGAGAACTGTATGAACATGACATAAGGTGTGGAGGAAACCATCCCTTGATAAACAAAAAGGTTGAGAGCGAGACACACACGTTCCCATTGAGCTGCAGGAGCTCAGGTTCAAAACAATAAGCAGCTGTTAAAGAGACAGCGGCTGCTCTATCAGGTTCTTCCGCGTTTACAGCAATTAAGACTTGACGCTACGTATAATCAGCATTTACGACGCGCAACAGTCTTCACGGGTTGCGTCGACGTGCGGCGGAACCAACGTACGTCACTTGACGACTTTCTACCGCGTTTTAACGGCTCGCAGCTGCCGTCAACCTTCGTCTGTGGCGTTCTGCAGTTCTGGCTGTACGCTCATGACAGGTTTCCAGGTCAGGATAACCGACAACACTCAGCAGGACCTCATCTTAGCAGCTTAGACAGTTCACAGACAAGATGTGAAGGTTTTCGGGTTTCTACGACAGACATTTTTCACCAATGTCTCATAAACCAAAAACGACCCATTGCGAGTAACCGTTTTATGGTCTTGTTTACGCTCCACCGTCACAGTGGTTGTTTGTCGAACGCTCTTCGTTCAGACTATGAGACGGACTGGAGTCAGCAGCACACTCAGCTCCACGTAATGTAGGTTACATGGTAGGAGTCACTGAAGGCTGCTGTTGGAGGAAAACAGTGTTTCGCATGGCGGCGAGAAGCGAAAACCTTAAAAGCTGCAAATATGCAACTCCTATAATTAACATGCTCAGGACATGAGCTGTTATACAGTGTCATTGGTTTTAGAGGTAGGTGTGAGGATGTTACTTCCTGCCACAGAGGACAACAATGTGTGGAAAGTTACTGATTGGATACAACAGAAACGGATCTGGTTCAGACATAAACAAGCATTTCTAAAAATGATTCATACATAAAAAAAACAACTTGTTTATGATACACAGACTACATTTCTTTACTGCACTTCATATTTATTAGCCGGCATTTTACACAAAACACCTGCAATAAGATGAATCATGAGCCCGACTTAAGCACAATAAACACAAAAACATGTTTAAAAAAAAACAACTTACATTTTGCAGACTTTTTATCTTGAGAGTGGATGCTGTTGTGTGTCAACTATTGATCAGACACACTAATATATACCTCTAATATCTTTTTGCTCCCTATAAAACAACATCACATGTCAGTTTTACATCTTTTTTATGTCCCATTTGCAGAAGCAGCATATGCATGCATATCTATCTATCCATCTATCCATCTATCTGAGCCACTTCAGAATGAACAGCTTCCCAGTAAGGAGCACAGTAAGTTTCAACTGTGTGAGCAGAACAGAGAAGCTTTTGTGGCTCTAACATCTGGGAGGTTTAGCTAAGTTATAGACGGTCCCCTCCTTTATCCCCGAGCCTGTAAGCTGAGAGGCCTGAGCTGGGCTTGGAGAGAGAAAAAAGGCCCAAAAAAAGAGAAAAAAGAAAAACCGAATATGAGTCAAACTGAGTGAAGTGAGCAGAGGGAAATAAACTCATTCACCCTTCATATCACCATGATACTACAGAAATGAGCTTTAGTGTAGGATTTAAATTAAAGTCTTGGCACTCAAGTTAATTAAAAAAAAACCATCACAATGTAAATTGGAAAATTAATCCAAATTTACACGTAGAAGAAGAAGAAAAAAAAATCTTCCTCGTGGCCAACGAGACGTCACCAGGTTGCTGCACATGCTCACACACACACACACACACACACACGTCGGTTAGTGCAGGTTTAACACTAATATGTTTGTTTTAATAATAAGAAAACATGATACTTTACATTTTATTATCCAGAAATTCATGTTTTATGTTCAGGTTAAGACGACTCCGAGAAAGAAGGAAAAACACACACACAAAAGACAATCCTCCATCACCAAGTCCAGTCCACACACACACTCAAAACATGCAAAATAACCCACATAGTTACACAATTACCACATCTCGCGTTGCTATGACAACAAATTGTACGTCGAACGCGCCGTAAACAGCCCATAATTCACATAATGTGACCAATCTGTGTGCTAATCAGCGCCAGCTTGTGCGCGTAAACTTGAGCTGGCGTTTAATGTGTGCGTGTTTTTCTTCTTCTTCCCTCCTTCTTCCTGGTTTAGTAAACGCTGCTTTTTAATTACAAAAGCAGTTTTTTTTAGGATAAACAACTAAAACGATGCACGAAACACAAAACTTAAAGGCTTAGAAAAAAAAAGCTGCGTAATGGTGCCACGCAGTGTGTGTGTGTGTGTTTTACCTTGTGGTGTTAACGTCCTCTAGTTTTATGCTCGGTGGCTTCTCCAAGTCGACTGAAGCTTTTCCTCCGTTTGCTGCTGAATAAAAGAAAATCCTCCCGCTCTCATATCAAGCCATCCAGCTTTCCTTCCCCTGCGGTCGGAGCAGTTTCTGCGTCCTGCTCCAGTTGTGTGTGTGTGTGTGTGTGAGAGAGAGAGAGCTGTAGTGCGGGGTGAGGACAAAGAATATTCCCAAATCCCCCCCTTTTCTCCTCCCTATTTCAGCCTGGCACCCCACCCCCCCCCCCTGTCTGCGCAGAGTGGAGGAAAACGACCCACTGCCAGCATTCCTGCAAAGCAATCCTCTGCCTCGTCTTATGCTTATAACTTTACCCTGGACTCAAGAGGCTGGAAGAAATGCCCTGTGACACACACACACACACACACACAAACACACAGACACACACACAAACACACAGAGAGAAATCTGGAGCTGCAGAACAATCAATGTATCCTGTAAGCTGCAGGAAATAAGGTATGTATTTTGATTGCAGCAAGAATTTTAATCAATGATAGCTTCCCAAATGAACATTAAAAAAGGGTTTTTTGTTCTCATTCCTCGTTAGAAAATGACGGATGAACGTCGAGCAAAAAGTTCACCTGAAGCTAATATGAAGCTTAAGCTGTTTAAATGAGTCAAATCAGGTCTTTTTAGAGCCAAAGTTCCTCATTTAAGTGACTACACTTCCACCGCAGCTCAACGGGGGAACACAAAGAGGGAATTTGATGCTAGAAAAGACTGTAAATGTGGCCGATATGCTGCTGAAACCTCATGTAAGCTTCTGATTAACCTTTTAAATGCAATATATTTAAATTTTACATTAAAAGCTCATTTAAAGAGGGGGCCTTTTAACAGCCAGTATAAACAGGCCGAATGATTACAGCGAAGAAAACCTCTTTCAGCGTTCACACGGGCTCCTGACTGTTGTTTTACAGACAGACATATCATGAAGCAATCCTTTTTATGTTATACACAATGCAAACGTGTCATTGTGCATCTTAAAGCAGCGGGTGAAGATACCAGCAGCCTTATCACACACACATCTAACCTTTATTTCTGGTGCCGATGTGGAGCAACATACACACTACTGATAGTGAGCTCCCCTCTTCCTGCTGAGGCAGATGTTCGGAAGTTGTTGCGATCATGAGGCCCCTTCCTCCGTGTCACACTTTCTTTATGGCGAGGGCAGCACGTGCATGTCCTCATCCAAACACACACACACACACACACCCCTTTCCACCCATCTCTTTGAACTAAACAAGCCACTTAACTGTGACACTGTGTATCTTGCCAGAAGTAATCGTTCTGCAGTGGGTGTTCATACACTTAAAAAGGGCTCATTACAAGACAAAGAGGAGTTTGCACTATTTTATACCAGGATTTATGTCCCCCCCCCGTTAGGACTTGCAGAGGTGTGTACCAGCGGTGCCAGAGTGTAATTCTGGAAAATAAAAAAAAATGAGGCATCTACCATCTGCAGTATGGCGTAAGCCTTAAACTACACTCAATCGAAGGTGAAATGTCCTTTTTTAAGCAGTTGAATTTCCAGTGAGCTTATGCTGCACTTTCCCCAGAGAAGTAAATAAGATGTATGTGCAGTCTCCTGATTCTGTCAGTCAAACTGAATGATCTCATTGTTCTTCCAGGATCTCCAGACATGTCAGTCTTCATTGCTTACCCATCTATCCGAAACAGAAACGTGGACAAAGCAGAGATCGGCTTCACTTTAACGTTGCTTGTTGCAAACGTCGAGAACTTTTTTATTAAACAACAGCGGGTAAAATCATATATATATATATATTTAAAAAAAGCTGCAGTTATTGTTTAATATCTGCTGCAAACAGGAGGTCAGTGGAGGAATGCGGTGCCCTTCCCCCTTCTCAGGGAGCAGCGGAGCTCTATTGTGAACCACAAGCATGCTTTTATTCATAGGGTGTAATGTGGGGTGCTGCAGTCTAAATGACAGAGACGGATCATCTGGAGACTGAGCAGCACAGACTTGTGGCTTCAGCTGAAACAAGCTTGCGTGTTGCTGATGCAGAATAAAGTGACGTGTTTGTGTTAATATCGTCGTGTCGACCCACTTTGGATGCATGATATTTGTAAATTTGTCCATTGTTGATTGTACTGTAATAGCCTCTTGCACCCTTCTTGTAGTCAATTCCAAGAGTGAGTAGTCAAGAGAGGATGCATTTTATAACAAATATATATTGAGTCCAGAAGGATTGATTTCACATTTGTTGTTTTGTTTTTGTTTTTTTTCCATCTTCCGTTGCAGCTAAGCCAACGCGTTGGCAGCCAAAAAGCAAATCCTTTTAAAATCGCCCTCCAAAGTCGATTAATTTAGCAGTAAAGTGTTGATGGGAAAGCTGATCTCTGTGTAAATGCTGATTTTATTTTGCTCACATGGTCTGTGATTACCCAACAGGAGGTTTAGACCTTCTTCACTTAGGGCGTCGACGTTTTTAAAAAAACATAAATAGCATTTTTATGGATTTTCCACATTACAGCTTGTTTGTCGCTGGCTTTCCTATAAAACTTTGGTCTTTTTTGTGTTTTGTGCTGTTGATCTGTCATATCTGTCTTCTGTATGGCTCGTTGCTATGTGACAACGGTGAGAGCCCCACAGACGGTGATGTCGTAACATTTCTTAAAGAGTTTAAAGGGCTTTGCCCGAGAGTTGCCCTCTTGTTTGCCTCACATCCTAAACCCACTGTGACTCAACCCCCCGCCTTGTGATGTTTGCTTTCCTGTCACTTTTCAGACACTTTTGATGTCAGCTGGTTTTTGTGGCCGAACGCTTGTGCACGCTCGACTATAGAAAGCCATGATGTTCCCTTCAGGAAGTGGTCAGCTCTTTAAAAAAAGAAAACCATGAGGCTGAAACTCCAGGACGACGTCGGCGACGGTTACGACTGTGTCTTCTCATCTATCTTTCAATAAGAGATGTTGCATATCGCCATCATCATCATCATCATCACCACAGTGTTTCAAAATGACCGTGTTCCTTTCTCTTTCTAATAACGCCATCCCCACAGAGATGATGAAACATTTTATGAACACGACGCTGAGCTGCAGTCATCGCTGGGGCCTTTAAAGTCAGCAGAGTAAATGCTTTCTGCATGCTGTTGCTGGTTGTAATTTTTTAACGTGCATTCTTGAAGCACGTTTCCACGCCAACACACCCAGGAAAATGCACAAGGGCGCGACTCCTTTTATTAAATGGCATTAGCACAAGGCTAACATGGCAAGCGTCCAAGATGACTTAAGAAAAATGACCAGCCGCGTCTTCGCTGTGGGCCAGAATGGAAACTCCTTCTCTTGCAGCTTGGCTTTTATTTTCACTCCTCATGCCTGTTTTTCCCCTCATTCTTTAACATTCCTCTCACCAGCCATCTCTACTTATAGTAAATATAACCTTTTTATTACAAAGACAACATGAAAGTTCAGCGTAGTAACTCTGCTTGCACCTGTAAGGTTATTTTTTATTGGTAATTATTCACTGAATGCATTTTTTAGTAATAATTGAGCAGTAAAACTAGCCTGGTCATTTTGACTCGCAGTACAAGAGGGAAGTTGAGTTTCCTGCCAGCAATACTAATGCTTTCCATCTGTGTGTTGTTTAGGAGTCTGTGTATCCCAGATAGTCCCTAATAAGGTTCTGCCTCAGATCAGAATAACTCACTTCAACTTAAGCCTAAAATATAACAGATACACTGATAGAAAGACGAGTTTCCTCCAACGTGATCTCACTGAGGCTTATATAACGACAGGCTGAAACAGTAAAGCATGCCATATGAAGCACTATATCACGCCCCGTTAAATACTGTAAAACAATGGCTAGAGGTGTTGGTGGTGTGTGCGTGCCAAATCAGTGTAATTACTGTGGCCACAAATTGTTTTTTTTGGAGTTTAAAAACTAACTTTGGGAGTCAGTATTTATAATTCTGGCACACGTGAGCAGTATTTTATTTTATTTTATTTTATTTTATTTTATTTTATTTTATTTTATTTTATTTTATTTTATTTTATTTTATTTTATTTTATTTTATTTTATTTTATTTTATTTTATTTTTTTATTTTTTTATTTTTTTATTTTTAGTTATTTAGTTCAGGATGTGTGTTTAAACATCATTAAGCCAATCAGTGTTTTACTTTTATATGTTTGAGGAGCTTCCTTTCAAAGCAAGGTAAGTCATATGAGTTGTAATTTTGAAATAGTGGCTCTGTGACTCTTTTTTTTCAGTTTTATCCCTTTGAGTAAGTGCATGAAGAACTTTTCACTGTGCACTGTGTCTTGTGATTTATAGCCCCTGTGTTTTTTTTTGCTGATATACTGCTTCTCCCCTCTTTTTCCTGCATATCAGCTCAGCTTTGTGACACTCTGTGTGGAGGGGGAACAGGGTGACTCGGCACCGGGTAAAAGGAGGAGATGGGTGGGCTTAATTTGTAAGGTCACCTTTGTTTTGAATGGGGGGATGGGGACTGATGTACTAAATAGTTAAGTTCCCGGTGAGGATATCTATACAGTTGAGTGTTTCCATGGCTGCAGCATCTCGTCTGTAACACCTTTCTTTGTTTCACCGTATGATATGATGTGTTTTATCTTTAGCTGCTACTGCGAAACACCCCTCAGTAGCATTGCTCAGGTTACAGTTGAAACAGACTGCACGTGGGACACACAAAAGAAGCCCCGGCGCTTTACTGGGAGGAGGGGTACACGGTTACCACGGAAACAGACAGCCCTACCCCCGGAGCAGATGGTGGTGGTGCGGGTATCGGGGGCTGGGTGCAGCGATGGCGGGATCCAGAGATGATTATCTGTCCCAGAGTTTCCCTTCTGAAACAACAGCTTCTGTGCAACTAAACTGCTGGATTAGTTCTAGTTTGGTAACGTAAGATTGTGTTGTTTGGGTTAACGGATAATTTAAGACTTCACTCAGATCACATTTGAAAGCATTGGTGGATGTGCAGCCTCTTATCTGCATTTTAAAAAAAAACTGGTTAGTCTATCAAATTCCTTGATTTGTGGATTTGTTTAAATTCTGCATTGAAATCGTAGGATCTAACATTCCCAACGGGCATCAGATTCATCTTTTCACACTCTGGTACATTACTAAGAAGATACTGGCCGCTGTAACGCTTCCTTTCTTCCATCCCAGGTGTGAACGTCAACAGTTTCAGCAGATTAGCATATTCCTCGTTGGTGCGTCTCTTTATTTGGGTTTCTTGACTTTTCCTTCAACAACAATCATTAGTTGTCAAGCTAGTTATCATTAAACTGGGCTTCTCATTTTATCTAATAATCCAATAAATCTTTCAAACTGCTGTGAGGACTGTATTAAAATTGACTTGAAAAAGCAAAGCACTATACAGGGTTTAAGTCCAAATTCTTACAGAGCAGCTGGTTTTCTTCAGTCTTCAGTCACATTTTTTTTTAAAGGAACAAACAGGCTGAAGAGCAACTGGGCATTCCTTTAAAAAAGGACAAAGAAAACACTTCAAGGTCCAGGAAGTGTGGTTGTTTGCAGATGGCCTCTGTCCCACTGCCCCCACAGCCTCTGCTGTTTGCAACACATCATCATTTCAGAGAACGAACCCTTCCTCACATTTTCTCTTAAAATGTCTTTAAATACAAAATGTTTTTTCGCTTTTGGAAAGTAAGTGAAACGTATGAATGCATTACGTTAAGTTCATGAGAAACTGTGGCTACTTGCTTCAAAATATTGTATACAACAACAAAAAACCCTCATGTTTCTGACAACTGTGATAATAAACTGTGTGAGAGTATCAACTTCCACACATTACGTTAGCTCCGTGAGTGCATGTGGAGACTCTCCAGCCGTGCACATCTGGTTCGGGGGATTTTCAACGTTGTACTCTGTCACACAAGCTTGTTTCACTCTTTCCTCCACTGCCAACGATACTGATGACACCGAAGAGAAAAAAGAAAGAAAACCCAGGCCTGTGTTTTACCTCTATACAGATCATCCTCCTTCTTCTAGGAGCTTCAACTTTACAAGCACTTATTTTAGGCTCAAGTGTCACACAGATTGCTTTTAATTCAGACCCCTCTGCCTTTTTTTTGTCACCGACATCGACCGCTCTGTTGATGTCAGCATGACTTTTGCCGAAGAGTCATAAATGCGTAAAAAGACTTGGCAGCCATATTGCAAGTCCTCGAGTGAAGTAGGACGGAGAGGAGTTATGGGCTGAGTAAAACTGCTAAGAGCACCATTGATTGTGCATGTACAGCACCTCTCTCTCTGGATGACGGGCAAATTAGATAATCTATCAAAAAGCAGCAGTCAGAGGCTGCAGAGGAAGAAATGATTTGTGTGTTTTGGAGTTATGAGAATACAAAGTGAAGGCTGAGCTTCAACCTAACCTTATTATAATTTGAATGCAGAAAAAATAAATCTAAAAATGTTAAAAAATGTCACCAAAATCCACATCCAAGTAACTGAGGGAATGACAAGAGGTACGAAGTTTGAAAACAACCACTTTTGGATGAGGATTGATATGTTGTTACTTGTGTGGGTCGCTCTCATCCTGCACATGTGTTTATTCCATCTGGCCTCTCGTGTCTGAGTGGTGATGTCATGAAATTAGAGGGTTCGAGGGGTCTCACAGCTTCTTGCTACAACAAATCCGCTTCGCACCGGGTCACTTCGGGGAGATGTTGTGGTATGTTTATGTGCAGCGTGGATGAGAAACTCTCTCTCTCTCTCTCTCTCTCTCTGCACACACGGTCAAGATAAAAACCATTGACTCAGTTATGAGCCGTGCCGTTCAGGATGACAGTAGTTGTAAAAAGAAAGATGACTAGTTAAATCACATTTATCAAATCGTGTTGCTAACTGTGGGAGGATGTCAGTGGTGAATCCCATCCTGACGTTTGAGGAAACACACACGCACACACACACACACACGCAAACACACACACACACACACAAACGATTCAAATTCAGGAAGTCGTGAGCTTTGAATACTAAACGGTCTGTTACTTTTCACTGCAATTTACGGGTCCTGGAAGAAAGTAGTTTTCCCTGTTATCACCACATTGTTCCTTTAGACGTGGAAATAAAAGAGCAGGGCGTGAAGAGAGAAACCTTTTTTTTAAACACAAATGAATCATCTCATTCATAGTAAAATCCTTGAATGCAGCCAGGTAACGGCCACTTAAAATGCAAAAACCCAAACTGAAAAAGCTCATGAAAGCTCATCCTTGACTCTAGAAATAGCCGATGCGATTGAAAGCTCCAGAAAAAGCACGTGAACCAAAGTCCTTGCTCGGACATATTGGATAAAACAAAAACAATAAACGAAACGACTTAATGTTAAGAGTATATAAGCAAAGACAATGCGACATGAGGAAGGGAAATGGTTGCAGCTGTCTGTACGGGTGACGTATGAGCTAGCTAGTCTAGGTCATCTGGGCGCATCAAAGCAGACCTGGTTACAGGAGCCATTCACTACTCGTAGTCGGGTCAGATTACATCCACACCTCAAATAAAACCGCTCCAGAAGTTGTTTGTGCTTCTTCTTCTTCTTCTTCTGATGGTCTTAGTGCGGTTGTTTTGGTCCGCACCCGAGTAAGATTACAGTAGTTCAGATCTGACCAAACAAAATGGACAAAAGGGGAAAAAACAACAGTCTGATTCCGAACTAAACAACTAAATTAAATATATATTATATACACACATTGAAACTACTGAAGTGTTACACTGTGAAAATAATAAAGTGGAAGCTTTGATTCAGTGTTAAATGTGTTACTATAAGAAGCCAGTACTGGGTTCAGTAAATAGTTGACAGTCAGTCAGTCATAGTTGACTTCCTGGTGACAAATGAAATCTCTGAGTAGTCATGATTTTATTGAATATGTGTTGAAATGTCCTCTTTAAATCACGTCACGGTTATACAACGCTGTGATGAAATTGTTGTTCTGGTTTTTTTTTTTTTTATTGTTTAACATTTTGACAAAGGAGAGTTTCACTTTATCTCAATAAAGTTTTACAAGTTCAAGGCTGGAGACAGAATTCAATAAGGTCAAAACGGTTGGAAAAACCTGGTCTGGACAAAACCATCTGCTCCATCAATAACAAGCAGATCAATAACCTCAGTGTCTCTCTCTCTCTCTCTCTCTCTCTCTCTCTCTCTGTCTCTCTCTCTCTCTCTCTCTCTCTCTCTCTCTCTCTCTGTCTCTCTCTCTCTCTCTCTCTCTCACTTGTTTCGTCTCTCCATTATAGCAAGGATATTTTGGCTTTTCTATATACGGTGCAACTTTTTTTACGCGACTGTTAAATTTTATTGATTTTGGCTTTTCTAAGGGACAAAAAACAAAAACCAAAAACACATTCAAACGAGCAATATAAGTAAATGAAAAGGGGGGGAAAAAATCCTGTATATTCTCATATACAGTACATTACAGTACAGTATGCATACACACATACATATTGATATCATATAGTGCATGTCAAGTGTAGTTCAGAGTTCCTGTGTATCAGTTGGGCTTCGGCCTGAAACATCAGAGGAAATTTACCCAGAGCAAACGTGTGTCATCAGGCAGCGTGTCGTGACAGTTCAAGCTGAAATGTTCCCTTCATACATCACTTCTGGTCATTTACCAAAGGTGGTTTAGTGGTTTGGCACCAGGACCAAAGCATGACAGATGACTGTTGCTGAGCCAGTTCCACAAGAGATCTTCACACTGTCTGAACAACATGAGCAAACTCTGTGTCACAGGTCTGTCTATCTATCTATCTATCTATCTATCTATCTATCTATCTATCTATCTATCTATCTATCTATCTATCTATCTATCTATCTATCTATCTATCTATCTATATAAAAACAACAACATATAAATACCACATGAATAGATTTATAGTAACAGCTGTGTCATCTTCCAAAAGAATTGAAGAACTTTTTGTTTTT
This sequence comes from Pampus argenteus, assembly GCA_036937835.1. Taxonomy (NCBI): domain Eukaryota; kingdom Metazoa; phylum Chordata; class Actinopteri; order Scombriformes; family Stromateidae; genus Pampus; species Pampus argenteus. The sequence goes on along the minus strand of CM072872.1, from coordinate 4,657,830 downwards.
TTACAGTAAAACAGCTGTAAGGGTTTAAAGGCCCGTTCATCCAATGATCCGTGAATAAGCTCACATTATATCCACTGTTTAAATATGTAGAGTTGTTTTCCAAGTGGAGTCAACTAAGCTGTCATGATGTTCACTTTTCACATTGCTAACACTAACCTTGTATTCTCTGGGAAATATACGTATATATGTGTGTATATATATATATATGTCAACTTGGAAACATAATTCAGTCAATAAGGGAAAGCACTCAGAAAATATGTACAATATTCACATTTAAATAAATAAAATAAAGCAACTGGCTGGAAACCAGTGAAATGACTGTTTGAGGGTATTTTACGTATTAAATTAAAACCAGACTGCTAAATGCTAAAAGCTAATTATACACTCTGAGGTTTCCTTCTTGGGATACTGAACATTTTCCACTTTTACATTTCTTCTTCTTCTTCTTCTGCTCTCATTTTCTTTTTCTGCACTACTTACCTGTACTTGTGTCTACATGTCATCACTGTTTATAGCGTGTGTACACATTGTCTTGTTTTAATGACAGGACAGCTTCAGTAATATAACAGACTGCACATGAACATATTTCAGGGATCGTGTGTTGCATTAGAAAAGCCTGAAGCTGTTACAAAGAAAGCTGGCTCTATGTATGATTACATGTGTCAGAAAACAACAACAACAACAACGTTTATTGTCTCTCTTGTTTTGCAGGATTGTGCTTACTACATAAAATTAAAGCTTATTAGAGAAGGACAATGACTGAATGTGTGTTTTATGGCACAACTCTGACAATGAAACGCAGAAAACAGGTGACAATAATAAAAACGAGGACGTCCCATCAACCGTCTCCTGTTAAACAGGTATTCTGTGCATCACGACGAGCACACATGAGCAGTGTGAAACAAATGACTCACTGTTTAATGACAATAAAAGGGCCTTTATTCAGCGAATGCCTTCGCTCAGACCTGTTTAATGTGTTTAATCTCTTGTCTCTCACTTCATGTTGTTGTCATTATACTTGTCACTGTGTATTACGGCCCCTTGTTATGCCGTGTGTATGGAGCGATATTCAAGTTCTTGTTATATGAGGTCAATGTTTTGTGAGGGAAGGCTGGGATTAAAGGAGAATAATGTTTTCTAGGTCACTGACTAAATCTTGGTCTTTTTTTTCTTTCTCTGTGTCCTCAGATTTGGACTGTTGCCTTGTGGGATTTATTTGCCATCCGTGACTTATTCTCCAGGAAACAAAACTACTCGACTGACCTTTGGTGCTCTGTCAGGATCATCGTTGAACATAATGTTCCTGACTGCAGGAATACTGCAGGAACTTTTTTCCTTTTTTTATTTTTTTATTGTGTAATAATCTGTTTTCCTCTTTGTGCAGGAAAACAAGCGTTGCTCTCTTTCCATCGTGCTGTATAAACGAAATTGAGATTTTCAGATCATTGTAACCTGTCAAGATTGGTGTGGTTTTCCTTCCACACATTAACCCTAATTAGCATTATAATGGTCAGCCTTGGTTTTAGTCCTCAGGGTGAATTAATAATTTCCTCCCTCTCAACCTTCTCGACTTGTTTTGGTAGTTTGGTGAGTAACATGCGCGAGGACACTTGAAATATACCGTTAATAGACAGAACGAGAAAAAGAAAGAAAGTGCGACTGTATACTCACGTTTCAAACAATTTGTGAATACTTCACACTTCATCAGGCATGAACATTTTGCAGTGATGATAAATGTGCATGTGAGTTTTCTAAACCAGGAAGCAGTTCTCAAGCTTTGAAATAACTGTGATTTATTATTCATGGTTAAGTAAACCAACCAGTCATGAAAAGCGATTCAAAACTAAATGAACTAATAATTGGATTACATTACAGTACAAACATTTTCTATGCAAGCAGGAACTATAGATATCCGTTTCATGAACATAAAGTTTGTACAGTAAAGCCCTCTGATCCAGAACTTGCTCTGTTGGCACTTTTATTGGGAAATGGCCGTCAAAAAGACCGCAGAGGCAAAAAGGGTACGTTTATTGGAGAAATGCAGATACCTTGAGCTGTTCTCATCCACTTAAACACACAAACTGCCATCTGTGTCAGGAAAAAAAACACACACACACACACACACACACACACACACCGCCAGCGTGTGGGTTGGCATAACATTTCCATGATTCCCTTCTGCTCTGTAAGTGACCAGGCATGTTATTTTAAACTTGACCAGGGATGCTTGAAAATAACCTAAATGGCAAAGGCGGTTAGCCTTGAGGAGACTTTTTGGACTTTTTTTGGATCTTATATGCGGTGGTTCAGGTTTTTTTTGTGAATCATACTAACCTGGAAATCTAAGCCAAAGCCTCTGGCCACACCTTCTATTGAATGAAACATATAAAAGCAGATTCTCAACACACACACTTTGTCTTTTATGTTTTCCCACTAATTAACCTTTTTATTTTTAACCTTCTTTTTAACTGTCTGTTATGTCAGGTGTCTTGCCACGTAGACCCTACGACAAACACCTTTTTATTCTGCCAAGTGTATGAAATGCAGATGGTTTAAATAACAAATCAAATCTGAATCTGAATCTGATATGACTGTAAAAGCCTGCGGAGGAATAACATGAGGAAACAGATACTGCAGAGATGACAAACGAATACAAAAAAAAGTAATATGAGCTGTATAATTTGCTGTACTTCTGCTTTACAGCATTAAAAAAAAAAAAAAAAGAAGACGCTGTAGCTTTCCACAGAAATGCTGTGAAACGCACGTGGACAACATTTTGTCCTACGTTGTCTCTATATAAGTCTATAATATACTGTGTGTATTATTTGTGGTACATTTGACAGTTATCCAGAAACTCCTCCCTCACATCTTTCTTGTGTTTTAAATTCATGCCACATATTAAGAAAAATAGACTGGAGCATATTAGTACACAGTTTTCAGATGCTGACTCACTGACTGTGAGTGAGTCCTTTATGTCCACCAGAAATTCCTTGCATGACTCATCATCATCATAGTTGGTAAAGTCGACTCTGATGTCTTTTCCACAAGAGAGGACACACCCTATTTGCTATTCTGACATCTACTTTAAAGAACAGGTTAGCAGTCAGACAGCAGTCAATGAACATTGAACTTTCCCCGACTTACAGTAACTGAAATTTGAATGGGATCTTAAAATGATCGGTATGAACAGAAGGAATTATTACAGTTTTAATATCTATTTCCCACTGTTTGTTTTCAGACATACGAAACATTGCGAACTCGTCCTTTAACATATTCTAAGACAGCAATGTATTTTATTGTCTATTTACACTTCACAAACTTTACAGATTCATCGTCTTTATTCTTTTGTGTGTTGACAGCCTTTCTGGCATCATGTATGCTTTCTTTCTAACCTCCCTGTAGACTATAAACTTTATTTTTCTCCGTCGTGGTTCTCATGGATGGGTCAACATGAACACACCCATCAAATACTGACTCATTTTGTTTCTCAGAGAATTCCATATTTTCCATATAAATTAGCCAAAACTGTCAACCAGGACAGGAGCTATAATTCTTCCACTTTTGAAGCATGAATTCCTGCTTCAAGAAAACTTTATATATGACTCATGCGCAACATGTGTTTCAAATCATCCATTACAGTTAAGTGGACCTCTTTTTACTTTTATGCACATGCAATGTACTTCCAAGAACGTATGTAAAAATGGCTTTAACAACAATTAAAGTCATAATATAAGGATTAAAACGTCGTTTCTTTGGCCCCTGTTCAGTAAAGAGGAAGAGAAAGAGGGATGTCATGTTTTGCACAACATGGACATTAATATAAAATGATGAGTCAGAGATTTCTATGATAACTATGCAAAATGTCAAAGATGGTTCATAAAAACCTCTTTTAGTGTTCACCTCCATGTCAGATTAAAAAAAAATACAGAAAGTTTGTCACATGACTGCAATACCGAATCCCACGAAAGAGAACCGGTGACCTGCAGCTTGGCTTTAAAGGGAGTCGCCACCGTCACAACAATAGAGAGATCTTTGCTGACAAGCAGGAGTGCACACTGACTACTGTTTTCTCATCCAATTCAACCCCTTACTGAAATAGACGTGACCTCTCAGTGTTGTGTCCACAACTTAATCTCCAGTCATCAAGCAGACAAAACCTAAAGTAAACACGGGAGCCTGGGCAGATGGTCCCAATTCAAACAGACAGTTCATGAGGCAAACAGGATGGTTATTGTAACGCGATTGTAGATTGTAGGCACTGAGCACAGAAACGCCAGAAACATATTTCGACATGTCGCAGGTGTAAATAATCAACAACAACAACATGTCGCTGCTTCAGTTTCAGGGTATTGTGTCCATAGTGACTCACCGTTACACTTTCATGGCTTACTGGGATACTTAAATAGAACGGAGCCATTATTAATGTTATTAGTAACATCTGTGCTTTTTCCTGCTACGCACTACACGTGTTGCACACATTTCAGAGAGACCTGGAGTTCCTTTGTGGGAAAGCATCGACGCACTCGCGAGTCAGAAGACGCCAGCCACTATGAAGTACGGTACGATATTATACGGATTAATCGATAATATAATGTGTGTGATTTGTAGGCTCTGACTGGTGAGTTGTAAACACAGCTGTTGTGATAAGGAATGCCAGCAAACATTGAACTGAGTGTTGGATGAACGGAGAGAGAGAGAGAAGAGAAGAGAGGCCTTGTCTTCTCTGTCATGTGACAAAGTCTCACAGACATTATCATTTCTTGAGTGCTAAGTATAGAAAAAAAAACTGTCCACAGAGTACTCATGTTTACATGTTTTCAGGCAGTTATTTGTTTGTGTGTGATATTATTATTGCAATATTTTAAATACTATATATTGGTTAATTAGAGCAGATAGAAGTGCTGATTCGAGCATCCTGAGGTGTGACAGGTGGGAGAAAGACAACAGCCTTTTCAAATGGACATGACAGGTGTATATCCGGGAAACATTTCTGTGAGAGAAGGTAGGAAGGTTTGGTCGAGGGTCACCGGACGCACCGGTCGGCCTTCTGGTGGGGATGTCAAGCCGAGCTCACTTTGACATCTGTTATGGGAGGCGCCCGTTTCATCACCCTGACGACCTTTCTGTTTCCACGCTCGCTCTCCGCTCAAACTTTCCCTCTAACGTGGACGGTTTTGTTATCAGTCAGGCTTGATGTTCTCGAGCGGCTGCAGTGACTCTAAAATACTAAAAGCTTTTTTTTTTTTTTTTTTTTATAAACATCTGTTTTGTGATATACTGTTGGATCCACCGTATGATGGATAATTGTCCAAATACAAATCATATTGAGATATTTCCATTGTGGTTTCAATAATCCAAGACTTTGGCTGGTAACAACTTGTTGATGTCACATTACCTAAGAAACAAAAGTCTGTCCATCTGGGCTCACTTTTTGTCAGATTACTGTTTATCCTTTCTTTCTTTGCTATTATCTTATTATTTATGCGAACCAAAAGGAGTCTCATTGTGCTGCTTTTCATGTTAAAAACCTTCAACGCCTGAAATCTGCTCCTGTTCCTCGCTATTATTTCGACGTTATTTAGTATTTTTACACAGCAGACAGCATTTTGAAGTGTTTTAACTACGCTCATTGCTGCAGTCTTTCTCCTTATATATTTGTAATCCTTGTTTCTATGATTTTATTTTGATTTTACAATGTTTTTTGTATTTTATTCATTTAATGCAGTGTTGTGCTTCCGTTATGTTGAAAGACAAATTAAAAGAAACCAGCCTCGGGGCTCCAAAATGCCCAATTTTGTTTGTTATGTTTTGTTTCTGGCCAAGTTACTGTGATTAGATGATCAGGGTTAATTATTTTTTTAGACTTTTAGATCCATAAGTATGTACGGTATGTAGTATGTATAGTACTCCTCAAGACACAGAATCTTGTTTTTCTTGTTCTTATTTCAATATGTGCTAGAAAAGGTCTGCAGTAAACAAGACCACTGCTTCCCTCCACTGGACAAACAGCAGCAATGTTAAACTAGAGTAAGGGAGGAGGTGACTTCAGAATGCCAAATACCTAAGTACTGACCAAAAGTAAGTCTTTGAGAACGGGTTTCTTAAGCCAGGGGATGCATCAGAACAGGAGCCTAAATGCATCACTGACTGCTTATAGCAAAGGGATGCTTTGCGTTCAGGTGGTATTTGAGACTGGAAGAACTCCTCCAGTAAACCAATTCTGCATTGCATAAGGTGAACACAACCTTAGTCTTGTCGATGCCACCATCGGGAAGCTTCTTAAAACTGAATTTTCCCTGAAGCAAGCCTTGCGGCTTCGTGGCTGCATCCATGATAGACCATCACGTTTGGTGATTCACAGGCGCGTAGAGGTTCGAAAACCGAATTGTCCCCTACAGTGCAAATATGTATGCATCCGCACTAAAATATCACGTTGAAAGTCATCGGTTTGCTTATTATAGGACCCAGCTCCAAACCCAATTTTGATTTTATATATATATATATATATATATATATATATATAATCCTCATAAATTATGCAAACACAAGCCAGGTTCAAAATTAACTCTAAAATAAAAAAATAAAACACACACACAAAGGTTTAGAGAGAAGAAAACATGTTGTTGTATTCATGTAGATTGCTTAAGCACTGATTATATCTGTGGTTTACGTACTTCCTTGCAAGTTACACACAGATAACATAACACAGCACCCTGGCACTCCTACCACATCACTGAGCAGACCAAACACTCACTGCTTGATAAACCTGTGTGCATCAAGAAAGGAGAGATGAAGCTTCAACTTTTCATCATCAGTGTTTTGAAGTATTCGGTCCTGACCAATCAAGAAGACGGGGAAAAACAGGTAAAGCAATAACTGCTTTTATTTTTGTATTAAGCAGATGTTAAAAAGACCTGCAATAATAATAATAATAATAATAATAATAGATTTATTAAAATGTTTCCCTTTCCCTGTCCCACTATAGCAACACTAAAAATCAGTTGTGCTACTTTTACTTTTTGTACTGCTACCTGTACAAATTGCATGTTTTTGTCTTTGTTCTTTTTAATATATATATATAACAGGAGATGGACTTTTATGAAGACCCCCCGTTAATCAACTACACATTTCCTGCATATGAAGATACGGGGTCTCCTCCTTGCACTGTAACTGTGCCGGGACTGAGCAGCTTGGGCCTGATGATCACCTATCTCATCATGTTTGTCTTCAGCCTGCTAGGCAACAGTGTCGTTGTCTATGTTATTTGCTTTATGAAGAAAGGTAGAGCCAGCACGGATGTCTACTTGATGCACCTGGCTGTTGCAGACCTTCTCTTCTGTTTCACTCTCCCGTTCATGGCTGTTAAGGCTCATTCCGGTTGGATCTTTGGCAACTTCCTGTGCAAGGTGCTGTCGGGCTTTCAGGAGGCAGCGTTATACAGTGGCGTCTTCTTTCTGGCATGCATCAGTGTGGACCGTTACTTTGCAATCGTGAGAGCTACACGCATCTTTTCTTCCCATAAACTCTTCCTGAAAGTGGCGTGCGCCGTGGTGTGGCTGGTGGCTGGAGTGCTGTCCCTACCGGTGACAATACAAAGACAGAGCATCCATGCTGAAGAGTTGGGCCAGACCATCTGCTATGAAAACCTGACTGGTGAAAGCAGCGTCCGCTGGCGTGTGAGCGTGCGCGTTCTGCGCCATACGATGGGCTTTTTCCTGCCACTGGTGGTGATGGTTGTCTGCTACAGTTGGACCGTGGTGACGCTGTTTCACACACATGGTCAACAAAAGCATAAAGCCATGCGAGTCATCATGGCGGTGGTGTTGGCGTTCGTTCTGTGCTGGCTGCCTTATAACACCACCGTACTGATTGACACACTCATACGAGGTGGATCCCTTCAAGTGGACGCGTGTGAAGTGACCCACAGAGTGGAAGCGGTGCTCAATGTCGCCCAAGTGTTGGCCTTCACGCACTGTGCAGTCAATCCAGTTCTGTACGCCTTCATTGGGGAGAAGTTTCGTAACCAGCTGCTCTTTGCACTTTATAAACACGGTTTCATCAGCAAGAGGCTCCAGATGGCCAGGAAGGGGTCAGCCAGCAGCGCCGGGAGCCTCAGATCTAGAAACACCTCTGTTGTAATGTAAATAACTCCCAGAAAGTGCAGTTATTTAGTCATTGTTGATGTATATTAAAATCACCTTATTTCATTTGTATTTGAACAGTGACATGTATTTATTGTCATAAGAGACAAAATTGGAACAAAAAAAAAAAAAAGAACATGTCGCAATCAAATGTCTCAACTTTTAGAGAGGAAGTGTGGAAACAATTATGTGACAAAAATAATAATAACTTTCATTTAGATAAACCTTTCAGAGTCTGTACAAACTACTGGTGTTAGAAACTATAATGTTGTTCTTTGTAATGACTCCTGTAAAATGTATTGTTTGTATTGTTTCTTGCAGTAAGTGATACGTCTATTAAATAAGATGCTTTATCTGTTGATCTGGTGAGAGTCAACTCATAACAAATTGCAAAACAATTGCAAAAGCAAATGACCTGGAAAAGAGTTTGCTTTCAATAAATGAATTACATCAGTCTGATTGAACTGAGGACGGAAACTTCTTTGTCTTCTAGATGACAAAAGAAGTTTCCGTCTGCTTTGCATCAGATAAGAATAAGAAATGAATAGGGTAAGCAGATACAGTATTAGTACACATGTTTTGCTCACGTTACGCATACAAATCCTGCATTGAAATTTGTACTTTCATGAGAAATGTTCATTTCTATGAACTATCTTCATGGATCAGGTAATGTAATTGTTTTTTCTTCTTTCCTCTCCCATAATTTCATCTCACGACCCCTCAGATTTATATGGTGACCCTTTGGAAGGGCCCCGACCCCTAGGTTGGGAATCACAGGACTAAACTAACTAACTGTATATAAAGTAGTTAAAACTAGCTCCACCTGCAGCAGCTACAACAGTAACATGCTGCTCTAACACTGATGCTTCAGTATTAATAATCTAATGACGGTATATATAATAACATCAGAGGGATGAAATGAGTACTTTTACTTTAATACTTTAACTACACTTTGCTGCTAATACTGATGTACTTTTACTTCAGTGGGATTTTTCAAGCAGGACCTCCTGAATGAGATTTCAAAACTGCGTTGATCAGAGGAGGCGTGGCCACGCATGCGCGTAAGAGGGTGTCATGTTACCATAGTAACAGGATAGTCACAGCTCGTCTGTTGACTCTCGGCAGAAGCTAAAACTCCCTGTGAATAAACTGCGACTAAGTGGCCTGCTGATCATTTGTTAACCACTGAGCTAGAGCTGTAACTTGAGGACCGTCAAGGTAATGAAGGATGATGTTGCGGAGCTATTTGTCTAAGGTTATCTGTCCTACACAAGGTAACGTTAGCGGTCAGAGCTACTGAAAAGACAGATCGACTAAGGGCACTATTGTTTCCGTTTTCACTTCAAAATCAAATCCCAGCTCAAAACCAACGAGCCAACGGAAAAGAAGCGAAGCCTTAAGTAAACCTGCTTATATTTTTAATAATACTTTTGCTTTAAACGATTATTTTTATTCATGAACAAACTGTTAATTTCACCGATTAATAGTTGTTTGGTCTATAAACGTAGAGTACACTTTCCCAAAGCCCAAGATGAGTCCACAACCCAAAGATATTCAGTTTAGTGTCATAGAAGACTAAAGAAAGCAGAAAATATTCACATTCACTTAAAGAATGACTTAAACCAGAAAATCAATTATCAATAGAATATTTAATAGTTGACGATTAATCAACTAGTCATTGCAGTTAAAATCAGCTATTTTGATAATTGATTAACTAATCATTATGAGTGTTTATTTTTTTTTATTATGAGAGTTTTTTTTAAGACAAATGACCGGTAGATGATGTTCTTTTTGTTTCTTTTTTTGTTGTTGTTGTTGTTATTTATTCATCCTTTTGTGGGGAAACAACATAAAAAACTTCATTATAAAAATAAATAAATAAATGGTTTTGAAGTCTTTCAGGCCTTCATCACACTAAATTCAGTCATGCAACATTTATCCAGCACAAAACTGATGTGACAACAGATAAACATCGACCACGGCCATCGCAGTGTCATGGTATTTTTCAATAAGCCGATCAATAAGTCAAACTAGTGATTATCACTAGTTTGGCTTTTGGAAAACAGTGATCAACATTTTATAGACCAAACAACTAATTGACAGATTAATCGATAATTAAATAAAAACATAACAAGTAATACATTTTAATCATTAGCATAATATATTAATTCACTCTCTTTATTGTGATTTATTTTACAGTTAATGTTTATAAAGAAATCAATGGTTTTTTTTTGTTACAAACACAATTGTTACATGCTTTAATTTTGAAAGGGGAAAACGAGGCAGCGGAAGTGTGAATACAAACGTTAACGAAAACTTACCGTGTCATCTTTAGCCATGATTTTATCACGAGTTAACGAATTATTCAAGTTTTTCACGCATAATGAGGTATTTTACCTAAGTGGCGACGTTAGTGTTACCAAGTGGAGATTTTAAACCTGTACAGAAAAGCGTATTTATGTTTTACCGACACCTTATTAGCTACGTTAGCTGTTGTTAGCTAGCTAGCGTTTAGTCATGCGTCGCCTCGATATTTAACAGTTTAGCTGTTTGTGATTGTACCGTTTGCAGCCGGCTCTGAAGGACTGAGGATGTCCAATGATCTTGCTGGTGTGTGGGAGGTGGCACTGAGTGATGGAGTCCACAGGATAGAGTTTGAACATGGCACGACCACCGGAAAGAGGGTCATCTACGTTGATGGGAAGGTATAAATCACGACCTTTTAATTATAATGTATGCCAAGTGGAAACCCAAACAGTTTAGCATCTGTTTTGTTTCTGATTCTGATTTTTACACCATGCTGCAGGAGATACTGAGACGAGACTGGATGTTCAAACTTGTGGGGAAGGAGACGTTCAGTGTGGGCAAATCAGACACCAAAGCAACCATCAACATCGATGCAGTGAGTGGTTTCGCCTATGAATACACCTTAGAGATCAATGGAAAGAGCTTGAAGAAGTACATGGAGAACAGGTCAAAGGTCACCAGCACCTGGGTGCTCAACCTGGATGGAATCGACTGCAGGGTGGTCCTGGGTGAGTTGTTTTGAATAAGAAGAATCCACGTATTGATCAAGATAGATATTGGATTGATAGTATGCATATATGCAGAAATCAAACAATATTTATTGCGTAGCACAGCTTGATTTCTGCCCCTTTTAAACCACACACTAATATTATGTTGGAGCTGAGGCTAAGCTCTTGAACGGCTTTAAGCCCCACGCCATCTTCAGCCACCTCTGTCATCTGGGCAAGTTAATCCTTCTTATAATTACACCGCTTACAGTTGATCAGGCAGCACAACACCTGAATCATGTGCAATGCAGAAGGAGGACTGCACATTAGTTTACAGTAAGGCTCTATAAATCTCAAACAATTGAATTAAAACTGTACTGTAGCAGTCTCGCAGATCACTATATGCATACAGCAGTTGATATGATCTTAAAGGATCGCTTCATACTGTTTCAAGTCTGATAAAACAATGATTTTCCTCGCTGTAATCATTCCTCTTGTTCATACCGACCATTAAAACGTCCCTTTGAGTGGGCTTTTTAGTCTAAGTGATGACTGCAAGTGATTCAAGACACAGAACAGAGATTTGAGACAACTCAGATCTGGCTTTACACGTACACTGATTGTTAACCTGATTTAACTGATAAACCAACACGTGTGTATTTCATTGATTCAGTGTCTGTTTAATCTCTTTCAGAAAAAGACACCATGGATGTTTGGTGTAATGGACAAAATATTGAGACAGCAGTAAGTATGATACTAGTGACTTTTCTTTGTCTGTGTCGTGTAATGAAGTGATAGACCACTCCATGTTGTTGTATTGGTAGAAAAGTAGAGCAGCTCCAAAACTGACGATATGCTTTCTTTGATTCACACTTACAGTATATATATCTGACTCGTTGTGTCTACAGGGCGAGTTTGTCGATGATGGCACAGAGACGCATTTCTCTCTCGGTGACCACAACTGCTGCGTGAAAGCTGTGAGCAGCGGGAAGAGACGAGACGGTATCATTCACACACTCCTCGTGGATGGAGCAGAGATAGCTGAATGCACGGAGTAACTGCGGGTTTGTGTGCAGAGATCTGTGAAGTTATCTGGGGTGGGGGGTGGGCTGTATAGTAGTTGGACTCTGGAGTCAAACAAAGATATGCCCCACTTGTGTGTTGATGACCATGCTGTGAAAGGTACATGAGCCATATATTAAAGATCGTCATGTGATTAACGTAGAAATGGCTGAAGGACAGAGGACCTGCAGTCTGGCTGGTTTGAGATCAGAATTTTCATTCTAGTGACAAAACAGGGTTTATTGTCTCAAAATATTTTCTCCACACTGAGAAACTTTTTTTTTCCTTCTTTTTTTGAGTTGTAAACTGGAATTGAAATAAATCAGTTTCAGTCATATTATAAACGACGGAGGCCACGCGTGCCATATTTATCTCGCTCGAGTTGTCCTCCAGTAGTTGCAGCTGATGTTAACTTAAGGATGTACTATAGCTGTTGTCATTTTGTAGAAAACAACCACCCAGTATCCAATTATCCTCCCTGTTCACTTACTTGTAATATACAATAATTAAATACCGGGGTACAATTTTAAAACCATCCCTTGAATGTAGCACCATTCCAATAAGTGCACAGCTCAGGAGAGATCATTGTTTAGTCCTACGTTTCCATGTTAAACGGTCTTTGTTTTATCAATGAAGCTTTTAGCAGCCTGCTGTACATGTGTCAAAGTGTCCTAGAATTTAACTGCTGTAACAGTTTCACAGACAATCATTCAGTAATAAATCTTATACACAGCCAAAATGTATCACTTGCTACTAATCAAACATAACTTGGAGACTCCTCTGTTGTCTTTAGAGATGTGTTGTTGTGGTTTCACACAATTTAAACTAAACATTTTTTATAACGTGATGGACATAAAATAAAAGATACAAAATGTCTCTGATGTATCTCAGAAAAACCGGATTATTGTTTTAAGAGACTTAAAGTTTGAACCTATCCTTTAAGATGTAAAAAAAAAAAAAAAAGTTTCATACTCAGTGGTTCTGTGATTTCCAACAGTTGTGTTGATATCAGCTACGTCACGTCTTTCATAAGTCCTGTATCATGTTGTTTACTGTTATGTTACGTGTGTTTGTAAATTGTATTTAATTTCATTAAATCCGAGCAGCTGAACAGGTTTTGTTCTCGAGCTTCAGAGAATCAAACTTTTGCATTTATTTATTTTGTATCAACATCACGCACACGTGATGTTGCTCCACCTTCACACCATCTGCTCCACATCACTGTCGGCTCTCACTTTGCATTTTGACAGTAATCATGTATCAAAGTTACAATGCATATGTTGTATTGAGTATACAAACATTTGTAGAGTTCTTTGCTCTAATAAGCGTACATGTACTAAAACAAATTACTTCAACCCTTGTAAATAGTAGGATAGAAAACAAAGTCTGAGTTTTAAAATCTGACGGTGCCATATATAACATATGATGAAACAAACAAAATATTAGGAAAGTAACCCTTTTCAAAACTGCGTCAAGAAAAACCAACCTGGCACCTGTGATACTGTGACACAGGACTCCATTATATATGGTTTCAATAGCCTTAACTTGATATTTTGTGTTTATATCTTTGTACTGTAGAAGCCAGTAAACCCAGAGGAAACAGTGGATAAATCACTGTTCAGACTTTCTTACAGGTGATAATGTACTTGGGCAGAGCTTGATAACCACTGAATATGACAGACACATCAGGGTCTCCGCTCACGCTGTCATGCAGAACGTTTGGATCAGTCCCCACAGGAGGTGGCAGAATAAGACCTCGCTTACCACGGGCGGATTTTCCTGTCAGCACCTCGGCCTCCACAAAGTACAAATACTCCTCTTTTTGCTTCTTCCACACTTCCATGGCCGCCTTCACTGTGCCAGCGAAGTAGATGCCCTCTCCATATGCTGGGTCTGTGTGCACAGGGGAAATCATTTTTCTTCTCTTTTCTAACTTTTGATCTGTACGGCTGTATTTCTAGGGAACGGTTAATTTACCGGATGAAAACAGTTGTCTTACCGTGAGGCGGCGCATACTCTGTGTGGAATCCAATACGGCTGACCATCTCGCAGAAGTGCGCAGGTATGCGTTGAAACATTATTTTAGGAACGGAGCAATCAAGTTGTTGTTTCTTGAGGTCAAAGAGCGTAGTCAGTGACAGGTTCTCCACTTCATCCACCTAAAAAAAACAAAAAAACATCACCGGTCAGATCAGACTTGATCCATGTCCGTGTTGAAACTGTTTGTCAAATTAGCTCAATTAAATTTAAATATTTTCTAAAACAAGCTCAAGAATGTATTTGTTGCATTTACACACACATATACTGTACCTTCAAAATCCGCAGCCCCTGATTTCTGAAGACATATTCTCTGTCTGAGAATTCACGGCTTATGCGGTCAACCGTCTTCCTTTTAAAGGACACATTCTGAGCTGACATTAAGCGCATGCTGCTCTCTTCCTCTGCGACAAACTCACTCTGGACCTTGCAGAGTATGGCCTCCACCTGTAACCCGGCGGCTACGACATCTTCAGCTGAATCGCCGCGTACAGTCAAAGTGGCGCGACCGTTCTCAAAACAATCCTCGATCCGAATGCCCTTTTTGGTTAGACGGGACAGCTGCAGGTATTCTTGCTCGCCAAAATACTGGATGAAGTTGTTGGAAATAACGACGGTGTCGTAGGGCTTGATGAGAAAGTTATTGAGCCATCGATCAGCCTCATGTGTGGCCTCATCAGAGTGGCCAGTCAGGCTGATCCGCGGAGCTGGAGCTCCTTTTTCACGGACGTCACCATCGCGTCTGAATTCTGGAGTGAAGACATCATTAAATTCACCATTAGGGTTCACAAAACATGCATTAAAACTTATAGAGGTTTGAAACTTGTCAATGATTTTAAAAAAGGGTCAGTTCACTCAAAAAGAAATAAATAAATCAAAAATCTATACATATTTTCCCTCTTCCCTGTAGTGCTATTTATTCATCTAGTTCGTTTTGGTGCGAGTTGCTAAATTTGGAGACAAGTACTTGCAGTAAAGGTCACTTTTGTGTACATTGTAATTTAAAATATTGTGTTGTTACCATGTGAAACGCTGGGTTCAGGTACTTGGCGCTGGAGAGATTTTATTTCTTTCTCAAAAGCCTAAAAAGAGAAAAATATTGTATAAAAATTGTGTACACACTGCACGAAGAATAAAAGGACATTTACATTTACTATAGTCTACTGACTGTTTAGCGTGTCAGTTTTCATTCATAGCTGCCATTTGGCCAACCACTGTACACACAAACAGCCAATATGATAAACACTATTATCATATAATGACAGCGTTTTTGCAATCTAACCTGAAACGTGTCTTTGTCAGAAGGAAATATGACAAAATTAACTTCAATTGTTTCTTGGTAATTCTGGGCGAAAGTGGTCACTGCCGCTGACATAATAGTGGCGACTTCTTTTTTAGCGAACCCGAGGCCTCCGGTCCCGATCGCAGGGAAGGCGATTGACCTACGTTTCCGTGAAGCTGCCGTCCATAAGCATTCCAATACTGAATCAAAAAGAATCTGTAACAAACAAATAAGACACATTTTAACCAATAAACTCCTGCAAAACTGTATCCGAGATATGACAAATTTAATCTCAATATGATTTTGGGACATATCAGAGATACTTTATGGACGTAATACATTATTTTCCCTGATTTTACTTGCATGCCCCATAGCAGTTAAACTCATACTGTACCTTCCGAGCAGCATAACTCATCTTATCAGTGCAAAAAGTGTGATACACCTCTTTACACTGCAGACTGTGTGGTTGTGTGATGATGATAGATCCAGTCATAGGAGCCTGGGAAATCTCATTTTGCATTCCAGGACCAGCTTTCATCAATAAAGCAGTGGATATCTGACCAGCGGTCAAGATTCGGTTGGCTGATACAGTGTTGACGATGACGTCTGTCTGAGAAGAAACAAAGAGGATGGTGAATGAAAGGGATCAGGACAAGAATATAGTGTATATTATTATTATTATTATTATTATTACCTGCTGTTGCTCAATGTTACCCTTCTTCAGTTTCAGACAGACATTTCCCATCTTGACAGTAGGTGTTGACATTTGGTCAGCACCTTTGCTTCTTGTAACGGCCTGGCTGTATGAAAAAAGCATCTGATGGAAGGCTCTCTCCATTTCTTTGACCGATGGCTCATCATTGTTCACTAGGAAGACATCTTGCGGACACGGCCCCTTATGGTTTTCATAGTAGCACTTCACAGTCGTCACTATGGTGTCTGCACATAGTTGCAGGGGGAAGTTGAACAGTCCAGAGCTTATAGCAGGAATGGCCACGGACTGCAGACGGGTTTCCTTAACTTTGTCAAGAATGCTCCTGATGGTCTGCTCTAACTGCGACTTAGCATATTTAATCTCACCCATGGTGGGATGATTTGGTAGCCATGGGCCCACAGCATGAATTATCTTCTGGTATGGTAGCAACCCAGCATCAGCGACAAGTGCTTGTCCTGTTTTCAACTCACCGCACTTTTCGATATAGTCATTGCTGTCCTTTTGGATTTGTAGACCACCAGCCATTGACAGAGCTAAAGCGAGGCCACCGTAATGCTGAAGACGGGTATTTGCAGCATTCACAACAGCAGCCACAGGGAAATTGATGAGATCACCCTTCCACACAGACACTCGAACGCCTGCATGCAGCGTCACTTCAACCCTCTTCTCTGGGACAACAGTTGGTCTTTTCGGTTGTCCGATGCTCTGATCCCTTTCAAAATCCACGTCATTGAAGGTGGCCACGCATCCAAATTTGCTTTGAATGATATCTCTCAGAACGGGTCCACATCGTTTCACAATGTTAAGTGAAGACCCATGAAGAGGGAAGTCTAACTTGCTGGCCATGTTTCCCCAAACAGACCTATGGAAAGAAAACGACACCAGTGTTTAGTTTAAATAATATGACAGGGGCCATGTTGGCATCAGGAATATATATATATATTTAATATAAAAATATCTTTTCTACTGGAATTCATTATTTAACAAGAACTTTTACAAGCCTATATCAGGTGATCCACAGTATATTATAGTACCAGCTGTTTATCTTTTATTCCAGCAGAGGGAGACCTGAGACAGTATCCAATATACAGGCCCTTTCCAAAGAATTAGTATATCATGGAAAATTAAAAGTTCATTAATTTCCCAAATTCTATTCAAAAAGTTATATTTTCATAGATTATAGATTCAGAGCCCACAATTTAAAACATTTCAAGTCATATTAAAATCAATCAAAATATGGTATTTTCAAAACAATATGTCAATCTTTAATACTTGGTTGACCTTAATCACTGCCTCGATACGCCGTGACATTCATGCAATCAACCTGTGGTATTGCCTAAGAGTTAAGGAAGCCCAGATGTCCTTGATGCTTGACCCATATTTTCCTCTTGATAATACCCCATAGATAGTTGAAGCCCAAATTATGCAAAAATAAACAAATACATAGTTTAGATAGATAGATGTACTCAAATATTTCACTCAAGTAAAAGAAGCATTACCACAATATAAATACTCCATTACAAGTAAAAGTTCTGTATTTAAAACACTACTTAATTAGGGTCACTATATAAAAGTTTTCATTGTGATATATATACATACACACACACACACACACACACACACACACACACACACACATATATACATATACAATGTTAATCTCAAAAAGCTAAATAAAGTCACAAAAAGTAAACAAAGCACCTACAAACTGTACTTAAGTTGAGTAAATGTACTTTCCAGCACTGGTGAAGTACTCAAACATCACCTGACATCTTTTAGTATTTCACTATACTTCATTTTGACAGATTTCTATTACTCGACATGAAATGACAACCATCTGCTTCGCTGTTCATACTGTTCATGTCGACTTATGTCAAAAACACATTAATTAAACCGCCATTTTAATTACTCAGCTTGCAGCTTGTTTCAACGGTTACGTGACAACGTAACGTTCACGAGCTCACGAGCTCACAGAACTAAACGGTTGTAAGCTAAAGTTAGCTTTAAGTGACGTATATAATACACACTTGTACGTGTATTTTAACGTTCATTTTAAGAAGAAATAAAATAAAAATAAAGTGCTGATATACTCACCTACTTTCAACTGGAAATACCCGAAAACACGTGAAACGACCAAGGTTCAATAGCGAAGTTTTACACAAGTTGATTTAGACGTTTGTTTTCTGCATTTAGCCTGATCCCAGATGCATCTGCGCCACAACATTAACCAATGCCAACCCAGCGTTTCACCGTCAAGGCGTTTCATTTCCTAAGAAACAAAAGTGAAAGTATAACAGGCACATCAGACACAGGCCGGGCAGCAGCAGCGATGGCCGACGCGTATGAATATCCTCTGCTCGTCGAGCTCGAAGAAAACAAAACACCAAGACTGAAAAACAAGTTAGTGATATACTTTCAAAGTAGAAAAGCTAAAGGTGGCGACTGTGTGGTTGACTATGAAACCGGCAGCAGGACAGCGGTGGTACGCTTCCGCAGAGAGGAGGGTAGGTCCATGTTGACTTTGACATATTAAACTTAATCTGCTAATATAGATTATGATATGAAAACTGTTGTCTTAAACTTTACAGACCGTCAAAATGTCCTGGAGAAAGAGGAGCATGAAATAATTTTAGGTAAAAGTGTGTTGAAGATGACGGTTTACTTACCGACAGATGAGGAACCAAAGCAGGTAAGTGAAATGAAACCTGCAACACAGCAAAAGTATCCGGTTGTTTCTGAGAAACAGCGTCAATATACTGTGTCATTAATAATAGTGTTTAAGGGCCTACATTAGTTACACAGGAAGAAGTGTTAACTCAATGCACGAGTTATTTACTTCAATATACTTCCTGCTACTTTATACTTCTTTTTTTTTTTACTGCACTACATTTATTTGAATAAAAAATAATCTAAACCAAAGTTGATTAAAATCTAATTTCTTTCATCCTACACAGGAAACTCAGTCTGTCCAACTCAATGAGAAACGTGAGTACTGTTTTTGAACAGACAATATATTTTTATTTCTCTTAAGTTTCAGTTTAATTCTCTCCACATACTCATATGATTAAATTAGCTTCTTCTTTCTGTTTTTTTTTCTTTTTTTCTTTCTCTCCCAAACACTGTCTTTGTCTATAGTTTTTCTATTTAGTGTTTAAACATAAATAATATTAAACTGAATCCAGTAGTATTTGACTCACAATGCATTTTATGCCACAGTGATGATCTAATATGTCTGAAGGTCACTCCCCCTTCCTCCTCCCATCCAGTGCCTACACATCTATTCAGAACTATATGATGATATTATAGACATTTCAAAGCAACTTACTGGCATTGATATAAATTCACTGCCACCGTGGTCCGTAAAATGCTCGTTATTTAGCGTTATATTACCTCACTTCATTAACAAACTGAATGTGTTCGGCTACTTAACCATCGAGTCTCATTTACAGCGGAGGACGAGACGGCAGAAGACGAGCTGTGCTCCAACTCGGCTGTTTTAGGATTTCCAGATAAGTTAAGCCAGGAGTTTTTGGAGTTGCTGGTGGAGAATGTTTTAAGGGATCATGACTCTGTATCTACCTCCGTCTTCACTTTGGAAGTCATTCCCCACATCTCCTCTGCTGTGGTGACCTTCCAGAGTGAAAAAGGTACCCATTTTGTGTGTGTGTGTGTGTGTGTGTGTGTGTGTGTGTGTAATAATAACCCTGTTTGAGACATTTGTAGAGTCGTCTGTATGATCTCCAGCATATCTGCAGTGATTTTTAGCATTTAAAAAAAAGTTTTAAGAATTTGAAGCCTACATCCATGTTCTCTTGCAAGCTGTCTTCTTCTTCTTCCCTGACTTTGCTGGTACATCGCTATGTTCCTTGGTGCTATACCAATATATCTGTGATATGCCAATGTCAGCAGATAAAATAGGTTGGCTGATATACCGGTAGGGTTCTAATTTATAACTGGCCAGTGCATGTTATAAAATGAATTACATTAGGAAAGTGAATTATGCACAGCTGGAGGCATCTTAGGCTTGGAGGCCTTTAGTGCCCAAACATTCAAGATCTGTCCTCTAATGGGTGTGAGATAGTCTTAGTGTGCATACATGATATGGCTCAATATACACCAGTCTTAATGCAGCTGATCAAAAAATTACTGCATGTAATTATGTACCCTCATGTGAGATATTTTCAATCTTTTTTTTTAGGACTGCAGGTAACTATTATTTAATGATTGATTAATTTGTTGACAAAAATGTCAGATAATGGTGCTGGTGATGTCTTCAAATATCTTTTTAATTTATATTAAAATCTAATCATCATTTTTACAATGGCCCCAACAACTTCTCTGCAAGCCTTTTATTCTGCCATCTGACGGTGTGCACATCTCAAAGACTTATCTTGTTAACAGTATGTCTGCTTCCAGAAAAACGATTGAAGGAAAGCAGCTGATGTTTGTATTAATTTATGAATGGGTTAACTGTCTAACTGTTTTGATTTTTCATCTCTTATCACACAGAAAACACTGATTTTGTGATGCGATGCCCCCAAAGCAAGATGTTCACGAGAAAGCGATTGTCAGTCCGGCCTCTTGAAGTCACAGCGCAAGTTGTCATTGAAGACATGAAGACAAGAAATTTCGATGGAGACCATCTCCGCTTATATTTTACAAGTGAAGGCGGTGATGTGGAAAATGTCGCTCTTAATGAAGCAGAACAGTCTGCTGTCATCACCTTTAAAGACCCTAAAGGTAGCAAACTTACAGTACATATTATATTAATCTGTAAATATACAAGTTATATACTAAACACTTTTTTTTTTAAATATCAATTCTTAACGAATAATATTAATTATAATATTTGGCTTTGTTTCCAATAGCTGTTCAGAAAATCATGAAGAGGCAGCTTCACTTTAAAAATGAAGAGATCAGAGTTTACCCTTATTATAAATCTTTGGGAACAGCCCTTTATGGGAAAGACAAGCCTTCGCTGAAACTCCCTGCCGCGATCTCTGAACCTATTGATGATGCTGTCTGGAGATACCTAAACCACAATCAATCAGCAGCAGAGACCGTTTTGAGTGACTTGGCAAAACACTTCTGCAACGTAAACCTCCGACAACCTACTGTGTGCCTGAGCCCCGTTTCTGCATTACTACAACAAAAAGATGCAAAAAACATTATCAAAGCGTGGACGGACACAGTTAAGTCAGCCTTTGCACAAGCTCTGTCGAAATTCAAGTCCCTGAAGTTTCAGCTAGCGTCAGAGGTTTGGGAAGAGTCTGAGGAGAAGATCAAACAGACGCTACTCGGTGAAGATGTGGTCGTCGTGCCTGATAAAGCCAGTGGTGTCTTATCAGTGGTTGGCCTCGTGGATGATGTCAACAGACTAGAGCAAACTCTTACTGAAGTTGTAAACAAGATCGTCAATAAGGTTCAGAGGATGACATCAATCGTAACCCAAGAAATCAAAGTGTCACCATCTCTTTTCCACATCATGTGTCAAGATGGCCTTCAGGACAAGCTGCTACGTGTGTACCCAGAACTCAAAATGTCATTTAGAAAAGACAGTTCAGATTTGATAGCAACTGGTTTAAGGGAAGAGATTCTGGCCGCAAAAAACACTATATTTGATCAAATGCTCGCGCTGAAACGTCAGATTTTGGAGATGGATAACTTTGTGCTGGACATGTTGAAGGATGAACAACAAGACAAACTTACAGATGCTCTCCTCACATCTAATAACATAAATGCAGCGTTTGAGATAAATGCACAGAGAGTATATCTTGTTTCTGTGTCTGACAGAGATCTGAATGATGCTGCAGATCATTTAAGACAGCTGCTAATATCTCAATACATTAATGTTGAAGATAGTAGTGTCTTGCAGAAACCAAAGTGGAAACAGCTGATTAGTCAGTTAGAGGATGCCAACACTGATTTGTGCAGGAAAATTCAAATCAAGATCAAAGGACAACAAGTTGTGGTGTCTGGCCACAAGCATATTGTCATAAGAGTTGGCAGCAAACTTGATGACTATTTAAAGCAAAACGCTGAAGTTGAAGAAGTTATTGTGGTCAAGCCCAACACCATAGTTGAGTACTTTCAAAAAAATAATAACACATCTTGGTTGGAGGAAGTTGCAGACAAAGTGGTGGTGTCCTTCAAAAAAGAGGCCATCTGTCTGAAGGGTCCTAGGGTCAATGTCACAGATTGCAAGTCCTTGGTCGAAGACTCAATCGCTTCTGTATACTTTAAACGTTTAGAAGTCTCCAAGCCTGGAGTGAAGAAGTTCTTCAAGGATAAAGAAGCTATGTATGTTCACTCACTGATGAAAGACACCGACTGCCTGGTCCAGCTGGTTGATGAGACTGGTGATGGACGGGACGACGTCGCCTGTAGACAAGTACAAAAACCTGCGTACCAGCTTCAGACCTCTGATGGAGTGGAAATAGCTGTTTGCAAAGCGGATATGTGCAGTTACCCAGTGCATGCTGTTGTCAGCTCTTCTACTCACGACTTAAGAAGTAGTGGAGGTCTTGCAGGAGCACTTCTGAAGGCTGCTGGCCCACAGTTACACGATGAATGTGACAAACTGATTAACTCGAATGGACTGCTGAAGCCAGGAGACACCGTCATAACCGGTGCAGGGGGCCAGCTCTGCTGCAAAAAAGTAATCCATGCAGTGGGACCCAGTTTTGATGCAGCCAAACCACAGAGGGCTCTGTCACAATTGAAAAGAGCTGTTAAAGGAAGCTTAGATCTTGCTGAGAAGCATGGCTGCATGTCTGTGGCTCTGCCCGCCATCAGCAGAAATTTGGGCTTCCCTATCAATTTGTGTGCCGTCACCATCATCAAAGCAGTGAAGGAACACTGCGAGGACAAGTACGATGACAACACCCTGAAGAGGATACATTTTGTGAACAATGATGACATGGCTGTTCAAGCTATGGTGGCAGCTGTAAGACAGGAGTTCGGAAATCACGGTGTCAGTCTGTCTGAGACAACTCCTTCCCAAGCCATCACACCTTCACCTGTAAAACAGGTTCAATCTGACCTAAACTGCTTGGGTCAAGTCCTGACCAAAGAGGGTGTGGGTATTACTCTGATGACAGGAAATATCGAGGATGCCTTGGTAAATTTATTTATTTATTTATTTATTTTATCCTTCCTTACTTACAGTAAACAATTTCAGGACTACCGTTAAGCATCCTCTAATTCCAAGTATCCTAAATGTATAGGATTTGACTTTTGTTTAGATTAAGTTGTACAGCATTGATTAACTGTTCTGTCGTAGATGTGATGTGGAATGAAAAACATGCAACTGATAACCTCCTATTAACATGTTCTTAGACGGAGGTAACTGTGAATACTGTGTCTGAAGATCTTGTGCTGAACAGAGGGGCAGTTTCAAATGCCATCTTGCGTGCGGCTGGTCACGAACTTCAACAGGCGGTACATGCAAAGAACACAAGGGGAGCTATGGGTGAGGTCATTGTTACTGCTGGCTGCAATCTGAAGTGTGAACAAGTGTTTCATGCAGTTGTACCTCACTGGGACAAGAAACAAGGCACAGCTGATAAGGTGAAGTGTTTAGCCAGACATGGCATTTGTTAAATCATTGCTGAGTTCTTATCTTTTTAGACCAAATGAAATCACATCATAACAGATATTAAATTATTAAATATTCTATGCCTTACAGACACTGCAAGGCATTTTCAAGGACTGCTTGGGCAAGGCTGAGGGCAGCGGTCTGACCTCCATAACCTTCCCCGCCATCGGCACTGGAAACCTGGGTTTCCCAAAAGATATTGCAAGCTCTTCGATGTTTGATGAAATCATAGCGTTCAGCAAGAAACAACCTAAGCACCTGAAGAACATCATCATTGTCCTCTACCCAAAAGATGCACAGACTATCCAGGTAAGGAAAAATATCAAATCGGCCAGTAATGGCTCACTACTTCAGTGTGTTTGTTGTTGTTTTTTTTAACTTCTGTTTGTGTCCTCAGGTTTTTACTGATGAATTTAGGAAGAAGTTCCCTGGTGCCGCAGGTGGTCCGGCGGCCTCCAGTTCCCCACAAAGTTCAGGTAGAAAACCTTGTAGGAACATTTTAATGTGCAATTACAGTTAAGCTGTATTTTTAAACATCTGCAAACAGTCCTAACAGTTCCTACATGTTAATGATAAATTCCTGTTTTGTGTCTACTATCACAAGGTCCCTTTTCTAAAATCACCTCGAGCTCAGAAATGCACGCGACCCAAATGGGAGCTGTGGCTGTACAGGTGGTCACAGGAGACATAACCAAGGAGACCACTGATGTCATTGTGAACTCCTCCAATGAGGCTTTCACTCTTAAGTCAGGTATATAATAGCCTGAAGTGAAATATTTTAGTACTGCAAAATGCAACATGAATATCATAAAAAAAACAAACATGCAGCTGGTTTTATATTTCTTATATTTATTTTATTTACAGTATTTATTCTTTCTCTTCTGTAGGAGTATCCAAGGCTATTCTGGATGCAGCTGGTCAGGCTGTTGAAGACGAATGCCGAAACACGGGTAAAACTTTTATGCATTCATGACACTCTGTGATCACGAGGCAGGTTTGTTGCAGCCAAGGTGTACTTTGTGTTCATGACATGGATATATGAGGTCAATTAAGTCATAACACACAATTGCTCAGAAAACAAGTGTGACTTAAAAACATACCTCCTTTCATTTTCCTTCTTCTTTTTTAGGTGCTATGCCTAACTCTGGAATCATAATGACCCAGCCAGGTAACCTCAAGTGTAAGAAGATCCTCCACCTGATCGGACAAACGGATCCCGTAAAAATCAACAACATTGTAAAAAAAGCTCTCCAGATGTGTGTGAAAGACTCGTACACTTCTGTCTCCTTTCCCGCCATTGGCACAGGTGAGCTTTATCAGCAGGGTGAGACTTACTTTCTGTCTGGACGTCGATTTACATTAATTGTAATAAAGACCTGTCACTTATGCTGATCTATTTTAGGTCAAGGTAATGTACAAGCAAGGCAGGTGGCAGATTCCATGTTGGATGCAGTGATTGATGTGTTGAGCCAAAATACTTCCAGCATGCTGAAGACAGTCCGGGTAGTTATTTTCCAGAAACCCATGCTTAAAGACTTCTACAACAGTATGCAGCAAAGGGAAGCCACTGATTCTAAGGATAAAGCAGGCCTCTGGGGGAAAAAAACAATCAAATGTAAGTACAGTAAAGGAAAATAAATGGTGTTTACATTCCTTATCCGTAATCAGTTCTAATGTTAAAACGTGGAATTTGTTCTTTCAGCATTGATTAAGGGAGATCCTGGCAAGCCACAGAAAGGAGATTTTGTCATTGAGGCTCTCGAAGTGGACGCTGCTTGCTTCCACATTTGCGGTGAATCACAGACCAATGTAGATTTAGCCACGCAGTGGATCAACGATCTGATAGACAAAGAGTACAACAGCATCCCCATTCGAGACGACTCCATCCTCAGGTTCTCTGATGAAGACTACCAGCGCATTGCTGACATCCAGAAGACCATGGGCGTGAGCATAAAGACCGAAAGCAAGAATGACCAAGCCTCTTTGACCATTGAGGGACTCAGCAAGTATGTACTCAGAGCCAGCAATGAGATCCATGACATGCTGAGGAAGAAGAGAGATGAGGATGAGCTGAAGAGGAAAGAGGACCTGGCGGGCATGGTGGCGGACTGGCAGTACAAACAGCAGGGGTCTCAGTTTCAGAGTTTAGATTCAAAAATCAACTTCCAGCTTGAGCAAGCGTTGGAAAAACAGCAGCCTAACGTCAAAATCACAGTCCAGGGTCGAGACTACACTGTCACCATGCCAAGTGGACCTGCTACTGATAACCAGGGACATACCTTACAGATAAAGAGAATTGACAAACTAAAAGGTATTTCACAGTTCTGCGTCTTTGTCCCGTCCAACAAAGGCAATAATGTGCTAGTAACAGGTGAAAGTTTCAATATGAAACCAGAATAAAGCGTGTTTAAAACCAAATTAGAGTCTGTTTGTATAGCAAATTTGTCATAGCTTTTAGCACAATTTCTCTAACTGGCAACTTTCTTAGCAGTATCTACTGTTATATTGTTAGAATCTGATTGTCAACACAGATTTTGTAAGCCACAAAAATGATTTCTATGAAAGATTTAAAAAAAAAAAAAAATGTTTATTATGCCACTAGGTGAAGACGTGCCTGAGGAATGGGATATCATGCCAGCCAATGCCACGAGTCACGCCTTCACCCTCAATCCCGCGAGTCCAGAGTACAATGAAGTCCTGAAGCTGTTCCAGGCCACATGCAATAACACTGTTGATAAGGTAGTCTACATTTAACATGCACTGTATGTAATGGATAATTTATTTTAAATGTCATTTTACAGACAAAGTGGTGAAAGTAATAGACAAAAAAGCACAGAGCAGAATTCACATATGTACCTCTACCTCCTCTTAGATCGAGAGGATCCAGAATCCTATATTGTGGAAAGCCATCCAGATCAAGAAGCGTGAGATGGAGCAGAGAAACGGGCATCAGAATAACGAGAAGCGTCTCTTCCACGGCACCTCCGACGCCACTGTGGCCATCATCAACGAACGCGGCTTCAACAGGGCTTATGCAGGAAAGAACGGTGAGAACATCTTAAACGCCTTTTATTAGCGAGTCAGCAGTAAGTAGGTGACATGAGATGAACGACTTACTGCAGCGTTCCTCAAGGACCTAGTTTGGTTTTACCTCAGTTACAGTTGCAGCCTAGATTACATTTTGAACAAAGGTGCAGCACCACCTTATTTCAGGACGACTTGTCTTGTTTGTTCTCAGTTTATTACAGCTCTATAATAGTTCCACGCTTTTAAAAAGCGCTTTTAATTTATAGTAAATATCTCTCAACTCAATAACTGCTCCTATCCCGTTTTCAGCTGCTTGTTACGGAAATGGCACGTACTTTGCTGTCGGCGCTAGTTACTCCGCCAGCAACACCTACTCCATACCAAACCCACAGGGGAAGAAGTGCATGTACCTCTGCCGTGTTCTGACGGGCGATTACACGGTTGGAAAGCAAGGCATAATCGTACCGCCGGCCAAGGGAAACAATTCTTCTCAGCAGTATGACAGCGTTGTGGACAACATGGCCAACCCTTCCATGTTCGTCATCTTCCATGACATCCAGGCTTACCCTGAATATTTGATTACTTTCCACTGACATGATCATGTTTGGAGATAACAGAAGCAAATATGCCTTATTTTTAACACTGTTTTACAACCATCGAAATGTATGCAATAATATAATCACTGTCACAATTAAATTTACGAGCATGATTACAAGTCATGAACATATTTATAGTCAAAGCAACGTACTGCCTTGAAAATGTTTCTGTGAACATAGAAGGATCAGAATGAAGGAAAGTAATGGTTGGAAAATTAATTATGCTGGATATTAAACACAGAGTTTATGGCTGCTGGGAGGCTGATCTATTCTGGGAGATCATTGAAGCTGGTTAATCAGGTTAATACTATCACTTTTTGTTTTGAAAGTAAAATTGAAAGTTAACTGCAGTTCTAGTAAACGGGTACAAATAAAACGCAGCAAAGTGACTCCATGGTGCCGTGAATTTATTTTTTATTAGTAATGTTTTCAACAATATCCATTCACATATAACAGCCAAAATGTGGAATACTGCTTTTCTGTCATCCCTCTCCCACTTCTATCAAATTGCAAGTATGTTAAAAAGTGAAAAAAAATCTATTTCCAGACATTAGAGAAACAAAACTAAACAAACATACTGTATCTGAGCAGCTGTTCATTTAGAGATGTTAAATAAGACTTTCCAGACTCTCCTCATAAACACCTCTTAAAATGTTTATTGGGTTGATTTTAATTATCTGTGTGATCCACGCTCTGAACTGTTTGTTACTTTTTCCTACTTCAGATCTATAAACTGCTTGATTTGTAATATATTTACTCATCTACATACTTAGTTGTGCTCGTAAGTTTACATACCCTGGCAGAATTTATGATTTCTTGGCCATTTTTCAGAGAATATGAATGATAACTCATAGTTAGTGAAATTACACAAATGTGAAAGAAATGTGTGTTGCGTTATCATTCATATTCTCATAATTCAAGAAATCATAATCTGTATACATGCACTTTTGTTCCTAAATGAAGATCAATAAGTGAAATACAAAACTCATTATAGGTTCTTGGGGAATATTTACAAACATAATGTCTTGGATTATTTAATAACCTTTGTCCTCATTGCATTTAAAACAAATATAAATTATAAATAATATTCTCGTCATGTTCATAATTTATTATGTTTAACAGCACACAAGTCTAAATCATCCGAAGTGTAAAGTGTTGATTGTGTCTTAACATAAACTTTGTAGTAAAAAAAAAAAGTCCTTCAGATGAAATTTACACACTTCAAATTGGGACACTGAGCTGTCAGTAAAACCAGACAGAGCAATGAATGAATTATTATATTTTGCTAAGAATGTGCATAATTAAATAAAGACTGATATAATCAAAGTGTTTTCTTTTAATACTATGCTGCCAAATTGCCAAAGAAAGGTGTGTGTGTGTGTGTGTGTCTGAGTACATTTACCCAAATGTCGTACTTTCTACTCCACTATATTTATTTGACTAGATTTTGAGATGAAGATTTGACACAATGGATAATATATAACAAGCTTACAACACATTGTCTATGAGATAATAGTGTAAAATCACTGCAAAAATCAAATCCTGCGTGTCTGTGAAGTGAAGTGCAGCCATGAAATCACAGCTGTGAGCTCTCTGGCTCCATCTGCAGGTCACTCAGCTGCAATCATCGCTCAGACATTTAACCTGATGTTAAATTAAAAGGGTTGAAATGTGTGTTTCTGCAAAATAAAGAGCACGACGCTGCTGAAAGTTATAGATCAATAAACACACGTTAAGATTTAAGGTGGTGTTTTTTTTGTTTTTTGTTTTTTTTTTGGTTACCCCACCCATGGGCGCAAGTTTCAAACACGGAAGTTTTTGGACGGTCGCGGCTGCACTCTAGTTTGTTTTCCTCTGTAGAACCGCGGATCAGCCACGGAGGCGTCAACAGCTTTAGAGCCGAATCCTACCGGGAGTTCGACCCAACGTCATCCGCTGCCAAGATGCAGGAAGCGGGGCTGGGGGAAAGCATCCACGGCGGCTCCGAGAAACTGAGCCCGGCTGCTCTTAATCGCATCCTGATGGAGTTTCTGATTTATTTCGGGAGAGCCATCTTGGTCTTTTATCCCGTCTACCTGACGGGATACCTGGGCCTCAGTGTCAGCTGGGTGCTGCTGTGCATGTTGATGATCACCTGGTGGAAGAAAAACCGCGCATGGAAAGACGTCCGGATCGGAACCGCCATAGAGTTTGTGGAAAACGAAAAGATTGTGATCAGCAAGGAACTGCAAAGTGCCTTACAGATGGCTTCATGGGTATGTTCATTCATTATATAGTCAATGGTGGAAAGTAAAGTAGATACACTGACTCAACTACTATACTGAAGTACAATTTAAGGTACTTTACCTGAGTATTTCTATATTATGCTACTTTATACTTCCACTCTACTGAATTAAATATTGTACTTTCTACTTCATTACATTTATTTAACAGATTTAGTTAGTTTACAATGAAGATTTGACACAATGGATAATACAAGAAGTTTTTAAATTCACATATGAAACCAGTTTTCTTCTTTCCTCTCCTATTAATCATCTCATGACCCCTTTAGATTTATCTGGTGACCCTTTCGAGGGGCCTGACCCCTAGGTTGGGAACCACTGGACTAAACTAACTGTATATAAAGCAGCTCCAACAGTAAGATGCTGCTCTAACATTGACGCTTCAGTATTAATAGTCTAATGATGTCATGCATATTAATATGAAATGAGTACTTTAATACTTTAAGTATTTCTCTGCTAATATCTGTGTACTTCATATACTAACTCTAGAAAGGTGCAGATATGTCCAATCTTTTGGTCAGACAAGGAAAAACATCCAAATTATGTAAAGCATCTTGAAATAACCCTGGGACATGTCACCCTCTCTGTTGCCTTGACTACAAGACACTTTATTTGCATGACATGCCAGACTCAGGCCGAACCTTTCATACATGCAGGGGGGCGCCACACCCACGTAAACAGTGACTCATGGGAACTAAGCAGGGAGCGACAGTAAGGTTTCTTCTAAATCTCAGAGGAATGTAAATATATGTACATGTAGATGTGATCACTACTGACTTCATGTTTGGGTTTTTTTTCGTAGGTCAACTTCCCCGATGTTGAGAAAGTGAGCTGGGTTAACAAGGTACAGTATAAGAATCAAGTCGTTTTTCTTCTTCTTCCTGCTTCATGAGATGGTGAAAAGCTTACTTGTCACACCTTTTTAATTGTTTTTTGTTTTCCGGATTTAAAGGCCCAGTGCTCGATTATTCGGACGGTGCACTTTTCCACATGGTGCTCATGTTTTGTCTTGTGTGCTCAGGTGTTGCAGCAGGCCTGGCCTTTTTTTGGGATGTACATGGAGAAGCTCCTTAAAGGAACCATCCAGTCGTCCATCAGGCTCTCCAATCCTGCGCTCAAAATGTTCACGTTCACCAAGGTCCACTTCGGACACGTTGTGAGTTCGGATATTGACCTTTTGATTTTTTTTTTTTTTTTTAAAGCAAAGTACACCTGTTTGTTATGGACATGGCTAGTGTATTAATAGACACACATTGTTAGATTGGATCCTCAGCCAGTAGTTTCTCTAAAATGTTTTCCCTAAATCCAGCCTCTCAGAATCACTGGAATGAGAGCATACACCGATGAAGTGGACACGAGGGAGGTGGTTCTGGACTTGAATATAAGGTTGGTTCTCACCTCGGAGCTGTTTCTGTTCTGTTATGATGAACAAGAGCCGCGCGCGCGCGCGCGTGTGTGTGTGTGTACGCATTTTCTCTTAAAGTCATTTCCGTCTCATTGCAGCTACGACGGCGACGTGGACATCGATGCAGACGTGAAGCCACCAATCACAGCTGGTGTCAAAGGGCTTAAAGTGAGCGTTGCACTATTTACCTATTTAAAACACACCCTGTTGCTAAGCTCATTTTATTTTTATTGCTATATACTACATACTCGTTCCTCTTACATTCATCAAACATTAGTGTAGAAGATGAGAGCCTGTCTGTGTTTTGAATCTTCCAGCTCCAGGGGATGATCAGGGTCATTTTGGAGCCACTCATTGGTCAAGTGCCCTTAGTGGGAGGAGTCACGTTTTTTTTCATTCGCCGCCCTGTGAGTACCTGCAGACATTTTATTTGCATTAATTTGAATAATTGTGCCGTTTGATTTTGAAACTCCAATTATTATTTTCAGACCCTGCATATCAACTGGACTGGCACGACGAACCTTTTGGACTCTCCTGCTTTCAGGTCAGTTTCCACAGAAACCTTCCTGACATTTTGGCATTATTAATATTATTATTATTATTTTTATTATTTATGGCATTTTGTTTTGTTCAGATGTTCGTTTGTAAAACTTTCTTCTGTTATATCTCACCTGCTTCCTTCCAGTTCCTTGTCTGAGGAGACCATCGTTGACATCATCGCCTCTCTCATGGTTTTGCCCAACCGCATGTGTTTCCCCCTCATCGACCAGGTCAAAGTGGACCAGATGAGGTTCCCGTTACCTCGTGTATGTACGACATACTTAAACATTTCTTGTCATACTCGTCACCTACTGTCATTTCCACTAAAATAAAAAGGCCTGACGACGACGTTGATTTGAATCCTGCTTTCAGGGGGTTGTGAGGGTCCACCTGATGGAGGCCAGAGACCTGGTGGCTAAAGATACATACATGATGGGCTTAGTGAAGGGCAAATCAGACCCCTATGCAACACTCAGAGTCGGCCACCACCAGTTCAAAAGCAAGACCATCAAGGAGAATTTGAACCCGACGTGGAATGAAGTGTTTGAGGTACAGTAACAGTAATAGTGGTCCTGTCCTGTTTCTAATTTTTAATGCACTTGTTTCAATGACAGGATTATTAATTTTAAAAACCTCCTGGATGAACTTAAACATGCATATAGGCTACTTAAAGCTGAGCACGATTGTTTTGCTTACAGTAGCTCCTGAGAGGTCACATTGTTAATCTTTTTAAGTAGAATAATACGACTCCCATGACTCCATATTCATAGCACTAATATAAACAATGTATACACACAGGCCTGCACTGAAACACACACACACACACACACACACAATATAGATGCCTGTTTGTATTCAGGTATGAAAAACCAACAAACTGCTGCACAGTTCCTTGATAAACAAGATAAATACAGTCGGTTACAAATTGAGTTGGAGAGAAAATCAGCTTATTAGCAGCTTATTGTTTGAAAGTTGAGGTTAAAGATTCCCTCTTTCTATTTCAGTATATAAAATGTGGACACATTTAATAAATAGTTTAGTTTAGTTTTTTGTTTTTTTCCCCTTCTCTTTGTCTGTGGGCAGTTTGTTGTCCATGAGGCCCCGGGGCAGGAGTTGGAGCTGGAGTTATTTGATGAGGATACAGATAAAGATGATTTAATTGGAAGGTAAGAAACCATCTAATGACAGCATGAATAAGTCGGTTCAGTATTGAATTCACGATTGTTTCTGTCATTCAACTTACGGCACGATTTTCTCCAGTGTAGTTTTACTACCTCGACTCAGTTTTCCAATAAACCCATCTGATGTTTGTTGTTGAGTTTTTAAAGGACTTAAATTGTGTTTCCTGGAAGCTGTTTTATGTATTTATTTGATTGAAAATATGCAGTACAAATCAGTTTTGAATAGAAAGATGGATGGAGTGGTGATGTATAATAAATGGACGTCATCATTGTGACGCCTGGGCTTTCTACATTAGGTATAACCTCGATTTCGGAGAAGTGAGGAAGGAGAAAGAAATGGATAAGGTGAGCTTTTAATAATGTCGAATTATTGTTGAATATAATAACTGTCACCACTACCGGTCATTGGTACTGCTTCCTACTCTTTTAATTCCTCATAAAACATCTCAAGACTTTGCTGCAGCAGCATTTTTGAGAACGGCTGATGTTTTTTTTTTTTTTTACCATTTTCAGCCTGTTTCAATTCAAATACAGCACGAGCGCCATGTTGATAAATGAATGTCCCTCTCTGGCAGTGGTTCCCTCTGGAAGACGTCCAGAGTGGTGAAGTTCATCTCAAGCTCCAGTGGCTTTCTCTTCACACCGACTCCAGTCTGCTGAAGGAGGTACAGCAGCCTCAGTGTCGCTTCAATCTCATCCATCAGAATTTCAGTCGACACTTGTATTCACTATCATTAGGCTTTTTGTTCAAGGTCCACCTCTCTCGAAGGCGCTGAAAACTTATTTTCTCAGCCTACTTACTATCAAGAAATACCTAAGATATGAAGCCACATTTCCAGGATGTTAAATTGCCAGTTTCTCCTGTGTGTAACTGACTCCCTGGTCCAACGGTCGGTTGTTTAAATGGTGTAATCCTCTCTGCTAACACTTCTCTTCCAGTCTACTGACGGCCGTGCTTGTGCAATGCTTGCAGTGTATCTGGAGAGTGCCTCGAACCTACCAGTAAGTAACTTCTAATAAGGATGCTTGATGCACATGATGCAACACGGACTGTCTGCAAATGAACTGTTTGTATTTCTTTTCCAGAAAGACCACACCGAGTTCACCCAGCATCAAAAACACGGGAAGCACTCAAGGGAAGCTCGAGTAAGACGAGAGCTTTACGAACACTTTTTAAAACAGACAAGTTGAATCATGTTTACACTAGCCGCCCTCGTTTTCAGCTGCCAAAATCATGCCCTCCTTATTCAGAATATTAACTATACGTGTTCATGCAGGAATATTAACACACCTTAATCGTAAAGACCATACCTATGATGATGAAATCCAAAAACTGTAATGCTAGTTTACTTTGTTCAAATTCTTTTAATCTTTTTATTATTTTGTATTTTATCATGAGGATTATTATTATTTTTTTAATTCTTTAATTGTTGAGCCTTTATTAGCCTGGACGTAACACATATATAAATCTACACTGAACCCAGGACTTAGTGATTTTCATACATCTCAAGGACTCACTGTCTTTAGTTAGTTTTTATTCAGCCTCGCTGCTACATAAGGCTGCATTAAACCATAAAGTGGCCGAGTGTGTTAAATATAGAGGAAAGAAAATATGTGACAGAAAATGTCTGGGTTTCATCCTGTGTTTGTAGTTTCAGGGCAGCTTTTTTTCAGGCAGCATCTCTTTCACTTAAACACCTTTTTAAAAATGAATAGTTCTTATATCTTGATGTCAGACAAAAGCCTCACTCGGATCAGATCCTTTCTGTCGGTGCTCCCGTTGTGCCTGTGCCTGTGCGTAGCTGGTATTTCCTGTTTCTCTGGTTCATGCCTGGTGTCATTTAATGAGGGTGTGTTGGTATTCATGTTCATGTTACGTGCATAGAGAATAAGACTTAAAAAAAACAAAACATTCATGCTTCAGTTATTAAATGTATACTTATTGAGTATAAATCTAGATTAATACTATATTTAGCTTCTTAGCATTTCAAGGTTGCTGCAAAAGACAAAATAAAACATAAGATAAGCACATTAGTCATTCAGCAGTAAATACACGGTGTCCTAACGTGAACTCTCGGCAACCTCCGTTGCTGCTGTAACGCCTTCTGCTGCTCACGGTGTGAAAATGCAGCCGTAAAGTGAGACGTGTGTAAACACAGGTGTCATTATCCTGACATCAAAACATGCATTGTGATGTGGCTGTAAAGGTATTTGTAGATTGTAGTTGAAGATGTCACCTAGCGTGTTAAAAATGTAATTTACGAAGCTTATCATTTAAACCTGAATGCATCACCCTCTTTGCATTTCTTCTTCCCTTGTGAAATGTTAAAATAAAGCTCAGCCATGCCTGTCTAAAAGCTAATTTGAGACAAACTTTACAGTCAGAAATAAACTGACCTTGCTAGTATGCTGACTGTGTCTTCTACCAGCAGCTTCTTCATTAACAATAGAAGGTCACTTCTGTTTTTGCCAGCTTAAACATGTGTTTTACGTGATCCCAGGTGGTGTGTGTGTGTGTGCAGTGTGTTAGGGAGAGGAATGCAGAACCACCCAACCTGGAGGGCAACTGACTGACTGCTTGTAGAAAAACTCCCAACTTTAGCTTTTGTACAAGTGAAATCAGCATTGCTCATTGTTCCCGAGGTTTTCCGTTTCAGTGTTATTGACACACATTAGCAGCTCCCCTGCTAATTTAAAGTCCATACATGGTTTAAAATGTCATTGTACACAGTTTCCTTAACGTGTTTTTAATCTTTATATATATATATATATATATACAACTTACATGTTTGACGAATTGATTTGATTAATAGATTTTACACTTTATCATCATTCAACACTTAATGCCTACATACTTACTTGATAAATATTTCAAACTTTGTACATAGATGCGGTCCTTTTACAACAAAACAAAGAATTATAGGACATATGTAAAGTGCTATTTATGGTCAGACACTGCTACTACTCTTATTGTCCCAAGGCTTATATACATATAAATATTTCCCTTTTCACATGAGCTGTGTCAAGACATCATAGCCAAACCTTGTCTCAGAGTTTAAACTGACACTAATATTAAATATTATTTGATAAGTCAAAAATATTGTATGCATTGCCTCACTGGTTTGCTCTGTGTTCAGCTCACAAGGAAATCTGGCGATCCTAACACGTTTGTGGAATTTTCCATTGATGGGGATGTTCAGAAAAGCAAGGTACTGCTTTCATTTTCTCTTTAATTCATTATAATATGATTACATAATATCTGTTAATTACCCATCATCCTTTCCTCAGGTTGTGTACGCGTCTAAAGACCCGGCGTGGGAGGAGGGCTTCACCTTCTTTGTTCATAGTGTCCATACGCAGCAGCTCATTGTGCAGGTTTGACATTATTATGTTGTACGCACCAAACTTGAAGTACCTTATAATAACAACTATTAAGAATAACCTAAATTATAAGATAAAGTTGATTTATTTTAGAGCATTCCCACATTTTTTTGTTTTGAATAGAAATTACCACAATACATATGTGTCTTGACAATGGTCAAAACCCAAGACGGCGTGTGTATATCTATAATTCATCCCTATGAAACTGTGTATTAATGTGCATTTGTCTAACCCACCTTCATTTTTCATTTCATCACAATAAAAAAAGACAACGCAAATGTTGCAACAGCATTGGATAAAGCTACATCTTTTTGAGAGGTTTTATAAAACGTAATTACATCACATCGCTTTAACATTTTAGTTTTTCTGTTTCCTTGTGCCAGGTCATAGAGAACGAGAAGAAGGTGCCGCTGGGTGATCTCACCTTGCCCGTCGCTCGCCTCTTCAACACCTCCGACATGTCACTAGACCAGCACTTCCATCTGGCGCGCTCGGGAGCAAACAGCCAGATCAAGCTGAAGGCCACTCTTAGGGTGGGTACACATGTTTACCGAACACATAGTAACTTCACAGCAAATCACACCCTCAGTACAGCTGCATACCCATGTACTTCGCTATTTTGTCACTGACATTAGCTTCTATCTCTAAGTAGATTCTTACTGAGGACAAGCCACCACCAAAGGTTGTCCCCAATCCAGAAGACAAACAACAAGCGCCACAGACCAACCAAGGAGGTAATGCGTCTCTATCCACTTCCTCCTTTGCTACTCTTTCCTTGGTGTAGCAAGGTAGGTTAATATCTGACAAGTGTCAAGGTGTGTGTGAATGGTCAATGAACTCGAAAAGGTTCTATCTAACCGCAGTCCATTCACCATTTACATCGTCCTCTCCAGCATCTTCCTCCAGCACTATTCCTGGTACCCGAACCCCATCTCAGGTCCGGGCAGCTGATTCCCATAATGGCTTTAATGAAGATTATTCAACCCGCTATCGTGGTTCCGCCGAGGATCGGTCGTCCTTGTCCACGCCAAAAATGCGTCGATACGACTCCCACAGCCTGCTGTCAGAGAACTCCATCGCTTCGTCACGTTTCGACCTTTCAGAAGGAGCCTCGTATCCGGAGTGAGTCTATAGCTTTATTAAGTGGTTTACTATGAAGTAACCTCTGACTGAGAAACAAACCCCATCTTTTTCAGACCCTTCTCATCTTTCTTATCGTTAAGCAAACTATATGTATTTTAGAAACAGCGGTAAAAGTGATTTATTTTTTATTTTTTATTGCTATATATAGTGCCATCAGGAAACATCAGGGTTCATTTGGGGAGATCCACCTGACTGTACGCTATGCCACCCTGAGGAATAAACTCATCGTCCTGGTTAATTCCTGCAGGTGACCACACACAAACACATTTAAGATCTCAGATATTCACATTTAAATTTATGTTTGGTAACAAGTTTAGCTGGTGCTTTATTGAGATACTCCTACATAACTCATATACAGTATAGTATAATTTATTTTCAACACAACTGCAGAATTTCAGAAACAGTCGTGTGCCAACCAAACCGAAATAACAAAAGAGGAAATTGCTGTAATTGAACATACAAATGATTTTCTTTTCATAAGATAATCCTGAAATTCAGTATGAAAATGAGAAGACTTAACCAGTTGTGATAACGTGTTGTATGTTTGTGTTGTATGTTCATGTACCTGTTGTCTACAGGAACTTGTTCCCGTGCAGTGAAAATGGCACAGACTCTTACGTTCGTCTGTATTTGCTCCCCGATCAAACCTGGAAACACCGCAAGAGAAGCCACGTAAAAAAGAGGAACGTCAATCCTGTCTTCAATGACAAGTAAACTCATAATTTGTATGAAGAAAAAAAAAAACAACATTTTACATTTTCATCAGTTGCTTTTTTTTTTGATTACCAGCTTGATGTTGTAGCTACATCATTGTAGCTACAGTATATTGAAACTGTGTCCGGTCTTTCTAACGACGCTCTTTCACCGCAGGTTTGAGTTTGATGTGTCACTCGAAGAAGCGAAATCTCGAAAGTTGGATGTGGCAGTGAAAAACAACAAGATGTTCTACACACGGGAGAGAAAGGACATCGGCATGGTAGGCCACGCTACTGATGATAGACGATGCTTTTTAATTCCTCGCGCAAGATTTCAAATATTATTGGCAGTTTAAATACTTCATGTCATAGGCCACAACAAACATAAACATAAACAAACATACAGCCAGTGTTGGCTGTGTTTTTTTTTTTTGCTCATGCAGATATTGCAGAATCAAAGTCTGTTGTGTTTCTGCCTCTTTTACAGTTTGCAACTTTGAATAATTGAACAATCGGATCATTTATTTGAATTATCAAGTTGTGCTTGTGCTTCCGCAGGTGCTGATAGATCTTTCCCAGATGGATCTAAATAAAGGCAGAACAGAATGGTACGTGGCCGAGTTTTGTGTAAACCTAGTAGTGTGGGGTTTATTTCTACAGTTTATGAATGTAGTCACAGACTGTGGTGCAAGCTGCAAAGAATTATTGGTGTTTTGTTTTGAATGGCACAGCGATGAAATATATAAATGGAAAAAAACAAAGGTAACAAAATCTGTTTACCAGCAACCTCTAAAGCTCACTAATTAACACAATATGTATTGTTTGTTTAATCCGTTTAAAAATGTAAAAAAATAAATAAAAAATACACATTGGGGCTTTACAGGGGTTTATGTGCCAGACTGTTTCTTGGCTGGAAGCAGTGACTTCCTGGTGTCTCTGTTTACGTTTCAACCTGGCAACAACACGATTATTTACTGCTCCCGCCAAGGAATCATGTGGCACATAAACTGGTTACAACAAACTAAATAAATCATGACTACTGTTTAACTCAGGCTTTGTTAGAAGGCACAGATCTGGTCAATAGTAATATTAAAATGCAAGGAAACAAATGGCTGCAAACATTTTCATTCAAGTCGATGTTTCACTTCTCTTTCCCCATAAGGTACGAGCTCACGATACCCGGGCTGAAGAATTGCAGCTAGCAGATGCAGCTGTAAAACCACTGTTTGCAGCGTAAACGGCTCCTGCAGGGCCAAATCCAGGTCTGATAAATGCTTGGAGTGTTATATATTTACCTCCTTTTATCATCATAGACCAGGGTCGGGTTTTCCAAAAACAGCACTAAATCCATCTCAGATACAGGACATGCTTGGTTGGTATGTATGAATAAGTATGTATGAGCACATGCAGAAAATATTCCTAAGCACATCCCTACTTAAGATATTTTTACTTAAAATAAACGGTTTAAGTGCATCTTGTCCCACTTGATACACCATGTAATTAAAAAGCATATTCAGATTAAAATTAACTGTTTTTTTTACCATACAAGCATTTTAATAGGAAATATGATTGTAATTCTGCACTAAGTTATTGTTTGTTTTTTGGGTATTTTTTGGGAGGTGTGTATTTTGAGCTCAGATACAAAGGTATATAAAGGTATATATATATATGTGTGTGTATATATGTGTGTGTGTGTGAGTGTATATAGTTGTATTGATAGTTTAAATGTAAATTAATAAAATGGGGGTTGGGTGGTACTTCCTTGCTCAAGAGAAAGTGCTCTTGTTTAAAATACTCATACACAACTTTTACGAGTGGCTTGGATTTGTATCCAGGAAAAATAGTTTATACAACTTGATATACAAGCTTTTATGTACCCCTGTTTTTGAACAAGGTTTTCAATACTAATTTTACTACATTATGCATTTGAGTAGGATTTTATCTGGAAAAACAAGAAAAATTAAAATACATTTTTCTAGGTGTATATGTAAACTGCCATATATACTTATGGTAGCCATTTCTGCAAAAAAATTTTGACTGCTAGTTGTAAAAAGTTGAGCTAAAAATGTACTCTTAACTAATGGTGAGCTTTTCTTCTTCTGTATATTATTCATCTCATTTAAATTATTCACTAGCTGGAGAATTTATGGAAAGTTTCCAGATCTGGTGCTTTTGAATTTGTATTCTGCATGGCTTTGACATTTGTTTTCAGTTAATATTGTTTTGATGGGAAATAAACATTATAAAACAAACTCGTGGTTTTTCACTTTCAGTGGTTTCAGTAATGGCCAGGTCTGTCACAGGATACTTGAGTATATCTGCTGAGTGAATACACACTAAAATGTATAGAATAATCCATAAAATGAATACAATCTTGTTTTAATCTAAAATACATAAATATATTATCCATATTATCCAACGATTTACAAAACATCCTCAAAGTGTTTCATTTATCATCGTCTGTGACCCCCACACTACGGATTAATGGACTATTCCATTAGAAAAATGGCCGCTACAAACACATTAAAATTATGAAGCTAAACTTTATAGAGATTACGGTTAAATATCAAAATATATGTTTTATATATATGAATGTACGAATAGAAAATATGTTAAAACATGTAAGTTTTAGATATTTATTGAGCTATTTATATTTTTAATTTATTATTACAATCGTTAGTCACCCTGGCGTGTTTGTAGACACAAGTTACTGTAAACGTGTATATTTGTTTCAATAAAGCTGTTAAAAAAAACAGTGAACGTTCTTGTTGCTAAGGACGCTGAAAGTCGAGGTACACTACACAACATTACCACTAAATCCATAAAAATAACAAGAATATGACTAAAAAAGAGTTAAACTTTCATAGTTTGCACTTCAAGACGAAACACATATCCACAACTATCTTACTGTCGCTAAGGAGTTCACGCGAGTTCACGTTGCGCCCCTAGCAACGGCCTTAGCAACCCTAGCAAAGGCCTTAGCAACGGCTAGCTTAACGTTTAGGTCATGTTAACTTTGTGCGACAAACTGCGTTACCAAGATGAGTTCAGCAAAGAAGAAAACAAAAATTACTAGTAGTCCAAACTTCTATCTACCAAGTTCTCCACAGGTAAGTTTAGAAAGCCTAAAGTGCAATATCGTTTCAATTTTTACAACTTTTGACTGACAAAGTTATCTGCTAAGATACTAAACCGGCCATGACACAAAGCTAACTTCAAGTTTGTGTTCAGTCCATTTTTTTTTTACATTGCCGTTATTCAAGTTTTATTTTTTGATCCAAACACTTCTAATTTTTGGCAACAACGTACATTAACTAACGGTTTATTATATTGTCAAGGTCCACAGAAAACGGCCGTGGATGGAAACAAAACCTTCATTTTCGTTGCATCCACTACTTAAGCAGCAGCCTCAAGGAGCTGAAGGAGCTGTAAAAAGTGGGTTAAATGTTCCATGTGGTCCTTAAATATGTCATTGATAACTGTTTGACAAATGCACTTTACATATCATATGTGTTCTGAGTGAACTATTTTCCCTGTGTGTGTTGTAGATGTGCAAAGTGAGGGGACAGACAGTGGACCAAGTACAAGTTATGGCCGAGGTCAGAACCTGCTCCAGAGCAGAAAGGCTGTTCAGATCGCCCGGAGCAACAAGCACTGCAGCAGCACTTGGACACAACTCAGTAAAAATCACAAGTATCTTCGTAAAACTCAAGTTAAATTTGTATGGTAAGTTGCACCATTGCTTTTCTTTTAGGCTTCATGCCATTTCCATTTATCTATCATTCTCTCTTTATATATATCAATACCTCCTCATATAGTCTGGCAGCACAGAAAGGGCGTGACTTACTTACTAACCACTTACCCACTTAAAGAAAAGAGATTTTTTGGAGACAACTTTGTACTGTAAATATTAACAATACCACTGCTACATTACACTGCAAAGAAAAGTGTTAGTTGTAGTGATTTCCATCCTGCCATTTTCTTCTTTTTTTTTTTTAGCCAGCAGGAGGAGGATGACAGCAACTCTCCCAAAATGATTGCAAAGGATGATTTTGACACGGTGAAACACAATATACTCTTGTTAACATGTAGTATATCACAGGGCCTCTTTTGTTGTGTATGTGCCCATAGTGAAGTGTCCAAGACACTCGATAAGCTTTTTAATCACTGTTTTGTTGGTCTCAGTGGTTGCAGTTTCTATGTATGTTTCTTACTTAGTGCAGTAAGTTTATCATATTCTGTCCCATCAGAGATATAACTTCTACATCCAGAATCGGATAGACCTGGATGTGGCTCATTTGGAGGACTCGTGGATGAACAATATTCTGGAAATGGTCCCGAGCCACCTGAGGAGCCTGAGCACAACATTGGAGCTACTGAATGACGAAATTAAGGAGGACTACTTGCTCAGTGTCAAGAAAGCAATATGTATTTATTTAACTACTTTTATAATCATGAGTTTTTAACAGACGTTAACATATGACCTACCGTACATACATTTAATGTATCTTTGATATCCATACATCATAATCATGATAATAATAATTCAAGATTAAAATTCAAATATGCCCCCAAACTGGCAGTTGGAATTGGCAACTTGACTTTTCATTGTCTATTCTATTAATAATGTTACCCAAGAACTTGTTGGTGACTGCATAATTTGTAATGCAAAGAAATGTGGTGATAAAATAATGTTTGTTTTAATATCTTCTGTTTTGGATTACAGTGAAATATATATTCAGAGATTCAATGGAAAGAGACAAGGACACAGTGAAAGATCTGCCCCCTCACAGACTTGAGTAAGTCAGGGGGACGTTACTGAGAATGTTGCATGTTTATGGTTTTGCATGTCACATTTGTTAGAAGTATACAGTGCATCACGTTGGCCAGAACACACACACAAATCATATATTTTGACAGACGGGAAAAAGTCCTTTGTTCATAGTCCCTTTGTTATCTTTGACTGTCAGAATACAGGTGCTGCCAAAACCATGGAACAAGTCCTTTGTCTATGCACGAAAGAGGATGAGAGATAAGCTTCACTCTATCAACCCCACTATGCTACAGGTGCTGAACCTTTGGCATGTCTCTTACAAGTAAGTACAATACATTTTTATATTGACCTACTTTATTTTTACTATTTCAGTTGAAATAACTACAGGTATTAAGGTAGGTTTCATAAACACATGTTCAACTAGCCTATTTAAAAATTAGTTATTTGATACAGAGGAAAATATATATATACTTTTTTTAAATTATTTTATAAGATTTGATAATTTCATTTGAGAAAAGCATCATACCTTGTTCAACTTCTAACATATTTTACTTAATAATACTGGAAGTACCTAATGTGATATGTAAACATACAGTTGTAAGTCATCCACATAGTATGAAGACAATAAACACATACAGTGCCAGAGAAGTGGTGCACGACATGCATGTATACAGAAGACTACACACTGTAAACATACTGATGACATGCTTACAGAAAGCTACGTCTGATAGACGTGGAGGAGTTCCACAGCAGAGAGGAGTCCATGGAGCTCTCTGTGTTTCAGCAGCTTGTCACCAGACATGTTGATAATGCCAGAGCAATCCTTCTCAACAAGTGAGTCCACATTATCACTCAACAATAACATACCTGTGCTCAGTTAAGTCACGATCAATCAAAATTATTTTTACCTATGTGGATGTACAGATGTACTAAGTGTACTTTCAAATACAAAGAAATGTAATTTCAAAAT
This sequence comes from Pampus argenteus, assembly GCA_036937835.1. Lineage (NCBI taxonomy): Eukaryota > Metazoa > Chordata > Actinopteri > Scombriformes > Stromateidae > Pampus > Pampus argenteus. The sequence goes on along the minus strand of CM072872.1, from coordinate 4,613,988 downwards.
TGCTATGTTGTATTTCTATGGTCCAGGACTATTATTTATTGTGAACAAAGAGATCTTAAGTTTCTGTTAGTAAAATAAAGTTCTTAAGTATTATCTTCGAGTGTCAGCCATAAGAGGCTATAACATCAACAATATCAACAAATACATGTTCTCACCCACAACCTAAAAATGTTTTTGTATCTGATATTTGAGAACCTAGTCATTTTCCCGCTTATCAGTACTCCAGAGATTTATACCTGAGGTTACGTATATAATATTAAATCATTCTACTCAGTCTTGTGCAATTTCACATTATCTTGTATACAAACCTCAACCGAATACAAACTCAAGTGAGCTGGCGCCATACTGCTCCTACAAAGAGTAAAATGGTAAATGGACAGCACTTATGTAAAAGCTACAGCTAGCATTCCTCAAATGTAAATATTGACCTACTCATTCCTGTATAAACTGGCAAATAGCCAGAAAGAGAAAGCACAGTGAGTACAGCTCAATGTAAATTAACAAAATGTTACCAAATGTGAAGCTGAGATCATGTTGCTTTAGTAACACATTAGTATATGTGACTGCAGTAGCTATAAATACAGTGCCAATGCTGCTTCAGCATAGAAGTTATAATATTTTTTTTTGGTATTTGCATTTGTTGTTTAGGTATTAAATACATATTAACACATTCCCTCAATAAAATCAATGTGATTTTGCTGTTTTCTACCCCAGATGGGTTCCTGATGTGCTTCACATTTACTACAATGGAAGCAGGCGGAAGTTGGTGCCTACAACCAGCAACATGACAAAGCTACAGTTGTTCTACAATTGTGTGGCGACACTGATGACCTCCCAGCTGCAGAGCCTTGCACTAGACTCAATGAGGGACTACACACACCTAATTTCCCAAGACCCGGTAGGAGAAAGCTTAAAAATGTCAGGATGATATATCTAAGAAGAGTGGAATAGACAGAAGGACCCTTTTAAAGCTGCGCTCTTTTTGCCTTTTTATTTACTCTCTACCGTTGTAGCAGTCAGAGCGAGCCTATGAGCACCCAGGCTTTGTGCTGCATCTGATCCTGGAGCACAAGGAGATCAAGTTTGAGCCAAACTTTCAATTATATGAGGAAGCGCTCCTTAACGTCTATGAGTTCATGCTCAGGTCCATCAGCATGGTGCCGCGTGTGGAAACCAAAATGTACTCTGAATGGGTAAGAAGATGTGTGTTGTGGTATCTATATATGTTTTCTGTAATTCATTGCATTCACACCAACAATTACTGTACAAGAAAAACACTGTATTTGTCTAAATGCTAAAACTTATTGGTGGTATTTTCTTTATTGTAAAATCACGGCATCCATCATCTACTTTTACCCCTGAAATTAAATTTAGTTCTCTTCCTGAGTTTGTGTCCTACTTCATGTCTTTCTAGCAAAGCACCCCATTTGTGGGCACCCTAAAGCCCATCATCCTGCCAGAGATCCTTCAGGCCCAGCAGGAGGAGGTGCGCAGGGTGATCTGGGCTGAGTGTGTAAGGCCCAAAGAGTATGTCCGCGAGTACGATAGATACGCTGCACTAGTATCCAACCAGGCAGAGGAAGATGTGGAACAATTTCTCAGTGAGCAACACTCTTTCCAGGAAATCAGGCTAGAGGTGAAAAACTACCAGCAGCTGGTTGAGCAGATCCAGTACACATCATGCAAGGTATTTATCAACAAGGTGAAACTCACTGATCCAGGTGCCCAAAAGAAATATATGTAATTCATATTTTGGGCTTTAGGTGGTACGTCTTGGCATGTTCGAGGTTCATTCACATAAGCTCCTTCACACTTTAGCCAAGCGTGTTCAGGAGCTACAGCAGAAACTAGTTATACGGATGCTACAGGACCATCAGGAAATCAACAAGAAGTCAGTTTCACCCTTTTTTTTTCTTTCATTTTCTTCCATGGCGAGACCATATTCTCTATACATTCATGCAATTTATGTCTACATTTGACATACTGCTGAAATGTGCATAGGGAATCGTCTTTGACCTTAGTCAGTCACCACTCTGGTGCTGTAAAATAAAGATTGTGAAGAACAAAGGAACTTTATAGTACAATAGTACTTTTTTTAGATCTTGTGTTAGCTGCTGTGTCCCAGCCGTGATTCTTAGCTTCAAGCTGTGACATAATAGGATTGTAAGACTGTGAAACCCTTTGTACATGTCACTGAATTAATGCTTCTTTCTATAAAAGGCTCTGTAATGAATTTGAGAAGATTGCGGAGAAGGCACTGAGCACACCACCTGACACACAGAAACTGATGGAGCTGAAGGTATCGACGTCAAATTCTTGTCACACAGACCAGCTTGGAATTATCTCACACACATTTATTGAAAAACCAAAGCGTCCCCTGTGTATGGTTGTTGAATAAATATCCAATATTTGTCTATATAGCTCAGATATACTGTACTAATGATTTTCTTAGATTTGAAGTGAACTGAACCATCACACTTTTAACAGTATCGGGACAATTTGTTATGACATGTATTTATCTACACATATTGTATGTGTTGTATTAAACAGCATCAACTTTGTTTCCTTTTACACCCATACAGGCCTATATGAAAAACGTGGAGACCACAGAGATGCCTCTGTTGGAGCAGAGATTGACAGACTCCAACACACAGCTGTGTTTCCTGATGGACTTTGTTTCCCTCTCGCCATCGGACATGGAGCTCAACAAACAGACCATCCTATGGCTAAAGCGTATGCCGTCCATCTTTAAGGAACACCAACAGATCATTACTGAAAAGACAGAGCAATATCAAAACTGTCTCAAGGTCTTTGTTTCTACTTTATCTATCAATCTGTGGTTGTCTATTGATCTCTGTTGATTGGATAATTTTAGCACCCAAACTGTAAAACAATCCAACTACTACTTTGAACATAAAATGAAAAACTATTGATTGCTAGAAAACAAAATGTGCGTTTCTGTATGTTACTCATTCCAGTTGTGCCTTGAGCACTTTGTGGAAGAACTAGAGAGCTACAGTGTACAAGTGGAAGAGTTTACTGCCTTCGGTGAGCTGGCGGATCTCAGCAAGTACTTGAAGAAAGCCCAGGCCCTCAATGCCAAACTGGAGTTAGCCATGGAAAAGGTACATCAGGATGTTATTGCTTAGAAATATAGAATAAACTCAGGTCCACTCTGAACCTATAGCATCGACTCAGTCAAATTACAGCTGTGGAAAGTGACAGTAAGCCAGTTAATTTGCACAAGCATGATCAAGGCTGATAACAATATGTGATTTTAGAAGTACTTCATTTCACAAATGACATTATTTGATACAGTGATAGAAAGAAAAGAGGTTGTATGAATTGATAGACATTAACCATAGTCATAAACATATAAACATGCTTTTGATTGAGAGACATCCATTTCCACAGTGGATTATTGGGCTGTTTTTGAAATTGGATTATAGTATGTGCTGTGAAATATTTAACCTTTAGAGGGCAGCATTGGCTGTAAAAAAATAACTCAGTCTCAGTTCTCATCTTCTTGTTTTTATTTGTTTCTTCCATCTCTCCTCCCTTCTCTTCTCGAAAGATAAATGATTTCAATCAAGAGGAGGAAGCCTATGGTTGGTCTATTTCCCAGTACCCACAGCGTAAAAAGATCCAGGACAAGCTCACTCCCTTCCTGCGCCTCTATGAGACAGCCACTGATTTCCTAACCGAGCACCAGCAGTGGCTCCATGGGCCACTCTCGGGTGTGAACCCAGACAAGGTACCAGAATTAGGAAATTCCTTTGTTGTAAACCAGCAAGCACTTGACACTGAACAGTCATTCATTTATCTTCATTATAGTTTCAGTGGTGCTTACAATGTGATCATTGAAGTCCTCAACTGTGTTAATTGGGTTATGTCAGGAGGTAACGCTGGATATAACTGGTAGCTTCATGTTAATATTTATGGCCATTCCCCCAGTTAATAGAGTCAGAGGTGCTGAAAGTTGTCCTGGGGAAAGTTTTTAACTGTGCAACAATCTTATGTTGATTAGGCTGTTGATGAAGGAAGAACAATTAACACAGTAATAGTAATAGTCATTAAGAACTGCGGTTTATTTGTAGCATTAGTGTAAACACAGTGTGAGCCCTTCTGAGGCAGTTAGTGAAAGAAGTGTGAAAGGCTTTTAGGTACTATTGTCAGTTTCAATTAATCTACAGTTAGGTATAACAGAATGCACGTTTGTTGTTTTATTTGTCTTTCACAAGGTTTAATATGTCTTAAAAGGGATCAGCTCTACTGTGGGCATATTTAGACACACTGATGTTTGTGGAGCTTTGAACATTCACCCTTTACAGCCTTTAAACACATCATGTATGCCATATTATCATTATATGTCTGTACTGTTTTAATATATGTAAACCTTTTCTGTTTACAGCTTCTAATGTGTAGGGATTTGATGCTGTTCTTTGTCATATATGATTGTAAACTGAATATCTATCTATATATATATCTATAGATATCTATCTATCGATCTATAGATATATATATTCCCTGAAACACCATCAGCTAACAACCACCTTGTACCCAGTGACCACCACAGTACATGTTCTTTCCTCTCATTTGAAGCTCATATACTGTATATAATGTATAATAAACTGTTTTATTATATGAATTCAGTTGACAAGTATTGATAGCCATTGTAGTTATTTCTGATGTCGTTGTAATGAACGCGCCCCCCCCCATTGCTCTGTGTAGGTAGAGGGGGATGTTGGCAACTATTGGCGCACTCTGTATAAGCTGGAGAAAGGCTTCAGTGATGTACCCAAAGCCCTGAACATAGCCACCACTATGAAGGCTAATGTAGAGGACTTCAAAGAGCACATTCCTTTGGTGCAGGTAAGATTTTATAAGTATAGATTTAAGAATATAATTTCAATTGCTTTGATATATTTCAATAAAAACTTTCTTTTTATTGGACCACTGTTCATCACAGAAAAGTCTTGTCTGTAAAATAAAAACACCTTGAGGACAAAAGGAAACACAGTAAACAGTCAACAAAACAAACACAAATGTCTCTCTGTTGCTAGTATCCCCAAGACCGGAGCTGTAGAATGACAAAGGTCTATTTACAAACACTTGCATGTTTTCATGGTCAAAAAGCCATGGATGCAGCCCCTCGGTCACACTCCCCTTCTGACATTTTCTTATGTCTTTTAGCTCTCTAGTTTTTTTTTTGTTTGTTTTTTAAAGTGAGATGGTAGTTTTATGCAGTAACTGTATAGTTATATAGTGTATAGTAAATTGAAATGTCTTATCATACTCCTCATCCACTCTTGATAGGTACTGTGCAACCCCGGCCTGCGTGGCCGCCACTGGGATGCTATGGCGGAGGTGGCCGGCATCTCCCTGCAGCCGGTGGATGACCAGGTCTGTGTGAATAACTTCATATCTATGCACCTGGAACAGCACCTCAGCACCTTTGAAGGCATCAGTGAGGCGGCCAGTAAGGAGTACTCTCTGGAGAAGGCCATGGAGAAAATGGCCAATGAGTGGGGTGACATGGAGTTCAGCCTCCTGGCCTACCGAGAGACGGGCACCTCTATCCTGTCCTCTGTGGACGAAGTCCAGATGCTGTTAGATGATCACATTGTGAAAACACAAACCATGAGGGGCTCACCTTTCATTAAACCTTTTGAGGTGGAGATACGGTAAGATTTCCTTGACAGTTATTTTCTTTAGTCTGTTTGGAAAAGCTATTCACTAATGTTATGAAGTAAGTACACATAGTAGAGCTAGTTGAACTTGTTCATGTTAAGCACGCTTTTAGTTTCGTTGTTTATTATTTCTGCTAAGTTTAAACTTTATTTTGTAATATCACATGAGAACTTTTTTAACCTTCAACCAGTCCCAACTACCTTTACTGCTAATGGTGAATCTTAATTAGATGATATCTGACATTAAATGCAAGATAATTTCTAAGGCCTCATTACCTTTGGTCAGTGCTATTTTTTATGATTAATTCTAGGGAATGGGAGGGAAAATTGCTGCTCCTCCAAGAGATCCTGGATGAATGGTTAAAGGTGCAGTCCACCTGGCTCTACCTGGAGCCCATATTCAGCTCTCCGGACATCATGACTCAGATGCCTGAAGAGGGACGCCGTTTCACAACTGTTGACAAAACATGGAGGGACACCATGAAACAAGTTTCACTGGTAAGTTGTTTTGATTTGTTTAGGCACAGTCTTTAATAGAAAAAAAACACCCCTGTGGAAATGTGAGCTCATCTACTGTTGAAAGCACTGAGTACTGAACTGGCTGACCTTTGCTCCCAATAGATGTCATTCAACAAGTAATGAAACCGCTGGGTTCAAAAGAGCAGACCAGTAGGAGAACAATGAGTGTGTTGCTGGGGTTGTATATTGGTGCTATAATGTGTGCAGGAATTTATTAACAGAATGGATGATGTAGTTTTCTCATTTATAATAAACTGGAGTAATAATGATCCTTAACTGTGCTAATAAGAACCAATTGAAAAAAAAACTGTGTTGTCAAGTCAGAGAAAAGCTGGATTTGTTGATGGCAGCAGATAAGGTAAATCTGAAAAGGATTCATTATTTTTGAGAATGTACGCTCGAAGCAGCCGTTGCTGCATTTGTAACACTGGAATCCTGTGGCTTGGACTGCAAATACAGATTTGAAACACGTATATGTGCAAACATCCACAACAGTGGGAGTGACAGCAGATAGGTGAGGCAAATATATAGAGGAAGACAAGAGGAGCAGACAGATACAGTATAAGCAGAAAGCAGAAACTATTTAGACCGAGATAGGAAGGGAACAACAGTGCACAGAGGGGGAGGAAATCAGTGGGAAAAGAAACAACAGAATGAGGATAGAAAGTTAGTGTTGCACCAGCATCCTCAAAGAGTTTCTAAAGGGTAATTGGCGTCCTCAGTAGACCTGAAATGAGACACATCAATTTCAGGTAGTGTCCTCCAGAAAGCCCAGCCTGACTGCACCATCAAATAGAAATTATGGATTTTGTCTGGACGGGGCAGGGCCGTGCAGAGCCAAAGAAAATGAGGTCGCCAAGGGACAGGGAGCCTACACACACACAGGCGTGAACTCATACTGTCTTGTGCACTATGGGCTGTGTACATAGTGTTATGGAGCACTTTGGTACAAATGTTAGCACAGGGCTTTTTACATTTGTGTGCACATGCCTGTGTGTTTGTTAATGTGCATGCATGTACAAGCAAAATACAGCTGGTCCCCAGAAGTTGCTGTAATTAGTTTGTCACAACCAAATGTCTTGATTTTGTGCTTGAATTTATAATGAATGAATATGAGGCAGTACTTGTAATCTACTCGCAGTGCGTAAGGCCAGTAATGTTAATTCACCATTCCATGTAGGCGAGTTACACAGTGAAGCCACCCCTCTGCATCAGCTCGTACTGCATCAAAATCTGACAAACAACACATCCCTTCACCTTGTCCATAGCATTGATCAGCAGTGCATGAAATTGGAATCATCTCAACTCCATACTACCACAGGAAAAAAAAAAAAAAACAGGCTACAGTGCAAATGCTCTTACCAACAAATCACAAAGTACCAGTCAAAAGTTTGGACACACCTTCCCATTCACTTGAATGAGGAAGTGTGTCCAAACCTTTTTACTGGTGCTGTAAGGGCTTCATTTTTTTTTTTAACCCAGGCTGTTGTCATCAAATCAACCACTGGGAGCTGCTCAAGATCCACCAATCCTCCGGCACATTAAAACCTCCACATGCCAGTTTCATTTTCCTTCACTCCACTCCATTTTTGTATTTACTGCCTGCTGTAATGTGTCATTTATCTACTATTGCATGCACAGCTGCAGATAAAAACAGGACCAAATCATTTTAAAAGACTTATTTCTGTGAATCATTTTCCTTCTAACTATGCAGCACACCACACCTTTGGCCCCACTAATGAGCTGAAGAAGGGAGAAACAATTGAACCTCTGAGCTCATGCAGAAGATGACTGACATATTGTTTACTAATAGACTGATGCACTCACCCAATAATAACACAATAATAGTCAGCGAAAAATAGCTCACTTGATATTACTCTCCAACTCATGCACATATAATATTCTGCAGAATGTGTATTGGACACACAAGGCGTGGATGTGGTGTGTGTATCAAGAAATAACTTTCTTTACTTTCTTTTCCTCTTCACAGATTACAGACTTGCTATATCAGCTATGGGCAGTTTCTGTCTTTTATTAAGGTCATCTGTTTGGTGCATGAAAACTGCATTATCACATATAATACATGCATTAGAACATTGTTAGCTCATGAATAGCTTCCCACTGGCAGAATAAAGATAAAAATAGCACTCTTATTATATTACCATCTTAAAGAATGGGCCAAAATTAGAAATCTGATAGAATCTATGAAATGCAAGAATCCATGTTAATCAATCAGACACCCGGTACAATTGTATGTCCCATTGAAACACAATCAAATCAGGCCTTTTATCTGTGTGTCTTCTGCTTCTGCTTCTTCTGGTGTGGCTAATGAGTCTGTTTATTTGATTTAGCCTTTCAAGTGGGTGTCAGTTACTGTAATTTAAGTCTGTTATTCTGACTATTACCTCATAAAAAAGCCCAAAATAATTTTAATCTCCCATTTTTACTATTTGTATTGTATTTACTTAGAGGGGGAAAAAAGACACCTTTGCACGAGTCAAAAGCCACCACTTCCACTTCAGCTATCATAAGAAATCAATAGCAATCATGAGAGATACAATTATATATATATATATATATGTGTGTGTGCCACAGCATGCTGTTGAACAGAACTCGAGGAGATTAATAGTCTTTATTGTTTATATTATTCCCCTTCTCAAAAGCATGAAACCATGTTGACAAGCGTTCAGAAGAGGGGTGTTGTTGCTTACTGGGTGAAATGGTCTATAAATAATACATTTATAGTCAGTGCAGGTTCATGATGATGAAAACAAAGATGCTTTGAGGATCTCTGGCTTTATTCCTATTAAGAGTTGTCAAGGATAAAAGGCCGGCATGGTATGTTCTTATGTTTCTCGGTTCTTTCCACCAGCTGCTCATTTCACTCCTTCCTGCACCTTATTATATTTCACTCAGAGGATGATATCAAGCTGTGTGCTTCATTTTAGAATTGCCAGGGTCCTCATGTGAGAAAGTTCAGGTATTCCCTGTCTAACACTAAAGATTAGACTTTTTATTTAGGTGCTTCCTGGGGGTGACAGATCCAGAGGATATTAAATTAGTGAGATGATGTCAAGTGAAATATTTCATACGTGCTAGACAGGCCTCAGGTGAAGTCTCTATTGCTATCCCATTGTAGATTTTTTTCAGACCACTCTGTGAGAAGTGGGCCTTATTGCAGAACATAGAGTGGATGCTGCTAAATGTCATATTACAGTGTTTTAGTATTACCTTCAAGGTAGCAGTAACAACACTCCACTTCTGGAAATATATGAACACAACAAACCATCTTCCTGTCATATTTCTCCTTGACAAACAGAAAATATACAGTATATTGTATTATATATTATATTATTCCTCATTTTGTTAAAGTAATACTTGCCCAAACTGACCTTTTGCTTTAGGACAAGCACGTGTTGGCGGTGATAGCCATCGACAAGATCCTGGAGAAACTAAAAAAGTCCAATGAGCTTCTGGAGATGATCCTCAAAGGTCTTAATAACTACCTGGAGAAGAAGCGTCTCTATTTTCCTCGGTTCTTCTTCCTGTCTAATGAGGAACTGCTGGAAATCCTCTCTGAGACCAAAGACCCCACAAGGTAAGCATTATGCAAACTTATAATGATATTTTATTATATTAATGGTTATCTCTGATTGCAGTGAGCAACATCAGTTACTCTTTGTAATTGTGTGAACTGATTGCTAGTAAAATACTCCATCAGTAGCCCAATCTGAGGGAGTCACTGTCCACCCATTGACTAAGTATAAAAATACTAATAACCCTATTATTAAATTCAGTATATAGATAATGATATATTTAAACCTAAAAAACCCTTCTTTATCACAATATGTAACGAAGAAAATGGTGAAACCACAGACCATTTTCTATTAAAAACTGTTTTTTAACAGAGATTCAGAGTGTGAAAGCAGCAAATTTAAATCGAATCCCTAAAATAATTGTGGCCTTTTGGAAAACTGATTGCAGGACAAGAATTATTCAGCTAACCACAGCAATTTAATTGTAGCAGCTCTTCCTCTTTTTGCATGTACAACACTCAGACCTACGTACCTCCACTGTGATTTCCCCAGAAGCCAAGTTCTCACTGATGATCAACCCATGTCTCATTTCACCCAGAGCATTTGGTTAATAATGAATGTGTTTCCAGATAAAAGATGTTCTAGCCTCTTACTCTCTGCTATATTTCCTTTCTTCTTCACTCCACTGTCCCTGTATTCTTCTCTTCGTCTGCTGGGAATTGTCATCATATCAGAACAGATGCACACAGTCATCAACTGTTGTGTAAAAATGGGATTTATATAATAGTGGATGTGAGCCGGGTGCTGGGTGGGTCGTAGAGGCCAGAGTAATGTTGATGAAAATGCTAGTGATTTTCAAAATGCCTTAAATGTAATGTTGTATTTACTATTGAACCACTTGTTTCTATTTACAGGAAGGTTTTTGTGCACACACACAATGCAGCAACAGAAACGTGGTGATATTTCCTGTCTGTATTTTTTTACAGTACATGATATGCCTACAATTTGCAGCATAAGAAACATGGTAATGATGAAGCATTTTAAACAAGAACAAACACATTGTGTAATGTGTGACATTCAAGAAGGGTTAAGAACAGCAAATCAGTTTATTTGTAGAGCACACTTACAAACAACAGAAGTCGTAAAGACCAAAGTGTTTGACGGAGAATGAAAAATACAATCATATGAGAACATATACAGTTGCTTCACTTAAGACTAAGGACAAAGACTGGAATTTGAAAAGCAAAATACACTGAGTATAATGTGAATAGGAGAAAAACAACCGAGCAAGACAGAAAAAACCTTGTCTTTTTTTCCTTTTTAATACTCATTGACTGCCAGTTACATTGAGAAAATGTATCTAGTCAGTCATGAGCTCCATTTTCTGGAGGCTTCAGGGGTGTAACTGGACTGTCTCACAATTTTTCAACTAAGCTCTAACACATTTAAGGATATCTAGGACTGGACATTTAAAAATCTATATAAGTGCAAGACTTAAATCTTTTATTTTTTGTGAAGATACTAACATAAAGCAAACCTATTACTCCACACCCTGACATATTTCTGGGTTGAGCTTGAAAGTTTCAGTTTCAACCATGGAGTCGTAGTTTGCCAAAATAATCTTAACTCTTGATCCGCACATTTTTCTTTTCTTTTGCCTTTGAGTTATAAACTACTGTTTTGGTCCATGTAGCATCTATTTCCAACCAGTCACCAAAATAAGAACATTTCTCATTCAACACATAGGGGCCTTCAGTATATAACAGTACAGAGATTTGTCTGGGTGATATTGATCCAAACACATACTGACAATTTACCCTTTGTCTGGCTGGCTGAGCAGGGAAAGCAGCACAGAAGCAGCTCAGCATCAACAGCTGTAGTCCTCTGCATTGTTTACACTAAATTCATCTATATACATTTCTGTTGTGCACTTAGATACACTTTGTCAAAGCTAACAAGTCAATACACAGTCACATACTACATGTAGCTGTGCTATTGTTGTGAGTGTCTTTGTTCACATTGGAAAGCTTATAAAATGTACTGTGTATTTTTCTGTGTGGAGGGCCAGTCCAAGATATACTTCGGACATCAGATGCATGATATACTGTGCTGTCGCCATTAGACAATATCAAAGTGATCCCATTTTCTTGCTTTCCTCTCCTCCAGGGTGCAGCCTCATCTGAAGAAGTGTTTTGAAGGCATTGCTAGTGTGGTGTTCACTGATGTGCTGGACATCACCCACATAAAGAGCAGTGAGGGTGAAATGGTGCAGCTGCTAGACATAATTTCCACCTCCAAAGCCAGAGGCCAAGTGGAGAAGTGGCTTCTTGAACTAGAGAATGGCATGATTGCCTCCCTGCATAAGGTGCTTTTTCGATCGTTATTACACTATTTTTGGGGGGAATTTGTTCCATTGTGTGATTCAGTGTTTTCCACTAAAAGTGAGCCTTTTTTATGTAAGTCTTCTCCCAATAGCCTTGTTAACATGTTTTTGGAACCAGAGAAATAAAGCTTCTGTCCCTCTTCTGGTCCATTGTAGGTAATTGGGGAGGCAATAAAGGCATATCCCAGTGAGTTGAGGATTGACTGGGTGCGTGCTTGGCCAGGCCAGACGGTGCTGTGTGTCTCACAGGTCTACTGGACAAAGGATATCCATGAAGCCATCAATTCAGGACAGAAGGTTATCCAGTGTTGACTGTATTTGTTTACTTGTATTTTTATTACTTGTATTATACTTGGGGTTCATAGTATATGGGCCTTTAGAAATTATTGAGGCAACAAATACACTTTTTCCCTCAAGGAAATAGTATTTTCAGAGTCTAATGAGCGATAAAAAAAAACATGTCTCTAAAGATCTGACTTAAGCACCCTCTGTAAATTTAAAATGATAAGCCATGATCCTTAGTACTTTGGGAAAAATACACATTTCCATGCTTAATCCTGTCAATGCAAACGCAAGCGATTATGTTCTAACAAATATCTGAACCCCATCATCTACAATATGCTCTGAAGGTCTATGATGTCCATATCAAAGCAGCATCTGTGTTAACAGCTAGTATTTGAAATATGCCACTCGCAGCATATTCTGAAGTTGCATGGTGTCTATATCAAAGTTGTAACCATGGCAGCATAAAGATTGTGCTGTACGTCAGACAAAGCATAATAACTGCACTCACTGTAAATCGTTCTCGAGGTGAGGTCAGCAAAGTCTAATAAGTCTTGGATGACTCTTGTATGACAAACGGATTACCTCCCCAGCACAATAACCATCGTAACATGGTGGCAGTGGCTTTGAACTATCATCGAATTCCAAGCACTTCAAATTTAAACACAGCAGCTGTGGGGATATGGTCTGAACAGCTGGTTTAAATGAGGATTACAAACTGTATTAGACCTGGCACACCAAATGTGGCACATCAAAAGTGTCTAGAGCTCATTAGCTGACATGTCGTATTTAGTTGATGTAGTCAGGAGAGATCTGCTGCCATAACCCGTTTGCTATATAATGCAGCTCTATAATCTAGAAAACCTCCATGTATCACAGGATATGTTTTTCTTTTAATATCATTCAAGACACAGTGCATTTCACCCCATAGTGTGATGCTCGTGCCCAGCCAGCAGTAGCACTTATAAAAGACAGAGAGGTGCAGCGTCTCCTCCTCATGGACATCTTGACAGTGATGGACTTAGTAGTTGTTGCAGGGATCAAGCTTGTGACCTTCACTTTATAGATGGGCTCTTGCTATAGCATTCTTGATAAACTCCAACATGCTCTATCTTCTATTTAATCATGCCTGTCTCCTTCAGGCCCTGGATGCTTACCTGGAGCAGAACAATAGACAGATTGACGACATTGTGGCGCTTGTACGTGGGAAGCTGTCCAAGCAGAACCGGGTGACCCTCGGAGCTCTTGTTGTGCTAGACGTCCACGCCAGGGATGTGCTTGCTACGCTGGTGCAAAAGGGAATAAGTGATGAGAATGACTTTGAGTGGCTTAGCCAGCTGCGCTACTACTGGGTGGTATGTGAGAGATGTAGGGAGGGGATTCATTTTCACTCATAATAAGTACTCAATGATTGACTTCTGCACTCTGCATCACAACCTGTGTAGGGGAACCACCTCCAGACCAAGATGATCAATGCTGGTTTGCCATATGGTTACGAGTATCTGGGAAACACCCCACGTCTGGTCATTACCCCGCTCACTGACCGCTGCTACCGGTAAAGCTACTACACAACCAACTAAATGTCCTGTCTGTCGAATGAGATACGTACATGTATCCCTATGTTAATCAATCATCTACCTCATCTCTCTGTCTTTCTGTTTAAAATGATAAATTCTCTTCTGTTCTTGTCCGTCTTCTCATTTGTGTGATTTTAAAGCTACAGTATGTTGCTGCTGAGCTACTGAGAGTTCTTCCTTACAGTGTACTCAGATATAACAGATGTTCATCAGACCCGTTTTCCTCATTGCTCCCCAGCGAGCTGCTTGAGCCGTTGTTATTCTTTTAACGTATAAATGTACATTTTTAAGTTGAATCCATAAATCAATCAAAACATATCAAAGAAACCACTGTAAAACACATACAGTAAGGTTAAAAACACAACACTTTTTTTAAATGTCACAAAGCATAGATAAAATCTGTTGTAAATATTGAAAATAATAAAGAAATCTACTTTAAATGAAGAAATGATTATGTATATGCTGCACCTTGCTGGATCTTAACTGTATACAGATTAATAGATATATTGCAGTGCATTACATCTATTACACCTGCCCAAATTACAGTATATGGAATCTATATATGGAAAAAGGAGGATCCAGTGTGACTGAAAGCTTAGCACTCAGTAATATCACAATAATCTTTTCCTGCCTGTTCTCTAAGCACTTTGTTTGGTGCCCTCCACCTCCATTTGGGAGGGGCTCCCGAGGGTCCAGCTGGCACAGGAAAAACGGAGACAACCAAAGACTTGGCCAAAGCTGTGGCCAAGCAGTGTGTGGTCTTCAACTGCTCCGACGGACTGGACTACATCGCTCTGGGAAAGTTCTTCAAAGTGAGTGCAATGTTCTATTACTATAAATTACTTCTTTACTTACTACTCGCCACACTGGTAATTTAATCTCACACAAAAAAAACCTTTCCTACACACCAGTGTAACCAAGCACATACAAAAAATACTTCTGATAGTGAAAGAAGTAGCTATTCCCATGTTGTTGCCCTCCTGTTTCTGAAAGAAATATACCACAAGCAGATACAGTACTTCCACCTGGGAATATCCCAGAAGCACAACTACCAGTCTGATAATAGAAGGTGACCCACAAGTTTGAGTTCCCTTATTTATTCCTGTCTCAGAATGGCACTACCACATTCATGTAGATGTCAGACTCTACACACCACTTCAACCTTTCCTAGCAAATATAACGGGGTACATTTGTTTGTCTATTATTATACAAATAAAAATATATGCAGTCAATTCCGCATATGTTCCTCCTGCTGCAATTGTCTTGTGTAAGATTCGTAGAATATTAAGATTCGCCGCCTTGTTCACTGCCTCCCAGTACTGCGGCAGTTGATCAATGACATGTGATTATAGTTCTCTGTGTGTGTCTTGAATGTGGGAAGACGCAAGAACCACACTGAATGATTGAAAAAAAAAATGTTTACAGTGAAATTGCTTACAACCTACTGAAATTTCCTTCCACTTTCTATACTGAAACAGACCTCAATCACACAGGCGAAACTAGCTCATAAATAGTATTTACATTTTCATTAATGCAGTGATGTATGTGTGTGTTGCCAGGGCCTTTTGTCTTGCGGAGCCTGGGCCTGCTTTGATGAGTTTAACCGCATTGACTTGGAGGTGCTGTCTGTGGTGGCGCAACAGATTCTCACCATACAGAGAGGTTTGTGCTTTTATTTTTCATGTTTCTTTCTTTTCTTTTGATCTTTTGCACACGTTGGCAGTCCACCAGAAAGAAAAAAAACAGTGGCATATTCTCACTAGTAAAAAAGCAGGTTTCAGACCATAAAAAAGTGCAAAATTGAGCTTAGGCAATTTGTGTGGGCTGACTAGCAGAACTTCAAGAAAGCACAGCAGCGTGTCCTATGTGTGCTTTGGGTGTCGAATGACTTGCATCATAAGTCAAAGGGGTATGCAGATTTTTCTTAGTTTGAAAATGTTAATAGGCTTCTATATCTAAACTGCTGATTTAGAACAGACATTTTACTCTGCCTTCATCAAAGTTAAAATGCTCAAAGGGAAAAGGCAAATACATACTGTATAACTGCATCTGTGTATCCAGGAATTGCTGCCCATAGTGAGATGCTGATGTTTGAAGGGACAGAGCTAAAACTGAACCCCTCCTGTGCTGTGTTCATTACCATGAATCCTGGCTATGCTGGTCGCTCTGAGTTACCAGACAACCTCAAGGTATCTTCCTTAAAAGCCCAGATTGTAACGCTGCGTTTAAGAGATATTTACATACATAATCGGCATGTTCTGTTTATTGACTGTTGAGAATACAGGCCTGTTTTATGCCTCTCCAAACACTCCTGATGTAAAACTAAATTTTAACAGCATCAGAAACATTCACAACAACTTTAATTCATAATGTTTTGAAATAATAAAAAACATGTGTCCATATCTCTTCACACCAGGCTCTGTTCAGGACTGTGGCTATGATGGTACCAGACTATGCAATGATCGCGGAGATTGTGCTTTACTCATGCGGCTTTGTAACTGCACGGCCCCTGTCAGTGAAAATTGTGGCCACTTATCGACTCTGTTCGGAGCAGCTGTCCTCACAGCATCACTATGACTATGGGATGAGGGCCGTCAAGTCTGTCCTGACTGCTGCTGGAAACCTCAAGGTATCTCAAAACACAATCAGAATCATTATTCCATTTCTAATGCCTAATATCAGCATGTCTTTTGTGGTTTGTTTTCATTTTTTAATGCCTCATACTATTATTGTGACAGTTTTGATCATTTTAATAAGAGTAGAACAGTGCTTGATCATTCAGCTAAAGGACAAATAGCTACAAACAAAGCTTATCTTTCTCAGCTCTTGCTTGATCGACCATGCACATAGCTGACTGAAATTTCTTGCTTCTTCTTTCAAACAGATTTGGTTATATTTTAAAGGGGCGTATTATACCCCTTTACTACAAGTTAAGACAGTTCCCTTAATAAAAAGATATCTTACATGCTTTGGTCAAAATGCCATAAAGATCAAGCACCACAGCAACGGATTCATCCTGTCTGAACAGTCCCGCCCACCTCACCCCCTGTCTTCTGCGGGGTTTGCTGGTTACCATGGCAACTGTTGATCATGAACCCCGAAGAAACATGGATACCGGAAAAAATATAGCAGTGTTTGTTTACAATTTAATGGGTGGAAGGAGACTTTACTTCCTAAAGAAGAAACTTCCCGAGTTTAAAATCCTATCTTATCTCCATTTAGGATATTTGGTATTACAGAAACATGTTTCCTAACAGCATTTAGGAAAACATCCTCTTTTACGATGGGAATTTAGTTATTAAGGAACCATCCTAACTGTCCTAAAGTCAAAATAGCTCCACTGTATTAAGCCTGTATGTCAAAGACATTAAAGATATAATTAAAAGGCTACTCAAACCATATGATGATGCTTTAAATTTCCCAAACCTTGTATTAATGGGTATACGAAAGGTACGATAGGTATCGACTTCGATAATTGGGAAGAAAACAAAGAAAAATGCAGCGTTTCCTCTCTTCCACCGAGACGATTAATGCCTCCAACTCATCAAAGCTAAAACTGAACGTCTGTGTTTTCATGTCAATTATAACAAGCTAGCCAGTCAGTGGCAAGTGAAGTGAGATATTGAATAGTGGGAAATGAAAGCTGATATTTCCTTCTAATCAAGGATACAGGCTTGTGTTTTGTGTACATTTGAAACACAGATACAGAAAACACAGGACAAGTGCCAATTTGAAGACTCAAGTTTACAGTTCTAGTTAGGATTTCTTAGGTTAAGATAAGATCCAGGGGGTCTGACATAGGACAGGACACAGCCATGAGTTAGGAATTAGGAATGGCTTCTGTTTATAGAAAGATATGATTTTAGAAATGTTATGTTAGGAAATGTGACAAAGACAACATGACAAACTGTGAGTGCAGTTGTGAGTTACAGCTGCTGGCTCCAATTTATGAAATTGAATGGTTGTGATTGTCAGTCACATGTGGCACAGAGAGACTTTGTAGTGAAATTTGTCTTCATAAACCCCCATGATTCACCTGCTTCTCATTACATGTCTGTTCCTATTTTGTTTATTTCTGTCATCGCCTGCCTTTTTTCCTCATGTTTTTCTCTCCTTTTCTCCATGGGTGCGGATTTGTTGCACTGCAGCTCACTTTTCCAGAGGAGAATGAAGACACCCTGTTGCTGAGATCCATTATTGATGTCAATCTGCCCAAGTTTCTGGCCCATGATCTGAAGCTATTTGAGGTGCGGCAGAGCAGAGCTTCTCCTGTCTTGATTAATGGAGCGGTGCACATCAACTGATGTCAGCCCATGTTAATTCCAGTCAGTTCATTTGGAACAGCAATGCACAAGGACAATTTAAGTCTGTTTGAGTCAGAAAAGTGCACAGTTCACTGGAATATATATATATACACATATACACACACATGTATGTATGTATATGTGTGTGTGTTGTTTGTGTGTGTCCATCATTTGTATAACTGTCCTCAACATATTATTTGTTTGCATTGTATGTTGTGTTTAAAACTGTGTTCAGGTTTGTGTGTTGTGTTACCCTCATTCAACCACAATATACCTCTCTGACTTTATCTCAGGGCATCACCACTGACCTCTTCCCCGGGGTCGAACTCCCAAAACGAGATTACCGCATTCTGATGGAGGCCATCGAGGAAAATTGCCAACGCATGAACCTGCAAGTCACAGATTTCTTTGCTGAGAAAATCCTGCAGATCTACGAGATGATGATAGTGAGGCATGGTTTTATGTTGGTGGGTGAACCCTTTGGAGGAAAGACCAATGCATACCGCGTGCTGGCCGCAGCCCTTCATGACGTGTGTGAAAAGGTATGGTGTACAGTTTAAATAGGTTTGCAATAGGAAGGTAGCAGAAAGTGGTGGCTGTGCTCTAAATCCTTGTGACAACTGGTGTCAAGAAATAATAGCTGCAGAGAAGGAACAATGACTGAAAATGGCAGGTGAGGCCTAAGTTGTATGTCAGCTCACTATATTTCTTGATTCCTTATGAGGCACAAAGTCTTTATCAGTAGCTGCTTTAAAGCACTTTATTTTCTTGGTTGGTTTCCTGTAGATGTCCTTGAGGTGCTCCCTATCCATTATGTTTGTGTCAGGTATTGACCTGGTCAATTTGTCAGAAATGAAACAGAAGGATTATTTTCAGATGGTTGGCCGTGCGTTTTTTTAATTGGATTTTATTATGAATTTTAAAGAAGTTTCCTAAGTCCTTGGGACATAAAATGCTCAATCAACCTTCATGTCAAGTAAAAATATGTGTTACTCTCAATATCCAAGGCTTATCTGAGCTACATGTTTGTCCCAAGCAACACATCCATCCAATTTGTCAGGGCTGTAGTTTTTGTTTAGTAGTTATCGATCTCACAGTGACGAGCAGAACTGGCTTGTTGTATTTACATGGCTGAGAGGGTTGAGATGCATCCCACCGAGGAGACGGATCAAGGCCCGCTGATGGAATGCCTGGGAACGCCACATTTATCTTCGTCATCCTTGTCGCTGCACATTCACTGATCATGTCTAAACCCCCTCCTCTTCTCTTTCTCTTCTTTTTCTGTTGTTGTTTTTTCTCTCATTGTTTTTAACTCCGACTGACACCTTGCAGTTTTTTGCTTCTCTTCCTCAGTTAGCAGAAGTTCTGTCACACCGACAGTAATCTTCCAAGCAATTTAGGAGTCTTGGCTGAGCTCAAACAATGATGAGTTCATTGTACTTATTGAGACACAGTTTTTTTTTGTCATCTCATGACAACCCCCTAACCTGTGAGAATATGGGTGTGTATTTATATATATAGTATGTGTGCATGATATTAGCTGTCTATGTACACATCTAATTTCTTCTAATTGTTTGTGCGTTTTTTTCCCTTCGGTTTATGATATTTCTTGGTATATACTGTACTCTTTATCTTTTTTGTGTTTATATTTATGTCACTCCAGGGTCTGATGGATGAGAACCAGGTACAGATCACAGTTATAAACCCCAAATCCATCACAATGGGCCAATTGTATGGCCAGTTTGACCCTGTCTCTCATGAGTGGTCCGATGGCATCCTCGCTGTCAGCTACAGAACCTTTGCTGCGTCCCAGGTAAGATGGCCTCACATGAGTGTGCTGCTGAATTCCTGGACAGTACGGTGGTTAAAACAGGTTTATGTTCAGACACAATCAATCAAACGAGCAAACAGGCTCACAGTATTGCAGCATGTATTGCAGCACACCTCAGAGCCATGCGGTGCAGGGTTAGTCGCATCACCTGGTCTACTATTGTATACATTTCTTTTGAAAAACAGCACAATGTCCATCCAATTTGAGGTGTATATACTATATATATTAAATATTATCAACACTGCAGAAACCCTGTTATCATTACCGTATCAATGTTCAAATTCTATGTCCTGTTGGCAATATAGCTGAAAATCACCATAGTTAGTCAAGAAATGTCTTAATATTAATGACATATTTCAAATGACAGACATGAAAACTGATGCTGTCTCTATGGAAACAGGCATTTGAAGCAACTTTGTGTCACCAGTTGACACAAGTAGCAGTATTTTTATCACTGTACAGTATATCTCTCTGTTAGCCACATGTGCTGTGCAGCTGCTGTATAAAGCTGGTAATGTCTACTCCAAATAGGTATTTGGGCTACATGTTTATAGCATAAATGACAACAGTCGACTTTGTGCTATGCTTTATAAAAACTTATTGCATGTCTTGTTTGTGGCACAGAATTTGACCAAAGGTTTGGACACTCATTTAGGTGAATGGGAAGCTGTCTGCAAATGTCTTAATGCTATAGAGAGCATAGCAGCAAGAAAAGAAACAGAAAAGCGCTATTGTCTTTTTACACAGTCCCAGTTTATGCGTTTAGTACGGATCATTGTACAATAGACATGAGATTCCAATTAGTTGCAAGCTGGTAGAGAGAAAGGCTGCGAAAAACATTTCGGTCTCGTTAGATTTAGATCTTTAACAACTCTCTTTCATACATACACACATGAACAGATGATTTACAGATGGCAAGGGAGGCATGTCATAATGGAAAATCATTTGTTTGCCCTTTTCACAAATTGTTTCTAAATGAACTTGTCATTTAAAAAACAATGTCTCCGTGTATAAAGTTGTCATTTTACAAATTGTTTTTTTGTCAATGAATAAGGAGTGTGAGAAATAGTTATGACATTCGAGGCAGTACACATAATGCAATGAGAATAGAAAAAATGAGAACAAGGCTTGTCTTAATGCAGTTTTCAGAAAAGTAATTTCTCTCTCTGGAAATGGAAAAGAGTTTTTGGGGTTTTTTTTCTGCACCACATTTTAGTAAACAAATTTTTGTGTGCTAATCTGGAGTCAACAGCGGTGGTAGTGTATTAAACTCTACGTGCAAAATGTAATTTTTTTTTTCCAGTGCCAGCACTCTCTGTCAGATCATTACATTACAGCATACTCACTTCCCTCTCAAGCACCAGATGGCTCCAACCCAGGCATCTCCATTTGTTTGTATTACAGCAAGTCAATTTAAAGCACAGCTCTAGCCAACCCATTTAACTGGAGAATTGACGCTTGTTGTAAACCTCGATTATGACAGTGTAGGCGTTAATTTAATTCATTTAGGAAACATTCTTCACTTATTGTAGAATATAATGTACCAAGGTTTTTTTTCCTGACCTTGAAAGGATTTCTGGGATTTTTCCTTAGCAGGAAAGAAATGGATACAGTATGTGCATATGATTAAAGGATTCAGGCACTAACTTTATGTGTTACTGTGGTAGCACAGATGTAGAATATACTGTAAGATCTTCTTGTGCACTTTCAAGCTCTTCTAAACTTCAAAGCTCCATTATTCTTTATATATTTTAGCATTGCAGGAGCCTCCTGTTAAGTTTAGCTTGTCTCCACTGTATTGAATATATTTTTCGATCTATCTCTCTTTTTGTCCGACTTGTGTGAACAGTATCTACTCTATCTGTTCATTTGTCCTTCCATCTATCAAGCTGTCCAACTGCATCTACATCAAGTTTAAACATCAAGTAAATAATTGTACTGAGCTCTACTTTTCTTCATTAATTTGATAGGATCATTTATCTATGTTTCAGTTAGCTGTTCTGTTAGCCAGCAGCTCAACAGTGTGGTTGATATTGTTTATGATCTTTCTTTTGACATACACACATGTAATTGTGCTACATATTAATGATAAAAATTTTCCGTCTTTCAGAGCCCCGACAGAAAATGGCTCATCTTTGACGGCCCAGTGGATGCAGTGTGGATTGAGAATATGAACACGGTGCTTGATGACAACAAAAAATTGTGTCTGATGAGCGGTGAGATCATTCAGATGTCGCCGCAGATGAGCCTCATCTTTGAGCCCATGGACCTGGAGGTGGCATCGCCAGCCACGGTGAGAAGCACCTTCATCTTCCTGTATCCTGCGGGTCTGTTATCCAGTTTCAGAATACAGATCCATCCAAATCCCCGTTTTTTAGTTTAGGATGGATCGCATACGATTTTCGTACACATGCTACGTTTCTTAGATGGTGACATGGTGCTAGTTCTGACTAAATTGAGTCACTTCCTCTAATTTCTACCACTTTATTGGATTAGAATACACTCATAATGCCGTTCATGCCTGTGTGGCCTTTTCAGTGATACTCACTGGAAGCAAACAGAGAGATCACATGTTTGGCATAAAGTCTTTCTTAATTAAATAATTTTTTAATTGTTCTTTTCCTTAATATTCTTTGCTGTGAAGCAGTAACATAGGCTGTTGCTCGTAATTGAAAGAATAGCTTTGCATCTCTTTACCTTCTATTAAACAGAATTCTGTCTTTGAATATAAGAGGTTTGGCATCAGTTTCTTTCACTGGTGCTGATCACAGCTGAACTCCCCACTCACTACTTTTGCATTCTTTCTCTTTCTTTCTTTGTGTATAAAAATGTTTTTTCCTCCCTTTTATGTATCTTATTTTTTATTTATTTTTCTCTTCTACTGTATCTTCTTGCCTTATAGCTGTTGCTCGTATGTCTTCACTTTTCTCTGCTCATCTTTCTTCTTTTCCTCTAACTTATAAGCCTTTGTAAAGCTATTGCTGAGGTGTTACTTGGAACTATGGGATCTCATTAAACAGCTACTCTTTAAGAAGAGGCCGCTGTACCTACCAGTAGACAGAATATGATGTATCTATACATAAATAAACTAATGGTAAATTGAAGCTAAAATGGTTGAAGCTAAAATGATGCTTCAGTTAGATAAATCGAATGGGTGTCTTTTAGTGTTATGGTCTTTTTGGGGTAAATTTCCTTTATATTTCCTCACCTTTTACTTTGAAAAGGCTCTCTTTACGACCTTTATGGACAGAAAGAATCATTTCAGTACCCAAACAGCATATGAGTGAATGATGCAGGCCTTTCCTTGGATTTGCTTCATGACTTAAGTGTCACTGGTTTAGATGTGTATTTTCAGATGTGATGTCAGATATAAATGTTTGTGGCAGGTGTCTCGTTGTGGGATGATCTACATGGAGCCACATATGCTGGGCTGGCGGCCCCTTATGCTGTCCTGGCTCAATACTCTGCCCAACACAGTCAGTGCCACACACAAAGTCCTCATCACAGCCCTATTTGACCGCGTGCTGCCAGCCTGCCTGCAACTCATTCGGAAAGCCACCAAGGTGCTGAATATCCTTAGAATACTAGCAAATGTTCCATTGTTTGTTGTTTATATACTGTCTATGTACATATAGCTTCAGTTTTTTTATTACAAAAATGTATAAATATTACATTGATTTATGTATAGTACTTACTTAGTAGCAAAGTTAGATACATAGTTTGATATTTGTGTCATTTTAGTTTTGCTTTTCAGTTTCATATAACACAATGTATTGATTGCCAACTTTAGTAGATTATGCTAACTCAGTAATGAGCTCTGATCCCAGTAGTGTATCGAGACAACACTTGTTTCAGTTTAGATGTGTGTTGTCGCTTCTTGCTCGGTTTCAGGAGCTGTCCCCGACCTCTGACACCAATCTAGTCAAGTCCCTGATGAATCTCATGGACTGTATGATGGATGAGTTTCACGATGAAGCAAAGATGAAGACCATGACTGAAAAAGATATTTGCTCCTGGTTGGAGGTTTGTGTCCATACTCACTACTACTACTATATAACTGATTCTTATTACCGTATATTATTATTAATAAGAACAATAATAATAGTGATACTACTAATAATAATAATAACAACAACATATTACTTGAAATTTTAAACCCACAGGTGGCTACTACATCATAAAGCAATACTCATTATTAGGCCGCATTATATAGATACTGTTAACCCACAATCTTACAGGAAGATGTCATGGAAGCTGTCTACCACTTACAAAATGCACTTCCCACTCTCACAAGTCTCAACACAACCAGACACAATGAAATCTGAGTGTTAAACATCTCCTTGTCTGATGCAACATACAGTGTCCTTGTCAAAATTAGGAACCACAGTAGCAACAAAAGAACTGCTCCTTTAAAACTACAAAAGCTTAAGTGTCACCTCTCATTTCATCACTTGAGCACACTGCAAAGACCACAGCTGATGTCCTGTGCCTTTGTGAGAGGAAATGACTAGTGAGTAGAAATGAATCCTACACTGCAGTGGGAGACGCAAAACACAATAACCAACAATTTTCACACCACTATAAATTTGAATAAAAGGTCTTGAAATATGTTCAGAAAACAAATTGAAAGAGTATGTCTGATAAAAAAAAAAAAAAAAAGAAATGGCACTGTTAAGTTTTGTTTTGCTTTGGATTGATGTAACTCTGTGGTTTTGCTTATGGAAGCAGAAAGAAATGGTTGAGGCAAATAAAAGGCTTTTACAGAAGGGGTGAAACTGCATTAAATCACTGGTTTTCAAGGCTGAACAGCAAGAGACGACTGAGGCAGTCAGTGATACAAGACAGATCCAATGGCACCAAACTGCATGCAACTTCTGCCAACACCACGCTTACAAACCATCATGACAACATGCTGACAGACTGGTGATACCAATTCTACTTCATTTTAACTAGTATAAGGGTTAGAAAGGGTACACTTCCTAAATTCTGTTTTCCTCCCTCACATTCTTAGCCTACCCACCAGTTCCCAAACTGTGGAAATGCCTACAAATTCTGTCCTGAGTGTTTTTATGAGCTGGTTTGCTTCCATACAAATAGAACGAGTGGAAAGGTTTTAGCAGATGAGCCCTTTCTTCTGCCCCCTGCAAGTATTCCAATTGATTTTTTTGCCTCTGAATCATGTCTTTTGAAAGCACTGCTATTATCCCCCTGTGGCTCACTGTCCTGATGAATGCCTTTCAACCCTCTTTCCCATGTTTCTCAACCAGTCATTATCAAAGTGTTGAATTAATCTGCCTTTTAACAGCAGGAGCTATCGTGAGGCTGCTAAGCCTCATTTCCATTTCCTAGTTTCATCTCCATGTTCCTGCTGTTTTTTTCCCAACAAAGACATCTCCCCTTTGCTGATGTTTGTCTCACAGTAACATCTCTACACTGGTTGAGGAATTTACAGTGCATAAGTAGCAAACCTTGTCTGTGCAATACGACTTTTGACTGATCTGTACACTGGGATTTTTGATATTTGACTTTTACAGTTAATTAGTCCCACTGAGGAACATCTACAGCACTAACAAGTTGTGCTTTACCTAAGTGCTTTTCTTTTTCTTTTTTTTTTAAACACGTTTACAGTTTACAGCACTTTAGTCCCTTTCTCCCCACCTCCCCTTCCTTTAAACCCCTGCAGGACTCGATCGGTGTATGGTGCAGCATACATATATATAAATACTGTACAAAGAAACAAAAGATAATTGTTTAGTCACATGGTGTTTATCCTATAGTCACAACAATCAGTAGCTTATATCCCAATTTACCTTGGAGGCAGCTTATATAACTTGTGTAAAGGATTCATTTATCTATTGTATTGATAACATCCAGACATTATCCTGAAAGGGATAAGCCCTCCACAAATTCCACACAAAGAGACCATGTTATGTTGAACATTTTTGTTTTTGCTTTTCTTTTCTTTTCTTTTTTTTTTGATACAGTGCCAGTCAAAAGATTGACTCGTGCTGCGTATATATCTATCCACAAAAATATGTTGTTTAGAGACTGACAAGACCAAAACATATGGCATAGAGTGGTCATGCCTTATGCATAATGAAGATGAGTGATGAGTTTCCAGGGTAGTTTTGGTGTTGGTCGATGAGGGTTTTCTGATATTTTGTATCCAATTACTGATTATACAACGACAAATTAGCACACATTACTCTCCATTCTCACACTGTATACATTATGACCAAGTGCTTTTTTTAAATATGATTTAGTAGCAAAGAAAGCAAAGCTGGTTGTCGTTTCCTTTTACACAGGGCATCTTTGTGTTCTGCCTGGTGTGGTCAGTGGGTGCCAGCTGTGACGATCTGGGCCGAGTCAAGTTTGATGCTGTGGTAAGGGAGGTATTAAACGGTCCCTTAAAGGAGGAGACCCGGGCCTGCCACGGCATTTTGGCCACAGTCGAGGCTCCACCTAAAGAGCTGACGGTGCCTCTGCCCACTGCAGAAACAATGTACCAATATCGCTTCATTAAAGAGGTAGGTATCTTTCAAGCACTCAAAAAATTATATATCTCTCTATCGCAGTACATAATACAAATGGTTATGATGTAGATATGCTACATGATGTAGATAAAAAGAAAAAAAAACAGACAGTTGGGTACTTGTTTCCCATTAAAGAGGATTTGAAATATTAACATCTATTTCTTAAACTCAATTGTACATCTCCAACATGTGTGTTATTATGAAGATTTGTGATATATTTCAGTAGCCATCATGGTTAGGGTTAGGATAATCGTACTAGGAAATTCATAGTGGCACATGTCTTTTTTTCTTTTTTCTTTTTTTTACATGGTTCTTGGTGAGTTTAGTGAGTTTTGGTTGAGTAGGGAGACAATGGCCTTTTATATCTCAAATACAACTTCTTTTTTGTTTGTTTCCTTTGCTCTTCAGGGACAGGGCAGGTGGGAGCTGTGGACAGATGAGCTAAAGACTGCTCCCCCCATCTACAAAGACATGCAGTTCAACGAGATCATTGTGCCCACTGAGAACACGGTACGCTACATGGCACTGATGGAGCTGCTCATCACCCATCAGAAGCCGACTATATTCATTGGTCCCACTGGTACTGGCAAGAGCGTCTATATCACAGTAAGTGGTCTGTTCATGAAAAAGACATTTAGCATTTCACACAAATGAATAACTTTAAATTATACTGTTGTAGAAGATATAATGTGCATCAAAAGTAGAACAAAACAGGCTTTTAACTTTTTAGCTGGGTTCATTTTATCAGCTGTTATTACCTAAATTATCAGGCAGGTTTTATCAGATCTAACGTGACGTGACCAAACAAATGAAAAAATGTGTTTTCTGCCTCATATGCTTATGCTTACAGGGACCTGCTCATACAAAACATTGCTCTATAGCACAAACAGTGGTCTTAAAATGTATTACACAGAGTCACTGATGCTTGTCGACACCCATGTTTGATATTTTAATTCAGCAAAAGCGCATTGTTGAATGGTATTCATGTACATATACTGAAGATTATATTATTATTATTTCCTCTGTTTTTTGTGCTGCTGTCCTCTGTACCTCAAGGGTTTTGTAGATTGAGCATTAAGCAGTTTTTATCTGCAGAAATAGTTGTTTTCATTTGCAGTGAAACACTGTCTATGCTACCGATACTGTAATATTATTCCGTAGGATGATTGAACATTCATTTTGAAGCACTAAAGTCGCAGCCTCAGGAAGCCAAAGCAAGTGCTATGAACACACAAATCATTTGGAAGCAACGCAGCTACAGACACCAGGTGTGAAATGGCCACCTTGGAGGAATACTGAATATCTCTCAGCAGACCTTCAGCTTTTTATAGCCAGGACTAGACCCCACCTTCTCCCTTTTGTTTCATTGTTTCATCCATTAATGTGCTCAAACTTGAGACTCTTGGTAAATAGAGATTATATCACTGGGGAGATGTCTCCCCTTCCTGCCTGTTGCAACTAGCAGACCAAGACTGAATCCCAAAGTGGTAGAAGTGATAAAAGTGCACCAGCACTTAGACCATAAGTATATGACGGGCAGCACTAGTACCATCCGACAACTGACCTGTCCCAGAATGCACTGCAGTGAGACAGACATAAGCTGTGTCACTGTTTCAGATAAGAGGATGATGACCCCTTGAATTATGTAGCTCATTAATCGCATGATTTCACAAGCATGTGTATGAATGCTGTGTGCATGCTTATACTCATGTTCACAGAGGAAGCTAGAGCTTGTGTTCTGAACACACGGTACATAATAAATGTGCTAAAACAGATCAGATCCTAATGACCCATAACTACATGCCAGTCTTCAACAACTATTCTAACCTCAATATAAAATAATCCCAGATATGCATTTATGCAAAATGAAAGATTAATTGATTTTAACCTTTTGACATAACTTCAGATCGTGTCCTCGCAGGCCAACTAATTTCCTTCTTCATTTCAAAGTAATTTTCAGGGATTAACTGGGATCCAATTTTTATCTAATGGAACTCACTCACTAAATGTCACATTTAATTAGATTATGAAGATTATCAAAACCATTTGTCAGGATCAAATTGTAAATTATCATTTTATGTGTACTTTGACATGCTGACTCAGTTTGACTGTGAGAACACTTGTAATGTCTTAAAATGAATTAGCATTTTTTCATCCAGTTATCGAGCAAGTTATAACTGTGATTATATTTATTTGTTAAATTTATTTGTGACTAATATGCAGCAGATAATACAGATGAAGAAGTGTCCATTTGTATTAGATTTATTGATAATCTGCTCATATTTTTGTTGTTGTTGTTTTTATGTTTGTCCAGGACTTTCTATTGAATCAGCTGCAAAAGGATGTGTACAGTCCATTATTTATCAACTTTTCAGCCCAGACTACAGCTGCCCAGACCCAAAACATTATTATGTCCAAGCTAGACAAACGGCGCAAAGGAGTGTTTGGCCCTCCACTGGGGAAGAAAATGGTACCGTCTATTTTATTATGTTCATTTGATGTTATATATAGAAATTATTTCTTTGTTTTTGTTTTAAAATGTACAGTATTGAATCTTATTTGAAGTAAATGAATGTTGTATCTTATCAGGTGGTGTTTGTGGATGATGTGAACATGCCAGCGAGGGAGGTTTATGGAGCCCAGCCCCCCGTGGAGCTGCTGCGTCAGTGGCTGGACCACTGGAACTGGTATGACATGAAGGATTGCTCCATGATCAGCTTGGTGGATATCCAGGTCATATGTGCTATGGGGCCACCTGGTAAGTAGTAGAGTGCCTGAGGGGTCTTTTAAAGCACCATTGCTACAGCTATGATGCTATTAAAGCCTTAAATTAGTCGACATAATGCAGGTCTGTAGGTGGGTGAAGTGAATGCTTTTTTTCCTCTCTTAACTTGTGCTGAAGTGTTGTTGAGTCAATGTCACGGACCACTAGCTGCTGTTTTGTGGAGCTTTTCACTGCCTTAAGGTGTTTACAAATAGCAAGTGTTTACCACTTCTACCAGCACAAAGGCAGCTATGTCCACTGAGGTAGCAGGTAGTGACAGCTGTGAGAGAGAGTGGGTAGGTACAACTCTCAGGTGCCCACATATCTACTGCATTTGCTGCTGGTGCCTGAACTGACAGTTATTGCTGCTCAGTATAGTCATGGAACAAGCTGAACCCACAGCAGGGAAATCAACAGTGTCCAAGTGTTTTGAATTATATCTTCAGTAATGAAAGTGATAACAATTTTGAACTGACTCAAGCCATGATTAGTTGGCCAAGACATATCTCATATCTCTGTCCCTTTTTCACCCGTGGGTGCTGTTTCACTGGGGGTTACTTAGTTGCTGCTTTTTTTATGCAACATCCTTACAACAATCAAAACCTGGCATCTGTTAAATAACAGCATTTGTACACCATCTCTGACAAATGTCATGGTTGCTGGCTAATCTTTTAATACATATATGTCCTTCAGTAGTGAAATAATGTTGTCTGTGTCCAGGAATTGAGTTTTTTCTTGCTCTCGTCTCTCAGGTGGAGGGCGGAACCCCGTCACGCCTCGCTACCTCCGCCACTTCAACATGATTACTATTAATGATTTTGATGAGAAGACCATGTACACAATCTTTTCCAAGATCATAGACTGGCATTTCACCATACGGTAATTATATGGCTTACACAGAGTGATTGCATATGTTTAGGAATGTTACATTACCATAACATTACCAAACCTCTAATCCACTACTCGTGCACACAAGATGATCATATCTACCAAACAGCTCATTTTTTTGCCAGTTGTTTAGAATTTTCACATGTATTTTATTGGCTTTGGTTAATACCACAAACAATGTTTTGGCTAAACTGTAGGAAACTGTATAGTTTTTTTCTCACACTCACCTGATGTTACCATTTTAAGACACTATTTTAAACCAGTAACTAGTGTTCAAATTGCATTTAAACAATGAATCAAACATTTCATCCACAGGTTTGCTTTCCCCAAGCCATATGCAGCTCTGACCTCTCAGATTGTTTCTAGTACCATGTCAGTGTATCAAGAGGCCACCCAAAACCTGCTACCAACCCCCACAAAGTCCCATTACTTGTTCAATCTCCGCGATGTCTCCCGGGTCATTCAGGGCATCTGTCTGTCGCGGCCGGAGACTGCAGATGAAGTATCAGTCATCAAACGTCTCTGGGTGCACGAGGTAACGTTTTACACAATAGACAATGGAAAATACTATAAAATAATAAAAAATAAAATAAAAAAAGAGTAAGACTTGTGTGTCTTATGAGTTGCATTAACACTCACTTCCTTTGTCTTGTTGGTTCTCAGGTGCTGAGGGTATATTATGATCGGCTGGTCCACAACACAGACCGGTCCTGGCTTGTAAGTCATTTACAGGTAGTGTTTCAGAGTCACATGAAGGAAGACTTCCATCAGCTCTTCAAGCATTTAGACCAGGACCAGGATGGAAAAGTCAATGAAGACGACCTGCGCAGCCTCATGTTCTGTGACTTCCATGACCCCAAGGGCGAGGACCGCAACTACCGCGAGGTGCACAACCTTGACCAGCTCCGACAGGTGGTGGAGTCACACTTGGAGGAGTACAACAACATCAGCAAAGCACCTATGAACCTGGTGCTTTTCCGCTTTGCCATTGAGCACGTGTGCCGTATTTCCCGCATCCTCAAGCAACCAAGTGGACACGCCCTACTAGTGGGTGTTGGTGGGAGCGGGCGTCAGTCTCTCACCCGGTTGGCTGCCTACATGGCAGAGGCTGAGCTTTTCCAAGTGGAGATCTCCAAGACCTATGGGAGCGCTGAATGGCATGATGACCTGAAGCTAATCATGAGGAAGTCCACACAGGGTGAAGCTCATGGCGTTTTCCTCTTCACAGACACCCAAATCAAAATGGAGTCATTCCTAGAGGACATCGGCAACCTGCTCAACACTGGTGAGGTAAAATGGGTGGAACGGGACACGGATTAAGGTGTGATCTAGGAAACGAGCAAAAGAAATAAGTATAGCTGGAAGAGGCTAAGAGATGGATGAATGTTTGATGAATACACTGTTAGACAAATATCAAATAGATAGTGATACAGAGAGAAAAGGTGCTGAGGTGTTTTATTTTACAAAGCCAATACCCAAACACAGACCACTCTATCATATTTTGGTTGTTTCCAGGTGCCTAACCTGTTTGCAGTAGACGAGAAGCAGGAAATCTGTGAGCAAATGCGTGTGTTGGACCGGCAGCGTGACCGTGAGAAGCAGACAGACGGCAGCCCCTTGTCCCTTTTCAACATGTTTGTAGAGCGCTGTCGCACACAGCTACATGTGGTGTTGGCCATGAGTCCAATCGGAGATGCCTTCAGGAACCGCTTGAGACGTTTCCCTGCTCTCATTAACTGCTGCACCATTAACTGGTTCCAGGTGAGTCTATGTATATTGCGTGAATCTACATATTTTAGCCCAAATCTTTTAAGGCTCAAATCAGTGGAAACTAATGACATTCCCAATTAATCAGTGTGAATGTAGAAGTACAGCTTTTATTTCTTTTCAGACCTGGCCTGAGGATGCTCTGCAGGCAGTGGCCTGCCGCTTCCTGGAGGACGTAGAGATGACAGATGAGACCCGAGAAGGATGCATCAACATGTGCAAGAGCTTCCACACCTCAACCATCAAACTGTCGGTTTGCTTTTTAACTGAGTTGCAGCGCCACAACTATGTCACCCCGACCTCATACTTGGAACTCATCTCCACATTCAAAACTCTGCTGAAGACAAAAAGGGCGTAAGACAAATATTTAAAATAAGATTAAGATATAAAATATACATTATTTTAAACAACAAATTGATATTTTTGTCTCGTCAGATTAGAAAAATGTGATTCTAGCTCAAGTTTCTTAATGTCCCTGAGTTAAAGTACTGCTCCACCTTCAGCACAATACTGAGTGATTTACAATTTGTCACTTTCTAAAGAGCACCTCAGCAGTATTTAACAGCCAGTCCATTTGCACCTAAACTCCAGTGCAGAACTCATTATTTCTCTCTGTCCTTTGCGCAGTGAAGTGATGAAGCTGAAACGTCGTTATGAGGTGGGCCTTGAGAAGCTAGAGTCAGCAGCAGACCAGGTGGCCACCATGCAAGTTGAGCTGGAGGCTCTACAGCCGCAGCTGCTTGTGGCCAGCAAGGAGGTAGATGAGATGATGGTGGTAATTGAGCATGAATCCGTGGAGGTGGCTGAGACAGAAAAGGTGGTGAAAGTGGATGAGGCTGTGGCCAACGAACAAGCCATGGCTGCCAAGGCCATCAAGGATGAGTGTGATGCTGACCTGGCAGAGGCCATGCCTATCCTGGAGTCAGCCCTGTCTGCGTTGAATACTCTCACCACTCAGGTAAAAAGATCGATGAATTTTGTTTTCCTTATGTAGGATAGTGCATTTACAGCTGACTCTGGAATAGGGCAGACCTATAGATGCGGTTGTTTTTATTGACAGGATATCACAGTAGTGAAGTCCATGAAAAGCCCACCCCCAGCCGTTAAGCTGGTGATGGAGGCAATCTGTATTCTCAAAGGCATCAAGCCAGATCGTGTGCCTGACCCGTCTGGTTCCGGTAAAAAAGTGGAGGACTTTTGGGGCCCGGCTAAAAAGCTTTTGGGAGACATGAGGTTTCTCCAGAGTCTCCACGAATATGACAAGGACAACATCCCACCAAATTTTATTGCCATCATCCGCAACAAGTACATCACCAACCCAGACTTTGTGCCAGAGAAGATTCGAACTGCATCCACTGCAGCTGAAGGCATGTGTAAGTGGGTTTGTGCCATGGACAAGTATGACAAGTGAGTAATGTTCTTCCCCTTCTGTGTTATGAAAACAGGTGCATCTTTCAAAGTGATTAACATGAAGCTTGGTTCTGGGAAACTTTGAAGGAATAACTTTCCTGGTGCAGGTGTACCACACATATGCCACGTCCAAAGTGATTAATGTAACATCCAGGATGCAGTTGTTTAGTTTTTAAAAAAAGAAATTCAACCTTTTTGCCTTTATTTGAGTTTGAAAGTACAGAGACAGGAAAAAGGGGAATATGACCATATCAAATGATATGTATCATATTAAAGCCATCAGAAAATTACAGAATTTGATTAGTTAAAAGTACAGAGGAGGCATAAAGAGTATGAGCTGCAGCTGTTACATGCATGTAAGGCAGAATTGAATGCAAATGAATGGTGTTTGTTGTTTTTATCATTTTTATTTTCTATTTTTTGCAGTTGTTTTTGTTTGTTTTTTCCACTGCTGCAGACAAACTCATTTATATTTGTAAGGATAAACTAAGTCTAAGGGCATATCGTGTTTTGAAAATGTTGACACAATTATCACAGAGTTTATTTTACTGGTTCACCTGTATCTAGTAAATCCAACAAGAATCTGCACAGCTTGAGATCTTTTTTTTATCTTGTATTGTTATTTACTTAATACAAATGCATCAAATTTGAGTGAATCTCCACAATGAAATGCTTCTCGTGTCTCGCAGGGTGGCCAAGGTGGTGGCTCCGAAGAAAGAGAAGCTGGCCCAGGCTGAGGGGGAGCTGAAGGTGGCCATGGAGAGCCTGCATAAAAAGCAGGCTGCCCTCAAGGCTGTGCAGGATAAACTTGCAAAGCTTCAAGAGACTTTGGAGGCAAACAAAAACAAAAAAGCTGACCTGGAGAGTCAGGTTTGTGTTTTTCAAAGCAATCATTATATAATTCATATATAATTCATATATATATATATATAATGAAAACGTTTTTCTAGCTTTGGTTAAGTTGACCTGATTAGGTTTCTTGAAAACCACCACAGTGCAACAAAAGTTTGCTTCCGTGTTCCCTCTGATGATGTCCACCAGGTGGATTTGTGCAGTAAGAAGCTGGAGCGAGCTGAACAGCTGATTGGAGGCCTGGGTGGAGAGAAGACACGCTGGAGTGAAATGGCCTTAAATCTCGGAGAGCTCTACAACAACCTGACTGGCGACATCCTCATCTCAGCAGGTGTTGTTGCTTACCTGGGAGCTTTCACCTCCAGCTACAGACAGGTAAGCACATACTTTAAAGTGGATTGTAACATATTGCTTACAGTGTGTTACTTAAATAATTTTGAAATACTTGATTTTGGTGTCACACTTATGTGAGAGTATGTGATTTTTAGGCGGTATTAAGTTATTCTTTAAAATGCAGCTTAAATGTGGTGATAATACAGTAATGTATTTTCCCTCTAGCGTATTTCTACTTTGTAATTTAAATGTTTTGTTGAGTACACTAACACACACCAGGCTTTCCTGAGAGATCACAAAGTTTTAAGGATTTGAGTGTCAACTTTGACAAAGACTGCTGAGCTTCTTCAGAAGACATCACTTGTCAGGTGAAAAGAGACAGTAATCACTTTCCCTTTTTCAAGCAGTTTGGTTAAAAAAAAATTGCATGATTTTGAGTAAGACCTTTTTAATGTGTCCTCAGGCATAGCTGTTTCATCTGCAGTTAACATTTTCATTAAAAGTGAGAGTAATAATATATTTCTATTAAGCACACCACAACCAACACATATTACTCACAGCACTCTTTCAGGTCAATAAAAGCCAAATGCCTGAGAGCAGTTTGGTAGAAAGCAAACACTCCAGAGGTACAGAAGCACTTTGCTAAAACCTCTTTCTGAGCCTCACACGTCAGATCATCTTTTATACTGTGTTACATCACGCAGGGCCACTGTGATGCTGGAAAACGAAATGAGGAGAGTCAGTTAGTTACTGATAATTAATGTTTTTTTTAGTAATCTGTCTGCATGCATCTGTTCATTTTTGGTGTACAGCTGAGTTGTTCATTAGCATATGCTCTCACGTGTTCAGAGGTAGGTGTTTGTGTGTGTGGCTCTGCGTGTGCAGGAAAGCATTTGCACCTTCACTTGCAGAATGATGTATGTGCAGAGATTGACACCAAGGCAGAAAGTTAATCAATGTTCACATTACATTTCAGTTACCAAAACATGTCAGACACAAATTATTATTAAAAAACAAAATAAATGTATTTGTTTTAAAGCATGTCTGGTGGGGATCATCAAATATGAAATGTAAATGTGCTCTTCTCCAGGATCAGACAGAGGAGTGGATGAATCTTTGTAGAAGTAGAGAGATCCCGTGCTCGCACAACATGTCTCTGATGAACACTCTGGGCGATCCAGTAAAGATACGTGCATGGACCATTGCTGGCCTTCCATCAGACAGCTTCTCCATAGACAACGGTATCATAATCTCGTGAGTATTCAAGAAAAACAACGCTATCTTCAAAAAACAACGCATCAGTTTCCTTAGTGTTAAGCATTGTGCTAGTAAGATATTTCTACACCAACTTTGGATGTAGCAAGCAACTTTTCTTCTGCTCCTGATCTGTTATTTAATATTGAGCATCTGCCCATGTTGATACCAAATTGATAATTTCTCACACGCTGTACAGTGTAGTGCATCATAAAGCTGTACTTGAACTGTTGTGGCATCCTGCAATCTGTGCAGGATGAAAATTAGATAATGAAATAAACATGTTTCACTTTCACAAATCAGGACTTATTTTTGTGCTGTACATTTGCCTGCTATGCATAAGAACTAGGTTCCACTGTTGCTTTTTACTAGCTAGATCACAATGGGCTACAGCTATTAGCAATCAGGCTAGCCTAGTGAAAAAAGAAACGACAGCAGAACTTTGCAATCTATCTTAGAAGCCCATTCGACATCGTCAAGACATCTGCTTGTTTGTGTAAATGAAGAAGCAACATTGCTTTTTAATCACAATACTATGGCCCCTGGTGTGCTACCCAACTGTGAGCTGCCTAACTGTGCTCAGAGTGAATGTTCGCGCCTAAGCTGCTCTCTACATCTCATTTCATGTCCTCCAACATCCCCCCTACTGTTGCGATGTCTCACGGTTAGTTACAAGAACTCTCACTCAGACAAGGCAGCGCCATTTGATCACCCACTACTCTGTGTGTGTGTGTGTGTGTGTGTCTGTTTGTAGTAATGCCAGGCGGTGGCCTCTGATGATTGATCCCCAGGGCCAAGCCAATAAGTGGGTGAAAAACATGGAGAAAGCCAACAGCCTGAATATCATTAAACTGAGTGATGCAGACTTTGTACGCACTCTGGAGAACTGCATCCAGTTTGGCACGCCAGGTGAGTTGTTGTATGTGCTCTGTTGTTGCCATATGTGCGTGTGCCTTACCCACATTGGTGCAGTTCCTCTTACAGCCTGATGGGGTCTCTCTTTACCACAGGGATTCATTATTGCTGGGCATGTTTTTTCCCTTTGTTCTCTGTTTTGCAGAGAATTCATACAAGTTCTATTTCTAAGTGAGATGTTACAATGAATGTTTATTCAGCCCTTCTTCACCATTAGTACATCAACCTACTGTAAATCATACACATTTCGTTAGTTTTCCTGGCCGGCATCAAGGCCAAAATCACACCTGTAGGCAGATATTTTTTGTGTTGTTTGTGTGTCTTGTCATTTTAACAAAGACATATCTCTTCAGCCTTATAGTTGAACAAAAGTGCTGCTGTTTGGATGTGACCTTTTGGTTCACAAGCCGGTTTTAGAATATGTTCTAACATCTCTTTACAGAAAGCACACAACATAACAACCAGTCCTGACAAAATACTTGTACTGTAATGCTCTCATAGGATTCTGAGGGAGATTGAGATGGAACAGCAAGAGACTTAGAGTTAGAAACAGAGGCTGCTATACAGCCATTAAAAAGACATCTAAATAATGACCCGAGTCAGCCAACCATTGGGTCTTTGCTTACTGGCACACTGCAAGACTAACAGTTCAGAGAGTAGTTTGTCCTTGCAGGGTGCAAAATAGTCCCCAGAGGGTATACAGTAGTTCTGCTCTCCACAGCCGGTTCTCTTATTTCACAGTTTTACAGTGTCTTGCTGTTTTTATTGCAGCCTATAATCCCGATTATCTGCTAGTATTTTTTTCTTATGGTTGAACTAATGTTTTCCTGCCAAATCTCTTTTTACAGGCTAGTCCATGTGTTTATTCAATGATGCAAATTACAGTATACTCTACTGAAATATTAACAATAGTGATGTGATGTACCAGGACAAAATGATGCTCCAAAGCAGTTTGGAGAAGGTTTACCCAATTTAGTTAACAGTCGTGTGAGAGCTAATGAGCTGTCTCTGTCTCTAAAAGCTGTTTAAAAACTTTGCCATCAAGGCATACTGTCAATTATAGATGGGCCAATGTTCTTAACATGAGAAAAGCATTATCATACTTAATGTGAATTCACATTAATGTAATATGATTTCATGGGAATAAAGCATATTTTACTCGCCTCACTGATTTCTTGGTATAGCACATATGTTCATGAAATTTTCTTCAACTAGAAAATGTAAACAGCATGAAGTAAAGTGACAAGCCTTGGTATAACACAATAGGAAAAAAATATATAATAAAGAAAAAAGCATAGATAAAGTAAAAGGGTTGAAAAAGACGTACAGTAGTTGTTGAAAAAAAGGTTTTAGGGTCAGATTAAATACAGACGCAGCTTAAGGTGATCTGATGTTAAATGGAAGGCTGTTCCTGCAGAATTTAGCAATAAACGTGATCTTTAGTTATCGATCAGGACTCTGGAACAGCTAAAAGACCCGAAACTTAAAAACATCTGAATTGTCTAAAAGAGATTATGAACCACTGCAATCCTAAACTTGTGTTGATTCTTTGTCTTGTATGAATGTGCAATGCCTGAGCTGTTAAGGCAATAGAGTCGGTTAACATGAGGCAGCTCTGGTTGAATTTGACAGCTCCCATATGATATTGTTTGTATGTTATTTTTAAAAAGTCAGGTCTCTCTTGAATAGTGTACGCCTCCCCTTTTTTAAAATATTGATAAAATTTGAATATTTTTTTTCAGTGCTGCTGGAGAATGTCGGTGAGGAGCTGGACCCCATCCTGGAGCCTCTGCTGCTAAGACAGACTTTTAAACAGGGTGGTGCCATGTGTATCCGCCTTGGAGACTCTACCATCGAATATGCTCCTGACTTTCGCTTCTACATCACCACCAAGCTACGCAACCCACACTACCTGCCTGAGACCTCCGTCAAGGTAGTGGGAAATTGCCTCAGGCACAGTTGTATTTATTTTATATTTTCCTAGTACATCTTCACTCACTTCACATTGTAGAAACACATTTTATTATTAACAGGGAGAACACATCGGTCTAATCTTTACTCACACAAAACACAATTAATTTTTGTTGTGTTTAGAAAATATTTGTTTAATTATTTTGGAAACATTATTGAACTCAAGACCTTTCCGTTTGAGTATTGGGGCCTTTGCAGGAGTTTCATTATGTTGTTGTGTACCATGATATACTGACCTGTCACTAGTTCTAATGGTCAGCTTGACAGTTTCTTGACAAGAGGAAGAGGCTGTCAGTACTGTAATATTTTTAATGCATATTAACGCCAAAGCCCCTAAAGGTGAACTTTGTTGTATTCATTCCACAATGCTGGGACACACAAACACACCTGGTTCTCACAATACGTGTATGCAGGATTTAATAAAATCCCATTACTGCCACCCTGCAGCCTTCACTACACCCACACTAGTCACACACAAGCAAATAAACTCAGACAGACAGACAGACCGCACGCACAAACCTCCGCTCATCACAGTGTAGTCAAAGCATTTCCTGACAGTATCCACACGCCATGGCTGTTTGCAGCAGGCATCAGTGTTGTTGTAATGAGCCCTGTGCAATCCTCCGTGCCTCCTCTACCCACCCATTGCACGTAGATGGAGCTGGTACCCTTCATTTCCACTGCAGCCAGGGATAGATGTGTCTTCAACAACAGTGCTGCTGCCATCACAGAGAGGAGTAATAGATGACAGGCTCCCAAGGAACCAGCACACACATGTGTATTCCTCTATCTTATAATATTAATTTCTTCACAAGTAATAGCCACAGTCTAATTCAGACTGGTTTGTATTGTTTTCCAGTGATCGTTATCAAGCCAAATGAGAAACCTGACTTTCCATGATACGTCTCATTATTGCTGTAGTGTAACTGCCATGTGGTGCGCTCTTTTTTTCGATTGGTACCGTGCAAAAATGTGAAAATGTGTAGATGGTTACAGGCCCATTTTTGTGGCTCTGGTGCTCTGTCAGACTGAAATATTTCAACAGCTATTTGATGGATTACAAAGAAACTTTGTACAGACATGCATGGTTTCCAGATAACATATCCTCGAGACGTTGGTGATCCCCTGACTTTTCCTTTTATGCCACCATGTGGTTAACATTTGTGGTTTTGAGTGAAATGTCTTTACTATTTGATGGATTGCCAAAGACATTTGCTACAGACATTCATGTTCCTCTCACGATAAACTGTGATAACTTTAATGAACTTCTAACTTTTACTTAATCCTATGATAAACAGTATACATCAACAAGCAATACATATGCATTGTAAGTTATCTTTAACTCAAGTATAGCCTCACAGAGCTTGTGGAGTTTTAGTCTTGTTTATTTTAAAGTTAAGAATTATTTTAGAGCTTTCTTTTTTTCTGCAGATATATCAGCTCTACTTTTCCTGGTTGACTCTTGCATTCGTATCACTCAAATGACAGCACATTTTTACCCCAGCAACACAGTGAATCACCGTTCACTGATAGCACCTTCCCAATGGAACATGGTCTATGCCCTCCCAAAAAAAGACATTTTATTCCAAGAACAGGAACACTAGAGGAAATTGCATTACAGAGAGGCATGGGGTTGGAAAGCATTACTGAAGATCACATTTCAAACATCTATTTGCAGGGGCTCCGCTTTTTATGGGCGGCTATTAGATAGATCCAACTCATTTTTCACAACTTATTCTGTGCTTTTTTTCCCTTTCTTTTTTGCTTAAGTCTTTTCTTGCCTAGAGCACAGTACTGCAATGGTTCCATTATTCCTATTAAGCCCTATTTGAAATGCAATACTTTCAAATACAAGATGGCAAGCATCTAGTAAAACCAGCCCCAAGGAACTCAGGGGATGCAGGAAAGCAAAGAAGAAGAAGGGTGTATGTGTGAAAAGGACAAACGGGGGATTTATATGGGCTCTGAGTCTTTACCACCAGCTGAGTGGGTCCGCAGCATCAATAGAAATGGAATTAGGCCCCGGCGAAGTGCACTCGTTTATTAGGGCAGAGAGTAGATAGCAGATATAGGCTTTTAACCTCCGGGTAAGTGCAGAGTAGGATGACTGAGGGGAAGACATGCTGCTGTACCTTTCATATAAAAGAAAAAGTAAATGCATCCTACCTGTACTTTGAGTCAGAGTGGTTTTTGGAATCGACTGGATAAGAGGTAAGCGGGGAGTGCAGCACTAAAGCCAAAATGATCAACGCTGCACTGACTACCTGACTTTGATGCCCAAGCAAGAGTAGAACAAGAAAAATACATATAAACACCCCACCCTGAACACGCAGACACACACAATCATTTGCATGCATGCATGTTTATGGCCCTATTCTGTATGTTTATGTCCCGTCTCTTCATCTCTGCTGTAGGTGACCCTGCTGAACTTCATGATAACCTCAGAGGGCATCCAGGACCAGCTTCTGGGCATTGTAGTGGCCCGGGAAAGGCCCGACCTGGAGGAAGAGAAGCAGGCTCTCATCCTGCAGGGAGCAGAGAACAAAAGGTTAAGTCATTTTTAAACTAATCAAATAAAAATATCTCATCTTTGAAAGTGGCAACTGCAGACATCTTAAATTGACTATGCATTTTTTCTGTCAGACAACTGAAGGAAATTGAGGACAAGATCTTAGAGGTGCTCTCCTCTTCTGAAGGCAACATCCTGGAGGACGAGACAGCCGTCAAGATCCTCTCCTGCTCCAAGGTGCTGGCCAATGAAATCACAGAGAAGCAGGCTGTGGCTGAGGTGACAGAGCAGAAAATTGATGAGACCCGCATGGGCTACACGCCCATCGCCATTCATTCGGCCATCTTGTTCTTCTCCATTGCTGACCTGGCTAACATCGAGCCCATGTACCAGTACTCCCTCACCTGGTATATTAACCTCTTCATCAGCTCCATCGACAACTCAGACAAGAGTGACGACTTGGAGCAGAGGTAAGTGGTATAATACTAGTTACTACAAGGTCATCAGACCATAGCTTGGAGCTTTCTTTCCACTCCACAATCATATTTGGCTTGTGCTGTATTATAAGAAATTTGTAACGTAATACAAGTTGGGTTATTATTAAAACGTTTGCATATTTATCTTCTTCAGGCTGCAGATCCTGAGGGACCACTTTACCTACACACTGTATGTCAATGTGTGTCGCTCACTGTTTGAGAAGGATAAGCTGCTCTTTTCCTTCTGCCTCAGTGTCAATCTGCTCATGCACAACAAGCTGGTAGGAATATAAACACGCTAGACACACACTCAGATGTACAACAAAACCAAACAAGTTGTTTGAGAAAATATCAAATATTGTTTTTTGTTTGGTTTGTTAGTAAGTGGCTAATAAATCAAACAAACTGGTCTGTTTCATTTTTCAGAATCAGGCCTCTCCGTGATTACTTAAGATTATCTGTATCTTGTACGTTCTAATTACACACAGTTGTTATCCAAAATTAATCCCCCAAAACGGTCAACCTTTAAATCACTTAATCCCACATTCTGGTTAATCTATCAGTAATTAATGTGTTAGGTGGATGAGGGGGAATGGCGCTTCCTACTGACGGGTGGTGTTGGCCTGGATAACGCCCACTCGAACCCCTGCACGTGGTTGCCCAAGAAGTCCTGGGATGAGATTTGCCGCTTGGATGAGATGGAGCGTTTCAAAGGTCTGCGGCACGACATGGCTCATCTCAGGAATGAGTGGAAGAAGGTCTTTGACAGCCCAGTGAGTGTCTGTGTGTGTCGCAAATGTTTCTTTGTTGGGAAAGATGAACTAGAAAAAGTGTTGTTGTTGTTTTTAAATCAGTATATACAGAAAAGCATTATTAAATCAAAAATATCCAAAAGGACTACACATAAACTGTAAATCCCCCCAAAGTTCTGATTTAGTCAATATGTACATTGATGCAAAGACTTATGTCGCAGTCTTTAAACTGGTCACTGCCTCTAAAACTACCAGAAGGTTTGGATTTTGGCCTTTCCACAGAGCAAATGATATTTAAGGTAATTTGCCAACATTCAATATATGTGGACAGCAAAGCCTTATACACACAATCCTAGGTAGAACTACTTGGTACCAGCTTGAGTAAGTGAATACAAACCATTGACACATTCACTATGATAGAGATGACTGACTGAAGGACTGCAGAGTAGCTCAGAGTCTTCAGGTGAGTCTTTAAAGTATGATAGTATTAAAGAAGCTGAAAATGGAAAGAATGACGACAGGCAGGACTGGAGTGGGCACATGAACCCACACAGCTTCACCCACCCTGCAGCTCAGCAGGGGACGTCATTTGGATGGAGTGCCTCCACTTACCACAGTATTCATACAGTCCCATCTGTACACTCAAACTGTTTTTGCTTGCTGTATTTATTCCTCTTGTTCATACTGATCATTAGGAAATTCCTTCCTAAGGTACCATGTTTATTTGAAGTTTGAATGAGGCTTCAGCAATCTGAGTTAGACTAAGTGTGTATCCTGCACAGTCTTTTTCATATGAAATTTACTTTTTCCCCCTGGGTGTTGAAGTTTTCCGCTTGTATATTTCAAACCACTGAGTTTTATTAGTGTAGATTTTGAGAGCCGAATAGAGGACAGGTGGAAAACAAAAATGTAAGAGGGAAATAGTGTGGTGTCAGGATTAATTGATGCGCACATACACACACAGACGCACTTTCCATCTTTGAATTATAAAGAACCTAAAATTGGAGTTTTATCTAATTAAATCTATTGTGTTCCTGTTGTGCTAGTCACATCTATGTGATCTAGATGCAAGAACAGCTGTTTAATCAGTGTGTGGTGCACATAAACGTGTGTGCAGCACACATGCTTGTCTCTGTCGCTGTGACACACACACCATCTTTGATTTATAATCAACAGAATCAGCCACAACACTTCTATCTAATTAAATCTAGTTTGTTCCAGTTGCAGAATTCACATTTATTCAATCTTGATGCAAGAACAGCTGTTCAATCAAGCACACGGGCGCTCACACACGCTAACACACCCCTGTACACACAAGAGAATCCCCAGGAGATCCTAAATAGGTGTATCCGTCTCAACGCACCTGCCAGAAGTCTCTTGACAAACAGCCTCGGGGAGATTATTCCAAAACTTCACACTACCATTTCTCACTTCCACTCAAACATATTGCTCTGACCCAGTACCCAGTGTTTTTTATCCACCTCTTTTTACTTCCGCTATTTCCCTTCTCATACATATTTGTCTTTCTACCCCCGATGTTCTCCTCCCCACTCACATTACAGATCACCTCTCTTTTTGCTTAATTGCTTTGCTTAATCTTGCAACAGCTCGAAAAACATACGACCCCACCCAAACCTCTCTTCGTACCCTCCCGGAAAAATTAGTTGCATGTTTTTGAAGGTAGCTTGATGAGGGGGATGCTCCTTTTTCCGATGAAAAAAAATGGCTGAATATTCTCATTATAACAACATTAAAATATGTCATTTAGTCATGTCTGTGGTTTATCTGGTTTAGAATATAGGTTTTAGAACACAGGTAGAAAAAAGGTTAAATATTTGCAGTATTTTTTCCCAACAAAGGTCACG
Source organism: Pampus argenteus (assembly GCA_036937835.1). Lineage (NCBI taxonomy): Eukaryota > Metazoa > Chordata > Actinopteri > Scombriformes > Stromateidae > Pampus > Pampus argenteus. Next base: position 4,569,577 of record CM072872.1, on the reverse strand, counting down.
TAAAAGTGAGTCATGGTAATATGTAGAAACATCGTACATGATGTACTCTCCAGTGAAATTGAAGTACAGTATCATTAGGTTGTTCTGTGCATATCTGCAGGACCCCCATCAGTCTCCTTTCCCTGAAGAGTGGCAGGAGAAGCTGACCCAGTTTCAGAAGATGCTGGTCATACGTTGTCTCAGACCAGACAAGGTCAGTTCACATGGTCGGATACTATTAAGAATACAAAATTTCTCTTTTTTTCTTGTGAAAATTTCTTCTGAATTTTCACAGCACTTAGGGAATCATTTTAGGTTATAAGGATTATTTTTTTCTACTCTGTTAATGTGCCCCACAGATGATTCCCATGGTACAGGAGTTTGTTTCCGACAGCTTGGGTCGCCCCTTCATCGAGGCGCCACCCTTCAACCTGAGTAAGGCCTTCGTTGACAGCCACTGTTGTGCCCCCCTCATCTTCATCCTTTCCCCCGGCTCAGACCCCATGGCTGCATTGCTCAAGTTTGGAGATGAAAAGGTACAGAGACATCTGCAAAAAATTCAGTCTCTACAAACTCTAAAGGAAAAACCGAATCCTTCAGATTTAGGCTTCCACACAGGTTTTAAGAGTAGTGACATTTATTTTGGCTCCTTCCTAGTTAAAAATGAAGACACATAAGTGAGTCTGAGTGTGTGCGCGTCTGTTCTTACCCCTGTCTGTTCTTAGGGCTTTACAGGTAATAAGCTGACCTCCCTCTCTCTGGGCCAAGGACAGGGTCCTATTGCGATGCGCATGATCGAGACAGCCATCAAAGAGGGCACCTGGGTGGTTCTGCAGAACTGCCACTTGGCCACTTCATGGATGTCCACACTGGAGAGAGTCTGTGAGGTAAAACACACACGCACGCACACACGCACGCACACACACACACAGTAATACTGTTCCATGCAGTAATAAACAAACTGTATTCCTGTATTCACTTTGAAGCCTTTTTGCATTTCGCTTTGATGCACACTGAGGTAAAACTGACATTAAGACTTGTTATGGCGTAAAACACACAAATACTGATGTGAAATAACTGTCATGGATGCCTCACAAACAGGTGTATAATGTCTTTGCAGTTTAAAAGAGCTCACAGGCTGCATGATACACCTGTTATTCCTTTTTTCTGTCCTCTCCAGCCTTAGAAACACCAAACACCAATACATTTCTTCTAGTATGTTTTTTTTTTTCTGCTTCTCTGTGGCTCTGAGCAGGAGCTGAATCCAGACACTACCCACCCAGATTTCAGGCTGTGGCTTACTAGCTACCCATCTCCCACCTTCCCTGTGGCTGTGCTCCAGAATGGGGTGAAGATGACCAATGAGGCTCCAAAGGGCCTCCGTGCCAACATTGCACGTTCCTTCTTAATGGACCCCATCTCTGACCCGGAGTTCTTTGGCAGCTGCAGCAAGCCGGTCAGTGTGTGTGTGTGTGTGTGTGTGTGTGTGTGTGTGTGTGTGTGTGTGTGTATCTCTAGGTAAGCTTTCTGTGAATATTTATCATTCCTTCACTAGTAGGTGTTCTGTACTCCTTTGTGTCTGTTTTCACCCCCACTGTGCATTTCAGAATGTGTCTGTTTTAACTAAACAACCGCCACTATTTATGTTAGACTGTGCTTTGATCACAAACCTGTCTGTATATTTGTCTCTGTGCATGTGTGCTTTCCCACCTGTCAGGCGGTGTTCAAGAAACTGCTGTACGGCCTGTGTTTCTTTCATGCCCTGACCCAGGAGAGAAGAAAGTTTGGGCCTTTAGGCTGGAACATCCCATATGAGTTCAACGAGACTGACCTTCGAATCTCTGTACAGCAGCTACACATGTTCCTTGAACAGTACCAGGTAGTTATCTTAATATTTTATTTCCTTTCATGGATGATTTTTATATTCCTTTATTGTTTCCCCTCGTTAGATCATGCATAAAATTTGATACACCAAATATACAATGCCAATTTTGACACATGTTGCAATGTTGTGTGTATGAGTACATCAAATCTTGTGTTAAGATATATGATTGTACAGCGCATACTAACATACAGTACAAGTCAAAGGTTTAAACACACCTTTCCATTCACTTGTGTGTCTAAACGTTTGACTGGTACTGTACATGCAGCCTTGTTCTATCAGTCTTTACATATTCTCACATGAACTGAGTATATTTTACTAACATATCATGCAGATGCACATCCACATTCACTCCTCTACATATATATTGAACATCTTTGCTTTGAATTCTTGCTTCTATAACTGGGATCCTCTTTACTAAAGTATCCGCTCTCATCAGCCGTATTCAAAAAACCCTCTTGACATTTTTTTCCCCAGTTCCTATGCTGTAGCTGAGAAAAAGGAACAGAAATAAACTACTAAGGTTTTTTTTTTAACGCAGTGACATTTTCATCATGTATCAAGTGTCACTGAATTTGTAAGTCTAATCCTCCTCTAGAAAATGCCACGATAGCCACAACATCACCCTTTTCAACCTCTATCACGTCCTAATTGAATTGCAGACAAGTTTTTCTGTTTCAGTATAACGCACTCATAACACAACTACGAATGTACACACATGCATTGAAATCCACCATTGCTCGTTACCCACCTCCTCTTGAGAGCTGTTGTGTTTTTGTTTTTGTTTCTGAAGGAAGTGCCGTTTGATGCCCTCCGTTACATGACCGGTGAGTGCAACTATGGAGGACGTGTAACAGATGACTGGGACAGACGGACTCTGCGCACAATCCTCTCTATCTTCTACACCTCAAAGGTCATCGAGGACTCGGACTATAAATTTGACCCCAGTGGGCTCTACTATGCACCAGCTGAGGGAGATGTAAGAAACACTGACAATCACACAAATTTGCTGTATATCATTACAAACACTGGTCTGGTCTTACCTTCAAGATTAATTGTCAGTCTACTTCACACAGACAGAAAGTCTTTTTAAATGCAAAGCATCTTACTGAACTGGCTTGTAACCACACTCACTCAGTTTCATTCAGTTACATTTAGCTGGTCTTTAGCAGCAGTTTTTACTTTCAGTTATTGTGTTTATAAAATGATGATCTCAAGTGTTTTGCTGCCATGGCAGAAAATAAACTTCCTTACCCAAATTGAGTATTTATTTCACTGAAATGGATGCACACTGTGTTTCATACTGTGCACGAAGAGGTCTGTAAGTGGTGATACTTATCTTTTATTTATATTTGGGCACTTGTCTCTGGGTTGGAGAAGTCACAGATATGAGACATTGAATTAAGTAGTAGGTCATTTCCTTGACCATGAACCCATCAGTTGCCCAACACTGCCTGGAGTATCATTGCCTTTAAAACTCAGAAAAAAGTTAAACTTACTTTAATGTGTTTGTTAAACGAAGCATATGACAGGAATCACAGTTGTTTAGCACTGTTTTTGAGTTCCTTTAAAAAGTCATTAGGAGATAAAATGTGTGTAACAAGGCACAGCAGGCAACCACCATCAGTGAGGGCTGATATATTTGTTAACACAATTGCAATCTATGGCACTCTCCATTTTATTTGGCATTTTGTTCTCCAGTGTTGCACCCCCCTCCAACCACATCTTTTATTCATGAAGTCACATTTACATAGTCATTATAATAAATGTCAGCAATCTAAGAAGTCGACTTGTTTTTCAATGAGTGTTATTACTCGAGATGTTTCACTGATGTTGTGTTAAAAAATTGTCCTCTTACTTCACTCCTCTGCCTCTGTTTTCTGTGTCTCGCTTGCAGTACAACAGCTACATAGAATACACCAAGTCACTGCCACTCAACCCTTCGCCAGAGATTTTTGGTATGAACGCCAATGCAGATATCACCAAGGATCAGGCTGAGACACAGCTACTGCTCGACAGCATCTTGCTCACACAGGTAAATCTAATCGTACATGTCATACACTAAATAACACATTGATTAGGTAACTAAGTAATGTCAGACAGTCAAACATAAATAATACATCAGAATTTTTAGATCCATCTCTTACAAAACAAACAAATACAGAGTAAAGTATTTCAATTCAACTACTGCAACCTCGGAATATAAAACATATTGCTAAGCTTTCTTTTTAATGTCATAATAATGAAGATAGTCAGCAAATATTTCACGTAGCAAGCGGCTACATCATTAACAGCAATGTTTAAAATGCCGCAAATGACCTGAAGGTTTATGACATAAAAGACGAATATAATAGAAGTACAGCCTGGCATTGGTACACGAGAAAGAGAAGTTATGCACTGTTTTTCAGCACAAGCCAAACCAATGTGCCTCCCTTGGTAGATTTTCAAACTGTAAAGAGCATACATCTCACCCAGCAAATGCATGACACACACATACACACACAAACACACAAAACAAGAGTGTAGTACACACATTAAAACACATTTACTCAAACCCTGAAGCAAAGACTCACATTCACTCCCATTCGGTATCAAACGTTTCCCTCCCGTCTCCATATTACACAAAGATACTTTTATAAGTGTCCTTGTCCTTAAATATTTTATCGCCCTCCATTAAAATGTGCTATGCAACATTAATTAAAGACAAAAATACAAATAATGAAGGGAAACATCTCAGAGTACAAAAAAAAAAAATTCCTTTGACGCTGCAAAGACACAGTGTGACTCGCAGTGGCTGCGGAGGAACCGTGTGATTCCACATCATTATATCTCAGCTCTATAAAGTTAGACTACTTCAGCTTGCTGAGGGTTTCTTACCACTTCCCAGCTCCAGTCAATGTTTGCTGCAAATCAAATTTAAGGGATTTCACATCGAGACCTACTTGAAGACGACAGAAGTAAAGCATCTCCTGCGAAGTGAAAGGGATGTATATTTCTGCGTATTCATGTATTTATTTTAAGATATAGAGCAGTGCGTCTCATTTTCTCTACATGCCAAAAGTTTTAATTTTTTTGAATTGTCTGTAGTGCCATTGATCTTCGTATAACACCAGACACATGTGCACACATAAGCATACTTTATATGTGTCTCTTTGAGCTTCTCACACGCAGGAAGCGAATATTAAGACAGCTACAGACCTAGGTTACCACAAACAAATGAAAAATTATTTCCAGGAGCATTTCTAGGCTTCAAGTTGAAATTAGAGCTCAATGGAGTCTGGCATTTATTCATATCAACTCCATTCAACAAGATTAATAATAGCTTCAGTCATGTGTGGACTTTATTAGCATCTAATACGATCTCATCAGTCTCAATGACCGATAAACAGGGAGACGCTTCAAATGGAATGAAACAGCTATTTGTCATTCTCCTACTGTAACCCCAATCTCATTAGCCAATGATTATCCATTACCGCCAGCTAGTGACTGAGCATCAAATAGGTAAATGGTGCAAGTTGGACCGAGGGGAAAGCAGAGGAAAAACAGATGAGAGTGAATAATTATCAGCATGAATGATTATTAAAATAGTTGATAAGATTGTGTCAAATTACTGTGTGGGAGAAATTGGGGGAAATGCTGTGAAGCCTTCACGAGGCTGTATGTGTGTGTGTGTTTTTGTTTGAAGAGGGATTCTAGTAAGTATAAGCTTGTCATCATCAGGGTGTTTAATAGTATGTAGGGTAGCTTAAGAAATGTCTACAAATTAACAAGAAAGGGAAGGTAAAATACTGAGAGGTAACTGATATGACGATGATGATTTTCTGTCGTTTCACATCCTTTCGAAAACATAAGTCTAAATCAGTGTGACACAGAGATGATGAAATATAAGACAAGTCAGAAGTCAGGACCTCTTAACATCAGGGTCTTTTTAGGATCAAAATAACACAAATGCAAAAGAGTCCTAAAAAGGGAATACGTAATGTGACAATTCAAAAAGAAAAAAGATGAACTGTCAAACAAATCTGAGTCACAAGCCCCCACCTCATCCCCCTTATGTCTTCTCATCCATCCATCCTCTGTCGCTCTGTGTTTCTGATCAGTCCCGCTCTTCAGGCGGAGATGCCAAATCCTCAGATGACATGGTCTTTGATGTGGCAGCTGACATCCTGAGCAAGCTGCCTGGAGACTTTGACTTGGAGGCAGCAATGAGACGCTTTCCCACCAGCTACAATCAGAGCATGAACACAGTGCTGGTGCAGGAGATGGGCCGCTTCAACAACCTGCTCTGCACCATCCGAGAGTCCTGTGTCAACATTCAGAAGGCCATAAAGGTACACACACACGGAGCTGGTAGATGAAAACGTTGCTGTTATATTACCACATTTCTACTGAATGACCCCCATCACATAACTATGCATCTCCATATAATATCTGCAGCACACAATGGTGAACAAAATGGTGATTACGGCAGTTGATTGTTTTTATTGTTTATTGTCTGCTATGCTGTAATATAACAGCTCCAGTACCATGATAGCTCCATATCCATTATATCAATATATATATGTGTCAATCCTATGAGCTTTTGTAACTGTATGTGGAGGTTTCCAACATAAATACAGCATCTTTTTTGGCAGCAGTGATTCCCTTTAGGAGAATATGTCTATTCAAACATATTTGTTTTAATGAGGAGGTATCATTTACGAGAAGCACAGTGGGAGAGCTACATACAGTACATCAAACAGAGTAGCACAAATCTCAACCCGAAAAAGTCTCACGTCCTTTCTGCATTTCCAATACATATGCATGTAGGAACCTGTATTTCCATCTGGGCAGATGGAGCAGTTTGTAAAAATCTAATTTTATTTATATAGCCCAAAGTCACAAAATACATTTGTCTCGGAGGGCTTTACAATCCGTACAGGGAGTGACACCCTCTGTCCTTAGACCCTCGATTAGTGAGGAAAGATTTGCCCACCAAAAAACCTTTTAACAGGGAAAAAAAAGGTGAAAGAAACCTCAGGAAGAGCCACAGAGGAGGGATCCTTCTCCCAGGATGGACAGACGTGCAATGATGTCACATGTACAGAACAATATAACTGTTCCTCGGTGTGATGTAAGTCAAATGAATAAAGCTGAAATAAATCTGGGTTTTTAGAAGCAATGACAATTGAAGACTATATCGTCTCCCAGTCGAGTGAATCCTTTCCAATGTGCTTCAGCTTCTTAGTCCATACATGTATAATGGAGAGGGCTTTATGTAATCTGAAAGAGAGAAGCCTCTTTTTCACTGGGATGGGTGATAAGTGGAGTTTTACATGGCAACTTATAGCTTTGATATACGGCCAAACACAGTGTAATTACACATAAACTTGTGTGTTTTAGATAAACAGAAAGGCCAAATGATGAATTATTATTGATTTAACATTTCTGTGCAGTAAAAGCAATATTTCAACAGAGGAGGCACACCTCTGCTGAATGATTAAAGAGGAAAGTCTGGTAATAAATCCTTAGAAACCAGATACTGTAATCATTCAGCACAGCACTCCAAATAAAGTAATGTGTTCGATAAACCAAGAGCATGCACAGTAATTGTGGAAGTTCAGGGAAATGTGTGATAATTAACCACCATAGAAAAGAAAATCTAATCTATGTATGAGACTGAAAAATAAAATGGACACTTAATAGAAATATTTTGACCCTGTGACAATGAAGCAGCCACATAAATCTTCAAATCGTTACGTAGGTCTCCTGACCTTCTCTTCAGAAAGTTTTCTTTTTATCTGCAGCATTTTGGAGAAATTACCCCACCTGCTAAATGCAGTATTTCTATTCCTGCAATGCCACTATGTATTCTAACCACTTCCTTAAAGCATAAACTGAAGAACAAACCAGTCTACAGACATGCTAGTGGCTCTGTAAAGCTGAATGCTAACATGCAGGCATAATGTTCACCATCTTAGTTCATAATATGTTAGCATGCAAACATTTCCTAATTAGCACTAAACACAAAGCATAGCTGAGGCTGGTGGAAATCGCTTTAGGTTGGCATGATATTTAGTCATAAACTTAGACGTATTAGACAAGTATGAAGGTGTTGGACTAAGTCAAAGTTTCAGTCAATGTTGTTACAGTTACTCTTGAGGAAGACACAAATGTTTTTTATTAAATATTATGAAAATACATCTAATGGTAGTCAGAACATGACACCAAAAAAATCTAAAACCTCATGGTGGCGCTAGAGGAACAGTCAGAGAATCACAAGCTGCTAGTGTGGCTCAACATTATGAACATGTCATGTCAGGTTTCTGAGGGACTAGTTTGAAACTTTCTTTAAAAACAAATCAGGCAAAGATGAGTAGTCGGCTGTAACTGCTGCTGTGTGACGGACTCACGCATATCGTTAAATATAGCTGATGTAATTTTAATCAAACAGATTTTTTTTCAAATTACCACTAAGGGACACATCTAAGTAGTGAAATTACCTACAGAGAAGTTTCAAGATACACCGTTAAAATCAATCAGGTGGAACTCCCACATATGAAATAACAGTATGTGACACACATCCCAAGAAATAGACTGTAATGATGCTGCATTAAACTAATAGGACTGGAATGATTTGGTTCATAGGATTTACTGAACTAAAGAAGATGTTCATCAAACCAAACATCATCTGAATGTGTGTATGTGATTATTTGTAGCATTGCATTTAAAAATTGAAAACACGCTCAAACACATGTACGTCTCTTTATACCATTTAATACAATCATGTAGGTGTGTAAAAGCTAGTGTATTTGTGTGTGTGTTTATGTCAGGGGCTGGTAGTGATGTCTGCAGAGCTGGAGGAAGTGGTCAGCAGCATCTTAAAGGGTCGTATCCCAGGCATGTGGATGAAGAAGTCCTACCCGAGCCTCAAACCTCTTGGAAGTTACGTCAATGACTTCCTGGAGCGACTCAAGTTCTTACAGGTACACAAACCTGCCGCAATGCTCAACATCAATAACAAGCAGCCAGTGTAACTACAGTAATGTCTGAGTCAAAGAAGGAGGGAACGAGGTTATGAATGTAAACAAAAAGGAAGAAAAGGGAGAAACAAAATCAATTAGTAGGTTGAAAAGAAAAAAACAGAATACATTTGTGCATACAAGTACATAAATGTCACCTTGGTCAAACCCACACAGCAATCAGCAGCATTCATGTGGGAGAGGAAAAAATAAAGCGTGGAAATCACTGCTTGAATGGTAAGAAACTGTTGTGTAACTGGCTGCAGACAACAGATTTAGTGTTTGTTTTGTTTTTCCATAGCACTTTTAAAACCAGACTGACCTGCTTCACAGGTGCACATAAAATACAATAAATATGGGGGAATGATAAAATAAGAGAGAGAAATCAGAATAGAAATAGAAAGCCTTTATTGTCATTGTACAAAGCTACTCCCTATTAGTGCAACAAAAGACACAAAAACATAAGAAGAACAAAACCTCAGGAAATAAACATCCAACAAACACACAAACAATAAGTCAAATAAAATAACTAATCAAATAATAATAATTAAATATACGGTAATGTACCTCTGCACCAGAATATGTTTTTACACTAGAATAAGTGTGATTATCTGGTATGAACGCAATCATTGCACCAAAATTCAATGTAAATTATTATACTTGTATGAATGTAGTTATTACACAAGATCCAATAGGTTGGCTCTGAAAAGGAAGAGTCATGGGTTGTTGATCTTTTCAAAAATAATTATATATAAAAAGAACCACATGAAACCATTGGAGCAACGAGTTATAAATGCCAGACTTTTATAATAAACATTATAATAGTTGACGCCTCCAGAACTGCTTCAGTGCTTCTTCACTACTTGCTGGTACCATAGAACAAGTTAGTGCCTCTGTCCATTTAAGCTGCGTCACATTCGGGTTTATTAAACTACTCTACTGGTATTATGCTTTTCAATTCATGGGCAGAGAAACACATGTAGACACATGACTCATCATGAGTCTGAAAAGTCAACCGGTTCATCAGTTCCCATGTTTCCACAGGAGAAATATTCTTCCGCACTCAGCAGAGAGAAAAGAATGCACTGTGTGTGTGTGTGTGTGTGTGTGTGTGTGTGTGTGTGTGTGTGTGTGTTATCCAACGGTAATGTCCACCCATGACTCCCCTCAGGGTGAACCGGAGAGTCACGGGTTTCTGATCTGAGATAAGCCCACATTCTGAGCAGGATACCTCGATATTTCTGGAAATGTGATGGTTGCTGTCAGGAAAAATACAGTCTCAGTGTTTCCAGCAGACACATTGCTCCAAGATGTTTTAAGCCTGTCTTAGCACATGGACTGGAAGCAGACGTGTGTCTGTTTAGGTTCTAGGTCCAGCTGTTATTGCTGAATATATGGTTCCAATGTGAAAGCTTATTGTGTTCATATTAATGTGATTTTGTTCTGAACGCTGATGTCTGATATGCTGATCTTTAGCTGATATTAGTCACCATCTTAGTTTAGCGTGTTAGCTTGCTTATTAGAATTCAACACAAAGTACATCTGAGGCTGATGTGAATGTGAATGTGGGTAGTTTTTCAGGTATTTGGTCATAAATATAAGTATGAATCAAAGTCATGATGTGATTTGATGATAACACTACAGGGAGAATTAAATTTAAGGTATTATAATTCATCCTGAGAGCCGGAACCAAATGTCATCCAGTTGGCCTTTTTCACAGCAGACCTTTTGACTTAGAGAATAGGTAAAGCACAGGTGTGACTAATAACTTTAAGTGTTCCAGTAAGTAATGCAGGAGACCCAGTAGACACAATGACAGAACCTTAATAAAGTTTATTAATGTCACTTGTTCTTTAAGTGCTGTGACGCCTCAGAAGGTCTGTAGTTTTAACTCAAACCTACAAATGTTAACTTCATAGTGGTGCTGCAGGAAAATCAGAACGATCCCTTCATTGATGTCTGCACACAGCTTCATGCTTTTAATAGTTGTTGAGATAGTTCAGTCTGGCAAATGCAGAACTGCATACAGCCATCAAGTCCTTCTGGTCGGAAGTGATTCATTTATTATCACGAATGATGAATATGCAAATAAATCTCTCCAGTCGTCTTTGTTTCTAGTGCTGCTCAGCTATAGTCCAAAACCAAGTTCAATTGTTTGCAGTAAAATAACTGGTAACCTGGAATTTTAAACCTTCTTGGTGTGAAGAGAATAGCAGATATATTACAGTAAGTGGTATTTATTATGACTCGAAGAGATGCCTTTGGCTGGTTTTGGTTCTAAATATTGCTTCTGTGTTTTCAGGATTGGTATGATCAGGGTACGCCTGCTGTATTCTGGATATCAGGATTCTTCTTCACCCAGGCCTTCCTCACTGGCAGTCAGCAGAACTACGCCAGGAAACACACCGTCCCTATCGACCTGCTCGGCTTCGACTTCGAGGTCCTGGATGACAAACAATACAAACGGCCTCCAGAGGACGGTGAGGGGGGTTTAAGTAGGAGGGAGGGTGGTCACTTGATAGTAAAAACAGGATGTTGTTTACAAAGATTGAACTAGTTTTATTCAGCAAACCGTCCACCAGATGATTTAAGTTACAGAAGGAGGATATTAGAAAGAGCAATGAGCCAGAAAAAGATGAAAAAAACAGACACACGGATGAAAAATGAGGGAGAGGAGAGGTTGATGTTTCATGTGTTTGTTTCAGGAAAAGCAACAAACTGATGAAAACTGACTGAATATAAGAAAGTGTAAAGTGGGAAAGTACAGTAAAGAAAAAGCCTCCCTGCATCAGCCCCTCGCTGTGCCTCCAGCTCTCTCACATAAAGCTTCACCCTCAATCAGCCCCCAGCTGGGGCCACATCACACTAACACAGCCTATATACTGCCAAGCTGCAGATTTGACAGTGTGTTTGTGCATTTGGGTGTGTGATACTGACAGAATGCCAACAGTCAGTTATCTAAATCTCTTCCTTTTTTCCACCCCATTAAAAGAGAAAAGACTTTAGCGCAGAGGTCAGCTCAGCTTGATTCCTCAACTTTTATGGTCGCTGGAACAGTAAACGTTCCTCCGAGGGACTGGATGATTTTAATAGTGACATTACACACAACTTTTGTTACCCCTGAATTATATGTGTGTTTGTGTTTTATACACTCAGGTGTGTACGTTCGAGGTATGTTCCTTGATGGCGCCCGCTGGGACAGAAAGACTAAACTTCTTGCCGAGTCTTATCCCAAAGTGTTGCATGACGCAATGCCTGCGGTGAGGAGCACACACACAGCACACACAGATACCGTACACACATTATAATAATACATGTAACAAAAGCCTTTTGTTTTGCTGCATTTATTTTATTGTACTCCATGTGCACCTGCGTCAGGCTGCTTTTCATGGATGTAGCTTCGTAGCTCACAGGCTATGCACATGATTTCACAGTTGACTTGTTATAAAGTCGGAGCAGTAACATTAATGATGGCTCCCCTTTACAGACATTGATAGGTCTAGCGTTTTACTGTTTTGGTTCACTCTCAGCTCTCAGAGAAAATTTGTTTTCAACAAATTCAGTTTTTTATATGAATAGAGATAAATATGTAGAGAAAAATGTACATTGTTAGGGTTTGATAACTCGTAGTTTACGGTGAAAAACACTGCAAGCAACCAGGAAAAAAAAATGTTGTTGTGTAGAATATTCTTACATAAAGTCTGAAAGGAGGTTTATTGATCCTGCTCCTGTAAATCTCTCTGGATGCCACAGTAGAGTAAAGATAATGTTTTTTCTTTCACATATGAAAGTATGAAAATGGGGCAGTTTCAGTTCCTTATTCAGCTTGAAAACTCCTGTGAGGCGGCTGTTGTTTAAAAAAAAACAAAATGAGAGGGAATGACAACCAGAATCCTGTAGCTGCAGCTCCACCCAGGAGGATGTTCACAGCTCCACCCAGGAGGATGTTCACAGCTCCTTAGTCTCTGGATCCAGTACACAGCAGCAGTTTCACTACTTGTTTACATTATGCCCGTAGGAGGCATAGCTCCTTTGCTCTTTTGTTCCTTCATTAATTAACAGAGCCTGATATGGTATATGAGAGTAGAGTGGAAGGAAACAGAGTGCCAGCAGCAGACAGGACTGTTCTCTCTGCTTCACAATGCATCACTGATGATGAATAATGCAGGACAGACTTTTTTTAATATTCAGACATTTCAGAGCAAGTTATTAACAGAACCGGTTTTCGACAAGAGCGGAACTTAATTAAAACTGTGTTTATTATTTGGGGGAGAAGAAAAAAACAAACAAACAGGCTGCCGTGGCTGGCTTTGAAATGCTAATCTTAGAGATGAGTACTTTTCTGGCTGTAACTCAACAAACTGTTTTTGTTTTTTGTTTTTTTGAGTGGCCCAGTTTATCCCTTTTGCATAACCACGACTTCTTAATAGCCCAAAGGGACTGCTTAATGTTAATGCTATTGTTTTATAAGTTTTATGTCCCCAAAGTTACAATTCTTAATTTCATGTTTGGATAACAAATCTAGGTTAGTTTCTTAAATCTGATCTTTTTGTTTGTTTCAAAACAAACAAACACTAAGTGATAGAGACTATTTGGTGATTTAAATAAACCTGGCAGCCACAGTTTTTTTCATTTGACTGTGTCTCTTTTCAGATGTGGTTGAAGCCGCTCAAACGACAGGACATTCCTCAGAGGATGTGTTACGTTGTGCCCGTCTACAAGACCAGCGAGCGGCGAGGCACCCTGTCCACCACCGGCCACTCCACCAACTACGTCATCGCCATGACGCTCAACTCCAACGTGCCTGCTGAGCACTGGATCAGGCGAGGGGTGGCACTGCTCTGCCAGCTCAGCTCCTAGTCTGGTTTTCCTGTTTGTTTCACACACGTGCACTGACATGTAATTAAAAAGAAAAAAGGATAAAAAGCCACAGTTTCACCCGGCTTTTTCATCACAGATCAGGAGTCAGGGATCGTTTCAGAGTTTATTTTCCTTTCATAATGGGGGGGATGCACAGACAGGCAAACAGCAAGGATGTTGCATTTTGCATTTTAGATCCAGATTAATAAACAAATACACATACAACAAAGCAAAAATGAAAACGATCATAGACCTTCATTTTACCGTCATTTTTTTTTTTTTTTGTAATACAGAGAGTGAAGGAACATGTTCTTTGGGACTATAAGTGTCACCAAGACTTAAACACTTGACAGGATACAGTTTAGATTAAGTTTAGACTTGTACACTTTATCCAAAAAAAAAGAGACAGATTAAATGTACAGATATATTTTAAAGACAGCGAATCATGACACAGAATGAAAATACATCGAAGTCCAATTTAGCAACTGTGTTGGCCTCCTAAACTAAATCCTGTAAGAGATGTGACTGATGCAGCAGATACGTTTTACTCTTGCACAACACCCGCCTCATTTGCTTTTAGCTAACAAAAAAAAGTCTTGTAACACTAGTTGAAGTAGGCCCCAAAGAACACGTCATAATCACAAAACAGTTAATTTAAAAAGTAACAAAGGTTGTTAATATTTTAACTTTGCAGTACAAAGAATGAAAATAATTTTACACTCAACACAGTGTCTGTACCATTTCACTCATGCTTCATGCATGATTCAGTCAGATCATTTACACGAGTTCAAAGTGACTGATGATGATTTACAGCCAGTTAAGACATAGACGATGGATGTCACACAGTGACAGGATAAATGATGTCGCACACGTATCTGTGTGCTCCAGCAACTGAAGCTAGGCTACCTAGCTTAGCATGTGAGCGGCGGAACAGCCAATGGAATGTCGGGGTGGGGGTGGGGGTGGGGCAGGGGGGTTCGTCAAGCACCAGCCACTGAAAACCAGCGAAGTGACTATAATGTACATTTCCCGGATAAATATGAGTTTAACCCTAGTTTCATAAGTGGAGTTAAACATCCGTTACAAGTGCAAGGAATGCTGCTGTTCTGCTGTGATACACGAGTCCTTCCTTTCGCTTTGTCTGTTTCCGATTGTCAGGATCAACAAGTTAACTGATTCTGTGACTGAAGTACTTTCAAAACTATTTAGCAGGAACAAAAATTTGTCTTTAGCTGCTCGACTACTGACACCATAAAGACTTAATGTATTTACAGTACATAAAAAAAATTGCATTAGTGTGACTCAACCTTTTATTGTCCTATAATTTGCTGCTGGGCGATCCCGTCAGACAAAAAGAAAGACACGGTAAACAAATCTAGTAAACACTTATTGATGGAGTTCAGAATAATTAGTTTTTTTTCTGAATTCACATGTCAAAGCTGCTGATTCTTATAAAGAAAGATCAAATGGAAAGACCTAACAAGGATATGTGTCATTTGGCTACAGATTGTCAAACCTTTAAAAAAAGAAAATTGGTCAAACACTTGTGGCATCTAGTTTCTGAACAAAAACAATGATTAGTCTTAAATGCTAATTTGTAAACGCTTTGGCAGCTGTGTTAGCTATCACTATGAACTACTAAGTTTTAATAATAATCCCAAAAATCAAAAACATAATAGAAAAAAAAATAAAATAAAATAACACTGAACCATTAAGACAGTCTCCTACATAACGGTCAGGGGAACACTTTTCTATTTTGACACTGTCAACA
Organism: Pampus argenteus; assembly: GCA_036937835.1. Lineage (NCBI taxonomy): Eukaryota > Metazoa > Chordata > Actinopteri > Scombriformes > Stromateidae > Pampus > Pampus argenteus. Next base: position 4,554,084 of record CM072872.1, on the reverse strand, counting down.
CATTTTGCACAAGAGCTCAAAAAAAAAAAAAAGTTTATTCCAGATGCAGTAGTTTGTTAAACTGAGCTCTCAGTTTCTGTAAGGACACTGCGATGTGTGCAGAGCGGCTGTGGTGCTGCTCCAGTGGCCAGGACTTGGCAAAGAGACACGAGATGTTTGATACACAGCATGACGACACCAAAAGTTGATGGCGGGTGGAACACACCACAGATGTACTTAGCATGGATGATGGGACACAGCACGGTGGATAAGAGGAGAGGAAGGAGGGAAGGGAGGGGAGGTTAGATGACAACACACTAACAACAGGTAATGATGGAGAAGCGAGGAGCTGCCTCTCTGCAGGAAGGCATCCTGCACCACGTTACTGTCTAGCAGCTCCTTTCAGAGCAGAGGAGGTGTTCTTCTCACTCTTCTCTCATTCAGCCTCTCTGGCTTTCACAGGGGAAGAAACATATTGGAACTGGCGGAGGGGAGGCGATGGAAGAGCAAAGTGTAAACATCACTAGCAGAGTCATGAGATATGCAGAAGCTAACGCTGCGTGTTTGGAATGTAGGTGTGGGCCATGAACGAGACATGCATGCAAGACTGGGCCGTCACATCGCGGACAAAGCATGTTAAGGCCAAGAAGAACAACACTGATACATCCTGCTCTACCCTCCCTTCACTCCGGTGCGCCCCGTCTCTGCCCTCCAACTAGAAGCCAAAATCGAAAACGATGCGGTCTTCAAATATGGCGATGAGCAGCATGAGGCCAAACCCGGTCAGCATGCCCAGGTTCTGCAGGATAAAGTGTCCCAGCTGGCACCGCTTGTGCTCCTCGCTGTCGCCGTGAAGCATCTCTGGCAGCTACGAAACAGACAAAAGTGACCAGTAGGAATCAGAAACAGACTTAAAAGAAGATTAGCGTCGTGGAGAGTTAAGCTGATGTTGCTGTGAGACAATTATCACTCCGGGGCTGTCGAGTGCAGTGCGCCAGCTTACCATATCCACCAGAGCCACGTAAAGGAACATGCCAGCTGTGATGGCGAAGATCCAGTTGGTGACATTGTGTGTGTACTGGCCCACAGCTGTGCCAATCAGCATGCCAACGTAGGCCATGAGGGCAGACAGCAGATTGTAGACAATGGCCTGCTTCACCGTCATCCCCGCTTTCAGCAGCACGGCGAAGTCACCTGTCGGTCGGAGAGAGACGCATGCACTCATTTAAACACTGAAAGCAAATCATGCACCCAAAATTCACATCGCTCCCGTCCTTCTTCAAGTAGGTAAAAAAAAAAAAAAAAAAAAGCTTCTCTCTCTTTAAGAAATATGTCTTTAACTCCCTTCTGATACTCTTATGATTACATATGCATGCCGTAGCCTCTCTACCCTCTTCAATCATTGCCGGGCCAAATGCAGGAGGAAGAGGCCCAAGTCTCAGTGGAAACGTCCTGGATTTAGAGAGAGATGAATACTGAGAAGGGGTGGCCTACATTTCCTCCACTGTGTAACCAGCGGCCTCTTTTCCTTGCTAATTACCACAATGAATATATTACCACTCTGCTCTCATCCATCAATCAAAGCCAGAAAAAAAAGGAGGAGGAGGGGGGATTATAAAGAGGAGGAAGATAGACAGTCGGCACATCAATGGCCTTTTTTTCCCCACTTCAACTTACTCCGGCGTTTCCTGCCTTCTCGGTTCCAAACCGTCAGATACTCAGACACGCCTGCCGCCACCTCATCTACTGCAATTAACACACCCCTCACTGCCAATTAGCTTCACTCTGGGTGGTTAAAGAACACTCATAATCATCATCTTTGCCATCCAGCTGCCAGCCGGGGATGGCTTTTGTGTTCAGGTGGAGCTGAGAGGTGCACTTGTCAAACTGCTGGATTTGTCTGACAAGTGGCCCCGACAAGTAGCGTGAGCACAGGGCTTCTGAAGAGCCGACGCTGAATCAACAGGAAATGTGAAATAACACGAGGAGGGAAAAAAAAAAAAAAGACAGAGCTCACAAATCTTCACACGCAAGAGTTGTGTTGCAGTTCACCATCTGGAAATATGAGTACAACTAAAATGTTCAATCAAAGCTCTTTGCTGAAAACTCACAGATGAAGGCAAAAAAAAAATTTTCTGGCACGTCCAAGCTGCTAAATGCTTAACATCACAGCTTCTTGCAGCATTAACTTAAACTACCTCCCTCCCTCATATAGATGCTTTTAACAAAAGCCCATTTCCTGCTCTAACCCTCAACAACAACAACAACAACAACAACAACAACAGTAGGATATGATGCTGCTGCTCAACACAAGGGCAGACAAATGTAGGCTATTATTCACCAGCTCACACTCTGCGGTAATTGACGCTGCTCTATTCATCAAACACACAAACGAGGCATGAAAACTGCTCCGTGATGAGACACATCATTAGTACTGATCTCGGCTCAGATTGGCCCCGTTGCTCTGCTTCATCCCGCTCTCGCCACCTTTTTTCCTCCTGCTATAAACAAACAGACAGAGGAGAGCGCTGCAGTGTAAAGAAAAACTAGCTGTATCAAAAAAAAAAAGGCTCCTCGGGGAGGACGGAGTGAATGTTAATGAACGCGCCGGCAGCTGCAGCGTCTCTGAGTCTCAGCGTTGAACAATGAGAGCCAGCCGCGGTGCATCATCTGCACTGATGGACACTTTGACAAGCCATTTTCACTGCTGTCAGACAAAAGCTATTAATCTGGAAAAAGTACTCTCTTTTTTTTTTCTGGAGTGAAGAGAAGAAGGATGATTATTGACACCTGTGGGTTTTTAACAGGTTTTAAGGTGCCGCGGGGTCACTTGGATTAAAGTTTCAGTTCAAATAAGAAACAAACTTGCTTTGTTTATGTTGTTTTTCTTACACTTACCGAGTTCATGAGGTAATTCATGGCAGAAAACAGCCACTGATGTACTGATGCCTCCTGTGAGGTTCGCACTGAATGCTGCGCCTGGAGGGACAACACAGTGTCAGTATAACATTTGCAGAGCTCGTAACCATAGTAACCATTAGCCAATCATAACCTCTGAACTGAACGTATATTCTGTTTATTCTCCTGACACCGAGGAAAATAACAAAAAGGTCAGAAATGTACGTTTTTATAAGTACTAATCCAAAACTGTTGCTAACAAATAGTATTTATGCATTAAATAATATTGATTTCCTTTCGTACCTATGGCCAGCCCGTCACTGAAGTTGTGCATGCCATCGCCCATGATGACCATCCAGGCGATGCTGGCTATTCCGGCGTCCTTCATCTCCTGGTCTGAGTGGCAGTTCCCACCGTGGGAGTGTCCGTGTCCATGACCGTGTCTGTGCTGCTTGGCCTTGCGTCCGTTCTCCTTGGTGGGCGACGGGTGTTGCTGTGGGGGGTTTGTGGGCGTCAGTGGCGTCGTGTTGGTGGGAGAGTCAGGTGTCTGGAGCTCTGTGAGCTGCGTGTCGTTGTGACCGTTGTCACAAGAGACGGCCGCGCTGTCGGGATCTGTGGGAAGCACACGGAGGTTCAATAGAGTGCTGTTAACTCGCTGTGAAGATCACATGACTGAGCTCTTCGTACCTTCATTGAGTGGCTTCAGGTGCAGCCACTCTGCATCTGAGCGGCGATTCAACTTGTGATCGGACAACTTCCTGCCGATTTTGCCCTCCTCGTTCACCTTCTTTATGCCCTGTGAGCAGAAATGCAATTTTAGTTTTATCCACACAAATTCATCACTCTTTGACAAACCATCATTTATATGTTGATCTTACCCTTTGGTCTTTGTAGTGCTTAAACATGCCGATACAGTGTTCAATGATGAACAGGAAGTAAATGCCGGCCAGCGCCGTTAGGCCCTTCCACACTCCGTCAAACTCTGTTAGCAGGTCGACGTCATGGTTCCTCCCAACCTGGGTGTGGTCGTGCTGCCCTTGAGACTGTCGACAGGAGGAGGGACAGAAGTGAAGAATTGAATCAACAACATTAAAACAAAAAAAAAATATAAACTCTCTAGCAGTTTGTGATAATGTCGGCTACTTTTTGGGTAATATGGGCTCTTTCCACTGAGGAAAAAGTTAGGCTTTAAGCTGTGTTGTACTCACATGAGGCAGCAGGTGGAGCAGGGCGTCGCCACTGAGCGTGCCCACTGCCAAGGCCACCAGAAAGGTGAGCAGGAACTTGAAGCAGGATTGCTTGAGGATGGGCACGAGAACAACACCCAGGAGAGACAGCAGGCTGATGATGGTGATGGACACAAAGCCCCAGACCCAGACCCACGCTGCAGAGACAAAAACAAGGACAGAACAGGTGAAAGACGAGTTTAATTTACTTTACAGTTTTATGTTTTGCTTCAACTTTCAGCTTCTTTGGACTAAGAGCCACAGTTTTACTGTCACTGAAGGAATTATTCACATAACGTTCGCATGTGGAGGAGACTATCCTCCAGAGGATTTTTCAATCAATGTGTCCTTGTGATGACACAATACCTGGAGCAAGAGACATTTCAGCAAAATTCTGCTCGCCTCATTTTTTTCGTTGGAGGCTGCAGACGGGAGACAGCAAGAAGCGCAGGAGAGAAAGTCAGAAAGGTACACCATCATTTAAACTGTCAGCTCACCTGTCAGCTTGCGACACCTCTCAAAACTGAGCAAGACCAAGAGAGAAAAAGTTTATGACTTTTTGGCCACAGAGGACAACATGTTTAATCTAGTGTGAAATTCAGTATCATGCCAAAGCTGGTGGTGTGTTTGCTAAACCGATGCTGCGTCCTTCACTGCTGACATTCAGCTATATGACGTCGATTGACTAAAACACAGTGTCGTGCTGCACATCTGACAGCCTGTTAACTTAAAGCAGCCAATTAAGAAGCAACATCTGAGCGTGTAACAACAAACTCAACCAATGCTGCGTAAATAAGATACTGAGAGATACAGCAAAACCTGTTCCTCACATGTTTAGATCCATAAAACCAAAGCTGACATGGAGCCAAAGGGGAAAGACGGCAACTCATAACAGTAAAATCACACTTCCTCTCCTCTCCTCATTGGCTCCAGGTGGTGAGGCTTGTGAGGAGATGATCTGAAACATGTCTTCTGCCTGACAAATTGGTCTTTAGAGAGACTGAATCAAGCTGTTATTGACCCATTACCCAGCTGCAGGATTAAGAAACATCCCTCGCCAGGTAACAGCCACTCAGGAAACAGGAGGCAGGAGCTCCTTCTGTGTGGAAAGATTTTAACAGAGGAGGCCGAACGTGATGTTTAGGTGCTCATTGTACTCATTAAAAAAATAACTCAGGCACAATATTTTCAAGTTTAACAGTGCTGTCAGCCATTATTTCCAGTGGAGAGAAAGAATCTGCTAATTTTTCCAGCAGCTTGTGCAGAAAAAGTTCAACTAAACTGACCCCAAAGACGCTGACCAGCAGGCGTCATGTGGGATTCAGGGAGGCTGAAGTTATGACGCCGTTCATTTTACTGTAAAGACAGATGGTGGAACAGTTAATTTTAGGCATCTCTGAACTCCCAGAGCTGTATAAACTCTACTCTACGATCTAGGACTTAAATAAATATCTGAAATATTAGACAAGGAGGCAAGGACGAGGCTAGGAAATTTATACTGTGACTCAACGCCGATGCATTCGGTCTGAAATCACCATTAAACTCTCCAGGACCTCTCACAGCTCGTAAATGCTCCACACAGTTGTGGATTGTGTCTCTGACCCAAAACTGTCTGGAAAAACATGTCAAGTGACGCAAAAAATGTTATTCTGAAGTCTTGTTAAAATGCACAAAGCAATTTAACACAAATAATATGAGTTAGAACTACACAGGAAATCAGTTTATCTCAAACCAAGTTGTATTTTTGAGATTATATCTGGAGAACTGTTTCCTTTTAGTCTTGTTTTGTGTATTTATTTTCAACAATAATAATTTGCGGATGTTTTATGCAGACTTTTAATACAAGCAAAGCAATACTCTCCACCTCACAGTCAGCCTCTTCTAATTGAACAGGCTGAATTCATTTTCTCATCACAGTAGAAAATATCTTTAATAACACTTATTTATTTTATATTTTTATTATTGCCACTATTTTCAATGAGCCTTACGAACGTAATGGTGCCACAGTTGACTGACTTTCTTATTTGTCGCATCAGGCCAGACAGTACATCACCACAGGTCCTTCACACTCGTGCAGTTCATCTACTTCTCTATCTCATTACCCCCATGCAGTTGTGGTTTTGTATATATGTATGTGTGCGTGTGTGTGTGTGCGTGCGTGTGTGTGCGTGTGTAGACGTGGTGGAGGTGTACACAGATTTTGCAGAGAGGCGATATAAGGCGATTGTAAGGGAACAGTAGAGAAGAAGAGACCCATTGGTCTGTGTCTTCTCTCCAATTACGCGTCTCCTGTGAGCCGTGGCTCAGGAAAAATGGCCGAGGGGCCGCTTAGGCTCCGCTAATTGGCACAGCACAAAACGAGAGGAGAGTGGGGACCAGGGAGGAACGTTTGCTGAGCTCCCTCATGGATGCCGGCGGGAGGTAAATGAGAGGTAGCTCCGCAGCGTGTGGTGATGCCTGTGGTTGTGTCTTGGTGCACCAATGCAGACAGTCCAGCGCCTCTAGTTTCCCACTAATGAGGAGCCATTGTTGCCCTTTTGACTTGTGCACGATGTCTTCCTCATCGTCATTATCATTTTCATGGCCGTTTTCAGTGGTGGCGCGATGCTGCCTGAGGTGTGTGTTACAGGTGTCTCCAGAGGGAAGTGTGAGCGTTAATAATTACATGTGTGAGTTGGGGAATTTCTCCAGTCTCATGGTTGGACTGCTGGTTTAACAGTGGTTGAGACTCTCTGTGTCCATTGTTGCCTGCTATTACACACACAGTACAGCTAAATGCTCAGAAAAGGCCCCCATAATGCAGCCTTTTCTATGTTTTGCTGTTTGCAGAAACTGTAAATACTGGTCCTGGTTTGATTTGTACCAAACTTTTATGGCTTTATGAGTTTTATGAGTTTCATTTCACGACCTGTAACTCATTAACTTTAAATGGTGTGATTTTATAATTTGCATTCTCATAAATGGAAAAACATAGTGAAGTCCCAGAGTAGAGCTTAACACTGACCTTCATTCTTTATAGCTTTATAGCCTCGGGGTTTTATGTTTTAAGTATTATGAATGTAACAAAATGAAATGGGCTCATTTTTGCAATTTCAAAGCGGTCAGCGGACGACAGGAACGCTCTCGTTTGCTGCAACGATAACTGAAACTCTTGCATAATAATAATAATAGCGGAGCACAAATCATCGGTGCGGTGTGCAGTGAATGTGCGTCTATCACATGGCGCACAGAGGAAAGCTGATGCCTTGTTCGTTCAAACATTAACTCTCTCACCTTGTATATTAACAAGTGTCTCTCTTCCTGAGTGGCGTGTGGAGCCTGTGATGCTCATCAGCGGGTCAGAGGCGGCCTGACGTTTGCACATTATATCAATTTCTCTTAATATATTCACTGTCTATCAACTCCTCCTGACGGCCATTAAGCTGTACATATGCTCACTGGGATATGTGACAGACTGAAAGAATTAATCAGTGAATGATTATGCTAAATACATGCGCTGGATCCACAAACTTGTGTGAGTTAGCTAGCACTTTCTGAAATGTTAAAGAGGTCATTTACAGTCCTAGTTTTTTTTAATCTCAGCCATGCACACCTACAGCTCATTCAACATGAATGCTCCTAACTCCATACTTGGCAAAGTCTTATCGAGATCAAAGGGCGCTGCCAACAGCACCTTTCTAATTAAGACACTACGCAATAGTTTTTGTCACTGTGAACAAATATGTGACTGTTAAAAGTCAAGAGCTTGTTCTCTGACTGCAAGCGTGCCGTCACACATTTAGAGCCATCAGACATTATGTTTTCTTCATCTGTAAATAAAAAGTTAATTAAGTGTTGGCGGTGAGGAAACACAAGAAGCAGCCACCTATTCACCGGATCATCATTTAAAGGAACTGGGATTGATTTTTAATATCCTGGGTTTTTTTTGTTTTTTTTTAACTAATGTCAGGTGTTCAAATTGTGCTCTGGGGAGTGTTTACCGTTGCTCAGGATGGCAGAAAAAGAGGAAAAAGGAAGTCATCCTCGCTCGCTGCCCTATCGATGTACTGGAAATGAGAAAACATAGAGCAAACAATAGTGGGGATACCCTGGGGACGTTTCATGGTTCACTTCAGTATTTACCAAGAGAAAATACCTCTTGATTAGTTCAAATAAACATTCTTCAGGTCTGCCGACCTCCGTCCCGAGAGAAGAGCTCCAGGTTATAACGTCCTGATGGCATCAAAGGTTTATGGAGATGTTTCTGTGGTTTCTCACTAAATACGACAGAGGTTTCATGTGGCCGAAGGCACCAGACTGAATTCTTATCACGATTATACATGTTGCTCCAACACTAGATTTACTGTTATTCATTATTTCTATGTAACATAATTCCATTCAATGTTTTTATACCATCTCAAGGGTTTTTTTTTCTGTCTTGTATCTGAGGTAAAGTCACTGTCTGAAGTATGTTTGATGCTATCAGTCGATTGTGATTCAAATGTGATTAGTGATCAAATTATCAGTGATGAGATCACATGTTTCAGCTCTTGAAAAACGGACCTACTGATGAAAAAACCTTTATTTGCCACTATATTTAAAGCTAATCTTCCACGTTTTTATGTAGAGTATGATAGTAGAGTTTCTATTTTTGGCTTGATCTGCTGCTGTTTTTCATTTAGGCATATTTAAATACTTTGTATGTATGTAGTTTTGATAATATATATTTTTTCTGTATTGCTTTTTATGCCCTTGACTATCGAACGTTGCTGCTGCTTGTAACCTGCGTGTTATTGCCTGGACCTAAATTTCCTTTGGGATATTAAGAAAATTGAAGTTGGAAATCCATGCGTGGAAACGTGTGCATCATGGATGTTCATCAGTGACAGTGTGACCTTACAAAAGCGCGGCTACGTGTTTCTTCTACTGTGAAAAAGCAGAGTGAGAAACACATCAAACCGTCTTTTGTCAGTTTTGTTCAGTACACTGGTTAGAGAAGGTTTTTTTTATCCGTCGGTTGGTCGTATCCGTGTTATAATGTTGTGTAAACCACCGTTGCGGTTCACACTTGTTGAAGCTAAAAATTATTGTCGTGTTGTTGTCGTCTCTTTTAGTCAAAATATTTTGGGTCAATAAGATACTTTGGGTCTTACCGGAACTGACGGGCCCCAAGGCTTCCTGCTCCACATCCATCTGGTGGTAATGGCGGATGCAGACACGACTATCTATCTGGTAGAGCAGGGCGGGACACAGGTAGGTGAACTGGCTGGGGGAGATGAGCGATTCAGGACTAAGGCCGTAGTAGTTGAGGAGTTGAGTCAGGTTCAAGCACTGAAAGAAAAGAGGAGATGGAACAATATGAGGGAAATAAACCACTGACTGTGTAATACATGAAGTAATAAAACTAAATTACTACTTGGCATTCAATGCAAAACAAATATTTAAAAATGGCTAAAAGCACATACTAATTTTTTTTGTAAGTAAAACCCAATTGATTGGAACAAGTTAACAAAGAAAATCAAATACTAATGTATGAAATAAGCTACAAACATGACTTCAGTGTTTGTATTATTGCTGAGGCGATAAACAAAACACCAGAAGAGATAAAAACAGTGTCGGTTCTATAAATGTGTTTATATTGAAGTCCTACCTCCTCGTGCTGATGAGACAACCCCTCCCCATGCCCGTTCACGGCGGGACCTGGAAGAGTCGGGATGGCAGCCGGCCCTGGTGCTTCTCTCTTGTCCCTATGAGAATGGCTGTGACCATGTTCATGGTGATGGTCGTGGTCATCGGACAGAGGTGTGAGGGGAGATGGGGTTTTGTTTCGCCCTCGCTGTCCTCTGTCCCTCCCTGGCTTTCTCGGCCTCTTAGGCTGGCGTCCTGTCGGGGTCACCGCAGACTGCAGCTCCTGAGGGACACTGGACGGCTCCAACTGGGCAAAGGGCGGTTGTTGCTGGTTGATGGGAGCAATGTCTGTGCTGGTCTGCGTTTGATCCACGTGATTGTGGTCATGGTCACTGTGGTCACTGTGAGGTTTAGAAGACGGGTCTTTGTGGTTCGTCTGCACCTGGACCTGCTCGTGTTTTTGCTCTTTGTCGTGTGTGTGACCGTGATCGTGTGTGTCCTGCGCGTGTCCATTCGAATGGTTATAGCCGCTGTCCTCCACCTTGACCCGATCATGGTCATGTTCTCCGTCATGCCCATGACTGTGGTTGTGGTTGTGGTTGTGATCGTGATGGTGTGTGTGGTCATGTGCACCAGCAGCCGGACTAGCAGCAGTAGTCTGGCTGCACTGTGTGGAAACTCGCTGTGTGTGTGGATGCTGGGAGCTGGGCTTGTGTGGATGCCCGTGACCGTGACCCTGGTCTTCATTGGTGGCTGAATGCGAGTGAAGCCCCTCCTGCATATCCAGAAGGTCGAGGTGGGCTACATGGTCGTGACCCAGATCTTCATGATCCGCATCCACCACTTTCACTTCACCCAGACCCAAACTAAACAGCAGACTCTGAAACCCCTGGAAATCTAGTCGGTCCTTCTGGCCGTAGCGTCTGAACAGCTGCTGGATGTAGAAGCGTTGCTCCTCCTCTAGACTGTCTCCTTTGGAAGTCTTGGACTCTGGGGAGAGAGTGGTCGCTCTCACGTACGGAGCCTCGGAAATCTGCAGGTCACTGTGGGCGTGGTTGTGGTCAACATGGTTATGTCCGTTGTGCTGATGGTGCTCTTCTCCGTGGCAGTGGTTGCACTGGTGGAAGAGGAAGGTGAGCACACACAGGAAACAGAACTTGGTGTGCACGTGGACTCGCATTGTCCTCTGACTTCTGGTCTCTGCCAAAACAGAAAAATTAATTATTAGACTTGGAATTAATAAAAAAAAGAAAAATACTGGACGTGTGTACCGTTGTCTCTTAGCGTTGTCTCTACAGAGACCCTTCCTTCCCTCTGCCTGTATTTTCTTATTTCGCTGTGTTCGGGATGTTTCTGAACCTTTGGTCAGTGGGTGTGTAGCCCCCGGCCTATAACAGCATGCAGGGTGTGAGGGCGGGACTCCATAAACACGTAGCGGCATCGTGCCATGCTGGAAGAGGAGGGGCCAACTTTTAACTACAGTCTTTAAATATGGAGACGTGTTTCATGGGTGATGAACAGGGTCAGGCAGTGTTTTTACTGCCAAAATATGTTCCTGACTCTCAGACTGCAGATGGCTTTGTTGACCTCAGTTTATGTAAGACTTATGAAATCTCAAGCGAGCATCAGCGTTTTGTGCATGGCATCAGAGAAGCATGTGAGGGGTCTGCACTATAAGACAACGTGTCAGAGTCACATTGTGAAGGGCCACATCTTGCTCCATATTGTATCATCAAGTTTTGAGACCACACAGGCAAAAATAGTGCCAAAGAAGCAATACAATACCATCAGAAGGCTTTTTCATTTAATATTGATATATCATGTCTGCTGCAATGAGCTGTGTGCCCCTGTTCATGCCTTACATCAGAAAAAAAATAATCTAAATGATCCTGTGGTAAAGTTGTAGTTGTTACTCTTATGTGGGAGGATTATCTTATTAATCAACCCTGATTTCATTAAATCTGTGATTATTTATAGCTCTAAACAGCCTGATCTTAAGCTCATCAATGATACACTGTCTATATAGTAACAGGGTCAGCAGTAGTTCATCCGAAATTACAAAGAAACACAACATTCAAACTACCTAAACTGTTATCTTAAGCTTAGAATAACAGATCTAATAACTGAAACAGGGAGCCTTACTGGAGCACAATAAACTCTCTTCTGTGAATTGTATAACACATTGCTTGTTCACACACACACAGACACACACTCACTAAAAAAAAAAAAAAGCCTGAAGCAGCAATGTCATTCCAGTCAAATGATCCTCATAAGATCTCTTGTGAAGCCTGTGGCTGGTTGATGTGTAAGGGGTTGGGGTGGAGAGGAGAAAAGATGGTCAGATGAGGAACACTGCAGGATAATGGTAACACACACACACACACACACATATACATGGGCCTTTGGCAGTCAGCTTGTTAGCAAAGTTTATTCTAGATTTACAGCATGTACGTCACAAGGGATATGTTGTGTGGACCACAGATACTGGGCTAAATGTTCAAAATAAAGGAGGGCGATTAATCCTCCAAACAACAGACTGCACATACTGTAGGTCTGTGGAAACTAGCGCATTTGTATAAAGTACATTCATTTCTTTCTGGGGACCTAAAAGAAGCAGGAAACTCAAGAGGATTTCAGAGATAGTTGAATGAGATTACTTTACTGATATCACACGAGAGCCTCGTTTTAAAACAGACCACACACTGGTGATGAACCTACAAATCGGCTGTTCTTACTCTGTTTGCAGTTCAGCCAGAAAGTGCAACACTACCATCGAATATCTAGCAAATAAAAACATTTTAATCCCTGACGTTTGTAATCGATCCCGCTAAAATCCAGCCGGAAAATGTCTGCGATTAAAAAAAAGCCTTTGATCATTGAAGACAACATCAACTTATCAGCTAATTACTATTAGCTCGTTATGGATTCCTCCTCTTGTACTTGTGTTGAAAATAGTGTTCATTATATTATCAATATTTTAAAGTACAAGAAGTGAAAAAAAAGTGAATCAACTTTCACATTAATAATGAGTCATCCAGGTTGTAAACCATGCAGCGTAATCCAACAACCTCACAAAGCCTTAAAACAGTAGCCGACCTTTTAAAAAACACAAGAGAAATTACACAAAAGGAGCTCAAAGCGAGGCTACTTACCACAGAAGTGTGTGTGTGTGTGTCCTTCAGTGAATGGTGTGTGAAATTAAGTTTGGTTGAGGAGCAGTGTGTGATGGCGTTCTGACTCAAGACTGCAGACATTAAGTAACAAACCGACTTCACGGCTGTTGACAAGATAGTGTTTATAAACATGAGCCAGCAGTGACCTATGAACCCCACAGCCGATAGGATGGGGCAAAAAGCAGGGCCCATTTTTAAGAGCACACCCTCTATCCAACAGAGCCTACTGTGTTTGACTGATTAGAGTCTTTGTTGTGCTTCGAGGTAAACAAGAGAATCTCTTTATTTCCTACTACAGTTTCATTGTGAGTCACACAAACCTAAAAATCTAAAAAGTAAATAAATTTAAGTGTATGTATTAAAAAAAATAAATAAAAAAAAAACCTCTCAACTTTGTTTGTGTACGTATGTATTTACAGTAAAATAATACATGAAAAAACAGAATAATAATAAATAATAATGTTTATTTCCTGAGTCGTCATGATGTAAAACCATAAAACATGTTATAATTACACTATAAAACACATGAAGCTAAGAACTCACCGTAGTACTTTTCTTCCTGCTTGGCCCCCAGTCCTGCTGCTCGCTGTATGAGGGGCTTTTCCAACTCGTCTGAAACACGCACTCTGGAAAAAATATTAAAGCGGACAAAACAAGTCAAATTCACACTTTTATTTATTTAAGTTAAATGAAGTGCTCGTGTTCTCACGGTATAAAGAACTTCAATGCTACATCAATTACGTAAAAACACGTCGCAGCAATGATTCATTGTGAAAAGTGTAAAAAAGTTTGAATTATTAATAATTATCTATTTCCTCATCTGGATCTTAGAGAGATGGACAGTAATCACAATAACAGCAACGCCGACATTAATCTCTCTCGTCTTCCTGGGTAATGCTGCCATCTTGTGGGAATTTAGTGCAGCAAGCTAACAGAGTCAATGGAGGAGTACGGGGTCGCTAACCCGAGGCCGCATGATGCACACTTTACAACCGAGTGGATTTCAGACAAACAGGGAATGAAAACAAACATGCTTGTTTGGCTAGCAGTTGAATTCGAACAGCTGACACGATCCTGCTCAGTTGAAAAACATCAACCGGAGGCACTAAGCACATTAACACAGAGCCCCTGTATTGTTTGGTAACTATTCTTGACCTGAGATACAAAGACCGCTTTAACCCAGAAATGTGGAAAAGACGGCTGATGACGGCAGAGCGTCCGGTGGGAAAAAGCAGCCCAGAGCTAGCTAGCTAGCTAGCTAGCTTCCTTTCTGCACGTGTACGAGAACTCGGAGAGAACGAACTCACGGTGGGAGCAGCAGAACCGGTTCAGGTAGTTAGTTGGACTTCTTTAGTTTTATTTTTGTTTACTTCACCACAATTTAAAAGCTATTTTAAAACGCTTCTTGTAGATTCGCCTCGACTTTTCAAACAATAGACTTTTTTCTTATGCTGTGAAGGACACCTCGCGGCCTCGAGGCCCCGCTAGGTGCTGTATGCACTTTGCCATTAGAGTTTAATAGTAGACATAACTCCTTTAATTTATGTTCAGTTTAGTATTTAGTCATGTCTATCCGCATTTTTAGCCATTCAAGGTTTTCTTTTGATTTTCTTCTTGATTGTATTGATTGTATAGATAGATTTTAATGTACTGTTTGTTTAGACTGGCTGCCATTTAAAAAGCTCTGCTCATATTTAGCCTTGTATGATGCATTGTGGTAAATCTTCGGGCTCTCCAGCTTCACAAGGTTTCCTTTGAATTTATTGCACGTCTGTCTGTTTGCACTTTAAAAACGAGATCAGATTGCAGCCTTTAAATTTGTTTCTGATCCGGACATCGTATCAGCTGTCTTTTATTAACGCTAAAAGCTGCATTTTTGGGTAACGCAGGTTTATGAATTTATGTTTTTTTCTGTTTGATGTAATGGTGCATAACTTGGCAAGCGTGACATAGGCTAACTTTAATGACGTGTGTATGTGATACTGTCACCTAGTATGAAAACAGATAACGACTTGACTTGAAACACACACTTGAGTCATATAGTACATAGATAAGTGTATGTCTAAGAAACTCTTTGAGGATACTGTTAGCTCCAAGCTACAACTACCACATAAACAAAGTTGAACAGCTGCTGTAAAACTTGTGATATAAAACTTTCCCTATGGATTGCTATGGGCTCATAAATATGTTCCCCATGTTTTCTCCATTGTTGATGACAACAGGAACTCTGTTTCTTTCAAAGTAAAAAAAAAAAAAAAGACTCGGCCCTTAAGCTGCTTCATATGATTCTCACACGACCATCCTTGTCATCTCAGTCTCAAACCAGTGTCTGCAGGGAAATGGAAAAAAGGGAATAAAGCCTTAGATCTATTCTGGTACTCAAAAATGGCACTTTTATTGTTACAAAACAAGTAAAAGGTAAGTAGATGAATCTGACTCTGCATTATCGTACCTTACTAAAACACAAAACACAATCTGCATTTAAAATGCAATAAATGTACATACGTTTTCCATCCAAAATGTGATAAATCCTCACAAAACGTGAGACAGTTTCCCATCAGGAACGACAAAGCCTCCATTTCTTAATCCATACTGCTAAACCAGCGAAGCTTTATGATTAAAACACTTCACTAGTGGGGAGTGAAATCACAATTTGTTCTCGAGTCTGAAAAAAAACACAGACGTGTCAGACTGGAGGTTTCCTTAACAAGGCCTGAGGCACTCAAGATGGGGCAGATGTCAGCTACCACATGGATCCGACTTACAGCAGATGGTCTGTGGAAGTCCCAGAGGACGGCGATCTGCTGTTGAATCACGAGACGCATGAAAGACTCAAATCATCTACAAGAAGCAAAGGTAAGTAAACCGCAGTGATCAGCGGTGTCGTTTTGACACGTCAAACCAGCAAATCCTCTGATCAGGAGTAACTGGAATTTGTCATAAGCTGTGCGGTAGGTTTTCCTGACTCGAGTACATGACACGTTTACAGAAATATGTTAATGTCAATGTTTTGACAGCACAGCTGGTGGGTGAGTGGATCACAAACACCGAATGAGAAGACAAATGAAGTCAAACCTCTCCCAGCTTCTCCAAGCAGCCTTATGCGTCTGTGTGAAGGCGGTATATGTGGTGTTAATTAGGCTGCGGGTTCGAATAAAACCACGTGTGAACGGGCCACAACTTCTCTGAACTTCTTACCAGGTCAAACGGCACTTTTACACGACAGAGAACACGGCGTCAAGCTCAAAAGATTTGCAGGTCGAAGCCGCTGATGGAAGATGCTGTATATAGTCCTGAATTCCTCAGGATTGTGTAACCGCCCGGGAGATGACTGTGGTCGAGACGCAGGTGCACGAGCTGATGCTCCGTGGCCTGGAAGCATGTTTGTCACGCCGCAAAAAAAGGGTTTAAGACCGCGAGGCCAGACGAGGTCCAAATGTAAACAGAACAATCAGCATGAAGAGATGTCAGAGAAATAATAGTGACGCTTCCCTCCAGCCACAAATAAGCCAAAAAAGACAGAAGTATTTTAAATCCAGTGACTAAGTGATTTGTGCAGTGAGGAGTGAGCAACAGGGAGGGAGTGTGTGTGTGTGTCTAGGATCAACCACCTGACCAGATACTCACGGTGTTATGTGTGTGTGTGTGTGTGTGTCTCGTATCTTGCCGCCCCACCGCTGTGTTATCCTTGACCTCCCTGTTCATTTGACTGAACTGACTTTGACTGATTCATATTACAGCTGAAACTGTCAACAAAAGTACATAATTCATCCAAACAGGTTCATTCAGGAAAAAGGTGGCAGGAACACGTTAAAGCCCTGAACGTTTCCGATACGTGCTCCTGTCTACTTACATTAAACCACACGTGTAAACATTTGATGGACAATATAATGTTACTGGAGACATAGGAAGGCAGCCTCATGGTGCTGCTCAAAACGCCCTGTTTGAATTGAAGGCGGTATTTTAAACAGGGGCGGTGTGGGAACGCTGCTACATGGAGCAGTAAAAACAAACAGACACAGTCTGACTTTAAACCTGCAGCTGGCAGCGATGGAGTCTTTCACTGAATGTTTGCACTGTAGCTTTATCATGTTATGCTAATAAATGTTTGGTTTTGCACGGTTTTTCCACCTGGCTGAGGTGTTTCTGACCGCAGCGCAGACCCCTGGTTTGTCATTCAGGTTAAAGTGGGAGGAAACGGCGGGTCTGCTGGGCAGCGGAGTAAAGTGGAGCCTGCGGAGGAAGCAGCAGAAATGTTCATTTCAAAGCCTTTATGAGCCGAAATTATCGTTTGTCCCCTGGTTTTTAAAAAAGGGGAAAGATGAAGCGGATCTCCAGCCGTCAGCTCTGGTTCACTTTTAACTAGAACGCACATAGGACCCTGGCACACAACCAGGAGACTAATGAATGCAAAAAGGCAATTTAGCTCAACAAAAGATGCAGTTAATTAAAATGTTGAATGAAAGTCTGGCACTCGTTTCACTCACACGTTTCCCAACAACCTCCTCCTCATTTCTCCTTGTGTCATTTTTTTAGACAAAGTTTAGGCAAGATTCAATTTAATAAAAGTTTAATGCCAAAAGTCATTTTTTAGATAATTATAGAATAAAACAGCAGCGTATAATAACAGGAAATTAAGATTGCTTTCAGTATCTGTACAGCTCTGTATGTTGTTATCTGTACACCTAACAGAAAACTCAAATCTTCTGACCTTTGGCAGCTTTTTACTACATTACAACAGCAACATGTTTCTACATACTTTCATGAAGTTATACTGTGAAGTTGTGTGAGGACTGATACGCAGCTCACATCAAACGGGTCACTTTACTCGCCGTGCTGAGTAAGACTGAGCCGTGTGAAAACAGTTACGCAACATCCTCAGTGTTTGACACCAAGATAATTTATACAGGAAAACATTTATTACAAACGGGGGAACGTGGAGTTTAAAGTTTAGAAGGTGCCATTTGCCAAACAGGAAGTTTTATTATTTAAAATGTAAGATTGAATATAATTAATTTCTTACTCTGAAACTTCAATTTTGACCAATCTGTATTTAATCTTCGACATATTATGACCCACCTTTGTAAGTTATTGATAAAGTGCATTTAAAGTTCTTTTTCATTAAATGTTCACAGCTTTAATCACTGAAAAAAAACACACAAATTATTATTATTATTCTGGGTCAGGTGTTGTGTAGCTACATTACATGCCAACAAAATATGACCTCGAAAATTTCTAAAGCTGTGGACGAGCATCGCACGCTCACATGTTGTGGTTGTTGATGGATAAAGCTTTCAGCTACCTTATTAACCTCCACTGGATCAGACCAGGATACGGCTACATAAATTATTTCATGTATAGTTTCAATCAGCAGTATTGATTACTTGCAAAACTCAAACAATGTGACTCAAAAAATAACAAACATATAAAATGTGGTTCATTACTAGAGTCCCATATAAAGGCGACATTTATGACTGATGTGTGATTTAATGGATCAAACTGTAAACCATGATCAATAGGGATATTGATTAATTTCATCCTCTTATGTTTCCGTCAGAAGGAATATGGTGACTGGAAGCAACAAAACATAAAAATGTGTCCATTGTTTATTTTTAACAATGAGACAAACATGACATGTTGTGCAACAAACAACTTGTTTCACATTTCGCATATGTGACAAAACCCGTGTAAGGCCTCCAGAGAGACGTGAGCAACGTAATAAAAGGCAGCATAAACATATCTGCCTCCTGGGAACCACCATCATCATCATCATCGTATGTACTTTACTTCCTGCAGCAGCTGGAAGAAGTTCAACCTGCCAAAGTCAATGACAGTGCACCACCATCCATCAATATCTGATACACTACTGCAACGCATCATTCGCTCTGCTGATCGGCTGCAACCCTCCGTCACTGAGACACTGAAGTGAGCAGGTGAGATCACGGCCGACTCCAAACCCAGACGTCAACTTTAATATTAAAAAAAACAAACAACAACAACACTCCCCTCTAGAAAAAGGCCGCAAGCAGACTTTGTTACCATCTGCAGCCTCAACAAGGCCCCTGTCAACATCTCCATCCCTCCCCTGGACATTATTTACACATCACTGGTCATTCTCTTCAATTTAAAACCTAAACCTGCTTTATATTTTTATCATTTCGGATTACTTAGTTTTGTGTACTTTTATGTACTACAACACCAGGGCAAATTCCTTGTATATTCTAGGCAGTAACCAAGGATTTAAATGCCAGATTAGCACACAGGAGAGGGTCCCATACATTCCTCTGTCTGCTCCATGTGATGGCTGTAAAATACGGTTTAATCCTCTGGGATCTGAGCCATTTTTCCTCCTTCTACTGGTGCCTCGACTCTCTTAATAAACATTTATAAATTAAATAAATTTTAGTGGTATTATACAAGTTACAAGCAAGTCATTTATATCATTTTTGACAGCACAACATGGCCTATTTGAATATGTATACTGCAGTGACAAAGAAGAAAAACAACATTTTCCCTCAAAAACCAGCCATGTGACCATGAGTATCTTCATATTCGTAGCATAAGGCGTTAAGTAAATAATAATAATAATAATAATAATGTCTCCTGTACACAGAAAAACAACTATTTATATTTCAGACACAGCCCAGCAGCTTCAACAGGAGTCGTGTCCTACAGAGACACGCTGCCTCCTGCCTCAGTCTAATCAATGGGCAGCGCTCGCGACAGCGCACGTGGTGGGGAAGCTTTTCCTCGTCATTGTAACGTGCCTTCAGAAAACAGCAGCGTCCAAACTAATGAACCGTTAAAAATAACCGGTACACAACAGTCACAATTATCCAATAACCGATCCAACCCGGAGAGTTAGCTGATGAAAAAACACCACACATACATACACCTACACGACAGGTTGAAAGCAAACCAGCCCGTTTGTTTCTGTTCAGAGTCACCTACGCTCCAACGGCTCAGCCAGCTAACGTTAGCTAGCTGACGACACACAGGAAATTAGCTTAGAGCCGAGAAAGAGCAACGTTAACAACGCTGTCACGGATTTAGTAGTTAACGTCCCCAACAGTGGTTTAAAATAATCTACACGTTGTGTCAAAACGCTGCCCGGTTCCATGTTGTGGGAGTGAATGATAACAAATGGGTTTTTTTTTTATATAGTTACCTCACTCGAGTGCCGTGTGCATCCTCTCCGCTCGGTACCAAAAAAAGACGTCTGCTTTACGTCAACGTACGAAGGGCTCGTCATTCACCAACGTCTCTTACGTACTATCTGTAGAATCCCAGCAGGGGCGGAACAACAGTCTGCGCCATCTGCGCAGCGCATTGAGTTAACTGACGTTTCTTTCCGCCAGACTGTCTGTTGACTGTCATATGACTAGCTGATGTTTAAACCGCAGGGACGAAACGAAGCCGTAAACACCAGGATACACTTAGTATAGTTAATCAATACAGCTCGTTTAGGTTTAATGAGTGATAGTTTACTTACAGGTTGTCTTCACAAAATAATAAGTGTATTTTAAAAAAAATATTCAGACCATTTACTTAAACAGTAGGCAGCCTATAAAGCAATGTGGAAATACTCCATTAATTAAAAGTACATATGTATTATGAGTGTGATGTAGTTAAAGTACATTAAAAGTACTTGTTTGGTCCCTCTGACTGATATATTATTATATATGACATAATTATATTATTAATACTGAAGCATCAGTGTTAGAGCAGCATGTTACTGTTGGAGCTGCTGGAGGTGGAGCTAGTTTCAACTACTTTATATACAGTTAGTTTAGTCCAGTGGTTCCCAACCTAGGGGTCGGGGCCCTCCAAAGGGTCACCAGATAAATCTGAGGGGTCGTGAGATGATTAATGGGAAAGAAGAAAAAAACAAAGTTATGATACACAAATCTGTTTTCAGTTTTTGGACTTTTTCTCTAATCTTTTGATTTTTGCTCAAATATTGGATAATTTGAACATTAATTGAAATGAAACCATGTGAGAAGTTTAGAGGTAAAAATCACTATTTGGTGGAGCCTGTTTTTTATTATCCATTGTGCATTATAATAAAAATGAAATGTAGTGGAGTAGAAGCATGAAGTAGTATAAAAGTACCTTAAAAGCTGAGTAAATGAAAGCTACCAGTATTTACTTTCCTCCACTGGCACCAGACAGAGTGAAAAGACAAAAGGAGCCCTGCAGTCCATCAGAGACGAGCTCAATGTGAAAAACCAGCTGAGTCTGGCTTTTCTTGCTGCGCAGGTTCCAACAAACACTTAAACGAGTAGCTGCACGACATTTACGGGAAGGAAATGTATTCAGGAACGGCAAAAAGGTTAGACTTATTTATTTATTTATTTATTTATTGTGGTTTATGTTTGTCACAGTAAACAGCTTGAGAAAGGATGAATTTATCCAGTCATGTACAGTAGCTACCATATCCATTACTTTGTATAGATATTTATCTAATGGTCTCATGTTAAGAGATGTACAATGAACAACAACATATTTAATGAATGAATAGATGTGAAAAAATAAAATCATTTGTTTTGGTTACTAGTCAAAGCTTTTTATTTGGGTGCATATAAATAAATAGATGACTGGAAACATGCAAAAATGTAAAATAATTGATTAATTTGCTAAATTTTATAAGAGAGAGATTATACCCCCAAACTTTGTATACATATTTTGCGTTATTGACTATTTTCAAGCTGAAACACACATGTGTAACGAAACTTAAAATAGAGTCCAATCACACAGTAGTTTCTATAATAGAAACATTCTTGTTACATATTATTTCAACGTAAAGCAGCAAATTTCATTTACGCGGTTATCAGGTGTGAATATTGAGAAAATTAATGATTTTACAATTGTTGGTTTGACAGAACAGCGGCCACTGTGGCCGCAAGTGGTAATTACAACATAATGACTCATTACATTTCACTTCATTTCCCAAGATTCTCTGGGGTCAGTTGCTTTAATGACTACATACCTGAGGGTAAAGCTGTCAGTACACTTTTTCATCGCTCCGGAAAGAGATGATGTTGCAGCATCAGCACCTGGATTCGAAAGAGTTTTGGTCCTTTTTGTTGAAGACAGAGACAAAAAATGAAACCAGTGATGTCAGACAACGACAGGCTACATCTGAAATGACTCCATTGTTCAATCATTTCCTATTCCATATATGATAGGATATGATATATGCTCCATCTCCATCACTACATATGCATATTGAGTTTTACCAGGTGATTAAATGGCAGTCGGTTGTGCAGGGTTTGGATGCGTGGGCTATATTAACTGCTACTGAATGAATTATTTTCACTACAGGATTATTAAAACACAATGATTTGATTGATATATTTTTGCAATGTAAAAAAAAACAATAAATAATAAATTAACTTTTAATCACTTTTAAACACATTGTACTTGTTTTTTTGTTTTTTTTGTAGTATGTAGTTTTTACACGTTGGAGGGCTGCGTATCCTCAGGTAGAGAAAAAAAAAAAAATGGACAAAGCGTGCAAAAATAGAGATGAGCCGTGTGACACCTGTGTGGGTGTGCACGGCCTCAGTGGTCAAGGTAGCAGCTTCAGTTGATTATAATGGACACGCTCGGCTGAAGCCATACTGTGACAAGCATGTCACGCCACGTCAATGCCTGGTGGGGTGTTTTTTTTTTACCATTAGTAAGAAGTGAGGTTACCAGACCTCTGTAGCCCACTTAGCTTTACAAGCATAACACACCCAGATCTGTGAATCGAGTCGAGTTGCATAGTGCGAAATATGTGGCAGGTTTAGACAAAGAATAAATAAAAGACAAAGATCTCTGCTGCAACAAAGTTAGAGGAGTGCAATGCTAAATCAGTGCACTACTCTTTTAATTATATTTATATATATATATCATATTGTACCAGTAAAGGAATGGAAAGTATATTCATGTAATGGACATAAAGTGCCTGAGGGATAAACAAGGGTCAAGCAATCAATAATCTATCAGTTAATATGCTGTTTTGCCATATTATATGGTACAGAAAAGACTAGCTGATGTTTAATGTCTGTATGTAGGTGACTTTATGTGTGTGTGTTTTAGTGTGCAGGTGAGTGTGAAGCACTTGGACGCCGTGAACAGACACACGGCTAATTTCTGTCGGCCTTGTACCAGCTGGGTCCGCATCCAAGTTTTCCTTCCAGGTACCCCCCCCACCCCCACCCCACCCCCACCTTCACGTCTGCTGTTTCTCTTGATCACAGGGAGATTAATACAGAGTGATTGGCAGCCGTGTTCTCACTAAGCACTGCAGTCATAGTGCCCCAGGGTCTCTGCCAGCCATAAAGCAACGGTGGAAGCGCCATTGTAGCTTTCATTGTCATTTAGCCAGTACCCAGCCCCAGCAGACAGAGGATGAAAAGTGCCAATGAGCGCCTTGATGTATGAGCTCGACTCAACCCCAGCCATATATACAACCTAGCACGGGGAGCCATTTCCTGCTGAAATGCCTCTTGCTGCAGATTACTGAGGTAATATTTCCTGCACTGCAACTAGAGTGGTTATGAGGCAATCTACCTGACGCAGCTTTCGCCCCACAGAGCTACGACTGGCATGAAAGACGAGCCATTGACTCGTGGTGGAATTGCCCTTTTTTTTATCACACAGTGGTTAAAAAGGGTAAGGTGATTTTTAATGAGGACAAGTATAACTTTTTACACCGGCGCTATAAGGGCTTGAACAGCTATCATGTGCATACAGACACAAGTGAAATAGTTCATACGTTGTATTATAAACCTGTATTATTAGAGTCAAATAAAGGTTGTCCATCGTGCTTTCACTTGATGGAAATAGGTACTGGGAATATACGGTCTGGATCCCGCGTGTGTGTGTGTGTGTGTGTGTGTTAGTATGGATTCTTGGCTGGCATTTTGCTGATACAGAGCAATATTGGCACCCCGGCAGACCCGGTGGCTCTCTGTCCTGGAGGACAGCCAAAGACAGGAAGAAAAAGAGCAAAAGAGGGAGAGAGATTCGTAGAGAAAGAGGACAAAAAAAACAGAGCGATACAGCAAGTGACACGTTTTAAATATCAGCTCATTAGCCACCTGTAAACCCATCTAATGAGGTCTCATGGATTTTTCATTCCCTTTAATCTGGTACAGGCTGGAGAAAGGCGAGTGCACTTGCTTGTTTCCCCCCGCAAGGTTTGTTGTACTTGCCAAAGCTATAACGCACACACACACACACACATACTATCCCAATAGCCAATCAACACCCACAAGCTGCAATTCACACAATCCTCAATCGATCGTAAGCAGAGGGAGAGCGTCCAGCAAGCTCCATTAGGCTCGCATTTGGTTCATATGATGAGGTAGACTGACTACTAGACTTATTTTACACACGCTCATAAACGTGAGTCCAAATTCGTTTTATGTCTAATTAATGTGGAACAATTAATGATCAGTTTGTCAGCAAAAAAAACGCCTTTTTTTACACATCCAGCAAGTAGGAATTCATGTTAAAAAATCTTCTTGATTGTTAAAACAAGTCAAAGCGCCTGCAGCTACGCTAGTGGCTCTATGATCACCAAACTCATTATAGGTTTCATCCTCTGGGGACCATGAATATCTGCACAAACTTTCATCTTGTAACTTGTAATCTACAGGTTGATCTAAACCCTTTACTGTATTTCATAACCAGATCATCTTTTATTAATGAATTAATATAATAGACCACATTAGATGAAGCATTCGATCTATTATATCCGCTGAGTGCTGACCTTATAGTATATAAAGTATTCCCCTTCACTGATTTCTGAACAAGATTAAGTTCTTTCTCGCGACTCTTTCAAGCCAAATCCTGCTTTTTTTTTTTTTTTTTCTAAGGCACAAAGGAGCATGTTTGATTCCTGACAACTATGACATTTTCTTAAATCCAGCCGCGGCTCCTCCTGTCAATAGCAGCTGTGTTGCCATTTCTCTCTGAGATCTTACAGGTGAAGGAATCAAGCGTGTTCAAAGGCTCGCTGCAGAGAAACGTCATTTCAAAGGTCCTCCAAAAACGCATGTCTACAATCAAATCAACATAGGTTTCATTTGCTTTAATGAAGTGGCAAAGATGAAGGGATGCATTTGACGACATTGTGCTTTCTGTTATGTCCTGTAAGAAGAAAAAGAAAAAGTTTTCACAATTGTTTTACTGTTAATATTATTAGTAAATTAGAAGATTTTTAAAGGCCTTCTGCGCTGCAATCATTAAATAGCAGCTCTAATACTGATGAGATAAAAGGGCTTTAAATGATCACTTTATGACTAAATACTGCATTAATTAATGAATTAATGAATTTGAAAGCATCTTACGGTAGTAATCAAGCTTTACTTCCACGTTATAGCAAGTAAAGTACTGAAATTGCCCCATGGTGCTGACGGGTTTATGTTTGGCTGCAATAATAATAGGATTATTAGAACAAAACACATTCCTATAGAAACCCTGCAGGGAGAGCTTCTACCCGCCCAACTCGTGCACTCTTTCCATCGCTGGCTTATTTTTTATTTTATTTTTTTCACCTGCTGAGACCTTGTTTCTCTGGAGATCACATAGAAATATTTATGAGACCTGTCACTCAGATGAAGCATTTGTTCTGGATGTAATTCTTTATCCCCAGTTCATTTCTTTCTTCTTCTTTTCTCTTAATCTGCAGCATGCCACACACACACACACACACACACACACACACACACCCAATATATTCACACAAATATTTCTCGTATCCTCGCATGTGATGAAATGCATACTTTTGTATAAGTCAGGGAAAAAGAAATATTTCTGAAAGTTTCTGCGTCTTTCATGTGTTCCCGGTTCGGCGTTCTTTAAAAGGAGGACAGAGAACATCTTAAAAATAATAGCTGACATCTTTATTTCACTTGCTTTTCTTTTCTTTTCTTTTCTTTTCTTTTCTTTTCTCTGCTCTAATGCAGAATCATTTTCTATAGATACCGATAGCCCGCAGCGGAACAAAGCAATACAAAAGGCGATTTGATATATACAGATTTTATTACACTACCCAATCATTATCATAATTTTACGAGTTTTCCGTCACATTTGTTATGGGAACTGCTCGTTTGATGGCTGCGCCGTGCTTCTGCCCTGACACACGAAATCCGTTTTGCCACGTACTGTCACGATCCATCAGTTTAATTTGAAAGATCACAAGCGTACTTAGCCACAAGCATCGATGCTGTTATTCAATAAGAAGGCCACGTTTCATTCTTCATCTGTCATGGAACCGGCGAGAAAAGTGCACATCCTCGACACAGACGGCTAACTCATGAGACCTGCCTGTTTTTAAGTCTGTGGGTGCGAGCGTGGACGGGGTCACGGGGTTGACAGTGGTTTTTTCGAAAGGTCAGAGGTCAACTTTATGAACTTCGTGCTTATTTTAACACATAAAAGAATAGGTTGAAGAATAGCATGTGAGATAAGATATATCATTTCCCAAACTGTCAAACTGTTCTGTGACTTGAATGCCAATACTAATACTATATACTATACTACTATAATATTAACTAGGCTTAAACCTTCTGTTTGCAGCAGGGACATGATGTCCACTGCATTTTCTTTGTACATGTTGCAGTTTGATTGAATTGAAACTTTTCGCTCCTTTCAGTAAACTTTAAATCTGGACGGGATACTCACTTGTCTTCATTAAAGTACACCAAATAATTAATAATAGGCCTCCACTGACAGACTGCATTAATCTAACGTTAAAACCTTGAACCATAAATGTTTAAATTCAGATCTCATTTGGTCCTGAAATAATTCAAGTAATCCTTTTTTTGAGTCAGTTTGGCTGATTCAAGGCCAGACGAAAATCCAGGACTATTTGAACCATGTCTGCGAATGCAATTTTTTTTTTTGTTAATCTTGATTTAATGGCCACTTTATTCTAATACTAGGCCTGGTCTCTGTCCTGGAAATTGGCCTAAAAATGAACATAGGAAGTCAAAGAGAGTTCACATTATAATTTGCATGCTGGCCCTGGGCAGCAGCTTATTTGGCTTAAACCTCAGGCAGACAGTGCCAGAGTACCCTCCAAAGAAATGTCTGCTTCAGTGAAGTCGGGGGAAAAAAAAAGAGAAAAGAAACAAAAACTTGTTTTGAAAGTCTTTAAGCATGGTTTGGAGTTTCCCAGTGTTTCATGATGTCTGATGACATTTAGATAGGAGGCAAAGAGCTCTCGGTTTGAGTTCATTAATAAAAGTCTAAAACTCAAAGTGAAGGCAGATAATTTGGAGTTATTCCTCCTAAAGGTCAAGTGGATCTCATGCAATTACTGAGTGACGAGGCAAATCTACAACGTGCTGGAAAGAGGGGGAAGGAACAAAATATTTAAATCATGTACTTATACTATATATATATATATGGATATGGAGTATGTGAATCTAATAGTGTATTTACTGATTATATTTTATGTTTGTGCTCAATGAATATTACTAATACTCAATAGATTTACTAAGAGCTGCAATACAGCAGAAGTGGATTTATTGTGTAAGTATAGAAGCTAACAACACTATACAGTACAAATACATCCTGTGTACATACATCAACAATGCACAAAAGAACAACAATTTAGTTGCATGTAAATTATTTAGCAGTGTTAGTCTGGGGATTACTGCCTCACTGTGACATTTTGCACAGATATTCATGGTAGCTTACTGACTCGGCGATAGATGGTGAACATGGTGAACGTAGCCGCAGCTTGTGTACTGTAATCATGTAACTTGGACATTGTTGTGGGGCATTTTATACATATCTGGCAACGTTGTTTTTAAGGTTACATTGCCAGTCACCACTTACTGTCCACGCGGATGTGCCGACAGCCAGACATGCTATTACCTGACCGTTTATACCACATCAATACAACTTGCCATTTAAAAGCTCAATATTAAGCGGAGCAGCTTTATTTGTGCTCGTTCTCCCACTGGTTGCCTCATGACCTCCCTGCTTTCTCTTCTGCAGACACGGCTCTTATGTAACCTACAGTATATGATTAGTCTGCTGTGTTGTTAGCAAAAAAAAAAAAGACAGTATTAAGCAAAGTGGACGGATTTTTTTTCTTATATTAACTTGTCCCTGGGTTAGACACTTCAAAACAAAAGCAGCTTTTTTCATGATCTATTTTGAACCTTTCTCGTTGAGTACATTAAATGTCTGAATCTCTCACATCCTCGTCCGTCTCGGTCTCTGTCTGGCCTGCCTCTCATTATCTACCATCCGTCAAGAACACATCAGAGCCAACAGAGAAGTTATCTCGTGTTATGGGACTCTACATTAGACAAGCAAGTCCAGCCATGATAGGAGAGCTGAATTAAATTAAAGGGATATTGTTTAATAGGGAACAGTCTCATCAGTAGGATGTAGCTCATACAGTATGACGTATGGGTTTTATTGAAGTAATATAAATGTATGTTCTCTCACACCTCTGTTCTTGCAGCCAGTTGCAGGTCGGCCTCTCGTCCACATGCTGGAAGTAAAATGATCTAAGTTAGGAAGGTTTATTTTTGCTTTCTTTTTCCGATATTCTGCCAAGAAAATTCTGGCATCACAACATAACAGCAACAAGCCTCTAAATATTACTTTCATGTCATGTGATCAAATGACAAGGAAACATTTATATATATATATATATATATTTTTTTTTTACAGCACATCAAATATATATCTGCATCAGCAATTAATGAACTTTCACGGTTATGTTTGAGCAACTAAGAGCATCTAAGGTTAGAGGAAAAAAAAAATGTGGTTAAATATTAGAAAAGTTTTTACTTGATGGGATGTGTTGAATTTTTTAGTATTTAATCAGTGTTCGTATATCAATCCATGTAGACTACATTAATGCTGCCAGTGAACATAACACAGACAACAAGTACGTTTCCTCCAAAATATATTTAATCAAATTACTATACACATGTATGTAGGATTTTAATCTATTAACATAACTGCTTGGTTTTTATGTAACTATATTATATGTGTACGATATGTAGGATTCATCCTCTGGAGACCATGAACAGGTCGGACAGGTCGATGATGTCATTCTCACGCCGTGAAGTGGATAAAGACACTTTTTGATTTTCTCCAGACATGTGTATACGTCACAATCTCACCAGCTGTTTGGAAGAACATGAAACGAGTGGCTCCAGCTTTGATAAATGCAAATTCCAGAAAGAGATGTTCTTTATTTATTATGTATAAACAAAGTTTGACAAAGAATAGCTCCAGCGAGTCTCCGGTGAATAGAGAAAGATAAAGCTTCTCTATGTTTTGGCCCTTTTGGGAGGTAACTGTCTTCTATGCAGATTGTAAGTCGTGAAAACCATTTTAGGCCAGAATGAATAAGTCATATAACACAGAGCAAAGCAACAACAAACTGGCTGAATATTTCATCTCTGCAGCCCTGCGCTGTGACCTAAAACTTGGGCCGCAACAACAGACAAGTTGCATTTCTGATATAAAAGTAAACGAAACTCTTCCCACTACAGCAGAAGCCGTTCACACCTAAGTGTGGTGGGATTTGCTCACTTTTTAAAGGCCCCGTGAAACGAAAAAATATATTTTCACACTTTTAAATTCTGTCTCCACAAGGTGTTAATTGTTCATTTATCTCTCGTTAGTCAAATATTTGTCAAAAAAATCAGCATCAGAGTATGTTTTACACTAATCCCTGTCCTTTCTCTTGCTGTAAAATGGTTTCAGATGTTTGATCCTGCAACATGAAGAGATGCGCGTGCAGAAGACAACGGTCCTCTGTCACTATGGCGATTGCGTCTACGCTTCAAAAGTCATAAAAAGTTCGTTTGTGAAGATTAGGTTGCTGAATGAAAGCAATCAATCAATGGAGAAATCCCATTGGCTTTTCCTTATAAGACAATGCTATCTTCTGGGCTGACATACAAGTCTATGTCCTGTTCACAGTACGGCAGCTAAAGACACGCTAATGTCCATTTAACGGGGCCTTTAAGGCTGCTCAGGGACATGTTTCACCTGTGGTCATCAGGTTCAATGCAATCAGCAGCAGGTGTTGAGGTTTCACAGAGAAATGTTCAATAAATGCACCAATAAAGAGTCCTTTTAGTTCCCTACTCTGTGATCTAGGAGTCAACTTTCTTCTTAACCTGATATGTTTAATGCATCTTTTAGTGTAACCTGGTTGTGAAAGAAAGAGCAAACAAACTGTTCAGACAGTCTTTCCATGTCAGGGGTTAAAATGATTCACCTATACAGTCCATATTTTGTACATCTGACACTAACATGATTCACAATTGGACCCCCACGCAATTTACAGCAATCGCGCACGCTTTAGCTGTCCAGCTGATGCTTGACATACTCGTCTTGCACAGCACAGGCATCAATAACCTTCCCTCGTACACCCACCGGGTCTCCAGCATCACATTCATCCTGTTAACACGGATCAGAGTTGTTTGACAGCCATGGTATGGTTTAATTGAGACCTATTTCGAGTGCATGAGCAGTCATTATGGTCCTTCTTTAACGGTGCAGCAGAAAGCACGATTGATTTCGATTTTTTTTGAGTGAAAATGAAATCATTTTATTTGCAAAATCTCCCATGATATTAAAGTTTATAGATGGAGGAGGTGATTGATCTGAGCTGTGAGTAATGACATGAAAGATAAGAGGAGTAAAAAGGTAACTAATGCGTTGCTATGCAACTACTGCTAATGCTCGGTCAAAAAAAAGACAACGCCGGCCTCAGAAAGTGGAGCGGAAGCACGAAAAGATCAGCCGTCATTAAATGTAGGTGCAGGAACAGAGACACGGTTCACATGCAGAGCAGAAGTTTGATGTGTTGCAGACAACAAACTGACAGCTGGAGTCTAAAAACAGGACTGTGACTGAAAAAATCATGACGCACTCAGTGAAAAGAAGCTGAGCTTTGTTATAAGTCAAATCCACTTAAGTGTTTGCAGTCCTGTCATTGGTTGTGGGCCGAGGGGTGTTTGTTAGCAGCTACTGGATTTATTTTGTAGGGAAACAAGCCAAATTATAGTAAGTTTGGTCTATTAAATGACCAAATATAATAAAATAAAATAAAAGAGGAAGACAACAAACCAGAAACATAAATTCAACTCAGAAAATAGAGTGAAAAATATTGGCCTGTTTTTCAGCTCACTGTTCAAAGTTGTCAGTCTCTCATTCAGCATTTCTTATTGATAATTCTGACAAAGTGAAACTTATTTCTCGGGGTTTTACTTTTTTTTTCAACAACCAATTGTCATCCTCCACTAGATGATACACGTGTTGGAGCTTTTGGGATTCAAGCAGAGTTTAGAAGTTTAACTTGTTCTAAAACAGCAGCCATGAAAAACGAGCCTATGATTGACGTGAGCTACGGGAAATATGTGTTAAATTAACATACAGGGATCCAACGTCCAGTCGAGTATTTCTCCAACCACCGGTCCCTCATGGAGATTCTGCCAGTGTTTTGGTAGATAAACATAAAGTATAATCAGTTTTCACTCATTAACCTCCAGATAGTTTTTCACTAATTGCTGCATCATTAGAAAGGTTATTTATTAAAGATGAAGTCCCTTAATGGGTCTTAATTACTTTGACCAAGTGCAGAAAAAAAAAAAAAAAAAGCTCAAACAGTGACGACTCAAGAGTTTTGTTGTTTTTTTTGCGATGTTTATGCATGCCTCCTGCAGAGGGACGACCGTTGTGCTTCTCTGTCTGCCTGAAAAAAAAAAATCAGCAGTGCAGGGGGACGACTTGATTCACAACCCTCATTAATAGTCGAAAGCAGTGGCACCGTCTAATTATGAAGCTCATCCATCAGCCGTAACAAGGGCTGTCATCGATATTTAGCCGGGCATAAAAGCCGGCGCGCTCTGCTTTATATGCTAAGCGAGACGCCGCAAAGAATTTGCAAGTTCCCAATCTTGACACTAATGGCTTTCCATAATTTAATGAATGATGTATTAAAAACCGGAGGTGGGAACCTTGGAGAACCGGAGGAACGAGTTGGGAGATACAAACAAAAGTCGCCGCCTGTAATTTACTCGAGAAACTCTCTTGACCTGCGTGAAGGCGGGAGGCGGCGCCGCTGTCGACCAGCGCCACCTCTGGGTGACACCGGGTGTTGACGCGTTCTTCCTAAGGGCAGAGCCGTTATTTAAAATGCACAAGGACCAGTTCATGTCTCATGCTAATCAACACCTAATTATAATGAGTTGACTGATCAGTCGTGTGTATTAGGAGGAAGAGAGACGGATGATGGATAACAGTGGATGTTATAGGTTATTGCTATTTCAACCACAACACACACAGCAGTGTATACAGCTGTATCTATAATGAGCATTGTGACTAAATATACCGTTTCTTCCTCTGCAGATAAACTCGTTATGAAGCCAATAATAACGATTATCTATACACAACAAAAAGGGATCGCTCTGAATGATGGGACTGATCACATTTTTGCTCTTTAACACAGTTTTTTGTGATTTGTGTTTGCTACTGCGAGCGTTGCTCTCGTGGGTGGGCGGGATAATATGCATCACCAACACATGCACGTTTAAATTCTCCCTCGCAGGGATGCAATTTTTCCCTTTAATGAAGCCATTATTTTGCCTGTATCAAATCTGGTAGTGTGAGGTTAATGGCTTCATTAGGCAACAAATCGCCACCCAGGGCTGCGTAACACGCTTTGCTTGGTCCTGCCTCGGCTATATTTCATCGTTTGCCATCGATGAAAGTATTAAATTAGAAGGAAATATATTAGGCCCGAGCTAACAACACGGTATGCTTTTATGCCATTCAGTGTATAACAATTCATAATAAGATCTATGGCAATGATTTAGCACCCTATATAGGCAGGATGCCAGTACAGATATGTGTCCAATGTCAGAGACAAATAGAGACATAGTGAAAAAGGATGAGAGGGTGAGATTCTCCTCCAGCCTGGTGAAACTACAAGGACTCAGTCAAAGGATGTGAAAAATAGAAACTTCTCTTATGGAAACTTTTTTCTGGTCAAACTAACTTCCTGAGCTGAATGTGTCCCTGAAGAAGATGGTGGCAGTGCAGCGTTGATTAGCCCGATGTGGATCCGCGTGGCTGTCATCACCCTGTCATCTATCACCATCCCCTGGGTTCAGGACCTTTGAGTCCACTCCACCAGTCCTAAAAAAACACCAGTCAGCGTTGGAGAGCGGTAGGCGGAGGAAGACGGGGATTATATAGTCGAGGATATAATGTCACTTTAGCTTCATTCTCTGCATTGATTGATCCACTCAGACTTTACAGAACTTTGTTACAGAAGAAAAGCTACTAAGATGAATTAAGCTGTATTTGTTACATGTGAAGCAATGTGACGAATACAAACGTCTTTACAATATAATGCAAATGGAAATGCAATAAATACCACCTACCTTACTGGCAGTTTGTGTTATAGTGAACTATAGATATGATTTCAATCCGCCTTCACAAATACACTCATAAAATCAATGTACCTGAACAATTATACATTTCTATACATTAAAAACTACTATTGTAACATTTGCTACATAGCGCTGCATTAAACAGCATGTAAACGTACTGATGTGGTCCTTCCTGCTACCAACACACTGACTGGCTGCCCGTCACATTCAGGCTCGAGCTCAAGTGTGTTTACTGCATCACTTATCCCCCCCCCCCCCCCCCCCCGCCGGAGCTCAACCTGCCAGCTGCTGTCAGTCAAACACTGACACCAACATGACCCTCCATGAGAGCAAAAACATCATCAAACAACATTTCTTGATCTTAGGAAAGGAATGAAAATGTGATTTTAGTTCAAGTATAAAGTATAAATGCAAAACAATGTCAAAATGCGCCCGATGCAATTAGAAATAAAGTTAAAAAAAATACAGCTAGTGTTAAATATTCAGTATTTACGTATCCAAAGTAGTATTTATTCATTAATTTCTATGTAATTGTCCCAAATGGTCTTTAATACTTGCCTACAACATGATCAATAAAATCATAATCTAAAAATAATTTTAGTTGTAATAATATTATTTCCCTTTGAAATGGTGAAGTAGATGTATAAATATGTAAGTACAAGTGCCTTAAAAAGTGTACTCAAATAGAGTAAAATAGGAATTAAAGTTACTTTCTACCGCTGCCTGTAATATGCAGGCTTTGAACAGCCAATGTGAAAATGTCCCAGAATGCACCCTGTTTCTCAGTGTTTCATGACACGCTCTTTAAAATATGGACATGAGCCCGTGATATGCTATGAAAACGGGCAGCCACGCACTCAAAATTTAGCAAGCGACACCTCAAACCTCTAACTCTGTGTGCGGCCGTGATGTTTAATTCATGCCTGTGTGTGTGTGTGTGTGTGTGTGTGTGTCTCATTCCATTCCAGGTGAGTCTGTGACAATCACAGTCCCTATAATGGAGCTGGTGGGGGTGTTTGGTGGCAATAAAAATGATAATGAAATGACAGACAGAGCCCACATTGTGCAAATAACTGTAAAGCTTCTGGGGCGAGACGAGTGCCAGCCGTCTGCCTCGTGAGACCGGCTTTCTTGAAGTTGTGATCTTATCTTAAAATGAAAAGGTGCAATAAAGCTGAGAATCAGAGAAAAAAAATAAATCCCCGTTAAACTGCTTGAATCAAACAGGAAGTCTGTTCTGGGACGTGTGTCAGCGTTCACGTCGTCATACAACACGTGTCACTACTGCCATTAAATACTGGGTCAGAATAACTAGTAATAATTCTCATCAGGATTTTTTTGTGTATATATATATATATATATATGTATATATATATATATATATAGAGAGAGAGAGTTTATATTCATCATGATAAAGTGCCCTAAGAAAAGTATTTTTATCAGCCTGTATAGCAACTGGAACCAGTACAGTGGCAGATGTGTAACTAATATTAAAACTTCCCTGAAGAAACCCAAACACCATGAGACTCTGTGTCTACATGGACCGGCTTTAGTCACAGATAATGTCTTTTTTTTTTTTTTTACCTTTTGGGTGATGTTCCACATAATATTAGATTAATCCTCTGTGCATCTGACGGATAATTTCATTACATGTGATTAGAGATTTGAGACATCCAAGCACAGCTGTAGTCTAAATGAGCATTAATAGGTGGTGGAAGCAAGTCCAAAACAGTATATACATACATACATACATACATACATACATGCATGCATACATACATACATGCATACATACATACATACATACATACATACATACATACATACATACATACATACATACATACATACATGCATGCATACATACATACATACATACATACATACATACATACATACATACATACATACATACATACACACATACATACATACACACATACATACACACATACACACATACATACATACATACATACATACACACATACACACATACACACATACATACATACATACATACATACATACATACACACATACACACATACACACATACACACATACATACATACATACATACATACATACATACATACATACATACATACATACACACATACATACACACATACATACATACATACATGCATACATGCATACATGCATACATACATACATACATACATACATACATACATACATACATATCATGCTTTAATTCAGTAGTTCCCAAATGGAGGTGAATGCATTGGTGTTTCACACCTAAATTGAACTCATAATATTCATTCCTGCAACAGAAACTCATGAGAAACATGCTTCGGTAACACCGTACGCAAGACGTTCTGCACAGATTTACATGAAACTTAGAGGATTAGGTTGTTCCCGAGCCGAGGAAGAGATACCGAAGAAACATTTATAACAACTGGCATTCGGCCTCATTCACCTCGGCGACATGTTTAACTGTAAATAAGCGATTTTGATCAATAGAATCAATATGATAGATATTTTTTCCAAATAGTGTATCAGTGATGAGGAGGTAGAGTCCCAGCAGAAGGGTGGCGGTCCAGGTTTCTGTCCCGGGGATCAATCAGGTATTGACTGTATTGATGGGGGAGTAACATTAATGATGTTTTACTTTATTATTTATGATTAAAAATCAGATGTCACATGACTGAAGTTTTACCTGGTTTCCACCTCCAAAGGGGTCACAATACTGGAAAAAATTATTATAAATATATGAACACCTTGGCAGACTAACAGGGTACCAGCCCCAGTGCCAAAGCATCTGAGATAATACACATACATGTTTACATTATCTGACCAATGTCTGCACTGAAATATGAATCACACGTGCCGATGCAAACCTTCGTGTAAATAATACAACAACAAAGACATTTTGTTGGCGTTAAAGTTGAGTAAGAAGGAAACACTGGAACATCTAAATCAGTTTCTCTCATGTGGTGTTTTAGCGTTCATGGAGGAGCCGGTTTTCACACGGTGTTGCAGGAACATTACTGGCTGCAGAGTGCGTGTTGAACTGTGGCAGGGGACCTCTGCGCCGTGCACTGTGCAAAATGGAGAAGGGAAACACCACAGGCAACAACATATTTGAAGTTAATGGTCCGTCAGAGGCATTTTCTGTTCTGAGATCCTTTGATTTTTTTGCACATTTTGCACTTTTGTACTCACAAGCAGGCACGTCGACTTTAATATCGTTTTACCGACTCTTTTGACTATGAAAAAGAAAAAAAAACTGTTAAATTTGTATTTTAAAACAAAAATCAAATAACTTTTTTAGAAATTTTTGTTAACACTTCTAAAAAGCAAAAGATAAACACACCAGGGGGGGTGAAGTTTTGTTCGTCACATGATGACACCTAAACCAACTTCCAGGAAAACTGTTTGTTACACTTGTTTTTGCCAGTGTAACAAAAAACTTTGTCTTGTCTTGTAGACAAACAAAAGTTTACATTTACTTTAATACCTACATTGTTTGCTTTTCGTTGCATTACTGACACCCGTAGATCATGACAATAGTGAGAAATGAAAAACAAAAATAAAACAAAAAATAACAGGGACCTACCTATTAAGCTGCATAACGCTAAAAGAGGGCTGAATCTCCACAGAGATGTGAACATTATAATAATAATAATATATAATAATTTAGTTGACCAGCTTGAAAATCCCGATGATCAAAAACTCTTCATCGACTCTATTTTTACCTAATGTTCATTTACATAGAGGTGAACTGATAAATGATTAATGAGAGCTTCAATTTAACACTTTGAGCTCATGTTGTCACACTTGGTCCTCTTCTTTAGCCAACGTTGTTACTCTTAGTCAGGATTTCTGTCCCTAGCTCACAGTAATGATCTCCTTTGAGGCCGTGATATGACCGGAGACAAGAGATTACAGAAGAAAAAGCTCAAATCGAAGGATAATGAATACCAATCAGTCACCGGCGAGGAAGGTGGGAGTATGTGACAACAGAGGGAGCTCTCGTGGTCTCTGGCATCTCTTTGATTAATGCCTTGTCTTGCAGTGCAATGGTGACCGAGGCTCCCATAATGCATTGCAGACCATTGTCTAGAGACTTCATTTTCTTCCACCTCAATCCTCACATAGCTTTGCATTGTGATGCCTCCCAGCTGACCAAGGCACTAATGTGACCATTAATAGCGTTGCCATGGTGATTAATCACAAACCCTGATGGAGTCGAAGCTCATTGTGTGTGAAACAATTTTTTTTGCCGAGGCACTTTTGTCGCCCTTGGTTTGACTCACACTTTATGGTAAGCCACCTGTGCGAAGCCACATTAAAAACAATCATACGAGTCGATAAATCTGCTCGTTTTCAGACCACATCGAACCGTCGTTCTGCAGCTCCTTTACGTCGGTGACTCAGAGGGTTAGCTAATGAGAAGAGGTGTGAAACGACAGAAGATGAAACTTTAATTTGACCCACGACAACAGTAAAAGAAAAGACGACACACGGATGTGTATGTATACAACTGTCCGGGTCTATGGATGTATGCTGGTGTCCTGTTACACAGAACAGGCTGGAGATATGACAGTAATTTACAATCTAACGGATGTGATAACACATTTTAAGGACTGTCGAATCAGATTTAGACACATAGAAACAGTGTGTTTGTGCTTCCAATCTGTAAATGCAAACTTTTTTTGACAAAATTTTTTTATTATTATTTTTTTAAATGTGATTTTTGGGTGCTTTGTCCACACAACCATTGATCCTTTTCCGTTCAGATCACAGAGAACATTTTAGAAATGCCAGACAAGCGTAATCAATGAAACGAGCTCCGAGACTAAATTTGGGACTCGAGGGACATTTCTTTAAAGCTTAAATCTTCTTTTAGAAAAAATTAAGTTTTAGCCTTGAGTAGTTAAAATGGATAAAATGATTGAAACAGTGAGCATAGATGTTCGCCTTCCCTCTGCTCTTCAAAGGCCACAACGAGTGCACGCGAGCAAAGCTTGGGTTTAGCGGGTAATGGCGGGCATCAATATGACTGTAATGTTATTTTGTGATACATCCCGGTCGTTACCGGCCAGGCGGAGAGTGGTCCCCGGCTGGCTGTAATGACCGGCATGTCAGGAAAACAAATGTTATTATGCAGCAGTATTAAATATAGCTGTTATTTCTGTGACAGAAGTGGAAGAAGAGAGAAGGCAGCTGATTTCTAAAGTGTTTCCTACAAAAGGCACAAAGAGCAGCGCCTCTGCTCACTGCAGCCCAAGAAATAAGTCGCTTTTTATAGAAGCTGGATTTGTGGTTTTTTTTTTAAGCTGTCACAAAAAAAAGTAGTAAAAAAAATATTGTTGTTAATAGATCTCAAATATTTTTCAGTATTTGATTATTGTGTGTCATGCAAATCCACTGACTAAGACTGTGTTCATTATTAGCTGAAGAGTGCTGGTGCCTCTTTATCAGTGTCATGGACTCTTTTTGTGTTTTTTTTTTTTTGTGTGTGTTTGCATTTGGCCTGTTGTTCTGTCAAGTCAAGTCAAGTCTGTTTCTGCTACTGGTTCAGTTATTCTTTAATTACAGATGCTTTTGCTTTCTGCATTTATTTAGTTGCATTACTGTAGCTGATAATGTTGCAGTAAGTTGGGTTTTCAGTCCATACAGTAGCAGATCGTACTGTATACACTCACTACACAGTCTTAATTACAATCAGCCTGTATTTGTATGTATCAGTTGTCAAGGTGTTTTTATAAAGGAATGATTACTTATTGTGTTTTGCCTTTTTAAGTTAATAATAAGAAAAGTAATAAATCTATGCATGGAAATAATATGCATGTTCTGAAACAAATAATCAGGATAAAGAGTACGTAGGCGTTATTATTAGAATATATAGAATATATAGAATATGTATGCTGCAACGCATACAGAGAAATAAAGTCTGTTGTGTAAAAACAACTTGCACATTTCCAGGTCGATATTTATTATTTATTATTTTATTTTTCACAAACATGTTCTTGACCATGTTCAACGTAGACATCTGACATTATAACAATATATAAACGAAAGGAGCGTCTGTGGCTAATCAGAAGGTCGCTGGTTTGATCCCCGGCTTCATGTCCAAGTGTCTGAACACCAAATTGCTCTCGATCGATGTGCGATCAATGTGTGTGTGTGTGTGTGTGTGTGTGTGTGAATGGGTGAGTGAGCATTAGAAACATAAAATATATAAATATATATATATATATATATATATTGGCACCTCTCAAAGTGCTACATAAATGCAGTCCATTTACAAAAACAATCTTTTTCATTGTTTGTTTTGGTCTTGGGAACATTTTTTGGTTTCAACACCAAACAAATGGAGAGAAAGAGAGAGAGAGAGAGACAGAGAGAGAGAGAACGAGAGTAAGAGAGAGAGAGAGAGAGACAGAGAGAGAGAGAGAGAGAGAAAGAGAGAGAGAGACAGAGAGAGAGAGAGAGAGACAGAGAGAGAGAGAGAGACACAGACAGAGAGAAAGAGAGAGAGAAAGAGAGAGAGAGACAGAGAGAGAGAGGGAGAGAGAAAGACACAGACAGAGAGAAAGAGAGAGAGAAAGAGAGAGAGAGACAGAGAGAGAGAGAGAGAGAGAAAGAGAGAGAAAGAAAGAAAGAGACAGAGAGAGGTGACATTAGCACATTTACCATCATTTCATCATATACAGCAAAGACAACTTGTTGTTGTTGTTGTTGTTGTTGTTGTTGTTGTTGTTGTTGTTGTTGTTGCAGCCTTCTCTTATCAAATAACTTCTCTGGTCAAATAACTAAGTGAGTAATGATTTATTATATTTCTGTGCAGCCGTATGTTTTTTTTTTTTCTTCTTTTACTAAGGATGCTTTTATTTGTGCTGCTGGTTTTACTTACTTACTCTCATAAGGACAGACCTCTTCAGCCGCCCTCCACTGTCATTCATTCATTCATTCATTCATGTGTTTCTGCTTTCACAGCTGTTTGAAACATTTATCTCACAACTTGCCGTTAAAAATGGGCATCATGTCTCTCTAAGAGCACTGGAGGATTGAGGTCAATGAGGGAAATTGTCCGCTGGTGTCCTTCATCTTAACTCATCTGGATCTCTGTGTAATAACAAGAGAAACACCTCAACCTTCCCTTCTGTGCATTATGTCAATATCGTGGTTTTTTTTAAATAAACAGACACAGGTGTGATCTTCTCAACTTTCACTCTCCATTACCATCCGTGTGTTAATCAATAACTTGCTCTGCAGAACACTGTGTACCAGTAATTGGCAGCTAATTGTAAGGTGATGTAGTTGAGTGGAGTAAAATAAATGTCAATGTGATATGTGCAGTATATATTAATTAGTGCATTGTGCTGTTTAAATGGACCTTGTTAAAGGACCTCTCCTCTTTTCTTCTATTGACATTTTTAAATATTTTCTCTAAAAACAACAACCCCTTTTTGAACTTACCGATGCAGAAACTTGGGGTCTGCATGGCTACAAGAGGCTTTAAAAGGGGAAGAAAACAAGACAGAAAAAAAGAAAAGAAAGATGCATCATTAGGACTCATGCTGTCCTTGCTGCTAATTACATACAGTAAGAAAGCTCCAAGGAGGACGAGGTGTTGCTTCATGTCAGAAACCTTGGTGGTCGTTCTTCTCTCCCCCTCCTCTCTGTAGATGATGTGGATAATGAGCCACCTGTCTTACTGGAGTCCTGCAATATTTCACTCAGTATTTCCTCTGCCAGAGAACGGGGAATAAAATGTTCAGCGGTATGAAAGAAGAAAAAGGAGTGGCAGATTCTTGGCTCGGTTGCTTAACCTGAAAAACAATCGTTTTTGTTTTTTTGTTTTTAAATTGTCTGCATCCTATTTTTTTTAAATCTTTCAGTCTTTCTCAGGGACCAGTGGAGCT
This sequence comes from Pampus argenteus, assembly GCA_036937835.1. Lineage (NCBI taxonomy): Eukaryota > Metazoa > Chordata > Actinopteri > Scombriformes > Stromateidae > Pampus > Pampus argenteus. The sequence goes on along the minus strand of CM072872.1, from coordinate 4,512,862 downwards.
GAAATCTGTAATGTTTTTCAATGATGTGTGATTATCATATCCAACTGCCTGTTTTGTGTTACATCCATAATAATAATAAAAAAAAAAAAACAACAAAAAAACGCAAGCGTGCATTTACTGTGGTTGGTACTCACCATGCTCTGACAGATTTTCAGGCTTGGAGAGTTATGAAATACATAGAATAGCATCACCTAATTAGGACAGAAAAACCAACTATACTCTGTTACAGGTATGAATGTACTGAATGAATTTTACCACCATATTTCTACACATACACAACCGACATTGATTCAAAAGGTCTGAATTATCCCTATTTTTTTTAAGTTTGTGACAGTATAAAAATGTTTTTTTTTACCTGGAAGATTAATTGCCAAGCAGCCCTAGTTGTTGTTGCGCACACACATTTCTCTGCCTCGCTTCCCACCCTCCAGAGGAGCAGCGAGGATCGGTGGGGAGACAAAGAGGTGGCCCATGCTATGCAAAATGCAAATGTGAACTTTGCAGAGAGACCAACTTTGATGCCCAGGTCTCCTCGGTTAGCCGAGAAAGAACAAAGACACCGGCTGATGTGCCTCCGTGTCTGACGAGGTATCTATTTGTTGTTTCAGTGGATGGTTAACAAGAATACTGTGATGACTGTACCTGCAGGTAACACAAAGGCGGTCGCACTAGCTCTCTGGGTCACTACATAGCACTTTATATGAGGTGCTGCGTGCATAAGTGAGGAGCTTCTATAATATCCCCTCAAGGCAGAAATATAGAAAATAAGTGGACTACATAGCCTTTTTTCTAATGCATTGATACTACAGCTGCAAGCATGCTAATACAAAGACAATTCCTCCTAATTAAATGACAAAATATACTGTACATTTGTTTATTATTATTTAGACTTTAATACATTCATGTTGGCTCTTGTAGAAGCTGAACTGTGGTGGATAACAGAGCTGGTTGCACACCAGATTCATTAGACGGAGTTCATTGTCATTGATTGTCACAGCTGGTCGTGAAAGATGGGTCAATAACTGGCATCGCATGCTGTCATGTTTATTGCCTACTTATTACTGTATTACTCTGAGCATGATGAAACAACGGGACACTTTTAGGATGTCTGTGAGATCATTTTAGTGTATTTACATTTTTTATTTATATTATTTTGAAGGAGGACGACATTGATACCTCCGATTTTGATCCATAGTTTTTATGATTTTTTATGAAGTTAGTTTATTAGTTAGTTTATTTAAGATTTTGTAAAGGGGGTTAAAAATAAGCTCATCCCGAGTGCCACTTGTGGTACTGACTAGTGAAGTATAATTAATCAATTATTTTTATTTATTTCAGTCAGGTTTGATTGTAGAGTAAATTAGTTTGGTTTTTTTAGCGGTAAGATTCTTGCACATAATAAAAGTTAATTAACTGTCAGTTCAGTTAATTTCCATTATAACTGAACAAAGATCTACAGAAGTTGTGATACGCAGCACAACAAGCTAACGAATGGCAGTAAACGATCCTGCACACGCTCAGTGGCGTTTGTCTACACGGGACAACTCTCCAGAGACTGAAAGTGTGACCGTGTGGCTGATTGTTGTGTTTTTAGTAGTTTTTACAGCACAGAGGAATAACATATCAGGCTTTGGATACACAAACAATACTTCCAATACAAGAAAATCAACCAACCATATGCTTTAAGACTAAATAATGGTATACTTGCTGCACAAAGAAAGGGGAGTTAATAAAAGGCAAAAGAAAATGTTTATGGAAATATGGTCAACCATTAGGATCCCTTTTGTGATATATATATATATATATGAAGAATACTTAGTGTAAAAAAGTTTTGGTGTGACACTATTGTGTCATTATGCTTTTCAAGCAGCTTTAAAACACTATAAAAATTCCCAAAAGCAGCAGTATATGAGAATTACTGTTCAGTGCATCCTTTAGCATAGTATTGCATACTATGGGAATGGGACACATCCTTTGTCCTCATGTTTGCTAACATGCTGTGTCTTAAGATGTCTGTCAGAGTGGGTTATTTTAGAACGTGGCTAACTGTTCTCCTCAGATATCTGCAGCTTCTGTGATCGATCAAACATCTTCTAAATCCTCCTCTTCCCTCAGCCGCTTCAATCACTCTTTCACTGGAGCCGCTGATTTCTGATCTGCTTTGAGATTTTTGTCGCTGTCATTTCTGTTTCTCAGGTTGCTGCTGCCTTTTCAATCTCAGTGCATCCCCATTGGTATGGTGTTTATATATATATATATATATATATATATATATATATATATATATATATATAAACAATAGAAAACCATACCATTCAATATGTTTAGTTGTGTTTCTGTTTTGCAGCCTTTGCAAGTACAAAGCTGCCTTTTTAAACCACAGTGTCTAAAAAACACCTGCTACAAATACTGCATTATAGTGTCAATGTAACATATAGTGTTATAGTGCAAAAAAAGTAAACTTAGGCAGAGTATATCTTCAAAAAAATCATATTTTATATTTTATCACTCTGGTAGTCTTACAAACATTAATAATAACTGAGGCAAATAATTAAGAACTAATTCAACTTTTTTTTTCTGATCATGTCAGACATTAACAAAACTTCAGGCTACTAGCTGAGCTGATATTAATAGTATTAATCCGTTTTAATAAAGTTTGCTGTTTCCCTTCTTATGTTGCAGCCTGGACAAGTTGGGGTGTAACAACACTGAAGTAGGATAAATTTAACCAGATGATCTGAATTTTCAGATTCAGTCATTGTCTTCATATTTCAACAGGTAACACTGTTTCACTACCTGTACCGTAATAAGGTGGGAATTGTGGTCATAGCAAACCAAATTATGCAAATACCTGCAGTATTTATCCACTTTCAACTCTCATTTGTGAAATCTACATTATATTATGGATTTAGATTTTTATGGATGCTCAGTAATAATGTTAGTATGTATCTGATGAGGCTCATTTTCCCTTCCTTCTCCATTTTTGTTTAGTTAACATTGAGGAATATCTATCACTAGCTCATTTCACTTTAATTTTAAAAACTGCTTTTGAAATCCTTTTTTTTTTTGTGTGAATGTGTTTGGTTTGAATGTGTTGTGCTGCATTTGAGGATCCCTTTTCATCTGTTGTTATTTTATTCTCTGCCAGATAAAATAGTTTCAAGAGCAGGAACCTTGTCCTTGGACCTTTCACAACACCACTGCTATTTTGGCTGTGGTGAATGAAAGCCACCTGTGTCCAGATTATGGATATCCATATTACCAAAATAGATATTTTTCTTCACATTTGGGAGACTAGAAGTGTTACATTTATTGGATTCTCCTCCATTTTTTGTGGAATCAAGATTTGTTTGTTTACTTACTGCTGTTCGAACCATTTGTAAAGCATCATGAGACTGAACGCTGCACAGTATGAAGTCACTAAACTAATTTAGTAAAGTAATACAATAGTCTGTATCAATTGAAAACAAACTGGAAGTTGGACTGATAAGAGGGAAAAAAAAAGTAAACACTTTTCCTCTTCTTTGTTAGTCAGCCCTGTATGTGGTAGATTCCCACTAGGAGGAAAAAATCATTACTTTGCACTTCAAGGCTCTTATTCTCTTTGTAAGGCACTACATCGGCATGCTTTGGACCCTATGCTCACACATGTACTGTAAATAAAAGAACAAAAAGTCTCTAAAGTCACATCGCCTTGTGCCCCCAGCATATTTAAAAAAGCCCTACTGTGCACTCAATCTATCATTGATTGTGCTCAGATCAAACAATGTCCCAACTTCTTCATGGTGACGCCATGGAGGAGAAAGATAATGCAAATCTATAGTTGGGTTACAAATCATAGGGGGGTGTGAAAGAGAGAGAAAGAAAGAGGGAAGGAGAGAGATGAAGTATGATTGATTGCATTAGTATTACAGACTATGTGCAATGCCACCCTCTGGGGTTTTGATCTGCTTCGAGTTGGAAGTGAATTCTTCGTGCCGCCTGGAGTTCACAGGCATTTTTTTTTTTTTTTTTGCCTTTTGTTGCGACAATGAGAGAGTGATGGAAAGATGAGAGAGGCGACAGACAAAGGCTCAGACAGACAGCGAGGACGTCTGTCTGGGAAATGAAATTCTGTTTTGTCTTTCAAGATGATTTCCAGCTGATGGCAGGAGTTTTTAAAAACAGACATGATAACTAAGATGTCACCGTGTGGCGTTGATTTTTTTTAACGTCACCATTTCTGTCTTCTGCGTTCATGCACTCGTGCAAATTAAAATGATTGGTGGGTCTGTCAGGACAACATGTTTGTCTAACGTCAAGCGGCTTCAGCCTGCCAAATGAGTCCAATCAAGTAGACGTCTTCCAAATGAAAATAATGTAATTGCAAAATATGCAATATCACCATTAAGACTCTGTTTACTACTGCAGACAGGCTGTATGCATGCACACACACACACACACGCACACGCACACACACACGCACACACACACAGATTAAATACTGTAATTAAATAAACCTGAAACAGCAAAGTTGCTCCAACTGATTCCAAACTTATGTTTTATATTATTGTTGTTGTAAATTATTAATCTATTTATATTCCTCCTCTCCTCTCCTCTCCTCTCCTCTCCTCTCCTCTCCTCTCCTCTCCTCTCCTCTCCTCTCCTCCTGCAGAGGGTGCCGTGGTTCTTTTCATTTTTTCCTTGTCATTATAAATACATTGTACTGGACTTGTTTGGCTTAACAGGTTTCAGGGAACAAAGTACATCATGAAATGAATCAACCATTAGTATAGTAAATAAAAACATGCAACAGTTTCTCCACTGCTCAGTATCATGACATGTATCATTACACGTTTCGTGCACGGCTGGATGGTATTCAAGCAGTAAATGAGGAGGCATATTTCTACACTGAGCGACATTTAAATCATCGTCACAAAAGGCATTTGATTGTTTATTAATAGGTTAATACTAATATTGTGTATAAGTAATAAAAAAAAATTGGATGTGTTTTATAGTGCCATTAATACAATATGATGTGATATGACATAACTCATAAATGTAAAACTGTCACTCCACAGCTCGAATCTCAATTTACAGAAAGTAAATCAGCGTGAAGCAAATAAACATCCTGCAAACAGTCGTTGTATAGCTGAACCGTTGAATTGAGACACAGTATAGAGAACATGCATCCTCAAAAGGCTTATAGTCATTGTAAAATGTAAGAAAAATCTCAGAAAACCATATTATACAATAATTAGAAATGTAAAAAAATAATTTTTTGAAGTCTTTCCAAGTAAAAAAAAAAGAAGTTACTTTACATAGTTCTTATTTTTAGGATTTAAGGACATTTTTCTGTTGTTTGAACCCCCCCCCCCACGCACACACATGCACACACAAGGACAAAACACCTTTTCACTAATGCATATCCATTTGTCTGTGTAAATGCAAGGTGAGCAGTGCAACTGGAACGCAAAGTGCTCTGCTGCACTGAGGGACTCTGTTTCTACCCTGCAGGACATCCATATTTCCCCTTAAGGGCCCCAACTGAATTACTCTTATTCTATTTTAATGCCTTTTTTTTTTTTACCCTTTGGGGGTCACAAAAACAAAGTGCTCTGTGACCTGCTGTGTCTCTGTTGTAGGGGCACACACAAAAGCCAACGTGCAATACTTCGACACAGTCTGAGTCATATGCAACAACAGCAACTTGTCCAACTGATACCACAGAATACAGCAATGTTTCATGCCCTCCAGAACAAAGTGTTTTCTGATCTGGTGCCCACAGTGGGCAGAAAGACATTTGGTGGTGCTTTAAAAAAAAACCCAAAAAAGAAACCCCACTTGATTAGATTTAAGGTTATAAATGCACATAGTCATTGTCTCTGCACATTGTAGTGGTTTTAAAAACTGGAATCAGATGCGATCAAATGAACCAGACATTCATTTTTGAGTTCTCCATAATTATAATTTTAACAAGATAAATCAACTTGTTTTTATGAGGAAACATAATGAAATGATTAACTTGTAATCTAAAGATTAGATCATTTAAAAAACGATTACAAGCGCGGCCATACTTGGCTTCCACACCTCCTGAAACAACTGATTTTCTTGTTTGTTGTTGTTGTCTTATTGCACTGTTTGGTGTTTGCAGGTTCAGTGTAATATCTGCAGGGAAGACTGTGGTTGTGGTTAATAAAAATACCTCCTGCATGAAAGTCAGATACCACCACCCGGACCTCCACCTTTACCTTCACCTTTTGCCTTGCTACAGATAGATCAAACTACTTCCTGCATTGATATGTTGGCACTGAACGTAAACTGTGAGGTGCAGGATTGTCCAATATAAACTTACTCCCTGCATAGATACAGTATATTGATTGATTAGAATATGCTGCAGCTTAAAAAAAACTGTACAAAAACAAAACTTCTTTCAAGATGGAAAAACTTCTAAGAGAAATTACGCCCTCACACTCTGTATCTCTCCCTTTACTGAATAACCTTTTGGCACTGTTTGTTTCCAGCCATCCCATCTTTTCATACATCCTTGGTCTTTCTTTGGACATATGAAGGTCAGGTGAAGGTAATGCTAGGGATTATGGGAGCTCAGTAACTAGTCTCTGTGCCTGCCATGAAAGGGTGAAGTTAATGGCTCGGAGAGGGAGTGGGAGGTCTCCAATCTTTCTGCCACAGGCTGTAAAACGGATGCCTTTTATTGCAGATTGACCCTCACAAGCTGTAGCTGGAGGCCTCTCACCTGATATTCTGGATGGGCACCAGGGGGTAGTTTCAAGGGGGAGGTGGAGGGGTGGTCCTTGCCTGGGTTTACAGTTAATGTACCGGAGTTAATGAAGCTGCTATGGTCCACTGGCCCCTCTTTGCTATGCCATGTCGTAGTGTCCATCCCCTTGTTGATCGCTGAGGGTCATAAGTGCCAATAAAATTGCAGCCACCCCATTCCCGGCTGACTTTGGGCCTGATGGCCAGTGGTGGATGAAAGGGTAAAGAGGAGGGTAGGGAGCCTATTCAATTACTGCTAGCCAGAGAGTAGCCTCTGAGTCAGCTCTCCATCATCTCCAAGTCATTTTCAAAACACACAGAAAAAGTTTTTGTACATTTGTCCACGACGACCTGTGACAGGTGCAGAAATAAAAGCAGGACTACTAGTAGTACTGGTAGAAGTAGTATCAGCACTTGTAATAGCAGTAACAGTAGTCATAGTAGTAGTAACATTATTAGTTGTAGCCATATTATTAGTACTATGAACATTATTGTTGTTATATAGTCATATCTGTAGAATTAGAATGTAGTAGTAGTAATTGTTGTCCTATAATAGTTGTACATACAGTACAGTAAGAGCAACTGTAGTAGTAGTTAGAGATGTAGTAGCAGACTACTAGAATCAAGTAGTAGTAGTTGTTAGTAATGGTGATAAGTGTAGTTCTGACATTAGTAGTAGCAGTAGTCATAGTTATAGATGTATAGTGTAATGGCAAAACTAATAATTAGTACTAATACTAATTACTATTAGTAGTAATAGTAGTAGTACCAGGTATCATAGCAGCATTATCTGTATGTATAGTAATACAAGCAGTAATAGTAGCAGTAAATGCAGCTGTAGTAGTTGCAGGAGTAGTTGGGACATAGATGAGTACTATTCATTGTGAATGAACCCTCTTTGTCACAGACAGACACAGTTGTGTACTACGTGTGTTAAAAAACACACGTCGTACGGCGGCTACTTCAGAAGACGACGGTCCAGTCGGGCCGTGTGTGTAAATTAAGTGTCCAACACAACACATGCAGAGCTACAGATTCACGAGAGACCAGAGACTGCAGCACTTTTTAGTAGTAATAGTTGGAGTTTAGTAGTAGTAGTAGTAGTAGTAGTAGTAGTAGTAGTAGTGGTATTTGTTGCAGTCCTGCACTATGTGGTCTTCCATTCTGTCACCCTCACCTCCCCTGTAGCTTTTTGACTACTGCTGGGCTCAATGTCATCCAAAATATGGGGACTGACGGAGGTGTGAAGGACTTGGCAAAGCCCTTACTGCCTTTAATGGAGATGAATGTGTGTGTGTGTGTGTGTGTGTGTGTGTGTGTGTGTGTGTGTGGGTCAAAGACCAATGGATAACATACTGTGGAAGTTACAGTGTGGGCCCAATGACATTTTCTAAATTTTGATCTTTTATTTTATTAAATAATGTGATTTTTGTAATACATACTTAAGCCTCTTTCACATACAGTTGCTGGTAAATGACTGAGATAACATTTAGTGATTTTCACTATTTACACATGCATTGATATTGCTTTCATTCACAACACAGCCGTAATATTATATTATTATTATTATTAGGTCTTGACGTGGGAAATTGCCAGTACAGCTTCACAAATAACCACATCCAGGAAATGTTCCTAAACATTTCATGGATAGACTGCATGTGTGAAAAGTGACTAAAACATTTAGACACAGATCATAAGTTGTCATTTTTTATAAAGGTCCCCACCATGAAGAAAGAAGCTGTCAAAAAAAAACACTCTGCATCAGACTTGTTTGTATAACAGGTATGACATAAAGTATATCCAAACCTTGGCAGTTATTTTCTGATGATTATGTTTTGAAATGCTTTTAAAGAAAATGGGTCCTCCACACTTTCGGCTGCATTGAAAAAACATTAACGAGATAAATGCTGGAATAATTGAAGGGAATCTTAGTATTTACAAAGCTGAGGGATGGATTAAGGTGGATTTAGCGGCTACTGCCAAAAACGTCAAGGACTGAATATTGATCAAAGAATGCAAAATGCATCACCTCTCCGCCTTTACAACTATATGATATTACATACAGTAAATAAACTGCTGGCAGGAGTCGTCACAGACATCATCAACGTGTTTTCTGAAGCTGAATGTTGTCCCGGCAGGTTTTAAAGCTGCCACCATAATCCTAGCGCCTGAGAAGTCAACTGTGCCCTTCCTCAATGACTAGTGTCCTGTGGCACTTACCTCTGGTATTATAAAGTGCTTCGAGCAGTTAGTCACGGCCACATCAAAGCCAGCTTCTCTCCAACTCTCTGGACCTCTTCCAGTTTGCATTTCACTCTTAACAGATCCACAGATGACACCGACATCATTCGCCATTCTTCGATTTATATCCCACCTGGACGATAAGAGCACGTATGCCAGAATAGTTTTTAATACATTCATAATACAATATAGAGAGAGAAACTTGTTCTGCTGGGTTCTTAAAACCTGGTTTATTGCAACCGGTTTCTGGATTACCTGTCAGGCAGGAGGACAGACAGTTCATACTGGAAGCAACATCTTTGATCGCACTGGGAACGTGATTGGTCGTAGTCGTGGTGATAGTGAGAGCTGCGGGGAGGAAAAAAAAAAGGGTTGTCCGGCAAAACATTTCAACCTCACAGTTGGACACGAGAGGCGAACAGCAGTCTACTGCTGCAAAGTCAACTATCTAACCTCCACCCAACCCACCTCCTCCTAATATTTAACTTGCAGCTAGGTCACGTCTCCATTTGTGTGTGTGTGGAGGAATCTAATTCACTTTGTGTATTGGCGTCGTTTTTGATGCACCACAATGTAATTTTAGCACATTAGTGGCTGTTTATGTGACATGCAGCTTTTTATTAAAAGAAGTGATTGCACATAACTCTTCATTGGTAGTAGTTACAAAAAAAAATCGTGCAAATAATATTGCAATTTTTTGAGAAAAGATTATGCAAAATCCAGCATTTCCGGTTGCAATAATCACAAAAAAAAACCGGTCTGACATACAGAGAGGCGCTTCAGACTAGCAGACCGGTGCAACAACAACAACAACAAACTTTTCCTGCAGGGCACTGAGCTTATTATTACCTGGGTTTCCTGGGTTCATGAACATAAAGCCGTTAATGTTGAGAAGACAAAACAATTAATACAACACAGGCTGATCATCCCTCACTGCACATCAGTGATTCTACAGTAGAAACAGGTCAACATCACCCGTCACTTTCTATAACCCCGCAGTGAGCACACAACTGAAATAAGAGGATCATAGTTTTCTCTCTGCTCCATCCCAGATATCTATTGGAAAATATGATTTCTTCCCCATGCTGTCAGACTCCTGATGAATCTCCCGTTCTCCTGTCCCTCGACACACACCTTAATTAGCATAAATACACAAACCAAGGGGTCTATTTAACCAATTTTGCAACATGCAAGCTGCAATTTGCAGCACAAGATCATTTTCTACTCACTCATTCTGACACATTTCACTATGAAAATCGCAGGCAAGCCAGTGTCTCGCTTCACGACGGATCCTCAGGGAGTTTGTGACAGATAATGCGTCACTTGTCAATCATTTTTCCTCTCCCTGCTTACTGTCAATGGGAATAAATCCTCTCTAAAAGATCTACATTTATACTGATCAGCTATTTAAAAAAAACTAAATATAAATATATGGCCTAAGGTTTTTAAAGATTAACGTAATGATTGATCGAGGTGGATGTAATATCCCCATGTTCACATATTCCTGTCAATGTGTTGTTGATTTGAAACGTGACAACAGTCGAATATCGAGTATTTGGCAATTACTCCTGTGCTGACTAGGCTATAAAAAAAATGCAGAGCTCATTCAAATGACAACAATGAGACTCCGAGGACTCCTGGATCATTTACTTCCAATGATGAAGGATCTGATATTAAAAACAACAAATATGGTTTAAACATTTGTTTCAGGTATTTTTCACATTTCAAGTACAGATGAATATAATCAACCCAGTGACAACAAAGAAGCTCTCGGATAGTCTGTATCTGAAAAAAACACCGAGAAGGTTGTCTAACGTGAAAAGAGATTGATAGAGAGAAGTTAGTTACGTTTGTTTTGTTTACAGGATATATTTGCAAAAAAACAACAACACATCAACACACCAACTGTCTCACCTTCTATGTTTTGTGATTGTGATTATTCTTGTATAATTTTCTTTTTTTTTAAATTTTATTTCCTACACCTGTAAAACTGAAGAAACTGTCACTTAGATATAAACATACAGTTAGACTCTTTATTGGCTCAGGCTGTAAAGACACACACACACACACACACACACACACACCTTTGAAGATGCTCATTTCCCTGTTTCTGCCTTATTATCAAATGTAATTGGAGGGTCTAAAACTAAATTATTATTTAACAATTTAATTTTAATTAAACAACTCAGCAGAAGTACCCATCTACTGGAAGCGTCTGGACCACCGCCTCATCTTCCTCCTCTGCATCCCACCCTCGTTCCCACTGGGATTTAGCGCTATTGTTATTTTAATGCTTCCCTTTTTAATCCTTACCTTGCCCTCAGTGTGCCAAATGTCTGCAAGTATCTGCAAAGAAAATAAACCATTACAAACATACTGTTTCTTTTGACAGTTGCTTATAAAATGTGTGCATGAAGGCATTTAACAAAAAAATAAAAAAATAAAAAATCTAGCCTATATTAAAAGGCAAAGTAAGTTACCGTAGAATAAGATAACAGGGATGATATTTACCTGCCGTCTCCCACGAGTCATCCGTCACTGTCACTCCCTGCAAAGCAGCGGCAGACAAGTTACAGTTACTCCAAATGAATCTGTCATGTGCGATCCCAGGATGCTTTACAACAGTATCTGTGATTTCTCAGCTGGTGGTGCACGCAACTTGCACATTGATGGAACGGTTTCCCTTTCTGCACGCATACATATATATACTGTATATATATATATATATATATTCACATGCTTTTCCAGTCGCTCCCATCGCTTTTTGGGATGCCACACTGTGAAAATGTGCTCTCGCGCTTGTCTGCACTCGTCTCTTTTGAGTGCTTTAAAGAACAGGAAGAAGAATTTGATGTAAGGCAGTCCTTTTCAGCACTTTGTAAACACACGTTGAAGCAGTGGCCTTATGGCATTTCCCCAATTACTTGTCAATGGCCAATAAAAACACAGTGCTGTCAAAACTCGGAGAGGAGTGGGATACTATACGTCTGGAGCTCTGTGTGTAATGTGTCAATCTATTATTCCGGTATTTTGGTGTTTATTTAGAGATTTTATTTGACATGTGAATATTCACGTAAATGGGAACGATCATGGAAAACTCGGAGCTCTCTTCATCTCTTTCTCCGAACAATCAAAAAACGAACAACACAACGACCCAGAGTCCTGTAGCACTGGCACATGGGACTTCAACTACACTACACAACAAACTGTGAACTTGTGTGTTTTTCCCTGTGTGTCATGGATCGGGACTTTTTGCCGCTGAATGCTGTAACATCATGAGATAAAAAACACACTGCAGGCTGCTACAGTACAGGGACGACCTTTTCCCCCCGATGACCTTTGTTGAAGTGTTTGCTGCAGGCTGCTGTTGTTGTTCTATATTCCCAAATATGCACGGAGCATATTTTAGTAGCTAGTATCAATACACTGTTTCTGGTCGTCAAGTCCCAGAGCCTCGAGGTTGTGAAAGCAGATTTGCATTAGACGTTGTGTATCTCTGGAAATCATCATGTCAGCCAAATCAGTCACTTCTGTACAGAGGATGAACAAAATGTTAAGAAAAACAGGTGAAAATTGGATTATAAAAGTATATTAAAACATAAACTGTTGTTTATCAGTGAGAAATGGGGAAGCATATTCAGAGCTGTGATTGCTGCAGGAGTAAAATGAAACATTTTTCAAAACGTGGACGACTAGGCAGCAGGAAATATTAAGCGTTTGGTTGCACGAGGACATAAAATCCAAGTTAGTGCAAAATATTCTTAATGTTGCTTTACAGACTTGCTGTTTATTCCTCACTGAGACAAATCCTTTGGGAAAAGATGGATGTGTATTAAGTAGCCTATTTATATTAACTGAGGAACTGATTTACACTGTGCTCAATAATTGAATGGTGGAAACGGCACTTTTAGCATAAATTACATTTTATTTGCCTCATGTTGATTTGCATTCAGTGCGATATCTGTATAAAACACCATCCATCCACTCATCCACCCATCCATCCATCCATCCATCCATCCATCCATCCACTTTTTCTATACTGCAGTCCCTGTTATGATTACCTGGGGGATGGAAGCTGTCGTTGTTAAAACCATCAACATGGCCTGTAAGTGATTGCACTTTGATGTGTGGGGAGGTTGCGGGGGGTTAGGGGGGGAGGGCGGTGCCAACTAGCCCAGCACAATTATTTAGCACTACATTACCTCCCATCCCATCCCATTAGCAAGTACAGATGGTGCTCCTCGTGCCACTTAAAGGTGCTCACAGCTGGTAAATCTGAACTATGAACTGGATTTTTGGACATTCACATAGTAGACCAGATGGGGAAAGGTGTGTGTGTACCAGTGTATGAGCATGTATAAGCATGTACACACACCCATACATGTAGGGGTAAAGAAATATTTGAAGACACAAACACTGTTTACTCCAGTTTTTGCACAAAATTGTTTGGTTCAGTTTCAATATTTATGATAGATTTGTTTTTTTTCCCCCCTAATTATTATTTTTATTTATTCATTACCCCCCAGGTGGTCACTGCTAACTTTTGCGATTGATGTGTTTGCCCCCCTGTGACTGTCAGTGGCCCATTTTTAGCCATGCTAGCAGCATGTGTCCAAGGATGGCAATTTTCAGTCCTGATTGAAATAACTATTGGATGGGTTGCCATGAAGGTTTGTACAGACATGGGTGGTGAAGCACTGACTCATATTTATCTATAAAACCACTCCTTTGTTACAACCACTTATGTAATCCATAAGAAGTGTGTGAATAGCTACGGTAATATTTAGCAACGGTTCTCAAAGTTTGCATGTTTTTACATGTTGAACACGAGGATTTTAGCATTTAGCCCCAACATTGCTAGCATAGCTGGATAGCTGGTTTATTGAATTAATAATAATAATAATAATAATAATAATAATAATAAATGTCCCGACAGCTTTGCAGACATTGTTCAGAAATATGCCAAAAGAATGAATATTATATTTTACATATAAGCTTTTCACCCCCAAAAAAATAAAAAAAGATGAATTTGTAATATAATTATTGCAGATTTAATTGCATTTATTTTTGCGATTTAATTACATAACACGCTTATATGTAACTAGTTACATCCCAACACTGGTGAAGACCAGAAATAGGACAGGATCCCCACAGAGTCCAGACACCGGTGGAGGTGGATTAGAGCCAGCAGGTGGTTGATGGAAACTCTCACTTATCTCTCCCCGGACATCATAGAGGTCAAAGTTTGTTGTTGAGAAAGACAGAATGACTTCACAATGATATTTAAAGAACAGCAACCGGGGACCGATCGGCTTGAGCAACACAGGCATGTCAGTCAGATATGGTGATGTCGTGAATGAAAGGATGGGAAAGCAAGAAGGGAAGTGATGTAGAAAATTAAACAGGAAGCACTAGTGAACATGACACCCATAAAGAGGATAAAGACCACCAGAATTTGAACCAGGTTACTTGACATGTTTCTGTTTGCACATGTAAGAAATTTATCTTGGTGTTATGGTGCATTACAATAAAAATATTTAGATATATATATTCTTATTATTTATATATCCTTATTCAACCTTAATGCCCTCCTGTTTGTGTTCAGCTACGGTGGTCCGACCTTGGACATTTGTTTGGTGTCTAACCTTTTCTCTCTTAATGCCAGTCTTTCTTTCCTGTCTGCTAAATGTCTTGTTGTCTATCTGTTGACAAACATGATATATGTGAAGCATCACAGGGATCCTTTTCTCAATAAACAAATCATTTCACGATACGTTGGAAGCGTTGACCTCTCCTCGGTCACAGCTCCTGGGCACCAGGTTTGGCCTGTCCCTTGTCTGCCTGAGGTGCAGCTGGCAATCCTGCCAAGCTGCTGTCTCCAGGCAACCAGCTCAGAGGCCACCTGTCATTTTGGATCAATGGGCACACCTGCACACCCACCTGTCCACAGTCTTGTCACCCGGTGAGACGAGGGAGAGATAGAGACTCATATGAGTGGTTGATGACCTGATTCTGAATGAACGGATGAGTCTGAATACAGACTGATTTAGAGAGATGTGAGTGAGGCTGACAGACTTGAGAGAGGCTTGCGTGGTTTGGGAATGTAATAATGACAAATAGTTGAGATATATACTGTATCTTGTACCCACGAAGGTGATTATTACCAACATTATTCGCATAATTTCCTTCCCTCTTTCCTCATTTACAGTAACTCAGCCTGTTCTGATTAACAGCGACTGGACTCAGTGTGTCATAACCACTTTGATTCATCCACGGTGACGGATGATTGACAGCTCGGGCTCCGACTGACTGTTAGGGGACAGGAAACACTTCATTTCTCTTAATACTGGAAATTAATGAGCTTATCAGTCCATTATTATTATTATTATTATTATTATTCAAATATACACATACGAACATGTAATAAAGCAAAGGAAAAATCATCATCATCATAAGGATTAATATAGTTTTATATAACCAGCCAGGGTTTGTAAACTCCTGAACTATTTTTATTATTTATTATTGTCTGAGAAATTTACATACATCACTTTACATCACTTTATCATGAAAGTTGACTAAACTTAAATGTGTCAGATAGAGCTGCAACAGTCAATCAATCAATCAATCAATCAATCATTACAAAATAGTCCTGTTTCCTTCTAGGGGTGTTTTATTAGAGTAGTGTTTAGGAGCTGTGACATTGTTTAGCTACATTTGTTCCATTTACATCAGCATTTATAGTTTAATCAAGCCAGACAGTATTTAAGTTAATTTATTGATTATTGATTGAGTTTCTTGAGTTATAGATTAGCTCGGGTTGTAATTTAAAAACATACCTACCATGGTTTCCAGGAGACAAAAGATGAGACACTGAACCACTTCCTGCTTTTAAGCTCTTGCTGACGTCACAGGGATTTTATTATTAAATGTTTGGTTTTGCATTTAAGTTATTTGTATTTATATTGATATGGACTATGCTGTGGTTGATGTGTGTGTGTGTGTAAATAATGTTAACCGATGCAAGTTGTTGCTATGAAGGAAAGGAGAGATTGACGGTCCTATTTATGGTGAGAGTTGTTTTTCTGAGGAGGAGCAGAAATGAAAGTCATCGTCAAGTCCGTGCAGACGTGTTACCTCTACAACAGAAACGGTCCACCGGTGATATGATATTTCTGCTTATTGTGATGTCATTGTAATATGCATACAGTGTGCGTAGGCTTTAATGAGTCTGTATGTGTTTATAATCACAGAGAAGAAGAGATCAACGGGCGGAGAATTGTAGGGGGAAAAAAAAAAAGAAAAAAGATTTTTGTGGTAGCAACAGATGTTAAATAATATTACATGACTGTAATAATTTGTTTCACTATCACCCAGGTTAATTAGTTTGTGGAAATGGTGTAATCTATTTCTCGTTGCGTAATTTGTCATACACTGATGAGGTAGCCAATCAGTGACCCTGCAGTTGGTGGGATCATTTCTCCCAGAATGCTGTGCAGCGAATGTGTCGCAGAATATATGAGAGGGAATGAGCCAATGTTTATCTCCTATTTATTCCACACAAATAAATGAAATCAGTCAATAAACCGTCCGAGGGTGAATAAGGCTATCTCTATTCTGGATTATGAATTAGAGCTCATTAATTTATCTGCGTGTACGTATACTGAATTAATTACTCTGTTCCTACATATGATCCACAATATTACCGTTATTATTATTATTATTATTATTTATTATTATTACTGTATCTCTTCATTCTTACCTAAACATAACCCCTTCATCAACACTCTCTCACTCACACACACACACACACAGGATGTGTATATATGTATATATAATTTTGTAATTCATGAATTGTATTTAATTTGTTTTATTTCATAGATTCTGGCAACAGCATCTTTAAATGAATGAAATTAACGTTTTAATTAATTTAATGGGTTACATGCTTTTGTTTTATGTATGACGTTCTAATTTTATACAAAGTTTAGCATCGAAAGAAAGAAAGAAAAAAAAAAGAAAGAAAGAAAGAAAGAAAGAAAGAAAGAAAGAAAGAAACCACACCTTGAAATTATATAAATCGTCTTAACATTTTTCATGGACAGGTTTGCAGTACATCCAAATAGGCCAGTGATTAAAGCTGCTGCCCCTCCAGCTTTTAGATTGTGAGTTCAATCCCCGTTAAGGCCGGCACTCAGCTGAACACATACAGGTCCCAATCAGCTGATTAGTGATAGCAGCATGCACAAACACAAATCAAGCAGCTGATGGAGGCGGCAGCAGCTTCTGGCAGGTCTAATCAGGAACCAGCAATCAAATACATTTATTCAGAAAATGAGAAAACTAATTGAATTCTAAGTTTTAATTGAATTTGTTGTCAACTAAAAAAAAAAGTTTCACTAGCAAAGACCACAACATTAACAAAATATGTTGATAACATGATTTACTGCAGAGGAAGAGTTTGGATGGGTGCAGCGCTACTGCTCGACAAATGCATTGTGGGAAGGCTTATAGGGAATCTGTCACAGTTGCTGGGCAACGACGGACCCCCCAAAAACCTCCAATTACTTAACTAGATGAGACTGAGAGGATCTGAGATCTTGAAAGCCTGTCTTGACTGACAACCTGGCGCATGCGCATGGGGGGGGAAATACCTGATGACGCACCGCTATGACGTCATGCCTCCTGCAGTGGTTGGCTCAGGTGAGGAAGTCGGGAGCGCGGGAAACTCAGATAGTTTCTGTCTGGTTTTATCGGAGATGCTTGAAGGGAACCGTTGAACCGTTGCAGGCGGGCGACGGTTCAGTCCCGGATGTCGGCCTCCGTTTGTGGATGTGAAGAGGAGTGCGCAGCCGCGGAGGAGCCGCCTGCTCCTGTGGTTATACCTGTAGCGTCTACGGTTGTCGGAGGGATCTGGTTAGGGGGAGTTTGAGTGGAGGTGTCCGTGAGGCCGGTATGTGCACCGGGACGCTGCGGTCTGACTGCTCTGTCGTGGCTGGAGGAGACCAGCAGACTCTTCATCCGGATCGGACGGGTTGACCTGCGGCTCCTGGTCCGAGGTGAGTTCACTCTGAGGTCAGACCTGAAGCATCGTCTGTCTGTAGACAGAAACACAGCTTTAACTGTGATGCTGGACTGACTGCTATAAGACAACCTGAGACTTAGGTTGGTATTTATAGGGATGCTGGAAGAGGCGTGGTTGAGATGTGGTTCTGCTGCTGAAACCTGCTGGTTAGGCATCAGCTAATATGTTGAAGTATGAACTGTTGGCTTTGCATTTATCTTTGAAACATGAATGATTCCTGCAGTATCTGTTGTATCAACAGCTGTGTTATACTGTATGAAAAGCTGCTCTTAAACCTGGCTGGTTGTAACTCAATATTTTGCATGTTTGTGTCGGAAATGTTGCATTATGATCCTGAGTGTTACAAACTTTTTTTTTTTTTTTTTTTTTTTTAACTTTTGTAGTTTTTTAGCTCTTAAACTGCATTACTGTGCAAAGTAATATATATAATTAATACCGAAAATAACATTAATGTTATCATATTGATGGTGCAACCAAACTATATTTTTCTTATTTCTACATATTCATATTATTTAACTGCAAAAAATAAACATAAAATAAGCATGTTGGGGGTGCAGCACACCCTATGTAAAGTATAATTTATCATGGTCTACATTAGTTTAGCATGTTATCATACCGACATATGATAATTGGCACTAACTGAGGCTAATGTCTTTTAGTTTTGCAAGTATTTGGTCACCATGAATGTCTGCACCAAATTTTTCATTATTTAATTTATGCATCTTTACACATCTGATACATTACTGAATAATAATCTACGTAGTCTCTGAAAACAGGCTCATGTGCTTTGAATCAGGTTCCTCCTCGGCTGTGCTGAGGTTAACGCCGGGGGTCAGGCTGCCCTGGACAGTGTGGCACCTTCGATATGTGTGTGTAGTATTCACACACACACACACAAAGCCTGAGACTGTTGCAGCTGACCTTTAGTGACCACAGTCATGATTAAATAATTTTTAACAGTGTTCAGCATAAAAATGTCTCCGTACAGGTGCAAGTCTAAAGCCTGTGGAAATATATTTTTTTAGCACTTCTGAAGCAAAAAGTGAAATTTGACATTGCATGATTATTTTTCCCTTAAAACTATGGTGATTATTTTTTTCCTCTCTCTCAAGAAGGCACAGTATGTGACAGAACCAGGTCTTTAAGTATCTGGAAATACTTTGTGTTGTCTTTTGTAAAATAGGTGCTGTCTGTTACTGAATGCCAGGAAAGTTAGAAAAATAGTTTAGTGATGGAACAATGTGGCTCTTTCTGTCCTGTGAGCGACGATTTCTATAATTTGAGCTGTGCTAATGCTGGTTATTTGATTGACAATATCACACCGACATTATATGTTTTATTTCATAATCATCCTTTGCACCGCGTCAATTATATATGCACTTCACACGTCAATAAAGTCCCCCTGTAATCCAAGAGGTTAGTTACCAAATTATATTACTGCATACGTCTTGTTTGAGAACTTGTCATTCAGCCCAATTAGTTTGAGTTTGATATGTTGTATATTGGAGCTTTCTTCTGTACCGTAGTTGCATCTACAAGCTGCTACTGAGGATGCATTGATGTAGTTCTGTACAATTAGCCCGACATTCAGCATCCATGTCAATGTGTTTTATGTTTCTGTGATTATTTTCCTCGGAACGATACAGACGGTGAGAGCCGGTCGGAGGGAGAAGGAATAAGTATCATATTTACAGGTCACATGTCAATGCAGTCACGTAGTATTGAAATGGTAATCTGCTTGTAGTGCAAGATGTCAGCCTCTTTAGTTTCTGTCGTAGACTCGTGATTTTTGGACTTGTGTTCATGGATGTTTTCCTCCTCACCTTCCCTGCATCAACCCTCGTCAGTCCTGCCCTGCTCCCTGTGTTTCCCCCAACCAATCAGCTGCCTTCTTTTGTTTTACCTTTCACCTGTGCCCCTTTCTTTCTTGATCACATCCGTTTTATATTTCATTCGTCCGTTTGTCCACCCCTGCCCTCCTCCTGAGTCTATGCGTGAAAATAAACAGTTTCATCAGTTAAATCTCTCTTCTTCTTCTCTCTGAATTTCGGGTCTTATTCTCTGCTGATATCTGGAATAGTTTCCTACTTCCTGTCACTGTATAAGTCTGCAGAAAATCAACCGACAAGCTCCCCTTATTTGGAAACGCCGTGCAATGTAAGTGGGCAGCAGAATACTTGTGTGACTGTTTTGTAAATTGGCATTGCAATTTCTTTCCGCTGCCCCTGTGTACCCACAATCCCATCATAATTTAGTTCTGATTATGCCTTCATGCTTCTCTAATTTAAATATTTACCAGGCACCCCATCAACATCCACAATCATCCACCCTTCATTTGCATACTGATGCAAATGACCAGTAGGGCAGAGAGATTTGGAATAAATACAGTGTGTCATCAGCATTTGCTCACTCAGGGCGTAAATTAGCATGGACCTTTTGGCCGCTGTTCTTACAACAGAAGTGCCTCTTCTATAAGGGGCCATGAGGGGTCACGGTACCTCTGGGACGACAACATAGACTCATGAAATCCTTTCAGAGTTGTGTTTTAGAGGGAGACTGAAGCAATATTCTCAAATAAATATGTGACTGTATGAAAAAAAGGTTATTGTACTGCATTTTATAGATTCTGCATTTTACATGTGCAGAATTCATCTATTAAAACAGATGTTGGATGTTTATTATTAACCATTTTAGCCTTGAACAGGTTCTTCGCAAATCTGACCCTGAGGTGCAAAGCAAAACATTTCACAAAACAAGAAATATTGTTGTGTTTTATGAAATGTTTGTGTGTGTGTGTGTGTTTTGCACTTCAGGGCCTCTGTAATTAGTGTATTATTTTGTTTTGCAGATACAGTATAGAACGTAGTAATCATTTAAAACTTTTGCCTTAAATCTGCTCCAAGTTTCCTGTGCATAATGGCTGCTTGTAGCTCGTAGCTTTTGTTGTGTCTTGGTTTACTGTCATTATAAGCCTTGTTTTTGTTTTTAAGCTAATATCAGCAAATGTGCACTTCCTGCTCAGGACCAAACAGCAGACATACACATTTAGCAACAGAGCAAAGCATTTAGCAGCTAAAGATCCATATATTTTCCTCAGGATTCGAATTTCTATCCCGCTAAGTGGAAATCAAAGGTTACCTAGAAAAAACTCAATTCCAAAATCTGCAGCATGGTTTGGAAAATTATTTTGAAAAACACGGCATGGTCCTTTTATTTTAAAATCAGTATAACCGCTGCAGTCCTCCCATTCGTCCTCACTATTAGCCACGAATCGAGGCTTTCCGTTTGGTTTTTTTTTAAAACCAAAGGAAAAACCATCAATTAGACACTGATACGTTGCTGTCAAAGCATTGTGTCTATTTAACAGCATTAAAGATAATCTGACAGAGAAAATCTTTGTTTTGAATGAACGATATTGCAAAGAAGATGAAGATACAGTATAATGAAAGGGTCAAGTTATTGTCACTGCCGGCTAACTCTGCAGCGTGGATTACTTCAAGGCACTGACATAAACACTCTGTTGCCCTTCCCAGAGCGCCTTGAGTCCCCCTTTTTTTTTTTTTTTTGAGCTTGATGCAAAGAGACAGTGACGCTCTGAAGATGCCACTGGGAACTTTGAATAAACGAACACTCTGGTTTGGAGCTACATGTGGAGCGGCGATTTACAAGCATACCCGACATGTGGATGAATGCTTCGAATTAATGACGCCCGACCATAAAAGATGCCTGCATCCTCTTTTTCAATAAGTGTGGCGATGAGATGAATCCAGGTTAAAAGCCATTAAGTTATTCCCCTTATTCATGCATTTTATTTCATCACTTTCACAAAGGAGGACACGGTTAAAGAGAAACGGCGGAGTTAGAAGAGACAATGATGATGCATTAGAGGTGGAAATGAACACAATGTGACGCAGAGAAGGGTTTTCCTTTTCTTATCACGACTAGACAAATGCACATTGAATTTTAGTATAACAGTCAGTGGAGAGAGACGGGGAGATGCAACAAAGGTCCGCTGAGGCTGGGAGTCAAACTGTGGATGATATAATATACACCTTAAGCATTAAGCCACCAGGGTGACACCAAGTGATCAAATGCTGTAAGAAGTGCCAGCGTAACAGGGAGTTAAACCCACTTAGATGCCACAAAATCATAGATATTACAAGATATTTTGGATTGTAGTGTCCTGCAATTGATGTGTGTTTATATTAAATTCCCTCACACTACATTTTATTAATCCTATACCAGATTTATTGAGTTTAAAATCCACATCCACGAAAGTTTGTCTCCCACAACCTTGTATTTAAAAAAAATAAAATAAAAATCTGGCACAAATAAGTAAGCTTTCATTTATCAATTAATAAATGCAGGTTCTATTTTTGGCATACATGCATCAGGGTATTGTGTGTGTGTGTGTGTGTGTGTGTGTGTGTGCGTGTATACAAGTGTGCGTGCCCGGGGAGAAAAAGCTTCATATGGGTTGGCGATGTCAGTAAATAACTCATGAACATACTAAATGGGTCGAGGATAGAGCAGCCGCTATGGCAGTGTCCTTTATGAAAAATCCAGTTGCTACAAGTGTGTGATTTTGATGCTGGAAGTAAAGACCTTGGAGGATGCAGTATAAACCTCTCATGCCTCACTTCACCGGCTAAGAGGAACCTTTAGTCAGGGAAATCTGTCTTCACTTGTTTGAGTTGAGTGGTGTGGCTCAGCTGCAGTAGAGTATGAATAAAGTGGTATCACTGTATCCACTTATGCCTAAATCAATTTAGCCGGCTTGACTTAAATGGGTTATTCTAGTCTGCTTTACAGGCAGTGGACACAATAACACACATGACTATTTTTTTTAAAATAGTCCTTCAGCTTCAACGTTTGTGAAGCTTATAATGTTGCTAAAGCTGTGAGGTATGGTAAAGGTATGATTACTTTGTGCACATCTTCTTTTAAAGGAAAGCAATTTGGAAGAAAAAAACATATATATATATATATATACACCATCATATAACACCATCATTAGGTCAAAATGATATCCGTCCAATACCTGTCCTAAGAAAAATGAAAAATGATGTGTTATTTGTTGTTATATTGCCACAAAGTCTACGTTTGATTATGACACCAAAGGACCAAACCTTACTTCAACCCTGAACCATAAACACGCAGTTTTATTCGACCGAACCCAAGTACAAACAATGCATTTTAATTTAGAGCTGCACTGTCTTGTTTCCAGGTTTTTTTTTTACACAGTATCATAAACCTATGCGGCATTTTAAAGCTTTAACTGTGCACACTGTCACATATGGTGAGTTTAAGCGACAGGGCTGTTACTCTATAAATGGAAAGCAGCAGTATGTGGTGGGGGAGCTGCATTGATTGACTTGTCACAATGCGATCCCTGCCACGCCACTCAAGCCTCCTACAAGCAAGTACAGTCTACTCACTCCAATTACTGCTATTTTAGTAGAGATATGCTGTTTCTGTGTTGGAGATGAAATCGCATCTCTGCACACATCCTGTCTGACTTTCAAATGTTATTTATTTTTATTTTTATTTTTTTACAAGTGCACTGAGATTAATGTTCTGACAGCTGCTAATAAAGGATCATATATGCACACACAGCTCACAGCATGTTTTTATATATATATATATATATCCCTATAGATTACCTGCCATGACTGTGCTGTCCGTATGGCCCGGTAGTGTATTGTATTTGTTTGCTGACATTTTTATTTATTTATCAGTGTTTAGCGTACAATCATGGTTGGCACCAAACTCCCTGATGTAAATTATAGAAAGTCAATATTCTGATTTCTCTGCCAGCTTTGCCCAGCTTTGAGACTTGGATCTGTGCCACGCATATTACCCACACCTCATATTGATAGAAGCAACAAACACCATGTGCATAGAATATTAATGAGGAAAAATACAGTAGAAAATAGTATCTGCTTATCTGTTTTGCAGTTATGTTGATGCAGTGTTCCTGCCCATTGGCTAAAATTAGGATCGGTGTTTCTTCTGACTTGATTTGAAATGATCTGCAATGGCTCTCATATAGTGATGGTGATTTATATTTATTATTATTATTTTTTGTCTTTATGGATGTTTGATTTATATGGCTCTTTATTAAGTTAGAAAGTAGAAAGAGCATTGTGTGTTTTTCTTGTAAGGTGTGATTCAATACTTTTATGACCAAGAACCTGTCTGACTCAATCTCAGCCATCATTATAATCGACCTGCACTCTTAAGCACTAAGATCAATAGTCTTGAAACTGTGGCTGTTCTTTTAACATACAGGTTTTCTTCTTCTTTCTTTATAGTCTCTTGTGGGTCACACAATACATTTCTGTAAAACAGAACAAAAAGGCCTTACATACAGCCAAAGTTGTGCACTGGTTTTAGCCTCCTTTTTTTCATAGTCCTAAATCAATCTGTAATGATTTTGTAAAGACTGAAAATATATTTGTAAATGTAGTCTGGTATCTTCTGTTTGACATCCCAGTGTTGCAAGAAACCCCCTAGTGTGCCCTTTGCTGAATGTATCCAGGCAGAAAATAAGGTTGTGGAGGTCAGGTGGACAGATGGGTGTGTAGTGCATTTGACCAGAATTGGTGTTCGGTTGCAGAGCCACAATTACAGTTTCCATGTAACTGTGATCTTTTCCTTACTTACCCAAGTACTTACATTTGGCTAATCTTAACCATAAAACACCTTCCTGGTGCTAAAAGACAGGATTTCAACCACAGAAAAGCACTGAGATTGATCTAGTTAAAGTTATTGGATGCTATCTACAATTTCAACTGTAATATTATTTGATCTCAGTGCTGCATATGACACTCAACATGTTACTACATAGACTGAAACATTGGGACTTTCTGAATCTGTGCAACTGAACAAAAAAAAAAAAAAGGAGTTATGCAAGGCTCCATTCTTGAGCCTCTTCTGTTTACATTCAAGCTCATAGTATTAAAAAACAACAACTCACCATAAATATGACATGCAGATTTACATTAAACAAATCTTGGTGTAGTCATGGACTCGGACCTAAATATCCAGATTCAAGTAATTCAGCCGACTATCACGAATTTACGTTTCTACGTATTTATCTTCAGTAGGTTCGACTTTTCTGCTTGCTTTTATTTCACTCTTTGTAAATCCTTGTGCTTCTTTTATATCTTGTTATAACAACTTTTACACCCTATATAAAGCACTTACTATAACCACAGTCTTTCCCTGACCTTAACCATTATATGTGAACTATATCCAACAATTCACATACTTTCTCTTTGACCCAGTCCCTGTCTCTCTCTCTCTCTCTGTGTGCCTGTTAAGCGTTGAAGTCCTCTAAACCACCTATTGTGTAACTCTACCCACAAAGCTTTGTTCCTGTGACTCCACAGGAAGCACGCAGAAAAATGCATCCTTCAAAAAGAACCTGCTGGGAGTCTTGAGCTTGACCAAAATTGTCCTCCGTTTTGGCTGAAATCGTTCATCCACTTCATTACAGGGGACGGAAAGCAACCTGCCACCTTCCCAGGGTGTTTAAACTAAATTTAACAAACTTTCAAGCTGAGCTGAACAAGCAGAGCAGGGTCCTTATTGTTCATGTGCCCTTTTCCCTTTCAGAGCGCCATGGACCGCCTTTATCACACAAATTGCAGTGTTGCGGTGGGAATGTGATGTCAAGCCTCATTGTAAAAATGACACTCATGTTGCATGCTTAGCAGAAGCCCAACTACCCAGGGCTTTTCTTTGGTGTCAGTGTCTGCAGATGAGAGAGAGACTTGTTGGCATGTTGTGAAATTGTTGAGTGTACAGTGACTGGCAGTGGTTGCTTGGTTTTTTCCCCCCTCAGCAGTTGCACAGTGAGGGATGGAGCTGATGGTTAAATGCAAACTTGGACGTTGATCAAGCTCAGGAGTTTTTTTCTCTTACAGACTTAACTGTAACACTTTTAAATTAATAGCTAATAAATAGTTTACTTTATATGCCAGTTATGAGCATTCATAACAACAACATTTGGGTTGCCAGGTTGTATAAAATCTCTTTAACTGGTTGGACTGTTTGACCACGAACCTTTTATAAAATCTGAACACTTCTAGTTGCAGACTTGGCTTTTTTTTTTAAAAATTAATTACTTGTTCTCGTTAATACCTGAAGAACTAATGGGTCATTATAAAGTGAGAACCCCCATGAACGTTTTAACTGCATTGTTACGAAACAGAAAGGACAAACACCAGCTAGTGAAACAATCTGGCAAATCCCATATTAGTGCTCCTTAATGGCCGAACTATTTATTAACCTTTTAATAAAGACAGAAATTACAACCTTTAAAATGGGAAAAACTACTTGAGGATTAAAGGAAAACGGAAAAAATATAAAATCCAGATTTTTAAGAAAATTATAATGAAAACAATTCTGTTTTATATTATATTCTTTAAACACTTTTGACTGAAGCTAAATAAAAACATTGTAGTTGAAAATTGAAGTTGAAGAGAGATCAATATATGTTTTTCATCAAAACGTATATAAATATGTTTACATTAATCATTTCTTTCTGTCACGCCGTTACTTGTAGTTTAATTAATTAAATTCTTTAAGCATTGATTACCACTTGTTCATTATCATTTATATTGATCATCACTCCTACGACCCTCATTATGATTAGCTGGATTATCACACTGTTTTTAACAACGTAAGAAGATAATCTTCTTTATTAATCTGTAACCTTATGGTGGCGATCATTGTCATAAAAAAAAAAAGGATTATCTTCTTGGAGTGGAGGTTTAGGGCTTCATATTTGTTTTGTTTTTTGCTTTTTTTTAAGGAAATATTTTGACACAATATTAAGACATAACATCTAACATCATCTGCTCACAGCAAATGTAGCGAATAATCTTGTATCAGTCGCATCACATCCTCATGTCTCGTGAGAGATGCAGACGTTTCTGCCAAAATATGAGAGCAATGGAGGTGTGTGTGTGTGTGTCTGTGTGTCTGTGTGTGTGTGTCTCTGTGTGTGTGTGTCTGTGTGTTAGTTTCTGGGTGTGCAAATGCCAGAGCACATGGGCATTGACTTTTCAGTAGGTACCCCTGTGTATGTGTGATGATTCCTTTAACCAGCTGCTGTATTTTTATGTGCTATCTGCACAGACAATGAGCGACGCTGTTTAGCTTCACAGCTCTGTTTGTAGAGGAAAACACTGCTTCAGAATACGAGCTTTTTGCCATCACACAGAAGATTTAGAGTCCCGCAGGCTCGACTGAACAGGCTGCAGAACAATTTGGTTCCTCTCTGCTGAATTTGAGTTCGGTTCTAAGTGGACAAAGAACTGGATGTTAAAGGGGGGGTGATTAAAGTGATGCACTGCAGCCACTTATTTGTCTGATTTTTGTCGTTTTAACAGCGTGCGAAGTGAAATCAAATTGCCGTCCATCCTTTTTTTTTTTTTAAAGACATTGCATCATAGCAATTTCATGCATGTTGATGATTCAAATGGAAAGCCTTTCATTTAGAAATCCTTTTGAAATTGAGTCGCTGCACTGTTGCTATGAACTGTCAGAACCACGTTTCTGATCTACTTGGATTTTGTTTCCGTAGAAGAGGCACAAGTGAGATTTTAAAGTAATGAAAAACATTGAAAGAATATACAATTTGAAAAAAATGTAATCCTTACTACTTATTCTGTATGTTTACACAAAAAGATACTTGATTCCAGTATAAGACCACTTTTCCAGCCAATGAATATTTGATTCAAGTAAGGCTTTTGTCTAAAAGTGAAATGCGTGCAGATACATTATGCACCATCACATCCATCCTCTCTGTTGTGCACAGATCTGAATATGAAGCATCACTTCATACATATTTATAATAGCTACCATTAAAGCTAGACTTATAAAGTTGATTAGCTACCCAACCCTGGAAGGCTTTGATGGTATTTTGTAGAGCACAATACAATAAGTATGCAAAATGCAACCAAACTGAATAATGAAACTGGACTAAAGCTTAAATTTACAGGAAACACATCTGCTGAAACGCACCAAAACTGCAAAAATCTGTCTAAAACACACATAATCTATTCTACTATTTTTTACTTACAATGCCTATAATAAAATACTCACCACTCTTATATAGATTAATGTGACTTTTTTGATCCTTTAACGGGTTGTACAAAGTGAAACTAAATTAATAAAAAAAAAATACAAAATGCTTGTTTGTAACCGTTTACTCCTTCAAAGTCAGTATATTAAATGCATCTTTGGCAGCAGTTACAGCTTTGAGTCTTTATCAGCTTTGCACACCTGGACGTCTGAATTTTTCTCTCCATTCTTCTCTGCAAAACTGCCAAACATCTATCAGGCTATATGAGGATCACGAACAAACAGCCTTTTTTTCCCAAGTCCAGCAACAAATTCTCAAGTGGGTTGAGATCTGGACTCTGACTGACTCGGCCACTCTGGGACTTAAACTTTCCTTCTCCCACATCTCCCATGTGCCATCTAGTCTCTTTGCCAAATCCAGCCAACTGTGTACAGGCTCCAGTTTCAGCCTCTGAAGCTCGTAACTCCTTCAGAGTTGTCAAAAGTCTCCTGGTGGCCTCCTTCACAAGTCTCCTTCTTAACCAGTCTTGATCAAATGTAGACCAGATGATTGGGCCTGATGAATACTTGAGGGATCAGTACAATTATTAAATTTCACCCTAAGGGGGGGGGGGGCATCCATCCAATAGTGTGGCTAGAAGCCAGGAGTCAAGTGAGTCGTACAACACACAGTCCTGCAGGCTCTCATGAACGAGGCGTTAAGCAGCTCGTTGCTCCTTAAGGCAGTTCAAAGCTTTGAAAATGTCAGACGGGTCAAAGCAGCCAGCTTTGAGTCGTATAACCTCTCTTTGCCTGTTGTGATGTGTTGCCACTAAAGGTACACTACAGCAGAGATAAAAAAGAAGGTAGCTTAAACCAATTTATCTTATCAGGTGGAGTGAAAGAAGAAGGAAATCAGAGGAAACAGCGCGAGCTTTACCATGCTGGCACGTTGCTGTATTTAGCACAAGTCTAAGATGCTGAAGAGAAGTGTTCAGATTACTCCCGGTAAATAAGATTTTAATCAAACAATATCTTTGAAATTAAACATCCCGATTACTCTCAGAAAGGCTGTACGGAGACCAAAATATATGGGTATAGTCAATATCAGTACTAATCCACACTCCTTCAACAACAAGTAATAGGATGCAGGTAATTTAATTCTTACAGGTGCTTTAATTGTGACATAATCTCAGAGCCAGGTAGCTGGTTGAAATAAAGCTTTCATCCTGCTCGGAGCCACACCCCTCTGTTTTCGTTTCAGTTTTTTATTTTTCATTGGTATTACCTCCGTGTATAATTTACATATGAGCCTGTAAGTGAACCAACCTGGACTGGACACAGTTTCCGAAGTTTTAATTCACATCCACAGTTCGCTGAAACTAAAACACTCGTTTTCATACCAATGAAGAGTTCACTGTGAAAAGAGAGAAAATGCTGACAGTGAACCAGACTAGAAATTAGAAATAATAAACTGGTGGGATAAAAAAAAAGGAAGAAAGGGAGATATCTTGATTATGCAGTAATTGCCGTGAAGCGTCACCCCGGGCAATTTGCTAAGACTAACACATTTTGCATGAGATGGCTTCCTGCCAATCAGTTACTGTGCATAGCAATGTGGCCAGAAGGTTTTGGATTCTGTAGTTGATGTAGGAGGTCAATGGAGAGAAGTGCCGCTGGCATCCAACACCCACTCTCCTGGAAATAGGTTTGAAAAATGTCATCTGCAGGTGCATCGTTGTGTGTGTGTGTGTGTGTAACGGCTTTGAAACAACAACGTGTGAATGAAGAGGACACGAGATGAAATAATAGATGAAGTATTCTGTGCCGAGTTTGCATATATATTGTGAATTTTCTGTATGTGTGGGCATGTAAGTCGTTTTCATTAAATTTTTAAATTATATTCAAATTTAAAATGGTTAAATTTTTTAAAAGGGGGAGTGTGAGGGAGGATTTACATGTGCATTAATACTCAAGCAGTTGCACACACACACACACACACAGATATGATATGATCAACATCATAGCAACTATAACCCATCATACCCACACTGGAGGCTGCTGACTCCAACAACGATGACATGCAGCTAGTGTTCGGTTTTGGCTAAAACAGTTGGTTAAGGTTAAAGAAAGATCATTCACTCTTCATTCAATATATAAAAAAAAAAAAGGTCAATATATCGTTGTTTTTGAAGTCAGCGTTGAGTTGAGTTTTTAAAATATTAAAACAAGAATACGATCTTTGCATTGACCTTAATCATGCTTTAGTTGACAGGAGCAGATACTGTAGGAAGGATGGATGGAATATGAAAAACACTGAATACAAGCAAACGCCTCATTATTTTGATAAAAAGAGACAAAATGTATTTGCTAATGCAAATTAGTTGCATACGAATGTTGTATTGAAACCTCAGTAACTGATACTAATGTCTCCGACTGCCGTCTATTTCAAAGTCGGAGAAAGTCACTTGTTGTGTTCAGCTTGTTCAAAATCCAGGACGTAAGATGAGAAATGATGGCCAAATCTTTCTGCTCAGATAGACGGATCAATTCAATTAAAGGCCAATGAGAAATCAATAAATAATATCCTTGCATAACACTTGACGAGGTTAGAATTTGTATTTTTCTACACTACATGAATCGGTTTTTCAAAACATTTCATAACAAGAGAAGTCAAAAGCAAATCGAGTAGTAATTATTTAGACAAGATGGATTAATGCTTTTATGCGCAGGGTTTCCATAATGTAGGTAAATATGCTGCCAGCTGGTGGGCGTTACGACTTTTACATTCCTGCTGTAAGATACAGATTTTATCACCTGTAAACTCATCGTTGCTGCGATGTGGTCAGTTTAAACTCTGGTAAATATAGAAGTTATTAGCCAGAGAGTAGCTGTTATTCTCCTCTGTGTAATTGTTCTGCATTGCTTTGGTCTCGTCAGCCTCTATAGTCACCTTTGATTCCCTTTCATGCCACTCAGGAGTTCTTTGCAGCATAAATACCCTCCCTCCCTCTTGTCCTTGAACACTTTTATTTATTTATTTATTTATTTTTCATATATCCACCTTGATTCATCTTCTAATGTCTTTTTGAATTCTCTAAAGTTCATACACATTCAATCTTGAAAATATTTGGCGTACCCAAGGTTTGTTGTTAACGGAAGAATGTATATGATTTTTAAAGTGAAGGACAGTGTCAATACACAAGTTTATGCAACATGAAACATCAACCAGTTTATAGATATACATATACTGTCCCACTTTTACCAAAAATGTAATAAAACTTATAAAATTTTAGAAAGAAATAGACTTAACGAAGGACTTTTATGAGCACGATGCACAAGCGCGTGAACACACAAACCTGTAGCTACATTTACAACATCTGATTTTAATCAGCATTTACTTCAGCACATACCTTTTCTGCATGTGTTGTCTGATTAATTGAAGGATAAATGCCGTCTCAAGTAACATCAGCCACTGTCAGTAGTTTGATTATGATTATGAATAACATGCTCTGAGGGCAACATGTATATTACACAGATGGGAAAAGGAGAAGTAGACCCCTTCAAACGTAATGAGCTGGTCAACTTGAGGTCAACATCTCGGAGAGCAGAACAAGATTATATACAGCCGACCGGTAAATTTAATATATGAATAATCACTTGCTTATTATCACCTTGGTGGTGTTGACCTCCAAACCAGAGACCTTCTTAAAAACAAAGTGCAACTAATTTCCTTCCAGTTCAATCAGACTAAATACTGCACGTCATCCTCTGCTGTTGTAGTGTGTACAGTTGAATTTCTTTTACCTATATCATTTATTCTATATGATTCATATACTGTTATAGGCTCTCAGTTGACATCCAACCACATCTAAAACCCACATATAAAAAAACCCAGAACATATATCCTGGAAGCTAACACCAATGAGAAAAGAACATGTCTTTCACCCACCATAATGCCATAAATATAAAACTATATGTCTGTAGGTTTGTTGGGCCTCAGGGTTGTAAAACTGGAAAAATGGACGCTGTTGATGAGCGAGTGAGGATCATCTATCTGACAAGGCTGCCGGCAGACGGGAGGGCGAACTGACAGGGAGAAGAGTTAGCTGACTGACGGAGAGATGAACAACCTGACTTGTAGAAACCATCCTCTCTGTCTACATTAACATCTACTCCAACCTGCCCCATTCTGCTCCATCCTGCACCTGCTGAACACACACAGACAAGACATTGAAACCTCTGCCCACTGACGATTACCAAGCAGCTGTTTAATCAATGAAAAGACCCCCTAAAGTATAATAAAGTCCCTAAAGGCCTTCTACAAATTTTACAGAGAAGACAAGTGCATAGAAACCACACAAAGTAAGGTCAGTGGTGAAGCCGCTACAGAAGTGCTCTGTAGGGGGATGCAGGAGCAGTGTGGCCTCGCTGTTATGAATGACCCCACTCGCTTCACGGGACATTTGTCATTTCATTTGTTGTTATGTATCTACTGAGTATCGCAGCAGGCTAAATGGCACCGGCCCCATTCACT
The DNA here is from genome assembly GCA_036937835.1 of Pampus argenteus. Classification (NCBI taxonomy): domain Eukaryota; kingdom Metazoa; phylum Chordata; class Actinopteri; order Scombriformes; family Stromateidae; genus Pampus; species Pampus argenteus. The sequence continues at coordinate 4,480,172 of CM072872.1, read as the reverse complement.
TGAACGAGGAAAGTGTGTCCAATGTTTGAGTGGTGCTGTACATCCTGGCATGTTCCTGTAATGTCATTAGTTCCTGTGGTTGTGACACACAGCCTGAGCTGCTTTCAGCCAGTTAGTTTAAGTGGTGTAACTATGACTTCCTTTATTACCTAGAAAAGTCTACAACATGGGTGAGTAAAGGTTTTTTTTTTTTAAAACAAGTGTTGAGAATAATGAGGGCTCGCTGCCTTTTCTCTTCACTTTAGTCATAGTCGTTTTGCATCGATGGAGTCGTCGTTAACTCGGGGATGTAGCTCCTGACATCTTGCTCATCATCACCAATCCCGTGACCTCCTGACCTCTCTTGTCCTTTGAAACAAAACTCTGTAATTTGTTAGACTTTATGCAAGCATTTCTGGATTCAGAACGAAACCCCGGCCTGGTAATTTTTGCACAGACTGTTATAGCACATTATGCAAACAATGAAATAAAATCGTTGGGTCATAACTAGAAATGTATATTACCATCATGCGTCACCCTGAATGTAATGGTGGTGTTAGTGTTGAGGGGCTGTTTGTCATGTTTTTAATGTGCTATAACATGCAAACTGCTGATATCTATAAACCGATGACCACTTGCATATTTAGTTATGTGTTATGTTAGCTGTTCACATTTTTGTTTTTGCATATTGTGGTCTGACGTGGACATCGAAGCAGGTTTTACATTACATGATGTACATAGTGTTAGTCAACATTAACCCTTTCTGTACCCGATTTTGACAAACGTACCATGTGATGGACTCTCACTGGTGTTTGCTTCCGTTTTTCTTTTTCCGCACTTCATCTGTTGTTGTCTTACGCATATTGTTTTATGCATTAAATGTAACATTTCATATGAACTTAAGCATTATTTCCACCAACTATTCCTTCAGGCTGCTGCTCATATGCATGTGTGGTTAAAGAAAGATTATATGTGATTATATACAGAGATGTATCAAACAGTTTGCAGTCTCCAGCTCCTTTGCTTCAAGGATAAGGCTGAGTTATGTTGTTGTTGTTTTTCTTAATGTCAACACTAATGTCACGTCATCCCATAACAACACTAAAACCAACAAGTCAGTCTCTCAATGGGCTTCATCAGGTAATGGTGGGTTCAATTCGCTGTTAGACTTATTAAGACAATAAGACAAATGCAGAATATCACCAGCTTTATCTTTTAACCTTGTAAAAGGGAACAAATTAAGAAGAGAAGGTGCAAACTGCTCACGCAGAGGGACCAGTAATTATCTTCCTATGAGGTGACATTGAACCACCAGCCTTTGAACAAGGTCCAGTTTTTTAAATCGGGCAATTTAGGAAGTTGGTTTCCATGAAATTGAAATATTTCCAATGCCATCCAATATTTTAAAACGTAATTAAAGAATAAATAATTAATGTTTATCAAAATGAATTGCCTTTTCCTTTTACAGTGTAGACCTTGGCCCGGTCTCATCTCAGGATTACTGTTTTTATGCTCTCAGAAATCTGAAATCTGGACTTTATGGCCATGTACTAACTGTAAGTAAAAAAAAAAACACTGTGTTTCTGTGAGTATCTATTTAATTTAGGAGCAAATCTCCTCATCATAAAGACTCTGTCTGCAAAAAGCTTTGATACCATTCAGACATAATTGCAGAATTCATCAAATTAAAGAAGCCACAGATATAATCCAAACTGCATTTCTTTTAAAATTACAGATTTAAAGGTTACGTTTTTAAAACAATAGTCAGGTGCTCAAATTGACACGGAAACAGGTTCAAGGATTCACGGTTCTCATTCTGAGTAAAAAAATGAAGCTTCAACCATCTATAATTAGTCATATCAGAGGGATATATTGCAAAGTTAGTCTTTTTTAATGCCAAATTCACTGTCTTTCTCTCCACTAGAGCTGAATGGGGAAAACTCAAAAGAGGAAATACGTTTGAAGCTATTCTTTAAACAAAAAACAAGACGAATCTGAAAAAGTGAGGATGTTAAGCATCACTACACTTCTATTGTCTCATTCTCACATCCCCAATTACGCCAGGATTCTGCCCTGGAAGAAATGCCAACTCTTGGTTTTTTTTCCTCTGTTTACTTGGCAGCTCTTTGAAGTTATGTCCACTTGCGTGTAATTGATACGAGCAGCCGTTTACAGGGTCCTGTTCGAGAGAGAGAGACTGCCAATTAGACTGTCTGTCACTTCCTAATGAGAAATTACACCCTTTAATCACTGTAAATGGTGATACTAATGGTGAGCTACCTCCCAACCTCCATGCACCTGGTGAATATGAATCGGCTGCTAATAGACGGACCTCTTACACTTTAAGCGACGACGAGTTTTATGAGTGCGTCAGTGTGTTCTGTGAAAGCCAAAGTTGGAAGATATAAGATATATAAAGTTACGAGTAGAATTATCATTTTATCATTTATTACCAATAAATAGAAAGCTTTGTTGAAACATGTCGCCTGCTGCATAGTGAATTACGCAGAAATATATTTATGAAAATGAAGTTCTTGAAGCTCTTTATTTGATATGTGATTGTCGTTCCTTCTCCTGTTTTGAGTCACAACCACAGTTACGTACCTATATGTCATTTTTGGCTTCTGAATTTACAACCTATAGTGTCATAGTGTCACACACACACACACACACGAACACCAGAGCTGAGTGAAGACAACGATAACAAAACCTTAAGTTCGGCGGTCGGGATGGTAGAAGGAGCGACAAACAGAACGGACATGATGGTATCAGCAAAGTAAAAGTGAGATGTGTCAGCTTATACGTGTAGATTTTATCAGCCAGTCTGCTGGTAGCACATCAGTTTACGGATGAGCAACAACGTCTTAATGCTTACTGGGCTTTATTGCAGTTCAGTGCTTTTTAACTAACATATATTCAGTTTAACATGTTTTGTGGTCTCGTTTTGACTTTTTCTTTGCGGCCTTTTTATTTTTTTATGCTAATCTCAACAGGCCTGAGGTGCTGAAATAAATCTGTGATGAGGACCACAGAGACAGACTGGTTTATTGATCAGTGACACTAATTTGCAAACGCATATGAGAAGCTCAGGGATATTGGCACATGGGAACATGCTGTAATGAACTCTCTACTTGGCTGTGAATAAAGATGTATTAATAGAAAATGAAAACATGGAAAACATGTAATGCCAAAGATATTATTGTCTGGTACATTTACTTATATCGTATTTGGGCTTCATGGTAATATTTATCTTTTGTAGATTGTAGATTTTGAATCTTCTGTCTTAGTTACTCAAATTGAAGGCTGCAGAGCATCGGGTGCCAGAAAAAAATGTTTCTGTTTGTTTTTTCTATGATTTGTTTTCATTTACAATACAATGCATAATGGGTAGATGACATGGCAATTGCTCTTTTAATTTCACTGCTTCGTGCTTGTACTGTTGCCAGTGGCGTGAGCCAAGTAAAGGCCAATTCGAACCTCCGTCTAATTGATTCTTCTGTAGGGCATTATCCTCTGTCAAATGTTGGCCTACAGTTAGAAATACTTCTCCTGACTGACCTTTCTTTCTCTCTGTGTAACACACACACGCTCATATAGAGATCAAAAAGGTGCTAAAGGAGAGTGTATATGGGACTTGTATAACAGGGTCATTTGTACCATAACCTCTTGTTTGTATAATTACACAAAATCTGTTGGATTACTCCTTTATTTCTTCTTGCGTCGTCTCTATAAATCTCATTTGTCTATTTTTAGTGTGATTCTCCTTTCCAACAGTATTATAATAGTGTTCACAACTTGTTTCTGCTGCCTCAAGTAGCCAAAAACAAAATCAATTAATGCAGGTTTAACTATCAACCACTAAAACCCCAAACTGAACCTGAAACCATCAAACAGCCCTTTGAATGTCTGTCCCAAGGTGAGGATAAACCAAAATGTTCTCACTTTCCAAAAAAAATAAAAAAATGTCCTCACTCTGAAGGTCTAAAACTCATATTGGTCCTCACAAAGATAACCACACAGCTAAGCCATATCTATCATTGGTGTGCTTTAAAAAAAACTTTACTGGCGCAGACAAAGTCACTTTACAGATTTCATTTCACAGCAGAAACTTACCAAGCAAACAGCTCTGTAGGCTCACAGTCAATACAGCTTTTGTACATTGGTGAAGGAAGAGCAGATTTACAGTATCCTGCCTTCAAATAACTGTGTTCCACATATCATTTCAGTATGTTTGCTTCTAGGTCCAAAGCTATGAGGTCCAGCAGATACAGGAAGAGGCAGCTCAGCATCTAAACAAACATCTCATATTATGTGTTCCTCTGCCCTGACGGGGACCTGCTGTGTCATTATGAGACATGTCTCTGGACTGTTTGTTGTTCTTTTCAGTAGTTTTTTCATTTTTTGTTGCATCGTCCTTACAAGCGGTTGAATTACCTCGTATACTGTCAAGAGATATCAATCATAGAAATAACTGCCTTCTAAATGGACACAGTACATATGCAGTTTACAATAGAAAGTGGCAGATTTACTAGAATTTAACTCTGTCCAGCTCCCTCGGTCTCCTTCTGTATCTGTGTTCAGTTTGTTTGTGATGTTCAATGTTTTTTCTTTTTAATGTGTTCATGTTTCCTGCTCAGAGGGCTGTTGGGTTGTGAGCTCTGGGACAGTCTTGAGTCGAGACCCAGAGAAAGGGAGCTACAAGCATTGTAATCGATTCAGCTGGACATCTGTCATGCAGCCAAAAATCTGACCAAAAAAAAATTCATACTCATGAAAACAAGTTTGTTTGTTTTTTTCACAGGCTGGGATGAGTTCATGTATAAGTATATGTATAGTCATGTATGTGTATAATGGCCTTTCACAAAGCAACACAACCACTTTGAAATGAAGTGTGTGTCTCAGCTGTCACCAGTTGATTGTTTTGACAAGAGCTCTTTTGCATGATAAGTGTCTCAATATTCTTTCTTCGCAGTGTTTATGTGAAATTACCACAGATAAAGATAATCTATGGCCACTGAAATGCATGTGCTACTGCAACAATTACGAGGCTATGATAGATACTCCTATTCGTGATGGACATGTTGATCCACCGCCTTTTTATATCTACTCAAAAAAATCTGTTTGATTTTTAGCGTATGTGGCGACGGGTGCTTCATCATGTCGGGGGGGGTGACGCCAACGTCAACCAACGTCAATGCTGCGAGCCGTGACAAAGACTGCATGTCTGCACTCGCGCAAACTGTGAAGGCTGAAGGAAGCTGAGACGTTTTTGATCTTTCGGTAAGACTAAACACTAAACCGTCTATCAAATTATGTCTGAAGTGAATGTGCTAATAGTCGATTGTTGCAATTCTGTCTGTAAATTGAGCAAGAACATCCTTTTACGCCAAAAACATTAACGCGTTGATTACAGCGAAATGAGTTGTGATGGAAACTATCAAGCTAGTAATGAAGTGTGGTGAAAATAATCTGTCTAGTTCACTAACTGTGTCAATGTCACCATTTATCTATTGCCAAGCCTCTCGGTGGAAACTTATTGCAGTTCACTAAACGGCCACCGGTGTCATTAATGAGAAGGAATTTCTGAATTTTACATACTGCACCTTTAAATTTTAAAGCAAGCAATACTAATATTATCACAGTGAGCTGGATGAAAAAACAAAAAACATCTTCACCAGTTGATTTAAGGAATACATGTAAAATAAAGTCGGAGATTATTATATATCATATTTGTCAAATCCATAAATTCTGATTTTGTTTGTGACATAAAAATCCTCCCATCTCGATTGAGAAAACACCAAGTTATATGTTAAGTTAACCAGCTCTACCAGTCATGGTCTGTATGAAGCCCCCACTGAAAACCAGCTCCAGCTGTGGGGAGTGTACCAGTTTGAGGATATTCCTTGGTAGCAAGCAACAACCGTCCATTTGCAGTAAATTCAGCTCTGACTGACGTTACAATGACAATAACTCAAGGCATTTTCACTCGGTTACATTGATCAGCGTGACTGTTGCAGAGCAGTGACACTCATGTTCGTACTAGCAGTGGTGCCCGGGAGGGAGAACAAGAGACAGAGTTGGGTCTCTGAGCACGCAATAGGTCAAGATTGGCATATTTTGTTACTTAAAGAAAATTTCCAGTCAGTAGAAGTTTGCCCTGCCTCTAAGCAAATGACATTTCTCAGTATGCTCTTACTGTCCAGCCGACAAAATCCAAATGGGAGAAGCTCTGAGTTGAGTTGAGCTTTGCGGGCAGTAACGGGGTAATTTGTGAACTCTTTCTGCTCTGGGTTTCACCTCTCAGGCTACATACAGGCTGTCCTATCTTTTCTGGCAGACGGCGGTCATTTCAGCCTGAGAGAAAGAAGGCAGACATTAATCAGGGTTGAAAAAAAAAAAAAAGTGCCACCACCTCCTCTGCTTTAAAAGTTTCTTTACAGATAATTTGCAGGAAAAGAACAAGAACTGATAATCAATTTTAAGATAATGCAGTGAAGGAATTTGCTACCTAGCCCTTGAATATTTTGCAAATACTAAATGGAAAATGATGAGATTAATAAACCTGGAGCTCGAGCCTTATATACAACCATTTCCTTTCATTCTAATGCATGAGCTCCTCCTTGTCCTATATTAAAGTTTTGAATATGCAGTTTTCTCACTAACCAGGTGTTTACTGCACTGCAGAAATGTCAGCTTATGTCTAATTTGCTTCCTGACTGCGTTCCTACCACCATATCTCTCTCTCATATTTTCTCAAGATAAAATATGGCCTAAAACATCTCCTCACACACACACACACACACACACACACACACCTATACCTCACCATATACAGCCACTGGCCACCTACAGACTAGACATACTTTGATAAAACAAGGTTTTGGATCACAGAGAGTTGCTCTGGAGCCCGTGTCACCACGCTTGAGGCAGCCACCATCTTCGGCAATTGATTTTCGAGCAGACACTCAAGTGGCTGCCAGTGAAAGATGACCTGTCAGTGCAGCTCCGGGGAGCATATCTAGCGAGGCATCACGTAGGGAGACTCATGCGTGAGATGGCAGGTAGACGGACACAGGAGACCCTGAGCTGGGCCTGTTGGCCAGCCTACTTTATTAATAGCCCCAGGTCAATAAAAGCTTGCTAACAAGCCAAGCAGGCGAGTCTGAGTAAGTCATACTATTTCTTTTTTTTTCAAATTAGAAAGATTTCAGTTTTGCTTTTTGTGTGTGAGTTTGAGACGGTGATAAATTAATGCTTGGTTTTGTGTCCAAATAGTGTGAAATCCAAATGTCCTGAAACGATTAATTTTTTTTTTTTATATTCACAGTATTTTCTGTTGCTAAAACTGTTCTTTCAGAAGTTGCTTATGAAGCCACAGACAGGTTTTTTTATTTTTTTTTATTTTTGCTTTTTATAAACACATTTGCACGAACAAGTAATCATGCGTTAGCAAGATGGCAAACGTCATACAACACAAAAAAACTAGATTTGACACAGTGTCAATTGTCTCAGGAGGTCTGAGCTTCCTCTACTCTCTCACAGATACGCTACCCGCTCTGGCTGTGACTCTCCAGGGATCTGAATCTGTCACTGTGATCTCGAAAGCCAGAGCCATAAGTCTGCTTGGCAGCACTAAAGTCAGCTAAAAGTTTTCGTACCAACGATGACTTGGTCGCTTCCTACTGGTCCCTCGCCAGAGGACTGGAAAAATGCTGTTTTTTTTAGTTTGAAGTTTTTCTAGCAAGAGTATAAGAGACGAGGAAAGTAGCTCAGCAGCGTTGTTACAAATGGGTTACAGCCCGTTTAATCATCAGAAGGGCAAATTAAATCTTAAGTCACTGAGTTAGTGTCGATGTGGAAGCGGCATGCATTCATTTTGTGCGCTTGCATCTTTCAGATAGCAAATGTTGCTCATGGCAACATAAATTATCAGTTGCGTGAGACTAAATTGCAAAGCTTGGGAAAAAAAATTAATGTTATCAAAATCATAGACCCCCATTTACACTTAGTTACATCGAGCATTTGAGGGGATCGGATATCAACAAACAGCCACGTATGAGGTGCCTCTGTGATTTATCAGTCACAATGCTGTCGTCATTTCCCCTTCTCGCTCCCCTTATTTCTCCAGAAACTCGGATAAAAAAAAAAAAAGGCATAAAAAAGAAGTAGAAGTTTAGATGGATTAAAAAGCCAGATGGTAAAAGAGGCATAAATGCGAGACGCATACGTGATCTTTTCTCCTCCCACGTGTCATTGTGTCATTAAGCAGTCTGTGGAAGAAGTCTCTGCAGCGTTGCCATTAGCCATTGTTCTCTCTGAAAGTCCCATTTAAGTGTCAGAAAGAAAGTGTGGGTGAGAGCATAGAAATGTATAGGTGATGGAGTGACGTAAATGGTTTACAGTTCATCCATATTATATATATATATATGTATATCGTGTTACCTTGCTAGATAAACACTGGTGTTTCTGGTAGTTACCAGACACCTTTTGGGTGCATCAGCACCTCTATCTGGACCTAATACACTGGCAAGTGTATAAGAAAGTGTCAAACAGGCTTCATTCACACAAGACATCCTGTCAAGTCACAGTAGGAAATCACTTAAAGACCAGGACTAAACACAGATAGGATTTACAGGAGCCACGAGGACGTTTGACATAAATAGCAGAAGCTGAGTTTTGGTTTGTGTTTATTAAACTTGACTGTCGGTGAGTTAAAATCACTTCTTTCTATTGTTGGAGCATCTGGGCCTCAACACAATATCCATCATGCTCTGCTCTAAACTGCTGTATATTTTTGTCTTAGGCTATAATATCACTTAATCTCCCTTTTGTTTCCCACGAGTGTCTTTAATACCTCCCAGTGTATTAATTATATGTCTGCTGTAGTAATATAGCGCCATGCCACGAGGCAAAGCAGTACACAGGTTGACTGTATTTGTTTGCCTTTGACTTAATGAAGTGAGGCGACAGGATTTTCTGAATCATCAGCTCCATCACACCGAGGTCACCACTACCGTGTTATTTGGTCACTCAGGCAGCTGCCAACACCTTGAAAGCCAAGGTCGCCCTTTAATAAAAACATCATAAAAAAAAACTTCACCATTATCCAGTTAAATGGTGCAGAAGATTTGGCTGTAACAGGACTATTTCACCTCCAAATGTGGTTGAATTAATTACAGGAGAAAGTGGGAGGCACTTTTAAGATAATCAGATTATCAAATATATGTGTGTGTGTGTGTGTGTGTGTGTGTGTGTGTGAGAGCAGCTAATGAAGGTCACTCATTACATGACCGATAGTTTAAAAGATGAGGCTTTGATTTGCATGATGTCGAGTCATGCGTGTATCCTCTCACATACAGTACGTACATGTCTTCTACTAGTTTATTATTTCAGAAGGACAGATTTTCTTCTCATCCCTCGTGCTCATGAGGAAGTTATTAGTGAGATGTGGAATTAATTTATCTTGTGCTATAATGACTACTGTGGGACAAAACGGTATTAAAAAAACCAAAAAAAACCCCAAAACAGCTTTGTTCCAGCAGCCAACATGCACAGAAGCTAATAAAACAATGTATTTATTTTACCTTATTTATTCTTTAGTGTTTTTAACTGTTATTTGTTCTCATTTAAATCCTGATTATTGGAGCCTTGAGCACTTTAACCGGAACCTGAACTTTAAAAAACCCTCCACAGCTGAAAGGATTGTTCATAAGCTTATATATTTGCATGCTTAAAAACTGTCACATTCAAATAATAATTATTGAGATAATATGTCTGTGTGGGTGTGTACCAGGCAAGAGAAAGAAAAAGCCAGAGGCAGAACAGTAAAATAAAAGAGGCTTTTTTTTTCATCGTCATGGCAGGTAAAGCTGGTGCAGCTAATCACAGTGAACAATACATCCAATATTAATGTAATTAATTGCACCTGTGCTTTTCCTCCTATAACAGGAACACATACAACTAAAAACAACCCGACAGGTGTAAACGTGAATGGGCCGACAGGTAATTCATTCATTAGACAGTTTTGCATCACGCTTCATCAGTGTTGAAAATTGAAAGTTGATCCTTGTGACAGACACTGACGTCGTCCTCCGTTGATGGTTACTGTTACCTGACTGTGACGTTTGAGCGTCATTCTGCAGGATGATGTACGACGACGGCGTGATTCACAGTCGAGCGCACAGCGTGACGCTAAATGCACTTTGTGTAATTTTGGCTGGAAACAGGCAGTTTGAAATATAAATATAGCAGCTAAGATACGAGCAGTAATAGTACATAATTGTATTCATACTGTTTTACATGCATAAATAACTGCTGACACTTTGAGAATGAAATATATATTTGCATGATTAATATTTACATTGCAATCCTGGTAATGATCCACAAATAATTTCAGCTCATCAAAGCCACCCCCCTCTAACTGCGTTGTAATTAAAAAGTGAGGAACGTCGGGATAGATTGGTTTGAATGGACGCACCTGAAGGAGTTACTAGTGGAGACAGAAGTTTTAATCGATCCCCGATTGAACTGATCAATGTGTCAATACCCAACACGCATGATTTCTAAAGAAACTGAAAGAGAAATATTGTAAGAATAACAATTCATATCTTTCAAAAATACAGTTACCGTACATGTTAATAGACTGCAGTACATTTAAGTATGTATCTGTTAATCTTTTTTAGCTGATTATTTAATTAAAAAAACTAGTAAATATGAAGATAAATACCTTCTATACTTTTGACTTTTCTTTCACAGATAATATTTAAAATTCTCTGAGGCGTGATTCCTTTTGTACAGGATTTTATTCCCCTCCCCTTTTAATCAGAATATGAAGATGCATAATCTGGATGAGAAATCAAATATGATGTGAGAACATTGTGTGAATGTTAATGCATTCACGAGAGACAGTAGCATGTTAATGTAGCCTGAGTGAAACACCACAAGCAATAAGAGGAGACTTTGGAGATCTAGAGACGGGGGCATGAACACGTCATGATTTCCTCTAATCACCTCCGACCTCTGAGCTCTTTCTCTTTTATTGCAGTCTTGTCTGCCAGTTGTCTCATTGTATCTAAACTCAACTTAAACACTCATATTATTTACTGTAAAGCAGGACTTATCCCTAAGGGCACAAAGAGGAAGAAAAAAAAAAAACATAGTGTAGAAATCACTGTCAGCCCACAGAGGGACACATTTATTTAAAGAATAGCATTGCACAAATGTGCACTGAGTTTGCAGCTGCAGTCTGTGTGAACTAAATACCTGAGGGACTAAGACAGCAGTTCATTACGCAGTCAGCTCCTGGACTGCACCTGATACTACCCACCAAGGAGAGCTCATAGGTGCAGTTCAGCAGGCTTCACAAAATCCATTCACGGTTCAACTTAGCCAGAGATAAACGTAGGCTGTGGCTCAAAATATTCACTCCTAAAGTTATAATTTTGTAATATTTAGCATACATCTAACTATTAATATATTAGAAGAGAGCAGCAGTTGCAGATCGAGTGGTGGACATGGATGTTAATACTGAGGGGAAAAAAAAAGAGAGAGAAGTTTAGTTGCAGTCTGATTTTACAGTTCATTGGTATTTCAGCTCTAATCCAAGTTTAATTAAACCTCGGTCAACATGTCTCCTCCTCATTTCCTTGATCCTTCCTCATATGCAACGAGGAAAGCATTGCACAGACAACATGATGCAGCGGTTCCAGCATTATGCGTCTGTTTTATAAATACAGCGCAGGTTTTCAGACAAAACGTATCACATCTGCACTTAAAAAACACAGGTACGAAAGCTTTAATAAATTTGGCCCTCGGTGTCTCCTCGTCACCTCGCAGTGGGCTCCAAAATCAAGATTGATGATGTGCATGATTCAGGAGTGCAATGACACCCGATTCTACACTCCCTCCTTGTCTTGGAGTTTTCTTATAAGCAGACAGCAAGCTGTGATATTCCAAGCGACACTCAATTAGCTGTGCACCGGCGGTGGGACACTGATTGATTGGGTGGGTTTGTCCCTGAATGCAGAAACACCTACCCAGACATATTCTTATAGTTTCAAAAGCTCGAACTATTTCCCCGCAAAACATTTACTGCAATCAAGTGAAAGGTGAGATATATGATACTCATACCTGTGATGAAAAAAAAACCCCAAAAACATTTGTGTTATTCAGGCTCCAAAAGAAGAGCTTGAGACAGAGTGTATTCATAATATGATTGGTGTCACGTGCTCTATGCAGATGCTCAAACAGTAATGGAAAAAATAATTATACAATCACGCTGCACTCATGCTCCTTTAGTAGTAATCAGTGGTGTTTTACTTTAATCGGCATATTTATAGCCTAGATGGGCTTGTACCTGAATAACTCCAGACAAAAGCACTAAAAGATAATCAATCCAATAATTTACTCTTCTACAACATGTCTCTCTCGAGCTCATTTGATCCCCCGTCATGAACGCTATGCATGTATGTAAATATGATTTTGATTGTATTTTGAAAAGGGAAACTATGAGTGTGGTCACTGTTATAATACTATCAACATAAACATATGTTCCCACCCAGGTTAGGGGTCACAAATTAAAATAATAAATGAACTGTACTATCCCTATGAAATGAATTAAGAGTGGGGTCTTTGTTCTTCTTAAAAACATAGTGTATGGTCAAATAGAAACTCCCTGTCAAGAAGTCTTAAACCTATTTTATATCACTGCGACAGCAATGATTTTTCCCTCCTTTACAATAAGAAGAAAAACAATAAGGATGAAGGGAATTAGCCCATTTACATTCATCTTTTTTTTCTTTTCAGAAAGCACCTCTGAAAAGTTCAGCAGCTTGACTTTTACCTTTAAGAAAAGTGGATACTGTATCCTACGTGTACATCAACTATCTATAATAGTCAATGAATGCATAGCAGAGTGTGTGTGTGTATTAATGAAAGTTAGAAAGGAAATACAGCTGCTTATGAAAGACAAATAAACAATGAAAAAAGTTGATAATGCATTTTTTTTAATTTTTTTTTACTAACACCTATGAGACCATTAACTCAATGTTCTCTGCTATTCATTAATCGTTGACAGTTTGTCAACCTCATTATGTCAATTTTGCAGTTGGTTCGTGCAAACTGCACGTGGTGCGATGTCCAGGTGCCCAGATGCTTTTGGTCACCTGTTCTAGCTTTGTTGTTGAGACGGTAATTAAGAAGCCCATTATTTCTGATTAGTGCTCTTTTGCATAATTAATGAATAGGGAGCCATGTCCAGATGGCTATTTCATCACAGCACCATTACTCATCTTGTTGAGCAGGACCTTCAAAGTGAAACAATAAGTTAAACATATTTTCTAAAATAACATTACAACAATTACATGATGTTTAAAGGCACTTAGAGTTGTCCAGAACATGGTGGTGGAGTGAGCCTAAGCCTTCTAGCAGACAAATGAGATATTATTAACAAAGCGACTTTAGTAAGAAATCCCACTAAAGTTGTAAGACATAAGTTTCTCCTATAATTACGTATGATAGAAATGTGCTTCCAGTCAATGCATACGTCCCACAGCAACAATATGATAAAGACAAACCAATTTCAGTTTCTCTCTTCATCCACTTTCTCTGGGCCCCCGGTTTTTTCTGATCAAAAACTCCCAGGAGTACACACTTGACCTCAACTCCGTTAACCTTGACTAAGCTCAGTGGCAGTTCCTGTTTTATCACCTGAAGAAAGCGCCGACTTTTCCTTCAATCCACAGTAAAACTAATTAAAGTTGAGGCAGAGGGAAAGCGTCTGGCGAGCGAGTGAGACGGAGAAAATGAGGTTGATTGAGTGATGTTGGGAGGGGAGAGATTAACAAGTGCAGGCAGAGCACTGTCTCCCAGCTGCTAATCCTTAATGTCACAGATATGCGGTAAGCTTGGGCCTTTGTCAGTTAAAAAAAGTGCCTTCAGATCTACCCGAGTCTTTGTCTACCACCAACATCCTCCTCCACTTATACCCTGCGCTGTACCCTCAACTCTTCATACTCCTCGGATCAGGGATAAACATGGGAGCACTCACTTTTCCAAGCAAGATGAAAGGCTGCTGGGGGTTGAAAGAAATAGCTCACACCCAAGATGGCTCGCTATAACACCATATGGATAAAAGAGCATGGAGGAAGAGAAAGCAGGAGGTATGCGAAGAGGCTGCACCCCCACCACCCCCCCACCCCCACCACCTCCACCACCCCTCAGTGATTTACGTGTCACAAAGTGACTTCGACAGATTTGTTTCACCTTATTAAAAAGTTGCACTTAAGCCTGGAGAAGTTGCAGTTGGTATTCTTAGTTTAAACTGTGTACATCTGAATAAAGCATGAGTTGTCATGGACGCCTGAGTGTAAAGGCCTCAGTATGGTTCAAGCAAAATATCCCTAAACCGATAAACATGCCACATTAACGTAGCGATTGATTTGGTTTGCAGATGTGCAAAAGGAGGCAGAGTTTATACACCGGATAGTGGCATGTGAATATCAGCGGTGCGTCAAAATATTTGGTTCCTGGATGCTTGGTGATATAGTGACGACTTGCAGGGTTAGTTGTTGGTTAACTACTGCAGCTGTTGAGTTAACCGCTAACAAGCTAGCCAGCTGTTAACATGCTATCGATCAACCACGAAAGCTCTTTTAGATTTTATTTTTCTCTGTTAGCTCGATTACTAACAGGACAGTTTATTTAAATGATTCATTTACATCACTGACTCTCTGGTTTCATAACAGTCTGCAAACAACTTCCTCTTGTGGAGCAGCTTATTCTCCGACGGAGGACGGTTAATAGAAAGTAGATATTGCAGAACTGCTAATAAGCTCTAGTTTCCACTATTTTGGACTCTCTGGCTCTCCGTTCATTCAAAGGTCACCGCTCTCATGATTTGATATTGGTCCATGGTACAACTCTCATTTACTTTGTCCTCGCAAGCAAATCCACTGATTGTGGCAATCCTATTGCAATTACGTTTACCTTTTTAAATTGATTTGGGATACTCAAGACAATGTGCAATGATGGACTGTTACAATGCTCTAACAACATAATAACTGAGGCCCATCACATATTACCATATTGTCCAGTTGATAGTTTAAATGAGCTTGGCCTACGCACTTAACCATATCAAGATGATGTGCTTCCCCAGTGACAAAGCAGAGTGAATTACCATAAACGGCAAAAAGCTAATTGAAGTGGATCAGTCCATGGGGCTTAGTGTACTCGGGGTCACTGCCACTACAGGCGGGCAACAACAGCAGGTTCCCCATTAAGAAACAATGACTGACTGGGTCACTTCATCTCCAGGTGGTTGCTTGGAGCATATTTTTTTTTATTAAGCTATGACATCTGTCAAAAGTGTTATTGTCTCTAAAGTATATGCTATTTCCATAATGGATGGTCTTTGACATGGACTCAGAAGAATCGTATATATACTTCACTAAGTTTCAGTAGTCACGGATTGTATAATCTTTGTATGGAAGTAGTTTTTGATAGAGTTAATATACAATAGTCTTGGAGTACGCTAACATGCATAGGTAATTGTTTGTGCAAAGTTAGTTTGAGATGCATAGTTGAAAATATGACTTTCTATAGTTGTGTCATATCACTCACTGCTGGAAAATGTATTAACATAGCATTGTTAATACGTTAACATATTTTTGATAACAACTCCAAACGTTTACTGCATGCAGAAAATATTTGTATCTAGTGCATTAAAAAGTAAATGAACAAAAAAAAAACCTGCCGATCAAATTAAGAGAGTTTATATTTATTTGTTAGGAATCTCGAAGGGATGAGAAGCTGTTTTATTACAGAAATATTTAATGTTGGCAGTACAGAGGTTTACATATACATATATCTGGTCATGAAGTTGTCGTTTTCTACTTTGGCCCTTATGTTTAAGATGTATAAAAAAATAATAATAACTGTGATTCATCTTGTACAGCACGCTGTCAATCACTGGATTTTGATGTGGGATGCAGCTTCTTCAATTGGACCATAATGCATATATCAAGGCTCCAGAGTGACAGCCGTAGTCCAGTCCAGCCCCCAGACACACTGTAAACTTGCACTTAAATAATTTATATATGATGGGATATGTTTATGATTCATTCTTCTCCGATGAATAGACGCTGAGTATAAAGGGATATAGATTTAACAATCAGTGTCTCATTACCCATCTTTAAATTATTTTTGAAACGGTACAAAACGTACACTATAATGCAAATGTTTTACGCACTAAAAACAAAATGAGGATGTTTTTATTTATCTATCTATCTTTTATTTAAAGCTCATTGTTCTCATTCATTCATCAGACATGTGATAATGAACCAGTCTGATTGTTGAGTGTTTATTTTTAGGAGGTTAGCCAATGTCTTCCACCTTTTTTTTTCATGACAATCATAACAAATTAACTGAAAAGCAAATACTTGAGTGAATTATCATATATTCTAAAAAAAAACCAAAAAACCCTTGAGATAATCTGGATAAATAGGCTGAGACAAGAACATTTGAGAATTAAAGAGTATTCTGCAAGAGGCTTGAAAGAAAAGGGAGACAGGAGTGATTCGTCCTTCATTATCATTAGTAGCAGCGTCTGATATGCTGCGGATTGTCCAATGGTGCGTATAATCAAGGCTGTCTGTACACTGAGACCTGCAACTGAGAGTGACTGAATGGTTTGACAAGAGTGTAGTTTATAGCAGAGAGGTCGCAGACTGGATCCTGTTAAATATGCATCACAGTTCATTGGACACTCGTACGCTGTCAGGATCTGAGCTCCACTGAGCCATTTGTTAAATCTTTGAACAGAAGGTCAAAACTCTTGAATAAAATTGAACAGGCATGATGGTGGTGCATATATATATAAGTATATTCACATACACAAAAGACTCTTGTCAACATGTTTTATTTTAGTGGCTAGTGCCTAATCATTTTATTTATTATTGAACCACAACGAGAGAGTTGTGCAGAGAGTCGGATAAGAAAACAGATGATCAATCTATGTGTATGGATCTGGAGTCATTAGCTTTGTTTATAGCATAAAGCCAACCTACCCAATCGGTGGCCAGCGGACCACGTCCAGACCAGAAGCAACCTCTGAGTGGCCCAGCGAGCTTGAATTAAATAGGCAACTTCAATAGCAATTTTAATATCGTCAATACTGTTATCTTGGACAGCTAGGTACGGCAACACCATTTGGACAAACCACATATAAAACCTACCCGACTCAGTTGCGCGCCTTAAAACTCTTGATTTGGTTCGTTTGTTATTGTGTCTAACGAAGTCTCGCTCAAGGAGAAGTTCAGTTATTGCAGGAAAACTGTGGACATGTGAATTTCCTGGTTTTAAACTCTGGCCCAATAGAATTTGTAATTGAATATAAAGAAACACTAGAAACGGGGGAAACGGCTAGCCTGTCTCACACCAAAGTTCAAAGCTTACTATAATAGCACCCTGCCATTCACATCTCTCACGCATGCTAACTCTTAATTATTCTTAACAGCTATCAACTGTTCACATCTATCCAATAATTCGGCAAAACACTCTCCATTATCATCTTGTGGCTTTCTTTAAATATATATTCGTCTTCTTTACCACTTGCGTGCTACCATTATAAACGGCCAAACATCTCTTCCAAGCACCAAAGACCTTTGACAATATCTAATTATTGAGATCATATAATGAATGAATATCTTTTCTTCATTCACTTGTCTCTCTTGACTGAACTCTCATTCACCTAGATTTGTATTGTCCAGCATTCAGGCACAATCAGTTCTGTCTAGACACTATAATACCCTTTAATTAACAATAGCAATAATATAGAAAAAGAAGCAGAAAAACAATGAATATTATCCTGTAAGGCAAAATCTGTAGTCTGAATGTAAACCAAATTCCACCAGCCAGAAGTAAAGCACTAATAAAATTCAACATGAAACTGTTTTGACTTGCTTAATTATGTATACCGTGCATATCTCTTACTGCAAATTAAGTCAAGTTTGAGGATTAAATGCATTCAAGATTTCACACTGATAAGAAGTGAGCTGTGAGATTAGATAGGAACTGATCGGATAACAAGCTGTCAGCACTGTCTCCAACATATTGCAGCCAAACGTAGGACAGACGGCCAAGCTGATCCAACATTTCAGCTCACAAATGACTGCACTGAAAACACCTAATTAAAAAGATTCTCAAGTTTCCAATTGTGTGAGTACAGATGGCCCAAATTATCCTTAACGAAATGAAAAGGGAAAAAAAACTAAATCATCAATAGAAATAAAACACCCAATATTAATAAAATGAGAATATTTAACAGTTGTTTAAACAAAGGTGCTGTTCCGGTCAATGCTTTTCTCTATAAAGCAATCCTTAAATGTGCTCTATATCCAAATTAGTGAGACCTCACTGGTCTCTTGCTCTCTGTCAGTTGACCTGGCGTTATCGAATAGCTACTTATCTGCTCTAAACAAATAACCTCAATAAAATAAGAACCACAAACCAAAGTAAAGTTTTGTGACCTTACTCTTGCCCCCTCTATCCCTCTCTCTCTCTCTCTCAGCTTTACTATGCTATTTAAATATTAATAAAATTAGATTGAATTCCTTTTAATTCTCATCCTGTTCAAAAGAGAGAAACACTGTAATTTTATATCCAATTGCCAACACTAGTTAGTTAGAGATGCTGTATCATATTTTTGCATTAATAATTGATTATTTAAGTGTGTGTATGTGAAAGGCATTGCTTGTAATGACAACCCCACCTAGCATTATCAATCACCTCTGCAGCAGCTTCCTTCAGCTCTATGGAGTCTCACTGTCATTTCCAGCCACAGCAGGCAGCAACAACCACTACAAACCACCTGTACTCCACCTGTACTCCACCTGTACTCCACCTGTCCAGCAGCAAACAGTCAAAGTTAGCAGCTAGCTGGTGAAACAGATACGCTGGAGTTTCTGGACACCAAATCAGAGCTAAATGGAGACCTAATATTGGACTTGCATTCATCATGTCTCCAAATGAATGCTAATGTTGCTATGTATCAGCACAAAGAGCAAATAAGCAACTGATAGCTACTTTAAAGGTAATAATATATCTGTTGTGTTTGCAGCTTGTGTCTACTGCCCCCAAGTGGCCAACAAAAGATGATGCAGATTTAAGATTTAATATTATAGCAATGTTGGTTCAAGCTGAATGGTAACATTAGCCTGCTAGCATGGTCACAATGACAATAACACACTGGTGTTTAGCATGTTTATGTTGCTAAAATATGCTTAATTAGCACTAAAAACAACATGCAGCTAATTGGAATTCAATTAGTTTTATTCAGTTAGAAACACAAGTACTGGCAAAAACAGGATTATTGCAGTTCATCCTGAGGGGAACATAAATGTCCAAACCAAAATTCACATCAATCCGTCCAATAGTTGTTGAGACATTTCACTCAAAACCACAAATGTAAAACCTCCTGATGGCGCTACAGGTAAAAGTCAGGGGGATCACCGAAGTCGTCGGGATTCACTGACTGTGAACGATTCGATAGCGTCTCTTAATTAAGTGAACAAGTCGTCCAGACATCCTTTCAGGGTGAGCAGAGTAGGCTACTCACAGTGAGAGAAAGGTTAACACCAACATCAGGTACCACACAAATCATCTACACCCCGAAGTGCACATAAATAAACCTGCCAACATACTTCATCAACCGAAGCACCCCCCATCCTACCAACACATGCCATGGCACATTGAAGCCAGTAGGCTCTCTCTCTCTCTCTCTCTCTCCATCCTTCATGCAAACCCACACACACACACAAAAAACACATTGTAGCACCGTTCTAGCAGCAGGCCTTTCTGCCAACCGCTGGCAGTGTGGCTCACAATAACATCTGTGGGTTTTTCTCGGTCCAGCTTCATTATGCAATCGGCGTACCACATGGGAATCAGTCACAGAGCACGGCAAAGATAAGATTGTGCCTATTCCTCCCGTTGCCATTTGGCACACAAACACAAGCAACTGCTCTCCTTGCTTAAAGCAATATGCAGCTTTTTGCCTCAAGGCTGAAATGACATTTTTAACCTTGCCCTTCTCCCTCCCGTTGGTCAAGTTTCTAGTGTTTGTCACTTATCTTGATGAGCCGTCTGCCTCGAAATAGCATCAAGCCAAGGGTTGAGGTAACACCTACATCTGTAAGGCCGCCGCTTGTGTGGATGCAAATGACAAATATGAGATGATTAGGTGCATAAAAGGGTCACTTTAATTTGGAAATCAGCAAAGGGCCACAAAATAATTAACCGGTGAGCACAATCATGTCTAAATCACATTTAAAAGATGTTACCTTTAAAATTAAGTTTCAGAAAATAAATCTTAGAAAATCATATCACAGAAATCCACATCCGTCGTCTCATCGTAGACGTGATGCTATATTTATAGTGTGACCATTTTGGAAACTCTGAATTATATTAACGGATTAGAATTGATTTGTTTACAATTTTCATTTCCACACACAAAAAAAAGAAGAAAAAAGTGACAAATCCGGTAGCATGAGTACATATAGTGTATCTCTTTGTATGTGTTAATTAAGTTGTAAAACTTTTATAATTAACCCCAATTTTATTTTAATAAAATATTCATGCACATTCTCCTGTCAGTGCAAAAATAACTTGCTTCAGATCAGAGTGATAAACATTATAATTTTTGAGATCAAAGCTAACAATATCGAGAAAATTTTTATTATTTTTTTAATTTTTTTTTAATTTTTTTGATAAAGAGAAAAAAGTTGCATTGCGCCTTCATGGCTATTAAACAACACTGCATTAAAAGCCAGTGATAAGAGCTGTAAAAGGATGCCATGGCACTGTTTGCTATATTTTTCATTTTTCATCATAAGTAAAGGAACATAAAACCCGAGAGAAAGAAATCTGGGATTTGATTGTGACACTTTAGATAAAAAAAAAAACATTACCTGTCAGATATACTTCAGATTTCACTGTAATATAACTTTAAAGTCCACAAGGCAACGTTTAAAAGCACAAAAGCCTTAGACCCATGGAGACACACGAACATACGGTATACGCTATTAAATTACCTTTTATTTGTCATGAACCTCCATCCACAGATCAAATTCAGGAGTAACTTAACACCAGTTATTAGATTTTTCCATTTATTTTATGAGGCCCTTCAGGTTTTTGCCGTGGCTTTTGAACTCATGTTGTTTGACGTCAGGGGTTCGAAGTTACAGCGTGAGACTAAGCAGAACATGTTCATGGTATTTTACTTCATCGCTCTTAACTGATTCTTCTATATCTTCCTCGTGGCAATGAATAAGAGTCCAATAAACATACTTTTAATGAGTGATCAGAATAAATATTTGATATCTGGAGTGGACACACTGAGTGAAAGGTTGTTGGTGTTGGTGATTAATCTCATTCCTCTTTGCCGTGGAGCTCTGTTGTTGTCCAAAAATGATTTACTACGAAGTTATTACTCTTTAGACCCGTTTCTAAACAAGCTACCATCTTCAGGGACGAAGGAACATGTCATCCTGTGTAATGGTGTGGCTCATTGACGTGTTTTTAATAGTTTTTTTGGACAACAGGTCCACAACACAGAGTAAAGCGATGTATCCGACTTTGGATACACACACGATACTTGGAAATAGGATGAGTTCATTGTTGGTTTGGCTCTGCACATGAGAGTTGTTGACAATAAGAAAAAAACATAGAAAACAGCCAGCCAAAGTTTTGTGTTGTTTGTTTGTTGTTTATTGGTGGTCTGGGTCCGGCCACTGAAACCTCAGATGCACCCAATAAAAAGACTTCTAACAAACAGAGGGTCAAAACAGAATTAATGAACACTGTGATCAATAGCTTTTTATTGTTCTTTAGATTATGTGACCAATGAAAACTTCAGTCTCCACTATGTCAGATTCAACCAGCATTTGACAAACAACCTGTGACTCAGTAGCTGCTCCATTACTTGCTCATTGTATTGTAGAAACTTAAGAGCAATCCAGAACAGCGTCTTATTGCCATTGTTGACCTGCAGTGCGTCTTTGTCCTTGATTCTGGTTGCAACGGGTGTCATTTGAGAGTGAGACAAACTCAACTTTTCTCCCATCAGAGGAAAATGAGACGCGCGTCTTTTAAACCTGGTTTTATCAGCGTTTTTCTAATCGAATGGGACTAATCATCAAAAGTCATCTTGAAGACGCACGTTATCCTTAAATCATTTTAATATATAAATGTGGAATTTGCACGAAGTAGCACAATAGTTTAGTGCATAGAAAACCTGAGAAGATCAAATGCAATCTTCAACATCTTCTAATATTAAGACAAAAACTAAGAAAAGAGCACAACAAAAGCAAAGGAGAAACTTTGGAAAGGACTTTGGTTAAAACTGCAAGACATAATTAGACCTCCACATGTCAAACACATGAATTGAAGGCTCCTTCTCTCAGATTTAATTTTTCCACAATCTGGTGAAAAAAAACAAATCATCCTTTTGGGTTATTTATTAGTAGCACACAACTATTGCATGCATCAATAGCAGATTTATTTAATGCATGTACACCTATAATAGCAGAACAAGATACAAAGAAAACAAGGTTGTTGTTGTTGTTGTTGTGAAAAGCACTTTATGTTTTACAATGTACTTTGGGTTTTGGGATTCTTCAACCTTCACACATCCTTGGATATTACGATCAAATAATACCTCACTTGCAGAATGAGTTTCACTGGCAGATTGGTTTAATATGTCAGGTTTGTTGACGGGATAGCTCCCAAGGACTTCAATTTTCTTGGACCAGCTCTGGAAGACAAGATATGCCAGATTAGGAGGACTGTGATTGATTTACTGGACAGTCACCCAGGTGGAAATATCACTCAGCCAACAGTATAGTTCACTGACAGGGCTACAGTATGAGTCATAAGAAAAGGCAGGAGAGAAAGTCCATGTGGATAAATTCATGAAGTGAAATGAAGATTTTGTTTACATGGTTTATTAATTGAGAGCATGTAGTAGTTGCTTTGCTTGCTTGATATAAGACTATTGATCTTCGGGCGCCATAAGTATTCTCTGATAGACTGAATAGAAGCTTTTTGAGTCACTGCCTAAAATTGTTAAGAAACAAACAGGGAAGCAGCGTGTAGGAGGATAAGAAAGAATATGAAAGGGAAAGTGGCTGAATGTGGTGAGACAGAGCGGGGGGGTAAAGTACAGAAGAAGAAAGAGAAAGAAGAAGTATGCTGGAAGCAGAGTGCTATAATAAGACGGCTGGGTGCCCACACGAAATGCAAGAGGAGAGGCAAAAGCAGGAAGAAATGGAAAAGGTGGGCAGTGCAAAAAAAAAAAAAAAAATGACAGGAAAAAGAAAAAAAGCAACGGGAATAGGCAGGAATAGAGCAAGGGATAGGATGGTAGGAAAAACAGGAACAGATTCTAAGAAGAGAGGAGGAAAGGAAATGGTGAGAAGGAGTCAGAGGTTCTTCTAGAGCAGCTCGTTACTGCTCAGCCAACTCATGCTATCTTGTCATCTCCAAGAGATGCAGTAATTGGCACCTCCAGTGTGAAAACTCAAGCCTGTGTACTCATTCTCACAGACATAATACACACACACACACGCACACAAAGAGTCTTAGCACCAAATGGAAAAAAAAGGACTTAAACAAGCTATAATGCATGACAAATGAACTAATTGACAAGCTGGAGATTGAGTTATCAGGCTTAGTATACAATCACATATGAAATACTGTCTACATTACATTACATAGGGCAGTCGACCTATTGACTTACATTAACTGGAAATGGAAATAACATTTTAACAGAAACGTGAAGGATAATTTTCAATGATCACAAACATTAGAAAAGATTCAAACACAATAACATTTATTTATTTATTTATTTTTTCAGACCTACACACCCATAAAAATGTCAGTGCGCGAGTGCTGCAACATTATCACAGTGAAAAAAGATTCATTCTTATACACAGCTGTAACATAATAGAATAATGCTCTCCAATTAAATGGTCATGGTGTTTACTTTTTATTGCCCATTCAACAGCTTGAAGACTGGAAGGACAAGTGGATGCCTCATCCTCCTGCGTCAGTGAGCTCGAACGGAGAGCCAGATGGAGAGGTAAGAAGCAGCAGTTTTGTAGTTCTTTTTCACAGTTGTCCTTCGTTTTAACAACACATTGCATCCTATTTGCCTGAAGGCATGTCTAGTGTGAGACACTATGTGGGAAAGGCAAACAGAAAGCAGCCAGGGGATAGAAAAAAACACACACACTCATACATACATACACATCTCTTAGAGTTTATACAACACATTAAAATGCAAGCATTACAACACTGAAGTTAGCCTGACATGTTCAGTTGCTGTCACCATCAGGAGCTTGTATAGGCTTAGGGAAAGGAACCAGTGTTGTAAAGTCATTCACAGTAAGACTTAATTCCAAAAATTAAATTTATGATCACTACAACAACGCTATAATCACTCAGTAAATTTAAAAACAAAAACCAGCATGAAATTAGCAGTTTCTCGAAACACCACCAGTGTAAGTTAAACGTGAAGTCATGCACATCCTGCAGCTCTCAGGAAAAAAGAAAAAAGAAAAAAACTTTTGCTAAATCTGTGCATGTCACTCACAGTCTGGTGTAGCATCCCCGGCATGAACACGAAATTGTTTAATTTGCTTCATTACTGTCTTCATATCACTTGCCTAATTGCAAGATGAATGTTGTCAAGATTGTCTCCCGTCTGTCTATAAATGTAAGTGGCTGCACACAGTGAGGCAGACTAGAGGATACTCAACAAGCCAAGGCTACTCTACAACGTTAGCCGCAGCTTAACAGTCTTTATGCAACTCTCATCTTCATGTCCGCACAAAAATGAAAAAAACATTAATAACATTTATTAAGATATAAACAAATACTTGGAACAGTAATGTGTGATGTCTAATATGGGTTTTCCTCAAAAGTAAGTTACCACATTAAAATAAAAAAAATAAAAAAAATCCATATTCCATAAATATGCAAATATATTTCGTCTCAGATGTTTAACTGCTTGACATAAAATGTCTCGTCGTTAACTGAAAAGTCCATTTTCAGTGTGCTGGAGGCTTTCTACATAATAATTCAGTGAATTTAAGCGTCGTCAAGGACACTGATAGGAATACAATCATTAACTGTCAATGCTTCATTATAAGACACATATGTTTGAATCAATCTCTGTACATTTAGTAGAAAACCTCAGCAACGTTTTCCTGTAGGATACATATTATTTAATTTTTTTTACATTTGTTAACGTCTGGTTCAGATTAGAAATGTCCTAGTTTTGGGGGCCAGAAAATTTTTCTAATACTAGCAGAATCCACAACCGCCAGGACCGGCCTTTTCAAGCTGAGGGCTATCAGGCAGTGAGTCTCGCCTTTCTACATCAAGGAAAATGAGACTTCCATTACTGGCTGTGGCACCACCTGCTGCTCCCACAATCTCTGTAATCCAAAGATGCCAGATGCTGACACCTCAATCACATTCACCGTTTTCCCTTGGAAAATGTCCCCGTCGACCACAGGAGTGTTGCAAAAACCTGTATTTTCCTAAATTGATGAGGCAGACTATTTTACTTCTTTTTTTTTTTTTTTTTTTCATGGTAGGGCAAATGTAGGGGACTGTAGAGGAAGACGGCCTGACTGCACTGACTTTAAAGCACAGCGGTGGATTCTTGATGTGTGTTGGTCCTGTATACTGAGGCTAACGCTTCTAGCATCTAAAGCAATATGAAATAATGAACGCTATAAAATCCCAAAACTAATGATGACTAAGAGTCAATCCAAGATGGCTTAATAAGTCTTTATAGCCAAATAACATATTCAAACATGTTTTATGAGTGTAGATATAAACAAGCATTGTTTATGTCGGTCATCTTCTAAACATCTTCATTTATATTGATTTTAAACTGGATTTTGTTTAAAACTGTTTAATATAAGTGAGATTTTGTCGATAGATTCTGGTTTTGTGTTTACATATAACAACTGACTCAATATATAAATTGTATTTATTATTATTATTTACAATCAAATAATAGTTTCTATTTTTTCCTCGTTTATTAAGCTACTCTACAATATAACAAGATTAAGTATCGCATTACCGTCCAACAGTCCCACTGCTTCCTAATATTGCCCCTTAATAAAATCATCATCATGCCCTGTGAATGAAAATGAATCATCCTCAACTGGTATTACATGTTCCTTTTGGAAAACTTATTCACGAGATATTAATAAATTATCAACACTAATGTAAATGGTTGATAAATGGTATCATGAATAATTTATTATTATTGTAATATTAGCTGAAATTGAATAGATGTGTATAATTTGGAAAGAAGGTTCTATTTTAAGTGCAGCTCAGTCTGAATGGTTTGTCTGGAAAGGGAATTATGATTATCATAAAACATGTTGATAGGAAATGAGAAGGTGTACTCGAACACGTTTTTAATAGACTTTTGCATTTTCTGCTCAAATTTATGCATTTTATTTATGGATCAATGATAAAGAAAGAAAGAATTTGAAGCATTTCATCTACGTCTGAACGTCTGTGCTTTGACGGGTATAACAGGAATCAGTGATTTCAACCTGACACACAATGCTCGCTTACCTGGATGCAAACAAATGTCCCTTTTAACCCTCGTGTCAATCATCCTGACACTCGAGGGCCTTTAAACAACATTTATACCCCCCAAAAGAAAACTGATTCTGCCCCTAGCAACAAGGCTTTTAATAGCATATTGATCAAAAAAATGAATTGAGTGCACAAATGAGAACATGGCAAAGCACAAATATTACAAACTACCTAGTCTTGGGCTAAATGAAGGTCTGATCGATGCAAGATTAATTGCATTCCCACCAGATCACAGTGGAATAAAAGTGTTGGATCCAATGTGATGAAAAACAACAATGCATCACACTAGAACAAATCCATCGGATAATCGTTTATAGTCTTCTGTTCACAGCAACTGTAATTTAAGAACTTGTAATGATCTGATATGTATAAAGCATCGCTATATAAGATGTGACGCTTGACTCTGGAAGGTAACGGAGCACAAAAGAAATTGTCACTGAGACACTTTTGAATCTGCATGTATGCATTCATCCTGCAAAAATATGACTATATGTTCTCACTCTGTCTGTCTCGACCGCTCACTTTTTCACCGCAGTCTTTCTTCTTAAAACACTGTCAATTTTTGCAGCCACTTTTCCCAGAGCATAATTTCATCTGGTCAGTACGTGGTGATAAATCAGATGCAGCACATATTCGTATAAAATGTTCAATTCCCTTCTCTCATATTTTGCACCTTTGAACAGGAGCAACTTCGAGACGAAACGTCCACATTTGCAGCGGTGGCTCATTTCTTTGATTTTTAACAGTGCAAAACTGTACTGTGAGGTACTTTAGTAAATAAGCACAAACACAATTTGACTGTTTAAGTAAAAAACCTTTTTTGCTTAATCCTTACCACTTTTTAGTGGCTAAACCTAACCTCAACATTGGCATATTAAACGTGGTAATATGCTTGCATTCAGTGCAAAATTTCACAAAACTAATATCTACAGCGTTTCAGTGAACGCCTCTCCACGCCGTTAAACGAGGACTCATAGATTGTGTCCCGAACATTTTTATTTTTCTCTTTGTCTCTTTGCCATTGTCCTGCCTACTGTGTTCTTGGCGCAAACACCACATTTATACTTTGCCACATGGATAATTGCAATCAGACACACAACAAGGGTAAATTGCATTCAGCTACAAAACTTTATGGGCATGTTTATGCTGTACTGTAATAGTACTTTTGTGACTCGGACCTTGAGATGGGGCAGATAGCGGTTTGAGAAGTTCCACAAAACATTTGTTTTATCCATCACTGAATCCAGTGTATCTATTGTGAATCAATATGTTGCAGGACATGTTGAGTATTTCATACTCAAAACATCAATTTGATGAATATTTCCTTTAAGTACACAATGTGAACCATAATTTGTCATTTGTATGTAAAATAATCACCCGTTAAACTCTACCTTTTCTGCTCAACAAGCAATCGCAGCTGTTAACGCGTGTAGCTCCGCTGTGATTGTTTAGCTGCACTAAATTACGAGGTGAAGGACGAGTAATAACCGTTGATCATACTGGCGTCTCTTCAGATTGACACACACAGATATGCTTTTGAAAAATATGGTGGAAAAATGCTCTGGCGAAGCTCTCAAAGAATCCAAGCAGCGATTAGGAGAACAAATAACTAACACATAATGATATTAAATCATAATCATGCATGAACATTAGTTCAGTTTAATCAATCGGCACCAAACTCCGAGCACATTTGGAGCAGATTTTGTTTTATTAGTTAAGTATTGATTTACGCATTTGTTACCAGTTGAAAGCACATAATCATACCTTTTTAAAGTAGTTGTTTGTACATCATTTACATGCTTTATGACACTATATAATTGTACGTACATGGTATGATTTATATAACTGTTTACATATGATATTGCATTTAGCCTTCAAAACCTTACAGATGAGTGTAGGTTTCTATTTAAGTGAATAAAGTGCATAGAAATTGAGCTTGAAGTGATCAGTGCTGCTGATTTTGGTCATTAGAAAAACACCATACAGAAGACTATACAGTACTCATATTTGACAGGCTGTCATAACACCTCTTGTTATTGGATATTCAGTTTTTTTTTTTTAAATACCATAAACACGTTTTTAGAGAGCGGGAACATAGTTACATCTTGGGAATTATCTTTGTATTTCTCTCCATCCATCATTCTCAGTGCGCCTCTTGTATTGTTCTCTCTCTGAAATCTTCTTTTATTAGCACAGCTGCGTATCTTGAGAGTGTACTAATGCTTTGTTTCTCATGTACTCAGTGCCTCAGTGTTGATCAGGATAATTACACAGTGGAAGCAAATACAGTGACTGTAGCCCTCCTATGGATCCACGACACGTCTGTCAGAGTATGGATTTTTTTTTTTAATTTCTTGCGTGTATGTCTGTGAACTTGTGAACTAGTATATAAATTATAGACATTTCCATTTAGCAATTAGCACATCTTGGCGAGTTACTGAATGTCTGGTACATATATCGGCTGCTGTTAGCAAACACTGACATACATAAATGAGTGAAGCTGCCTCGTCGTTGTTTTCACTGCAGATCACATTAAAAACTTCACTCTTTAAAACTGTTTTGGCTTCAATATTAAAAAAAAACCCCAAAACACAACATCAATGTGATGTACAATGATGTACCAGCTCCAGGGAGCTGTTATTCTCTGGCTTACATGACAACTATTATTAGTAATAATATTTAAAATATAAATAACATATAAAATAAATTGCACATTTTGCACAATTGCAAACATTACATGAATTTCAGTGTCCTTTTTAAAGAAAAAGGGACGTATAACTACATCGATTATGTGTTAGACTCTGAGTGACCTGAAATCACGACTGTGCCTGAACGCATCACTATAGTTTCGAGGGAGAACTAAAGTTGCTGCTCTGCTAACGTGTCGCTTCTGCTATGCAGCCTGTATACACATAATCAGATTTTTTTTTTATTTTTTCCTACATACACCTAACATCTAACATTTTACACACGTGTGGACGTGTAATCATCCCAGTGACCCTGCAGATGATTTCTACACTTTTGTTAGGCAATTTTGTCAATCAGCCAGGAGTCCTACAGCGATGGGCAGCACAGATGGATGTTTTAACAGCAGGTGAGAGAACTTCAAACAAAGCAGGGCAATGTCAGGTAGGGTCTACATGTTTAAAACATCAGTTTTATAGATGGATTCATTACGGAGTCTCTTTGCCAGTCAATTTGCAGGAGAATATGATAATGTTGAACACACACACACTAGGTATTTCACAGCAAATTTACCAGACCTGTGAGAACTCTTTGTATACAAAAAGTACTTTTACACACATAGTTAGGATTGTTAAACAGAAAGCATATCCACACATTCACAGGTTCGATGTAAATAATATGCATAATTATACATGTTTTTTGACTTTCTTGGTTCTACTGCGTGTTGTATTGTTCTCCAACAGTTAGCACCAAACTGATCCACACGTCACAAGTCTGAGGCGCCTCCGTACACAACGCATGGCAAAACAAATAAACAAAAAAAGGCATTTTGCATGATATCAACTTTCTCTCGTTAGTCTCCATCTTCTTTATTTCACACACATTTTACCACACTATGTGGTGGATGCAATAGTACAAACAGGTTAGGTGGGGCAGTGCAATTTTAGTGCTCATTCACTCATTACTCACTACTAAACTGCAGGTGTTGCCGCCTGGAGCGAAACCCTGTGCTGGTGAGCGTTATTTGCCGTTGCACAAGCTGTGCGTCCTGCATTGACATCACCTGGTGCACCGCCAAAGATTTGAAGAACGTGGAATCAATACAACACATTAGCTGTCGAGTGGGTTTGAAAGTCCAGGTGTTCATGTATTATAGCAAGTAATGGTGTGTGTGTGTGAGAGAGAGAGTGAGAGAGTGAGAGAGTGAGAGAGAGAGAGAGAGAGAGTGAGAGAGAGAGATAGTGAGTGAGTGAGTGAGTGAGTGAGTGAGTGAGTGAGTGAGAGAGAGTGAGTAAGTGACCCTCAAGTGATTTTTCGGCAATCAACATTTTCACTGTTACACTCTTGTGCTGTTACGAATCATCTGATAAACACAGGTCAGCTGGAGAAGCAGCTCAGACTCTGATAATTCAGAGTATTATTATTATTATTATTATTATTGTTAGTTGTTGGAAATTATTTAAAAAAACACATGAATGTTAACATTTATTATAAGACAAATCATAACTTGCAGTGAACTGGTCCTCTGACTGTTCTCAACATGCGTTAGCCACCATTAACCAGCAAACAATGATCCATAAAATAACACCAATACATGGAAAATTGTAATAATGGTCAAAGATGAGGACAGAAGTTCATTTACCTTCACAGGAACTCACACTTCCCGCTCCACTCCTTCACATAATGCCACAACATCAGCTGAAATCACTGGAGCTGCTTTTCTTTCTGACCCGAGCAACAGAGAGAACGACCCTTTTTTTAACATCTGGCTAGAATATGTCTTGAACCGCTTCCAGACGTGACGTGAATGCATTTTTAAACATTTTCAGAAATCGGATCACTATCCATAAAGTGACTAAAGGTGAATAGGGTAAGGGTCACTCAAGAAACCCACCAATTTTTCAATGAGATATTAAGATTTGAATAGCAATGACCTCATTATGACTTCCACCTTGGCTCAGAAATGAGACCTTAGGATAAGGAAGGCTGAGACAAGAGGGACAGATTAGGGTGTGAAGGGGTTGGAAGGGGGGGGGGGGGTCAGACCAGGCTTCAGAAAAGGAGAGGCAGAAACAAATGAAGAGAGACTTGCATGACTAGAATAACAAACAGCCTGCAGGAAGAGGAGATGTAGAACGTGAAGGGCACAGTGAATTAGTGCTAAGATAAAGACATCGGGGACTTCTGCAGTTCTCTAACTGTTTCTCTCTGTCGGTACGATGTGGCAGAAGTGGATGAAAACAGCCAACGTTATCCGTCAGGCTACTAGTGACGGCTGATGAATGGATGGACAGTATTTAGCATTAAATAATATGCAGTACTAAGGCCCTGGTAAGATACTATTTGATAGATACTATTTTTTAGCATTGTATGAAGTATTTTTGCTGTTTTTCCCAACCAGCTCTAACACAAAGGGAGCAAAGCCACCAGATGTTGACCTTTTTCAGCAGGATTTTTTAGTCCTGTCCGTTCAGTGATGCAGAAGCGACAGCCAAGAATGCAAATGAAGACATTGGAAGCGGTAGCATAGCTCTGACATTCAGTCCTCTGTGGAGAATATAATGACAGACATGCAACCTCGCATATTACAGGGTTTTATCCACACTTGTGATTTACAAACAGGGTATTTATTTTATTTTTTTTTGCTTATATTACTCCTGTAATGATTTTATTACATGTGCATAACACACAGTGTGTTAGCCAGTCAGTTTTCATCTCGATCTATCATCTTGCTGACTGTTGTATCTTTTTTAGCTTGTGTTGCTTTTGCTAATATTTCCTGTTTGATCCTTTTGTCCTCGTTGTCTGTATTTTTTGCCAATCGGGAACAGCAGAAACATATCACCTTTTAAGCTGATATGCTGAACCTGTTAGCTAAAGTTATTCATATGGAGTCACCTGTGACATAACACATTGTCATTTGATACAGTTATTATGAAAAAAAAAACAATTTTTGCCGTTTTAAGAATGCATTTCTGCACAAAAAGGACCGTGGCTTTTTGTCCTCCATCATTACAGCCAGTATGAGCAGCAGGAACAATTACAGCAGCCAATAACCAAAGTACATATGGATATGTCAGTACTGTAAGCGCAGGAAAACTAATCTCATTTTGTCCGGCAAACATGACAGCAGCTTATTGGCAAAGTAATCAGGCATCTGTTGAAATTCATTGATCTGTGAAAACAACTGACTGCTTCTTGGCTGGAATAACAAAGAATACAGCAAACAGTGAAACCTCCAACCGCTCCCTCATGTCAGTCAAACTTTTGATTTTTTTAAAATTCTGCTTGAAAGTAGTAAAAAGTGGTGAAAACTTCTGCAATTTTTTTTTTTTTAAATAATTACATGAACAACACCAGCATGTTCATAATTGCAAAACATCCATTATATGTTGCAGAAAGGCTTATTATTTTATTAGCCGGAAACAATTAAGAACTAAAGGTAACGCTTTATTTACCAATGTACTACTTCTCTCAGTTTGCCTGATTAGGTATTACGGTACTTTAAGAGGTAAGTAGACGTCTGACTTCATTACAAAAGCTAATTTCTTTTGTATTCTCAGTGGAAACATCAATTAAAGTCTTCCTGAACATTGTGTCATTTGAATGGAAGTGTCCCTTAATCGTAATTTTGACCGGCACAATTTTTAGTGGCCAGTCCAATCAATGAAAGTACATTTAATATGCGTCTTTAGCACAATGCTACTGCATGCATCCTTCCAGCAAAAACAAGGATATATATATATGATAATATATGCGTTAAATAGCCTGATGACATTAACTAAACAAAAAGATCAATGATTGAATTAGAAAAGCCCCCTCAGTGTCTGGAAAAAAAAATCAATATTGGATATTTCTGTTATTTCTTTTAAACTCTATTGACTATAATATTATTGCTGTAAACACAAGCTGCTGATCCAGATGTAACTACGTGACCTCAACATGTTACAGTGATGACGGTTGACGTTAATACTTCCAAAATAACTGCAGAAGAGTTATAACTGTACACACTATGATGCCATGTTGCAAAAACTTCACCTCCCTTCACCATATGTGACACGTCACATGGCCTTAATAATAATTTCTCCATAATATGTAACAGATCAAATTGCTACAATGTTCTTATTAAATCACATTTAGTTGATTTAATCATTCATTTCACCATATGGACTCCAGCTTGACTTAGAACCAAAGTTTTTGTGCACAATGTGGTACAAAGTCGAGAAGTTGTGATATATAACACAACAAGCTGGCGCAGCGGTGCCTCTTGTATAGAGGACTACTCTCTCCGGAGGCTTAAAAAAAAAAATCTGGTCGCTGTTATTAGAATTATGTTAAAGATATCTCTATAGCTTCTTCTGATAAGACTCATATTTTTCTAAAGAGCCACATTTTCATGCACACAGCCTCCGATGTTTCCTGCTTTCCGAAACGTTTTTTTTAATCTAATAATCACAGCCAGTTTTAGGTTAATTCACTTATTGCCCTGTCGATTGAAAAAAACACGTTAAAAGCAAATATCTGAAATGTGTAATAATAATAATCCTAAATGAAATGTTTTACTGCCTTGTGTCACGCAAGCTGGTAGCTGGAGCCTATAGGCAAGGTTGTGAGCAATAGAGCAATTCAATCGCTTGTGTATCCATGTGGTGGAAGACGGATGACATCTACCTGCCATTTCCTCACATCAGTACACACAGAGGCATGTGTTTTTCCTGTGAATGATCGTGCTCCCTCGTTACATTGTGTCTAACACCATAGGTGAATTTTCTACCTCCCAGTGATACGGGCTAGATTCCATTACAAGAATGACAATGCCATTATACTTGAAGGTTAACGACAAATGTGGTCTATCAAAACCTAAATGGTACTTTCATTTACCTGCTCAAGTGACCCTGCTAGTGTCGCACATGGCGTGAGTTCATTTAAGAGATGCCAAAAACCCCAACATGAAGAGTTATCAGATGCACGTATAAAACAAGCTCGTTCAAGTCCTGGCCCTCTTTCTGCTTTTATATATTCCATATGCATACTTTAATAGTCCGCGTTCTCAGCCCTGTAATTCTGAATTATAGATATCAAGACATAAAGATACAGAGTATGAGCTCTCTGGAGGAGCTGGAAGGATGTAACATACTGCTGTTAGTGAATTTAACAATACACATAATGTGAGGTAACTTTACCCACACTGAGACCTGCATCTAAATATTAACATCAACTGTGTTGATCAACGTACGAGGAGCTTTTAATATTGCTTTTGGTGCAAATCAACATGATGCACAATCAATAAAATCTTAATATTTTTATGATATTTTAATAGAGTTGCAAAGTAGGAGGAGATATTTTACATTAAGTAAAAATCCCTTTCCTTTTGGACAATGTTATGTGACTCACAGTTTGAACACTGTAACTATAAGACTGTGTACATACAGATTTTAGGGGTATAAGTTAAGACTGCGTCTCCCAATGTGCATTTTCGTCAAGAAACAGCCAATCGCTGAGCTTAAAATTCAGTCACGTGCGCCTCTTAACAGCGAGGCAGAATTAGACGTTATGTTGTTGAGAAAACTGCAGTTTAATTTCTGGGTCACTCATGAGTGAATTCAGAAAACTGTGGCATTTCGAATTCACTACCGCTCTGATTGTCTTCTTCACCATAGCAACGGCAGATGATCTCATGAATAATTCATGAAGCTCATGCATATTATTAGCTGTTCAGCGTGCCAATGCATGATTTCTCAGAAACAAAGTTGAAATAATTGAAACAGGTGGTCATAATAATATCAACCTAAATGACTGTTACATCCCAGATATGCTGTAGCTGTCCGTTCCTGTGTCTGTCTGTGACTGTCATCAACAACACCGTTACCACATCCAGAGGACGAGGGGAGAGAAACTTGACAGGCCGCGGTTTTAATGGCCATCACCTGCTCTATGTTGACAAGTTACAATGCCTCAATACCTCAAAGCAGTTCATATATATGGCCACTGGCAGAGAGATGGACCGAGAGTGTCTGCAAGAGACGTTGGATTGTTGCCTCCGTATAAGGCTTATTATTTTATTTATGTTCTCATGTATAGCGATTTAGATGCAACATGATTGTTTGCAGTCGCCTCAAAAGTTTACAGCTCAATTCAAATTCTCTTGACCTAGATACAGTTGTTTTGGCGCAGTAATACGCTTCCAGGAAGCTTTGAGATCCAACTCTCTCAACTGTACTTTCAAACTGGCCTCGTCCATACTACGCCGTCAACAAATATAAAGTCCTCGTAATGCTTCAAATCCACGCTTTGATTGTGTTATTATCTGAAAAAAGAGATTCCAAAAGGTAAACATGAAACATGGACATCGTGTTTTAGTACTGACAGGTAACCAGCTTTAAGGTAAAGCAAAGCTAGACGTCTGCCAAGAAACCATGAAAACTGCTCGAAGTGTTTGTTTGTGATAAGAAGTGGTCTGAGCAGGCAGAAGCACAGCTAAAAAAAAATCATCCACTGATACCACTTTACTGTATATCACTGCATTGTATATTGGTTTTTTTTATCATATCTTAAAGTATTTATATAAGTAAAGTGGATTATTAAATGTTAAAAATCAATATCAGTGTTGTTATTTGGTTTCTAGGCTCTGACCTTGTCACTTCCCCAATAAGGAAACACCAAGCTCAGCACAGCAAGGCGTGGGGGGGTGATAATAACAAGTTCCCCCAAGAGGACTTACAGCCTACAGGTGGATGCTGGGGTGGAGATGGAGCCTACAAAATGCTATATAAACAAGGTTAGACAAAGCTCAACACAGAGTGGAGTGGGGAGATAATAACAACTCCCCCCCTCCTCAAGGGCACATACACTCGCAGCCTATAAGGTGGATGCTGTGGTGGAGGTCGGACTTCAACGTGAACAGCAGTAACAGCCAGTGATATCAGGCAACTGAACGCTTAAGTAGACTGCCGCAATCAAAGGCGGTGCGTTGGATATACGTGTTGCGGTTATAATAACCAGCTGCTCGTACAACTGGCCCTTTCGAGACAAAACGAGAATCGGCGAACATCATCGGATCGCTGAGAACACATCAATCGCACGCAATGCCAACAACAATCACCGTGAATATGAGATTAATAGGAGGCATTATAGGCTGCGTTACAGTTGCATGCCACATCAATATCGTATACAAGCCAAGCAATTTAGAAGGCCAATGAAGATAAACAAGCTGGTCTATACTTTGATAATAGGAGCAAAAGAAGAGCAGCCGCAATCAATCACTCAATTGACGGAGATAATTTCCAGATTGTAGGTGCATCATTAGTGAGTTCGGTGTACAGTGTGATTTCATGCAGCAGCTCGGGGGGCTTGTCATAGTGATGAATCTTTTTCTTACGGCAGCCACCGTTGGCATTTCCAATGTATTGTTTTGATATTAACTTTTACTCCACCACCACCACCTCCACGTTGCACTCCTTTAACATTGTCAGACACTGATGCAGCTGAAGCAGAGATATTATCCTTTTTTATTTTTATACTTTCTTCTTCCTCGTCAAAGCCTGCCGCTTACATTACACCTACCAGTTCTGACCTCTGACAGTTGGGTCAGTACGCGGGCGTGTTATGCTAGTAGTTGCTAATGTAGTCTCGAGCCGCTTATCTCAAACAGAGATGAGGCGCGAGCTACAGATGTCTGGTAACCTCACTTCTTTCCTTTCAACTCCACACCCCCAGATTTGTTTCATTTTCAAACTCGTAGTCACCCCGAACTAATGTTACATCTACTGACACCACTTTTATTGGATTTTGCACGACTCCCTCTGGAGCCATAAAAGGTTCAATACAACTTTTTTTTTTCTCCCCCACAAACACAGTAGTACTCCCAAGGCCAAGAGTTCCTCCCTAAATATTATTTTGCCGTCTCATCCCACTTGTCAACTTTAACAAGAATCCCAAACATTTCAAACACTGACACGCCTGTTTTTGTAGACACGAATAATCTCACATCATCGTGCTTTCAATCGTTCTTCATTTTAATGATCGTTAATACTAATTCACCAGATGAGTCTAAAACCTGCTGTTAGATTTCCATACTGCTCGCCTGTGCAGAATGCTTTTCTCTTATCTTTTAGTGGATGTTTTCTGTCTCTGAAATAGAGCCAGATTCTGCATACTCACTTTGTTTGTGAACTGGTACTCACCGGTTTCTTCTGCAAATGTAATTGCATCCCCTGGAAGTTCACTCAACCGCAGTTTGCCTACATCGAGCCTTTTGATGACTCTGTGAACTCTTCACATTCAGTTGAACTCAACTCTGCATCTTCTTGCGCAACAATAACAGGACCCTCCTCTCGCTTCTCTGAGGTTTTTCTTTTATCCTACTGATACCACTCTAGTTTATCCTTTTTCCTTCCACGAGATAAAGTCAGCTCCACTCATACACTCTCTTCTTCATCACTCCCATCAGTTTAAGTCACTCATGCAGAAATATCAGCCAAATATGTGTATCTAGCACAGTACTCTCCCACTCATTGATCTCAATGCTCAGACTGTGGATGCCTGCAGGCAGGTCTCTGCTCTCCAAAGAGATTTCGAATCGACACTCATATGTTTGATGACACACGTAATGCAGAACTCACTGCAGGCAAACTGTGTTTATGACGGCTGCTACAGTGTAGGACACGTTGCTTTTTAAAGTTTCAGTCTTTTGTGTTAAATGATGCAATGTTGACTTCATATGACCTTATAACATCTCATAAATTCATGTGCCTCTTTCACTCACTAACCTCCGAGTTTTCATGCAGAGCACAATGTGTAGGTGCTCTAATGCACAGGCAATTTAAACCATAAATGGTTGAACGGAGCATCAACAATTCTTGGCATGAAACATCGCTCGCAGATCAACTTAAAGACTTGTCACCGGCGCTGTCAGAAATACTCCACACACAATTAGAAATCCAGCTAACAGAGTACTCAGACGTGGAGGTGTCGTGTTTTTCTTAATCAGATATCACATTTGTACCAATTAGTTTCACTTTTAGAAAGAACGGACTCTGATCTGCAATCCTTACTTGTATAAATCCAATCAATAATAATTAATATAATTTGCAAGTAGTCCTTGATAGGAAAGAGGAATGAGTCTATTTACAGTATAATTTCACTTGATACCTTAATTAATTTAACCAATCTACTTTGATAAGTGATGATGCGTTCATGTGCAGCAACGTTCAAAACAAAGCGAAATTGTAAAATAATGTCACATCAGTGTGCAGTTGGAAAAAAACAACATTGTTGCATGTTAATAAAACCGGGACAAACATCATGGAAATAAATGTTTAATTCCACTCATATACATTTTAACCTTAAATAGTTACCGTACATAGCCTACACATATAATATAATATATATATATCATATATAATTCTTATATTTGAGGGTTGTTTGCAGTATATTATAAGTTGAGGCTAATTTAAATTTCAACGTGAAGACAGATAAGTTAAATTGTGTGTATTATTTAGATGTGATTAATCTCTATGTTCATTATATAATATGTGAAAGTGTATTTGACATCCACAGATGATCAAACCACTGGGAAAGAATCATGCTTTTTTTATTTATTTTTATCTTACTCTAGTTTAATTTGAGTGATTTCTTAAAATACTGTTTAATCAAATGCACAATTACAGTTACACAACGTTGTAATGTGCTGCCAAAATGTACCGAACAGGAAATAGGTCACCCGAACTGAGAACTGTGTAGTTAGTGCAGTGAAGAAAAATAATAAAACATTTTCTTTCTTTCTTTCTTTCTTTCTTTTTTTTTTTTCTTCTTCACAGTAGTACGTCGCTGAGCTTTTTATAGCCACTTTAATCATGTGGTGGGCACCAAGCACCAATAAAAGTGAGATACTTTATATCTGCAGGATTTTTAGCTCATAGTGGAAATTCTGTTCACAAGATAGAAACAGAGAAGTGTTATTATGGTATTATGGGTTAAGGGAACATACTAGAAGGGGAATTGAATCATTGTTATCACGTCAAATATCAAAGATTGAAGTTTGCTGGTGGAGTTATTATTGTGGGGAAATGACACGGTTAGAGTGTGGATGCCAGATCTCAACTTTGTACATTTTCTGCAGTCAAATA
This sequence comes from Pampus argenteus, assembly GCA_036937835.1. Lineage (NCBI taxonomy): Eukaryota > Metazoa > Chordata > Actinopteri > Scombriformes > Stromateidae > Pampus > Pampus argenteus. The sequence continues at coordinate 4,440,702 of CM072872.1, read as the reverse complement.
ATCATGTGAGTTACTAAAAATTAAGAGGACGATGACGATATGACCTCCCGGACAAGTTTTCTTTTTTTTAAAGTAAAATTTTTAAATTTCACAGGCTAACATGAGCCCTTCAGTAAAATAAATAACCTGCCTGCTGTTTTACATAACTAACAGAGCAGTGTTGAAATGGGGGAAGTCATTGGATGCTAAAACCTCATTATCCTGCCTGATGACCTTGGCACATGTGTTGAATGAGGAAGTAATGGCTCTCACATGTAAATGCTGCTAGCACCTGCGGTTCACAGGTTGTCAAATATACCTCCAAGAATTTGCACTTTTCTTTCATCTGAGAGGAAGGAAAAGTAGGCAGGCAGGTAGATAGACATCCGTACCCTCTCACACAGTGTTTTAAAGCTGGAGTGTGGGACTTTAACATATAAATGAATGTCTGTTACATTCAATCAAATTGCCAAATGAGTTCACATAATGTTGATTAAGCCTGCCAGGTAAATCTCGCAGTAGACCAGTAGAGTTTTTAAAATATGGTGTCGAGTGTGACATCCTGTAAGAGCTACCCGCATCAAAGCGTGCTGCACATGCTCTGTGATGTGTGGCTAAAAATAAACCAGGCAAGTCTCAAGCATTTTTTTTTGCTGAACCAGAGTACTTGTACATGTTTACATAAGAAGTGACAGCCTTCAGAAGTGCATCCAAATGTGTGTGTGTGTGTGTGTGTGTGTTAAAAAGAGCTGTCTCTGGAATCAGTTTTAAAGGTGCAGCCTGCATATGTGAATCCAGATACTGGTTATCTGTGCTCTGAATGAAGCCATAGAGCCTAACATGACTTGAACAAAATGAGGAGTGATCTCTGGGCACACATGAAACCTGGACTAAAAAGGTACAGGTCAACAGAAGCAACTTTGAAGCCCGGAGTGAAAGCGCTTGGCAGCTGTGCACACCTTCAGTGCCAGCCTTCAATTCAAAGGGACATGGACTTGGCATGGAGCTTTAGAGAAGGGAGCAAAAAGGAGCCAGAGTCCAAAATGGGTGAGGGAGTTTTTAATTCATCAGATGATTGAGGGTAGACCAGACAATTTGAGCATGTACAAACAGGGTTTAAAATCATTTTAGTCACATTAAAACATTCCTTTTATGTGTATGCCTGCAGTACATTTTATAATAATGGATACATTTCTCTTTTATTTTGAAGCTGCCAGAGATTTTAAAGGAACCTTATAAGTATAAGTAGTTTTTATTATAATGTACTTATTACTGTTTTTGCCAGCGTGGCATGCATGTGTACCGCAAGAGAACAACACAAAAGTAGCAGACGTGGACTCAGCACATATTCCCTGTTATGTGTAAACAAAGTGCTGCTTGACTGCAGGCCTGATATTGTAACTCCAGGGATTTGGGTATTGTGTTCTCCACAGCTCCCTGCTGAGTAGGCATAGTGATTCAATCTCAGCTTGCATCTCTGGAAACTCCCCTGTGTACGGACTGTCGGGCCACAGATCAACACAAACAGTTTATACAGTGTGGTTAGCACGTGTGACACTTTAGTTTGTTAAAAGACAAAGAAGAGAGATGAACAATCGCACAATCACGTACAAAAAAAAAAAAAGGGTCAGGTCAGGGAATTATTGGTGCTTGTTCTCAGATATGTGCAAATGGGTCATCGTAGAGTGCCTCTGTTCATTCATGATATCTCTCTGTTCAAGGCCTGGATCTCCGGCAGGGGACACAGCATGGCCCTCGGCCCATCCTTTTGACTCTCAGTTGTGGCAGGGCAGATAGCACAGAACCAGCAGGATTTGCACTGTGTAGATCAATTGCCGACATCTGCGTGGACGTTTCCTCTTGAATGCGCCACACAGTGATACTGACGCTAACCCAGACCTCAGTTAACGAGTAGTCAGAAAGTTCATTATTTAATCACAAAGTCATTTATCTCATGACACAGGACGCTCTCCCGCTGTTGCATGCACGCGCATTGTTGTATCACTGCACCATACGAGTAGCCAGCTTCTACCGACCAGTGAAAAATGTGTAAAATGAAGCTTTGTTTTGTAGAAAATCATTAGGAATGCCTGACACTACAAAATTGAAAGTAATGAAAAAATCCTTAAGGCAATTATAGTGATAAGAGGTTGAAAAAAAAAAAAAATGCATAAAAAAAAAGCATGCTATCACCTAGAAGATAATGACTGAGAACCTCATCAGTTCTGCCACATTTATATCTCCCCAGCCAGACTGCAAGATAACTTTATTCCCTAACGAATCCCCCATGCCATGTATTTGACTCTAAATCCTCCTTTACGGTTTTTCAGTTTTCTCCTGCGACGGCCAAATTGAATTCTTACGCCGGAGATATGGCCAGGGTGACTTTAAAAACTGTCCAAAGTGCAAATAGCCTGTTCCTTTACTTTTCAGTAGCTCTTTATAAAAGCTGTTGCTCATGTTGATTCAGTATTTAGAAAAAAAAGGGGGATTGTTCATGTTCTGTTTGGGGTCCCGGAGACCACAGGCCCTTTTTTTTAAAATTCATTTTATGAGATGTCATGATTCATAAGTCCACTTCAGATTTGGGATTACAGAGACCCAACATGCTTAAATACAATTGATTTTTATTGTGTGGATTTTACCAATTATTATTCGTTAAGTTTACAGAGATTTCTGTTATTGGAGTTCTGTAACGGTTCTTTTAATAACAGGATGACCTTCGGCTGAGATTTCGGCATTAAGGGAAGGTAAACGTTCATAACGTGAACATGAACGTGCTTCAAGTTTTTTTTTCCAATATTGAACCAAGACCATGATCTCTCCTTCACCTCAAAGCAGCAGCCAACAGTAATGACTAAAGAAACGTGCAATGTGCCAGCGAAGATAAAGGAACGAGCTGGCGAACAGGGATGTAAACAATGCACGGTGTAATGATGTAAATGTAAACATATCATCGTTTACGAGAAAACTCCACAGAGCACCTTTAACCGAGGGCTTGGAAAACTATAAACATAACAGTAACGATATGTTATCATGCTTTAGTTACGACTGGATATGGACATTTCTGTGGTGGCATATTTAAAACTTGTATAAAAACTCACATTTTTTCGAGTCTGGAAAGCTAAATTTTAATTTCAAACTCCATATTTGAAGATGTATAAAATAATATATTATTAACTGTCTATGTGCGTGCCTCATTGTACTCATAGCATTTCACTTGAAAGAAAGCCCAAACACATATATATGCCTCAGCTTTGTGTATTTCATCTCAAAGTACTGACCTCATATGAGACAGATTGTCACCTGACAGTCTGAAAGTGCAGTAAAATAAAAGAATACCCTGTTAGGGTGAGAAAAAAAAAAAAGAAGAAGAAAAGCCCAAAAGGAGGAAATTGCAGTGATCAAAGACACACAGATGAGACGTATTGAATGGGCTCTCTAGACTGGACGCTTTTACGGTTATGTTCACCTTCATATTGAGCAGCTGAATCTCTTTGTTGCCCGTGACTCAGAGTTCATCTCCGTAGAGCTGAATTCGTCTGCCAGTGACCGTCATTGCCTCGGTACGCGCTGCTTTTAGTGCTTCATATTTCCTGTCAGGTCAGTCGAGCCAGAAGCTCACACAGAATCACAAAGTAATTGCTTTATATGAGCCTTTTTGTCTAAAGGGTCAGAAATTGAGTTTGCTTGTGGGGCAAAAGAGGGAATTGTAAATCGAAAGGGATAGAGGAAGAAAAAATTAAATTTGTGCACAGCCCTTGACAGAACCGCTTACTTGCGTGTCTGTTAGGTGTCTAGATTAGAAGAGGGGGAAAGAAAGGAGAGATAACAGCATTACAGCAGGAACAAACACACTCGTGTCTAAAGGAGTTGGCGAGGAGACTAATCTAATACCTGACACGGGCCGAATGGCATAGTTGCTTTCTGTCAGACACTGACGTTAACACAAGTCACCTCACAATCAGTCATTGACAGTCATTTTTAAAGATGTGTCCACCACCTCAGACTCAAGTGCTGGATAATTAACATACTCACAGACACATATAAGACATATATGTGTTTTGGATGATGCAAAAGCGTGACCACGTTATGATCCCAACAGCACACTTCTGCCAGGGCCGGTGGCTTTATGGCGTACAGTGGCGATTCTTCACAACTGAAAATACACTTTGAGAGTTTTGAGATTTTAGGCAAAATCACAGAATCTCTAGAAAAGGAGCGAAGTAGCTCTTATTATTTTTGGATTTTGCTCGCTGTCATCATTCCTCCTGTTCATACTGGCTAGTAAAAGATCACCTTTAAATGCACTTTAGATGAAAGTCATCGGGCCACAAATCCATTTTGTATACATTTTTTTTGCAACCATATATTTAAAGATTTATCTGAAGGTTTTATGCAGTCTGAGTTAAGTCATATCAAGTGGATATCTGCCACATTTACAGCCTGTTTAGTATCAAATTCCCTCTTTGTGTTTCCTGGGACAGTTGAAACTGTTGTGTTTCCCCGTTAGGCTGCGCTGGAAGTAACAAAACTAGGGACTGACGTTGAAATAAATCTGCTTGATTTGACTCATTTTGATGGCTGAAGCTTCATATTAGCTTCAGATAAACATTTTAATACATTTTTGCCCAGAAGGAGGCTTATAGAGTTTGGCCCTCATCATTTACATTGGAAGTTTTAATATTAATTTGACAATCGGTTTAAAACAAACTTAAAAAAAATTATAAATCCATACTTTGATGAATTATTTGACATTTTGTGAAATTGGAAAATGCTTATTTGCTTTTTTTTCAGAGTTGAATATAAAGCTGCAGCTAATATCAGCACCTATAAAACTAACTACTATAACTATTAATTAATGTGTTATATCTCATTTGTTAACAGAAAAGCTAAACTAACAGCTCTGTACTCTGGGATCTCTGAGATTAAAGTCACATATTTTAATCATAATACCTGGCCGTGCTCAGTAAATCAGTTTACATTGATCTATAGGTGAATGAGGGCATTTCATACAGTATCTACTGTCCACAGCTGCTTTATAGTGTATGAAAAGCTTCTTCTTCACTTCATTAAATCCCTGCAGCATTTGAAGGCTTCAGGACAGATATGTTAAATCTGCAGCCTCTGAGAACGTGACATGGCAGAGCGCAGTGCCGTTTCGCATGGCTGTTCACTGTGTTTACCTTCATTAAACAGCTTGAAAATGACAAAAGGCTGCTATTGAATTAGCACACGTACTTCTACACACATCAGACTGGTCTGCTACAACTCAATATTCAGTTTTTATATGTGGTACCTTGACAAAAAAAAGCCAAAATACACTTATTTATTTATTTCTCATAAATTTGTGACTTTATAATCATGTCAATTTTTACAATTGCCCTTATATGTCATCGTATTTATGCCATATACTGAATACAGTGTTGAGTATTAATAGTGGACTGTTGATAACAGTTTTTTCACAAACAAAATTTATCATCAGTGAAAGAAAACAAGTTACAAAACAAACGTAGTGTAGAAAACTTCACCCTAGCATCCTTGGTATATATATATCCTGCTTTCCAAATATTAGGAAATGTGGCTTTTCAATATTAAATGAGAGCCTATTAAGATAAAACCATCTTTCAACTGTCCTCATTAATATTTTTCATTAAAGTATGCAAATCTGTATCTTCTGCAAACAAAATGGAAAAAGGGAGATTTACAAATGATTGAAAATGTATAAATAGTTAACAGGCTCTGCTGGTAGCCCTTTTACACTTCACCATAACCCTGAACTATAATGTAGCATTAAGATTGCAGTATCACTCTACTTGGTATTTTGACCCAGATCTATGCTTACGCTAACCTGGATGGCCCCGATAGTGTGATAGGCAATTGTCTAAATATAAGACCCCGACTTTTTATACATAATGTCCACAATATATGAGCCAGGTTATCATAAGGTCATCCAAATATATATTTTATTATTACATTTTATATTTTACATATTTTATTATGCTACCCATCCATCCATTTTAGACTTGTTCTTCCTGGTCAGGGCTGCAGTGGAGCAGCCTAATTTTTTATTTCCCCTCATAATTTAGATTTATCCTGGAGGAATATTTGTTTTGGAGGACATTTTCTGCACTTTATTCAAATATAATTCCAACGTGCAGCACACGATGAACCAGATGTATGGTAACTAGGTCTGGGTTGCTAAGCAAAGTTCCTCTCAGACACACAGGATGATGTCAGTGTGTCCAGGATCTGCCTTGCGGTGTCCTCCCAGCAGATCATCCTCAAGGCAGACTCACTTTGAACCACCTCACCTGGAGTAACAGTTTATATTCTATCATAATGCCCTTCCCCTTGTACGTATGTTGACATTTTTAGTGTTTTACTACTAATTTTGTATTAAATTATATTACCATATCATTATAGTAAACTCTCCTTGCATTGTATATGTGGATGTCCGATGTGTACAAATTGGATTTAATGTTGATCCATGTTCAGTTTCTTGGAGTTACGGGGTATAAAGCAAAGCGACTGTAGGTTTGCACGGCCACCTGTAAGGCAAAGGTGTCAGATGTCATGTGGCTAGTGCTGATCAAGAATCAGCTATATTTTCAAGAAAATATCAAAGCAAGTGAAATAACATTTCAGATATGTCCCCATAAGACTGATACTTGTAGTAAGTAATGTTGGATGTCTGCAAATAACCAAATGATGGAAGCATTTATTAAACTCACATGCGAGCAAATCATCTATTTAAATCCCCTGTGACATAAATTCCATTTCTTGAGATTTGTCTCAAGAGAGCTAATGTCTAAATATGCAAATAAACAAACAAAAAATAAATAAATAAATAATCCTGCATAATTTTCACCAGACTCACTTCCCACGTGGATAAAGAATTAAAACCAGAATCAGAAACTAATTTATTGATCATTCAGGTATATGTGAAGATTTTTACATAATACAGATAATGTTAAAGCAGCTGCAGACGTCATTATGTTCATCATCTATTAATCATAGCTGTAAATAAGTAACATAATGATGACTGAGACGTACAGACTGAGCATGAAAGCAGGTGAGAAATGTAGCTTTATGTTACTAAGAAGACTTTAGTTATGCAATGTTGACAAAAAATAAAATAGCACATAATCACCAGGATATTCAACATATATGATTATCTGAACTACAGTACTGTTATTTTGGTCTCTTGAGACAAACATTCTCACTCTTAGTTGCACATGTTAAAATTTCTCTTTCTGAATCAAGCTAACACTTGGATTTCATTATTACACTGTAGCCGTGACAAGTGGTCATACTGGTGCTCATTCAGCAAAGAAACGGTAGTGAGACGACCTTCTGCTTTATGGAAAACTGACAGCTTTTGCATCTCAGTCAAACATGGTGAGTTTTACACTTACAAACATGAACAGGCGTACCAATTAGAAATGCCATCTGCTAGTAGATTTCCACATAATAATTATGCTATAAAACACATAGTGGCAGTAGGTGAAGGGAAAACGATGTGCGTACAGAGCAGTTTTTTTTCCTCACATAGTTATGTTATATAACTGCTGCGGCTGACGGTGTAACTCTTACTGGATAAAGGATGTGTGGTATTTTTGTTTAAATGGACACGACCTGCAAAATCTTGTATAAATATGAGCATGATAGCATGATGCCTAATGGTTTGAGTTAATTGACTTTTATGTTGCCTTCAGAATGCCCCAATTGCCCAATGAACCCTAATTAATCACATAAAAAAAAAAAAAAAAAAAATATTACAAACTAATGTCACATTGAAATAATACAAGTGTGATTCTTTAACGTTGCGTTTGAATACGTGTGCATTTGGCTGCATGAAGGAAATTATTGAATAAATTCAAATCATGTGGGAAACTGTATTGTTTATGTATTCATATGTTTGGTGAAAATATCTAAGTTGCAGAAAGAAAGAAAAAAAATGATATGCATGCGTGATACACTGGGTATAATATACAGAAATGACCTTTTCTAATTGTGTTTTTTACAATCCTCCACAGATTAAGTTTTCATCTTACACTCATGGTTTCCACCTTCATCTAAATCCTAAGAGCGACACACATAGAGTATGATGCATGCAAACATACGCACACAATCATATTTCTCAGCAGTCAACACACATTAATACACCAGAAGTACATAGGCGTCTTCTTCCTGCATTGTGGATCTCTGCACTACATGCATCAGTTGACTCAACGCAATGTGTGTGTGTGTGTGTGTTGCTTCATCATTCATAAGACCACTGCTGTTCTTCATAAACACCATTGAGGTGTCCAAAAGCAATAGGAGTAGAGATTATCGGTCATATTGAACACTTTCAAAATTACCCCAGCTCTACAAGCTAAATGTCAATTTTTAAACATACTATCTGCATGTAAAATAGGACTGATATGTAGTCAGAAGTAAAACTACTGACACCCTTACATGCATTGTCCTTGATGTTAGTCAATAATGTCTTATGGTAAAACCAAGGAAAATTCCCACTCGGTCAATAAATGCATCACAGAGGCACCTGAGTGGCTTTTAACAGGGCTTGCTAGAACAGGAAACGTATTTCCACACATTTCACACCGCACAGTCAGCTATGAACATATATCAGCTTCACTTTACCTAAAACATTGTGACCAAGCTATAAAATATATGGAATGGCAAATGGAGAATGGCCATGCTATTATACATCTCTCTCTCTCTCTCTATGTGACTAAGTGCATGCACTTTAACCTGTCCTGAGCCAATTAATCTGGCTCTAGACAGGTATCTGAGGCAGCATGGCCTCCAGCTGGCACTCCAAGCAGACCCCCACCCCCACCTAACGTTGCACAGTGTCTGTTTACCTGCTGTCTGAGCCAGTTAACCTGTCTGGAAGCACTTCCTTTTTTAAACTAAAATGATACGCTGCTCTGCAGAATACTCTTAAGTTTTAACCACACTAACAAGGTGGATGGAGATGACAACGTCAGTTGGTCCGCTGAAATATTTCAGCATCTGCTGGATAAATGAAAGCAATGAATGTTCTCCAGACGATGGATCTCAGTGTCCCCTGATTTTTTTTCCTCCGGTGCCACCAGCAGCTTTTGAATGAAATGTTTTGACAGCTGTTGAATCGATCGCCATGATATTTGGTACAGACATTAATGTGCTCCTCGGGATGAATTGCAATAACTTCACAGTTGCAATTATCTAGTACCACCATCAAGTCATTTTTCTTTCCATTAATGCTGTTTATACCCAAATAAACAACCTCAGCTGAATCTTGAATCTACTATGCGTTTGGTGCTTAATAGTGAATATTAGCTTGCTAATGAAAGTAAACATTATACCTGCTAAACAACAGCATGTTAACTGTGTGAGGTAGCATGTTGGTGCCTAATTAGCTGTTGTGTCATGTGATTATTACCATAAATCTATCTGGTCTGAAACCATTTTTATTTTATTTTTTATTTCTTAATATCACGATTATTTTATGTCGTTTAAGTAATTTCCAACACATTAAACATTCTGTTTTGAGTGACTTATGTTTATGCCTTACTAAGAAAGTGGCACAGGAAAACATCAGAGTGAATCTCTCCAGGGCTAAAATGACCCAGAATCTGCACACTTAAAAAGTTCTTGAGACATTAAGTACGAAAAGATCTGCAATCAATAATCAATGGATTTTTTTTTTTATGCTTAATATGTAATGATTCTCTTAACACTCAGTCGAGAGCCTCATTCTTCACTCAGAATAAATGATTCCCTCAGCTTCTGACAGCCGGGTTGCAGGGTAAGAAGACAAAAGGTTTCAGTCCCAAGAGACTGTAATTCTTTTTTTTACATTCAAGGGACTCAAGACAGGTGCATTTTCTTAAAAGAAAACCTTCAGCGACAGCGTGAGGGCGGGCGTGGTTCTTAATGCGGTTTGACCTTTTGCCACTTGGTGCTTCTAATGGTGGCAAAAAATATCCACTTCTTCAGAAAGGTGCTCAATATTTGATGCTGAACTTCACTTCACTTGGGAGAGTGGTTTGGGAAATAGCTGACGGAGGTTTGAGACGGTTTGTCGTCTCTGTCTAGCGTCTTTTTTTGTTTTTCTTTTCCGGAGGTATCAGTGTTTTTTTTTTTCTTGACAAATTCTGAATAGGAGCAGCTTCTTTAATGAAATGGTTTGTTGTTACTGTTTGTTGTTAAAGACTAGAGCAGAGCATGCAATGTCAAGGACTGTATGTCCATTGTCTTCAGTGTTGGTAATGCCATAGAAAATTTCACTTTGTCACTAACAAAGATGAATTCTTTCTTTTAGCGATGCACAAACACGTTATTAAGGTTGCCAATCATTTAAAAAACTTTTTTTTTTTACTGGCTGTATATTGTGGCCCATTTTCTTATATAAACCTGTGCAGGATAAGCACAGAATAATAGCTAAATAGATAAATATTGAATCTTAAAAAAACCCCAAACATATCTTATATTCATACATGAACACCTCTTCAGTGATTATAAGCAGTTATTTGGAGTATATTTCACAAAGACACACTTTATATCAGTGAGCCATCAGGGCAAAAACCTCCTTCCTAATACAGGAAATTACACCGTCACTTTGGAGAAGTTGCATGACAAAGATCATTTCCCATCATGTATTGGATGATTCTAATAAAATAATATTGATTATATTCATGTGAAGCTTTGCTGCTATATTAAGATGTATTAGTTATCATGACATTTTTTTGCATTGTGCATGGATTGTATTATATTACTGTATTATACTTAAAGGGGACTTTGGAAGTATATACTGTGTTTACTATCTAAGATGCGTCTCATTCTATCAATTAAATTGAACATATATGCAACAATTTAGTATTAGTGATTTGCAATTAGCGGTAATGTTCTGTGCGAGTCAATATAATATGTAATATGTAATATGTCAATATATGGAGGCTGCTTTCAAGACAAGGATCCTATCGAGCATTAACCTCGTCAATATTTGGTTGATAGCAAAGATTAACCTTGTTTGGTTGACAGTATTCTTTATGAAGTGGAAATTAAAGGGTTTATATAGTAGTTCAACGTCGGGCCTAGTTGAGAGCAGAATTTCTATTGTCTGAACAAATATAAAGAATTGATTGTTAATCTGCAGGTTTAATTAGTCAGTTCAAATCCGAATCTTCATCTGCTTCTTCATCACTCGCCTCTAAGTCGTCTAACTCCATCCATATAGAAGACCACTCTTTGGAGTGCAGGTTGCATTCTGAAAATGGAAAAGTGTTTGTTTTTAAAGTATAAATAATACATATGAGTATTTTATCACAGAAGACAACCTGAAGGAATTGATAGTGCAGTGGACCGAGTGTTCAGGGTAGACGGCTAAATATTATTTTATTTTTTTTAAATACACATTCCACTAAATTTGCACAGTACTGTGTGGCTCGCCTGATTATGCTCTCTACTTATCATACCAAAGGGAATACCTGCATCCCCTTACATCCCCACATCAGGACCATTCTCACCTGAACAAATGAAACAAGAACATTCAGAACTTGTTTCTGCTTAATGCAAAAAGCAGCAAAAGCTCAGGATCAGTTAAATGTTTTTTTATTTTTTTTTAACTGATAAGACACAGATACAGTTTTAAATACTGCTAGATAGTTTCAAATATCGCAGCCAGAAATAATTATTGTATATATATATATATAATTATTCAGTACTGTTATAAACTCAAAAAAAACATTTATAACTCAGTTATAATATTTCTATTAGTATTTTCTTCACATGTGAATGTGTGAGAAATGCAATGTTGCCTTATAATGTTGCACATTATATATTTCACACAGATATGTAGAATTGCAACAGACATAACAACAACATGAATATATTACACAATAACAAAAATATTAAGGTATTAAGTCGTGACTTTTTTTTTTTTTACATTTTTGAATCACTCAAATTTACTAATGAAAAAAACAACTATGAAAAAAACCCAATGAAATAAAACAGCAGACTTATCGTGAATTACAGCCATATATATGCTTTTTAAAGAACTTTAAACTGGTTGCGCTCATCAGGTTTTTAATGGAATATGTGACTGAAACTTTCAAACACTGATGAAAATGAGGACCACCCCTGGAAAGAAAGAACAACCAAGAGTTACCTCTCCTTGAAGTGTAAAAGTTCATAAGAGTTACCGGTCTCAGAAAATCGCCAATCATAAGACTGCGTGATTCAGGCCTTTATGGTCAAATTGCTGCAAAGAAATCACTACTGAAGGAGAAAATTGCTCAGAGCCAAAAAAAAAAAAACCACAAGGATGGACATTAGACCGGCGGGAATCTGTGCTTTGCTCTGATGAACCTAAATTTAAGATAAACTGCGATGTGAGATGCAGAGAAGGTGAACTGATGGTCCCTGCATATGTGGGTCTGTATCTCTGCTAATCTGTGGCAGTTAAAGAGCCTCTCTTTGTGCTCTATGTCACTCTCCTTCAAGGTGACTCATCATTTAATCACATGCAAGTGAGTTGTTAAATGATCGCCATCCTGAAGCGTTGTGAAACGGACACACACACACCTTCACCTCGTGACCCCTGCAAGAATGAAAATACACAAAAAATAAGATTGTAATTACATGAAGTGACAAATAGTCATTTGGTGGTTAAATGTGTTACCAGGCCATGACTCCATTATCCGTGGAGTGGGTGGGTACTTAATTGTTATTGCTTTGGTGTTTTGCATTCCCATTATGTCTGGTTTCTTTGCTGCTTATCTCTTTAATTGTGCTTTTGATGTTAATCAGATTGGAAATTTTCATTCACTGCAGCGCCAGGATGGGCCTCCATTGATCGGTGTTCTTTGTCGCCGGGCCAGTACCAGTGAAATTTCAAAATTGTTCCTTTAATGAAGTCTTGCTCAGAGTGATGTGGTTACGCATTTAAATGAAAAACAGCAAATAAATAAATAAATAAATAAATAAATAAATAAATAAATAAATAAAATCCCAGGCAAAGCTTTGAGTGCAGTTTGTAGCTTATGATCTTAACTGTACCCGTATATGCAAATGTGATCAAGTCTAGGTTATTTGAAATGTTGCTCTGCTGCAAAGATAAATATTATTATTAATAATTAAAATATATTCTTAGAGTAAATATGTACTCTGTGTGAAGATTTCACATGAAAAGTAAAACAACAGCATGCTTACATACTGACTTTAAATCTGATCTTCCTAATGCCTGTTGTGAAGGCTGAACTATTCTCTTTCAACATATGTTGTTTATAATAACGCTCTTTAGATAATAAAATATTGTTACACAATTTTTGAACACCATTAAGTTGATGATTGTTTTGTTATTAATTATGCACCATTACATTAATAGTTTTGTTAGTAATTTATGATCAAGAGCTCTCATTACCGACTATTCCCCTCCGTGTAGGCGTGAATATGACATGAAAAAACAAACTGCTATAGCACTTAAATTACTACTATGATTACTATCTGACATGTGGTTGGCATCAGTAACAGATGAACAAATATTATCAATCAACGAATCAGCCGTTAATTGATCAGTCGATCAATAAGGCATCGTAACTTTCGGATGTTAAATCATGACACTTTGTAGTGGATCATAAGTGATCTGAGTATTACAGTATTATTTAAAAAAAAAATCAATACAACATAAAATCCAGAGCGACATTAAAATGACGCCACATTTCATAAACAGGTTGATATCAGGTGATGATCAATGACAAACAACTTTAGAAGATTAATGGCGACGATATCTGTGTATAGTATATGGCTTTTATTCAGTCATAAAACAACACACGTTTCCACATATTACACCAGGTAATCTATCAAACAGAAGTATTAGAAACTAGAAATGTTTGGTTTAAGATTGTTGTTAACAATAATAATACTAATTGGACCGAGGCAGGACATCTACTCATGTGTCTGGTGTCAAATTAAAACATTTTACATCGTCTGCCACCTTCACAAGCGCTGAACGTTGACAATGGATATAAATCTTGCCTTGAAGAAACGAGGGTAATATCCTGTGAAGAGCAGTTGTGAAAAGACATTTGGGTCTAATTGGGTCACAAAGGTATAAGAAACCTACTGTTATTGAACGACCAAAGCATTAAAATGGTCTCGTGTCATTATACAAAGTAGTAAAGTCCTGTAGTGTATAGCTAAATATTCAACGTGGTGTCTGGTATATTACCTGATACCTTTACGAGAGGTTCGAGAAGCTTGTTACCTTTGAAGATTGCCTGTTCAGTATCAAATATTCCTTACGTTGCATCAGATATGTACATAAATTATTTTGTTTTTTTTGTTTGGTTGGTATTTGAAGTTGAAAGAATATTTACTTCTGCTGAAGTTCATCTGAAATCAAAGCAGAGGAAAACAGATCATTTTCCCCCTCTGCCTCCCCCTCCCTCTGCCTCCCCCTCCCTCAGCCTCCCCCTCTGCCTCCCCCTCCCCGGGGAAGATGCTACTTTTATAAAAATAGATTGTAACTCATTCAACCTGATACCGATTGTTTAGTTGGAGGAAATATTACTTCAAAAACATCCACGTTATGATTTCTGCTGCCTCTGAGGGAATATATTAATGTACGACTGTTATGTATTGTAAGAATATATTAAATTAGTTTCCTTCAGTTTCATTATTACCCAATCATACATCAGTACACAGAGTTAACTCAGGTGTAACATTAAGTAAACTAAAAATAAAAATCACTTTTGGTTACATGTCTTTTACATGCTCCAATTTCCCAGTTTTTGGAATTAATAAAGTATCTATCTATCTATCTATCTATCTATCTATCTATCTATCTATCTATCTATCTATCTATCTATCTATCTATCTATCTATCTATCTATCTATCTATCTATCTATCTATCTATCTATCTATCTATCTATCTATCTATCTATCTATCTATCTATCTATCTATCTATCTATCTATCTATCTATCTATCTATCTATCTATCTATCTATCTATCTATCTATCTATCCATCTATCCATCTATGACTTCATGCAGGTAGTTGTACAACTCATGATATCCCTGCTTGCAACTGTGATGGGACCAGTGCCCACTAAATGAATCATACAGATGGACTGCTGCCATGTTATATATGTTATATATATATATATATATATATTTATTATGTCATGTAAAGCTGGAGCACATCCAGTAACAAATAACAAACTTTCCTATTCAGAGATGCATATTATTTGAAGGAAGTACTTTTGTTTTTGTATGTGTGCATATTTGGGAAGTGCCACACAGATGCTGCCCCTCGGTCTTACCTCCTGTCTCTTCTCCCTCTGTGTGACTGGGATTCTTGAGTTTTGCCTCTTGTGTAAATGTGAGAGGAGAGCATATGGCACAATGTTCATATAATTCTGTTTTTTATGACTTTACGTAATAAGCAAGCATTGTTAAAGGGGACATATCGTTGCTTTTTGTGATCTTCTGTTAAACATGGACAACGTTCCAAAACATGTATGTAAAACTACTGCCTGACAGTCAAAAACCAGGGCTTCAGCCTTCCCTTCAGAATTACAACGTTACCTCTACTTCCTCCTCATAATGACATCATGCCCACGAATGACTGTCCGCTCTGTAGCTTTAGATGATAAGGCTGCTTGTGTTGTCCGCTTGCATATTTCACATCAGATTTGGGGCTTAAATATATGTGCAGATGTATTTGAGAAGAAAAAGTGAAATCCCAATCAGAACAGAGTTGGCCAAGGCTGTGTAAAACTATAACATCAATAATGTTCAATGAAGTGTAAATTATGAAATTATATTCCAGTTGAACCTGGAAATGTGCTGTGATACTGTATGTCCCGTTTGCACCACGTTGATAATGAACGTTTTGTCTCTTTTCCTTCAGTATCTGTTCAACTGAACGCGTCTTACGTGTTTATTATGGTTATGTTATGTTCGGTTATGGAGGAAAATATTGTGGTCTTCTTTACATATTGAGCATTTCCCATGTTGTGTTGCCAACTTCTTGGCATTCATATTTGGATTTCAGTGAAAGAGATATATATATTTTACATTTTGTTTATAATGCTACACATAAACAGTAAATGATTTAGGTTCTCGTGAATGAATGAATATAATCCATGTGAAACGTGCTATCATCGGTCTTTCTGGCAAATGTCCCTGCTCCAAATCTAAAATGCTATTCGTTTAAAACTAGACCAATAACATATTTTTCAGAACGAGCGTAGTATTTCATCATATTCCATCGATGTTGCATTCAACAGTGAAAATGAGCTGTCAAGGCTGTTTCTGTTGAGAAGAGAATAGCCCACACCTCCCTCAAATCCCATTTGGGATCCTCTAGAAAGGCTCATGTTGCAGTAAAGAGCTTCTCCATCCCCTCCCTACATGTACGCGCTGCCGATAATGATGGAGATGAGAAGTGCCGAGGCGATTTTCCCACCCTCCCCCCTGCAGAATTAGTATTAGCATAATGGGCACCCTACCTGCTGCAAGGCCCTGCGGAAGCTATAGCTGTCCAGAGCCATTAGTGGCTAACTGGCAGTGAGCCATGCTCACCTTTCTATTCAAAACAGAGGACAGAAGATGAAGTAGTACACAAAGAAAGAGATCATCAATTTTTCATACAGAGAGGCAGTTATCAATTTGGAGAGAAAAGAAAACAGGATAATGAAAGAAATGGATCATTACAGGAATCCTAAACACAGATCGATTTTTCTGCAGCCTTTAGGTGGCAAATTGCTGCAACCAGTGGCTTTTTAATTATGGATATTCTCAGGTAGAAAGCTTTGAAGACAGGAAAAAATTTAAAAATAAGACACAGGAACAATTTTCACTTGCCATGTAAACGTAGTCGGTATAATCCGCAACAAAACAGTACATTATTCAGCACTTATTTTAACCTTAACAAGCACATAAACTAAATAAATGATCTTTTCTATTTCATTACTTCAAAAAAAAAATAGTTTGACGTGAACACGATATGAAGCAGAAAGGAGTTTGTACAAAACTGAGTTAGCTGTAATGAAAGCCCCGATCATAAAAGGAGAATAGACACATCAGTGGAGCTGCAGAACAAAGGCGATGCTGAACGCAGCCCTTTTTGAAGCCAGTCTGGTTAATGGACAGTCTAGACAGCAGCTGACTCATGTGACCATTTATGTGTTATTTAGTTATTTATTTTTCTGTATATACATATAAATTCTTTGTTGATCAAACTGTAAATGTTTCTTGTTCTGACTCTCCTGATATCAAAGAGACTGCAATCATGTAGTTGACATCTCCTACAGGTTTATCACAATCGTAACAAATAGATACCACTAAAGTAAAAAAATAAAAAATAAATTGAAATTTGAGTAAACTGTCCCTTTAAATGTACCAGGAAGAAACATGAAGCTGTATAAGGAACAAAAATATTCACGTCTGGGATGTTCTGTGAAGTCCCAAAGCACAATAATACCATCCCAACCATTAATATACATCATCCCATATATCCTGACAACAGGGGGATGTTTTTATTAGCTGAATGTATGATTTACTGCACCTTAGGAAACCCCAGCGCTCCTGTCCCTGCATAATGATCAGCCTAACTGTGCAATGAGACAACAACTCATTGTGGCTTTTTCTTATTTATTTATTTATTTATTTACTACTAACGATCAGATGGGTGTGTTCAGATGCTTCCACGTGCTCAGCAGTGTCGATAACGCCTGCTGCAAATATTGTGAAATATTTCACTGAAGCAGTGAAACTGTTCTGTTGACACAACAGAAAAAATAAAAAATAAAATAAATAAATGAAATATTTCGATTCTCTGGAAGAAACAGAATTGAAATTTTTGACTTATGTGGAGACAAGCTTGTGACCCCCAAACAGGCAAAAACAAAAGGATAAAAAAAATCAAGTAGATACTTCTTATTGCTGGCTGATGCTGTAACTGTGTCAAGGCTGAACTGAGATACAGATTCAGCGGGAGACTAATTCCTCTTTCACTGGCAAGTCATAGTAGTTATTGTATTGTTTTTAAACTTGTGTATTAAAGGACAAATAAGATGCTAAATTACACAGATATTGTGTTTCTTTCATTAAGTGTTATTTGGCATCTTGGACCAACTCTCCAAACAACAGCAAACATCACTCTGAGAGTCTCCCCGGCAGTTTTCAGATCTAATAGTGTAATTAAATTATCCAATAAAAAAAAACATTCCTGCTGGCTCACTGAATATCAACCTATTGCTTTTACTCGAACCAACAATACAAACTCTCAAGTCAATATCATTGCTTTATCCATTATGTTTGATTTCATCGGGACGATTCATATTGTTTCTGGAAATACATATTTCTAAAACTGTATATTCAATAGAGATATAGTCTATATCTATTTAAATATACTTTAAATACCATGAACGCCACAAATAACAACTTTCTGTGTGTGTGTGTGTGTGTGTGTGCGTGCGTGTGTGTGTTTCCTTGACCGTTCCTATTTTTCTTTTATTTAAATTCTTTCTCTTTTCCAAATCACAACATTTCCACAGGTCCCTCTCTCAGCTCAGCTCATGATACCAGCTCTGCTTTATTTTCGTTTCTCTCTCTCTGTCTTGTCATACGTGGACATGGAAATGTAACGCTTATTTTTAGCCTTTATTTCAGGAGGTGCCACCCCCCAGCCGATAATGAGAGCCTGGTGCTCATTACTGTCGGTGGGAGATAGTGAACTGTCACGAATGGGTGAGACAAATGTAGAGCAGCCCCCCAACTGTCTCCCAAATGAAAATAATTACACTCCAGAGCCCCCCTCACCTTGTTCTCATTATTCACTGGGTGCAAGGTTTGACACGGGCACAAAGGATATAAAATAGAAATTACACAACAGTACGGACTTGATAGGTATCATATGTTTATCATTTGTTCGTCTGTTTAGAGAATTTGGGGATTTGACTGATGCAGAGGCTGAAAGAGAAAAAAGGAAATGGAAAGTAAAGTGAAAATAATGTGGAAAAAGCAGTTTATTGTGTATAAGCTGATAAACCACCACATTTCAATGAATTCTATGAATTGTTTCGAACGAAAAATGTTCATATTGCAAGTCAATACTCACTGTCAGTGTTTTTCCAATGTTTATTCTATACATTGATCCTCAATACTCTCCTCTGATTCTCTCCGTTCTGATTGGTTAGTTTCTGGACGTAAACAAACATAGTATTAGGATGTCACTTTTTTTATCTTCTTTATTCCAAGTTTCAACTTCTCAAACGCATCCATACATGTTGAGCCAAAACCTGATCCAGAATCTGCGAGTGGGCAACTGTCAAAATAAACCACAGTTCCCACTCACCTTAATTTAATTTATCCCTGAGAGAAAATTAGTGAATGCCACAAAAAACAAATAAATAAATATCAATTGCTCTATACTGACTATTAGAATCTATAATTGAAATATTACGAGGAGGTAATCCATATAGTTATCTACAGCCATTTTCTTGAACTTTGGGGGTCAAGCGTAACATGTTAAGACCAGCAATCACAGACCTGAGATCGGTGTATTATCATACTTGCGTTTTTTAAAACCCAGCCGCATAAAGAGATGTCATCTAGAGGAAGAAAAACGACAGGGGAATCTTCAAAGAGGAGCCGCAGCTTTGAAGGTGTCGCTGGTAGCTTCAAAGAGCAACATACATGTCTCCCAACGGGCTGAAAGCTCATAAGCGTATAACGAAAGATTCTTCTGCGGCGGGATCTCGAGACAGGGCCCCTCCAACTCCCACCTGTGCTTTTCACCGATGCATTGAAGTGAGGAGAGACCCGAGATAAGCAAGACTTTATCACATTTCACAGAACACAGCGTTCCTCAATAAGATGCCGGTAAGCTATTGTTGCACTCAAAGAGCAATTCGGTGTCATGTTAAAAAAAAAAAAAAAAAGCCCTCTGAGTTTTAAAAGTTCCCATCAGGGAGAAAGGAGAGTTTTAAACAATAGCCAGGAGCTTGACACAATGAATGTTCTCCTTAATACATGAGCAGGCAGTTACAGCCATAACGGAGGCGATAAAAGTTTCAGCAGCGTTGCCGGTGGTTCCATACTTGTCTTTAAATGTTGTTTCAAACAGCTGTTGAATTAGAAATAAGGTTTTCCAGCCTTGTTATTAATATTTCTGTTGGATCCTTCTGTTCATTAAGGGGAGAAAAAAAAAACAACAACAAAACAACAACAAAAAAACAAAACTGCGACACCCTCCCCTCGGTGTCTCAAAGCTTTATTTTAATAGCAATTAACAAAATACTGCCGTTCTGATTTTGAATAAAGAGTTTTTAAATAAGGCTCATTACAGTCAACAAACCTGCCGCGGATCCAAATAATTAAAACTAATATAAAATATATCAGCAGAATATATAGCCTAATATCAATATATATATATATATATGTGTAGCCAGATATGTTTGAGTTCATAATCACTTCCTCCTGACGTCTACACCAAAGAGTACCTGCCCTTTTATTGATGATTTAATAAACAAATACACAAAGCTTCAAATGTTTTTCTAACATGTTGGTTGTCAGCGGCAGAGCAGATGAAGAAGCACGTGAGTTCAGATCACCGTGCAGTGAAGGACATGTGTTGCTGCTCTGCTTATATTAGCACCCCAAACCGTAAACAGCCTCAGTCATCTGTTTGATTTACATCACCTCACACACGAGAGGAAAAAGCTGACAAGTGACACTGAAGTATAATTCATTAGAGGCTAACTATTTATATATTATATTACATGTTACTTTCTTTCTGTGGAGATGTATGTTAAAATGAAGGTTGGAGCTGCTGCAACATGTTCAAACATTAATAACTAGGCTTATTATGTTTTTTTTTTTTTAATATGTAGTGTTTCCTGGTAGATTTTGGTGATGAAAAATAAAGCCCTGATACAGAGACAGGATTGTTGTTCTTAACATCGCGTAACACACTTTTATGTGCCTTGGTGTGCACATCTTTTAGATGTAACTATTTGATTTCACAAGTCTCACAAGGGAAGGATGAATAAAATATGACTCCAGGATGAGAAAAGTCACACTACCCTCCCTTCTGCAAAAAAGAAAAAAAAAAGAACAGTTCTTCTTAGGAACACAGAGTATTGCTTGTCTGGGACTTTTGTAAAACTACTGTGCCAAAAACATTTTTTGAAAATTTTCTGAACTCATATTTTATGTTGCCACAAGGACAGAGTTAAGCTGCAGCATATGGTACATCCACTCTGGACAGCTCAGAAGTCCACTTCACTCAGTACAAGAAGAGCAAACAAAACAGCAAAAGGAGCAAAAGGAGCAAAAGGAGCAAAAGGAGCAAAAGGAGCAAAAGGAGAGAAGAGACGCTCTTCCTTTTTTTTTTTTTTAACTCTTGTAAGGCTGAAGGCTAGATTTCACAAAACATTAACAGGAGGTGGCAACAGTTAAAACATGATGTGGAATATTCCTTTAATGGTTACATTACATCAGTTGTACCCACTTTTTTAAATGCAGTGGTTAAAAAGTGGCGAAGAGGAGATAAAAAAAAAAAGTAAGAAGTGTTCTTTATTCAAGGCCTCACATGATAAAGGAAGACATGGTTCGGGAAGCTTTGAAAAATGCTGCTAGTGCTTTGAGTAAAGTTCCCAATCTCACTCCTATTATGCTAATAGCAACCATTACTTTTCTCTTGATCTGTTTTTTTTTTTTTTCTTTAATCTGAATATGCATGAGATTTGTCTTTCATGCAGCTTAAACTCAACAATATCTCGAGTGCGTTACGACACATCTATTTGCACGACAGCGTGACAGAACATGTATGAGCCGTGTGCTTTGAGGTCGGGCAATTTTTGAGGTGTTGATGTGCTACCCAACCAGTGTCTGCTGTATGATTAGCAGATTGTTAGTGCTTTGAAAATGAGATTTTAATGATGATTTTGCTAAGCAGGAAGCATTTTAGTGTGTGTGTGTGTGTGTGTGATTGGTTTGGAGAACAGAAATTCATTTAGCTGCATCTCTGACTGTTGTGTTGTATTAATGCAGTTTTTAGCATGTTTTATACCATATTTAGGCCATGTGTGACCTACTACCATCACTCTCCATTAATACTGTTAAATACTTAAGATTTAAACACCGTCCTAACCTCAGAAAATACATTATATGCAGAACCTAATTGAATCTTGCATAAAAAATACAAAATAATTTTTCACTGATCGAGATCATCGTATGAATTGTATTTGAACGTCGAACACGGACAATGAAACGTCGGGGCATTCAAGGAACCTGCGCAGAGGCAACACAGCAGATTACACAGAAAAGTCATTACCGTCCTCATCTCACCATACATTAATTCAACTCTGGGACTGATAGGAAACCTTTGGGCAGATTTAGATTACGAGAGCACCATCCTGTGAAATTCCCAAACCAATATCATATTCTAATCGACATGTTTGGCGATGTGAGATCTACATTCGTAGTGGTGAGTGAGACGCCTGCTTTTCACATAAGCCAGTCCAATAACCTTTCCATGTGGATAATTACAATCTAAGCTGCTGCATTAGAGCAAGTGTGTGAAGGTGGGGATGATGTAACCCTGCACATGAAATATGCAATACTACACCTGAAATACTTTTGGCTGCAGAGCTATTTCTGCTTCATACCAGCATGTTATAAACTTTCTTTATGCATCTTAACCAGTTGTGACAAAGAGACATTAATATGCATTATAAAGGGTTAGCGTTAGGTCATAATAAGGATTATGTGTCACTACAAACTGTGTCAGTGTGTCAATCCCGGGCTAATATCCTCCTCCTATGTGATGACTTTGGCTTGTGATTAACCCCTTTTTTTTTGAGAGTTTCTGTGTAGATAAACTGTATCTGTGGAGAGAGTAGGGACTGAGGATTGAAAATTGATCCCCGTCAATCTCTTATTTGACCTTTCCGACATTTCACATGTCAGAAAGACGCTGCTCACTGACTGACAAGCTGTCAACTCTGTTGCTATGAGGCAACGACTTGAAAATGCTTTCCCCTCTTATACATATATATATATTTACTGTATATATATGCCACCAGGCCTTTGCCTTTAAAACAGAGCCAGTATTTCCAGGTACTTGGCAGGTAGGTTGTTTCGAGCATCTTTGAGAACTTGCCGCAGTTCTTTTGTGGATTTTATGTGTCTGCTTCTTAATTCTCTCTTAATGCGATCCCTGACTGACTTGATAATGTTAAGATCAGGGCTCTGTGGGGGCTGAACCATCTGTTGCAGGACTCTTTGTTCTTGTCGCTCAAGATAGTTTCTTTATGGCTGCCTGTACGTTTGGGGGGGGGTCATTGTCGTGCTGCAGAATACATTTGGGACCAATCAGAAACCACCCTGATGGTATTGCATAATGGATGAGAATCTAAACATCAAAAGTGGCTAAAGCCTTTGCACAGCGGCATATGTTATGAGAAGGCAATATGCTTTGGAAGCATGTTATTAAAAAACGTGACATAATTTTTATGCGCTTGTCCAAATTGTGTTCATCATTCTTCGTTATGCTGGGAATATTTAGACTGTGATTAGAGTGTTAATGTGCTTTTTGCCTCCGTCCACAGTTCATACGGTTAATGACGGAGGCATAGCATGACAGAGACAAGTTTAGTAATTGGCAAACATTTGCTGATCAGTACACAGAGGCACACGTTCAAAGCTTCAAGAATGCAAATGTTTCTGTTAGTCACACAGTCTGGATTTGTAATGACGTGCCAGTGTGGAATAAATTACCGCCTCGTCTAATGATGACAACGCAACAATTCTGGGCTTATGATCAATAACTAAAGTTAAGCACTCTGATGAATGCAACGGTCATTCATTAACTTGTGCATGTTGGATTAATTATTTCTTGAATTAGAGTCTGAAATCAATGTATGGGAAAGTAACACCGGAGTACAGTTGCGTAAGGATGCAATTCACAACCAACAGAGATCAGGCCTTAATGTTTATCGAGATTACAATAGTTCAAAAAGAGTTGTGACGAGCGGGTGTGACCACACACACACACCATTTGTCCCCATTTCTTACTTGTCATTTGTTTGTTTAGCCCGTACACGTAGCATTGCTTTCACATATATTCCCAGGTTTTGTTAGTGTTTAGCATCGTTGTTACGTTTGCAGCTGCATTCATGGTTTAGTCAAGACAAACTAGTAGCGAAGTTTCGCTTGAAGCAGACAACTCGACGCTGCATCAACCTTCCAAAGTAAAAGTATCCCTGCAGGTTGTTTCGATGCCTCGCTTCACCACGTCAAATATCACATTACCACCCCAAACAAGGCCTCGATATGTCACTGTTGACATATGTCAAGTGATCGGTTGTAATGATATATACTTTATTGAACAAAATAACGATATAAAGGAAGCAGTAAAACCAATTACAATCTGGTTAAGTGCTTCATCTTGGTCTCAGATTTAATTTAGCCACACAAGAGCCAATACCAATAGCTGCAAATATCGCCATTATGACTGTATCAAATGCTTCAAGTCAGTTTTTTCAGATTACGACCAGTCTCGTTGCCTTTAATCCATATAGTCCTGTAGTAGAGTGAGTCAATCTGAAATCCTCTAGTGCTTTAAATCGTGGGATTATCATTGAATTGACGATCATAGGATGATGTCACCTTGGATCTGCGTGGGCTAAAAAGCTACCGCGATCACTTGTCTAACATCCATTCCTCAATGGATGTTAGACAAAGTAAAAAATAAAAAAAAAGACATGCAACATGCAAACCTGGTGGGGACGGTGATAAGGCTGTTTACCACTGTTCAGCCCAAAGAGGATATTTACATAAACCCAGAGGCACATGAAAGCTGGCCAGCTGCATCTGCACTAAGGCTCTTATCGTGTCTTTTTGGCTTGAGACACACAGTAATATGGTATCCCTCAAACACCCTTCAGTATAATCTCACCTGCTGAATGCTGCAGAGTATATAAACAACCCTCTGTGACCAATGGCTCTCGTTCATGGGGTTTCCAAAGCGGTGAATAAGAAAGAAAAAAAAAAAAAAAAAACCTGCATTGCTTTATGTGTGCAGCATTTTCTTTGGACTACAAGTAGAAATTGTCTGTTTGTTCTCAAAATGCTCACTTCAACTGTTGAAAAGATAGGGTGCCCCAGTTGATACTATTGATCATTGTATGATCAATAGTATAGATGATGATCTGTATCCATTCATCGCCTGAACACCCTTTGATTACATGTGTTGCATGTTTTCTGAGACCCTTTGAGGATGCACAACGCTTTGCAAAGCTTATTATCAGGTCAATGCTATACTTCTGTCAGCATCATCATATTTCTTGTCAAGCCTCTTGTGTACCTACTGCTATACATCCTTAATTTGTGGTAAAAAAAACAAAAAAAAAACCTCCCCACTCCATTATAAGCAGCAATGTCTTTTAACTGCTTCATAATCAATTGATAATTTACTTATTTGAAAAAGGATATGAATACCAGATTAGAGAGAAAACATGCCTGAGATCCTGGCATGTGAAATGCTTTATATCAGTGTTAAATCAGGGCTGGAGAATTCACACTTGAGGTTATTTATCACATAACCCCTGTGCTCTGATAACAGAGTGAGGTGTCTCACTATATTAACGATTTCTCAGCATTATCAATATTGGCAGAGTCACACACACAATCCCTACATTAGGGGTTGACGGTTTAACCTCAAGTTCTCTTTGTTTTTGTGGGTCACTGGGATATGCAAACTCACGTATTGCCAGATAAGCTTATCGCAACGATTTCGCTCAGGACAAGACAGGCCCCAGAGGACACGGTGACATCCAACGTATAAAGGTCTGAGGTGAAGCTCTGCTTGTTGTTAAGTTCCTCCTCTACTCAAAATGCGTCCTGATCATTGTTACTTACATTGGATGTTTGAGTTTCACTGGAAGGAATGATGTATGTGCAGAGTTTGACACTAGTTTGACTGTTTTCAGATTCATTTTTTGAAATGGGAAAGTTTCTGTGCAACGAGGGTGATTTGTGACATCACAACGAGATTGGAGTTGAGTATTGAGGTTGACTATGCAAGTGCACATACACTGAGGATGCAGCAGCAATCTGTTGCTGCATCCTCAGCAAGTAAGTTGTCAATGGTCACTATAAAAAAATAAATAAATGACACATTCACATACACACAAAACATTTAGCTCCAGTATTAATCCTGCCTGCTGACTTCTGATTCGTCAACTGTTTCTCTAACTGGGGAAAGCAGCCATCAAATGGACATAATGCCGAAAGGTTTGAATCGCTGAACAAAGTTATCAGCAGAGACAGAAAGACACATTTCTGCTGTAATTTTTAATACTATGAGCAACACAATCAAAAGATGATTCTTCTCTATTGTAGGAGGGCAACAGCAAATCTCCAAATTGAATATTTCCACCAAAAAAGTGGAGAGTGAAAACTTCATCACTGTTTTTATTCAGAGCGGAAGTCATTTCTAATCAAACTCAAGTAACAACTGGATAAAACTCCTGCAACTGTTTTCTTTCTTTTTTTTTATGATTCATTTCAGAACTTAAACTTTCTTTCTTGGAGGACTTTGTAAAAAAAAAAGTTTGGGACATATTTTTCCCATTTGGGATCCTGATCACCCTGAGGTGTTCCCAACATCAAAGAAGTAGCACTACTCACCCAACAACAGGAGAGAGACAATGACTGAAGATAAAATGATGATTTTAAACTTATTTTACTATTTTACATATATTCTCATGGGGAAACAACATGGATGACCATCTTGGTCAGAATGCAGTGGGAATACTGTTATATGCATTGATTATATGCATTTGTGATACAGTTTTTTTAGTACAATTTGACACTGTAAGTATGACTTAATACTTATTAAGTCAAGACATTAAAGTGCTACTTCCCAGAGCTGACGAGTGCTGATGGCGTTAAGGCTGATCACAAGTGTTTGTGTTTATAGACATGATTAGGCTACATTAGTTAAAATCACAGGGTGCTAACTGTCCATTACCTGCCTTTCCACTGCATGTTACTATTAACATCAATTATTGTAATTTTAGTTAAGAACATAATGACTCTGATCACAGCACAGCGTGCTGTTTTACGGGGTGTTTCACCTCACACACACATTGTTTTTATTACATTGCAAATTGAAAATCTGGTCTTACTAGGTAAGAACTTTTTGGACAATAAGCTAATGTGATTCATAAAATCATCTGCCATGCAACCTTTTTAATAAAAAATAAAAAAATAAAAAAATCAGTTTATACTCAGAGCAATGGGTGGTTCAACACCCGATTTTAGACTCTCCGGGTTGACGTATGCTAAAAGGTCAGCGCTGTCAGGAGGGTTTACACTTGGTTAATGCTACAAATGTGTGTGTCCCAATTCACCAAATTTGAACTCTACGCAAAAGCTCAGAGTGGATTTGTTTTGCCTCGGAAAGAAAACCCACACATTATGGCAATTCTACTGATATTTATTGATTTTTGTTGCAAATTTCACTCTTTATGAATGCTGGTGTGACTGATCCAATAGACCTTGAAAACAGCCCCAGGGTGTTATGTATGATATGTAAGCCAGCTAGTAGAGGCTACTTTATTTACCTCCTATTCAGCACATTCTTGACTTTGTAAAAGGTTTCTTTACTATAAAAGCATCAAACCATGAGCAGCATGTCATTTTATTTGTCACAGGATATATATGAGTACAGTAAGGACGTATTTGTACAGTCTTTCTGGTGATGGTTAGCACATTTCACTGCATTTCACTGCATGCTGCTGAGGCTTGACTTATCTGGCTACCTGAATGGACTATCTCACTATTGTAGGCATTTAGATTCCTCTCAAGTGAGACCTTTTTTTTCTGATTAGAGAGTGATTTACATGAATTTCAACTGCCGGACATTATTATTAATGTACTATTAGTATTATTGTGTATCAAGTAATCCCATGTGAGACGGACAATTTGAAAAATAAATAATTCATTCATACAATAAAAAAAGAAAAATATCATCCTTACTGAGAGAACAGCAAATGAGGAACGTCTTTGTATAGCTGTGCACTTTGCAAACTGTCACATCTGTTTTGCACAATTCGTTTTCAAAGAAATATGTGCAACATAAAAAAAAATATTTTTGGTATATTCTTCAGATACTATAGATTTAGTTACAGGGAGTTCCACTGGAAATATTGGTGTTATTTTTCCATATGTAGTCCATGCTTTTTCATTACTTTTCATGCATTCCTACTTATCATGTTTTGGTGATGAAATGCTCATTTTGCTGCTACTTTCTTGTACATTGTGACTAATTGCTACATATGTCTTTAGTTAGTTTTGTTGAAAACTTTATCAAAACTTATTAAGCTCAATAATGGTTCGGCTATGACACAAATAATGATTCTGCGTTCTGTAAAAAATAAAATAAAAAAAATAAAAAAAGGTCTCTGACACTTTTATTCAGTGCACATTGAGGTTATTGAAGAGGATGAAGCACCTGTGAGGACAGGTTATGTTCAGTTGGGCATTCGATTTTCCCTTTCCTAATAAACTATAGTCTGCTGTTATGATAGTCACAGCCCCCGTGGGTGCTCGGTGCTTAGCCTGTGGTTTGGGTCAGCGAAATAGTCAACAATGGCTGTGGCCCTGTGTCTGAGGGGAGCTGAACTTTCTCACTGACACAGCACCACTGATCTTTTCTTCACTGAAGAGTTGAACTCCATTCTCTTCCTGAGTAATTACTCTCATTATCTTCCCTGCTACCTACCAAATGAAGGAGGATGATGTTTTGCTGCTAAATAAGGCAGAGGCAACTATGGTGGAAGCTACATGATGTCAATGTCACGGCCGAATGAAGAGAATAAAATGAAAATGTGATCACAGGGTAATCATTTTTGTGAAAAAAAAAAATGTTTTGTTGTCTTTAAACTTTCGTTTCAGACAACTGACTTGTGATCAAATAAAATCTAACGCTGGTTATGGCATTAATGGCCCCACAAGAGAGAAACATATTGAATGATTCTCAACAGCAAGTTCTCTATTCTGACAGACCTTTATGTGATCTGTATCTGACTGTGGCGAAATAACCACCTGTGTGCTAATGTGCACATCAAACATGTCTCTAATTATTAATTATTCCACATAGCTTTTAATGTAAATCATCAGGTACGTTGGAGACACATGACATTTCACACGGTTACATTAAAAATCTAAGGTCAGTGAAAACCTCTCTCTCTCTCTGCAAAATACTCCATCCAATCCTCTCCTGTTGATTCTGTCTGGAAGCGACAATATCAAGTCTGGCCACAGTGTCGTCACATGTTTTTATTTCAATACAGATAGAGGTGTGGCTGTGATCTCCAATATAATGTGATTGTTATTTTAAAATCCCAATAACCCAAATGCACTTGTTCCCATATTGTCAGCAATCCATGGATATTTGAAGTCAACTACGTGAAAATATTTACTTATATCGTTCACCATTTTCATCACCATTTCCCATCAAATGACCAGTAGGAAATGTGGGACTGGCTAAAGAGACGAGAAGTGAAATAATAAATTCCACTTCCTGTCAGTATACATGTTACCGTGGCAATGCCTGACAGCCTTAGGGCCAAGAGCAAGCCGTGTTACACAAGCACTCTGCCAGGGAGAGAGCTGCTTTATCATATTATAAGCAGCAGCAGAGAGAGAGAGAAAGCCTCAGAGAAGAGGAGTGTGAATTTATATTCTGTACATTATTATGAGTGAACACAGATGGGTTTTCCCTATAGGAGAATGTAGAGAGAGTAGGGAGTAGAATCAATTTCCCCATCTGGATAGGCTGTTTCACCAGTGAGGTTTATCTTCCTTATTTCAGTTATCCAGGGTTTATACCTGGAGTGTGTGTTCTGTTGTTAGTGAGTTTGCTCTGCGAGGCCTTGTCACATTTCCCTGTCATCCTCTTTTCATTATTCTGTATTTTCCTTTTCACATTTTTTTTTTTATTCATCCATTACTTTTCACTTTTTATACTGACTTTCTGAATGTGTCTTTGTCTGGGACAGGTATATAGCTGCAGAATTGCCATGGAGATCAATAGACTGCATCTCAACACAGCTAATCTCTTTTTATTAAAGCGGCTTTCACAACCTTTCTACTGTACTTGTATGTATGGAAACCTGCAATTACTGGCTCTTCAAACTTGTGAATCTAACTTTGTTATTAACACCAGGACTGTCAGCATTCTAGCTGCAGCAGCGGTCTGATAGACTGTCATATGTTATTTCATTGTGTGTGTTTACAACCAAATCCATAATGTATTTGTTTGATGAAGTTACAAGAAACTATGTGAAAATAACAAAATATGACAGAGCATAGAGCAGGATCAGCAATGTTTTGGATGTCCTGTGACCATTTACAATGTTTTTTTTTGTTTTTTTTTAAATAGCATAAGCCTTGTTTATCTTCTGTTGGTGTTTGCGTTTGACATAAGACGAAAATAGTCATAAGTCTTTTACGATAATTATTTTACACGGAGATGACAAGCTCACACAGAGACCAGTGTGGCTTGTGCACTGGACTGGACAGCAGCCAGCAGCATCTGGGCATCTGGTGGGCGCACTGTTGAGATTTATTAGGCTACATAAATCTTTAGTCTTTTTCTTATTAGTGAGCATAATTTTAGATGTTGCTTGCCATTTATAGCCTATACTATTTACAACATCAGGATGTAGTTTGTATTCACAAAATTCAAGCAGCTGCGTCGGAAAGCTTGGCAGGGAGACAGTGCTGCCTGCCTTCGCTGTAACGTTAGCTTTGTCTATAAATAATAAAACAGAACTTACAAAAATTAATAACTATCACTACATGGAGTGAACGTGCCAACCAATGGGGCAGCTGTCACATTGTTTTGGTGTAGGGGTCCAGGCGAGTGTCTGAACTCACTCACTTCCATCTTCTTCATATGTATAATAGCCTAATTATACATATGTAGAGGATGGGAGTGGTGGTCAGAGGTATAAATGTTCAGAAATAGTTTACTTTGTCTAGGACATAAAAAACACATATTTACCGTTTAACTCTTCACCCCATCAAACAAATGACAAACAAACCTTGTTACTTCAATCAGGCCTAACCCGGCCTACGGCAAACAAACAACCTCATGCAACACAAATATTGGACAGATTCCAGGTTATTGACACTATGTGCAGGTTATCAGGCTTTGTCTGATTAGATTTCTGGCACAGCGACTGAATATCTGGTGAAAAACAGTGGACTTTTGATGGAGCAGTCATCCTTTTTTAAAAATTGAGTTATACACAACACCTACGTACTATGACCCTTGCCGGATGTATGGCTCACACATGTAGAAAATGTACTATAGTTAAAGTTCTAATCTCAAAGATCTCAGTTTCATTCCTTCTGGTGGCACGATATGGCGATAAGCCATAATTGTCGGTGTATTTTGGACCTCTCTCGACCTCATTTCCAGAGATCCCTGTGCGATGTGACACTATCATAAACCGGAAAATAACAGTATACTGTGTCACAGGTGGACCAACCGGATTGCAGGTAGACCCTTCTCGACCACCCACTGGGTGATGGAAAATGTGTCACTAACTTTGCCGTTTATGAGGGGGGGGGGGGGGGAATAAAATTAAGCAGGCAGATTTGCTTATTCATTTACATAATAATGATGGTTCTGAATGATCTCGCTGAGAGGAAGCATGTATACTAAAAACAGCAGTGCGCTAAGGATAGAGCCTTGAGGAACACCACAATTAAAATGGGCAACAGAGGAACAGACATTTGTTACAATAGAGAGGGTTCTATTAGAAAAGTGAGAAGGCAGTAGATCTAGTGCAGTTCCCTTAAGACCAACCCAGGTTTCCAGATGATGCAGAAGTGATTGATTGTGTCAAAGGTAGCACTCAAATCTTAAAACACCAGGACTGTGCAGTCACCAATATCAGCTGTTAAAAGTAGATCAATTAGAAACCTTCATGAGGGCTCTAAAACCTCACTGAAAACTATTCTAAATTATTACTGTTCATAAAATATATTGAGTTGAAATTACTTTCTCAAGCACCTCAGATAAAAATTATAAGAACTTGGAATGTAATTACCGAGTAATAGAGGATCCAAATGAGACTTTTTCAGTAACGGTTTAATGATTGCATGTTTAAAACAAATGGGGAAATTGCCAGAAGTTACAGAACTGTTAATAATCAAAAGAATACAATACAGAATACAAATTACCAGACAGGAATGTATATTTAAAAATGTAGCTGGGATAATATCTACACCAAAGGATTTTATTTGAGAAATGATTTCATCTAGTGCTGAGATAAGCAGCAGCACATTTCTATGTCCAGTAAGTTTCTGGTACAAGATCTGTACTGGATTGACCATGAATAACCACAACTAACCACCAGTGCAGACAACCTACCACCCAAAGTAAAGAAAAAAAAAAAGATACTGTCAATAGACAGTGTCATGAAAGTCACCTGTCTTATGGTTTCAGCTTGAAAAGGGATGTCGATAGCCCTCAGCCTTGAGTGTGTCATCTGTCGGTGGACGTTGGATAATGCTAACATGGTCAGATCTACCTCTCTCTTTCTGTGAGTAAACAATGGGCAGCCTTTACCAAGGTGAGGGGCCTGCTTCATGGCTACAAAGGAGTTCACTATGGCCTGAGATACCCAGAAATTTATATATATATATATATTCAGTATTGTCAGACCAGGTGAAAATGTAAAAGCTATATTGAGTTTTGCTTTTGTTCCTATGTGTTGTTCACATGGTAAGCAATGAGGAGAAGAGGTTGGGTGGAAGAGCCAATCTCCATGCAAGAGACAGGCATTGTCATGTTTGTCATGTTGACGTTATAATTGGTTTATTTTGTTTTTATAAAATCTCTAATGTCGTCTTTTCAGAACCACAAGGCACAGAGATTGGTGAATGGCATGGCTGCCTCGTTGGCGTCGGTGGATCAAGGCAGGGCTGACACCACATGAGTGAATTGGAACGTAAGGGGACTGAATTATCCAGTTAAACAAAGGTATTTTCTCAAATTAAACACTTGAAATTGTGTATTAAGAAGAAACCAATTTATTTAAAAAAGGACCAAATCTCTGCAGAGGAGGATTTATGTCCTGACATTTTCCAGTTTGAAGAGTAAAACGTCATAAGGGACAAAAATGGATGCTACATAATCATTCAAGGTTTAATAGGCCAGTAGTGCTTGTGAATGTGTACGCCACCAACTGGGATAACGTTGAATTTCTTTTTTTTTTCACTTTTATCTGACCTGGTTTCACATAATTTAATATTAGGAGTGGGTTTAAACTCTTAAATCTGTTACTAGATCCTTCCAGTACAAAGGTCACTGCGCTTAATAAATTTATTCTCACTCCATAAACCTGAAGAAATTAATATATTTCTACAGGTTTATGGAGCGACTGACCCCTGGAGATAAAAAAAAAACAGCAGGTTTTATATATGCAATTAAAGATGGCAACAGTAATATTGTTATGAACCAAAGAGACATTAAGCTCAATTTAAATATTTCCATCAACTAATAATACAATTAACAAATAATAAGTAGAGGACTTCTTTAACAAATTGGAAATATCATCCCCAGACAAATCTGATCAAATTTGTCTGATTTATCATTCATCAATGGCATTTTGCCTGAAGCCTCAGTTCGAACAAATAAGATAATCTCTGACTATTATCCTCTTTTCTCCGGGACAAGACAAGGGTGTCCCCTGAGCCCCATATATTTAACATCAAACCCCTGACAACAATGTTGAAAGAGACCACTAGGGTAGTTGGAGTGCAGATTCAAATGATTACTTTACGTGGATGATCTTTTCGATCCGTATGCTACTATACTGAAGGCTCTAGACCTTATTGCTGAGTTCAGGTGTGTGTAAAGATGTTGGTAGGATTAATTAAAAATGACTATCATCCTCTTTTAAGGTATTAAATATGTACATCTACTCTTATTTGGAATAAAAATGTTCCTCAAATAAGGAAAGGATATTTGGAAGGACAAAAAGGGGAGGTTGGTCTGTCTTTACCCAGGTATTTGTATTATTGGGTGGCCAACATCCATAAATTGATCTCCAGTTTGGTCTCTTATGAAGCAGTTTATGAAGTAATCCAGTGTCAGTGCCCTCTACTCTGAATGCTATTGGATGAATAACCTAATTATCCACGGCTCTCTAAAGATATGGTGTCAGTTTACAATCAATTTTAAACATAAACAGGCTCTTATTACTTCAACCTATTATGGCAAATGTCAATTTTGCTCCATCTTTCACAGACCCATCTTTTCAATCATGGCACAGTAGAAGGATCAAGGGGTGTTGCCATCAGACATTTAGAAAATGTTTATATCGCAGGATGACTTCACAAGTTCAAAACAATTCATTGACCTATTAAAAAGAATTGTCAGGAATAGAGTAATTTATAGGGATGCTAAAGGGTTCTCACTAGGACCCTGGGGACATCAGTCAGAACAAGACAAGTGCACTTTTCGATGGCTCAGACTGCTCCTTACGGACAATGTCCTTGTTAATGTCTGGTTTGTTTGTGACGATCTCAATAGTTTTGTCTTATGTATGGCGAACAGTGTCTGGGGGAGAGGTGGGCATTGATATAAAAATTTAACTCCAGGGGTTAATTAATTGTATCAGGCCTGCTACTAAACAGGCCAAAAACGTTTGTCTGAGTGTGTGTGTAGGATCTAGTGCTTAAGTAAGATTTATGTACTGGAGTAATGAAAAAAAAAATCGATTAAAAGTTAAATAATCATAGACAATGTGCCATGAAGGAGTAGTTAAAAACTTAAAAGGTCAAAGTGGTAAGCGATCAAGCAGCAAGCAACCACACAACGGCTGACTCTTTTTGCATATGATACATTTAGAAAAGCTCTTTTTTTTTCTTAGACCTGTCATTTTAAAAGGGTCAGCTCCCCTCTATTTTCATCTACACGTGTGTTTTTCTTTCTCTTTTCCCTATTTATTTATCTCCCTATTATTCAATCTGCCCTCCTGTTTTTCTCTCAGCTTTTTCCACTCTCTCTATTTCCCTCCCTGCCATTCATTATGCTCTCTGTGATGCGTACCTGGTGGCAGTGTCTCATCCTCTATTCCATTGGGAGAAAGGTAGCACATCAAAGCATGGCATAGTAGGAGCTGTGTTTTCTTTGTGTGTGCTCATCGGTCACATATAATCATCCATAATGACAGTTACTCACATTCTCAATTTCCTCAGTCATTGGGCTAACGGCACAGGAAGGATACTAAAGCTGTAGCTTTAAGTCTGCTGACAAACATATTACAAGGCAACAATGGCTTTCATTCTCTCATGTTATAGTTGTATTGTACTTGAACACATTTTCTTGTTTAGGTTAAAATTTTCAAACAATACTATAATTAGGAATCTGGATATCTGACCTACTCAAGCAAACTGAAGGCCTTGTATCTACTTGGAAGACTAATGTACAATTATGCCTACACTTGATTATGATGATATTGCATATATCCTCTTGACTGTGTATCATAATTCATCACTCACCATTGCATCTTATATGTTAAGGTGGTCCTGAATTGTCATTTATCTGTAAGACTTCTGCAAAAATGGCCTCATCCCCTTTGATCTCTGATGGACAATTTGAGTCAATAAATCGCAGGACATATTGCAGCTAACTGTTAAAAGTATGCATTGTTATAAATTCATTGTGCAAAACCATGCTTAATAAAGCTCATAGGGCTAGATGTCATGTTTTTCAAGGCCTCAGAACATTGAAAAGGTTAGATTTGTATAAAACTAATAGTCTGTGTTAAGTATATATGCAGATGATAATGTAATATTTACATGGAACATATCTGCTTACTCTCTCTGTCTTCTCTTAGTTGCTGGGTTATCTGGTAATACACCCAAACCTTATGTAACCTTATGTGTAATATCCAGTGTTGTTTATTTACCTTTACACGTCTTTTTCTAAATTACTATATTCAATTATTGTTTATTTACATATAATGCAGAGAAGAATATAATATTTGTAAATTATTTGTTGTTAAATATTTACTGTTAAAAGGCCAGCAAATTTACCCCTTGATAACTAACTTGTACTGGTAGTATGTTGATGTTTCTGTTATGGTAAGTTAAATAAAACTGCATTTTGCAATGTTTGTCTCAGTATGTAACACAAATACAATATTTGTGATATTAATTTTTATCACTTATAATCACCAACATTTATTGAATATCCTAATGCCAGAATAAAAATGAGATTGTGTGCAGTCTATAACGAGCTTTATTTTGTGATTCCGTGTCAGCATTGTTAATCAGCCAGCATCTGAATGAGTCATCATTATCAGCAAGTCGAGAGCAAATGGTCCCAAAGTAATCACACAGGCGTCCCTGCTGGTTGGAATTGCTAATAGAGTTTCAGGTGCCTGATTTACAGCCCGAGCTCTCTCCCATTGATAAAGCCTTCTGCTAATGTTATGCTATTCTAGTCTCCTGGGATTGTATTAAGTGTTGAGAATGTCAAATGGCAGTGTGAATGCCCATAACTAAAGCTAATTACAGGGCCATTTATTGCAACTAGATGTGTGTCGGTGATGAATGCGAATTTGTGTGCGTGAAACCTTAGTTATAATAATTAGAATATGTTTTTTTTTTCTTTTTATGGAATAGAGTATGATTAAGCTTATTTTTGCAATTCAATTCTATTTTCTTCTGTTTCATGTGCATAATTATAGTGATCATGTGTTGGACTCTGAGCACTGCAAAACATTGCCAAACCCACCTATGCTAAATACTGTGATGCTGCTGCTCTGCTAATGTGCTATCTGCGTTAAAACAACATTGTATTAAAGTGGCTTCAGGTAGTGGTGAGATATGAAATACGATCCAGGAAGTCTAAATCTTTAAATGTTAAGGCTTATAAGACATCATAATACGGCATAATAGTTTATATACTCTTCTTGGTAACACTTTATATCAAGTTTCTTGTAAAACTTAGTTAACAGGTAATAAGGCCCTTATTAGTCCCTAATAGATGCTTATTAACATTATTATATGTTATAATAATGCTAATAAGCATAATGTTATGTGTAATATGTTAAACAAGTTTATTATATAGGTTATTAGGTTATATATATTTACCAGGATGATTTTCTTCTTTGGCTGTTTTTCTTCTTTTCTGCCGTCACAGAACAGCAACTTGAATAAGGTCACACTGACATAACTACAAGTCTAACCTACAAAAAGTAACGTGGTCATGTCAAGGGTACTTAGTCCACACTTTTTTTTTTCCCTCATATCGCTATGCATAAGAAGCAAAAACAGCCTAATATTGACATGGTGTGGCATAACTTTCCCCCTGACTGCTCCCCCTTGACCATCAATCACCAAGACGGCTCATTCATCAAGTAGCCCCGTTGGTCCGGCCCCCTTGTGACACAAAAAACGTTTTTCCAATTTAAAATCTGATATTGATGGAGGACTGTGTCCTGCTGCAGCTTCTTTGAGCTTTTCTGCAGCCAATATCCGTTTCCATATGCTAACTCACTCGCTGTGGTCATAATTCTGAACTGAATTTACATTAAAATCCTCTGTAGACTTACTGTTGTGAAAAAAAAAAGAAATGTTCCTTTTCTAGTTCTGGTAGTTCAAGGTCTTATTCCAGAGTTGCAGTCCTACACGCTTCTCTGCGCTTCCATTAGAGCGGTTACCCACCCAAAACCCAATAGAAACTGTACCTAACCCTCCACAACTTAAATCAATTACATCTAATGTAAACAAAAGAGGAATTATACATAAAAATCCAATAAAATCCAACCTAGAAGACTCTTGTCAAGACTTTAGTGCTATAATCAATGTAGTTCTAAACAGTTAATTTAAAGCGCTTCATTTTATTTTGGAAAATCAGTGTGGCTTCCTGTGCAGTTGTTCATGGCAGTTGTTCATGGCAGTTGTTCATGGCAGTTGTTCAAGGCGCTAGCTCGCGGTTAGCGTGTTAGCTCGCGGTTAGCGTGTTAGCTCGCGGTTAGCACGATAGCTCCCGTTAGCATCGCCGCTAGCCCTATTAATATACTTGGTTAACTCTGTTAGCTTTCCAGGCTAGCACTTAGACAAGCCTTTTTGTCTATAGCTATTAATGTTGACCAAGACTCTGGTTTAGGTTAGAGTGTTTGCTGCTGTTTATTACTTTAAATTCATTAGGGAAACATTGGACTGGTATGTATTAAACTAGTTAATGTTTGTTTATTGTAAGGAGGGTAGGAAATTGTTATTTGTTATTTACAATTTCATTAATACTATTGCATGTGACCTGTTGTGTTTTGGTTCAGTTATGTCAGGTTTATGACCTGTGGTCACCTGTGGTTATTTGAAATAACAACTAAAGAAGACCAATGATAAACACGAGTTATTGCTTCAGTGTGCTTCCTGTTAAGTCTTTTCAACAGCCAGTTCTGTTTGTTATAATGTTTCGCCCTCCTGGCTCATCTTTTACTACTGAGTTTTTATCAAGTTTAGTCTTTAGTCCAGATAAAGTAATTCTAGCAGGTGATTTTAATATGCATGCAGACGTTTATAAGGATAACCTTAGCACTTCCCTTTATCTCATTAGTAGACTCATTTGGCTTCTCTCAGAGTTTGACAAAAATGTCTACAAGACAGTGTTAAATTTAAAAAAGCTATTGGAATATTCCGATTGAAGCTGTTGCTTAGAAACACGTCATACCAGTGAATTGCAGAAAAACTTAG
Source organism: Pampus argenteus (assembly GCA_036937835.1). Classification (NCBI taxonomy): domain Eukaryota; kingdom Metazoa; phylum Chordata; class Actinopteri; order Scombriformes; family Stromateidae; genus Pampus; species Pampus argenteus. Next base: position 4,401,924 of record CM072872.1, on the reverse strand, counting down.
GCAAAGTCTTATTTATTTGTATTATTTTTATTTTTTTATTTTATGTTTTTTAATTGTTTTAATTGAATGGGATTGTGGATGGGGGGGTTAGGGTGTGTGGGGGTGGGGTGTGGTGGGGGGGGGGGGGGTTAGGGGTTATGGTTGGGCGTGTGTGTGTGGGGGGGGGGGTTAGGGTGTGTGTGTGTGTGGGTGGGGGGGGTGGGGGGGGTTTGGGCGTCGGGCATCTCTTAATTTTGGTGGTGGTGGTCGGGGGGGGGGGGGGGGGGGGGGGTTAGGGGTTATGGTTGGGTGTGTGTGTGTGTGTGTGGGGGGGGGGGGGGGTTAGGGCGTTGGGCATCTCTTCATTTTGGTGCGTTGGGTTTTGCGAGGATCCCTCAAAAACTCTGGACTCTGGTCAGCTTGGGTTGCAGTTTGTTTGTTTTTTGCAGTTGATGTGGGGATGTTTTTTAGTGACGACTGTAAACCTAACAACATGGAGAAAGTTTAAAAAAAGGCTCAGTAGTGTTCTTTTACTAAATAACGTTTAGTAGTTGTTGAAGTTGGGACTGGACTGCTGTAATATTAACCTGCAGACTCAAGTTCTTGTTCTTTTCTTCAGCCGGGTCGGTGGACGTCTGGTTTACCTTTGTGTTTAATGAAATCAGGCGTTGGTTCTTAGCAGTGATCTCTTGTTCAAGTTTCTGTACTTGGATGTTGCAAGAGTTTTGGTTTAAAGCTCTCTCTTGAAGTTTAATGATGTAGTCCTGAAGCTGCTGGATTTTGCTTTCTTTCTCCTGAGTCAGTTGGTAATATGTTTCTGTTTTCTCTTTCAGCTTCTGCTCAGATTGCTCTAGATTCTTCTTCAGTTGCTTCATGGCTTTCTTGTCACTGCAGAGTTGTGCTTCCACCTTTTGATGGACTTTTGCAAAGTGTGACTGCTCCTCTGCAAGTTTAGCCTTTAAGAATAGAAATGGCATCCTTCTTCTTCGGTAGTGATTTGTGGAGAGCTGCGTTGTCTTCTCTTTTCTGATTCAATTCGAGGCTGTGGCGTGATCATATTTAGAATTCCCCAATTCCTGGCTGGACTTTTCAATGGCCTCATCACTGTTCACAAGGTTTAGATCATCGATGGATTTGTAGGAGTGAAGGTCCATGGCTGCTTGCTGCTTTGGAGATCTTTTGTCTTCACATCTTGACCAATATAAGGGACTAAAGGTCAGCCTCTGCTGCATCAAATCTAACCATTCTTGTGTCTCCTGCAAGTCTCTCAACTACATGAAAGTACAAATACTCAACTACTGGATTACCACTATACGAAATAAAGTGTTTTGCCTCAAGAGGAAGAGAAACACTGACTGTTTCTCAGTATATGTTACCCACCTCATCATCACCATGGAGGGATACAGGCTTCTCCTGTTCTGGGGTGGTTTCGAATGCTTCAGAAAATGTCACCTATTTAATGACAACAACAAAACAATGAAGGTTTTCTCCTGATTTTTTGTACATCAGTTATTTTGTACTTTGCTTCATATATGCATGGTGTAATATGATTTTACCTTTTTAACTTTTTTCTTAGTCTTTTTGGGTTTTTTTCTCTCCTGTGAACATGAAGACAGCACATATAGATGAATTAGTCAACCTCATTGATAGGTTACAGGTATTACAAGACTTACTCTATTCTATATAGTTGTTTGTGTTGAGCTAGTGTAAATGCATCAGTTGAGAACATTCATTTTATACCGATTTTATAATGTGAAAAATAAGATCCTCTTGTATTTTATTACAACATTGCAAAGGCAATTTAAACATAAAGAATCCCAAGATCTAGAAGGACACTATAGTTATTCATCGTTGTTGGGTATTTTATCCGTATTATACAATCTTACCTTCTTTTCTGAGGCTGCGGTGTGATTGTTGTCAAATAATAGATCGTCAAGGGGTTTGCAGGAATAAAGGTCCCTGGCTGAATCTTTGCATTTGATTTGAGGCGCGGAGAAGATGGGGGGCAAAGAGCAAGAGAATTTAGCCTTGTCCTGTTGCAAAGAGAAGACACATCATGTAATCATGAAATTGTGTGTAATGTATGTATATAAAATTTGTATAGGATGAATGTGGAGGAGGGGGTTCGCGGCGTTGGGCATCTCTTCATTTTGGTTCGTTGGGTTTTACGAGGATCCCTCAAAAACTCTTGGGTTGCAGTTTAGTTTTTTGTGTGAGTGTGTGGGGGTTCGGGGTTATGGTAGGGTGTGTGTGTGTGTGTGTGTGTGTGTGGAGGGGGGGGGGGGGGGGGGGGGGGGGGGCGTTGGGCGTCTCTTAATTTTGGTGCGGTGGGGGGGTCAGGGTTAGGGGTTATGGTTGGGTGTGTGTGTGGGGGGGGGGGGGGGGGGGTTAGGGCGTTGGGCATCTCTTCATTTTGGTGCGTTGGGTTTTACGAGGATCTCTCAAAAACTCTGGAGTCTGGTCAGCTTGGGTTGCAGTTGTTTTTTTTCTTTGCAGTTGATGTGGGGATGTTTTGTAGTGACGACTGTAAACCTAATGACATGGAGAAAGTTTAAAAAAAGGGTCAATAGTGTTCTTTTACTAAATAACGTTATGTTTTATCTCCTAGCAAAGCTTGTCCCAGGACAAACATTCTCCTTGTATCTATATATAAAAAATGTATTATTATTTGCACAGACCTGTGTTATCTCTGGTGTGGCTCATCGGGTGCAGCCACTAAGTGTGCTTGGAGGTGGATGATGTGGCTTTTCTTTTCTGTTTCAGGATCTTAGACGTCAGTTGCTTGTCTCCTTGGTCTTTCAAACACAGAAGCTCATCTTTAGTCTTAATGATGTCTACCAAAGACTGAACATGTGCCATCAGAGCTGTCTTGTTCTTTGTCTCATTCTCAAGTCTCTCTTTCAGTTGGGTCACAGCAGTCTTTTCTGACGCGGAAGACAATTTGGTCTCCTGGATTTCTTTGAACTGTTCCATGTTCTTGTGGGTCAGATGAGTTATTTGCCTCTCTGCTTTTTGAAGTTGGGACTGGATTGTTGTAATATTAACCTGCAGACTCAAGTTCTTGTTCTTTTCTTCAGCCAGGTCGGTGGACGTCTGGTTTACCTTTGTGTTTAATGAAGTCAGGCGTTGGTTCTTAGCAGTGATGTCTTGTTCAAGTTTCTGTACTTGGATGTTGCAAGAGTTTTGGTTTAAAGCTCTCTCTTGAAGTTTAATGATGTAGTCCTGAAGCTGCTGGATTTTGCTTTCTTTCTCCTGAGTCAGTTGGTAATATGTTTCTGTTTTCTCTTTCAGCTGCTGCTCAGATTGCTCTAGATTCTTCTTCAGTTGCTTCATGGCTTTCTTGTCACTGCAGAGTTGTGCTTCCACCTTTTGATGGACTTTTGTAAAGTGTGACTGCTCCTCTGCAAGTTTAGCCTCAAGAATAGAAATGGCGTCCTTCTTCGCCCGTAGTGATTTGTGGAGAGCTGCGTTGTCTTCTCTTTTCTGATTCAATTTCTTCTCAAGTTTAGCATTTACCGACTTTTCCTTCGCGAGAGATTTTTCAAGAGCTGTTGTGGTTGATTTTTCATTATTTAAAGCTTCCTCAAGTTTTTCCTTTTCTACATCCAGTGTGATTTGTGAAGCCTTTTTGTTTTGTAGTGCATCATGGAGAGCCCTCTCATTTTTTTCCTCCTCCAGCATTTTCTGAAGACCATTATTGTCTTCTCTCTCCTTCTCCAGCATTTTCTGAAGACCGTTATTGTCTTCTCTCTCCTTCTCCAGCATTTTCTGAAGACCGTTATTGTCTTTTCTCTCCTTCTCCAGCATTTTCTGAAGACCGTTATTGTCTTCTCTCTCCTTCTCCAGCATTTTCTGAAGACCGTTATTGTCTTTTCTCTCCTTCTCCAGCATTTTCCGAAGACCATTACTGTCTTCTCTCTCCTTCTCCAGCATTTTCTGAGGACCGTTATTGTCTTTTCTCTCCTTCTCCAGCATTTTCTGAAGACCTTTATTGTCTTCTCTCTCCTTCTCCAGCATTTTCTGAAGACCGTTATTGTCTTCTCTCTCCTTCTCCAGCATTTTCCGAAGACCGTTATTGTCTTTTCTCTCCTTCTCCAGCATTTTCTGAAGACCATTATCGTCTTTTTTCTCCTTCTCCAGCATTTTCCGCAGACCATTACTGTCTTCTCTCTCCTTCTCCAGCATTTTCTGAAGACTATCATTGTCTTCTCTCTCCTTCTTCACCATCTCCAAAAGAATAGCCATTTCTTTTTTCTGCTTCTCCAGTTCTTCATACAGAAAATCCACTTCAAGGGAATCAGTTTTCTGTAAAAATGTTATTTCGTTAGAGACAGGTCTATAATTATTTGTCTTCGTACACTGGGCATTTTATGTGTATTATACAATCTTACCATCTCATCTGAGGCTGTGGCTTGATCATAATTAGAATTCCCCAATTCCTGGCTGGACTTTTCAATGGCCTCATCACTGTTCACAAGGTTTAGATCATCGATGGATTTGTAGGAGTGAAGGTCCATGGCCGCTTGCTGCTTTGGAGAAAATCAGTAAGTCATTGAAATTGTTATATTATTATAAATGGGGAACTCCATAGATTTTATGTCTCAAAGTAAATTTGCTCATCACACACACACAATATTACAACGCTTGTGAAAACAGTCATGTCTTGGCTCTTGATGTAGAAAGTGACATCACATCACACAAATGTAACTAGATGTCTACATTTCTAACAGAGACATGGAGAGAACGTTTATCAAGCAGGGTGGGTCGACCAGATGCTAATGAGTTGCAATATGGGACATGTACAATCTTATGTCTTCACATCTTGACCAATATAAGGGACTAAAGGTCAGCCTCTGCTGCATCAAATCTAACCATTCTTGTGTCTCCTGCAAGTCTCTCAACTACATGAAAGTACAAATATTCAACTACTGGATTACCACTATACAAAATAAAGAAGGAAGAGAAACACTGACTGTTTCTCAGTATATGTTACCCACCTCATCATCACCATGGAGGGATACAGGCTTCTCCTGTTCTGGGGTGGTTTCGAATGCTTCAGAAAATGTCACCTATTTAATGACAACAACAAAACAATGAAGGTTTTCTCCTGACTTTTTGTACATCAGTTATTTTGTACTTTGCTTCATATATGCATGGTGTAATATGATCTTACCTTTTTAACTTTTTTCTTAGTCTTTTTGGGTTTTTTTCTCTCCTGTGAACATGAAGACAGCACATATAGATGAATTAGTCAACCTCACTGATAGTTTACAGGTATTACAAGACTTACTCTATTCTATATAGTTGTTTGTGTTGAGCTAGTGTAAATGCATCAGTTGAGAACATTCATTTTATACCGATTTTATAATGTGAAAAATAAGATCCTCTTGTATTTTATTACAACATTGCAAAGGCAATTTAAACATAGACAAGAATCTCAAGATCTAGAAGGACGCTATAGTTATTCATCGTTGTTGGGTATTTTATCCGTATTATACAATCTTACCTTCTTTTCTGAGGCTGCGACGTGATTGTTGTCCAATAATAGATCGTCAAGGGGTTTGCAGGAATAAAGGTCCCTGACTGAATCTTTGCATTTGATTTTAGGCGCGGAGAAGATGGGGGGCAAAGAGCAAGAGAATTTAGCCTTGTCCTGTTGCAAAGAGAAGACACATCATGTAATCATGAAATTGCGTGTAATGTATGACAAAAGGTAGATGCTGGGCACTGTTTCTCTACAACAGAATATTAATGCCACTTTTTGAGACTAAAGTCACGATAATAAGGAAAGTCTTTTAATATTAGTCAACCTAATTGATAGATTACAGGTTTTACAAAACTTACTCTATTCTGTTTGTGCAAAGTGAGGGTAAATAGATAGATAAATACTTTAATAATCCCAAAAACTGGGAAATTAGAAATTTAAAGTTGACAACATTTATCATATACAAATTTTATATACAAGTTGTGTGACAACAAATACGATCATTTTGCACATTATCATAACATTGGAAAGAAAATTTAAACATAAAGACTCCCAAAATCTAAAAGTAAATACAGCAAACTTTTGAATTTAATATTTAAACTAATTAAATATAAATCTGAAAGGCTGTAAAAAGTGTGACGATCTTACCATTTTTCTGTCTTGTCACTAAATGATGCCGATACAAACTATCAACTGTGTTTATAGAGCACGTTTTATACCAACAGTGTTGACATATAGAACTTTCCTGGACTTTTTGACACACACAAGTCTTTCATTCTAGAACATCATAAATCTATTTTCAAACATAAACAATGCTGATGATATGACATCAAAGACACACTTAAGTACAAATCTGAGGTGTTTTTACATGAATTATTTAAATGTCATACTGCTTTATACTTCTATTCCAGTACAACATAGGGAGAAATATTGCTCTCTTTACTGAATTTAAATGACAGCTTTAGTTACTTTACAGATTACAATCATTTCACATATAAAGTATGATGCACTGATACAAATTTAACCAGATATAAAGTAGCACCAGAAATTGAGATTTTGCAATAACTAACGCAAATTCTTTTATATATTCGTGAGAGCTTTTGGCAAAATAACGGCAACTTTGGACGGCTGTGGCTCAGAGGTATCATTAATTGGAAGATGGGTGGTTTGACTAATGACTGATGAAGCTTTGATGCTCATTAGCTCATTTCTGGTGAAAGAGCGTTGGGGGTTATAGCAAAAAACATATATATATACACATACATATATAAACATATAGTCTCGCCCTCACGCAGCTCTCGGTAAAGTTCGGTTACCAATGTGCTGAGCTTGTTTGGCTCGATGTCGAGCCAAACAAGCTCATAGGTGGTCAATTTGGGTGGAGTGAGTGTTGGTGTTAGAGTGGTGTAATAACGACTCACCTCAGTATCATCTGTAATTTCTACTGAAGAGCATTATAAAAATATTAATGCTTGACTGGTGTCAAAAATGGAGCTGCAGGGACGATGAACGGAGGGGATGACAAAAAAATGACACGGTTTTGTCTGATATGGTTACAGTAACATATCTCTGTGTCCAAATGTTTCAACATGTTGCTGTACCAAATTATAACGACATGATAAAACTAAATAAGACATTGAACCACCATTTTAAATAATTAAAATGTATTGTACTTTTATGTATTTAACAGAATGGATGGCCCAGCAGGAAATGCCAAAAAAGAGGATGAAACCCACCAAAGAAGATGTGACCCACAAACGTTAGATACATAGTTCTACAAGGTTCTGTGCTTAGACCAATCCAGTTCACCCTATATATGCTTCCTTTAAGTAATATTATTAAGAAACACTTAATGTCACTTGTATGCAGATGACACCCAATTATATTGATCAGTGAAACCAGATGAAACCCTTCAGTTAATGTCAAGTATGTCTTAAGGACGTAAAGACCTGAATGACCTGCAATTTTCTGCTACTAAACTCAGACAAAATGGAAGTTATTGTGCTTGGCGCTAAACACCCTAGAAACACTTTATCTAATGATATAGCTACTCTGGAAGGAATTACCTTGGCCTCTAGCACCATCGTAATGGTACTCCTGCATAAAACAAATTTCAAGGACTGCCTTTTTTCCACTCACGTAAAATCAGGCATATCCTGATTTAAAAAAAAATGCATAAAAACTAGTCCATGCATTTGTTTCCAGGCTGAATTGTTGCAGGTTGCCCCAACAAGTCTCAGGTCTCGGTCCAGAATGCTGCTGTATGTGTACTGACAAGAACTGGGAAAAGAGATCATATTTCTCCCGTATTAACTTCTCTGCACTGGTTCCCTATAAAATCCAGAATATATTTAAAACCATTCTCCTTACCTACAAAACACTTAATGGTCAGGCACCACCTTATAAAGCTTATAGAACCTTATTATCATTGTTTTAGAGATCTGTGCTCCCAGAATACAGTCTTATTTGTGGTTTCTAGAATCTCCAAAAGTACAATAGGAGGCAGAGCGTTCAACTATCAGGCTCCTCAGACTTATAGTTAGGGCTGGCTCACAGCACAGTTTCCCCCACTGTTCCTCAAAATATCCTTTCTGCTCACTATTGATTTTTGGCAACAACACAGATCAGATTTAAGAATTAAAAAAAAGATTGTCAGTGAACTGAGAAGAAATCAGAGAATCATTTAAAATGTACACTATCTGTTCAACAGCAAACAGACCTAGTAAGTGACCAGTTAGTGAGTATTTAGCAGCTTAGATACTTGATGGAGAATAAAATAGAGCTAAAAGGAGAAATGTTGGATTTAAATTTGCCAAGTGGACCTCAAACAGGAATGATGAATAACTATTTTCTAACATTTTTACAATGTCAATGTCATATCACTGCATCGGATTGGCCAAAAAAAAAATGTATTCAGTCAGCCAATTTACATGCGCTGGAGTATTATGTAAAACTAGAATATGTATTGATGTTTGGCAACTAGGCTCTGACCACATTGCTCACCGCAAGAGAACATCAAGCTCAACACAGCAGGATACTAACTTCTGTATGGGTATAAGGTAGCAGAGCAAACAGGAAGAGGATCCAAATGCAGACTCAGTGGTCGGTAAAAGAAAGGAGAGGCCAAAACAGGCAAACAAGTGCAAAAGGGAAAAATAGGCAGACAGGTCACACACAGGCAGAAGGTCTAAACCACAAGTTACAGACAGGATCAGAGTCCATGATGCTTTTAAGGTCTTCGTTATGTGTGTTATGACGCAGAACAACGACCTTCCAATAGTAAAATAAAAATCTACATCTTCTGTCACATGAGCTGCTTTTCCTTTTTTTGTGCACAAAAGGGTCTTATATCTTTTATTCTTTCTCTTGACGGGCCTTGAATAGCATCTGTCAGTAATTCGACCACAGCTTCTGTAATGGTACTTTTAGTCTGAAAATAGTACATGCTTGGTGTTGTGTTTGACAAGCCCGGGCAGGAAATATCAGACATACCAGAGATTGGCATTACAAACGCTCTCGAAGCTACTCATTCCTATGTGCATGATGACATCAAAGTAAAGAGCACTGTGTCAAGATCAAACAACCCAGGAAATCAGTGGAGCAAAGAAGGAAGTGCTCTGATGTATTTATTGACAAGAGCTTACAAGAGTCTATTAGGGTTATCACTTATAAGAGGATGGTGAATAGAGCCAGTAGCCTCAGTGTGTTTGGTCTGCTGGACATGTCACGTAAATACAGCAATAAATTAGCTCAGAAATAAAAAAATAAAAAAATGTCTTTTCCTCTATAAACAGTGTCATCTTCCTCCCATCCATGGTTGAATGATACTGGAAATGAATGTAATGATACTGACTTTTGGTCTACTGGTGATGTGTATGGAACTACAGAGCAAACGGATCCAACGTAGGTTATATGCTCATTCAGTAAGACTTAAACTGAACAAGACCAGCTGTCTTAATAATCTCATATACTGCCTCGATGAGATTCAGTGTTAGATATCCTTCCTTCACTTCCTCCAGTTATATATGAGCAAATCTGAGATTGTTTTATTTAACTCACCAAACACTAACTTGTTAATCTACAATAAGCTTGGCAGTCTATAAATACATTAAACCTGTTTAACTAAACTTAGCTTTGATGCCCAAGTCAAGAAAACTGCGTCCTAGTCCTGTATTCTTCACTTAAGGAATTTCACCAAAACTAGATTATAAAATTTTTATTTTTTTTAAATCTTTTGCTGACCTGTATAAAGTCATCTGTGCCTGTATCTTGTGACAGTTAGACAAATGTAATTAATGTAGGGTCAATCTTCAAGTCCTTTCATGTCAAAACACACTTATAAAGATAGACATTTTCCTTTTTTCAATTTACAGCTTTGTTTTTATTTTATCATAAGTGCTCTGTGAAGCACTTTATAACTACTGATTTGAAAAGTGGTATACAAATAAAGCAATGTTTGATTTTAGTAGTAGTACTAGCAGTTGCTGTAGTACAAAGAAGTAGATAGTACATTGAAACGCCAAAAACAACCAATTCTCTTTTGTTAGCCAAGGCTGCATGTACATTTATGCTCTCTATTTGCAGTAATTACAGATTCCCAGGGTTTATTATTTACATGTAAAGGCATAGTATATATATCTATACTGCAAGTATACAAGTCTACACTAAACATCTAATTTGCTGGTTCAAAAGACCAAAGCATTTTTTTTTTCAAAAAGAGGTAGAGACAAGAAGCTAGGACAAACGCCAAGCCCTAAGATCTTCTTTCTGAAGCTTCCCATTGGACAGCTGCCTTAATGGACAGGCAATATTCCACCTCTAAGTGGTTCGACATCTTGCTGCCATAAATAAATGCTAACAGGGACGCTCTATTAGGCTAAACAAGGCCCTGTGTGTCCCTCCAAAGCCAGGAAGCGCTCTCCTAATGGTACACTAATGCCTTTATTGGATTACGCCAACATCTCCTATTCCATTGCGTCACAACTACAGTATTCTGTTGGATTTGATGGAATGGACATGGCCTGGGTGGGATTGATATCACCCAGGCCCAAGATGTCTGCAATTAAGAATATTTCCAGGTCAAGATTATACTCATCTCAGATTACTAAATGCTTTTATCCCCAACAGACGCATTGGAACTTCTGTATATTTTGGACTTATTTCATAATATGCTTATGCTTTCAGACTTACCAACACGTGGCAGGATTTACACAGCACTCTCTGTAGTGCTGCTTGGCATGTCAAATGAAAGCAAATGAAATGAAAGCACTGCACTATAAGATAATGAAAGGGTCCATAAAAAGTGACTTGCACTAAACTTGCGCTTGTGGTTTTTATAATGTTAAAAAGTACAGTCTAGTGGACACAGATAAGAAAAAAAAAAAGAGTTTAAAAAGAATTTGACCACTGAAATTCAAATCTTCAAACCATAATGCCTGAAATAGCATTGATTTTTTTATTGAATCCACACACACTTTTGCATTTGGAGAGACTATTATCATTTCCCCATTATTTACACTGCCCTGGAGGTTACAAATTCTAACCAGCAGACTACGGAAGCAATTACTGTGCAAATAACGCAGATGGTGCAACAAAGTACTTAAGAAAATGGTTTTTCCATTAGACAGACACTTTGGTCTCTTAAGGACCTTGGTTTGAAATTATGTATGTATGTGTGTGTGTGTGGTGTGTGTGCATGCACATTATGCATATGAAAGGCTATTATTGATCTTACCCCATTGTCTATTAGAGTGGGATATTACAAAGGTCTTGGCTTTACGGGGCAGGGTGCCAATGACCAAATAAGTATACAGTGGGGTCCAAGAGTTTGAGATCACTTTGTCATAAGAATCTGGTAAGAAACCATCTTGGATGAACCAAAATACTGCATTTACCACCAGATATATACACACACAGAGTAACACAAACACAAACACACATCCCTGCATTTTACTGTCGTATTGCATGTTTAATGCCCCGGTAATGGATTCATTTAAAGATCACTTGAGTGTGCCGCTCACACCCAGAGGAGTTTGTTAGTGGTGGTAATGACAATGTTGATGGGGGCAGTTGCTTTCAGTGTCTGATATCCTCATAAATCTATATTCAGTACAACTGTCATTCACTCCCCTCCTCATATGAGCTGTTTGCTGTAGGGTTTCTATCACCTTTAACAGTAGAACTTTTATCTTTCTATTGGTCCCTAACTCTACAGAGGGTCTTTTGAATAATTTGACTAAATGTTTGTGTATTTTCTGACCTTATTTTATCTTTTGTCGCAACATGATGGTGCCCTGTCTCCTTGCCATTCCCCATTCAGCTAAAATCACAACTGACTATAGGCAGTAGAACATACAGTAACAGAACAACATTATCAACTCCTCATATATAATGAAAACATATTAGACATTAGAAGGCATTAGGGCTCAAGGGTTTCAGAGGCCTGACCACTGCTCCATATGAAGTAAGCGCACATTTACTTGTGTACACAAGTACACATGTACTTTTGCATGGCCAATAATTATGGACCCATCCACTCTGCCTGTTACAGGCTGTCTGAATCAAACTCAACATACGCTTTGAAAAATGACTGTAGGCTTACCTCATTTTAGAGTAATGGCAGGGAGTGTAAGCATCTGGCGTTCCCCTTATAGTCTGAACAAATAAAAGGCAAATGCTGTGTGAGATACTTTAGGATTACGGTCCATCAGAACTGGTTCACACAACGTGTTGTCCAACCACATTAAATCAAATGTGTTTGTAGCTATTCATGGCACTCACACTCAAAGACAAAGTGAAAAGCTGACCTGATAGAGAGGGGGAAAATTTTTGTTTAAATATCGGAATAACAACACTCTTGGGAGGTGTGAAAAGTAACAGAAATAGTTGAGTCAGGAATAAAAAGGAGAGCTAGAGAGGTGTTCAAAACCTGGCTCCTTTCTCATCTATGCACAGTTGGCCGTATGACATGTTCTGGTCGGCCGATCGATTGGTTGGTCGATGTGATCTTGTCCGACCATCACTGGTGTTACACCCGGGCCCGCCTCTGGGGCTTAAAAACCCCAGAATGTTTACCAAGAAGATAGCGCTGTGTTTGTCTGTTGTCACACTGCCAGCTGCTAGCTGAGGAGACAGCCACCGACCAGGGTCCAGAGTCTGAGCCAGAGGCAGCAGCAGGAGAGCTGCCCGGAGGAAGAGAGGCCTTGCCCCGTCTTGTCAGGCTCCAAGAAAACATTGTGGAAATGAAGTGGTGAATTTACAGCTCACAGCTGCTAACAATGCTATGTTGTCAGTGATGCATTATTTATAGTAAAGCTTATTTTACTGATAGCTAGCTAGTTGTTGGACCCAGAGAGGACCGTTCATTGACCTCTGGACAATGTTTCATTATACAAGTACAGTGAGATATTTCTAAGAGAGTGAGTTTACATAAGGGAAAGGGGGCAGAAAGAGCCAGTGCCAAAGTAACTGGTACCCTGAGGTCTTCTGAAGACTTTAGGGTAAAGTTGTCCTAAATAACTGACAGTAGACTGATGGGTGTACAAAAGAGCCGGGCTATTATTGGACACAAGGTGACTTCAACAGAGCTATTTTCTCAGTCCTCTTCACAAGTGTATTCTCATATCTGGTTCATCTGGTGAAGCGAGGAGATAAAACCTCTGAGAGGGCTGTCCATAAATGGCTCAAATGAAAGATTAGCACCAACGTTGCTGAAACAAAGAAGAGAGCAAAGACCTGAACCAATCAGAAAAGGAATTTACAGTGTGAGGTGGTGATTGGTTTCTAAGAACACTTGGATGAGCGATTATTTTCTGGGGCACTGAGCTGTGATGCTGTGTGAGCTTGTGTGCTGTTGTTTCTCAAGGGCTTGTATGCATGACAAAAAAAAAAATAGTGCCGTTAAAATGTTGTTGCTCATTAGGCATCGTAAGCGTGCAGAGGTTTTATTCTAATTGAATCATAAAAAGCATGGGAGCCTTGTTTTTGTACAAAACAACAGTCAACAACAAGCTGAATGAAATTACTTATTATTACAGTTAAAGTTCATCTTTTCAATGATTCTGTTATGTTCATAACAGGGATATTTAATTCACTTAGGTTTTTAAAGCAACATAACTCAATTTACTGTTCAGTAGGTACAAAACCTGAACCAAATGTAGAAACCTTGGTCATGTTTTCTACACATCCACAGCATTTCCTCATGATCGGATGATCAATCTGTATACATTACCGGCCACATACTGTATACCTCTTACTATATAGGTGGTAAATATCCATCATCTTTTCACAGTGTCTTAAATTTTCCCATTTTATTTGCTCTAATCCCTTGCAGTGGGTCAAGAGAGGAGTAGAGGGAGAGTTGAGGGAGAATAATGCCATTTCTGGATAGGCCTTATTTAATTTACTGCAGGTCGATAGAGGTTCTCCAATTGCTTCTCCCAGATTAATAAGTAACCCACACGCACTGTCCATCACTGTCCATCTCCCATTAGGCCTCTGAAATGAGGGCCCAAATTGCCTGGCAAGGTTGACTCTGATGGAAAACACCCTCTTTCTCTCCTTTTCTCTCTCCATCGCCATCCATTTCTCTTGCTCACTTTTCCCTTTCTGCGATCAGGTTTCATTTTTAAGATGTACTCACTGCAGATCAACTGTATTAAAACCTCTCAATCATTCATAAATGCCTCGTGATGATGTGAGAAAAGATGAGAGTTGTAGTTTTAATGACCAGTTAGTCAAATTTGCACTTTTTGATATGACATTTTATGTCATGTATGATATTAAATGTGCTTAGAAAGAAAGAGTTGTCTTTGTAATTTAGCTTCAGCTCTACTGAAATCTATATAACACGTATCCGGAAAATCTGTACTTGAAATGATGCCTGGAAAATCGCAGAGATTTAGAGTTACAGTAATACCTTTGAGAAATAAGTACCTGGTCACTATTGGGTAGCAACTCTACAGTACCATTATGATGGAGTGATTGCTCCACTGACAGAAAATGCTACTTTTTTTCCTCAGTGCTTTGAAGGTGCATTGAAAGGATTTCACAAAACAATTAAAAATGTACAAATTCTGATGCAACTATACTATGCTTTAAAATTCATGCTCGAATCACATAAACCAAAACATTAATGCTATATTATTTTAATTTTCTATTCCTCATAAACAACAGAATGCCTTCAGGTGGAATGATCTTATATGATTATACAATGTTTGGGCTCTTGTAACAGATAATCCAGCAGAGACTGGTGCTGAGGATCTGGGTGATGATAACATATTATCTCTGCAAACCAGCAGAGTTGAATGAGGATTGCCCTTAAGAGTCAATGGGGAGAGACAGAGGAGGCAGATGAAAGATACAGTGGTACATGCCCCTTTTTAGGTAAGATTGTCCTCACCAGGAAAACAACACTATAGATTGTTTGTTCAAGCATTGAAAGGGGCTCATGTTTACATTTCATGACAGGTGACCCTGTTCAATTGTGCGAATAATGACTGTCCTCTTTCAGGCCAAGTCATAAGTGAGGGTGACACCTTTAAACAACAGCTGTACATGTATGTAAAACACTCACTTTTAACTAAAAGAAATATTTTTTACATGCTTTTCTTTTTGAGTGCTATTCACCATTCACTATATAGACCACATATGTATATACATAAACATATATGTATACACACAGTGCACATAACACAGCCACAGATAATGATGATTAAATGTCAACAGAAACACATACTGTATTTTAGTATTTAATCTTAGTATTAAAATACAGTACCAACAACAAGATGTGGTTGAATGACTTATTGAAGATAATATGGGCATGACGTTTCTGATTTGCTAGATGTCTTATGGGAAGGATTGTAGGTTATCTGCTGCAGCTCTTTGCAGCTTTAATGGACATGACAATGAAGGCATAGGTAATGAAACTAGTCATGCTGCTGCAAACCATCTACCATTGTAGAAACCCCCAAAACTGGCTGAAGTACTAGTCCTTTACCGTGAGCTCTGGCGTCAAGGTGAGTTTGAGTGGGGGTGCGCGCGATTACGTCACCCGGAAGAGACTCACTGTTGTCGGAGCAGCGGCATGTACATGTAGTCATGAGGTTATTGAAAAGTTTGGCTTTGTTATGAGTGAGATGCAATGTGATCCTCTCACCTTTTAAAAGGAGGCTGGCCTTCACTGGAGCGCGATGACGCCAGGACCGAACCCGTGTTGTGCTGCCGGTGTCCTCTTCATTGGCTGGAGTTACTGTCGGGCCTCGGGCACAGTGGCGGCTTCCGATGCTGGATCGGCCGATGTCCGCTGTTGGAAACCTTCAACTTGTTGAAAAGATCATCACCCGACGAGACGAGATGAGATGTGGTGAGTAGATGGAGGATTATGTATCTAATAAGACTTGTAGTGTGTTGCTGCTTAGAGGAGAGGGTTAGGTTGGTGTTTATAGGAATACTGGTTCAGGTGTGGTTGAGGTCTATTTTGTGTGATTATATTATGCAATGTGTTTGAGCTTCATAAACCTATAAGGGTTTTCTACCACATGATCACTTGCAGTATCTGTGTTCACCTGTTGTTTCAGTCTAGCTGTAGGGCCTACGAGTGTTCACAAATCAGTTTTTAATTTTCAATGACCGAATCCCACCCAATGCCCCTTGGTTTAGACATTTTGACATAATGTTATTGTCACAGCGCACTGTGCTCTGTTGTGGGTTTAATGCAGACGCCTGCAGAACTCCACATAAGAAATGTAATATCCTCTCTGAGCCCCTGCAGATTATCAAACCAATGTATTCCAAGCTTGTAATTTGACTGTATAACACAAGAGTCCATTATTAATTGTGAATAGACTGTGGAAGCAAAGAATTTATTAAGATTTAAAAAAAAAAAAATCATCAGGTCCACAGGACAGTATGGCATTGAGAAGTGAAATGCTAAAAAAAAAAACATTAGTGTACGTTGGTTGAACAAAGATCCTTCTGTGTTGCAGTTGTATTTTCTAAATGTTTGTCCTTCTTCATTTTGTGCAAATGATACCCTCATCACTGTGGAGTAGAAAACAGATTCATGTTAAACTGATGAATACTTAACTTAGGCAGCTTTTACTTCACTGCCGAAGCAGAGATATGATGGGAACAATAAGTTATTCACACCTACTCCATGGCCACACATTTTCACTCCTTACGTGGTCCCTGAATTGGCCATTTTTCAGCCGAATTATCCAGTTGTCAGAAACCGACTTGTAAAATACTCATGTTTAAACTAGAACTAAATCAGAAATGATGGTTAAAAATAAACTAGGCTTATTAGCCATAAATCGTTAAGTATATTAATCAGAGAACCATGAATGGAGTCTCTCACCACTTGGGACACAAAGTATGATAAATAGTGCATGTTTGCAAACTGAAGCATGCTGTTTGATGCCACCCATCCTGATATTTAAAGTGAGTGACATTTTACACCTTTTAATATTGCATAATTGTTGTTTACTATGTGGGATTTGTTGAGATAATATTAAGACAAAGTTAATAGTTTAATAATTAAGTAATAATTATAGAGAGTGCACCGTGTGTTAGATGTGATGAGATTTAGAGGGTAACAGAAACTCCCCGTCACATTACACTCACAAAGCATTTGCTAAAAGTGGCCCTCGAAAGGTTATAGTCTTGGCACTGAGTTCAGGCCTTTATGACCATCTTGCTGCTCTTTAAGGCTGCAATCTGTTAACAGCAGCTTTAGCAACCAAGCCTCATCTCTGGCCAGTAATCCTGAGGTCAACCAAACGTGTCCTGTCACACACTGATCTCCTCTGGCAAATTAGCTGACCCGCTATCTTCGATATGTAACACTTATCCACGCATACCCCGTCCCCCCCCCCCCCCTCCGTGTCACGTCCGGGAGATATCGAACACTTAATAAGATACACGCCCTAGGACTCAAATGTCACCATCCTAAGCAGGGCCCCCTGTCAATACCTCCCTGACCTTTCCCTGTGTTTACCTTTTGTAGAATATCAGGCCTGGTGGTAAAGCAGAATGGAGGCATATAGAGGAGTCGTGCTGTGCTAGAAGGGGAGGTGGGAGAGTTTGTATTGCATGTTAAGCATTGAAAGCCAGCATGGCTTTGATTAAGATATACGAGACCTAAAATAGCAAGTAAGCCTCCGATACATCTAGACAGCGGTCAATCATTCAGTCACCAGAGTCGAGACAGAATTAGGACAAATGCTTTATCAATTTAATACGTTTACACCGAGGCCCACTCATGTCACTTTTTATTTGTTTTAGCCGAAAAATCCATTTTCAAATAATCCAATTATCTGAAATAAAAAATGAATTGCTCTTTACTCGTATTTCCAAGCAGCATAAATAAAATACAAAATGGAACATGCTCGTCTGAGTAAAGGCTTATCTTTCTCTCTTTGAGATATGAACATGGTCTCACTGCTTTTTTTTCCCTCCCTGTTCTGTCTTTTTATCGTTGTTGGCTTTGCAATAAGCTCCTGTCAAAATAACTTTCAAGCGTAAAAAGAAAAACAAAAAAAAACAAAAAACTTGTCCATGTGGCACAGGTCATATTGATAACTTGCCCAAGTACATCCGGACACACTCAGGAGGATGAAACTAGTCAAGGGAGATATCAAGTTGGATTTTCTTTTTTTGTTCATGAATAGTTGTGACTTTGTCGTTCTGTGTCTTGTGTGAGGTATACACGTCTTACGAACTGTGTTGCTAAAGCGAGCTGTATCTCTTGAATTGTGAAGGTTAGCAACATTAACATTGACTTACATTGTTACATTAACTTCAGCTGCCACAGTTCGAATCTCTCATGTGACATTATGCTCATGTTATTTTTGTGTATGGACAGTTTTACTTATGTGTGACTTGTATGTACGTGTTGTACTAATGGTAAAAAATCGGAATACTTCTTCCTTCCAACGTTGAACCTGTAAAAAGCAGTGCTGGTGCTACGCTGAGCTATTCCGTATACATAACACACAACTTATGCTGCTAAATATCTGTTAGAGATCTTTGGTTTTGTCATCGTTTGTTTTTCTTACATGAACCGCCTGACGAGGTGGCCGAGTGGTTAAGGCAATGGACTGCTAATCCATTGTGCTCTGCACGCGTGGGTTCGAATCCCATCTTCGTCGAGGGGTAACGCTTCTATTAAGCTATATCTGCATGTTATATACATTTATGTACATATTTTATAATATATTGTGTATACATATATATATTTTTGAAAGAAACTCTTAGTGTGTGTCCTATGAGAACCACGACGAGGTGGCCGAGTGGTTAAGGCGATGGACTGCTAATCCATTGTGCTCTGCACGCGTGGGTTCGAATCCCATCTTCGTCGAGGGTTAATGCTTTTATTAAGCTATATCTGCACGTTATATACATTTATGTACATATTTTATATCATATTGTGTATACATATATATATTTTTTTTAAAGAAACTCTTAGTGTGTGTCCTATGAGAACCACGACGAGGTGGCCGAGTGGTTAAGGCGATGGACTGCTAATCCATTGTGCTCTGCACGCGTGGGTTCGAATCCCATCCTCGTCGAGGGTTAACGCATCTATTAAGCTATATCAGCAGATTATATATATATATATTTACAATTTATGTACATATATATTACATTGTATATATTTAGTTTCCGTATCGTCCTGTTCCTTGTGTTGTGTTGATGCTATAAGCGGCAATAATCACCAAAACAAATTCCTTGTTAATTTTGTTTTAACTTACTTGCCAATAAAAAAGATTCTGATTCTGATTCTGACAGCATTTGTGACCAAAAGGTATTTTAAGAGCCTCCTGATAGGGAGAGTCATTGACTTACCTGAGGACATATGATTAGCAAAGATGTTTCAACCAACACATTTAAGCTACAGCGTTATAGTTAATCCATGTGATTCCACTGTGTTTCACTGCTACGACTCCAGCTTTCATTACAAATGCTTTGAATGGAAGCACTAAGTGAGATCACAAGATTAAGTGTTTCCAAAGGTTCACTGTGGTTAAAGAGAACAAAAAAACTATTGTCCCTACCTACTGCTTTGTCTCTGTCTTTCTTGGTGGCATCATTAAGATAGCGGAGATTAGTGCAGTGTGGGATTAATGGACACCCTCTATTGCAGAAATAAAATGGTCCAGGCACACAGGATCCCAGGTAATGAAGAAGCAGTGTGAGTTATGACTTCATGCGAGGCCAGGCAGATAAATTTGGAGTGCATGGGTGGTCACTGTTGACTTATCACCCCTGTGGGGGTGAGTGAAACCTCCAGACTCTGTGCTGCTTACAGCTGGTACAGTATTATCTTTCACCCTATGGTATATAAACCGAACCGGTAGTTTTGTCTTTTAAAGGAATAACTTTGCCGTTTTTGGAAATATACATATTTACTTTACTACCAAGAGAGGATACTATGTACACTATGCATGACCAGGTCTTTGTCATACCGTTGGAAACGTACTGACAATAAGATGACAATACAACAATTCAATTTTATAGCCAATATTTTATATATTCATTTTTTTGGTTTAGTTGCATTTTAGCATTGGGGAGTGTTGCATATTAACCAGTGGTACCATTATAGTTTTAGGTTTTCCATCTGTTTTCATACAAAGATAATCTGAAGCCTGTCACATCCTGTAGACACCTCATATCTGAGTTTCAATGAGGTTTTTTTTACTGTAAATGCTCTTACATCCACTGCAGTGCTTTTCATTCGGATTAAATTCTTACACCACATTCTCATAAAAGTCACCAACCAGGTTAATATGGATGATTCCCTGCAGGTAGAGTGTTTTTGCGTTACGGATTACGAGGATTACCGGCTCCTAATTTCGTGACACCGCTAACCTCTTCTGATCATTTGGATGTGTCAAAAGTGAATTCCTAAAAGCTTACAAAGCCACGGAGGCGGGGGAACAACGTTAGCACCAAAGGACGTCATTTATCATTCACTCTTAAACTGAGTAAGTGACAGTTTTTGATAGCTGAAGATTTCTTTTGTCAGTCTGGCAGTTTGGGTGGCCGCTAAACGCTGCATGTAACACCTCACAGGAGTGTTTTGACCGGACTGGAGACACATCTCACATTAACACAGTGCAAATCAAACCATCCCTGTCAATTTATAAAATAACTGACATTAAGTTCAGGTTGACATAATGCTGAGTAAAATAGAGGTAAACTGGTCAGTATATTTATACTGAACTCATGAAAGCTGATTAGCCCACACTGTTAATTCTAAAAAAAAAAAAGCATGCAGCTATTACATATTCCCCTCAGGTAAACACACCAGGAAGCCACTTTAGCAGTAGAGGGCACTTCCATGTCACATATTATAAGACAAATGAATGAATGAACTCCTTAATTAAACGGTATATACTGCACACATTTGTATCGGATGTATTCACAGTCGAGCACTCGTGAGACACCTGACAGACAGACTGTGTCCTGCTGTAACAAGCCCAGAGGAGATGGAGCGTGACTGGCTGTGACACTGTCGTAATGTGGTGCTTCATGCCAAAGGTCGTGCCTTCTCTGTCCTTGCCTGCGTCACGTGTTGACCGAGGTAGCCTTTTCCTGTAACGTGGCATGGCACATTACACGGGCCATTGGTTTTGTCTGAGCAGCTCCATGACATATCCTGTTTCCCCCCCCTTATGTTGGTATAACAGGTAGTCATCATTAATATTGTTGTTTTATTTTGAAAAGTGGTACACGTGGTTTGTCTTTTTCATGTGTCTTTGCCCCGTTTGGATTGGGAGGTGGGGTGATTTTAACATCACCTGTGCTGGTCAGTGATTTTAATCTACAACTAATTACCTACTACTGTTTGACCTCATGTAATTTAAATCCCATCCAATGACTTTGTCTTCAAGTGTTTCTCTAGATTTTTCCACACAGGAACAGCTGCTTCTCCTTCTACTGCATCTTATCAGCTCAGTATCATCAAGGCCTATTATAAACCATACTCTTAAGTTACTGAGGAAACAGTTCAATATTCCTGTTCGAATAACATACTCTTCGAGTTAGATTTCAGTTCCTGCTCTTGTTCCTAATATAAAATATCAAGTTGTATTTTTGGAACATCTCCTCGTGAATTAGTTTCCTAATAATAATGTTGGCATCTCAAAGAAGTAGAACTGGGATGAGCCATTGCTTTTACACGCACTGTAAGCTAAGAAACTAATTAAACAATATCTAATAAAAAGCCACTCCGGTTTCTCTTTTAGCATACATTCAAAAGCCCTCTATAAATAATCAATTTTCTCCATCTTGAAATGTGTTTGGGATAGGAAGCAGCTGTGGATACCTGTGGCGTCGATGCAGTTCTGATATGCATCAAACTCTTAAGTGGTTATTTAAGCCTCATGAGATTGGATTTGACATTTCTTTTTTTTTTCCTCATTTATTATTTAACCAGTGGCCCAAGCTGTATTTTTGGAAGGTCTGATTCTTTTTGACTAAACCATCTGCAGAGGACAACTTGTTTGATGCAGATGTGCATACGTGATTTGCTGTCACGTTCTGTTGATTATTTTCATGTGGAAAAGTCTTACAGTATGGGAGATGGTCAAATTTCTGTCATCTTTTGTCTTGTTTTTTAATTTAATAATTGTACAATTTACAAGCAGGTGCAAATGATTTTGTTTTTTGTTGCTTTTTTAAAATTATTTATTTAGTTCTGCAGAATGGCAAAAGGCTCATTTCCAATTATGTCAAAGTAATTGCTATGTTCTATCAAGTTATATGCAAATTAAGGACGGCAGATGTGTAGCTGATAATTACTTGCTATTTGTGACTTCTCCTATATAAGATGTGCTCAGTCAAACAGTAATAGCAATCAGCTCTAACAACTTACCTGATGATCTATAGTTAATAACTGTCAGTTGTGTTGTTGACCCTGTCCACAGCAGCAGGGGTGCAACTACCTCCTTTCTGAGGGATATGCAGACACATTACAGGTGCCCCCCCCCCCCCCCCCCCCCCCCCTTCAATGTTTACGTGTATACATCTTATTTATTCATGGACTTATAAAATATTAGACTTTTATTACAGACTTTTGTTTTATGTATTACAGCAGGTGATCAGCTCAATAAAACACAAAAAATAATGTATAACAATGTAATAACATAAATAAGTCCTCTACCTACCACTAAATTGTTACATGTCGTGCCCTGGGTCAGGCGATCATTGCTCATACTTGAACGAAGGTATGTTTTGATAAGCTTCAGCTTACTGAAGGATCTTTCTGCAGATGCAACCGTCAGAGGCATGGTCAGGAATACTCTAAGGGCTACTGTCTACTACGGAAAATATCATCTTACAGTATGAAATCTGTTTGTGAATGAATTCTTTATGAAGCAGAACAAGTGCTAAGTGAAATAACTGAGTTAATGAATAACTTATCAAGCTCTTACTGAGCACTCGGTCCAAAATATTATTTTTCAAGACTTAACAAATCTTACAAAGTTTAAATCATTCAGAAACCTCATGACAACAGGCTGATAGTATTGAGAATGAGGTTGTGGTCTAACAGTGGGATTCTCAGTGGAGTGCTGCAGCCAAAATCAATCCAGTGAGCATATTTCCAATAAATATGAAAAGGTAGCACATCTCAAGTTTTACCGTCAGTGTAAAATGACAACAGGATGTGGGTAACAGCAGATGTAAATGTGTTGATTTCAATATATCCTGTTGTGAACTGAAGAAAAAACAGTGAGTCTTGAAGCCCTGAGAAGCACTGCATTGTTACGTTACACTGCATTTTACACACTGCACTGTTACGCTTCACTGCATTTTACGCACTGCATTGTTACGTTACACTGCATTTTACACACTGCACTGTTACATTTCACTGCATTTTGCGCACAGCATTGTTACGTTACACTGCATTTTACGCACTGCACTGTTACGTTTCACTGCATTTTACGCACTGCATTGTTACGTTACACTGCATTTATTGCACTGCATTGTTACGTTACACTGCATTTGTTGCACTGCATTGTTACGTTACACTGCATTTATCGCACTGCATTTTACGCACTGCACTGTTACATTTCACTGCATTTTGCGGACTGCATTGTTACGTTTCACTGCATTTAACACACTGCACTGTTACGCTTCACTGCATTTTACGCACTGCATTGTTACGTTACACTACATTTATTGCACTGCATTGTTACGTCACACTGCATTTATTGCACTGCATTTTACGCACTGCATTGTTACGTTACACTGCATTTATTGCACTGCATTTTACGCACTGCACTGTTACGTTTCACTGCATTTAACACACTGCACTGTTACGCTTCACTGCATTTTACGCACTGCATTGTTACGTTACACTGCATTTTACGCACTGCATTGTTACGTTACACTGCATTTATCGCACTGCATTTTACGCACTGCACTGTTACATTTCACTGCATTTTGCGCACTGCATTGTTACGCTTCACTGCATTTTACGCACTGCATTGTTACGTTACACTACATTTATTGCACTGCATTGTTACGTCACACTGCATTTATTGCACTGCATTTTACGCACTGCATTGTTACGTTACACTGCATTTATTGCACTGCATTTTACGCACTGCACTGTTACGTTTCACTGCATTTTACACACTGCACTGTTACGCTTCACTGCATTTTACGCACTGCATTGTTACGTTACACTGCATTTTACACACTGCACTGTTACATTTCACTGCATTTTGCGCACAGCATTGTTACGTTACACTGCATTTTACGCACTGCACTGTTACGTTTCACTGCATTTTACGCACTGCATTGTTACGTTACACTGCATTTATTGCACTGCATTGTTACGTTACACTGCATTTGTTGCACTGCATTGTTACGTTACACTGCATTTATCGCACTGCATTTTACGCACTGCACTGTTACATTTCACTGCATTTTGCGGACTGCATTGTTACGTTTCACTGCATTTAACACACTGCACTGTTACGCTTCACTGCATTTTACGCACTGCATTGTTACGTTACACTACATTTATTGCACTGCATTGTTACGTCACACTGCATTTATTGCACTGCATTTTACGCACTGCATTGTTACGTTACACTGCATTTATTGCACTGCATTTTACGCACTGCACTGTTACGTTTCACTGCATTTAACACACTGCACTGTTACGCTTCACTGCATTTTACGCACTGCATTGTTACGTTACACTGCATTTTACGCACTGCATTGTTACGTTAAACTGCATTTATCGCACTGCATTTTACGCACTGCACTGTTACATTTCACTGCATTTTGCGCACTGCATTGTTACGCTTCACTGCATTTTACGCACTGCATTGTTACGTTACACTACATTTATTGCACTGCATTGTTACGTCACACTGCATTTATTGCACTGCATTTTACGCACTGCATTGTTACGTTACACTGCATTTATTGCACTGCATTTTACGCACTGCACTGTTACGTTTCACTGCATTTAACACACTGCACTGTTACGCTTCACTGCATTTTACGCACTGCATTGTTACGTTACACTGCATTTTACTCACTGCATTGTTACGTTACACTGCATTTATCGCACTGCATTTTACGCACTGCACTGTTACATTTCACTGCATTTTGCACACTGCATTGTTACGTTACACTGCATTTTACGCACTGCATTGTTACGTTACACTGCATTTATTGCACTGCATTGTTACGTTACACTGCATTTATTGCACTGCATTTTACGCACTGCATTGTTACGTTACACTGCATTTATTGCACTGCATTTTACGCACTGCACTGTTACGTTTCACTGCATTTAACACACTGCACTGTTACGCTTCACTGCATTTTACGCACTGCATTGTTACGTTACACTGCATTTTACGCACTGCATTGTTACGTTACACTGCATTTATCGCACTGCATTTTACGCACTGCACTGTTACATTTCACTGCATTTTGCGCACTGCATTGTTACGCTTCACTGCATTTTACGCACTGCATTGTTACGTTACACTACATTTATTGCACTGCATTGTTACGTCACACTGCATTTATTGCACTGCATTTTACGCACTGCATTGTTACGTTACACTGCATTTATTGCACTGCATTTTACGCACTGCACTGTTACGTTTCACTGCATTTAACACACTGCACTGTTACGCTTCACTGCATTTTACGCACTGCATTGTTACGTTACACTGCATTTTACGCACTGCATTGTTACGTTACACTGCATTTATCGCACTGCATTTTACGCACTGCACTGTTACATTTCACTGCATTTTGCGCACTGCATTGTTACGTTACACTGCATTTTACGCACTGCATTGTTACGTTACACTGCATTTATTGCACTGCATTGTTACGTTACACTGCATTTATTGCACTGCATTTTACGCACTGCATTGTTACGTTACACTGCATTTATTGCACTGCATTTTACGCACTGCACTGTTACGTTTCACTGCATTTATTGCACTGCATTGTTACTTTCACTGCATTTGTTGCACTGCATTGTTTCGCTTCACTGCATTTGTTGTACTGCATTGTCTCACTGCGCTGCACTGTTACACTGCACTGATCACCTACAGCAGGGGCGCAACTACCTCCTTTCTGAGGGATATGCAGACACATTACAGGTGCCCCCCCCCCCTCCTCAATGTTTACGTGTATACATCTTATTTATTCATGGACTTATAAAATATTAGACTTTTATTACAGACTTTTGTTTTATGTATTACAGCAGGTGATCAGCTCAATAAAACACAAAAAATAATGTATAACAATGTAATAACATAAATAAGTCCTCTACCTACCACTAAATTGTTACATGTCGTGCCCTGGGTCAGGCGATCATTGCTCATACTTGAACGAAGGTATGTTTTGATAAGCTTCAGCTTACTGAAGGATCTTTCTGCAGATGCAACCGTCAGAGGCATGGTCAGGAATACTCTAAGGCAGGGGTCGGCAATTAAGTTTGGCCTCGGGCCAGATATTTTCCAAGCCATTACATGGCGGGCCACAACCAAAACAATGGCTAATATAATGAATTAATGGGGGGGGGGGTGATAATGAAAATGATAGGCGATCTTGAAATGACGGAGCAGACGCACTGAGACATTCAAGCGGGCTGATGTAGGTTAAATGTGTGGACTGACCACTGGGGGCGCCATTAATTATATGCCTGTTTGTTAAAAAAAAACATTAAAAAACATTTCCACTTGTTGCTGTTAGTTGTCCGAAAAATGACACTATCAAAAAATCTCAAGAGAAAACTTAACAGCGAGAACAGGATCTTTCATGATGAATGGACAGAAAACTATGCCTTCATCCTCCCCAGTTTTATTAATGCAAAGCCCACATGCCTGATCTGTAACAAGGGTGTCTCTGCATGCAAAGAGTACAACATTAGACGGCACCACGAAACGAAGCATGTGACAGTTTTGGAGGAACTTGATACCAACAAGTCGATGGATGATGTGATCGGGTCAGTGAAACAGATGTCGCTCTCTGCGAGGTCCGCTGCCCGCCGCATAGAAGCGCTGTCTGATGCGGTGCAGGGTGCAATTGTCGACATGCTTATTCACTCTGTATCCAGTTAGACAAATAAGCATTTAAATTGAGGAAAATTTTCTGTTCTGGAAAATGAAGTTTCCAAATAAAGAGCATTTTTGAGACTGGCAGTCCGATTTTTAAAAAGTATATTTTATATTTCTATTTTCTTTCTCTAGTTCAAACAATCTCACGGGCCAGATGTTTTTGCTTGCGGGCCACATCTGGCCCGCGGGCCGCCTATTGCCGACCTATGCTCTAAGGGCTACTGTCAAATTTGGGAACACCAAATCAAGATTCTCCTGTATGAGGAAATTCAACTTCTCAAGAGCCTTGTAACCCTTCAGTAGACGGCTTGCTGGGTACATTTCTTGAATGATATCTCTGGAAACATCACAGGTAGTCAGGGCATATCTGGTAACTGATTCCTCCAGCTCAGCTTGTGTCATGTGCTCCATTTTAGTGATGAATTTAAATTTCTCAGACACAAGCTGAAGATTGGAAAACCTGTCAGACAACTCTTGCAGGACTGTGTCGACAATAACATTGAAAACCATGCACCTAAAGTGCCTCTCTGGTTCCTTTTTATGATGACCAGTGCTGGAATTATCATCATCATTAACTTACATGCAGGTAGGTAGGAACCAAAAACAAAATAAGTAGGAACTTATATTAAACATCAACTGACACAGAGGCAGTTATATCAATAATATCTCATTGGAAACGAATCTAAAACGTCACTAAATGAAACCATATTCCTGACATCTAAATAAAGTGAAGTTTTGAAAGAATGAAGAACGTGTATCAAGTCCTTCCTCCCACAGTTGGACCTGTCGTTTTGCTAGTAGCTTTGCTATCCTGAATATTTACAAGCCTCCTCTTGATACACTGACATAACTTAACCACTGTCTTTCAACCACCTCGAAAAGCTTTTTTTCATCCCCTCAAAACCTTTCTCCTTCTCCCTCTTCCGTTTTCTGCTTTGTGCTCTGGACAGCTTTTTTTCTGCCTCTCCATCTTTAGCTGTGACAACGCGATTCAAATGAATGGAAAAAAAACCGCGCCAGCGCGTGCCCGGAGGGGCGCGCACTGGAACGCTTATAGTGTGTGTGTGTGTGTGTGTGTGTGTGTGTGTGTGTGGGAGAGGAGGAGAGGAGAGGTGAGGGAGCGAAGGGGCGCCTAATTAGTGACATGCCCCTCTGTTATTGATCATATCATTTACACATACACAAACAGCTGTTAAATACAGAAAATGCCGACTCGAAATTATTGTTCCCCCATCGCTTTGGCGCCCCCTCTAACGCGGCGCCCCTATGCGCCGCATATAGTGCATACCCACTTTTTGCGCCACTGCACAGCAGTACATACGCCTATCTGCTTCTCCACACTGGGGACACGTAGATCACAATCTAATGCACGTAATACATTGACTATGAATACAACCCTACTTGAAAAAAAATCTAAACTATCCCTGAACATACAATTGTATACAAAAGTTTGGCCACCTCTTGTCAAATAACATATATTGGTTATTTGTAATTGAAAACAGTCTCTAGAAAATGCGGGAAAAACAACACACTATTATCAGCAAATATTAGTGCATAGTTACTCATAAAATGAACAAAAATAACAAACAAAAATAATAACATCATTGTGGCATCTGGCAAAGCTCTGGGCACCCTAAGAGTTATTAGGTCTCAGACTTTAATCAGCACATTAGGCCTGAGGCATGTCAATAACTGTCAGTAGGAAATGTCAGCTCATGCAAACACTTCCTGTAAGCAGCTGTGTAAGACTGAAAATGAAAGTTACTGATGGCCACAATGCAGGGGAAGGCTACGAGAAGATAGCAAAGTGTTGTCGACTTGCCGTTTCCACAGTGTGACATGTAATTAAGAGTTGGCAGCTGTATTTGCTAGATGAACCGTATATATATATATATATACAGTATATGCTTAATCAGATATGATCTCGATGAGATCAAGATACGTTTTGCCAAACAAACATACATTCATTTTCTTTATAAGGAAAAGTTGTGGAAGGAAGTCTTCCAAAGTTTGGATTTGAATTGGAGAAGAGAGGTGGTATATAAAGGATATGGCTGTCAAAGTACCAACAAACCAAACAATGAACTCATCCTCTTTATAAAAAAAATGTGTGCGTATATAAAGCCTGATATACTATTCCTCTGTACCATGGGACTCAGTTGTTGTCGAAAACCTATTGAAAACACATCAGTGAGACACATGGTTGTGCTGGTTGACGGGTTCCTTATGGCACATTCTCCCTTCCAGCGTTGTGGCTCAGGCGAATACAGCGCTCAGAGTCAAATGGAGACATGAGTAGAGGCGTAATTCCCACAGGTACGGGTTAGCTAGAAGGAAAAGAGGGAGTTACAGCAGTAAAAAAAATGTGGGATATAAGGTGAACTGTGCTATTAAATGTAGTTGTTTAGGCCAGTGCGTTTCAGGAATAGAAATATTAGTTAGCAGCGCCACACAGATCGGGATTTCTAGGGTGAATTGATGTTTCGTCAGGTTGGTTTCATAGTTAAAACAGATGTTGTCTTATTTATTTATTTTTTGAGTTATGCCAATGTGTTTTTTTGCATGACTTTGAAAATCTATACTGTACATTGTTTACATCAGCGTTTGCTTGCTAGCAGTTTTCTTCTTCGTTGCCTTTGTCGGCACATCGGTATACTTCTTGGCACGTTATCGCCATCAACTGTCAATTAGTGGAACAGTGTGAAACCATCAACAGGGACTTACTCTTAAAATAAAAATATTTCTCTGTAACCCTAAAAGTGGTCAAAAACTCCACACCTTCAGGGTGAGTTGCTTCAGGTTTGACTTTTAAGACCTATTATTTGAGATCTGACATTTCAAAAATTCATGCTACTTCCACCTTTGCCTTTGATAGACAGCTGTCATCAGGAACGGCCTGAACTGCACCGTCATCCTCGAAGCAACGACTCTCATTAGTATCGAAACGCTTCTTCATAAGATAGAGGTAATGGCAGAACAGTTTAGTGTTTTATTTCTCTATATGTTTTATGTTTCTCTGTTTTTAGGACTTACAGTATCTCATCTTGTGAATAAAAAGCCTTACACAACGTGTTCACTTGCTGCAGTCACCAGCTTTCTAAAGGTTTTGGGGTAAGAGCACCTCTGGGAATAAGAAGCAGTGTGTTGTATCTCATCAGAGACCTCACAAGCTGAGACTGTCTGGGTTGGAGAAAGGAGCTCCACTGTACATTGACTACCTTTATTTCTCTGTTTTATTACTGTCAGATCTCTGTGCCCTTCACGCCTGAGAAGTATGAAAATACATTATGTTAAGTCACGGTGATCATGTAGTCAAGTGCAACGTACCCTTCTGACAGTCATTTTAAATGACGATAATGCAAATCAAGTAGGAGCGGAGACCTGAGTCCATAAATGTGAGATGAATATCAACACCTTCCAGTTAACATAAAGCACGTTCTTTATAACCTGATACAGTGTCAGCCGTCTACATCCTGTGAACCTGACTCAATTATCAAGCATATTTCACGCATTGCAGTTGTTGTCAACGTTTCCACTCAAAAACATGCGTCTTCTTCTTCTTCTTCTTCTTGTTTCAGTTGCTTCAAATTCATCTGCTGAAAGCAATAGGTTCATTGTTGCCATTAAAAATCCAGTTTTAAAGGATGAACCAATATATCACAGTGAAGTAGAGGAGACATCTTGTGTCCAGCAGTTCAACATCTAAAATGAAATATATTTACATATTCGTAGATGCCATTTTAACATGGTATTTATATTATTTTTTTTTGTGGAAAAAACATATCAAACACACATTATTGTTCCAAGAAGAGTAAATTTTATGTCTTTTAATACATGTCTGAAGGGAATCTTTAAGTAATCTGGGAATAAAACCTTGAAGAAGATGATAGGAGGATGAATTGTGTTTGGAAGAGCAGTCATCTAAGAATCTGTGATGGTTACTTGTTTCTTATTATATATTTCTGTTTCATACAGAAATATGGCATTTGTTTGGATATTGCGGCAAAAATCAAACTGATTGATATTAGTGTTGTGTGATTTTATTTTTTTCATGTGTTTTAACAATCTGCTGGACTATTCAAACCTAGTTCAACCGGTTCTCAACAAGGTGTTTACCACGTCCAATGCTCTGAGGCATGGACTGATGTCGGCTCTATCCCATTATCCACACATGATGAGCACCGGACACTCAGACACTTGGCATGTGTGTCTGGTGGATTAGTGTTAAGTGGCTTCTTTTATCCAGCGAGCTCGCAATGCATTTAATCCACAATTCATGAAGACCACTAGGGTACAGTGCTTAGTTGCTGTGACATTGCATCTGGCAAAGTTACCGTAGAACTAGAAGGGAACATGAAGTCCACCCACCATCTCTCCACTGAAACAAAGTCTGGAGTGAAACAGGAGAACAGCTTCTGTCTGTTGCTTCCACCATTCACAACATATTCACGGTGCCATTCATTGATTATGTGCTTTCCTGTGAACACGTGTACTGTGCAGTGTGATACGCAAGGAGAGAGTTAATAGTGCATCGGTCTGTAAGCTTCTTGGTCTTACAGTATGATGCATTAACACTGTATCCTCCACCAGCTCTGCGTCTACCTACAGTACATTATGTTACGCAAAGGAGTAAATTGGAACTTTGTCACGCTACAACCGACAACATGCACGTTGGGAGCGCGATGGTGACCTTGTGCTAATTAGTAAAACACTTTCAACATGGGAAGAGTGGGTTGTGATCAGGTGTAAAAACAAACCGTGCATGAAATAGAGGACACTTTTCAGTGGCCTCTTGTACGAGCTAAACTCTAAAGTCCAATCCATGAAATTGACGTCTCTTGTTTACTGGCTCTCGACGACCTCATGTGCACTGGTGTGGGTTTAAAATACAGTTAACAAGCCCACTCATTCAGGCCTGCTGAATATCTGACTAATTGCACTGCAGAGGGAATTAACTTAATGTGCTATATATGTTTTTGTTATTTTTGTTTTGAAAAGTTAGCAGCTTTTTTTCCCAGCATATCCTGTTTTTGTAGCTAATAAAACATTAGATTTTTCTAAAAAAAGGTTTGGTTTATTATTATTATTAGTTTTTATTATGGCTACAATGGGTATCTTAGGACCTACTTTATTTCAGAATCAATAAAGATGATCACAAAAGTGATTGGTCAGCCGTCATATAGAAATCTCTGGGCCCTATTTTCCAAGCACCATGATAGATGCAGTTCCTTATGGATTTTTTCAGGCGCAAATCTATTTTTTTTGCATCTGTTCCTGTACTTCTGTCAACATGGGAGGAGAGCTGAGACTGTGTTTATGCAGATTAGGCAGCACAGTGCAATTTCGGTGCTTTGTGATAAAACCTGCTCAGGCCACTTCTTATCACAGACGCAGGGCATTATTCATGCCTTCAGTGTGTAAAATATCCTCTGACAACCCGGATGTCCCTTACCGTGTGCTCTCGGAACCTGCATGCTTTTTATATTTATTTATATAAGGATATTGTACATAATTAAATGCATAAATGAGGACTTTCAAATATGCAGATGATAAGTAGAACTGCAGAGTTGAAATGTATTAATTGTTTGCACAAAATAGCCGGCGATACGCTTGAGAACACAAGAGCTTTGTTTTCGTTCTCAGCCTCTCGCCCTCGTGTCACCTGTCGCTGTGTTTAAAGGGGCTCACCTGTCTCTCCTACACGTTGCACCTGGCTGCGTCTGGGTTTTGCCAGAGCTGATGGTCAGGAAACTGTCGGTCACACCCACACAAGGCATGTGTCAGATATGAAGACTTGGTTCTGCGCTTGTGCCCTACTTCAGGAAAATAAGGCCCACAGTGTTCAGTAGAAAAGCCACCAGTCATGTCAGCGCGACTTTGGAATCAATACAGACTGATAATGAAAACAAAGCCAATTACAGGCTTAAATGACATCAACAAGCAAAAGGAAAACTCTCCCGAGTCCAATTAGCCGTCACGTATCCCGATGTGGTTGCGCAATCAATGGATATAGACAATGGGGGGAAAAAAAAGTCCAACAGGACATCACAGGTAATTGAGGTCACTGGGCCATCACTGTGACTTTGGGAGGAATAAAAAAAAAAAAAACTCTCTCATCATTAAAGTAGGAAGGACAAATAGGATGCAGTAGTATTGGCCACCAGTGTATTCTATAACCAGCCTGTGTAGGTGGAGACTTGATGTAAAAAAAAAAGTATATCATGATGTGTACTGATCTACCAGCTCCCACCTGGAATAAAGTATTTTCCCTGTTAGTGGGCGGAGTCTGCCATTCCCAGATAGGATTCAGATTACCAACAAGAGATCGACAGGAAACACTACATGTACTTCACTGATAATGTCATCTTATTTGACAGAAACCTCCCTGATTAATGCTTCTCCTTGTTTTGTTGTGTGGCAGCACATCTCCACAACTGCTGTGTGTGGAAATATATACAATAGGTACAGTATGAATGTAGCACTTTTGTTTCTGCACTTCTTGTTGTTTTTTTGTTTTTGTTTTTTTGTTGGCATTTGACATTTAAAAGGCTGTGTCCTAAATTCTATTTTAAAAAATGAATTATGGTTTTCTTACAAGTGAAGCATTTCTTTTTGGTTGTAAAGAAAAATACAAAAACTAGAGGAAGACAGAGACAAAGAGAGAGAGAGAGAGAGATGTCCCCTACTCTGTCCCCTAAATGCCTGGAGACAGACCCGTCCTGGCGAGCTGTAGATTGGATACAGAGAGATACATTTTCAGCCTGAGAGCCCCGGGGCTCTTTCGGGACCAGAGTGTCTCTAAAACAGAGAGGCTCAGTATCGCAACACTTTGAAAGTGGCTCAGGGTGACAGAGCATTGACATCACTCATGTTGAAAACAAAACCTCTCTGACCTTTTGATGTTCGACTGTGCGTGTTTATGTGCATTCATGTGTGGTTTTATTCTGACAGGGCAGACCACATGAACAGTGTCATGTGACTGCAGGTACTACTGAAAGACTGCTACCTGCCGCTTCGGCTAATTCTCACCATGACTGCAGAGGAGAGGAAATGAATCAAAGCGCCAATCGGTCAATAAAGGATGATATGTAATATGAAAGGTGTTAGCCAGCTAGCCAGCAAACTTTGCTCTTCTGAGCCTCATTTCCAGCAGTCATATGTCAGACAGACAAAGTTAACAACTGGGGAGTTTGAGCCTCTTGTTGACCAAAAAAAAATAAGTAGCAGTTCGTCACATCTGGGCACTTCCCATGATGCACTGAGCTCTTCTCTCCTCCCCTCTCTCTGTCTCCATCTGTCTGCATGTCCCATGAATGCATGTTATTGATGGTGATTCCTTCCCCGGAGTTTTTGTGCTTTCTCATCAAGTCGCTGGGGATTGACATTGATGGTTCCTTGGCCTTTAGAGAGTTAGAACAGGGACATTTTTGACACCAGGAATTATGTAAGAAGCTAAATTTCAACCTTTCCTAGTTCCCTTGTTCTAAATGCAAGTACGTTTCTTAAATGCTTCTTGGGCTCCCAGAAAAGTTCCTGTATTGGAAACTGACTAACTGGGACACTGATTGATTGATTGCTTTGCAATTTCAACACTATGATGTCTGTGATAACGCCACAAACCTGCTATGAGAGATTAAAAGTCAACAGCTTATGGGACGTAGCTTTTCTTCGCATCCGCTCCTCTGTACAACAGCTTTGCACACACACACACACACGCTTGCTCCAGTGTCAGGATACATGTCTACCGCCTGCTCCTCATTAGCTAGCTTGCAGGTCAATAACAGATGTGTCTGTATTCTCCCTTCAGGGCATGGCTGAATTGAGGGGAAAGGATGCCATTTGAACTGTCGCTCCTCCAACACCAGCCATGAGCAGCAGATAAGGCTGTCATTTTAAATGTAAACCATTGCCATCTGCTGCGTTGGGGAAAGTTTTCCCTGAGATGGAAACCATTATATTTAGCCAGTACTATGAGGGAAACAGAGAAGGTTTGAAGGCTTGTGTGTGTGTGTGTGTGTGCGTGTGTGTGTGTGTGTGTGTGTGTGTGTGTTCTGGCACTGGAGAGTCATTCTTATTTTTAGAAATCAGTATTTGGCAGGTATGGCTAAGCATCTCAGCAACTGGTGAACATATGCATGGCTCTCGGTGTCTTGATGAGTGGGTGGCTCACGAGTCGAACTGTGTGACATCTCAATTGTTTTTTTCTTTTTTTCTTTTAATAACATGCTTTTTCTGAAGCCACGGATAATTTACAGCTTGTTTTGGGTCTGTTTAATGGAGGGTATAGTGATTCAAAGTTATTTATAGCTGATTCATTGTCGCTCGCATGCATTCCTACATGCATTTGTTGCTCCAGGACCATGCGCTATTTAGTTAGCTCTGTCAAGTGGGATGAAAAAGGTGTTGCGTAATGTTTATGCTCATCATATTTTCGAATGCAAATAAATATGTACAAACAAACGGCTCGGATTGATGCATGCACACCCACAGGCCTCCACGCACATGCAAATGTGCAGTGCACAAATAGACCTTTTGAAGTTGAGTTAAAACACCAATGTGGGGGTGTTTTTTTTGTTGTTTTTTTGGAAAATGGTGCTACACATTGAATCCTAAATCTGCTTGCTTGGTTTTGTGTTTACTGATCGCACTGCCTCTAGCAGCCAATTCTTTATCTCCAATGCAAAAGGTTGCCAAAAAGCTTCAGGCATAAATCCTCTGAAGAATGAATAGCCCACTGTCGGCATGGCACGATGGTCCAACCATGTGTCTCTGTAAAGGGGCTAAATGAGGCTAGATGATGTGCTTAGTGGGAGTAAATAAAATAAATGTCTGGACAGTCTTTGATGCATGACTCTTTATAGATTTAAATGCACTATATGCTGCCGATGATCCACAAAGGTGGATCGACAGAGGTGCAGGGTGTTTGGCGTAGACTGCAACTCATGGCTTCTAAAGCTCAACAAGACCTGAGCATCAAGGAAGCTGATTGGTCAGTTTGACTCCTGTCAGAAGGCAAAGTCACCAAAGCGTATACAAGTATAAAAGAAACAGTCGCGCAAACGTCTCCAAGCAACAGACTGCAAATAAAATCTATAGCATGTGTTGGCAAGAGATTTTTTTTTTTTGTCAATTATTGCCTCGTGTGTCTGTCAGTGTGTATGTTCTCTGCATATTCTGCACATCAAATGATCAAACGCTGACAAAAAGCCGCATTAGCTCATCCATGAGTGATATACATATATATATATATGTATATATACACCCCCGCCTGTGTAGTGTAACCACATCAATTGAGGCACAATTCAGCTTTTCCTACAGGACGGCGTAAATCCTCATTTTTCAGGAAGAGTAGAGTGCTTCCTTCTGTAAAATCTAATAAGCTGTGTACTGCTCCAAGAACTACCGCTCCACAGCAGCAAGCTTAGATATAAGACCAAATAACGATCAAAGGGCAAACTTCCAGGGGAAAGAGAGGAGAGTGCACTGGAGCTTAACCTGTGGCTCTCTATATCACAATCCACACGTTTTATACTTTGGCATCATCTTTTTTTTTTTTTTTTTTTTTTTCATTCCAGATTAAAACTATGTATTCAATTAGTTAAGGACTGAATCAGGATTTATGCTTAGCAGAATTTGGGGCATTAAGAGAAGCAGCTGTGTTTAAGTGACTGAGAGGCTAAATGTCACTTCCCTATGTTGTGTCTTCACCCACTCAGAGCCCTTTTATTTCACTGGTCTGTAGCTCTGATTATGTCACACTTCTCAAGGCAAAATGAACACTTGTTTAAAACAATTAAATTGCCAGAGTCTGAATTTTCAGCCATGCTGCTCATAGGCAAACCTGCCAAAAGCCTGTTTTTTATTTCTCACCCACTCCTCTAATCTCTTTCTCTCTTATCCTCACTCCTCTCCCCCCGTTCCACCTGACTCTTCTCTCTCTCTCTCTCTCTCTCTCTCTATCTCTCTCTCTATCTCTCTCTCTCCCCCATATCCTCACTCTCTCCCT
The DNA here is from genome assembly GCA_036937835.1 of Pampus argenteus. NCBI lineage: Eukaryota > Metazoa > Chordata > Actinopteri > Scombriformes > Stromateidae > Pampus > Pampus argenteus. The sequence continues at coordinate 4,364,849 of CM072872.1, read as the reverse complement.
CTCTGATTATTGCTCTCTCGTGTCTTGGCCTGGACGTGTTCTCACTGTTTTAGTATCGATTGGGGGCTCCCTCATGGGTGTGGGCCAGCCTGTGTCTGATCTAACAGAATTGAGATTTGTTCTCATTCTTCTTCGTGCCCCAGATGGGATCTTCAAAATGTCTCAGCGCCTGATGTTGAGCCTCGTTCATGAAAGCGCGCAACCATCTGGTTGCTTTCAAATCGACACGGAGCGCGTAGCATTTCCCTCAATTGATAAATCACTGTCTTGTGTGCAGCATGCAGGGTGGGTGCTGTAAACTGTGTACAAATAAACGTATGATCCTTTGACTAAAACAAACCTGAATGTGGAATTTTCTATGATCATCTTCTTCCCGCATGTACAGTTTAGCACCTGTATACAAATATACTTGTGTGTTGTGTTGTGTTGTGTTGGCATATTTTCCATATAGGCAACAGGCAATACAATTGATTAAACTGTGCACCTGCTGCTTTTACATGAAGAGAAGACACACGTGACAGGCTGTTTCATTGGATTACAGTAATGCTTTTTAAATACAGGAGTCTTCTCAGATGTAGCTCAGGCACTGTTGAAATCATATTGGACCATTTTTCTTGGTAACAAAATTTTAACCCAAATCATAATTTTTTACTCCAATCAAGTGTTTTGTTTTTGTTTTTGTTTTGTTTTTTTGTGCCTAGACCCAAACCAGACCTTAAACACAGCCTTTGCAGCACCATCACCAGTTATTTTGTAATTTTATTATAACTTTTATTGATTTTTAGCCTTATCATCAAAGACAGATGACTGTGCCCCGTCACTGAGTCATCTCCCCAGAATATTCATTTTTCCATTTTTTAGATACAGAAATGATTTTAGTTGTTCTCCAGTATAAACTCCAGAACAAACTTACCTTATCCAGCAGCAGTCATTGTTACAATATGATTACAATACCGCCGTCCTTCATTTGCTTCTGATTTTATCAAACTATTAGATTCACCCAATATGTGAAGCCCCCCAGCCATGACGGAGGGCACACACGTTTGAACTTGTGCTCTGCCATAGTTTCTATGTGGAGGATTTTGCCATCTCTTGACCCTAAACTCACCACGCTAATTCACTCTCTGCTCCCCACTTCTGTCAACCTTTTTACTGCCTCAAAGGCACTTTTAATACCAGTGAACAACATGGCCTCACTGCAGAGGAGCTTTTCAGTGATTTTAACAGCTCTTGTACAAATATTTTAGATTCTGTAGCTGCAGTCAGATATAAAAAATAAAAAAAGCTGAAACCTTTGTCTCTGCCATGGTTGAATAGAAGGATTTTAAGGAGACAATGCAGGAAGGCGAAGTGGAAATGGAAAAAGGATAAAGTCAATGTACAATCAAAGAAGCAAGGAACATCTATTTTTTCTGAGCTGATCATTAAACAGGGTCATTATCCTAGTATCCTTTTTAAAAATGTAAATTCAGTGATTGGTCCCCCACTTATCCAGCCAGTTGAATTCTCCCCAGAGAAATATTGAAGAATTTCTAATTAATTTTGTAACTAAATGGTGGATATCCGGGAGCACTTTCACACTGAATTCAAAGAGGTTGATTTTTGACTCCAGCTTCAACATTAACCTGCTTTATTGAAGTCAATCCTGGAAAAATCATCCGCCTGCCTTTCAAACCGCGTTTTGGTTTTTAGAAGCCGATATTCAGAATGTTGGTCCAGATTATTTAAGCCACTATTAACTGCTCTCTGTCTATTTTAAACACGCCTCTCTTTATCCCCTCTCAAAACAGCCTGAACATGACATTTATTTCCATTGCCAAGCGGATCACACTGAGTTATATTGTCTTTAAAGCCTGCTACCACCAGTACCTCGTAGAAAATAGTTGGATTTCCAAACATTTCCTTCTTCTAGTTGAGTGACTCCAAATCAGAAATTATTTTAATTTCCGCCTCTGGACTCAGCACAAGCAGCATTAGCAATCTCTCCTCTAGTGTGGCTGCCTTATTAAATGGTGTTTGAAAAAAGGCCTGCAACCTGGGTGTTATTTTTGTCCCAGAGTTGTCTTTTCATGCTCAGGTGATCCTGCTTACAAGCAGGGAAACTCAATATAACCCTTTTGATTTTAACTTCAAATGTTTAACACAAGGTGTCTCCTCCACTGATGAGTCCGTTGTCAGTGTATGTGCACCAGCGATGGGCAAACCAGCTCTTTTCAGTGAACCGAATCATTAGAAACAGTTCATTAAATGATCAAAGATTCATTCACTGAATCGACTCTGTGGTCCTACTTACTGAACTGGAACACGTCCGAACGTTAAGTTCAGCTTGCTAACTGGTGAACTGAGACTTTAGTTGAATAAAGAATATCCTCTGTGATGTTATATTAGCCCATCCTCACAAAAAAAGGGCATAGGTTTAATCTAATTGGTAGGGTCAAATTCCTTATATGTGTAAACATACTTGGCCAATAAAGATGTCAACAACATATTAAAATAAATAAAGTGCCCTCGTTCTCAGCAAACAGAATATGAAACTCGCCTAAATAAGACAATACGTCAACATTTAATCAAGACAAAGATAAGTTATCAGCCAAGTAGGCCTGTCAAACAGTAAATACATGAATGTATTAAAGAGGATGGCCCAGTCATTAGTACAAACATGCAACCAAATGAGAAATGTAAATGAAAGAAACATAAGAAATACAAATGTTTCCATGGAAGCAGGGGTCATTAAATCCTTGACATAAATATGTATGCATCATATGCTATGGCCTTCAGAGCCACCAGATCTAAGCTTGAGTTGGTCAACCACCATTATCAATGATTTCCAATGACCAATGAGTCCATCAAGCAGAGGCTTGCTGAATTTATGAAGCAAACCATGGAGCATCACATTATTGATAATTACTATACTGATCTGCTCTTTAACGTATTTGTAATATTTGAATAATAATATGGACTCAAAATGTAGCTTTAGCAGTGAGGTGAAGTTTAAGCTTTGATTTTGAGTTTGGATAAACACTAACTTTGCAACAATCCAATTGTCCTCAATATTTCAATCAAAGCAAAAGCAGACTCTGCAAATCATTTTTTTCCCCCTCCTGTATCTCAGATTTAGTGCTCTATTTGCCACAGATAATACATTTTTTGGTCCGAGTGATGGGTAACAGTTATTTGACATTTAATTATACAGAAGCCAAGTGTTGCGGGGAAGTAGGACATATTGTCCATCAAAGTGAAGAGGGGCTTGAAATCTGGGAGAGAGGATAAATTGGGGCATGCTTGGCCACAAAGACGAGCCGTCAGTCAGTGGCCTCATTTGTGGTCCACGGCTCACACCTGCCACCATTTGTGATGTCTTTTCACTTTCTTTCTTCACACACACACACACATACCCACACACACACTCGTGCTTGTGGCACTTAGAAGAAGTCTGCATCAGTAGCGAATCAACTTACACATACACACATAGAGAAAAAAAAATGACCAAGCCCAAAAAGCCACACAAACCTGCATGCACACCAACACATGAATGCAGACACTTTTCTCTCTGTACTCTAACTGGAAGGCTATGCTGCACTTTGTTGAACTCCCATGATACTCGCCGTCAGCCGCCGGGTATCTCCTGCTCTTCATCCCCCTTGCAGCTCATCCTCCACCCACTCCCTGCATCTCCCTTTCTTCTCTGTTTTCTTCCTGTCAGCGAAACAGATGTGTGCTCAGAACCAGGCAGGCACCAACCAACCTCATCATTTTCCGAAGCTCACTACAAGTTATTGAATACATCCAACATGCATTAAGGATTGCGAGACAATGAGGCATTTGTGTGTTAATATGTTACCAGATCGGAGCTATACTTGGTCTTCAGGCTTTATTAACAAAGCAGTTGCAATTGTACAATTCAAACTACAAGGCCGGCCCTCCCACCAAAATAACTTGTTTTGCCAAGCAGACTGTGGCATTCAATTCTGTCTCCTGCATTGCTTAAGGGAGGAAGAACTCGCGGAATACATGATTTATTATTCTGTTTTGCATTGATTCACTGCATCCATTGACATTCATGCATAATAGACGTGAAAGTGAAATCAGTACCCAGGAGAGAGGAGGAGAAGTCTGCCATTGTTGGTCGTGTTTTGGGAAGGACTTAGGCAAACCTTTAAAGCCAACCATGCAAATACCCGTGGCTGCAGCCTGCAGGGATTTTGGTGGTCCTGTGGTTTCAAGGCAATTTCCATGACAAACCAATGTGGGATCCATCACCTTGCATTGATTGTTCGTCCACATACCGTATGACTATTGCATTGTCATTGACACTGCTCTCTTTCTACTCACCTGCACCTGCTTTTGAGCATACTGTGTTCAATTGTAACACAATACATTATGTGTGTATTGTGTAAGCTTATTGTGTTTGTGAATGCATAGTGTGTGTTATGGCTGAGGGGTGATAACATCATGCTGTGCCATAGCCACATAATCGCTTATTGATTCACCTTTTGTCAGCAGAGCTATAAATTTCCCCCCCATCATTGACTCTTTCTGGAAGTGGCCACTATGGTGACGCTGATATGACCCACAATGTGACTATATGTACAGCTGCTTTACATTCTCGTTATGCATCTACTCTACAGTCACGTTCGTGTTTCTGCTTTGATTTATATGACAGTACAGCATGTTGTTTCAACCAGATAGATACATATGGATAATATAATGTGTTCTCTTGGAAATTATGCCAACAATCTTGATCCTCCAACACTGAACAACTGTTAGAGTTGTAGGTTGTTAAGTTATTGCTGTAGTTACTGTGTGCTTGCTCTGCTGAACTTAACAGTAGGTTTTTGCATGAGATTAATGTGGATCTTAACTCTTACATTGGAGCTACTCTACAACAGGAATTATATACTAAGAAAGATACCGTCTTCTTTGTAAACCTGATTCCGAGTCGAACATTTGAGTCCTCGCCTGGTTGTCAGAACATTACAAGCAGCTTTTTTGGTTCATTTTATCATGGCTCTTCACATATGGAACGGGATCACATGGTGGTTATAAGACAGAAATCTTATGCAACATCTATTGCATCGGTGCCGAGGTATTAAGTCAACCCAGAAACATGATTGCAATAATAGCTGTTGGGCCGTCTCAAGTGGCTGATCAGGCTGAAAACGCCGACCAGAAAAAGGAAAAGTCTTGGCTCAGATATCCAATATCCGTTAATGTATAACCGCCGAAATATTGGCTAAACCGTTCCAGACAGCTAGACGATGGGTCCTAGATTGAAGTTAAAATGACTGGGGACTGCTATTGTCATGGTTACAGTAACAACCAAGGTTGTGGTCATGATTAAAAAAGATGTTGACTCATGGTTAGAAATAGGAAACAAGCAGTGATTTATTATGTTGTGTTAAGACCGATGTCTTGTTGATTCCCCCCATCTCCTCTGACCTCCTAACTATGCAAACTTTGTGGATCTATAACGATGTAACCCGATTTCCTGCTTTGCTCCCGTCGTAATTACTGCAGCCTCTTACGGGCTTCTGTCACGTGAGTGTAAACAACGCGCTTAAAACAACTGATCCTGTCATTTTTCTTGTGAGGCCAGTTTCCAAACTATTATCTGAGTGATGCCATGAACACCAAGACTAAGAGAAGTTGGACAGTTGAAGTTTTCTTTTTCCTTGTGGATCACACTGATAAAAAGCAGTAAATTAATCGTCATGATGGAAAGAAGAAAAAGGTTGAAACAATTGTCCCTGTAAAAATACAGTAAATTGCTATCAGCAGAGATGTTTCTTTCGTTTTAATGTTTCTTTTAATTAAAATGTCAATGCTGTAGTTTATTTTTAACAGCTGCACACTGTAAAAACGCGGCCTGCAGTAAAATACTGTCATTTTACAATGCTGCTATTGTAATCTGCATTAACAGTTCAGTTTAGACATATACTGCAAAAAAAACACTGCGTCTTCAATCCTAATGCTTCAGTATTGAGATCAGCATAGTTGCATTTAAAAACTCAAATCAAGCACCAAAGAAGAACTGATCATTTATTCAACAGCTTTCAAAATTGGCAAGTATATTCAAGTATGTGTTGGAATAAATGATTCTGAAGGTTCGTGCCCTTTCACAGGGAGCCAGTGGGAATATATTAATTATAATATCCTGAAATAAAACTTCTGCATGATGTCTAAACAGCAACTGCTTCGCAAACTGCTGTTTTTAAAAGGATATATGTATGCACGAATAAACAGATTGCAGTATACACGGTTTGTAATGCCTTCCTTTGTTATAATTGGCATCCGGGATCACAAGAGAAAGAAACAAGAATGAAAATCAAGCAAAGACTGAGAAAAAAAATATGAAATGAAACAAGTGAATGGCAACAGAGAGAAATGAGGACACCTGACTCACCTTCATGAGGTGATGTCAAGTTCCTCAGAGGTGTGATGAGGATTCACTGTGAGCTCTTCTGTCTTCTGGCATTGCTTTCCCCTGGCTGGCCTCTGTTCTGCTCTCAGGGTTAATCACAAGTATCTGAAAACACTCGTATGAGTAAACAATGTCGTCTGATTATCACCTATGTATGCCTCAGGTTTTGTGCGTCTTGGAAATAGAAAACAATGTGTTTTCAGCATCCTAGCTACAGGGGAGAAATGCTTTTAGTATTCACTGATATTTAGTTCAATAGAAGACAGTCATCCGCATATAATTTATTAATGCAATTCTATATTCTGAGTAAGATGTTACAGACCTTTTGAATGAACCGTGATTATATGATGTTGATGGTTGCATGTGGCTTCTGTCTCTCTCTATTTCTGCAGCAGTGAAAATGAAAATATAATACAGTAGCCTGCTGTTAATGTCTGTTCGTGGTTTTGGCTCAAAAATTTACAGTATTTTACCGTATTTAGAAAAAATTTGGCGGTGTTTTTAACAGCAGATTATTACAGCGTGATTATACTTTTACTCACATTGCTTTCTAAACTTTATCTCTATCTCTTGAGTTCATATTCATCTCTGGTGCATAATCACGATTGAGATAATTTTATGGTGCCGTTTTGATGTAGCTGTTTATCTTTATGTCTAAATTCTATCTAAAATTCAGCAAAATGAAAGCAAAAAATAAAAAATAAACAACTTTTATCTTTGTCACCCAGATTCTAGAGACTCTAACTTCTAACTGAATACTGCACTCCTACTGAAATATACACAGTTATTACAAATTCCCTGACAGCTGCCATATTTTGTAAAAAGCAACTCAACAAGCGAACCGTGAAAACATCAGTGCTACAATATGTGCACATATCCAGGGCTGTTGGATGCCCATTCATAAGAATGATAAACTAGTTCATCCCAAAGGTCAAGTTCTGACAACAAGGTATAGTGGTCGGTTGGCTCGTCATAAATGTCAATTCACCAGAAAAGTTCCTCGTTCGCGTTCCTGATGCACAACGTCAGGGAGAGTTATGTTGCTGAAGGGAATCTAACGCCTGGAGGAACATCATGAACTCGGTCTGCTACCATGTTGAGGCGTGCTCTGGCATCAAGACATGGATATATATAATACAACACAATACAATAATCCCTCAATCCCTCAAGCACACACATCTAGTTTTAATTCTCACGGAGATCCAAAAAATAATGTGTTTGACATGTCTACAATACCATGTATCGGCTTCTAGTGTCTCGTAAAGTGTCGCCGGACACCTTTGGGTGTATAGAAATAAAATAATTTATTCGCTTAAGAGGAAATAAAGATGTTAATCAGATATAATGTTTACCGTGTTCAACAGCTTAGTTTAGCTTACAGTTAAACAGACAAATAATTTTATCCGATGATGAATACATCAGCTGACGCGTCACCCGTTGGTCGTATGCAGCCCCGGCATTGTTCAGGCATTTAAATTTTGCAACAGAATAAGACTGAATGTAACTTTTAACTGGCAGAAAATAAATGTTTTAAAGTGATCACTTTTAAACTTTTGTCACCATGGAGATAAAAGGTACACTGAGGCCTCTGGGCAGGTTAGATCATCGTGCTAAACAGAAACTCCCTCAGCTCTCTCTTTGTCTCTGTCACCGTCTCTCCAGCTCGCTTGTTTAGCTGTCATGGGGGGAAAGTGACACATTCATACATACGTGAGCTGAATGTCAAGAGTTCAGGCTCTGGCACAAAAGTGTGAGACAAAAAAAACAATAAACACTGATTCTGATTACATTACACAACAGATAGCTAAGTGTGTGTGATTGTGAGTGTTGGTATCATGCTTGTGTGTCTAGAGATAAGAAGAACATGGAGCACGTACAGGAAATGCTGTCTTCTCTCATTTTAAACGTGCTGCATTTGTACTAATTAGGCGAAGCAACCCAGCGCCAGGAAGGCTTTCTAACATGCATTTAGACTCCCGTTTAATCCTCTACCGACTTCATTTAAAAATGCTTTTCCATCAGCCATGACGTAACTTCCTCCCGCATGTGATGGGTGAGAATATTCACTTCTTATCTTTCAACTTACAGCTTCCGATGCGTAATAAATCCGATTTTTTACTTTGTGCAAACCGTTATAAACATTATGAAAACGTATGTGAATTCTACGGTGGCTCTGAAAGCTCAGTGCGCTTGCAACCTCAGAAAACATGCAAAAAAACCCCCCAAAAAACAAGCAAGCAAGCAAGCAATCAATGCAAGCCCAGTTTTAATATCAAACTAAACTTCCTAACTTACAGTCTCACACCTGGATCAGCAAAGAGCTATAATCCAATCAGCACATCTTAATGAAACACACCTAAGAGATTACTGCGTGCAGTGATTAAAAGTAAAACCATGTCAATGTTACTCAATGCACTCTTAAAGATAGAGCTAATTAGCTGGCTGACAGGACTCTGCTCTCTTGTCAGGGCTCTGACTGAAAGGATGATCATGGTGGGGAGAACCACTGTGACGACCCTTCACACTCTGCCACCGTTGGTTTGCCTTGCTCCGCTACCTGTTCTGCAGACAGAGGGATGGTTTAGGGTCCGAGAAGATGTAAAGTCTACTCTGCCTTCTTCACTTTGTTTGGTGACAATGCATTGCACCATTTCTGGCCTCCATTCTTGTTGCCACATGGTACTTTAAACCTCTATCCTGCCACAAATATTGACAGGCGTGAAGCCCCAGAACGTGCATCTCATGTACAGCGTGATTTGATTTCTGTTATGGTAAGTTATATTATTATAAGTTGTATTTGTCCTCTACTTGTGCAGAATCTGGTTTATATCCTGTAATTAATCATAATTTCTGAAAACAGTCAGGTTTCATCATTTCATCATTTCATATTAGGACAGTCTAGATCTTGTTTTTGTCAGTTTAAATGCCCACTGTAACTACGTGAAAAATATTCAGATGCGACATAAATGAAAAGACATTGTGTTTTGTGAAATTAATGAGTGGTCTTGGTCTGTTTTGGTGGTAAATACAGTTTCTCTTTGGCACTGGAGACTCAACGCTCAAAGACACCAACCTAACAGATGTTGTGTGCCGGGGGACTATCCATCCCCCCTCCTTGTATCCACCTTTTTTCCCTCCTTCCACTTCTCCTGTGATGTAAGGTCCCTCTGGCATTTTTTTTTTTTTTCTCAGCTCTGAAATTCACAAACAACGTCCTTGTAACTTATTTCTCCCTAAACTCCTTTCCACCATCTGTTTTTGAGCAGGTCATGTACTGAGTGGAAGGGGAAAATGTTGAGAAAGAAGGCAGGGGAAAAGACAGACATGCTTGGCGGGCTCTGCTCTACACTCCCAGGCATTAGGGATACGTTCAACAAGAGCTTGTGTTCTGTGTTACTTGACAACAAACAAAAGTACATCACAACAACTCTAACTGACAGCTTGCCACTGCCAGTTTTCATTTGCTAACAAGCACATCAGCCTCCCATTAACATCCTTGTAGGAGAGACAGCATGACGTCTGCAAAAAAAAAAAAAAGAAAAAAAAGGAGTTTCAAGGCAGGAACTCATGAAAATGATATCAGATAAGGTGATGCAGTCCAGTGAACTGGAGCCGTATTGGGAGCAATTTTGAGTTTCTGTTAATAGTAAGAGACAGGCTAATGCGTGGAGGAAATATCATGAATTTTCTGTTTTAATCAGTATTCTGGAGTGTGGTGACTTTTCATTACCTCCTAAAAAGACTCAAACTAGGTGGATGAATATCTGAACTCCCACCATGCCACCTTTTTTCTTCTCCTGTCTTTCTTTACAAACCCAATTTTTTCTGTCTCAGCTTCTCTGACTCTGATATTCACCTTTTCTTTCCTTATGTTTTTTTCCCCTCTTCTTTTCTTACTGACATCCCACTCTTTATCCTAGATCTTGCTCCATCTTCTTCTCCCTAAGGCCTTATCTCTACCCCTCCAGCACCGCCACACACATACACACCTAGTCTCTCCCCCCGCCGCTGTCCTTCATTTTCGTTTCAGCCGTGTGTCTCTTCAGCTCCGGCAGCATAGCCAGCGAGCTAGCTGTCAGGGCCTGGAAGCTTGTCTGCCTCTGATCATAATATCATATTGCCCTGCCGATGCAGTTATCTCCCCATTCAAACCAAGAGGAATCCAGTTCCATATTGGCCATTAATGTTTAATGAGACAGGAGTTTGGAGGTGGGTGTGGGGAGCCATTGACCCAGAGGGTTAGATCCGATTTAGCTTTGAGCCAGGCGGAGTGTGAGTGTGACGTTAGGTTAGGACATACTGTACACAAACAACATTAATACTAAACAATGTAGAGGAGCAGTAAACACAACAACAGTCCCTGTTACGTAAAAAAAAAGTAGCACAAGAACCAAAATCAGTGCAGAGTTTCTGAGAAATACATCTGTGAAATACCAAAAACATTGTTCTAGTTCTAATCCTGTGTTTGTTGTTAGATTCTGACTATGCTGGGAAAAAAAAGGGTTCCTTAAAGAACCTCAGAGAACTGATGTGTTTAAAAGGGTTCCACCCTTAATGTATGATGATCTCACTGCAGCTGTGAAGGCTACTTATCTATATGTCTGTATCCTATTCTACAAACCACTGATGCCTCACCAAGTCTGTGGTAACCACTTTTATAAAAGCAATAAGCCACTCTATTTACAGCGTTTTTACAACAGCTAAGAGAGTTTTAGGCAACGCCCCTGTAACCACGGGAAACCATGTCAGCATTTTATTCTAGCATTGAAGCCATATGGCAAATTACAAACCTGGAAGTAATATACATCTTTGGAAATAAATTAATAAACATTTTATTAATCATTAGTCTCACATTTAGCCTTTTGATGATATAATAAGGAAAGTGGCTGGATCTCTAACATTATTCATTCCCAGCATGTGTTATTAATTCAAATCATCATTATCAACAAATTAGATGATGAAAGAACCCCAGACGACCGCGTAAATAAACAGAAAGTCTGCAATGAGACCCTCAGCACCTCCTACCCTGCTGATTGAGCCTTCCTATATTCTGGTTATTCAGTTATTAGTAGTGATCATTACACTTTCATCACATTTTAAATTAGTTTTTTTTTTTTAGAATAAATGTGAGAGGAACATTTCAAAATTTATTCATCTTGCCCAAACACACATTTGGATATGACTCTGTCAACAGTTGGTGATATTTACACTGGCAGTTATAATTTGAACTCCAGTTTTCAACTTATTAATCAATGAATCCTCTTTCAAAATAAACCTTTAGGGTTTAGTTTTGAGGTATCTTATTATTTTCATATATATTTATTTAAAAATATATATAAATATTTTTTTTATTTTTATTTTTTAGACAACTTCATATATATAATTACATGTAGTTTGAAGGTCCAATCCACGAATGTAATAATAATCCTTATACCTCAAATCGAAAAGTTGCAAAATATCACAACATAATTCAGTGACACGTCTGTGGTTCCCTTTTGAATTTAGGTCCCATCATTTTCACATATTACAACCGTGTATTTTTGTGTCTGTCTGCATGTTGTGTGACATATAATCCCATCACCGGTTTTGTGTTGCATGCATGCATTTTGTGGCCCAATATGCCCGGAAATGTTCGTTCCTTCTCTGATCTGTGTCTCCACACATATGCCGCTGTGGCAGTATCGGACAGCTCCCACGGCTAATGATGTTGACGCTCAGCAGCTGAAAACCAATCCATCACCCAGAAGAAATGGTGATGGAAGGAAAAGTGGGAGGGGAAAGTGTGGTGAAAAAAATGTTGACGGTGCTGTACTTCATAGTTTTAAAAGGCTATTCATCAAAATGGTCCCACTGTCAGGATCCCTGCCTGCATATCCATGGGAGGAATCAAACCCATGCCAAACACATTTAGGAGTGTAGATGTGGAAAAATGGCCCATCATGAAGTTACACAGACAGACTGCAGACAGCTGAAGGCACGCGGACGTGTCTGTCCAAAAGTTTTAGGCACTGTTTAGATTCTTATCCATTATGCAACAGCAGCAGGAAGGCACCCGGTAGGTCCCACGTTTCTGCTGCAGGATGACAATAACCCAAAACACATAGCCAGAGTCATTAAAGAACCGTCTTCCCTGAAAGGAAGAAGAAGTCCTGCAACAGATGGTTTGTCCCCCACAGAGCTCTGATCTCGCCATCATCAAGTTGGTCTGGGATTACATGAAGAGACAGAACCATCTGAGACGGGCGTGGATCCACGAGATAAAGTTTTTACACTGTATGTTTTGGGACTTTTATCATCTCTTTTGTTTTATTATCTTCTTTTTTAAAGGGGGTGGGAAATCGAGTCGAGCGTCATTCACAGTGAGAATGAAGTTAGCGTCAGAACATAAGGCGTTGTTGTACATTATCCATCAAACATGAAGAATCTGGCAGCAACTGGATTTGAAGATTTAAGATTATAATCTTTACATATCACACATTATCACCAACAACTGACCCAATCTGGAACAAACTCAGTCCGTCAACATTTTTTTTTATTAAAGCATGACCGCGTCTCTTGGCCATTTAGATTGTTATTGTAACCATGACAAGAAAGGTCCCTTTACCTTAATGAACAAAGCACTCATTTTATTCCAAACCATCATCTTTCCCTGAATCTAACCAGTTTTTGTGCCTCAACCTAACCAAAGCACATAGTGTTGGTTCATCACTTTTTTTTTTAGTGATGCTAAAAAAATTTGATTTTGATGAGTATATAGGACATATGTGTTCTTTCAGTTAACTCTCGAGACAAAAGGCTTTTTGAAATAAATTGGCATTAAACAGATCATTTTAAAACTTCTTCTCTAGTCAAAAAGCTCGGGAGGTGTAACAAATCGTGTGCTGCAGCATTACAATTTTTTTTAATGAAAACTTGAAAAGCGAGGGGAAAATGTGATTTTCATGCGCTTGGATTAGCCGGAGCCTCCATCATTAACTAAGGAAAATGAAGAAATCTATGGTTTGTGTACTTAGTTCTCTTTTTACTCGTTGTCTGTTTGCCAGCAGGTGTCTAAACAAAGCAGAGACAGTCAGAGTGAATGGAGTGTAATAGGTCTTCTGCATTAAATGTTGATTTTGGGGCTTTGGATGTCCAGGGAAATCAATTTAAAGGGCTCTTCAAATGAAAAAGGATTTGGAAATTAAGTGAACTCCCAGTGGCTGAACATGTTGAGTTTGTTGGCTCTCTGCATGGTCAAATCAAGTACCACCAGCTGTGGGGAATGAACCAATCATGTCATTATTTTTAATTTGTGCCAGAACCTTTCCATGAATGGTGGCTCATTAAAACTCTGTGTTTTACATACTTGTTTTTTTGCCCGGTTGGCATTTGGAAGACGGGTTTACTGGTGAGATGAAGCAACGAAATGATGCTTAAGTATAAAAAAATAATGTTCGGTTTGTAAAAACACGGATTTCTGAAGATGATGATTAAGAGTTTGTTTGTTTGTTAAATGCTTTGTACTCAATTTTCAGGTAAAAGAAAAAGAATCCGTTTGTAGAAGTAGTAACTCACTCTACAGTACTGGGAAGAAAACATGGAGAAGTGTGTTAATCCACCTGCTGTGTGTCTCTCACCTTTGTTAAATAAAGCAGTGTGATTCTAATGGAAACCAATGCAAAATGTTTAGAGTGTAAAGGCTATGATTATGAGAGAAACAAACCAAATAAAGCCTTGTGGCAAAGAAATCTCCCTAAATATGATATTATATATATTATATAATGTATATAACACAGTGCTGGATACAGTTTCCATACACATGTGAGTCCATCTTCACACGAGCCTGTTAGTCTCTCAGATCTCCTCGGTTTCCTAAACACATGACTGACATAAAATCATTTACATTTTATTGGATCTAATGGATCAAATTCTGATAATTTCATTTAGTCATTATGATGTTTGTGTTTGCTCAGAACTAACTAAACATATTAATTATTTTACCAACTCAGCAACCCTCACTAGTCATGTGACCCTTGACACGGATGTTAAAGTCCATCGAGAGTCTTTCCTGCTTTCTGGCCGTTTCCTGAGAACTTCCTGTATCTTCTCATATCGGGTCCATTCAGTAATTAAAATGGGATCAGATTGTTGTTCGTATCTCATCATTGTTTCCTCCTTCCTGCGGTTTTTAGAAGAACGTGTTCGATTGGGAAACAAGCATGAGTGAGTGGAGCACAATAACATTACAATGACTGGAAAGAACAATAGAGAAGCACAGGCGTAACTAACAACATTAATACTGTCTGATTCTATATTAGATGTGTCCACTTCCAGACAGTTGTTTTTATTTTTATTTGTTTTCTTTATGAGAAGTGTAATATAGTCAGCATTATTATATCATGAATTTTTGATTATAAGTATCGACATTAGTTGTGGAGAGATTTTTTTTTTTTATTACGTTTCTGGGTCATTACAGTATATCCTACTCCTGCAGTGCTGCAGAGTAGCCAGAATAATGCCAATACTTTATAACTGACAACATTACAACCGTGCACATCAGTGGGATCATATCATGGCAACAAGCATCTAACATGTTCATCTGTTTATCAGAAGCACTTGTCAATTGTTTAGTCACTGGTGTGTTGCTTTGAGGTCCCGGCATGTCTGTTTGTGCTAATGTGTTTTATTTTACGATGAGATTTGTGCCAATTTTACACTCTATCTGTAACATATTATCTGTACTGAATCTATTTTTGTTGTTTTATGTTTTTTTTTTTTATTATTATTTTTTTTAATCTAAAAGCCTGGCTTTCAGTTAAAGCCACAATTTCTTGTAGGCTACTTTTCATAACGCCAAAAATAGAATTTGATGTTATTGATGTAGAAGGACGTAATTAAAGTTTCATAAATAATCCGGTTTAAAGGATGAGGCTGGCATATTTCTATATATATATGTTTTTATTAACAAATCTTATGTGCTGAGTGAACACAACCTCTAGTGTACAGATCTTCACTAGCAAACTGAACCTCATTCCTGCAGCTTCCCTTATTGCCTTATCATTACAGCATGTTCACATCGGTATATATTTTCGAGCCGAGGTCTAGCAGGTTCATTATCCCAGCACACACTCGGTTCACAGTAACTAATTCGCTTAACTCCACCGTAAGCGCCGAAAAGGTCAAATCTTTAAAATGAGATCTGTGCCATGTGAATGCACCTTCCCAACGTGTCTCACAGCGTCTCTCAACTTTCCCACGATTGCATCAGCTTCTCGAAAGCCTCATCGGGTGTGTTTGGAGCAGGTACTGCGGTGAGCAGGACGTACAGTCAGCCCAGCGAGATGAATGACAATGAAGATGTTCTCATCTCTCTGCCTGTTTCGATCTGTTTAACAGAGGCTGGCAACACCACAGAAGCAGACTCTGCTTATCTCTTCTCTCCTTTGAAGGAAGTGACATGCTGTGCTGTTGCCATGGTTACGCCGTCTTTACCCCCCCCCCCCCTCCCCGACCAATTTTCACTAGTATAACACATCTCTTGTGTTACGTCAAAAACATCCCTTTTAAGTTAGAAGTGATGACCATTACAAAACACTCTGAGAAGTTATATTACATAACGAATATGTAGTTTCACAAACTTATATGAGCCATTAATGATGACTTCTTTATTGCTTAGGTTATCCGTTGTATGTTCTTTTAGTAGTCATGGTTATTTAACCATCTTCATCCTGCATCTACTTCAGCATAAATGATATCAAGCCTGCTGAAAACAACAATCTGCTTCTCACACTAAACATAAGACCCCTCCTCGTCTGTGTAATTGCCCGTCTTTCAGGACCAAACGATTTTGCTATATCTAAGCTTTTTAAGTGTGGAGAAGCTGATACTTACGTGGGATGGCCATACAGTGGAGACGAACAATTGTGTAATTCTTTGACTTGAGGGTGTACGATTGGATATGGCCTCCCCAGTTAATGCAACCCACACAAACAATAAAGGATTTTGACTTAACACCCATAAGCTCTTATTGTGCACTGCCACATTTTCTACTCATGCACTACTGTATACTCATGCAGTACTGTATACTCATGCAGTACTGTATACTCATGCAGTACTGCTTCATAGTGTACTATTCAGTAAAAGCCATGAACAGCTGAGGAGGAGGGAGCCTATCAGTCCCTCTGGTCCTGATTTTAAACTCTTGCCAACTCACGAACAGTTGAAGTGCATTAACAGGAATTATCCTCATAGCATATGAGAACTTTCTTAGACTATATATGCAGCGGTAATTGACGGTCGTCTTGTGAATATACTGGATTATTTTTATTCCATAATGAACTGAGTGATCCGAAGGTTTGCGTTGGCACCTTCCCACTTACTCTGTAAGCTCATATGATTCATGTATGATTAGATCTGAACTAATCATACATAGAAACTTGGGTATTATTATTATTATTATTATTATTATTTTTTAGATTAAGGACATTACTGAGGATTTCTTTTTAATTTGCGTACACCTCCTAATTGAACAAATACTGTAGGACTGTTGACTTTTTAATTAAAATAATAATAATTTTTGAATTTGAAGTCTTTGCATTGGCTGAAGTTCTTAAACAGAAACTTTCCCCTCAAGCATTTCTCTCCGTCATCATTGCGATTGAAAAAAACCATACACATTCATTTTGTTAGAAGTGATGATTGTTCCTGCTCTTAATTGTTTTGCAAAATTAACATAAAAAACCAATGACTGTGCACATATTATGAGTCACATTGAAGAAGCAGGTAACTTTCAGCCACAATTTGGAAAAATTTGATTTTATAATCAAATCAGTTGAATATGATTTGTCTGACCGGGATGTAATTAACAGAAGATCTGATACAAGACACGAGAGTTTACCATAAAGTATTACTGTAGGTGTCTCCCTAACAGAACCTGCAGTTGAAGACCTCTCATGACATCTAACAGGTGAAAAACATCCCTTCACCTTGAATGAACTCCTCCAATCCTTTTATTCACGTCGTTATTTCCCCGCTCCCCTGAGGCTTCAGTGCAATAGTGCGTCCCATTGGCCGGCCAATATGTAGGTGAATCTGCTGCTGTAGGTTCCTGCCAGCTTCTCCTTATGGGTACAGAACGGCGAGGAGATCACAGACAGACCCCCAAAGTGCATGTTTACCTGCCACTACTGTGACAGGCTCTCATAAATCACTGTTATCTCCCACCGGTGGCACACGCCGCTTTTGTCCTTCACACAATGAGGGCCTTCCTCCGTTATGGCTGCAGACAGTTTGCGAGCAATGGGGCAGCTGGAGCCTGATGTACTCCACTCAGTGCACTGTACACATGTATACACACACACACACACACACACACACACACTGTTGATGCAAACGAATCACATCATCCCACTTGTCTGAGCAAATCAAACACACTCGTTTGAATATTGTATACTAATTTTCTTTCCTCAAATACAGACTGCCTTTGTTGTTCCTGTCACAGTGTAGTTACCATTGAGTTATTAAAAGCCCAAACAAACCCCCACCCCACCCCACCCACACACACACACACCTACACCTGTCTGCCCCAACTCACCTTCACTCGTATTCTCATTTAAATCCAGATGCTGTAGTTCGTTCTTATTTTAGTAATGCCAAATGACATGAAGTTAGAAGTGATAATAGCCTTTTGCTGGGATGTGTGAAATCTGTAGGTAGTGTGAAAGGTGTTCTGACGGACTTGCACATGTTCACACACACACACACACACACACACACACATGTTGGGTTTCCATCTCTTTAGGGGACATTACAATTAACTTACCTTAACTTTAAACCAAACCTTCACCCTAAAAACAGTGATTTATATTAAGTCACATCCCCACAATGTTAGGAATACCTGGACACACACACACACACACACACACACACACACACACACACACACACAGTCGATAGAGTGACAGGCTCTGAATTGCGCTGTGAGGGAACAAAGGAGGTGAAAGATTACAAATGACATATTGTAATGCAGATATAATTACCATATTTCTAATAGACTGCATTTCTTTCCAATAACAATACTATCTATTTGCGTTATTGCAGGGGCAATACAATGGCAGTATGATGTATGTCTGAGAGAGGATTTCTCTCCACATTCAGAGAAGACGTATGCGTCCACCATCATTAAGTGCTGTCAGTAGATTTCTTCTTTTTCCTTCTACCTCTCTCTCTCTCTCTATATGCATGCGTTACGTCTTTGTGTGTCTGTGCCTTGTTGGTTTAGTCATTTATTTTACTATAGTGTTATCAGTACACTGCACACCAGGGACCTATTGACATGTATATTCTGAAAAATATATCAATTTAAAATAATAACTCATGTGGTGAGGCCCTCACAAACCCTACTGAGGTGCAAGATTGACAACTTTTACCCGATTTATATTGTATGGCAGTAAAACTGGATAATTTATACTGGGTGTTTTTTCCCCGTTTTTTTTATGCCTCTAAGGGTTTAGTGACGGTGATGGCATGTTAGTGGGAGAGTGGAGAAAAACATCCAGGGGTGGTGGGTTATGTAAAGGACCATAGTTACTTCTAGACATTATGCAGAACGGTATGAAGGATGTTTTACAAAGAAAGCAAAACGTCCAAATTTCTTTCTTCTTAATTATTTTTTTTTAATTCATTTTCATTGGGTATAGCTGTATAGTTTTCTTTAATGATGTAATAACCACTGAACAAACATGATGGCACCCATGTAGCCATGTAGCACTCATAGTTTAGCGATGTGTCATATGTATTAGTCACTGGGTGGCATTCAGGCTCTCAGTATGACTCCTTTTCTTGCCCACTCATTTCACTTTTCCATGGCCAATACAAACGAATCTGCCAAATCACAAGCAAACAGAGGCCGCCTGACTGCAAAGTGACTGGTATGAAAACACTGGCCCTTCACGGAAAGAATCAGAGCCCTAACCTGTTTTTTTAAAAAGAGTTCAGCTGCTGTAATAATGTCTATTTTCTATACTGGCCGTAAGTTATTTCCTTCCAATATAAGAGATGGAGTACAACATCTACAGTCCTCATTCTGTGCAAAAGCGTACAGCCAAAGCCAATATAAGGCTTCAGATGTTCGGATTGGTCTGTTTAGTATGTTCAGTGTCTCCCTCAGAATTACCAGCGACCTGTCAGTCTTCCCGTGTAACATGTGGGCATGTGTGTTTTGTATTAATGTGAATCATAACTTAGTCAACTTTCACATCCGTCGCAAGTCAGTCTGTAGAACACTCGAGCAGATGAGAAGGAGAGAAAAGAGCTCAAGACTTCTGACGTCGCTCTTCTTTGTGTGTGTGTGTGTGTAGCTGTTCTATGTTTGTATGTGAGTGTGTGTGTGTGTGTGTACCAGTATTACTAAGGTTTACACAGTCACATTATGTGTGTGTGTGTGTGTGTTACTCATGAAAGTAGAAGAGAGATAACACTTACAGACACTCATGACTAAATGCATTTGTAAGAAGTTTGAAACGGTCTTGATAAAGACTGTGTTATGACATATAAAAGGATATTAAGTGGACCATTGAGTTGAGAATTGCTTGTCGCACATGCAGTTCCTGCGTTTCCCTGCGAGGTCAAGAATGAACTTGCATGCTCAAATTCAACCGTGTTCACCAACACTTACCCGGGGCTGTCTAATAATAAACCTCGGCTATGTTTTTCATTCTGCATAATTACAAATTATATCTCGGTTACTAGTTTGTATAAGTTTGAAGATACTGTTGCTGTGACGGGTGGTGTTTATCATGTGGTGATGCAATTAGGAAGAACCTCTGGATAGGATGGCATAGGGTTGGCTAAATGGAAAAATACATGCCTTAAAAGCAGATACTAAACAATTCCTATACAACACAAACTCTCCTCGTAGTACCAATATATCACATTAGAAAGAAAACGTCATGTGTTTGCTGTTGAATACAAGTGTGAGCTGTACTGTGAAATGTTAGCGCGTCACTATTTACAGCTCTTTGGACTTGGACGTTCCTTTTCAAACTCGAGGAGTATTACATTAGTTTAATCATTCACTGTGAAGATCCTGAGTGCTGCTATATCAGAGAGCATCTGTTCTGCTCTTTATCAGATTTTTTTCATGTATCACTGCTATGCCGACGACACACAAAGATCTGCCGTTCTGCAACAGTCAACGATTCCCCTCGGCTTGTTAAATTAGAGACGTGCTCATCAGACGTCCGTCATTGGATTTTCGATAATTTTCCAACAAATTTCAAACGCGCACTTCAGACTGAAATGTGTTTTGGTTGAGGTAGATTAGAGTATATCATTATGTTTAGCTGTAATAAAGCTTCAGTATATCAGTAGCCTATTATAAAAGGACACCTCTAACCTAATTACATCTAATAAACCTCACCTTTGTGGTAGATGCACTAATTCTGCTACCGTCTGTCAAGCATCTGAAACGAGCAGCTGTGCTGTAAACCGTTATCGTTCAACTCTCCTGGCTGCGGTCGGCTCGCCCCGATAACACTTTTTTAGAAATTTAGAAACTACGTTTGAGTTCTTTCCAACATCAACAATTCCTGCCTTTAAATACGTTTCCCCCAAAGAGAATGATGAATTCACATTCACAGCATCCGCACAAGCACATCCCACTTATGTTACGGAATACATGATCAGCATCCGCTCCGTCACTGACACACATCCTCACATTTCAAACGCTACTTTCATCCAGTAGAAGTCTTTTTTTTTTACATAACTGGATCATATTTACTTTGAAACATGATTTCTGTCAGATTGATATTCAGGCAGCTGAACTCGGATCACTGTTTCAGTCACATGGTGATGTACTTAAAGCCATTCAAAGCTCCACCTCCATCCTAGGATCCACCTGTTGGCTCTGAGTCTACCTTTCCTAGGGGAGAGTTCGTATCCTCACTCCTCCCTCCCTCCCTGCTGTGCTGAGCTTGATGATTACTTGTGGAAAATGATGAGCTCAGAGTCTGGACGCTAAGCATTAAAGCTGTACATATTTTACGTTACATCTGTTCCCCATAAGTTGGCTGACTGAACTACTTCATCAGTCAGCAGAAACTGGTGACAGGTAGGCCAGAGCACTCAGTCGCTTTACCACCCTCCTCTTCCTCCTGTGATATTGCTTTAGGAATTCACACTTTTTCTCCACATCCCCGTGTGCCATTTTATGTGTTGTGTTTTTATCACTATGGAGACAAAAATCAGAATTAGTGAACAACAAATATAGAAATTCTTCATCATTTTTTAATTGTCCTACCTGGTGAGTTGATATGCAGGGGCAGGAATGAACGTGTGCAGATTAATTACTATTTGATGAGTAAAAACAAATCTGACTGTTTTTATTCATCTTGTGTCATATTTGCTTTCTAACTTGGACAATTCCAACTTTATTTTACTTTACGTTCCAACTTTAATGCATCATTTATTTTGTACTTTTTTTTTTTTCTCACCATTTACGGTTTTGTACTTCAATCTACAAGCAGTAGAAAAACAAAAAAAGTTTCATAACCATGCAGTGATAATTTTACTGTGACCATAACTTATCACAGTACAGAATGGCAAGTTGATAGAAGAAGATACTGATGATGTATTGGAGGTGAGCGGCCTTTCACAAACAGCAGTGGAGTCTGCCACTTCCACTTCTTTATCTGACAGATCACTGCTGCTGTTTTCTCTCTCTGTACTATTTCTTCCTGCGAAATGTGTAACTGGATTACTGACCAGATAGCACCAAATACTGTACCTCCGTATCTTGTTGTGTAAACCATTTTTTATTATAACTTAGCACCACTAACTGCTATATCTGTGACAGACACACAACATTTTACACGATGCCAATGAAAACGTTTTTTTAAATGTAGAGCAGCAGAAGTAACTATGGATGAAAATCATCACTACAATAAGGTTAATATTGAACAGGAAGGTAACGATGTTCGTGGTTCAATCACATTGATATAAATAACAAAACTGTCTCGGATAAGCATTCAGTGTCTGTTCACACCTGATGCAGTACATGTATTAGTGTGTGGTTGCATGGTTAACTAAAAGGAGCGCATGACTTTGCTAACTACATAGTTTTTCATGTGCCTGATGTTTAGATCATATTTGGTCATATTAATACGTTATTTCTACCTAATTAACTCGAGTTTGCAGGTTCACCACTGGCTGCCACAACACTCACAGTCAAAGATGTTGTTTATTAAAAAATATATATATATATTAACATCATCACTGGTAATAAGACTATTAAAAAAAAACTCTTTAAAGGTTAAGAGATAAAATTAATAGATGAAATACCAAATACACTGCAAAAGTGGTGAGAAAGTCACAGTGTGCCCCCCAACTCCAGTAAATAGTTTCCATCTCAGTCCATTTAGCCACTTCACAAACACCGCCATGTTGGATGCATAATGGGATAGTTTGGGAACATTTTCAAATTTCCAAGAGAGTAATGGACAAACAATGAATACATGAATAGAAAGAGAGATTTGAGAGCTGGATAGTAGAAGAAATAAGGAATTAAAAGAAGAAAACAGTGTAATAATCTAATAGTATTAGACCAAATAAAATGGATTATACTATTGCATCAGGCGGTTCGCTTGTTAAAACTTGTTAAAACTTGTTAAAACTTGTTAAAACTTGTTAAAACTTGTTAAAACTTGTTAAAACTTGGTAAATTTGCACAGTAGACCCTTTGGTGGTGAAATAAAAAGCCACTCATAGCGTGCTGCTATGTTGCATATATGCATACTGCATGGAAACAGAACAGACACTGCAGCGAGCACCTCCGAGCAGCACGCGCAGCTGTTGTTTTCACCGTTGTCGGTTGACATATATGCTAATGTGAAGCAGAACACTGAATTTCTGGACAGGACTAATTTGCTTTCTTTCAGTTTTGTGGCGGGATAAATTCTCCTATTTTCCACCTGGCTCGCGATCATCTTGTGAGATGTAGTTCCCATTGTGTGTGTGTGTGTGTGTTTTTTTCTTACCCTGTCTTCCCCTGTTTCATTTTTTTTCCTCTACAACTATCTTAGTACCTGCTTCCTGTGGTGCCACCCTTGTCCCCGTTCCCAGCAGTCCCCACTCTGACAGGTGACCTCATGGAGCATCGGCCTCTCATGGCTGGCTGCGTCCACACAGATGTGTCCCCACTCGTCCTTTTCTGTCCAGCATCCTGTGACGTGGACCTCTGCTGTCTACATCGTGTCGCCTTTGCGGGTTGCTGGCCCCGCTTTGTTTCTAAGTCCTCTGCTGTCATCCTCCTCCTCACTTCTCATAATTTCTTCACCTTTTCCTCTTCGCACTTTTGCAATAACTTTTGATCCGCACTGGCTCACATGGAAATTTTGCTGCCATGTCAGTTTCTAAGATTCATTTTGTTCTGCGTCTCTCTCAATCCTTTTAATCTTTTTGTTTCAAATCCCACCCACCCCCTTTTATTGTCTGAATGTTCTATTGTTTCCTCTCTAACCTGGTCCCTCCTCACTTTCTATTTCCCTTGTTACCTCCTATATTTACATGCAACCTTTGTCAGCCCACAAAGCAAAATTCACATCTTATGAATAAAATTAAATGTGATTTCAAACAACCGTTATCCAAATGTAGAAGCTTTGGAGTTTAAGTAAATGCAGCATTTATTTTATATTTGGAAGATGAATTAACTAGGACACACAGTACATAGCACATACACTGAAGCCAACTGCTCTGCAGCTGTGGCTACTGATTAATGGATAATTGCTTAACCATTGTATTGTACTGTCATCAGAATTGAGAGATTATCACTGTCAAAAATCCTTTTTATTTCTATTAATACATACATTGATGAAGATTTTTAACCTGACATTTATTTTACATTAAGTGAGTGAGTTTTACAGTAAGAGAGTGTATGAAATAGATGCTATATTTTTGGAGCCAAGTACCATACCTACATCCTAATGTATTTACCAAAACTATAATCTTTACATAACCTTAACCATAGCATAGTTTTCATGTAACCATATTGAGATGTGAATGGTAAAATATATATAGACCATCATTTCCATAAAAAAACAACTACAGTACATAAAGTTGAAGTGGATGTGATGGTGTTGAACCGTGTTTGATGTCAACTTCATTCCAGTTCAGGACCATTTAAAAGCTTACGGGTAAGCGAGGTTTAAATCCACAGTCATCTCTATGACGCACACGTATGACTACATTCCCTAAAACCGTGTTACAAATAGTTATTTTTTTCCATAATTAATACTTTGATGCAGTTTGCCTGGTGGTACGGAAGTCTAATCTGATGAACAAAGAAAAAGAACAGGCTTAAGATTTTAACCTCCACTGCTCCAGTAAATATCCGGTGGCATAAACACAACCCCCTCTCCCAAATGTAACAAACAAACAAAATTGAACCTGATACCTCCATGCCTAATTAAATAATACCAGCGTAACCCAAGGCATCGCTCAGACTTTTTTTTTTTTTTTTTGCATTTGCATTTTGTGAAAACCACATTGCCCCCAAAGTTCGCAGGTAAATATTCGTGTCTGTTCTATGTATACATTATAATTGGTTAAAATATGATCTAAGAGGCAACAAACAGCTAGAAGGTGACCTTTTGATAAATAAAGCCCTTGGCTGGATACAGAGAATACAGAGAGAGCGGTCATGACGGTTGTGGTGGTGTACGCGAGAGGGTGTAATTAAATTGCCCACTGTAGTCCTCGCTTCCTCTCATATTTTTTACTGTCTGCCTCTTTTGCAGCCAGGAAGACAACCAGCCAGCAGCAGTGCAAGGTAACCTTTCTCTAATTGATGTCTGTGTGTGCCCAGCGCACCAGGCAGCCATATTGTGAGGGAGTAGAGAGTAGCCCAGGCCGCAGCATGTGGCAGGGTTTGACAGGAGGGGGTTGATGCAGCTGTGCAGTTTGAGTGATGCACCACAGTCAGACACTAGTGTAATAGGCACAGTATGAAGAAGGGGGCTTTTATTTCTACACAGATTGCGACCTCTGAAAACTTCAGTTTCGACTGACATTAAATAGCTTTTTTTTTTTTTTTGTCTGCTACAGTTTACATATCTGCTCTCTAAATCACGTATCATGTGTTCTGCCTTGAGAGAGAAAAAAAAAGCAGTAAAACAATAATTGCATAAATAGTGAAAGGACTCGCAGTGGAACGTGTTGAATAACCTGCTGTAGTACAGACACTGGCGCTGTCCGTGGTGCTGATCTGTAGATGAGGTCCGGTGCCGTTTGATTGAGGCAGTCGACGGTACCGTTATCTAAAAAACAGTCAAAGGAATTTAAAGGTTTTTACACATACAGCACTTTTCTTGCAAGATTATTTTTTATTATTATTTATATATTTATTTATTTCTTTATTAGTTTGCTGAACTTTTTCGCTGCCAGATCCCTGATGGAAATAGCATGGCTGCTGAAAAGCCACTTTAACTTTCATTAATCCAGGGAAAGTTTGCTGAATAAACTTTTTTTCAGTTAACACTTCGCGTTACGCTGCATACACACTAACTCGCACGCATTAACATGGTGATAATTAATAAACGGCACAGCAGATTTGAAGATGTCTATCAGCCATGCCTTAGTAATGACCCTGTTTGAGTAACATAATTACAGCTTTTTTTTTTTCTTTTCTTCTGTTTTTATTGCTTTTCCTCAATTAAAATCTGCCCATAGTAACAGCTACAATACTACACTTGAGGCTACAATATTATGTATTTAAAGATAACTCCACATGTAACCACGGTGATAATGGAGGACAACCTAACGGGTATATGCAGTAAACGAGAGGTACAAATGTGTTTTCACTGGTAGCAGGAAAAAACAAAAAAAACAAACAATTACATATATAAATCATAAACATTTTTCCCCATACACATAAATAAGGGCTTTGGTTCCACATTAGGACAAACCAGAAATCAGCATTGAAATACCATTTCTGTCACAAGTGTGAGGATGTGTATAATGAGAAATGAAGTACACTATTCTGATTAGAGAGGTTCTTCATTAGCCGTAATGCACAGCGGTTGTGTTTCCTTGCACATCTCTCTGAGTCACACCACTGTAGTTTGTGGAGTCAGAGGATGGGTACAGCGGTACAATAACTGTCAGATGTTTTTTCCAATTTACCGTCTGATTTATTAAATCTAGTTATGCAAATTAAGTTAGTTACAATGTGGCAATTATCTGAAAGTCACTGGAGAGTGCATGTTTACCAGCTGACAGATGTATGGCAGGGTGTTTTAACGGTGTGTAGTTGTCAGTAGGGGTATGATATCACTCTTACTAGTGTGTTTTACATGTCAGGGGTAAAATGAAGGAGGCACATTTAAGCACATTTGTGTTTCTGTTCACAGTTTTGAGTTGAGCACAAGAGACAAAGAAGGAAAACGAATACAAAGTATGAGTTTGTACAAGAATCCCATTGTCAGCACAACTGCCTGCTCAGTCTCAAAATGGTAATTTTATTCATGTTAACCATCGATACAGCCTCTAACTTCGGGTGGTGAGAGGGGAAAAGGAGGTCAAAAAGCAGGAAGGTTGGAAAAACAAAAAAACAACCAGAAGCCAAAAGGAAGAAGGTGCACCTCCCAAGACGGCCGTTAAATTGTCCTGAATGGCTCCCTGTTAACAAGAAGACATCCAGCATCCACCCAGGTTGCCCTGCTACTTCTGTTCCACGTGTAATTTACAGTTTTACGGTTTCTGGTCTTTACAGAACCCCTGCGGTTTGTGGCTGCTGTGTTTTTATTTCCCAGCAGAAACCAGCCATATATTAACCACAAGGTCATGGGTTTGCAGAAACCTAAAGCGAGTCACAACCATCACTGACATCAAATTGGCTTCACAATGTGAATCGTCTTCACAGCCCTCGCAGCGGGAGAGCTGGACCCAAGCAAGGCACCAGTAAAACTCTTATTATTTTCATCATGAAGGTTGTTATTGGATCTGATATACTTCAACGTGTTTTAATTTTGAACAAATTTCAGGGTTACCCCAAAGCTCATGAACCTCTTAAGAGCTTTCTAGTTATCATATTGTATAAGGAGAAAACTATTGTATAAACCATTTGTAGTGTACAAAAAAATAAAAAAAAGTCATGTTGCATAATCAAGTCAAAGTGCACAAAGTAAAACTCTTAATAGACTTTGAGTACACTCTCCAGACAGATCATATACAGTAGATGCATGTTGTCAGGCCCAGAACAAAGCAGCAGACTCAGACGCGGAATAGGCAGGTTTGGAAGAAGGTGTGTGAAGTGACCTGAAACGAGGGGAGAGTTATCTTTCAAAATAAAACAGGAAATGACAAGACATAACAAAAACCCAGCTTGACCTCACCTCATTAAAAAGCGCTATACATGCTATAAATGCCCATCTTACATAACACACCTTTAAACACAGAAGCATGGAGCATGTGAGTGATATTAAATAGGATCAGGAGCAGAGAATAATGACATAGTATAGAGATAATGTGATGTGATTATAGGAAATCATATTGACCCATGTCAAAACTAATCTTTGTTGATCTGCTTTTCTTTTCATTGTGTTGTTCTTGTAACTACTAGGATCATATAATAATGTGTAATATGCAGTTCTTATTATTATTATTGTGTGTGTATATGAAATAAATGCAGAGGATTCACACACAGTTGTTTGCTAACCATGCATATATTGCATTTGACTTGTATTTAATTGATTGATTGACTGGGACCTTCAGTGCTTTGAACTTAATGCTTATATCAGCTTGCGACACACTTTCAGCGACAATGGTAACAATGTTGCTCCAATACCTGCAACTATTACTATAATGTATATTCTGAAAAAAAAAGTATTACATTAGTTCTCAAACAGACAAAAACACTTTGATCTGCCAAAAAAACCCAATATATAACCAACATATATGTTTAGTTGATGCCTTTCTGATCTTGTATGTTACCTTCCAACACGCCCTGCTCATTGTTAACTGTTGACTTCATTCTCCGTGAGCAGCAGACACCTACAACAAACAACAAACAGTATCCACAAACACTCTGTGCTCGGCCAACTGTCTCATAAATGTCACGCACCGCGGCCCTTGTTCTTTTTTATGTGACATGAGTAGGTGCCCTGACCGGCCACATTTAATCTTATGTTAACACCCTAAGGCCCCATTAAACACAAAACCAACAGCAGCAGTCTTGGCTGTGCCATAATGACTTTAAAGGAAAAAAATCACCTCAAATTATAAATGGACTTTTAGCAGTTGGCAGCTAGTGATACATTAGACAATTCTGATGTATAAAATTAGAAAGCAAACAGCCAGCAAAGCAGTGTAATGGAAAAAAAAGGGGGAATGTATGAGAATATACACGTTGCAGCCTCAGTAAACAGACACAGCTTCATTTTATATCATAACAATACAATATTGTTCATGTTCACATACAAAGTGAAAGTGCTTAAAAATGCTACTTACTTCTTATTGCAAATATAACATCAATGTACTGCATATGTTTAATATTCAGCATACTAAGCGTATTATACAGGGGCAGGTTAGCATTCGAGTAACATATTATTAACTATATTTAGAGTGCAAGATGTATTTGTTTCATTTCAAATCAATAAATAGTAGATACTGTTTGTATTTCTTCCTCCATCCATATTAATATTAATTCATTGCAGCATGTACTGGACTCATCACTATTTAAAAACATGGTCACGTTGCATATCACATTTTTAGAAACTGTCAAAACACTTCATTTAGAATTGCCAAGAACAAAAAAAAAAAAGAAAAAAAAAGTCTTCCTTGCTGCTAAACGTGCTGCTAAACTTGCCTGCAGTGTTACTGCTTTTATCTTAAGTCAGCTTTGATAAGGTGTTAATTTTCCTTGTTCACAGCCTGGAGGCTCGCTACCAATATCTTGTACCTGGAGCATTATTTTGTTAGTTATTTGCAAACCTCAGCTGACGGTGAGATACACATCCACAAATCTGTTTGCAGCGTGATAAGGCTGTGACAAGAGAGATAAGAAAAACAAAGTGACAGGCGATGCTACTGAAACAGCTCGAGTCTTACAGCGTGAAGTATGCTGCCGGACCGTTCTACGCGTCTTCATTACAAGGCTGTAATTATATTCCTCCCAAGCGATATCAAAGATGCCTGCGGCCCACCCTGAAAGCACCAACTGTTAGACACATTTGGGTCAAATGTAAAATTCAAGCTTTTAAGTCAAGATTATCTTTAATCTTCTAGGCGGAGAGAGGCTGAGCAATTCTGATCTATCTAGTCCATGACATTTTTATGTATGTATTTATTTTTCCCCCCGTTCCCAGTTCATCAATTAAGAAAACACACATGAAAGTGAAAATACCCCCGAGTCTTTGACAGCAACGTCTAAAGATAAACCCACATACCACCAACAGACTTGGGTCAAATAGTTTACTTCGTGTGACTTACATTATCTGTATTAAATCATTGCAAATGTGCAATCGGACCTACTGCAATTACTGCTATTATTTATTAATGAAAGAACTCGGTTATGTTTTGTATGAAGAGACACATTTCTAACGCTGCCTTGTTATAACCGAAGCGGCTGAGTTTGAATCATGGTTACCTTTCTACCTATTTGAAGTTAATGAATCCCTTTTGGCAATAAGCTACCTTTTTTTTTTCTGCTCCCAATCCTCTTCTCTCATGTATTTTAACACACTCATTTAACTCAGCTGTTCTGCTTCATTGGTTCGGCAGACCTGATACTGTCAGGCGGTGAAACACACACACACACACACACACACACACAACAAAGACCCGTTCTAGCATAGTGGTTAAACCAAAAAACACCAGCGGTAATTGAGATGACCAGCAGTTGAAAATGCTTTAACAGCAACAGCTCCTCGTGATTTCCTCACAGATGTCTCTGCTTTGCTTCGAAACTTTTCTTTATCACCAAATATCTGCTTTTAGTCGCATTATTATCGATCTCAGCTGAACTATTAGGTGCTAATTAGCAAATATCAGCTACGTTAACTAAAGATAGTGAGTCATTAAACCCGCTAAACGTCAGCATGTTAACGTTGTCGATGTTATTATTTATCTCAAAGCTGCAGTAGTGCGGCCTAATAGAGACTCTAGCATGGCTGCAAGTTTTAATATTATAAGCCACATTAATTAATTACAGTAATTAGCAGGGAATCAAATTTTTTTGTTCTTAATAAAATAGTAAAAAATAAAAATGTGTGTCATGAAACTCAACACATCACTCAACGAAAGCAGCCAGCAAGAAAAAAAATAAAATAAAATAAATGGCATAGCACCTGGAATATGATGCATCATATAAAGGACTTATGGTAGCTCTGCAGCCGCTGGGAACACATCCCATTATTTATGCAGAGCAAGAGAGGCAAGCTAAGGCCAGAGTGGGCACATTTAATTTCTCATCTGATCAAGGAGACAGAATCTATTTACAGCCCGCACATGAGGAAACTGAGAACGATGGATGGGTGGTGGTGGTGGTGGTGGTGGGGTGACAGAGAGAGACCAAAAGAGAGAAACACAGACATCTCGGGGTGATGGAAGGATCTAATCGGTCATTTTGACAAACCTCATTATAACCACTGCGGTGCAAAGCCAGACATGAAAAACCCTCTTGTTGAACAAATCGCACTTTCTGTCTTTCGCAGTTCATGCTTGTCCATAAAAATGGTAATGTTTGCGGTGTGGTGTGGCCCACTAAACCAATTGAAATGATTGGTATAAAGAATAGATCCACACTTCCCTCAGACTGAACCTGAGTCGCCCCTTCAATCAAACCACATCTGATGACTGTCCAGACGGCAAAACCCCAAATCAGGTTGCAGCCTAGTTCAACGGACAGTAGGACTCAGCCTGGGCTCTGTACAGGAGATAAAGAGAAAAAAAAAAAAACTTTTTTAAATCCATCATATTGACTGTCAGCTCAGAGGAAGGTGAGGCCGACATTGTAACCACAAGATTGTTTTCCAAGCAGCCTCAGATAGGGGAAAGTCACGGCCACATATTTAAGAAGAGGAAATCTTTGCAGCAAAATCACTTTATTTCAGTGAAATCGCTAGGCAACATACATCCGCATGTAACCGTCACACAGAGTTTAACTTTAGTGAATATTTACAAGCCGTTGGCCAATAACAAACCAACCCGGGTCAAGTGAACCCAAAGCCCAAAGTAGAGGAAGCTATGATAAGATTTAGAGTTACCTTTATTATAACGGTATAGGATTATATATAGGATTATTGTTAAATCTAATTTATAAAAATTGCAGCTGTCAGAGTGACAATTTCCAACTCAATCACTGCGCATTGGTAGGAGTGTGAAAATGAAGACACTGGGGTCAGAGTGAGATGTGTGAAGTTGTGTCTGGTGATGCAGATGCAGCGTCCATCTATAGAGCGACATTATTGGATTCCTGAAAGAAAGAAAGAAAGAAAGAAAGAAAGAAAGAAAGAAAGAAAGAAAGAAAGAAAGAAAGAAAGAAAGAAAGAAAGAAAGAAAGAAAGAACGAAAGAAAGAACGAAAGAAAGAAAGAAAGAAAGGGTATGGGGGGGGGGACTAATTGCTTGACCTTTATCGACTCCTTTTGGAGGAGACACAGACCAATGTGCACCGTCCCTCGTTACATTCGCATAATTAACGTCAATTGATCTGGCTCTCCTTTTACTCTCCCCTGATGTGGCCCAAAGTGCCGAGCTGCAGAGTGACAGCTGTCGTACAAGGTGACACAAGGCAAATTCAGGAGCCGATGAGTCGATGGCGCTGCTAAAGGGGTAAAAAGAAAGAGAGAAAGAAAGAAAGAAAGAAAATAAATCCATCCATTACGATTCACAGACAGACCTGAGATGTCAATCAAAAGCAGCATTGACCAGCTTTATGTGGATTTATCCGCCACATTGATTTTGTTTTGTGGTCCTTTTTTTTTTCTTTTTGGATCAGATCAAGAAAGATGAACATGTGAACCCGAAGACACTGAAGTCAAATTCCTTAAATCCTTAAATAAAGGTAATTCTGATTCTGACAAATACTTTCAGATACTATGCAGTAGTTTGCATATAAAACTTAATATAACGTAAGACATCATTCATATGTTCTCCTGCTAAACTTGCTAAACATACGTAATATTCAATCTTATTAGATGAGAACCAATAAGGCAGAACTTTAAGCCTGAATGAACCACTTGAAGTCAAACATTAAACATTTAAGCCCGATAGAGAGAAAAAATAAAGTGCGACACATACCTCAAGCCGATTGTCAGATGATGAATTTGCTTATCGTGTTAAAAACCACATCCAAGACTCTCATTCTGCATTTCTCCTCTTGAGGGGGAATAACAGCTTTATTTCCTCCCAGGAGCCCAGCTCCTTCTTCACTGTCAACCTTCACATAATTTGCATACGTGGTCAAGAGGTCACAGACTCAGCGGCACAGTCTGACATTTTAATTCTGTGCAGACAGCCGTAGTGTGGCCTAATCCTTTCCTAGCGTGCCTTCACTGTCTTGTCTTGAAAGGTGAAGTAATGCCATACCTGGTTGGTATTCATCAGCGATGCGAAGCGCAAGCAAACTTTACTCGTACGCAAGACATTAAATTACTTCTTCTGCTGCAGGGTTATACTGGTTTGGTTTGTTTGTGTTGTGTTTTGCTCATCTTTCAGTTTGTATGGACTGTTTATGATCAGCTACTGTAGATAAATTATATCACAAGTCGTCTATGTGGTTTATTTCGGTTTCCTCTATTTGTGGTCTTGGTAAATGTCATATGAGGCAAACACAGTTAAGAGGACTGTCTGCAAGAAAATGATACCCTGGTCACGCAAAAGCCGCTCTCAAGTCTGCAGGATTAGAGTTTAGTGGATAGATCCTCATCAAACCACAACATTCAACACCTTGTAAGCAGAAGCAAAAACTACTTAAATATTGATGCTGTGCAGATTTGACAAAACAACCCTCACTGTGCCTCTGCATGTGTGGGTTATCCGTTACTTCACCCGCGTCCGGTTTGCCTTTTTTTTATTAAAAGCAGTTTTCTGTTTCGGTTCGTCAGATGTTGCAAGAAGTTTTATCATGGCTCAAAAATATTACCAGTTAACCAGCAGTTTAATATTTAAGCCGTAAATACCTCTGAAGCGTAGGCTAGCTGCTCATTAAAAAGCACACTGAGGGATATTTGCTACGGATTTGCAGCCTTTTCCATTTGTCCTTATTTATTTAAGGGCTACAACAAGGTTTTCACTTAATCAATGATCGTTTGTTGAGCTCATATATATAATATTTATACGCTTTATACGAGTCAGCAGCAGAAAACACCAGCTTTTTGTAGTCTAAAGCTATCCAGACATGTGCAAAACAGCCCAGCGTCATATCTTATTTGGCTACATTTTATGCATATCGGATGATTTATGGCTTGGATCATTTACAGTACATCTGTAGTCATAGTAAATACCTTGCAAAACTGAAAAAACAACATTTATTGTTTAGTTTGATTGCTGATTAAATGTCTATAATAAAGAACACGTTTTTTTTCACATCCTGCAGATTCTGCAGCATCATAACAGAAAGCCGAACTCCAGTAAAGTTAAATGTGTTGTATATTATGTTTATTATTAATGTCTGTTATATGATGCAGATTCAGCACCGCGTGCTGCCAACTGTTTAATTAATTTTAAGTTTTACTATTAGGACTCTGGAGTCGGAAAAAACCCCTCAGAAGCCACATCTGGTGCCTTTACTCAGGCTCAGATTCACAGATTAACACACAAGAAAGCATCAGATGTGCACACTGTGGACGTCCCACATCTGGTGATAATATGGGGGGACAGTTAGTCCATTTCACAGTAAATCTAGAGATGAATTTATCTAATAAACTTGCAACCGGAGATGATTGCATCTGCTCCGTCAAACATCTCCGCTGGACTGTGGCTGTATTAGATCATTCAGACTTTTCTAACATTACAGTATAACACAGGGACTCATTCCCACATTAATACCGTGTTATCGTAATAGCTATAAACTCACTAACTGCGTCCTAGTTATCCTCTTCAGGCATCATTGGTTTAAATTCAGATATTTTATCTATATCTGATCACATTTTCATATTCATTTTTATGTTAAGTGAGGCACCAGAACTTGTGGCACGTGAACCCTTCAGCAGCTCACTGATGCCAACTACAACTTTAAATTTCAACTTGTGTTTTGATTTTGAAGGTTGCGCTCTTTGGCGCAGCCTGTCTGGAGGGAATATCTGACCATTATTACCGTTACATCATGAGTGAGTACTTTATTTGCTATTTACACCAGTAATACAAGATCACATTATCAAACAGAAAGAAACAGAAGAACGTAACTCTCAGTAAGTTGATAGGTTTGTATGTGGCAGTACGTTTATGATCTCTCGACCATCCAAAGATCTTGTTTTATATATAATATTCTTCCACCAACAGACATCCTGTATGAAATAAAAAAGCCTGTTGTATTTTATTTGTCAGGTTTTGAGAGTTTTTTTGTGCCTAACAACCGATGTGCATTATTTGATCCACACCTTTGTTCCTCACATAATGCTCAGCTCCACATGAAATGTGCCCAATTACTGTGTAAGTGCTACCTAGTGTACGAATAAACAAAGGAATCTCTCACAGATGTTATCCTCTGGGATGCAGGCTCATGCTTTCTCTTTTTCTTTTTTATAATTAATGGTCAGACGTATAGCTGAATATGCTGGAGTTACACCTTGTGCTTTAATTTGCTCATTAGCTCGTTTTACCTTCTATAAGCGTATCGAATGCCATTTGTTAGATGTGCTATATCTAAGCAACAGGTAGCAGTACTGCATTTATCTAACAGCTTTAGTTACTTTAGAAGGTTTGACTCAGTTGGTAATATAACAAGCTTTTATTTAAATCAAATCAAATTTTATTTATATAGCACAAAATCACAACATACATTTGTCTCAGAGGGCTTTACAATCTGTACAGGGATCGACACCCTCTGTCACCCTCACCATCTGAGACCCTCGATTCAAGTGAGGAAAAACTCGCCCACCAAAAGATCAAATCTAATCTAATCAAAAGATTTGAGAAAAACAGATTTGTGTATCAGAACTTTTTTTTTCTTCTTTCCTTTCCCATTAATCATCTCACGACCCCTCAGATTTATCCAGTGACCCTTTTGGAGGAGCCCCCCGACCCCTTAGGTTGGGAACCACTGGACTAAACTGTATATAAAGTAGTTGAAACTATCTCCACCTCTAGCAGCTACAACAGTAACTTAAGTATTAATAATCTAATGGTAATAATATATCAACCAGATGGATGAAACCAACTAATTCTGATTTATGATCAGACGTAATATAAAACTCAGTCGTGATTGTTTGCAAATGTGACGACCACAAAAGTGTCACATTTGTGTTTATGAGAAAAAGAGTAAATTGTAAATTGAGAATTATTGTCTTTTATTTTGAATACAAGTCATTGTATTTTATTTTCAAAAAGGTATCCCAAAGAGTTTTACATTTCTTTCTGCTTTGGTTTAGTTTCCTTATTCAATGTATATGCTGTAATGATTACTCCATGCCAGCAGGGGGCGAGTCCGGTGGTTGGGTTTACCGTCTTGTATTGTGTTTCTCGTTATTGCTGCAAGACCCTTGAAACTAACAAGCCGTCTCCTCGTTTCTCTCCTGCAATTCAGGTTTGTAAATGTACAAATATGCTTTGAAACTTAGAACTAACAATGCTGAAATGTAGTTGGGACGTTTGTGAACTACTTTAGTAATGTAATTTTAGATGGAGACGTTCTGTGATTTAGTTAGTAAAAGTAGTTTTAAACACGGAGGCAAAACCGAGCCAATTAACGGTGACGCTATCACGCGCGCTGTGCATGGTGATAGAAACCAAGTCAGTTAAGACACACGCTTATCCCTCGTGAGCATGCACTTCGGTAATGTTTTAGAAACTTGCAATTAAGACGTGTATTGTTTAGTTTAGCATCTGTAAGGTCCCAACCATTTGTTTTGAAGTAGTTTTCTCTGTGAGTTCATGAAGGGAAAAAAGGTAACTGTTTAAAAACGAGTTTTGTTTACAGTAAGCACTTAAGTTATGAAGGTGAAATGCAGTACTGTTCTGATTAAAAACGAAGTAAAATACTTTCATAAGAAGTTAAGAAGTAACTTGAACATTTAGCTGGTTAACAGTACCAAGCAATCAGTCAATGTATTTAATTTTTTATAAATAGTTTAAAAACACTAGACTGAAGAGTAAGTGAACATGTATGTGATGAAAAGAGATTTATGTTGCTTTGGGTTTTGTATTGACATGTACACTGAAATTCATTGGAAATGTTAAAAGGACATTATTTGAACTGAATATGCACAGGCATAAGAAACTGAACATAAGAAGTATGTTTTTGGAAAAGTGAAACTTTAATAAATTGCTGCAAGACCCTTGAAACTAACAAGCCGTCTCCTCGTTTCTCTCCTGCAATTCAGTGATTCAGGAGTTTTATCTGTACCCAAGGTGCCGTTGCTACGGTACCCGTTACAGATTTTTGGTGGCCCGTACGGGGAACGGCGTCAGATGCGCAGGCTACAAGCACAACCAGAACGAGCGGTGTGAAGTGGCGACAGTGCTACGCAACTGGAGCCGCGGGTGAATCAGCTGCCTGGAAGGGAGATCAACAGTGAGGAAGACGGAAAAGCAGTCATGGCGGACGATGAGAGAAGAGGCTTG
The DNA here is from genome assembly GCA_036937835.1 of Pampus argenteus. Taxonomy (NCBI): domain Eukaryota; kingdom Metazoa; phylum Chordata; class Actinopteri; order Scombriformes; family Stromateidae; genus Pampus; species Pampus argenteus. The sequence continues at coordinate 4,327,676 of CM072872.1, read as the reverse complement.
GTGTGGGGCATCAAGAAGAGTCTGCTCACCCTGACGGCCGATGAACTTTTCCAATTGGCTCAACATGTTGGTCCTGTTCCGGGGAAGGATCCATCCACGCTTCAGGTTGGCGAGGAAGAGAGTTGCTTTGAGTACATCTTAGCCTTCATGAACAGTGACACTCTTATTGACTCTGAGGATTCAGGTATGGCAGTGTTGTTAGAGCTTAATGATACAGTGAATGATGTTATTAAGATTCGTGATGCTCAGACTAAGGAGTTAGCAGATGTTGAAATGCACAATATAAAGTCTGATGTGGTAATTGATGTGACAACGGATGATGCCACAGATGGGATCCCCAATACACTCGACCAAGCTGAGGTTAGTCCAGTTACCCCCACACACACAGTCACCACCACACAGAACACTGATACAATGGAGTTACAGAAAATGCTCACTAGTTTTCTAGAATACATCAACAACCCCACATCACCACCCACACTAATACATCCTACACCACCACCTGACACCAAACACACACCTGAACATGCACATGACAGACATGACCGAGTCGTCCCTCTTCGAGATATCTCAATGCTGCGACGTGAGTTCAAAGTTCAAGGCGGACAGATTGGTGATCACAGCTCAGATCTAAGTTACAACAACATATGGAGACAAATTGACGATGGTCTAAAAGATCGGTTCACTGAGATTGAAATACTGAGAGGTGTTCTCAGAATTATCAAACCAGGCCACTTTAAAGACATGCTAATGCACAAAGACGATTTGACTATAGATGAGCTGAAGGGCTTCCTGCAGTCCCACTTAGGTGGGCGAAGCCACACAGAGCTATTCCAAGAGCTGATGTGCACGAGACAAAATGACAATGAGTCTCCCCAGCAGTTCTTGTACCGTGTCATAGGTCTGAAACAAAAAATACTCCTTGCTTCAAAACAAGCTAACACGGAAGTGAAGTATAATGCAATCACAGTCCAAGATATATTCCTACATACAATATATCAAGGCCTTAGCCACAAACACAATGACATACGTAGAGAACTTAAAACATTGCTTTCTGATAGCAGTGTGTCTGACGAGACAATACTGAAGCAGATGATGAAGATAACAAACACGGAGAACGAGCGACAAAGACGTTTGAAGCGAGACGGGAACCAGAAACAAGTACGTGTGAATAGCACTGAGCTAGAGGAGGTTGAAGTTGCAGCTGCACAAGGCAGTAGTGCAAAGAAAGATGCTCCAGATCAACAGCAAAAGTCAAATGCACTTCAGCAGCTAACTGAAAAAGTAACAGAGCTAATGACTAAAGTTGAGCTACTGCAACGGCCACAGCAGACTCACAGTTCTGAACCCTGCCACCATTGCAAAGCTCAAGTGGAACAAAAGAAGCCCAAGTCATATAGCTGTGCCAAGTGCCTCGCACAGAACCTCTCAGGTTGCACTCACTGTTTTTACTGTGGTGAAGACGGTCACAGAGCAGTAGGCTGCCTGAAAAAGCCAAAGCGTCAGGAAAACTGGAGCCGGTCGCTGCAGCGGGACAGCCGGTGACCGGGTCTCATGTACAGTCCCACAGTGTTAAGTGTAAGGTATTCAGCTCTGAAAGTCATGCAAGGGAGAGTTTGCTGAATAAAAGACCAAAAGTGAAAAGTGAAGACATTCCCCAATTCCCCCTTTCCCTACCCACTCAGACAAGCAGGCGTCTAGCCAAGTTCATAGGTGCGAAAGCCCTTGCACGATGTGACTTGAATGGCCTGACAGTCGATGCGCTATTAGACACTGGAGCTCAGGTGAGCATGGTTGATAGAAACTGGAAAAAGAAGTACCTACCCGATGCGCCGGTGAGGCCCCTCAGTGAGATCTTTGACAACGAAGAGCTGGAAATACAGGCGGTGAATGGAGGAGTCCTTCCTTTTGATGGCTGGGTCCTCATCGCAGTCAGTTTTGCCGGAAAGTCTGCACTTAGCCAGTCTATAATGGTGCCTTTCCTCATTAGTGGCATCGCACTTGAGCGGCCAATCCTTGGATTCAACCTGCTAGAGGAAGTGGTTCAAGATAGTCCAACAGAGTTTCTTCCAGCGCTCATCACACTCCTCTCTGATTCCATATCCGCCCCTGTGGATCAGGTGGAGCTGTTAGTGAATTATATTCAGACAGACAAAACCTCCAGTTGTCCAAGACGGTTAAGAACTGGCAATTATGACACTGCAGTTCCAGCTGGGCAGATAGCCTGGGTAAAGTGTCAGATCCCCCCAGCTGTAGACCAGTCAGACCCCCTTCTCTTGTTTGAACCGGAAGAAAACAATGCACATCTCGCAGAACTAGAGATTGGGGAGGGCCTACTTGAAATGCAATCAGCGAAGCGGTCTTATGTCACAATACCAGTAAGAAATGCCACAAAACATCCTGTCGTTATACCGAGGAAGACCGTCCTGGGTAGCGTCCAGGCTGTTGCTAGGGTGATTGAGACTGACCTACGGGAGATGCCCATGATAGTAGCCAATGCCACAACAACACCAGTTGCTCGACCGGCTCCCGCATTGTGGCAGCCCCCCGTGGATCTCAGCCACCTTAGTGAAGAAGAGCAAGACAAAGTGAAGAAGATGTTGTGGGAAGAGTCAGCTGCTTTTGCCCACGACAGTCATGATATTGGCTGTATTCCCAGTTTACAGATGTCAATCAACCTCAAGGACGAGATTCCAGTGCAGAGAGCGTATTCCTCCGTTCCAAAGCCACTGTTTAAAGAGGTGAAGGAGTATGTGCAAGACTTGCTGATGAAAGGCTGGATTGTCAAGTCAAAGTCATCCTATGCTGCGCCAGTGGTCTGCGTCCGGAAAAAAGATGGTACGCTCCGCCTCTGCATAGATTATCGTCTCTTGAATCAGAAGACAATCCCCGATCGACATCCCTTACCGAGGATACAAGACTTGACTGATACGCTTGGTGGCTATTCCTGGTTTAGCATCCTCGACCAAGGAAAAGCCTACCATCAAGGTTTCGTTGCCAAAGACTCTCAGCACCTTACTGCTTTCATTACCCCCTGGGGGCTATATGAATGGGTCCGTATCCCATTTGGCCTCTCAAATGCTCCCGCAGCCTTCCAGCGGAGTATGGAAGAGATGTTAGGGCCCTTGAGAGATGACTGCTGTCTCCCCTACCTTGACGATGTGCTTTGCTATGCGAAAACCTTTGATGAGCATGTGGAAGGGGTTCGCAAAGTACTTCGAGCATTGCAGAGGCACGGGGTGAAGCTAAGACCTGAGAAGTGTGAGCTATTTCGACGAGAAGTGAGATACGTAGGTCGCCTTGTGTCAGCTCAGGGAGTGAGGATCGATCCCAAAGACCTGGATGCGGTGCGATCATTAGCCAGCAGGACGCCACAGACAGTTGGAGATGTGAGGAAGCTCACCGGCTTCCTGGGCTACTACCGCTCTTACATCCAGGACTTTTCGAGGATAGCGAGGCCCATCTATGAGTTGTTACAAGCTAAGGCAGGACAAGCAGCTGTAGATCGTGGTAAAGGCAAAGGTCCACAACTACCGTCCAGAACGGCTGTGGAGTGGACAGCTGAACACCAGCAAGCCCTGGATCGACTAGTTTCCCTCCTTGTCAGTCCCCCTGTGTTGGCATACCCCAACTTCAACGCACCGTTTGTGTTACACACAGATGCATCAGACCAGGGACTGGGTGCAATCCTCTACCAACACCAGGATGGCAAGTTGAGAGTCATCAGTTATGGGTCCAGGACCTTAACTGCAGCTGAGCGAAACTACCATCTGCACAGCGGGAAACTGGAGTTCCTTGCCTTAAAGTGGGCTGTGTGTGAAAAGTTCAGAGATTACCTGTTCTATGCACCTCACTTCACGATATACACAGACAACAACCCACTTACTTATGTAATGACCACAGCAAAGCTAAACGCTGTAGGCCATCGGTGGGTTGGAGAACTCTCTGATTTCAGATTTGACATAAAGTACAGACCAGGAAAGTCTAACATAGACGCTGACACGCTGTCACGTCTCCCTTTAGACATTGAAGCGTACCAAGAGTTTTGCACTAAAGAGTGTCCTGAAGACGTGGTTCGCGCTGTCTGGGATGGGAGTAAAGTAGCCAAGCAGAAAGATGTAGCCTGGGTGGCGGCTCTTAACATCTCTTCCCAAGCCGACCCGTCTCCCCCCCTCGATCACTTGAATGCAATTAGTCATGATGAGCTTGTGGAAGCGCAACGTGCAGACGTAGCCATCAGTGAAATGATCAAGTTGAAAGAGGCAGGAACACCCTTGACTGATGAGATACGGAAATCCATGAGTGGAGCCACTAAAAGACTGCTCCATGAATGGGGAAAGCTTGTTGTGGAGAATGGTATCCTGTACAGGCGTGCCAATGGTAGAAAGCAGTTAGTACTTCCCACCAAGTACAAAGACCTGGTTTTGAAGAAACTCCACAATGATATGGCCCACGTTGGCACAGAAAGGGTCCTAAACCTCGCCAGAGAGAGATTCTATTGGCCATTCATGGCAAAAGAGATCGAGGACCACATTACTAAGAAATGTCCATGCATCAAGTCAAAGAAGCCAGTTACTCATGTTCGCGCCCCGATGGGTAGTATCACATCAAGCTCACCACTAGAGTTGGTGTGTATTGACTACTTGCATCTGGAGACCAGCCGTGGTGGTTATGAGTATATCTTAGTGGTCGTGGATCATTTCACAAGATTCGCTCAGGCCTACCCGACAAAGAATAAGAGTGGAAAGACGGCGGCTGAACGCATCTTTAATGACTTCATCCCCCGCTTTGGATACCCCTCAAAGCTGCACCACGATCAAGGCCGTGAATTTGAGAATGAACTGTTCCGTACCCTCCAGCAGCTGTCAGGCATCCGTCACTCCAGAACATCACCATATCATCCCCAGGGGAACCCAGCGGAACGGTTCAATCGGACAATCCTACAGATGTTGAGAACGTTGACTGACAAAGAGAAAGAACGATGGAAAGACCAGATCCCGAGCGTTGTCCATGCGTACAATTGCACTCGACACGAGTCGACAGGCTTCTCGCCCTTCTTTCTCCTTTATGGCCGTCATCCTCGCCTTCCGGTTGATCTGCTATTCGGATTGCTTGAGGACACAGAGCATGACTCTCCAAAAGGATACGCAAAGAAGTGGGCAAAGCAGATGTCTGAGGCCTATCGTATTGCCAGTGAGAACAGCAAACAGGCCAGCGCCAAAGGCAAAGTGCTCTACGACAAGCGAGCAAGAGGAGTGGTGCTACAGCCTGGCGATCGAGTCTTAGTCAGGAACCTCAGAGAGCGTGGTGGACCAGGAAAGCTTCGATCGTACTGGGAGAAGGCCATCTATGTCGTGAAAGAACAGTTTGCTGATAACCCAGTGTACGTAGTCTATCCTGAGTCTGGAGACCAGAAGAAGACAAGAACCCTACATCGCAATCTGCTCTTACTCGTGAACGACCTTCCAGTCGAAGAGCTTCCACGCCAGGTCGCTCCAGAGAAGAGAACCCAGAAAAGTAAAAGACCAACCCGACGTAACACCCCTGTGCGTGTAGACCCACTACAAGGTGCAGATTCAGACTCAAACTCGGATTCTGATTCCGATGGTCCTCGTTACTGGCTGAGGATACCAGCTGAGAGGGTACAGGAGGTACCTAGGGTAGCCCCGCCACAACAACCAGCCATCACAGTGAGTCGACCGATCCCAGTACCTGTACGCAAAGAGGTGAGAGTTGACGTAGATTACTTACCTGAAGAGGATCCAGTACCTATAAGAGAAGCAGAGACAGTGGCACCAGAACAGGATGAAGACCAGTCTGTTGAAGTGGGACCTGAGGAGCAAGATGGATATGCCGAGGCTCCAGAGTTCATCCAGGAAGAACAGCCACTGGTCAATGCAATGCCAGAATGTCAGACAGAGGTCAGAAGGTCAAGTCGGGACCGACAATATAGACAGATCTTTACGTATGAGAGACTGGGTCAGCCCACACTGACAACACAAGCTAGAGTGAACATGGCAAACACAAACTTGCACTCACCTGCTTACCCTACACCCCACACTATACAACAATTAGGTCTACAACCACTCATTCCCTACACAACACCAACATATCCCTTCAACCCATATGCCACTCCTTATTCCCCCTTTTCATACATGCCTTACCCCTTACCACCACACCCATACATCTTACCTGTTCCAGTCGCTTGTTAGAGAGAGGAAGAGAACTTAAGTTAAGAAAAGTTTAGTAGAAAATGGTGGGACCCATTTCTTTTTGTCGGGGAGTGTGTGACGACCACAAAAGTGTCACATTTGTGTTTATGAGAAAAAGAGTAAATTGTAAATTGAGAATTATTGTCTTTTATTTTGAATACAAGTCATTGTATTTTATTTTCAAAAAGGTATCCCAAAGAGTTTTACATTTCTTTCTGCTTTGGTTTAGTTTCCTTATTCAATGTATATGCTGTAATGATTACTCCATGCCAGCAGGGGGCGAGTCCGGTGGTTGGGTTTACCGTCTTGTATTGTGTTTCTCGTTATTGCTGCAAGACCCTTGAAACTAACAAGCCGTCTCCTCGTTTCTCTCCTGCAATTCAGGTTTGTAAATGTACAAATATGCTTTGAAACTTAGAACTAACAATGCTGAAATGTAGTTGGGACGTTTGTGAACTACTTTAGTAATGTAATTTTAGATGGAGACGTTCTGTGATTTAGTTAGTAAAAGTAGTTTTAAACACGGAGGCAAAACCGAGCCAATTAACGGTGACGCTATCACGCGCGCTGTGCATGGTGATAGAAACCAAGTCAGTTAAGACACACGCTTATCCCTCGTGAGCATGCACTTCGGTAATGTTTTAGAAACTTGCAATTAAGACGTGTATTGTTTAGTTTAGCATCTGTAAGGTCCCAACCATTTGTTTTGAAGTAGTTTTCTCTGTGAGTTCATGAAGGGAAAAAAGGTAACTGTTTAAAAACGAGTTTTGTTTACAGTAAGCACTTAAGTTATGAAGGTGAAATGCAGTACTGTTCTGATTAAAAACGAAGTAAAATACTTTCATAAGAAGTTAAGAAGTAACTTGAACATTTAGCTGGTTAACAGTACCAAGCAATCAGTCAATGTATTTAATTTTTTATAAATAGTTTAAAAACACTAGACTGAAGAGTAAGTGAACATGTATGTGATGAAAAGAGATTTATGTTGCTTTGGGTTTTGTATTGACATGTACACTGAAATTCATTGGAAATGTTAAAAGGACATTATTTGAACTGAATATGCACAGGCATAAGAAACTGAACATAAGAAGTATGTTTTTGGAAAAGTGAAACTTTAATAAATTGCTGCAAGACCCTTGAAACTAACAAGCCGTCTCCTCGTTTCTCTCCTGCAATTCAGTGATTCAGGAGTTTTATCTGTACCCAAGGTGCCGTTGCTACGGTACCCGTTACACAAAGATCACTTTCGCTGGGAGAGTGTTTGGAAAAGCCAACCCTTAATAATGATTATAACTTTCCAAGGCAGTTTACTGTCTTATATTAATGTTTATTAGCCCGACATTCTCACACAAACATGACATGAAATGTGAAATGAGAGACTTAGTATTCAGTTTTAGGAGCATCCCAGACAACACACACCGCTCTCTATCTCATTTGAAACAAGCCAGCCATAAAATGATGCCATTCAACGTGCCATTATACACTAATCAGCACCGGGCGGCCGAGACTCTTTCACTCACTGAGTGTTAAACTCACCTTGAATGTAAAACCACAAAATGAAAAATAAATGACTGGCACCTTTACAGCTAATCGTTACTTTACCGAGTTATCGTAGTGGGATTCATATGAAACGGAGGCAGGAAAACGTCCTTTCAGCTTTATTTCAGGTATATTCTGCATTGTTTCTTCATCCCTCTCATCTCGCTCCTCTCTTTCTTTAATTTCCTGATCTTTCTCTCTGTGATTTATTTTTTTATTTTTTCATCTTCTCTCTCCCTCCAGCATCTTCTTTTCTCTCGGCTTAAATCTGTGTTTTATATTGTAGGGAGATGAGGATAATACAGTAAGCTGAAATCAAACAACCAATCAATAAACTATGACATTTAGACCATGCTACAGTCAAGGATGTATCCTGCCGTGTGCAGACGTGTGTAGTTAAACCGTACCGAGATCTGCTCCTGCTGCATCTTTAATGTGTGTGTGTATTGTTCCTAAACTTAAAAAAAAACAACAACAGACAATTGCTCAATTCACAGATGACTATGTACAAAGCGTTCCCTTTTATTGTCATCTTTCTGCTGTGATAAAAGAGGTATGACTGATCTTTGAGCAGCCTGAGTAGAAGGAAGCAGTTGAAAGTTGCAGGGTTTTTTCTTTTTTTTTTTTTACCGGAGGGGCCCAGCAGGGGCCTCCGGGGCGTTGCAGGGAAACAAAACAGTTGCAAACATTTTCTGGAGCAAAGAACTGTTAAAATAATACTGAAGACTTTGAGATACTGATTGTTTATTCGGCCAGTGCCAAACTAACCAAAAGTTAACTTATGGTTTGATTTTAGTATAGAGTACATACACAATATAGCTGCTTTGAAATCTATCAATATAATCAATCACTGTATGTTGATGCTTTGATGGTCTCTGTTGCAGATACAGACCAGACTTGTGGGTCTGTTGAAATGCTTATGGGTGGAATAAATGCATTCTTGATAAATAATTTTTTTTTCTCCTTACAACTGGTTTGAATTAGCCAGACAATGAACTGAGAACAGATTTATGATCACAGCGTTCTCACATATACCAGGCCCCCGAAAGTGAATAAATATGACCTCATCACGGTAACGTCACCCAAGAGAATAGTTCGACCTTGCGGGATACGGTCACGCCGTAGATCTGAACGTTTTCCTCAACAGAAAATGGAGTTGATTGTGCAGGTCAAAGGTGACCGGGTTCCATCATAAAGCAACAGAATGAAGCCGAGGTCTGAGGCGCCCGCATCGTTTAAATTTAGGATGTGTCTGATGAGCCCTGACAGACTGTGGTCATTCCTGCGGGGGTTTGGCTTCTATTGTTGCCAGCACAGATGTGGAGTGAGTTAAACATGAACATATGGTCCAGAAAAAAACCACACACAGACATGGACGCGCATTGCAACGGCATACGTACTGACACAGTCCTTCTGCCTTGAGCGCACGCAGATCGTGGTTGCAGAGGGACTACGAAAAGGCCGCCCTGCTGTGCTGAGCTCCCTCCCACCTGCTCCTACGGGAACAGGAAATATGGATCCCTGGATCGGCCTGTTGTTCCCCCCCTGTCAGCATGTTCCCCACACATGCACACACACACATATATACTGAGAGATGGATATATATATATATATATATATATATATATATATATAATCACACCTTTTATGTTCCTGTAGAGCAAAATTAACAGGACTGACATGGGGGTGGAAAATCATAAAGAGGAGGAAGTGGGCGACTGAAGAAGGAGGAGGAGGGAATCGGTTTTTAGTTGATGAAGGAAAAGTGAAAAGATCGGCACAATGGTCGGGGACAGAGCACAAGGAATATGTAAAATATAGTGCAGAGTGGGCGGAGGGATGTCAACGGGGATAAGAGTAGACTTGGTGATGAGAAGGATTCAAATGAGGGTGTGCTAGCTGGGGAGACAAGCGTATCCGTGCACGCCCCGTTGTATTTTTCAGATGTTGGATCGTAAGTCATTGTACGAAAAATGTTGATGATTTTTTAGCATTTTCACCCACTTCTGTTTGACTAGAGCTTGACAGCATTAAAAAGGCTTGACGTCAGTCAGCATCACAACACATAAAGAGGCAGAAAAATGTTTTATAATTGCTTTATTTATAATTTTTAAAAACTTGCTGGGGATTTTGAAGACTTCTATTTTAAGAGAGCGTAGACGAGAAGCTTTAAATGTTCCTAGGACATCAGGACATCAGGATATTGCCACAGCACGAGAGCACAAGATGTGATAAACTCTTAAAATTAATTTGAACAACATGTAGACTATTAACAGCTGTCTCTTCAGGATTAGATCGTCTGGGTCCTGAAAGTGAAACCACTGCGGTGCACTCATTGTGTCAAAGACTGTAACATTTGCATCAATAATGAACCCTAATCTTGATTATTTGTAAGGTTAACTCCAACTATACTATACGACTAATCAACTTTACAATACAATACAGATAAGAATATGGTAAGGGAAGCAGGATTTATGCTAAGGAAGTGTGTTTGCTGACTGCACATAGGGGGGCAGCACGGATTGTAAAACAAGCGCACCTTCCTGTCGTTCCAGGTAAGAAATGCTCCCTCTCCAATACAAATGAATGCTAACGCTAAAGTAGCATCTTCAACAGAAGCAGTGAGCAGCTGGGAGTCAGGCGGCCGAGTCGGGACGAGCAGGACTGTAATTACACAAGCTTCCAACAAAATCAATGTACAAGTGACGCTCCCCTGCTCCGAGTGTAAATGCATTTCAGCAGAGGCAGTGGGTCTAAATGTGGAAAGATTTCCTGGACTGATGATGTTGGAGAAAACATTATTGCATCCAGGAACATCTGTCCCAGCTGAGCAGCTGTTTCCAACAGCTGGACTAATGTTAGTTACAGTGAATACCGCACATCACTCCGTCATGCAGATAAGGTGTGAGTATGATTTGTATAAAAGCAGATTTAACCAGTCAGATTTGAAGGATGCTGTCGGGAGCCAGTTTATATTTATTCAGTAACGTCACGGGTTACTGTTGAAGACTGCAGCACTGTTGATGAAGAAAATTGTTAGATATGCCAAACACATGTACGTAGTTTGATCTAATTTATGGGAGTCGAGTGGGATGTTTCCAGTTTTACGTATGCATAACAATGAACCCTTGATGTCCGATTCTGGTCCGATCCACCTGCAGAGCTGCCAGGTGTCGGGAGGGAGGGGACAAGCGGACACATACGTAATGCTCCCCACAACATAACTGAGCCACCTGATCCTCTGCATTAGTTAAGCTTCTCCACTTCATTTCCTTTCATTTGTAATTTTGAAAAATACAAAAACAAAAAAAAAAACATCATATTTCATAAATTATTAATAATGAATCAATGATTGACTATTAATACTAACTATCATATACAGATTTTCTTTAAAATTTGCATCTCTATGAGGAATTGAATATGAGGAATTCAGTGTAAACAAACTGAAATTAGAGTTATGATCACACTTTCTCCTGAAATGTCCTTACAGACCTTAAATAACGTTTTCTTTGCTTATTTATCCAATGTTTTAAATGGTTGGACGTGATTCATGTGTCTGAAGAAGAGGTTGAAACACTTGAAACATCACATGATGCTATACCAATACATGTCCATGACATCATAATCTAGTGTGAAGGCCATAATTTCCCCTTTGTTTTTCTGTGTGTGTGGTTAAGATTAATATAAAAATAAACCTTCATTATCCAGGCAGCATTCTCTCTTTTTTGTTCCAGTTGAATATTTGGACTATTTAAGATGAATAAAGGTTTTTAAAGGTTAATTACAATCAATCGCTGATGCATTTCTAAAACATCCATGTTGATACTCTTCTCCGGTTTTAATAAAAAGCCTCTTAGATAGTGGAGAACGTCATCAAGTCTACAGTCATATTTTTATTTTATTTTATTGATGCTGTGCTACCTGAACCTCTGCATAACATTGCATGATGTTGACACGCTTCTACGACGGTAACTCGAACAAATGAGACCGGATATGCATGTATAATAAACATCAGAGTGAGCTGGTATAGCATTTTCCTTTGACACTGGAAAGGCTCATTATGGGCATAAATACACAGCACTGCTTTTAAATGGGTTAATTAAAACTGTATCATTGACAGCAGATGATAGCATGAAAACAGACATTAAAGCTTTGCATTTGCCAGCCTAATCACGCAACCGTTATTGGGTTTGGTTTTTTTTGCAGCGTTTCTGCTGAGCACTCCAGTGTTTGTGCTGTTGATGTCTCAGTCCTCATCCTTCTGTTCTTATTACTGTTTTAGGGATGCATTATTCAAGCCCTGGTATATATTTCTGTCAGTTTTATAACCCAATCCAGCATGAGAAGCAGAGAATAATTGTGGACCATAATATGGTCATAAACCGCACACAAGCTGATAGATTGTGATGATTTTGGAGTTGTTCTTCAAAATCCCCCCTTTTCGCATTGGAAATGTACAGCTTGCTTGACTGTGTTTAAGTCGGACAGTAACTCAGTTATGCACGAGCTTAGGCAGTGTAGTTTTCTGTGTGATGATATTTCTGTGTTATTTAAAGACCTCATGGACGCCACCCCTTAAAACTGGAATTTACATGAGCACAGAGAGTCTGTACAGTGATGCTCCAACATTAAAGGCAAAGATAAGGCACCTCTTTCTTCTTATCAAGTACATTACATAACACAGAGGCAATTGCTTTTCATACAAAAAAATAAAAATTAAATTAAATATGTGAAAAAAATAAAATAAATAATAAATACAAGGAGAAAGCGTATCGGATTAAAAATGATTAATAGCGAAAAATGTATGAAATAGATTAGAGAGAATAAAAGTGCACACGGTGCATTTAGAGTCAGGGTGCAATTATTAGCAACAATGAACGTGAACGTCTTCAGCCGGTTTTTAACAGCAGCCACAGTCGGGGCCGACCTGAATGTAAAATATAAAATCTCTATATGACACCTGTTTATTAAAAATGCATCTGAAAAAAATCCATCCAGCGACCGGCGCTGTGTCCAGTGGTGCTGCAGGATTGATTTGTCGTGTGTGTGTGTGTGTGTGTGTGTGTGTGTGTGTTGGTGAAGATAACCTGAAAAGTATTTGCAGCAAGGGCACAGGTGCCCTGTAGACTGGGGTGAATGCCATCTCTGTTAAAAAAAAAAAAACGTATGTGAGGAGCACTCTGACTGCAGCCGAGTGTGGACACTGAGCAGCCTGTTAAAATGATCAGAGCCCAGAGATAAAAAAAAAAAAAGATTATTTACAGTCTTTGAATAATTAAAAAAACAAATGTTAAAATCAAACTTTAGGTAGGTGCCACTGTGGATAATAACATTTCTGGTGTGAGGATGTTTATCTGGATCCGTCGAGTCATATCTAACATGTTTCTGATAATCAGGAGCTGCAGCGAAATGTTTTTGGTTTTTATCATCAGTGTACAGTGATTATCGATTAAACAAACAAGATGCGGCATGTTGATTACTAAGCGTTTGAGGTGCTGGTAGACAGATTCAGTTTGACCTGAACCAGGTTAGCTGCTTCCTCCTTTTTCTCAGTCTTTATGCTAAACTAAGCTAAGCTAAATGGCTGCTGGCTGTAGCTTCAGGCTATATTTAGCATGCCAGCATGAGTGCTTTTCATCTTCTCATCTACAGTAAGAGTGAATAAGTGTATTTTTATTTATGTTTGCTCTGATGCCGCTAACATAGATTCCTGTATTTGTTTTACTCAAAATCTGGTAATTCTTCCTTATATTTATTCACGTTGTCTAGTTTCACGTCACGACCGGATCACACAAAGAATAAGTAATATTCATTTTCAAAAAGATGCAGATAACCTGCTTCTGCTCCCCCGTTGACTGTGAGAGAGCTCAACATGTCTTTTTCTCCTTGAGCATAACGCGCACTGCTTCTGGTAAACATTACGTCTGGGAGAGGATGATGAGATGAAAGCCAGATAGGTGCGAGTGAAAGAGAAGCGGAAAGTAATGAATTAGTTTACTTCATTTCAAGATGTCTGAGGAGTGTTTTAGAAACCGCGTGAGAAGACATAAAGTAAGACGAGCTTCAAAGTCTGACAGCCTTCAGCAGGAAAGGAACTTTTTATCCAGAAAGCGTCAAAGGTCGACAGCACCTTCCACAACGTTTGACAGGAGGTTACAGTTATATCGAAGCACAAATGCCTTTAAATCTGCTTCCAGCTCTCCTGGTGGGTAAAAAGGATTCAGACATTTCACTTTCTCCATGAGATATTTAGAATAATAGCAACATCGTGCCACCATCATGTGGCCATCTGTTCAAAGAGCCAGGGGGTAAATACCATTCAATATCAGTTATGATCAAACAGTGACAAGCTGATTCTGGGCTTCCTTGGTGACCACGAGCTGGTAATTACATGGACATGTATGCCCTGTGCTTTGATCTGAGCAATAGGACCCTAGGATGGCAAGGCTATGAGGATCAGAGAGCCTCATGAGGTCATAAGTGGACGCACCGGCGCACGTGGATGATGCAACACGTAGTCTACCAATAGGTTGTGTGTGTCTACAGGTGGCTGAATTGTACCAGGAAACACAGCAATGCGTCAGCAAATGCAACAAAAAAGACGACTGCGAACTAGTAAACATAGAAACAACGTATGTGTAATTATATATAATCTGCAATTACATGAGATGTTAAACCTCCGGATGTATAACTGTAACTCTGCAGGGCACCTTTAAGCTGCTATTGTTTCAAGTGTGATAGAGATTACACGGCAACTCCCACTGCTGATCATATGAGGATGTAAACAGCTTCATATGATACGCATGGAGTCACCAGCTGCATGTTACTTTCACCATCATGTTTGTTGTACTGGACACATATTGATAATAAGCTGTAGGCAATGTAATATCTGACATAAATGCATGAGCCTATCCCAGCACAGAGATCCCCATCTATAGTCTTTCTAGCACATTCTTACATATATACGTAATGTCAGCGTTACTCTTCAGTCTCAGTTTTATCCAAAAGCCACAACAATGTACAAATTGTACTCTGTCAGACCTTATGACACAAGTCTTAATTAAATAATGTTACATTGACGTAAAGGCTGCAGCAGCACAAGATAAAACACGCACAGACATGCATGTTCTTTTTTCACCTTAGGATTGCTGCAATAATGTCTCATTCAGTTATTATCTCAACTGTCATCTCTGGCCATCGAGAGATCCCTTCATGATGCACTTTCAGTGTATGTGATGAGGGACAAAATCAACAGTCAAACGTTTATTTGAAACTAATATGAGGCTTCAGGCATCCAAATGAAATATAAGTGGGAGATATCCACAAAGTCAGACAGCTTTTTACCTGTCTACAGATAAACTTTTAAATAAATCTTTGCTCTCAACAATTTGAATCTGAGCAGAAAGGATCAATAATTACAACAAGCACAACCTGTTTTCAGTGTCCATGTGGTAAACCTGAGTATTATTTTAAGAAGCCTAACCTATTCTTTAAGACAGGCTGCATTTTATTTAGCTCAAAGTGTAGAGGCAAACTCTCAGAATCGCATTCAACTGGCAGAATAATCGGTTTCTTTGCCAGTCAGCAAGAAGCATACGCACGTCAGGCATCTGGCGCCCATGTGAGGAGATGATAATGGTCATTTAAATATCAGTTCTTGCACCTCTCCCACTCAGAGCTCATGGTTTTGTTTTACATGAATTTCTTTCTTCTTTTTTTTTACTTAGTTGGTAGACGTAAGCACATGACTGTCAATTAGATAGACACCAGCATTACGAGCCACTCTGCAGCCCCACATCTTCCCTAGTAGGAAGCTAAGAATAAGATCTCTCTTGCTTTCTGCATGCATTAGGTAAGTCCAAGAAGTGTATGAGAGAAGAGAAAACACACGTCTGATACGATGCATTTGCTGGACAGGTCTCTGAATGAGATACTGAGGGAATTTCATGCCGTTGAAACTGTGGGGACAGAGTATATCATGGCAAGTCTAACAAGCTTGAGGGCAGGCATCAACCGGCTCCTAACCGCCTTCGACTTAATTACTGACGACAGTTTCTGCTCCGTGTTTGAATATGTAATTAAAAACTACATAATAAGTGGACAATATGTAATTCTGACCTGAAATCCACCTGCGCTGTCAAACTGTGGTGTGATTTGATGTGTTTTGGATCAGAGAGGTAGAGAGGGAAGCTGAGACCCTTTAGACGTCGGGAAGCGCTTCATATCGGGGCGATGAGGTTGTGATTCGCTTTATTTCCAGTTTGTTTCACTACGGAGGATAATGGAGCATCATTTCCAATAACGTGAAGGGCGTAGGATTGTTATTGTTTTATACAGCAACAGAATATCTAATTTAATATGAATTTCCAATGTTCGATATATAAACCGAGACAATGTGATATTAGAGTGTAAATATTATAAATAAATGAGCATTTTCTGTCAGAAAGTGTTGTTCTGACATTTTCTGTCTTTCAATAACAAAAATCCTTGAAAATCCAAAAAAACGACATATTTCATAAAAAATTCGGATGAGTAGCGAACTGTGTATAATATCAAATGATTCAGGTTTTTATAGTGCATTCAACACTTGAATCAAACAATGAAGCAAATGCCCAGGATACAAATGACTTGCATTCACAGATTCAATCCGTGACTGTAAAACGCCACATTGGTCACCTTTGTTCTGCTGTTGGGGTTGCAGTGCTCTATTTTTTTTTTTTTCCATGATAAATCCGTAGTAAGTAATTAACCTCGAATTACCATGCATAAGCACATCCTGAATCCCCCAAATGAATCACAGTAATCAGATTCCCTTCTTCTGTGATGCAAGCTTTTATTTGTATTCATTGTGCCCTGTTTAATTCATTTTGCCATCATTCTTGTTGGTTAAAATTCTCTCGGATATGCCCTATTTCACTTGCAAATAATTGTCTGAGTGTTTGACTGTGCTTGTAGCTTTCAACAGAGAAAATACTGTCCTTTATTCCTCTCCAAATATTCTTTTTTTGTGTGTGTGTGTTTGTGTGTGTGTGTGAGAGTATATGACTAAAGTGGAGCTGCAGTCTGCAACTTACTTTGATGCATGCACCAAACTAGCATGGAACAAAACAAGTATGCCCAGCTGGAGTGTTTACAATGACCTGTTTCAGGCCTGAGTTGTTACTCGCTTAGCAAATGGACTCAAACTAATGAGCGGCCAAGTCATTATGTTGGCTACTGCCAGACTAATGCTAATGATAGTCTAGAGAAACGCTATTTCTTGGTGTTCCTATAAAGGCCCGGATACAGAAAAGAGTTAGGGAAGGATGTAAAAGAGAAAAGTAATATTCTTCAGTATTTCAGTATAATGTCGTGTGGTGTCCCATGACAGGTTTTGTTATTCAGAGATTAGTGCATCACCCCGGGGCAGGACATGTCCTCTCTGTCAGTCTGCTGGATGAGTTATGATAATAGGATCCACCCTGCATAAAAATAACACAACTCAATGTGCCTGACACAGAGGTCAAAAATATTATGCATTTCAAAGTTAAAATAAGGCATGTGTAATAATGTGGACATATAAAACAACGACGTTAGTGGCATGGCAACGATAGATGACGCTTTACTAGGACATAATGCTCTATAATATCAGTCTAAAATGCTATTTCAGTTAATCACTTTTACATATATTAATGAATTTAGAAATTAATTGAATTACACGCTGACATCTCCTGCAGGTGCTCGCGGTTTTCTTTTTGTTAAACACAAAATAGATTAGTATGAATAGTATGAATGAGATTTGCTCCCATTTTCATAGTCTGCCAAAAACAAAAAAAAATTGTTGTAATTTTTTCAATTTTATGTAATTATTTCCCAATGAAAAAGAAAACAAAAGTGCACTATGAATGTCACTTATATTCAGATTTTTTTTTTATTATTATTATTATTTATTCTCATATTATGGGCTCAAACTGTGGTTTTTAACATCAAGTGCAGCAAAGGTATATCTTCCAATGAGGTAATGTACTCTCCAAAAAAAAAAAAGTGTCTCTCTTGTCCTCCACTGATTTAATTTGCTTGTGTATCAAGACTGAAGGACCATTTAACAAATCCTCTTTTGATTCTGAGTTACTCCTTAATGCATCGGTCCCTTTCTTTGGTGCAGCCATTGTCAATTAATCCTCCTGCATTATGCATGATTACATTAAACAATCCAATAAATTGATATGGAGTCTCTGGCTATGGAGGGACTCTGTTAATGGATATAAAATGCAGTTACACCACTCCGGGATGAATTCATTATTTCACTTATTGTTCCAAAAGCTAATATGCTATAAGGTCTGGGTGACACTTTTTATCTTACTTGGACATTTAACTATACGTCTCTAGACTCAACAGTACTGATTATATATTACAACATGGATCAGTGCTGGATGGATTCCTATTAACGCCCTCCATATTGATCAAGCCATAGTTGTTCCACTGTATGTACTAGCGTGAAGAAGAGATTGATTGATGATATTTGCCGTTGCTCTAAAACAATAAGAATCTTAAGTATTGCTCAGTGTGGACATGTCAGCTCAGTCTTATACAGTTTTTTTTGGACTGACACATGCTTTGTGAGGAGCCTGGCTTTCTCCAAATTAATTAACACATTGTAGTTTTGTCTGTTTGTATAATCCCCGAAAAAAAAAAAGACACACAAAAGTCTCTGCTGGTCGCCTGGAAACGAGAATCCAGAAAGCCGGCGCTCCCGTCCAACACCGTGTACGCCACATAACCCTGCTGACAAACCACACAAAGACAATTAAATGTGTTAATTAGTGAGCTTTAGAGGCTGCTGGTTGGTGGGTTGTGTAAGTATTGGACAGACCCAGGCTAGCTGCTTTATTAAACGACGGGTTGTAACGTGATATGAGTGGCATCAATCTTTTCATCTCAACTCTTGGTAAGAAAGTGAATAAGCGTATTTGCCAAAATGTCAAACTGAGCTCTTGGATACGTCTGGCAGTTTCTGTATTCTTCTCATTGCCAACATATCTCTCGTGCACAGCCAAGCCAACAATAAATTGATCTTATTTCCAAGTGTATCCAAAGCACATTGTTCAGCTTTCTAACTGAACAAAAATTCACTTGTCAGCAACGTGGCTATTGCACTTTATCACTAACAACTGTATCATTATGGGCGAATGCATTACCTGTCCAACAGAGCCTCTGTGGTCCCGTCATTAGTGCTGAAATCTCTCCCCTTTTTTTTTTTTTTTAATCCTTTGTCATGTTAAAATGTGTGTTAAGGCTTCTGAACCAATATCTTTGAAGGATGCATCACTTTCCTTTCTGTCTCTAGTGCAAAACATGACATTAATTTAAGCAAAAGTACACATCTTAATGTCTTGTGGTACATGTATATACGGTAAACAGGCTTTTTTTTCACAAGCAGACTGTATCTTTAAAAGGTTTTCCTTAACGGTTGCACCTTTAACTGCAACCTGTAACTACCGGTGACTGTCTGACATCATCAGATTTATTACTTAATTTCATCGATCCAGTTGGTGACAATTCACATTACACATTTACAATCAGCATCGTGATGGTCAACAGAAAGATGCTGAGATGGATAGTAAAATAAAGTGTGAGGCAACAACTGTGTGGAGACTCACCACTAAGTCTCTCCTCTTCATTATCATGAGCACTCCTGCTGTCTCTCCTCTCATTATACTGCCCCTGTCTCTCTGTCTCTTCCTCTAGCATTGTCACCCTCCTCCTTTGTTGCTCGTAGGCTATTAGAGGCCTCATAACTGTCAAGAAAGCAATGGCTTGCCTGGAGCCTTATACACTGCGGTACCCCTCGTGGTGAATCTAACTCAGTTCCAGCTGCTCTGAAGATATACTGCAGGCAAAAAACATTGAGGCAAAGTAAGTCGGATGATGCATAAATGTGATGCAAGTGAAACTTAGCAGAAATGGAGAAAATTGCATCTGGCAAACCGGTAGGGATAAAAAAAAAGAAAAAAATGAAAATGAAAAGCAAAAACATGAGAATTATTTTGATTGATTTCATCTTGCAAGTTATGTTGTTAGTCTCCAAGGTGATTCAAGTGAGATGAAGCCATGCCGGGACCTTTGATTGGTGGGTAACACACAGTCTAAATACACTTTGAATTAAAAGTGAATTTAAATTAAACACAGTAAGTCCAGGTTAAAGCTGCATTTAGAAGGATGGATAAAAGATGGATGGATCAAATGTTCTCTGATGCTCGTCTCTGTGAGCTTCTACTTCGACTCTACACTCACTTTCTTTTTTTTCTGCTAAAACTTTATATCTCAGTGTTGCTTTATTATTCAATTAGCCAGCTGAACTTTGGGTTGAATCATCAATCAGTGAGAATCATTAATTCCTCCCATTTCTCTCATCCAATCACTAACCTGTGCACTCTATAAAGCCGAGATGTTCTGTTCGCCTACAGCAATAAAAATGCTTCTCATATAAATATTAGCAGCGCAGAGCATTAAAATGTTTTTGTTTTTTGTAAGAGGTTATAAACCACAGCGACAATGATGCATTATTATTTATAACATGTCATCAAAAACACAGACTACTCAATAATTTAATTTAACCCCTCAGCAGATTCACAGTTACAGGAAGTGGAGAAATAAAAAGTAGGATGGAATACAAAATCTTAACTATTTGTCCATAAATATGAATATTCAACTTAGACGGAGGGGTTGTAATGAGATCAGCTCAGTATAACATAGTATAATATTATAGTATAATATTCAAGTATGTGTCGGAAAACATAATTCTCAAGGTCTTTGCCCTTTCACAGGGGGAAATATATGTTCATTATAACATCCCGATCTTCCAGCAAAACTAAATCATGCTTTAAAGAATATAATAACACAAATTAACAGATTGAAGTATACACAATTTGTAATGTCTTCAATATGTAGGATACAAGGTGTAGATAGATCAGACCCGTCTAATGTTAGTATTTACTGAGACAAAACAAATATAATCTTTTAACGAAGACTTGCAATAATGGGTATAATGGATAAGTTCAATTATTTTAAATGACTCGCATATATATATATATATGTTATTCTTGGATATAGCGTTAACTCACTCTACTTTATGCATGTTCAAAATGTATTGATCGATCAGCTGGTGGTCCCTGAAGGGTTTTGATAACTCCAGTGAATTTACAAAAAAAAAAAAAAAACTGGACCTAGAATATAATTTATCTGTTTTAAAGCGTTTTAAAGCTCAGTTTCACCTGGACTATCACAGCAATCTAGAAATAAAACCCCTCTCAATCAAGACTATTCAGTCACAACGTTTAAAATATGAATCCAATAAGATTATACAGAGAGCTGCTCAAACTGCAGCACAGTCATGTCATCTAACAAAATTTCATCCAATTATCCAACAGCGAGATTGCTGATCGTTGGAGCAATAATGAAGCTGAATAACGTAAGATGCCTGCAACCACGACCGATTCGACTGAGAATCAACAATGAACTCTTAGCTTGCTCAGTTTTCAGTGATTTGGTCCGTTTGGTCCAACAGCCTCCCTCCATATGGAAGCTGTTCCAGCACACACACACACACTCAAACAAGGTCTTTATAACCTATTTACCCCATGTGAAATAATAAAAAAAGCCAAAATAAATGAGATTTAAACATCTAGCAGGCTAAAAAAAAAAAAAAAACCTGAAGTGTTTCTTAGGATTGTAAGTGGACCAAAACTCAGGTTGAGTAAATATTAGGTTCACATCCCTCAGACGGCAAGACGAAGAGCTCCAGAGATGTTGTGGTACGTCCAAATAAATCATTTTGCCTTCATGCTAACGATAAAGTCGGCACATCAAAGCGCCGTGAGCATAATTCAATCAGATGCACAAACATATATATATAAATACACATATACACCTGAGCCGTCTCAGTGTTGCTGTCCTAAAATTTAGGAAATGAATGAAATACTACAGGCCTATCCTTTTGTTAGCCGACAGTTTACAGCATCTGTAACTTTATCAATAATATATATGTATATATCCATATCCTGAGAGATGAGCCTTATTCAGATGAACATAGTGAAGGTTTTCGTTTTGTTTATCTTGTCTGTCTTCATATCCAGTGATCTATCCATCTATCTGTGGCTTTAATTGCCTGCCTGTGTATATTTAGTTAACCATCCATCTGGCCTGACACGCCGTGACTCACACATATTTGGTCTGATTCACTGCCATGAATATGAAACAGCACGTCTACGTCATTACTAGATGTGTGGTTACGGAGAAGCATAAGAGGTAAAAAAAATAAAAAAATAAATAAAAATGAAAGAGATTATTTTCAGGTGTGAATGTTTGGAGTAAGTAAGTGAGAGAAAGAGAGAGAGAGAGAGAGAGCATCTGGTATCTTTTGGGAGTTTTGAACAGATAATGACTCATATCATAGTGATGAAACACTTGAAAAAACTGTTTCAGGTTTGTTGAGTATTTTCTCATTCATTTTAAACAAAGAGATCACATGACATAATTAAACAAAAAAAATGTGGTACAACATACTTACCTGACATATGCCCTTGTAGGAACAATATTTACAACATAACTTTATTACACCGCTAGTTATTATGTCTAATTTATCTATCTATCTATCTATCTATCTATCTATCTATCTATCTATCTATCTATCTATCTATCTATCTATCTATCTATCTATCTATCTATCTATCTATCTATCTATCTATCTATCTATCTATCTATCTATCTATCTATCCATCCATCCATCCATCCATCCATCCATCCATCCATCCATCCATCTATCTATCTATCTATCTATCTATCTATCTATCTATCTATATATCTATCTATCTATCTATCTATCTATCTATCTATCTATCTATCTATCTGAATGTACTCCTCTAAAATGTACTGATGTTGTAATTGATTACCTGTTGCGGAAATTGATTTTTTTATTTTTATTTTTTTTATTTTAACTGCTTGCTGTGACTGGAATTCAAACCGGTCATTTAAACATCTACGAATTGTTGGAAATATGATTTGATGACGTCTTTGAAGTCTTTAAAAATAAATATTACAGTTTTTCTCCATTGGTTTGGCTCATTTCTTGAAACTGAGATGACATTCTCATAACTATAAAGCAATTTGGCCAAACAGACTTGCAGTTCTGCACAACACTTCAGATAACCAGCAAAATGTAATTTGTCTCCCAAAACTACTCATCCATGCTTCAAAAGAAAATCCCTTTTCCATGTAAATAGTCAGTACCATAAAAATGGCATGGATCCTTCTCAATTGCTTTGGCACATTTTGATTCATTCAGTACTTCTGTCAAAATAACTTGGATGGTACTGCACAACTACATGGATCACCTGGCAATGATTGTATAGCTCCCAAAACAGTTTACCCTTCAGTCAAAACTACATTCCCTTCTCATATAACTAGTCAGTGCCTCCAAAATGCATTGTCCCTTTGGTATTGTGTAAGTACTGCAAGTCAAAATGCTTAGACGCTTTGTCATGGCATATTTCTAACTATAGGCATAACATTTTCACACCACACACACACACTGCACTCATTCTGCCGAGGAATTTTCATTTTTATTCTCAACTAACGTAGATTGTACACATTACAGTAGGTAGGGAACCGTAAAAAAGGAAAATATACTGTGTACACAAAATACAAAAACCCACAAAAAAGAAAAAAATCAACAAATCAGCACTGTAAATACAAAGAGTCACAAATGAAGACATTTTGTTTAGTCACGGTCACTCCCCTCTCTCTCCTGGTCACCATCCTCATCTTCCTGGCCATCCATTCTCTGTGCTCTGTTCGGCCACAGATTCTCATCCACATCGCATCTGATGTTGTCTCTTGAGATACAGCGCGGGAAGAAGCGTCGTGCATGCCTGAGCCATCCTCTACACTGATCCCCTGTTATGTCCTCACAGGCAGCGTCCATTGCAGTCATGAGAGCCTTCTGGTTTTCCGCATGGTGTTCATACACTCTCCATCTCCAAGCAGAGAAAAACTCCTCGATAGGATTGAGGAATGGAGAGTATGGTGGCAAGAACACATTGTGCATTCTTGGATGCATGTTGAACCATCCCCGGATGCGTGGACCCCGGTGGAAACTAACGTTGTCCCATATAATTACAAACTGGGGTAGGTGGGGCCCTTCGAGACCTGATTATCCTAAATATACCATAACATCTTCCAAAATATGTACTGTATTCTATTCCAGTTTCCTAACACTATTTTGACAATTGAGCAGACTATTCTGCATATGATGACTTATACGATGAAAATGTGCTGACATGTTTTGAGGACAATAACCATGACACTGAAAACCAACCAATTGGGATAGATCAGCAATATACATTCATTCGAAAAATGTACTAAATGTTGGCTGATTGTGTTAACTGTAGGATACTTGTACATAGCTATTTGCAAGGATGTACTAAAGGCTTGACACATGTACAAAGCATTTGGAAATGTGATGAAAGCAATGATAAATGCCATTCTGTTGTGAGAAACTGCAAGATAGTTTGGGGATTTGTCCATGTTGTTATGAGAATGTCATCTCAGTTTCAAGAAATGAGCCAAACCAATGGAGAAAAACTGTAATAATTACAAAGACAAGCTAAGGGCTTGAATGGAGGGTCGGACGTGCACACAAACGAACACACTCGCATACCGCCACATGCTTCAGTTTTCGCACCTTTACTGGAAAAAAAAAGACTGACGATGATAACAGTGTGATAACAGTTGGCATTATGTATTGTGTTAAAAAGGTGTGATACAGATCTGTATTGGATCATCCCTCCAGGTACACAACGTGGAGGGAACCTACACAGTCAAACCTACACAGGTAAATGTATCATATCATGTATAAAGCTGTAAATGTAGTGTAATGTTGTAACTTGAGTTGAGTTACTCTTTCCTGGCTGGTCCAGTGAGATGATGCTAGATGTTAGCATACCTGTCCCTGCTTTCACTTCTTCTTCTTCTTCTTCTTTGGTTTTGGTTTCAGCACCCACCTGCTCACCTGGTGCCACCCACGTATCTTTATTACCGCATCTGTCCCAGTCGCTTATGAACCTCTGCCAACCAATCCGTGCCATCTAGACATCGATGTTGCTTCTTGGTGTACTTGACGATATTATATTTTTGTAATTACATTTACACTATGAGGTATACGTGTACATTGGATGTTATGCAGCTATATTTTTCCTACTCTCTTTTCTTGTTTGATGTTTATATTCGTAAATTGCATCACATTTAGTTTTTCTACGTTGTACCTTAAAACTGTGACACATCAATGGGTTCAGGGAGCTGGTGATTGCCTCTAGTGTCAATGAAGGGTGAATTAAAACTTCACAACCGTGTTGTACTTAAACATATTAATAATAGTGGTAATGTTAATAATGAAGTGAATTAAATGGGCCCCAAGGATCTGATTTTGATTGCATGTAATGAATTCTGTGGCGCCGGGGCTTATTGTTCTGCTTAATGAAAAGAGAAATGACCGTGGATGGATGTGCTCGGAGTACAGCATAGATTAACAGATCACGCAGAACTGAACTCAATTTGGAAAGTCATAATGAGCTGCCAGATTTCTGTCCAACATTTGGTGAACGTGTTTCAACGTTTGCATGCAGCTGGAGTCACGGTGGGGCGGACCAAACAGAGGCCGAGGGAGACGGGAGGGAGAAAACAGTGACAGGGGAAGACAGAAATGTCCATCTGGAGGTCACCATCATTTAATGAGCACTATTGATGCAATAATTAGAACAGCAGCAAGCTAATTAAGTAATTCACTGCTGAATGTATTTTCACTTCTGACATCTGTTAAATTACTTACTTAGTAGTAGCGCTATTATCACAAACGATGTGTTGAAACCCGGAAAAACAACAGGGGGTCTGTCTGGAGAGAGATTTTAAACTAACTAACATAACTGAAGATGAATATTTTCTTCTTCTTCTTTCTTGCCATTTGGAGAAAACAAAACAGATTTCTTCTTTATTTTTCCACGTCTCAATATCAACGAGAACACTGGTTCAATAAAGTGGTTAAGGAGACTGATCAACTTCCAGGTTGGATACGTTTTCAGTGGTTTGGAGTCCATCCGTCTCCTGAACCACAGTCTTCTTTAGCATAAGCACTGTGTAAAATGAGAAGTCACCTCAGACAAGGCCACTGGGCTAAGTACATCATTTATGTAATGTAATTTATCCCTATCACATTCTAGGCATGCTTAATTAAACCACATACCTTCCCTGCTGTAAGAAATAAAAAAAATAAAAAAAGGTCAAAGAGAAGTACCAAGTCTGACATTTCAAACTCAGCATCTTTAATAAGTGGAATCCATATCTCACTTATCTAATACACAAAACACTGTATGAGACTAATTTATCACACACGTGTGTCTCGGTCCTGAAACCTTCTCGAAATAAAACAAAAATAAAATATTCGCAGCTATCCTCATGTTAATGTCCATTGATCATTTTGATTATGAAATGTATGCTATGTTAATCCACGCCTGTCCAGCCAATCGGAATTGAGTATTTTCAGTGGCCCCAAAGTAATAACTTGGTGTATTAAAATTAATAACTTAAATGTCTGTTTAGCCTCATGTGCCCATATGTAACTGTTTGGTACGTGCAGAGGTTAAGCTATGGTTGTCTGACAAAAATATAAAAAAAAATATATATATATAGTAACTCAAGCATTATGCAAATAGGTGCAAATACACACGCAGAAACTTCACACGTACCTGTAAGTGGCCATGAACGCCCCTCGGTAACAACATGAAAGGGCAGCGACTTTACAAACAAACAACACATATGTAAATACATACAAACAAACAAATGAAACACATATGTAAATACATACATACAGATAGTCGCTGCCCTTTCATGTTGTTGTCAAGAGGCGTTCGTGGCCACTTACAGGTATAAATTTATGAAAATATAATGAAGATATCTGGCTATAAGAAGCGTGTGGATGCTTTCCTTCATTATAAATCTAACAACTAACACAAGCCTCCATTTAGATATATTTCACACTGTCAAAATGTCACAAATATGCTATATATAAATATATATATATATATATATTTATATGTTTCTTGCTCAGTATGATTTTTTTTTTTTTTTTTTGCTTTAGTACACATCAAACCAGCTTGCAAACCAGATCTCGGGGTAATTAATGAAGGGATGATACACAGTTCCTTCTCATTTTTCATTTGCAGCACTTTACTACAGTAATTAGTAACTCTTACATCCAGAACATGAGCGTACCAGCTGCTCTTTGCCTTTCTGACAGCCTAATTGGAGCTCACACCTCGAAGCTTATTGTTCACAGACGCTCTCTGAAGAAAGATGATCGTTTCTGCTTGACGATTTCGATTTATGTCAAATGTACATGAAGTTGCTCTTCGAGTTTGGACGTATAAAACTTTGAGCTCATTTAAAGCTGCGGTTTCAGTTTTATTTAGAAAGTGTGTTGTTTTTTTTGCATTGATCTCTGTGGGTGTAAACTGTGCTCAGTAGAACAACGGTGCTCTTTTGTGTTTACCCCGGATCTGTAACCAAATGGACAATTAGCAGGTTTTGGGGAGCAGATTAGTGATTTGTTTTTTTGTTTTTTCGCAGGGGATTACTCGAGATGATTTTTTTTTTGCAATTTGGCAGCTATTTAGGTCGTAGGAAAAGGGCTCGTTCTTGTGAGCTTTTTGGATAATCCACTAGAAAAACGTGAAGGGATGCCAAGGAACAAATTGAGCTATATGTCTTTTCTGTTTCTTTTATTAGGCATGTAAGTCGGCATTGTAATGTTTTATTACATTTCACTTTTAGCCTAAAATGGTAATATTTAACTGACTTATAATTAATCCCTTAATGCTGCATTGTTTCCTGTTACTGTAACAGCAGAAATTATATAATATAATATACATCTTTCAATATTCAGATATTTTGAAACTCAAGAAAGTCGTCATCACAAAATACACCTGTACTGTAAATATTTCTGTCAGTGAAATGATAAATCCACCTGCCAGCGTCTGTTTGGTACATGTTACTACATGATACATACGTGACGTTTTCAGCGTGATATATAACATTTCCCATAATTCCCATCTTTGCTCTGCATGGTTCAGTCTGAGCTGACACTGTGCAGGAACAGCGTCCTTCACTCTTTCACTCGTTTTTGTGCCGCAGCTTTTGTGGTAAAACTTTAGATCTGCTTTGTTTTAACCTTTCATTTAACCTTCACAGTTTCACTGAGAGGAAGCCTCTCTTTTACAGGATCACTCCTGGACGCTGGCCAGAACGACCGCCGACTGATCTGCTGGAAACGGACGGCAGCGTTTCAATCCCCGGGCCATTTATACGGTGCTAATAATGGTCCGGGGGATTGAAATGACTCTCCAGTAACAAGCTCGCTTCTCTAACCTAAAGGCCACCGCTGACCCATATACATATCTGTACAGTAAAGTAACAGTTCATGGTTGTAGGAAATATTTGCTTTCAAGTCTGAAACACCAAATGACTCTTAGTCCTTTTTGGAATAACTTCTTCTGCTTGTCTCAGGGCTCAAACACGAACTGTTTGTAGGATTAACAGCAGATAAAAACCTTTATATATATTTGTTCTTTACAGCATGAAACTTGATTAATTTTCATAAAGCGACTGCTATAAGGAAAAGTGAATCAGTTTCCTGTTGTTCTGTTGTGTAAAAGGCATCAGGTCTTTTGTGTCGACATGGTATTTATACGGTCATGTACTTATGACGTGTAATTTGTTTATTAAAGCTACACTGAAAACAACAACAATGAGAGAAAATACGCAAGGTGGTGATTTATGGATGCAAAAAGTGTTTCCATGCAACACCATCGACCGAGGTTTCATGTGATATGACGGATTGTGCCTTTATGCACGTATACTGAACCATTTACATGGCCCTTGTGTTTACTCTCTATTCTTGAGATGTGGCCCAATAGCAGTGTGAGTGATAGACAGCAGTAAACAACTTCCATCCCCCAGCTAGATAATAGTCTCCCCGGCTGTGTGGATCTTACAGTTTTTTGGGGTATGATTTTGTTCCTTGCTGTGCCAGTTGTCATACTCTGCCAGCTCTTTGCAGTTCAAATCCTCCACAGGACCCCCCACACCCCCCCTATCCAACATTACTCCTATCCCAAACACATCGTTTACCCCCCAACATCCCTGTCCCACTACGACCCCAGTGGGTCTTTTATTCTGCTTACCCACCAGATGCACATGACTGCAGATTCATGCATTGTTAATGGCACAAATTATTCAAAAAATAAGCTCCACAAAAACCCTACTTACATATGCCCATGTTCAAGTGCACACACACACACGCACACACACACACACTTCTCCCAAGACTAATGTCTTATGCTCTACCATCGCTCTCCCTTTTCAGGATACATGGGCTCAGGGTTTCTGTGCCTTTTGGAAAAAATAAAAATGAAATGGAAGCGACAAAGCCATTATGCAGAAGGCAGTTGGCATGCTGTGCTATCACTCTCTCACTTGATGTGAGGGAGGCGTACTTGTGTTTATATTTGCTCGCTGCTCATTCAGTTGCCCCTTTAGACAACCGTTCTCTGGGTTACTGCCATCCCGATTGTTTGGCTGTTTTATTTATTCATCTGCCCACAGCTTTATTCTCGTCCATTTTCTCAACACTTTTTTTTTTATGATTGCTGATTTCATAAAGACCTCAGACATGCTACATTGGCCCAATGGGCCACTAACTGCATGATCGTTTGGAAAGGAAGCCGGGGATGACAGTCATACAACACGAAGAACAGCAAAACAAAATGATAGTTGACAATCACTGTTTACCAGTAATTACAGTGTAGCAGCCAGTCGATTTTTTTTTTTTTTTCCAATTAATCCCTCATTCATATTTAATCGTTGACATTTGTCCAAAAGGTTTATGGACAGTCGAGTTCAAAAGTCTGAAACCATCGTCCCAAAGTGACTTTTTGTGTTGTATAATGTGTTAATAGGTTAACGTGCAGGTCATGGTAGAACCAGAGTGGCACTTCTCCTTGTTTCCGAGTTAAACGTAGCTTCTCCAGCTCCTGATATGAACTTGAACCTAGAAAAACTTTAAACAAACTGGTTGTCGATCAGAAAACTGGCCCTATACTGTGTGTCAGAAGAGGTATGGATCTCATGGAGGACTTAAAAAATGCCTCAATAAACACTAATCAAACAAAGAAATAAAGCAAAAAACTTATTAAATGTGAGATAGTAAATCAATACTATAATAAAAAGGGAAATCATATTACAATATGTATTGTATTTCACTATATCTTTGTTTGATTTGTTTTTATTTAGTCTTTCGTATAATCTGGACGATTTTGGTGTGCAGACTAAAAAGATGTTTGCCTTCATATTTCCGTTACAAAGAATAAGAACAAAAATAAAAAAAGAATGGCACTTAAAAGCATGCGTGTGCACTAGTGTAGGAGGTGCTGTCATCAGGGTTATCCAGTGCCACCTCTAAATACAATTTAATGGACCGCTTTGTGTTCGAAACGAGACTAAGCAGCATCTTTGTCGCAGGCCGATGCGGCGAACGGCAGCAAAGCAGACTGTTTATATCCCTTTACGCAACATTTGCATATCAAAGCTCTCCTGTTTTTAATGTCATTACAGCGTTTGAAGTGGGAACGTGTGGCAGGATTACTCGATAAACAAATCATTGGGATTTTTTTTTTTTTTTTTTTTTTAAATACGATGGATGTCAGGTATTCCTGATTCTTCTGTGGTCTTAAGCGCTGGTTTGCGATGTACATTTGCATTACAACAGCCTCACTCGCAGGCCTCGAGTAAATGGAAGTCATTAGAATTCCAGCGGCGAGAGCCAATTTACGGGGTGATCATGCGGGGAAGGCGCTCTTTAAATCCACAGCGTCGCGTAGGATTCATAAGGCATTACTAAACCAGTCGAATCAATATGGTGGAATTTAACACTACAGTTGGAGCAGCACATGTTTTTCCCTTTTTACAGTTTTCACTTGAATTTCTGCAACTTTTGTTTCGTCATTTTCCATCAATCTAAATCTCTAAAATGTAAAAAAAAAAAAAAAAAGCATCCAGTTTATTGCTTGTTTGCTTGGTTTCAGTTGACATTTTTGAGCACTTGTTGATACATAAAGTACTTTGATATATTGCTGAGATTACTTTTTGACACGTGTGCTTTCTCACACCTTTGGTATTTGCCCTCGGATCTTTACAACCAGACCCGTCAGTATCTTTATCAATCATTTATCACGTTCTCATCGCAGGTTTATTTCTCAAGGCTACGTTGGCTTCGTTAAATCATGAAAACGGCTGGAAAAATTGGCTGTTTGTGGGCCACATGCGGAGGAAACTCAACAGTTGTTGAAGAATGTTATGTGATGAATGGCTGAAAACTTATTTTCATTTTTATTGATCTGTCAGTTTTTTGTTTTTTTTTTTCAATTGAGTGATCAGTTCTTTGGTCTATAAATATGTCAGAAAATGATGACAAATGTCAATCACTATTTCCCAAAGCCCAAGATGCGAGTTCAAAGGTCACGACCCAAAAATATACAGTTTACTATCATAGAAGACTTTAAAAAGACTTAGATTAAGAAGCTGGGACCAGATTAATAAGACCTTAAAAACTGACTCAAAATGTTTAATTGATTATCAAAATAGTGATTAGCTGATTAATTGTTGCAGCTTTAGAGTTAAGAATCATAACAAGGATTTTGATAAATGGCACAAGGCGTCACTAATTACTAATTTGATTTGAATACTGAAAACATGGTGTTCGTTCTCCAGGAAAGTTCAGAGACTGAAGCTGTCCTGGAGGCTTGTGGATGCCACATTCCTTTAATTTACTATATACACACGCACACACATGCAATTATACATGCATATACTTTAAATCAGTGTAATTAAAATGATTTAACAAAGTGAGTCCTTTTGGCACACCATATCACGAACAGCGGTGCATTCTTTTCAGTACATGTATCTATATAATTAAAGAGATTTATAGCCATTGCACCGTACTGGAGCTCCCATGTATGCAGAGAGAGCCTTTTTTTTATTTTTTTTATTTCCAATTGCTTCTAGATAAGAATGTGAGCCACATGGAGAGCCGGGCAGAGGGTACCGACAGTTAACTAGACAGGAGGAATGCATATGAGAAAAATGTCTGATGGGAGTATGTGTAAATAAACCTTGAGGCTTGATTTTTTTATTTTTTTTTATGTTTTTTTTTTCACGTCTCCACTGAGTAATTTACCCACAGACAGAAATCCATAAATGTGACAGATGAAGAAATGATGAGGAGTGATGTCTCTACCTGCATTAAAATCACTGAACTATATGAGGCTTCACCATTTATCATCCTGTTTAAAAAAAAAAAAAAACTGTGCCAGAGAAAGAGAGCAGCTGGTTAGTTTCAAAAATAATTGAACTACACAGAGCCGTATTATTTATATATTACTATCAAATCAAGAATAACAGCTAAAATATGAAACAAAAACCACACCTATAATTGAAATAAGAGTGTGCATCCAAAGCTGTCCTCTCAGTCTGTTCTGATGTTCTGTTTGTTCTGAGCTGAATGCACACGCAAACTTTGACATAAATTATTGGTGGATAATCCTCCAGAAAAACTCATTCAATAAAACAATACTACACAGACGACATCATTCACAGCACAATGAAATCTAACACCACCTCGACAACTTTTTTTGCTTTTCTGATCAGCATAAATTTTGGATTTAACGTCTGCAAAGGCGTTAAATGTTCACGTAAATATATCTGAAAAATGTTTCACTCGTTTACAATATTGTGGGAAGTAAAACGCCGTTCAGTGTTTTTGAGCTCAAACTTTTGTTTTCTGCTCCACAAAGACTGAAACAACCTGGTTAAAATAAGACAAAGGTTCTTGGTTAATATAATAAAAAATAAAAATCCAAAATCTTTCCCTTAACTTGAAATTGTAATTTTAATACACATAAAAGTGAATAATCATCAAGCCTTCATCCAAATGTGCTTCCTTTAAATACTTTTCTTTGCAAAACAACAGCTCATCTCATCTGGTAGAAATAAAAAGTAACCCATATTTGGGTCAAAACCATAAAGGTCTTTTTTCATTGATTATGTTTTCTTTTAATGTAATATTAATGTATATACTGGATTTTACTGCTTAGCTCCAGGAACTCTTGACCCCCTCCTCGACTGCTGTGCTGCGGCTAACAGAAGAGAACAGCAGGCCTGGGACCTTGGGACATTGCCGAGGTCTGAACCCTGCAGCACCCGAGCAGCAGCCCGGTCCAGTACCGCTGAGGGTCTCCCTTCAATTAACACCCAGCTGTTTTCTACAGCCGTGTTGGGATCAAGGCCACCTTGGCTTTCCTCTTTCTACTCCACCCTGCACCGACACAACTCACATTCGAGCCCCAAACGATGTTTTTATACCAAAAAATAAAATGTGTTTCAGACTTAAGTAATATTTTATTTACTAGTCCTAACTCATTTCAACGATAATACATTTTGTGTTCCTCCCTCGGAGCTGTGCATATGTCACTGAGGAAGTCTACACCACCCAGTCTGCAAAATCTGAAGCAACAAGAGTCCAGGAGAGAAACCAAACCACAAGTCAGGCAGTAACGGAGCTCAGACAGATGGGACAGGCTGGATCTCAGCCATGAAAGGCCTCGTAGGTGAAGAGCTGCATGCCTGACGTGAGTGCAGAGGAGGGCCTGACCTAATTGACTGATTTAGTACAAATTCATATACCTAGTTGCCAACGCTGGAAGCTCTCACATCACCAAGGGAAACGACAAGCAGAAATGGATCGAAATGAGAGGTAAAGATGAAAACTAGCAAGGCTGAACTTCTGGGAGGGTGGTCATGGCATCAGTGTTTAAAGCCAAATACAAATGGTTTCACGGGGGATAATCGCTTATTTAATTTATTAAATATGGCCAACTGAAGAAAGCAGGGCTGGATCAGTACCAAATAATGGTCATTGATGAAACAACCATCTCAAAAATCAATGAAACAGTTTTGTTACTCCACATTCTTCTTCTTCCTTTGTCATTTGTCCTTCATTTACCACCAATTCAGAGCGATCCACTCGACTCTACAGACTCAGGTGCGTTATGCTAACAGTGGCTAATGGCTACAGGAGTCTTTTTTAACTCGACACCACCAGATTTTTGTCATTTCCAAACGTGTAGTCTTTCTATGAGATTTCACACAGTTCAATCTGGAGCCACATATACACTCCCCAAGACCTGTTAAAGGGATAGTGCAGATCTTTTTTTTGAAATGGGATTGTATGACGTACTTATCCGTAGTCAGTTTATTCCCTGCAGTACATTTGCCGACCTCTGGTTTATGGTAACACTATACTTGAGAGCAGTGATTCTCAATGGGGGTGTTAGACCCCCTAAAGTGGGAGTTAACATCCGTCTGTCCATCCATAAAGAAAACCACCAGGCACACAGAGCTTCTAGACACTGAAGAATCGTTTTCAACGTGACTTAAAGGGGCATTCAACCAAAACAGGTGGAGAACCAGGTGCTTCCTCCTTTGCCAAAGTGGGGCGTTTGTAACACAACCACCTCTAACAACAACAGAAAAAAGGCTTTGAGAAGAAATCAAATTTAAAAGATTAAATTCTTATTTTTTTTTCTCTCTCTCTATCTTTGTTTTGTTCTTCCCTTTCTCACTGTTCATTTATCTCATCTTGACATGGATCAATAGGTAGCCTACTGCATCCACATATCCCAAATACACAGTGACAAATGTCTCTTTGGTAATTTTTACTACAGCCTGAAGATAAATGGGCGCTCAGTCTATCGCTGATGTCATCTGCAAACTGAAGATCATCCTTCAGTGAGTTGCGCTGAGAGAGTTTTGACTGACAGGTATTCCCTGCAGGGGTTTGTCCTGGGGCCTGGATCTTTAATGTCTGCTCAGAATCCAGATTGTTCTTTATTCAGGTGCAGAAAGGAGGGAATAGTAGATAAAAAAAGAGCAAAGTAAAAGGAGCAGAGTGTGCTCTGCATCTCTAAATCCCATTTTTCTTGACATAACTTTTTTAAGAGACCACCCTCCTGTTTGACTCACGCTTGTTTTCAGCCGTGTTAGTTGAAGTGTATATTTGAGAATCGTTGTAACACCGGCGATGTCAAAGCAGTCGGTTAAGTGCCAGTACGGTGGTCTGATTATCCAATCACTTTTGTGGATTCAAGTTCACCAGTTAATCATACTTCTTGCTCTAAGATGCAATCTATTTTTAGATAGCAATCGTCATTAAAAAAAATATATATCAGGCGTTATTTTTCACTTTTTAAATCAAATACGCCATTAAGCTCTTTCCACAGGCGATAACTTCAAACAGCTTTTGTCCTTTTCAGTGTCCACAGGGAGACGGAGCCAATGCTGCCGCCAGTGATGTCGGGTCACACAAGACACGACAGCTACGCTTTTCCTATTTTCTGCCTCTGCCTTTATATAGTCCATCGGAGAGCAGGGAGAGTCCTGCCGTAGCGTCCATCCATCATTCTCTCCTCATCGTCATCTCCCGTGATCTTAACCCGCCACGCTTCCTTTAGTCCACTTCCTCTTTCCGACACTCATCCTACAAACGTCTGCATTACGCCACTACTTGAAATCTATAAATAATCATATCAGTGCTGCATACAATAAATGGCTCTTAAATAGTAGATTATTGAAATTGTACAATTGTAAAAAATCTTTCATCCTGTTTATACCAGGAAGTATTTCAAACGTGCTTATTGAATATCAGTTGATAGGAGGTCTTGATGATCCCCATTAAACACAGAGTAAAGAGGTTTAACTAAGGCGGTAACTTTTAAACTGTTATCCTACATTCGTCTTTATTCGTTCACGGTAAATAGACAAATCATTATCTGAGTTATTGAGGCCTTTTTCTTCTCTATGTGCAGACTGAACGACTTGCACTCGTCTTCTGTCCGTGTATTTCGTTCAACTAGCTGTGAACATGCAGTATTTATTGGTCGGGTCAACAAAAAAAGAAAAACAACCTCATCTTACAAAAGTCCAATTCAATTATAAGTTAAAGGCCATTGGTCTGCGAACAAGCATATGAACGGGCCTTTTAAATTGGATTCAAGTGGATCTATCATCTAGTGGTGATAATGCACTCTAAGGTAGTTCCACGTTCAGCTTCAGCCTCAATGTTGTAGCACTGATTGATTAGATCACATGTCCAATCAATTAACAATATGGTCACTGAAATGAATTTCGCTCTTACACTGTTGGTTTTTTGGACTCGGTGAGATACCGAGTTTTTTTTGGGTTTTTTTAGCTTTGCAGCGTAAATAATCAGTTTTACAGTTTGGGCCTTCAGACACAGAAAGCACAGTCTCTCTCTCTCTCTCTCTCTGTCTGTAACACGGTGACATTTGGGAACAACTGAAAGGAAACTTTCCCAGAGGATCAGAGGACTCATACGAAAACTATAGATAATACAAACTCAACATGCATCTGTGGAATTTTACTTTCTAACTTCAAAGCTGCTAAAGGGAAAAGTAAAGGGGAGACTGGGGTTTAAGGTGGTGTTACTCGTTATACTACTGTGCATGTGTAGCAGTAATAATAATAATAATGCAACTAAAAATTGTAGCCTAAAACTACAAACATGGGGTTTGACTATCTACTACTACTCAGTTATTCACACGTGTTGTGTTTCATTCATTCATCTCTTTATCTTCACTTAATCAATGATGGTAAACCTGCTGTATGTTAAACTTTTATTCAGCCAAGCTTATTCAGGTTGGGCTTTTGTTGTTGTTGTTGTTGTTGTTTTTCTTTTGGTTTGGGAAAAAAGCGTTCGTATAACTGCTGCAAGTTTTAGTGAATGGTTAAACAAAGCCAACAGATTTGTTGCAAGCGAGCTGATGAATATGCATTTAACACCCACCAGCTCGTATGCAACTTAGTCCAAATTGAATTATTCATTTATCTGAGTTTTCTTTAGAACAAGAGGGGAACACGCTGGTCCGGTTTTCAGACATTAGACTCAAACTTCTCTCTCTTTTTTTATCACAGTGATCAGAAATACTCTGGATCCTGATTTCATTAAGACATGACTAACATACCTGACTAACCTCCTTCCACTGAAACATCCCGACAGAGCCCTTTTGTCCAAGCTAACATCATTTGGCTGACCCAGTTTAGAGACAACTCTTCCTGTTCTTATTGTCAATTACTTTTTTTGCGGGTCTGAGAGAACATTTGCTGCCACCTGATAAATTATAGACTGCAGCCATACAGATGATGCTCCCCACTGTCTGGGGGTGATAGTCGGTATTAGTCTTCTTACAAATAAATGGCCTCAGACTACGAGTGACTTTCATTACGAGATCATTTTTATACTCCTACTAATCAACCTGTCGTTTAATAATAAACAACCAGGTGGCTTGCACAGAGGCTAAAACCAATTACAATATTCACAAAGCTAAATTTGGATCAGGAAAAGTTTCTCAGCCAGAGAAACCAGCTCGATGTTCGGGTCAGTGACTTTCTGATTTTTTGCAAAAGGCAGAGTTTTAGTGGTTTCTCTCAGAAATGGCCTGAAACTCTCCAAAGATTACCCTGTGGCCAGGCAACAGTAATATATTGGCTACTCGTGAGAAAGCTGACTTCAGGCAGTGAGAGTAAAAGAGCTGTCAGCTGAGGGAATGGAGGCCTGATTACACCGACATACCCACACCTGAGCCCTCCTCAGCCTGATGTACACTGTGTAATGCGGATAGATGCACAGACACTCACAATCATCCACACGCAGGCATATCCATAGTGTCCATGAGCATGTTGATCCGGGCACGGCAGCCTAGTATACATGTGTGCTTATTCTCATGACACACACACATTTTTATTTTTAAAATAACAAATTACTGTCCAACACACACACACACACACACACACACACACATACAGTTTTCCCGAGGGGCTTTCTGGAAGACATACATTTAAATCTTCCACACTTGCTTGCACACACAAGAGTGCAACTGTGCAATAGGATGTTCTTTCAGATGATGAAGATAATATCTGAAAAGTTTTTTTATTGTGTAGCGGTAACTCCATTTACTTGTCGAGATCTATACTGAATAGTCTATTTCTATACCAGGTTGGTGTTGGCGCAGTAGATGTACACATAACCAATTTTAGACATCTCAAGAAGATAAGTTTGCTGTTTTTTTTATTGTGTTGCATTTTTTTTTTTAATATCTGGTGTAGATTTAATACTATTAACATTAAACATATTGCTTTGGTTGCCGACTTTATCTGAATCCAATCCAAGATATTTTACAGCAGGGGTTTTAAAAGATTGTAAAAAAAGATTGTGGCTCTCATAAATCACTTCATTTGATAACCAAAGGACCAGAGTGGGTTTTACACTCCGACCACTAACCCAGGACTCTGATTTGATTAATACTGAGATGAGACACTCAAGAGTTTTCTGTTCCAGGAGATGTGAGTTAACTCTGAGCATGTTCACCCTCATTTAAGAAGCCATCATCAACGGAGCTC
This sequence comes from Pampus argenteus, assembly GCA_036937835.1. Classification (NCBI taxonomy): domain Eukaryota; kingdom Metazoa; phylum Chordata; class Actinopteri; order Scombriformes; family Stromateidae; genus Pampus; species Pampus argenteus. The sequence goes on along the minus strand of CM072872.1, from coordinate 4,289,310 downwards.
CGATACTGCGATCGGTGTTATGTGTTCGACAGTGAAGGCTCATGATTATACCTTACTAAGGCAGATGTCTGCAAAACAGGCGGAGGGCCACCACCAGAGCTGGTCCTGAGCCAAAAACACTGGGAGACCAGTGGCTGCAGGCATCCCTGGAGGAGCTCATCCGAGCCAATCACCCCCAGGACGCAAGTGCCTACATAAGATGTTAAGTGTGTGTTTGTGTGTTGTTTTTTTTTTTTGTGGTTTTCACTTCTCCCACCAATCACTGACGGTGTTATCTGTGCCTCCTGCCACAACAACAGAAGTCCTTGCAGAGATTCTGCCAAGTATAGTATAAAATATACTAGGACATAATGCTCTTCTTGATCATGAGGTGATGACGATGATGATGAAGACACATTGTCTGCTGCGACAGAGAGGGATCCACGGTGATATACATCTTAATATTATGTGTGGCATTTTAAATCATCATGATTATGGCAAATTGATCAAGAAACGGTGTATTTGGGGCATTGAAATGCTGGAACACCAGTTAGAGGTGGGTGCATAGTCACAGGAGAATCATGTTAATATTTCAGTATAATTGTATCATTTGTATTTGAAGGATATAAAGACTGAATGAAATGTGACAGTAGCTCAATCTGAAAAGTGATTCTGGTGATTATTTCATCATCTGCAGGGTGGACGGGATGGTCTTCCTAAGGGCCGTTCATTTGTATGGCAAGGTGGCAAGGCTCTCCTCTAATTGTGGCAATATTATGGAGAACACATGCCACAATAATGTCACCTCTCTGGAGTTACCCCGAGTCTACGTAGGCACTGGAACCAGGATTTGAGCCTCTATTGTCATCTCAACCCGCGGTTGGGGGCCTGACTCGGGGTAAGGGTTCACCAGAGAGGGCTGGCTGGGGTATCCTCTGTCAGTGTGTTAACAGAGGGAGACAATGGAAACGATATTTGGACGTAGCTTTACTTACCATGTGGAAATCAGTTGCTTAGGGTACACTCACGATACATTTGTGAGTCATGCACAGAGCCACTTGCGTTCAACATTCGTAATCATATCATAATCGTGTGCTACATCACATATGATCCTGACAGTGCAGATAATGTAGTATATTGTGATGTATAGTCTTGGCTATTATAAGACAGTAGTCAATGTACCTCCACATTAATGTGCTGTGGAAAAGACGCAGCTTATCACATTAGGAAAGCCTGCAAAATAAAAAACTAATTACTGATCCCACTCAGAGGTTGCAGCAGAATATCATTAACACAACTGAGCAGGAATATTTGCCTTGACAGACAAACTCCTTCAGCCAAGCAGCATAACAAGACATGTGATGCTATGGTGAGCTGTTCAGTGGATGCAGAGGATAAATGTTTGCATGCAGAAAAGAAAAGAAAAAGCTACTAGGACCCAGAAACAAAAACATATTTCAACATCTGGGTACGATTGTTCTAACATTACAGACCCACAGCAACAAATCATATCGGATTTGTACCGAGTGTTTCTGATTCATTGGGAAAATCGAGGACTCCTTAGGAACGCTTAAAAAATGGAAACTGTCCAAAGAAAGAGAACAAGCCACAAGCACAGCAACCAAAGAAAAACACTGAATCACATCCAGTCGACAGCAGGAGCAGCAGGAAGGAACAGAAGCAACATCCAACAAAGTCCGACAGGTAAGTCGTACCACAGAGCGCACTAACGTTACATCAAACGAACTCGCTACGTGTTTAATCGTGTTATTGATTTGATATTCGATTTCTGGCATGAAAGACACCAATATTCTGTCTGACAAGCTACTCGACAATGATGAGACAGAACAGCCTTTCAGTCACAGCCCCACGTCAACCATTTGGCAGCTCCCCGTTTTAATTTAACTATTGGACATCATACTTGCATACACACACACACACACACACACACACACACACACACACGCACACACACACACACACACACACAATGCATTATTTTTAGTCTGTTTAGGATTCAGATTATGGTGAAAATCTAACTCCCCAAATTCTATTAAAAGTAAAAAATGTTTTTATGGAAATCCATCCAGATGTTTCAGTCTGAGCTTACGTGGTGGTCCAACAGACCAACGTTGTAATCTATAGAGCCACTGTACTAGTCAATGACATGACTAAAAATGTATTTTAAAAAGTTTATTTAACTTTTAACATGTTTGATTTAAAGGGAAGTAAATATGAGGCAAGAAAAACACTGAGATTCTGAAACAAACCTTAAAAATAAAAATACTCAGTTGATGTCAGTCTAGAGGCAGCAAGTAACATCAATACTTTCAACACAGTTCATTTTTTCATAAATTGAGGTTTCGGTGGAGTGCTCAAAGTGAACCTCAACCCATCCCCGGTTTGTGTAATCGAGCAGGACAAGTGAAAGTGAGTACGGCAGACATCAAGTATCTCTGAAACTCAGAAATGAGACAGTGAAATGCTACGCCCTTCTGTGTCAACACAGTTGGAGACGAGTTTTCTATTTTAAGCCAGGATGTAGTAAAAGTGGGTGAAAAGGTTATTGTGACTGAGATTTGAAACTTGGGGGTCATCAGCAGAAATCCCTTATTTCAGTATGAATATCTGTTTGTAGGAATAAACAGGATATTTTATATAACACTGTTATAAAATTACTGAAGCATAATACATAATACAGAAGACCTATTACTCACTCACACACACAAACAAACTGAGTGGAGTAAAGAATCGTCCACAAATATACAAATATAATGTGTTTACTACTGAATGCATTGTCACGTTGCAGCTCAAGAATAGATGATATTTCATATGTGAAACATAAACATAGCCTGGGATAGTGCTGCTAGAGGCAATATAAACATTATCCAGCTGCACATCACACAACAATAGACACACACACACACACACATAGATACTCACCTTTCATCTGCATATACACACAATTTATTGGTCAATAACAAGTGATCTTTCTTCCTCTGGATGTGGATCCTTGATGTGCTTTCATAGCCATTTCATGCATAGCAGTGATTAGGCGGCATAGAGTTGTTCTACCGTCGTACTGCTTTGAAGCCGTTCTGTGCCTCCTACAGTTTCCTAATTTACATAAAGATACCTTCTCGGAGACTGGACACACACTGGCAACCTTACAATTAATAGCATTAAAAGGTAATAGTAAAAAAATCCTTCCAAGAGACTCGTACGGATTGAACACTAAGAGAAACACACACACACACACATTTTCCCCTTACCCTACTACTGTCTCTGCTGGTGATCACAATTCCCGTGGAGTTTATACTTCCAGAACCCAATTATGCCTCACAAGCAAATTAGCCACCATTAGCGGGGCACCAGCATGCATCACCAGGGGAGAAGGAGAGGCCTTTAGCTCATCTTATGGCCTGCTTTCCTGCTCACCAAAAATACTGATTAGGTTATAATTCACACTAATGCAAAGGCAATTGCTTCACCTCTCATTATTTTTTGCGATGGCCTTAGCAGCAGATGTGAAGATATTAGGTAGCGTATATACCTATGTTATGATCTTGAGCTTGTTTAGTATCCTTCTGTGCTTTTTTTATGTATTGTTGTTGTTTGTATTTTTTATTTTTATTTTTTTTAAATGTTAGCCTACACTGACTATGTACTGCATGCATGATAATCACAGGCAGAGTAGAGGAAACACAGCAGTGCTCTTGCAGGATACCATCATGAGCCAGCAGTACAGAATTGCAGAGTAAGAAGAATAAACTACTGGACTTTTTGGGCACACGTAGACGTCACTGTCGATCGCCTTGTGAAGCACATTTCCGCGTTATATCTTTTAATTGCATACATGCTTGTCATCTCAAAAGGCTGTTAAAATTTAGTTTTCTTTGTAGCCAAACGTTTTCAGTGAAAGTACAGACAGTGCAAGGCAAAATGACCGTTGTCAGTCCATAGCTATAATAACTTAACACAGATCCTAATCCTGCATGTGTTGGATTATACTGTGCATGGTAAATATGCAAATGCTTGATCACTGTCCCCTTAAACCGAACCGCAGTGAAAGAATTTGCGTTGTGTTGCTTGTTGTTGGAGTCATCTTGCCGACGAAGCAGCCCACCCAGCTGCAGCAGAGACCTATAGAGGCTCTCTCTACTCCTGTATAAGCAGTAAGCCAGACTCCATGCAGCTCGCCCATCCATATGCTGCCATTGCTCCAGTGACCAGTCTAAAGCGTTGCCATGTAAACAGTGTGCAGTGGCTCACCCTATAACTGCATTTTCTGACTAAGGACTTCCTCTCACCTTCCTGCTGAGGGTTGAGCTCTTCGGCACCCACTGAACATCAAGCTCCATGCAGTCAGTTTACCTACATAGTTGCCCCCCTGCCTGAGCTCCAGAAGACCACCTACAGACCGTCCTGCTGTCACCCTTCACGCTGACATAAGTATCTTTGCATTATACAATGTTGACGAGGTAGCCCAAGGTCTTCTTCTTATAAATAAGACTTCATACATACAGTAGCAACTCTAAACAGTCTGTAAATCTCAGGGCACCACCCTGTCACCAGGGACCAATAGGCAGATTGATAAAACCAGAATACAGTCTCAGAAACCCAGGAAATTACGATTGTGGTCGACATTGGCTGGAAGTTTAGTTCATACATGTTCTACTGAAGTAACGAGCCAAGATGAGGCATACGCAGCATGGTCATTAGGACCAGGGTGGCACTGCAGACAGGTACATTGTGGCTGCTCGCTGTCCTGGTGTGAAAAACTCGACATGATTTGGTTGATGGCGGGAGTAATTCGAGGATAAAGGGTGTGTGATTTTGATTATCTGGTGCAAAATAAGAAAAGGAGGAGTGCTAGTCTCTCACAAAATATGTTGCCGACGTGCGTTTCAGCAAAGCAATCAACTGTCTCCGCTGAGCTAGTCGGGGGAGTTTGTTTGTGCTGGATAGTTCCCAGCTGTGATCCTGCACCACCGTGTGAAATTACAACAGGGTGTGGCTGACAAAGCAAACTTTGCACAAACCTTATTGAAGTAAAGTTTGAATAAAACATGGCTCATGCTTTTTTCTATCAAGCTGTCCTTTTTTTTTCCTTTTTTTTCGTACATTTTTGATGACGCTTTCGATCGTGATTCTGAAAATACAGCAAAAGAGAGAGAAATAATGAGGGAAAACATAAGACAATGACAGCAATGGTCTTTTGTTCAAATGATCTTATTAGCTCTTAAAAGGACCTGTATTCTCCTGACAGTCAGTAGGAAATGTGAAAATAGCTTAATGTTGCTATAACGCCACAAAACTGTTGGTTGGTCATACAAAACATGAGACTTTGACACCAGGGATTTTGCATTCATATATATATATATATATATATATATATATATTGTAGATTTCCCCGTCTCATCCGTCAGAAATGCATCATTTTACTTTAACGTTATAGTCACTTGAGTTATATTTATTACACATAACTGGAATAACCTGCCATACAAGGGCGTCAGTACAAATATTCCTGGGAACACTCTGTTTTGCCTGGACGCGGCTGATATGCAGGAGAATACTGACATGTGTCTCGCTAATGTGAACAGGGATCAGCGACAGGAGCCTTTGACATAAATAACCAAAGGGTATATCTGGTTTAGCTGACGCTCTGAGGTCAACGGTTATCTACAAGAGTAAATGCTTATCACACATGTCTTTTCATGGCTGCTTCGACTCATATTTCGCTTCACAGGTAGAACGTCGACTGTCTGAGTGACCTTTCAGTGTCTTTAAACGCCACATTTGAAAAAACGATAGATATTAAACACAACCAGTTGGTCTCTTTTGTCTTATATATTCCTATAACATCCCTGTAAAACTAAACACTAAATTGCCACAAGGCTACAGAAATGATCGAATATCATGTTTGTTTGTTTTTTCTGTTCAAAGTACTTATAATATATACTTTAAATTCATCAGATATGGTGGCAAATTTTCCTTCGGAGTGCCTTTTTAATCACCTGACGGTGTAATTGTGTATTTACTTGATTGCTTTCGGAGCCTTTCATGAGCAGCACACTAATCAATATCTGCTTCTACTCCCTCTCTGTGTATATTTTAAGGCAAGTTTAGGCTAAGGTGATTACAGGGAGGAAACAAAGTCACTTGAAAGTAATTCAAACTTTGCTGGAGGCGACTAAACTGTCTGACAACGGCGCTCTGTGAAAGAGACATACTGCAAAAGGAGGAGGGATATAAAGTTTCTCTTCAGGGTTGGAAAAAATAATAATCTCTCTACATCCGAACCTTTGTGAATTTTTCACTGTCTGAGTGTTTGAAGTGTGAATCATTCTGTTACTGCATCTGAACATTTTATCAGCACATTTTATGCTCGATGAGATCTTCCTCGTGCTGTTTCCAACGTGTGTTTGACGTTATGGTGATATGGGATAGTTGTTATTACTGGTCCCACAGTACGTTTTAATTATAGACATCATAACACACGACCAGATTAATGAACATTTCAATTAGTTACCTAATAAAACAAAAAAAACACAGATACTGGGTGTAGATAATATTTACCACTGTGAGGCCTGAAAAAAACAGCGAGTTGGTACGCTTGATGTTTACCCACCTGTTGTATGGGCTGATTAACTCTTCGGTGGACAGGTTACGTTTACATGCTGGAATGCTCCTCTGATGCAAACCAGCGTGTTTCATCTTTCAGATAAACATCCTCAACCGCTGTGGTGCCTCAGGCTGGGTTCCTGCGGAGGTCAGGTCCGGGCCTGCAGCTCCAGAGCCTCCTGAATGTCTCAGGCATGTGCCAAGAAGAGAAAATGCACAGCATAAATCATCTTTTTCTTCCTCCCGTATATGAGTCGTATATGTCTCAGGTGATTTTTTTTTTTTTATTTTACTTGAAGCACAGGTTTAATTTGAACATGAAACTCTCTGTTGTTTGCTTTGCTTAACTTTGGTGGGGAGTCGTTTTCATGTCCTGGAGACTTTTTTATTTAATATATGATCATAATCATCAACTGTGATGCTCACTTTTCAAAGGGAGGAGACCTATGGAAATGGAAATGAAAAAAAAAAGCTTACATAATGCACATGTTTTCTTTCCGGGGAAGTGCATTTGACTGGAAATGAAACCTCTGTGTACTGTGGAAAAATGAATTCTATTAAATTAGTTGATCACTGGCCAGAAGTTTCGAATATAATGACATCTTTCTGGAAAAAAGCTGGCGAGAGCGAGTACGCAGCTCCGCTTGTGTACAAAGTTAAACTAACCAAAATATTGACACAATAGTTGAACTCAGTACAAGTCCTGCAGCCACGGAGCCAACTGTCATTCACAGCTGTTAATCGATGCCCTCACGGCAGATGTCAAAGCTACTTTCCGTCTTCGTATCTTCTTAACGGAGCAATAATGTCCAAAATGATCAACAGCGCACGTATTCGCCGGCCAAACTTTAAACATTCAGACTATAATTGACTCATTGAAGGAGCGTATTGACTCAGTATTTCATGAGAGAAGTGCTGAGTTTGCCGCTTCGTCGTAAAGTAAATAATTAAAAGTGAGAGCGTTGTGGTTATAAACAGTTAATTTGTAATGAAATGCATTCAATGATACATTTTATCTTTACAACCAAGGTCAATATATGTTTTTTCCCCCCGAAGAAATACAAGCTAAGATAATACAGCTTACTTTCTATACTGGTCAGTGTGCTTCTTGTCAAGGTGGCAGAAAAGCATGTACATTCACCCTCGAATCACATGCTGTTTAGCCCAGAAACACTAATTAAATTTGGAATCCAATTATGGGAATGGTAATGAAATTTCCAAATGGGGAAACTCGTAATCTGCTCATTGAGGTGTTTAATTACAAGCGAGTCTGTGCATTGCAGATATGTTACACCTCTCAATTTGACAGACTGGGACATGGACACTAGTTTGACGTTGTGATTGCGGAAAAGGAGACAAAATGTGTGTGTGTGTGTTTTGGGTCATACGTTGCTATGTCAACACTTTTAATGTGCAACATACAGTATGTGCCTGAGGCTCACGTCTGTGTATGTGCTGCATATGTACTATTATGTAAATGTGTTAAGTGATTATGCATGTGGCAGCTGCATATATGGTTAAGAGGAATACAACTTTTTTACCTGCAGGTGTACTTCCTGTGTTGCCAGGTGAATGCTGGCACATGAATGGACATAAATCATCCAAATTCAAAGGGATACAGGGATAGTTAAAACATGAATTAATACCACTTACACATTTCACTTAAAGGTTTATGATTAAGCAGCTTTATATATAATATAGTCTTTTTTTCCTGGGCGCTCTAAGACACTTTGTATCTCTCCTTTCTCTGCTCAAACCTGGTTCTTTAGCTCTTTAGTAGCAGATGTACATCCTAGCTCGAGTCTTTTTGAGCTTTCGCCGCATACAGAGCTGATTTCTGCAGTTCGCAGCCAGTTCACTTGGTTTTGCTGGCTTCTTTTTTAGCTCCTCAGTGGTTTCTTTCTGCCTCCCTCAAGATGTCTTCCCAAACAATCCTCCTGTGCCCTGCAGTCTCCTTCAGTGATCTAACGTGTGTATTTTGGCTCTAGGCTGCTTTAACAAGTCAGGACTTCTGCCACTCAGCTAAGTGACCCGACTCTCCACTAAAGTCTTTTTACACTGTGGCCATTGGTTCTCAGCTCTGGGATACCTTGTAACGATACTTAAGCCCCTGACATGCTCCAAAACTGACGTGAAAGTGGAAAGCATGGCGCACAGCTTACGTATAATTCAAGCTTTAGTCCACGCTCACTCATCAAACATGTCACTAAGATCAAGCCGGTCATGGACTGACCCGTCTTTGATTTGGGACTGTAAAAAAAACTTAGAGGACACTAAGTCTTTCTCTCCAAAAGGATTCAAGTGGCCTCTTCACTGCATATTCAGACTGATCCAAAGCAGCAATGAGCAGACACAGGAATGTCACTACAGATATACAACCATCCTCAGCCACAGATAACACAGGGTTTAATATCTTTCAAGTCCTTGAATGAGTACAGAATGTACCTTCAAGTGTGCTCTTTCAGCCAGTCTGCAGTGCAGGGGCGACAGATTCATTTCAGAAGTGCGGGGGCCAAAAATTGTGTGTGTGAGTGTGTGTGTGTGTGAGTGTGTGTGTGCAGTGGTAGATAGACCAGAGGCTCTCACTAAACTTTAGCCGAGTACATGTAACTATATCTTGCTTGCACCACAGGGTGGCAGAATGATTACAAACACAAAGCAGCTAACTAGTGCTTGTAGGAATAGATACAAGTTTTTTGGGTTTTTTTTGCTCAATTATCTTCAAATTTACAGGACAATAACACGTCTGCAGCTGAGTAACAGCAAACAGGCAATATGAATGTTAATAATGTTAATGTTGCTAAAAATCCATATTTAACAATATTACTACCGCTTCACCTTTGATAATTATCACGTATCGTGTTTGTTTGTCTGGAGCGGAAGGGAATGATTCAAAGATCTTTTAACTTTATGCATTTCAAAATAAGGGCGTGTGGGAGGAGGATAACATGGGGGGCAAAGGCTACTGAAATCCATGATAGGAGGCAGCATTTTCTGTTAAATCTGACATAAAATATGGCATATATTGGCGTATATGGCAAAAAAAACCCCAACTGTATTTGACGTAAAGGTTCATCAGCCACAAATATCTGCCGCGCTGTTGTAATGCGCCAAAGAAATGCCGTTTAAAAGCTGCTTTCAATGACATTTCTTCTGAGAAAATAATTTGTTTTGTCAAACACATGAGGGGAAGGGTGATAGATAATGTGTGTGTATGGGGAAGGGGGGGTGGAGTTGTGGAGGAAATGAGACGAGAAGGTGGCTGTGACAAGGCAGTAGGCGGAGAGGCCATGATGAGCAGGAGGTAAACATCAAACCGAGGTCGCAAAACAAAATCATTTGTTCCCTTTGTTTCTGTTTTTTTTTTTGCTTCCTGGTCCAATTATAGCTCATTCCTTTGATCAGTACCTCAAAGCTTGTAATAGAGCAAAGCATTGCATATGTCAGATTATTGTGGAAAAGGCTGCAGGGGCATATCCAGCTCCACTCTCCCACAGAGGCGGCCTCAAAGTCGTCATCTTCCTCTGAGGAGCTGGTGTCAGATTCATGCCCTCTGATTTGCATTTTGATTTTTGGGGGTAACAGATAGACTACAGTTAAAAAATACATGCTGTGGCATGGATGCCCTGCAAGTGCAAACTGAATTTTTACCATTTACCTCTACAGGGCATTGTCAAGGCAGGCAGGGAATGCAGATCCTCTTCAGATACACAGAGAAATGCAGTACACGTAAAGAGAGCATTTATTTCTGATGTTGAAGGTTACGGATGCCATGGTAGGTGCTCAGGAGATGGAAAAATACAAAAATATACAGAAATCTTCTCAGTGCTGTAAATACTTCACTGCTGGAGTAACTGAGAACAGAGATGGACAAGTGAGATTATACCTCTGATCACTCAACGCGTGATCATCTGAACTCTATACGTCCTCACTGAAAATAACCATGACTGCTTTGTATAAAAGGCAAATAACTCTTTCACCGGGTTCGAGCCTTATAATACTTCATATTTATTGCATCACCATAGAGTACATCATTTTGGCTACTCGATTAAAACTTTGAAATCATAAATCTCCCTCATCCTAATGCTGCCTTTGAGATCAATTTCATACAGCTTTACTAATTATGTCTTAAAACATCATGGTTTGGGTTAAAATGATCAGTTTAATGGCAGTAAAAACAATTCCAGTTCATGTCCATGTGTTAAGATGTTCTGAAACGTATCATCATTTTTTTTGCGACAGGTCTTTGTCAACATTTTTTTATATGCGTTTAAATTTACTTTCACCAATGAGAAAATCCACCACCAAGTGTATTTTTCCGAAATGTCAGAATATTCCTTTAATATAATAATAGACACGTCAGAGACCAGATTTACTTTGTCACTCAGTGAAAGCAAAATTGTCTTTAGGTAAAATTAAAAAAACAATTAAACGATATCAGAACACCATTTAGGCTCCTTGACTGTCCCAGAACCAAAATGTTTTCCCCAAAACGTCTTTTATTAACTCCATTGTAACTTATGACCATTCGGCTTTGGAACAATATCTCCACCAATTAAGCCATACAACTGTCACATTATGTGCCATCAGTCTCCTCCAAGCCATTTGTGAAAAAAAACTACGTTTAATTCAAGTTTCTAATTACTCACTCGCCCTATCCCCGGTGGCTAGCCAAATCAGAGAGGAAGCCAAATGAACTCTGCCTAACCAATTAGTCGAGTGGGCTGCTTAAGCTAATGACATGAACAACAGTCTGCGGCTGCTTCATTGCTGCAGGAGGCCCTTAGGTCTGCAGGATCCCTCCCTCGCAGATGAGAAGATTTAAGGAGGATTTCAGTCTGCGAGCCGACTGCAACATTAATTACTTTAAGGGGCCTGAGAGAATGATGTAACCCTCTGCCCTCCGGGGCCACAATTAAATTTCTTCAATTGACCTGTACCAGAGCATTTAAAGCAAGCTGACTTTAACAACTACCTAAAGAGTTTTAAGTGACCATAGAGGTCAGATGGAGATTGTGAAGCTTTTACTTATTACTATAGAATGATGCAATTCAGACCTATAATAGCTGTAATTCAGATTTCTGCTCAAGTATCAAGTAGATGACTGGATTTCTCTTCATTATGCAATTCTTCCTCTTGCTCCTCTCGCTCTATTCTTGCAGTAGACGAGTGCAAAGATGATTAGTCTCCAGAAGCATCTAGCTGTTGACAACATAAATGCGTTTGTATTTTTTTTTCTTTTTTGTACATGTATTGTATTGTTTCTGAATCTCATTTTTAAAAGGTTACAATCTTCAGATACAACTTACCTGAAAAGTGGCCGCTGTCTCCATTTTCACCTACAATATCCTGTCGGTTGGAGGATGGAGAGATCCACTTATAGATTAATGATGATAGAGGAGGAGGATCACACTCAAAGACAAGAGATCACTTTTTTTTATATATATATATCTATGCAAAAGACAAACCGTTTCCAGCCATGCAGCCTTTGTCAGTGCCGTAATCATGCAGTATATTTGCTTTTTAAGTAGCGCACGTACACACACACGCGCGCGCGCAGGTGATTCCCCTCAAGGTATTTAGCATTGCACCTGGTACAAATACGTGACGAGCAGGGAGAATATAGTATTGATAGAAACCTGTATTATTTGGAACTGACATAAAGACAATGTAAGTTATTTTGCATGTTTTTTGCATATCAATTTGACACGAACACTACGAGAGGATCCTAAAAGTGAACATAATACGACGGTTAAATCCACCATTCACTTTTTCAAATATGACGCGTGACTAGTTTTCTAGTAGTAGAAACCAACTTATAGTAAATATAGCAGGTTGTCAGCTGATAATTACAATTTCTATTTTTATTACATCAAAAAAGTTAATAGAAATTGTGCAGAAATTACAGTTTTTTTTGGACTTAGCACCTAGAAAAGAAATGAATTAAAAAGCAGTATGTCTATGTGTGTTAACTCAAATGAAGTATTCCTAAGCAATGAAAGAAGACACTGAGTGGACAGACAGACAGACAGACAGACAGACAGGTTGATGAGTTGATGATGATTCAGCAGTAGATTCTCTTGTAACCATCATTTTTTCAAGCTGTTGCCTTCGATCACAGAGTAGGAAACAAACTTTGTTTTTATGCTTATACCACTTCTACATTTTCAGTGGAAACATCAGTTTAAGAAATGCTTATTCTATCTTAGTGGATCCTAATGGCTGGTCACCTAGGACATAAAAAATACAACACTGTGTTCTGGTAAATTATAAAGTGCCTCAAGTAATGTTCCACCTGTCCTGGATGCGAGACAGCTAATCATTCGGCTGTACTAAAAGCATCTTTACATGTTTTGCCATTAATTGAGTTGCTCCTGCTGACTGAGTACTGGCATCACTTTGTGTTGGACTTGCTGGTTTACAAAATGCTCTAAACTGAAAAAAAAATAAATAAATAAGGGTGTTCTTTAAAGAATGAACGAATGATTCACCTTTTGAGTTGGAATCCAAAACTAAATTCTAATTGAACACAACACGACCTTCAAGCAAAGTGCATTTAAAACTGCCGTGTACAGAATAATGGCTCCACAGGGCTTTCTTCCTTTGAGTAATGTGTGTCTCAGGGGGTCCTGAGTGTTGTTGAAGAAATTTGGTGTTGAAGGTCTAAGCCTGACTAAGAATTATGTTCAGCATGTCCCTGACCTTTGAGCAAAACCTCCATATACTGGTAGTGTTGTCACTGAATAATTTGCTCTAGGCCTGTGAATCTCAACAGCCCGGGCGAGTTATGGACTTGAATCTACTTTTTTTTTTAACCTCTAGTCACATATTGCAACAAAATCCATACGTGATCCATATTTTTTGGTTTAATTTCATCTTTTTTTTTATGTTCAATGCATTTCCGATTTTTTGTTTTTATACCAAAAGATTCTTGCAGCACATTAACGGTGTATACATTTTAAAAATTGTAATAATTTTGGCGATTTTTCAAACTATATTTACGTTTGAGATGTCGATTTTTTTGGCCGAGTGACGTTGAGAAAAAGTGCAACAGGTAAGTCGATTCCCATCTGCACTGTTTTGCGAAATGATTTAAGGTCAGTCGGGGCAAAAAAAAAAGCCCAGAAGATGAAAATACAAGCTTGACAGCAACAGATTCTGTCTCCTCCTGTCTGAAATGTAGCCTAGATAACGCCTTCTCAATATAGTTCTTTTCTTTGCCATTGGCTATTGCACTAATTTCATGATTTCCTGCTGTCACTCATAATGTGTGCCCTACAAACCTTATTAGAGAATACGCTGCAGTGACTGTACAACTGCAAAAAGCATTCCTGTAGTCAATATCAATTATATGTCTACAAATTTAATTAGCAGTTATTCAGTTATCGTGAAACAAATTTACAAAAAAAGTGATAATAACATTACATTAAATAAGTCAATTGTCAAATTACTACACATGATGCTTGTTTAGGCACATCTGCTCCTCTGTATTGGGGAAATTAATATTACAAAAACTTTCCCCAAAAAAACTATTTGTTTTTGTTTGCTCAGCCACACTCTAAAATAACTTCTTACACATTATCTGAACCATAAATCCACAAAATAATAATAATAATAATTTAAAAAAGTAATTTTTCTCTGTGACAAAACCCTTTTAACTCAAAATGGTCTCTGTGATCACAGCCTGTTGTATTGATTTGCATTCACTCCTGTCCTCACTGACCTTTCAAGATTCGGTTTCATGGCTGTGTTGAGCAGTTACAAGGTCATCTTGGCAGATAAGCCACTTTTAAAGTACCAGAACTCAAAAGCAAACCTTTATTCTTCCAACTCAGGGTTTTTACAGAGACCGAAGATGGTTGAGGCTACGTAGAGCATCATTTGCACACACACACACTTGTACCTTCACGAACTCGACCACATAATTCAAGCTTTAAATATGTGTAGGACAGCATATTGTTTTTCTGCTCCAGCTATATTGAACCATCTCTTTATTTGTCGTGTTTACTCTCACAAACTGGAAGCAAGTTTCTCTTGCTGAAATAATTAGTCTCTCTACCGTCAGTTTGTGTGACCTTATTTACTCAGCTTCGACAAGTCAAGTTACCTCTACCGCGTACCCACTAAACAACGACAGTGTTGCAGTTCACACACGATTTGTATTTTCTGTTATGGAGTCACCGTGTCATTTTCATGCAGGAGTTTGTTGGAACAGCATAAGTTACATGTCATGTAACGAATTACAAACTTGACCTAACAATCCCACATAAATTGGGTTGACCCCAGCTCCTTGCATGAAAGTTAATTAGAATTAGAAACATCACCTACGGGACACTCAAAAAGAAATAATTCATTAATGAGCTTAGCGAAGCCTCCAGAAATGTCAAAGGAAGCAATTAGTTAACCTTTTTTACAAGAAAAGACCACTTAGTTCTCATTCCTTACAATTTCTTGATGAACGCAGTAATTACTCGCCATTATGAAATCTGTAAGGAATGTAGTATCTTAATCCACTCATATGTTGTTGTTGTTGTTGTTGTTGTTGCAGCAGCTGTTTTAGATTTTTCAACTCATTGATATTCATACTCTTAGGAAAGTTCACTCAAATACAGTCGGGTCCAACAGTCTGACACAGATTTATACAGTCTACAGACTATACTGTAGAGAGTTGAAATGATATTCAATCTGAAGATCTTGATTTCCTCCCCAAGTATACAGTAATTGATTCTCTTAAAACTTTTCCCAAACTCTGATTGTCCAATCATACTGGAACTAGACTAACATGCCACATCAGCACTGACTCTACTAGAAGCAATACTTACTAATCTAAAAAGACCAAAATCACAAGAAAAAAAAAACGTAATAACTGGATTAAACAGTGCCAGCTCTCAGGTAAACTATTAACAGCTGCTAAAAGTATGCCTGGAAATACAAGTCCACGTCCACAGCCAAGGGGTAACGTTATAATGTTAAACAATTTTAATTTACAAATTAAAGACTTTGCTTTTATGCAAAGTGACATCTGAGAGTTAATAAATCACAAGCAACGATGTAGTCAGGACAGAACAATGGGAGTAAGTGCCATAAAGCTGAGTTCAAGTACAATAGGATGCAGGTCCCAAAGGGCAATGCACAGAGTGCATAGAAGTGAAATTATTTTGTTGTTTTGTTTTTTGTTGCTGTTTTCTAAGTGAGCATTCAGGTTTTGAATTGCAGCAACTGGGAGGCAGTGGAGCGATATGAACAGCTGTATAACATTTGGGAAACTATGTTATTTTGCAGGTTACATTAGAAACTACGCTTACTATAGCAGAGTTTATGTTAGCTGCTTAGTCCCACTCTTTTCCCTGAGATACATTTACTAAACTTGTCCAGAGAGATGTCAGTCAAAAGTGAAGGAACTGAAGAAGTGACAGACGGCAGATGACAGTTGAAGTCCCGCCCTTGGGGAATGATGCGTAGTGCAAAGTTGAGATGGCCAAGGAGCTTGAAACGGATTTGTATCAAGAGTAATTCCAAGGAACTCGAAGGATGACGTGGGTCCTTCTGATTCCCTAGGTCGGAGAACTGAGGTCAGGGTGAGCGGGAAAGAAGCTGGTGGTGATGAGGGAAGGGAAATGATAAGAAAATCATCCAAGAGTTGGACGAGGAATCGAATGTCATGGTTGTTAGAAAGGATCCAACAGGGGCCTTCTGACAAGGTGTCAAAGAGTTTAGGGCAACTTTTGCAACTGAATGTGAGCCTAATTGCAAAGTGATATGTTCCTCACCAGCGGACGGCGAAGAATTTCCAGAACTTGGGGTGAAGAGGGAGAACTCAAAGCACTGGTTATGTCCACTTTAGAGAGGCACAACCCTTCGCCAGCGACACAAAAGGTAGGAAAAAGGATGATAGGCGAATGGGCCGATCATGAATCTTTAACTTCCTTGGTAAGCAGGCGGTCAACTGATGGCGTGGGCCCCGCCGCAGAAGGAGCAGACATGGAGAAAGTGGCAATCAGACATGCGGCAGCCATTGTCGTTAAAGTTGTTGCATATTGAGTGATTGAAGTGGGTGACTGCGTGGAATAATGATGGGAAGTGGTGGCTGAAGCCCTGGTGTTGTTTGGTCTGGAGCAACTTTGAGGTGTTGCATTGTTTATTTTTTTGTGGACTTACTGCTGACTTGTAACTGGATTAATTAGTTGTACTAGTCCTTTACTGCGAGCTCCAGCGTAGAGGTGAGTTGCGCGATGACGTCACCCGGCAGCTCCGCGTTGACGCAGCGGCGTCCATGACAGGTAGACATGAGGTAATAGAAAAGTTTGGCTTTGTTATCAGTACAATGGAAAAGAAGAAGAACTCTTACTTTTAATGGTTTTTGGAGAGAGGCTGAGGGAGGCTGCAGGAGGCTGAAAGAGGCTGCAGGAGGCTGGCATTTAGGGGATCTCACCGGCCACAGCGTCCCCTTGTTACCGGCTGGAGTTACGGTGCTGGACTCCTCTTGTGCGGCTAATCTTCGGACGTTGAGGAGAGAAGCACCCGGTGGGACACGGACCGTGGAGGATACGGAGCTTCCTGGACGACACTTTTGGACCGGAGGGAGCGGAGTCTCGGTCTCGGGTCCGGCGGCGGCGGCGGGACGGCTTCCGGCAACGAGATGAGGTGAGTAGATGGAGGATTATGTAGCTCCTGAAGCGTGTTGCTGCTGAGAGGAGGAGTGAGGAGAGGAGAGGAGAGGAGAGGAGAGAGTTTGGTTGGTGTTTGAAGGCCAGAAGAGGTTCAGGTGTGGTCCAAATGATGTGATTAACTCATAAAGTTAACTCATATGCAACAGCATCCCTGTATTTTAATTTAATTTAGAAACATCTCCTGCCATGTCTGTCATCATTTTCCTTCAGCAGAATTAAGTTTAAACAACGTTCACACTTGATTGGATTTTTACTGCAGGGACAGACAGATATATATATATATATATATATATATATATATATATATATATACTGTACATGTACTTTGTTAATGATCTTCTTATCACATTACAGATTTTCAGACATGTCTGTCATTCTCTCCCTGAAGACATGATTAATCGCTCCCTGTATATGACACACATGTATGCACCATATATGCATGTCATTATCTGCATCATGGCTTTTTATTTTTTATTTATTAATGTAGCATCAAACATACATATGAAGGAAAAGATCATGAAGTCCATCAGTAAAAATATCTGCTTCTTGTTTCGGATGCTACTGATGCCTTGTGAAGCTGTGCTGTGTGTACATGCAAACATCTGTGCAGACGATGCTCGGTATACTGGTTGAAAATCAGCTTGTGCGTGCAGGATTTTGAGCTACTACTGAACTCTCTGTCCAGTTAAATCACTTTACATACATTTACTGTCACTCTGGTTTTTTTTGCAGCATTGTGTAATCATAACTGGACCATTTTACATGTGTGTGTGGTGACTGGTTGTTATCAGAAGGTGAAACATTGATGGCATAATGAATCAGAGAAGAGAGTGGATATTATAAGGTGTTTTTTTTTCTTTTTTCTGAGGAGCACAGCTGACTGCAATCAGAAGAGATGAGCTGCTTTAAGGCTTTTGTCCCTCTGCCCAGCACCTGCTCATTAAAATCACTGTGATCATCAGAGAGAGAGAGAGAGGGAGAGAAAGAGAGAGAGAGAAAGGTGACTGGTTTGCATTTAGGTAGATGGGATTTATACATTTTCACATGCAAGTTGCTGAGCCACACATGTGCACATCTGCTTCTGTATCGTTACTGTATATATGCACATACACAAACATACCGAGAAAGACGTGCCCCTGGTACGGCGCGGCTACTGTAAGTGTAATTAGACAACCTGGTTGTATAATTGTGGGTTTAATTGCAGTGTCATTATGGCCGGTGGCACGATGAGTAGAAATGATTGTGTACATTAGTAATGTTGTGTATTCAAAGCATTTATACAGTGCAGGGAATCATCGTAGTTCTAAATTTCAACTTGTGACTTTATGATGAGCGAGTTATGGCCAACATTTAAGGCAACGATCTGCAGCGAAATGTCAGTGTTGCAAGGCAAATCTTACAACAACGAGACGAGGAACGCGTGTGTTGCTTAAAACACGAAGAGGCGTGAAGACAAAAGAGGCATTTAAATATTTAAATAGAAACTGAAAAATAAGAATAGGATAATATAATAGAGAATCAAAATTACAGTACAGCTACGGCATACAATAATATAATAAAAAGTCACACATGTAATTTAATAAAAGGCAGCGGCAGAGAGAAGTTTTCAGCCTTGATTTTAAAATAACCGAGTTGAAACTTTTATAAGCTCGTACTGTTATTGTGACAACAGCACGTGTTAGTTCATCATCTAAAAGCCATTTTAAGTTAAAAAAAATAAAAAATAAAATTAGAGATTATTTTAAAATGTACTTTTTAAATGATGTTTCCCTTAACTATGTGGCCCTCCTCTACAACTCTAGTCAGGATGGTATTAATGCTGCCAGGATCTTTCACTTGACTCCCACTGATGCCACCCACATTAAAAATGTAAGGGATCATCTTTCGGTGGTGGTGCTTGAGGTGTAAGTATCCACCGAGTGGTATAGCTCGACAGTTACTGTGCTCCAGCAGCCTTTCTCATGTACAGACCGCATGGCGATTAGCCTCAGGCTAACTCTATTAGCTCCCGTGAGTAGGAAAGAAGAAAAAGCTACTTCCTCATTCATTCCTTGAAGCATCCATCCAGCTGAAATCACACTGGGATATTTATGATGGATATTTCATGGACTGAATAGCTTTTGTATCAGGGATGGTCGCACTCTTTTATGATCATACTTACTTCGTGTCTTTCATGCACAACTTTGATGTGCTTGGATGACCAACTGAAAGCTCATATTTAATTATGTAGTACCCATGTTTATATATATATATATATATATATATATATAGAGCCCAATTAGTATTTTGATATCTTGTTTCCTGAAATTAGTAATGCATGCCCTTGGATTTGTAATTCATGTTGTCAGATTACTAAACTGTGCTCTCTTTTACTCCACTGGCCCGCTTCCATTTCCATCCTACGTCTTTGCCAAAAAGTTGTCAAAGATCACACTGTGTTGTTTGTACCGACACAAAGCTGTAGTACGTATATTGGAACTATTCTGTCAAATTAAGGGGATCAATTAAGTCACTTAGGGCATAAACATGTATACGTAGAAAAAAGGTGAGATGAGTGAATCATGTGACATGAATTTTGTCATCTTGGGCTCACAGGCGAAACGGCCAATGCAGCATCCGCGTATGATTTGGGGGTCACTAATTATTAAGTTTACTTTATTAAAAGTAACCAACCCTGTCTCCTAACAGTTATGTTTCTACTAATTTGCAACAAGAGTAAATATTGCAACTGAATTATTTCTGCCCAGATTACATTTTCTATTAACATAATGAGAAAAAGTTGTTAATTAGCGCGTTTACCAAGTCATACCATGTTGACATATCAGCACTGACAGCATTTATTTTTATGATATGCTACATTTACTCACTGCAACTAAAACACAGTTTACCTTTTTATATTTGTTAAAACGATCGGTACATCCTGACAGCAATCAATAAATCAAACAATACTCTGACAATATGCATCACAATGCATTTTGACCAGTGCCTATCACCACGGTCAGGGAAGCTGAAGTACAAATACAATCTTTAACCCCGGTGAAAGTTGGACAGGTGCAGCAGATACGGTTAATGGACTGCACTCACATTGCACTTTTCTACTGAGAAGTGGACAAAGAGCTTCACTTTCACCCATGCACACACTGATGGCTGTGAAACTGGAGCAACTCTGAGGTCAGGGTCTTGCTATAAGGCCTGTGGAGCCAAAAAGTACCAAATACCATTAATGGTTCTGCTGCCAGTGTGACTCAGTTAACTCAGATATGCAAAAAATGATTTTTGTAATTGCTTATCATCCATTAAAATGAATATAATTCTTTGTATTAACAGTAGGTAGGTGACTAAGTTGATCCTCATGTCCACCACAGAGGACATTGTCTAAGTGCATATTTATGACAGCTTCAAAAAAAAGTTATTCAAACCTTTATTTAGCTGAAAAAAAAAAAAAATATATATATATATATTGTTTAGCTTTAGAGACATCATAAGGTCATATTTTTAATCACTTACCCCCCTTGCTCCCATAAACTGTGCTTGCCAAGGAGGCGTTGGAAAGGCTCCAGTGATCTCTGCTCCGTACTACAGGTTTCAGGTTTGGTTATTAGGAATGTAGATGGCAGACATGTGTCCACCACAGTGGACAAAAACACATCGGTAAATGTAGTTTGTAGTACACAGTGTTGTCCTAACAATGCATTTAAGTTAATCATGCTTTCAAAAGTACACAACCAGAGAAACACCACCAACACACACGCGCGCACACACACACACACACAAAAACCTACCAAACCAATGTTTCCAAATCAGGTAGTAATAATGCGACTTCGCCATAACATGCTGACACACTTATGTATACCATGCGCTTCTATATGCACCCTAACCTTTCAACTTTTTTCCATGAGTAATATACACCAGCGAGTGATTCCCATGACGTTGTCGGCAACTTGGATTTACAAAAGAAATGGATGATTTATTAATACATTAGAGTAATTATGAGGTAAAAATCAATCATCAGATATCTGATATACAGTTGAGTGTTATTCCAGAATGCTCTCTCAGGAGACGGTGTACATTTCAGCAAGTCAGAAATGTAATTAGCCTTTAGCCAGGGGCTAGGCTGTCTTTAGGGCAACCTCCTCCTCGCTGTGCCTGATAACAGACCAAGTATTCACGCAGACTTATTCAGAGACATACGAGTTGAGTTGAGTGGGATGGCAGAAAGTTGTTGTCCAACAACCTTAAGGTAAAGCTAACCAAATCCAAGAGCTAGAAAATCATATAGGGGATGTTTTTGCAGTGTTTGTTCTATAAAGATCCACCTATACACACCAGACTCGAGCTCTCTTGACTGCTCCGGGATTGCCGCAGTGCAGATGATTACACACTCGTGTCACCTGAAAGAAAGTTCAAGGCGACGCATGTCTATGGGCAGGTATACACAAAAAACAAATCCTAATTATGTAAAAAAGGATTATCCTTCTTTCATAGTGGGCACGAAAAACAAATGTGAAACCTTATTATTATATTTTAAGCTCTTTCCGTAGTCGGCAGTTGTGCAATGTTAATGAAATGATAAAAAAAAAGGGAGTCTAGTGTTGCATTGCCAGAGTAGCTGTGTCTGAACCAAAACATGTACGATGAGAAAAAAACCCATCTGCTGTCCATAGCATCCTGCATGATAAAACAATACTATAAATAACTAACACCCCCCAAGGTGAATATCTCCTCCCAGTAAGTGGCCAAACCATCCCATACCACTACCTTTCCATTGTGGTGCGCACCAACAATACCGAGCACATTATTGTTCCCTGCACTTAAGATTGAAATGCTTCGTAGCTGGGAGTCATTATGCGAGCGAGTCCTTTTTTTTTCTCCATTTAAGTTAGAATAATGGACTAGAACAGGTTTTCAGCACAAGGCTTAGTTGCAGCAACTGTATTTTACCACTCAAGGTGTGCTTTGCTGCTACATTAGGAAGAGAGAGATGTTGACAAAGCGAGCCTAAGGAAGACAAATGGATTAGCTTCTGGCAAAGTACGGCCACACACATTTGCAGGCAGGATGACACAAATGGCTCCGTTTCACTGAAATAGGGTGCGAGTGAACACAAGTGGCGTCTCTTTGTGCAAATGTACGTGGCCGTGACCGACGGCACATTTTTTTTTACAATTTTTTGGTGAATGTGGACGCAATGTGGAAGAGAGAAATACTGAATCAGCAGGTGGAGTTGGGGCGAGCTACAGTATTGACCACCAGCGATCACCTGAGCTCCTCTCATCCCTGTTTGTTTTTTTGAAGCAGCAACAGGTGAAACGGGGAAGGTCGCTGGTTTTCCTCTCCTACATATTTGAAAAGATGATTCTGTCTCCACAATTGGTACACGTGGTCTTTTTGAGCTTTGTGGGATGCGGTGCATGTTTTCAAACCGGACTTGCATGTTTTATTCGTTCACGGCATGCAGAAAAAGTGTCTGTTAATCTTGTGAATGTGGAAGGTATTTCGCACACTGATTATATAGACATGCATTCATACGCAGCACCCAATAAGATGCTTGAAATACTCCTGTGTGCAACCATTTGGTTGTTGATCAACTATCCATCTGGCAAAAGCACAACTCAATGCTGATGGAACAAAACGTCACTTGCCACCAATGTGGTTATTAACCTGTTCATCGCCGCTTTAGCAAAGGTTGGCGTACATGTCTCTCCAGAATAAACGATCCCACTGAGAATCAGTCAAGAAGCAGCAACAAAACTGCTGGGTCAAATGTACCCAAAGCATATATAGACATTATTTCAGAGCACAAATAAGTAGTACATGCTCTTATCAGAAAATCTTAACCTGATAGCGGCCGAGCTCTTCAACGTAGTACTGAAAACACCCATGTGACCCCTAAAGCATTTCCCTGTATACCAACATTATGTAACTATGATCAGTCATTATTCATTGTATTAAATATGTATAAAGCTTTGTCTGAGCCTAGAAATGTGTATTATAAAAGTGTATTATAAAATGATGCATTTTAAGGTACAAGCTTGTGGTACGAGCCAGACGCTGTCATGAAGGTCCTTTGAGTCGGGCTTGAGACTCTTGAGTGGATTTTTCACTCACTCTTGTATCTAAGTGCTACAGTGCTGCTTTGTTTACATCCCCAGCCTGTAAAATAAAATCCTAAAAAGTGAACCCACTCTTATCTAAGCCGTCCCTTTTTATAAATCACAGTGTGGTGGCAGCTCGCTTTTGTTGAACATATGCAAGCAAAACATTTCTTGGTGAGCAGATTTTTTATATATATATATATCCTTTTACTATATCCTTTTTTTGTTAAGACTCATGATGGAGGTAAGTTTGGAAGCTGTGTTACTTCCTTTCCATAGTTGTTCTGCTGAAAGACACACATTTTCATATGAAGGACACTGTATCACTTCCAGAGAAATGGGTTTATACTAGCTTTTCAAACTCCATTACGCCAGAATTCATTTTTTTTTACTCCCATGTCTCCTATTTTACTCCTATTTCACACACTAAATTATACACAATGGTGCCTGGAAAGCAGCAGCTGCACACAATGAACCTGTCGTTCAAATCACAGATTGAAAACCTTGTTTCCATGTAAAAAAAAAAAATTAAGTTTTCTTTTTCGTTTTTCTTTACTTTTTTTTTACTTTATTGGATTTATGGCATTCTGGTCTTTATGAATGCACCTGACCAGTACCTAAAGCAGTGTTATTCAACCACTGTGTGCCATGAAAAAGACCTAATTGGTCTAAAAAAAAACAAAAACAATTTTTTTGGAAAACGTATTAATTATTGTCTGTAAATAATATGCCATTATTGAGTGTCGGTGCTGTCGTGTAATCGTGTCATACTCTTCCATATCAGTAGGTGGCAGCAGGGAGCTAATTGCCTTGTATTTTGACACAAGCGAATAAGTGATACCTGGACGTGACGGGTGGAGGTGATGAAGTTTTTACACGAGGAAAAATGTAAACCTCGAACTGGACTCGAAGATGGGGACACACCGACACCGACTCCGACGTGGTGAAAAGCTAGCTAGCAGTGCTATGTAAGCTAAAAACACACCATCTCTAAATCACTGCAAAACTAGAACGAGGACTGTTTTGTTTGTTGTTTTGTTGTAGTTTTTTTTAAACATTTTTGACTCCATGTCACTTCTGCCTGTCTTCGCTCTTCGTTTTGCCAAACGAATTTTACACATTTTAATGAATTCAAACGTTACATTAATTTGGCAGACACTTTGTCTGAAGCATATTTGGATTCCCTCTTACATACATGCCCATCAGGAGCAATTAAAAGTTTCGAGTCCATGCTTAAGGACACTTCAACAAGTGGACGGGAGGACGTGGGGATTAAACCACTAACTATGATTAATGACCAGACTGGGCTACAGTTAACCACCGGTTCCCACTTACGTGTTTCTGGTGTTTTCATCCATATTTCACATCTCTTTTTCGTGCTTAGGTCAAAACAATTGAACCGTCTCCAATAACAAATCCACGGCTGAAGACCACGTGATGTAGCTGGAAGTGCTGTGAAGTTTTACAATAAGTTGACCTTTAAGTTAAACCACTATTTCATGTGTAAGTAACGAACCTTCTGACTCAACACTCAACATATCACCCAGAGAGTCTCAGTTATGGGTTTCAAGATACTTCAGGCTTTGGATACACACACACACACACACACACACACACACACACACCCACACCATCAGCATCATCCTTAAAGTGTTTTTTTCTTTAATTAATCGGGATATATCCAAATAAGTGTCACAAGTTGTTTACAGACGTCAGTGTATTAAAAGATATCGTTATGCTGTTTGTTTTACGACCGCGTGTGTGTGTGTGTGTGTGTGCGTGTGCGTGTTGTGTCAAGTTGATGTTGCAGCAGATAAAACGCGTGTTGTGAAGCCCCGTAGCTGAGACAACCGATGGATACTCCCCATGTGATGACATCTGAGTGAAAAGCAGCACAAGGTTCATTTGTTTACAGGCAGCTGCAGCTTTGCTTACTTAATATCATGAGCTCAAGTGTCTGGTTGTGACGGGCCTTAACAGCAACCCCTTTGTTTCCTCTATATAAGGGCTTTTCCATGCACATGGCTTCTAATTTACTCGGTTCAAAGAGGGTTAGTGCTCGCAACCTGATGTTAAACTTGACCTCTTTAACTCGCTCAGATACTACTACACACTTTCTAGGACTTTCATGGCCGAGAGCATGTCAATTACCAGACGCAAACCTGCCCGGCCGACAGCAGTCGCTTATATCCAAAAAAATATATATATGAATAATATTACGGTGTCTGGACTGCCTGGAGGAAGAGACGCAGGAATAACATCAGTGTCGTTTCAAAGCGGAGCAATTATCCCAGGCCAAGCTGGACGAATCGATTTCTGACTCTTGATTTTTTTCTTTTTTTTTTTTTAATGTTCTTGGCCAATTATAAAGACAGTGCATCCTCCCTTACACTGCCCATCCCTGGCATGGCCATCTCCAACTGATAGGACGAGGCCTGGAGCGCTCTGTCTGTCTTTATTCTCTGTATTCCTCCTTTTCTTTTCTTTTTTTCCAGCTTTCTTTTTTTTTTTTTTTTTGTCTTATTGCAAACCCCACCAATTATTATAAAGCCCCCTCCTCCCCAACCATACACTAAGCATCATACTCCACGTGATCATAACCAAGCTGGAAACCAGCTGCTGGTGGGAGAGAGAGACAGAGACAGAGAGAGAGACAGAGAGAGAGACAGAGAGAGAGAGAGTGATACACACACACACACGCAGAGAGAGAGAGAGAGAGAGAGAGAGAGGGAAACGGAGAGAGAGAGAGAGAGAGAGAGAGAGGGAAACGGAGAGAGAGAGAGAGAGGGAGAGAGAGAGGGAGGGAAACGGAGAGACAATCATCGACTCACTGCGACTCAGAGCCTACTGAGTAAACGGGGAACGAGGAGAGCTGCTCCTTTCACCGGTGGTGGATACTATTATCACAACAGCCTCGTCCGTTGGATACATCCTCTCAGTTTATTTATTATCTCTTTTATTACCTGCTTTTCTGTCACCCTCTTGTTTCTCACCCATCTTTCCTCCCTCTCCTCATCCTTGAGCGTCCTCCCTCTCCTTCCCGCAAGTCTTCTCGCCTGCCTGGCTAACTTTTCCACCCGACTCCATCCCACACAACCTCCTCCATCACCTCCCCACCACCACCACCACCGTCCTCCTATTGCAGCAAGCCTCCCCTGGAACGGGCGGAACCCATTTGGTCAGTCCTCATCGGGACGCTACATGGGGCGCACGGTGTCGCTCGGAAAATGGTCTGCTGTCGGTGTGTGAGCGCCCCGCTGTACCTGCCGGGATCGGAGTTGTCAGTGCGCGTCTGTGTTTCTTCCCCAGCTCGCCTGTGCTGCCGGGGCCAGTGAGATATGGGTCTCTCCGCGGCGGCGCAGGCACCACTCAAGGAGCCCCGACGCCTGCGCCAGTGGAGCCTGACGGCGGGAGGCTGGCTCAGGATCACCCTCGTCTCGTTTCTCGCCACTTTACCTGTGGAGCAGCTGCGCGCCTTCCCGTCATCCCTCAGCGACTGCCAGACGCCAACCGGCTGGAACTGCTCCGGTGAGAGTCACATCATGAAGGCAGAGTTGCAGTCTCTCTAGTCCCCCCTCCCTCCCCTCCTTTAGATATGCACCTATTGTCCAAGTTACGGATAATAGACTAAACCATCATCATTAGATATTAAAGTTAAAGATGCTTTTTGTAACCATTGCGTGTTGGGGGGGTTTTAGTGTTGGTGCAGTTGTGGAGTATTTAGGCTGCAGATACTGACGCCTGCAAAGCCCCGTGATGAGAGGATGCAGAGTTTAGAGGGGGGGGGGGGGGGGTTGATGTTCATTTCGCCTTGTTGAGTTTGTCTCGGGGCATGACAGCAAGATCATGTCTCAATAATCACTTGCAATACAAGAGATCGATGTTTTTACTGTCGGATACAAAGTGCACACAGTGACAGTAAGGATCATAAATATATATAAATATATGTATTAGCGAGACATAGGGAGTCATTGAGAGGCTTGTCGCCTGTATAACGTAATACGCCACAATGATCACACCAGCTCTTTAAGAGGATGTGGACACTGTCAAACTTAATAAAATCATTTTCTTTCCTCTGATCAGCTTCTGGGCTGCAGCTTTTTACACCGTCTGACACTTTGATCAGTTGAACTGATATTATAAATCTAATTTTAAAGGCTTTATTTTGACATCTCCGGTTGCTTCATTTTATTTATTTTTTTATTTTTTTGGTGTAACTTTAAATATAAATGCAGCCGCTTGTTTTATAGGCCACCGAGCTGTAAACTTGTTTCCTCTCCGCGGTGCCCAGAGCGATAAAAGGAGCGGCGCGGCGCGCCTCGCCTCCTCTGTGTAAATCAGCCCACTGTGCCGCCATATATTTCCCCTGTCTGAACCCTTAAAATAGCTCCAAGCCGATTACATACTTATGGCCAGTAGCAGTATTGATATGAGGCTATAGCTCATAAGAGCCACACATCGATACGGAGGCATGGATGCCGTTTGCAGCCTGAAACTTAGTTTGAGTCCTCTTGGATGACAAAAAGGGGAAAGATGATATAGCCATCATCATCATATATCATAGAGATATTGTTATGGCTGTATAGTGACAGACAGTTTGATTCATGTTCAGGATATGATGAAGGCTTATATCATAGTTTTAAAAATGTTGCTAAATAAATAAGTTATTATTTTGCAGTTGACACTTGACTTCATCTACAGGATCGTGTGCATCGGTGTGCATTGGAAGTTTATTTTGTGTTTGCTTGTTGACGTAGGTAATGACTGATAATGGTACACATCCTGCCCAAAAAAAAAACACACTTCCTGACCTCCCCACTTCCTGACACACTCTCATGCATTTAGACGAAGGCTTTTATCCCACACGCCTCGAGGAGGCTTAAGTGCATACGCTGACAACAATGCACACACACACACACACACACACACACACATGCAGACACCCACATTTGCACCCAGCATCAATAATAATGAATAGAATATATCAAATGACACATGTTATATTAATAACAGACAATAATTGCACAAAGCTTATTTTTCTACTTTTGCATGTCATGCTTTTCTAATATGTGACAACTTTACAGTCCAGAGGAGGAAAACAAAAAAAACAAGTTGATAAACTGTGTTGCATTTGAACAAGTGAGATTCTGTTTAAATGGATTCAAATGAAAGGAGAAACAAACAAACAAACAAACAAACAACTTGCTTTGACAAACATTGTTCTTCTGTTTAGTTCACATCTGTGGCCATGAAAAGCTGCCATTGAAGGTTTCACTGAGGCAGAACAGACGACCCCAAACTCGCCCTGACACTCAGTCAATCATCGTTCTGTTGCGAGTGTCCAGATGCCTTCGGTTGAACCCACTTTGTCATCGGATATAAATGTTATATGCAAAGCTGCACTAGTTTAAAGTTTGTATTTAAAGAAAAGAAAACAAACACTTGCATTGAATAAAACCTGCATTCTGGCCACTTGGGGGCAGCAGAAACAACCAACCGATACAGTTGTTAGTGCTAATGTGTTAATATTTACTCACACAGCATGGAGCAACATATGCATTCATGTAAGTTCAATATTCACATCTCATAGCTGTGTGTTTTTATCTCTTCTAACTCATCTGGCTGTTTAGGTGCACATCCCATGCCACTATGTTCACAAGCTAGTTGTGCCACTTAGTACCGGTCAGGTAGCATCCAGGTAGGAAAGCAGCTGGAAGACAAAAACAACGAGCTGAAAGAAGCTAAAACGCTTGTAAGAGCTCTGAGGAACTGCAGCTCGTTGTGGGTTCATGACCTTTTTATTATAATCATAGTCATTTGATCCATTGTTAATGTAAACTTATTGATTATAGCCAGAATAAGCGATGTGGTGGTTGAAGTCTGGTTATGATGGTAATTATCCGGCACAGCTGACTGTGTATTTAGTATTTAGTTTAATGATTGTAGTTTTTGGCTTGTCTACATCTTCAGTGGCTGCACTTCTTCTTTTTTTTTTTTTTGCAGACTTTTGCAGCTCCTGCCTTTTTTTTTTCATCCACATTGAAAGCAAGTGGAAGCTGACAACGTTAATACTCGTCTCTCTCGTTTAAAGCTTCTCTACGCGCCAGTTTCAGTCAGTGTGTAATTTCAGTTTGTCTCCGTTTTGCACAGATTGCAGTATTGTGGTTGATTACAGAAACATTTAGCTGTTACGCTCATTGAATGAGGCTTTGATGCCTTGATTGTGTTTGTGCTTGTTGATTGCTATGTGTTGTATGAGGGGAAAAAAACAAAAAAACCTCTGGAAGTTGTATTTCCGTCTATAGTGGGATCTAACTGCAGAAATTACACACAACACATAACAGTATGTCTGTGAAGACACAATATAATTACTCCATGATATATCTTACGCTTCCTGTGTGGGGAAACTCTCATTGTTGTCAACCTCTCCTTCATTGAATCCCACTATTGTTAACTCTGAAGGGCCATTTGATGCTTTGACTGTTAAAATCACCGGGATGAGCCTCCTGTGGAGTGAATTTCCAGACGTCTGTAGAAAATCGGTCATCTGCTTCCATAATCTGTCAACGCAGAGGTCAAACGTACTTCCCTCGGACGCAGGTCCACACCTCTGACAGGAAGTAGCAGTGGACAGTTTAAAGTATAAAGCAAGGATAATTAACATGGGAGAAGTATAAGTCAAAATGTTAAAAAGATGTGCTGTAATTAAAGTACCTCATTCTGATTATGATCGTAGCTTTAAGTGATCGGTTATCGGTTATGCAAAATACAAAACTATCTCATTCTTCATGACAAACATTTGAAAACCTGTTGCAATGTTATCAGGAGGGGAAACAAGCCCCCAGGTATGAGAGAGGTCAAGAAAGGATGTCTCACCACTGTGGTTGTTCAGCCTTCATTATTAATTCACTCTACTTAATTATTGATCAGTACAACGGTTAAAACGGGGGAAGGACTCCTGGTTGTCCTTTAGTGTTGTGAAAGTCCAGGTAAGGCAGAAGGAGATGCATTTGGCTGACAAGCTCTCCTTTAGACAAGTAAGTGCTTCGCTTGCCATCTTAATCGTTAGCATATAAACATTACCTTTTCAATATTTGATGTTTGCCAGCTTGTTTTCGTTAATTATTCAGCTGGCTGTAATCTCCTCCTGGAACGGCAGGAGCAGGAAGTGTACATTTTCCTGGCCTCTGACACGGTTACGACACGGGGCCGTGCACAGCGACCTGCACCAGGCAGCACCCGAGATGTTATCTAGAAGACGAGGACGAGAACGGGAGAGTTTCACCCTTAGAAAATAAGAGAAAAAAAAAGATATTACAAAGTAAAAGGGGGCAGAGAAAGATGCACAGTATGATGAATATTAGGCTGAATATTATTACCATAGGAATTAATTATCATGTATGATCACTGTTGCTTTGGTGATGTAGGAATTTAAATCTGTTCTGTTACTAGATTACACGATATAAAGTGTAATTTCTAGGTTAAATTCCTCTATGAATTCATACTTTAGGTTTTATGACATTATGCAGGTTATGATATGATGCTCTGCAGCAGTTCAGGTAAATGTTTGAATAAAGGTACTTTGTACTTATTAAGACTTCATCTTTAAAGACATTGGAGGGAATCAGTCTTGACGTGGTTTAAAGTTTTGTAAATTTCAGCGTTTCATTTTAGAGAGACGTGTTATGTAATGTTTACTTTCGCTTTTCACATGATTTTTTTCCCCTTTTACTACACAGGCACTCTATTTGTTATACTCTGTTGTTGTTTTTTTTTGTTTTTTTTGTTTTTTTTAAGACTGACATGCTGTAGTTGTCAGAACTAGAGTTTCTGCTCACATATGGATCCCAGGTGGAGACGCGTACTTTGATAAGTGGTGTAGATGTTAAAGCCAGACGAGTGTGAGGAACTCAGAGTTTGCATTGTTGTTTCTTTGTTTTTTTGTTTTTTTTCGTGTTGCTTTATTAGATGTCGACGGTAGAGAGATGACAGGAAATGAGAGAGAGAGGGAGATCCGTTCATCGCCAGCATCTTAACCCCTGAGCCCTGAAACTTTATCTAAACAAGCAGTATGACTTGCTTGCTTGGATGCACCTAGAAGCTGACAAAGTAAATGTAGAAACTGGGGAAAAAAAAAATATATATATATTACTGAAGAAAAATAAAGTAAAGCGCCCTATTTCACACGTCTTACTTATCTTGCTCTCGTGGCATAGATCAATTGCTCTATTACAACGAATCCATACTGATGCTGATGTTTTCCAGACGTATGCGCTCAGATTGTACAGCTCAAAAACTGCTGCGGCATAAGAGAACCTGATGAAAACGATCGCAGCGAGGGGCCACATTTATTTCATAAGCCAAAAGACGTAACTTCTCTAGGATGGTGAAAACCAACTTCTGTGCATGTCTCAGTGTGATTGCGTGTCATTAATCACTGCGGATGTAATGACATTTTTAAAAAGAATATTGCATTCCCTAAGCTATCAGCTGACAAATATGAGAAATCACCTCTCAGTTTTCAGTGTTGTAGATCTATATTTATAGTCGCTGTTAGGCTCTCATTGTCGTAACTAATTGAGATTTGTGTTGCGTTGAAGCCTGAACCCTGTTCGCGGTGATATTTCTGAGGAGTCATCATGTGGGGCATTTTATTCCTTTATGTTTTATACTTGTATCATTCAGAAAGGTTTGACATCCATGACAAAAGCTAATGCGTCACTTGCAGCCTCGGAAGCAGTTCACCGAGAAAAAAAACAAAAAAACAACTGTTGTGAATGAAGTGAAGACAAAACGTCTTTAATTTTTTCTTTTGTCTACACGTCTTGATTGCTCCAACTGCAGTATTTGTTTACAGGTGATATATGCATTTTTCTTGCTTACTGGCCCCTGAAAGATGTCGGAGTTGAACATCTGTTTCTTGGTCAGGGAGAAAGTTTAATGGCTTGAGGAGGAGCCACATTTCTCTCTTTTTTTCCCCTTTCATTCAGAAAACAACAGCTTCTTTATAGCCTGCTGTCTAGGTGCCTCGAAACAAACGCTAAAATATCAAACTATAAAATTAGCAGAAAACAAAGAGACTTAGAGTCGATACGCATCGGTCTGCGTGGTTGCCTATATGCTTGAAGAATAAATGCACAATATAATTTCAACTGATGATGGGCTGCTTTATTTTATTTTTTATTTTTTATTTTTTTTTATTTTTTTCATGGCTGTCTGTATCACTTAAAGAAAAATATCAAGCAGTCCTGGATTTAGTTTTTTTGTGCTTTCACCCGCCCCGCTAAAGAGCACCTGTCATATGAGCCATCAGTACCATGCAGTGCTTCCTTCTTCCATTGTAGAATATAAAATTAGCAGCTTGTTGTGATTTCAAACACACACACACACACACACACACTACCCTAACTAACAAAAGAGTCTACCAGCTGGCCTGAAAAGGATCTGACATTTTCCAATCACCTAGCCAGTAGTTTGATTGTCACCGTAACAATGGCCTCTCTCCAGTGAGCATCACCAACATGCCAGTTGCCTCGGTGCCAGTTTTTTTTTCTTTTTTCTGGCTTTTCAAGATTACTGTGTATGCCCTCTTTGGGCTGAGGGCTTTATTCCATGCATGCACTCCAAACATCGAGACCTCTTGTCACTGTTCTTGGCTCGATGATTGTATATTTGCACAGAGAGCTTTGCACGTTACGGTCATTCAGGAACCTGGCAAATTGCAGGTTTGTTTTAGCGCAGGCTTGACTTCCATGAGGTATTATTGGCTGCTAGGTTGCTCCATGCCAAGGAGAGGGTTTTAGAAGAAGAAAATGGCTCAAGACTATTTTAGTTGGAGTTTATAAAAAGGACATCTGCTAATACAAAGTAGCATTGTAAAGTATCTGGTTTGTAATGTGGTTGGTGAAGTATATTTTAATTATAGTTTCCACCAAGGCAAAAGAAAAGCTTTTTACAGTGTTCTTTTTTCTTCTTTTTTTTGAGTTTCATGAATGCAGCATTGTGAAATTTTATATCAATAGCATCTGGATCACTCCTGGAGATTGATATTATGAAAGCTGGTT
The DNA here is from genome assembly GCA_036937835.1 of Pampus argenteus. Lineage (NCBI taxonomy): Eukaryota > Metazoa > Chordata > Actinopteri > Scombriformes > Stromateidae > Pampus > Pampus argenteus. The sequence goes on along the minus strand of CM072872.1, from coordinate 4,255,878 downwards.
TAAGAGTACTTTTGTGTGTTTTCATGAGCTGGAAATTAATATGAGTTCCACCTAATTTGATTTTTGAATGCTTTTATTGTATATTATGCTTTGTGTCATTTAAATGTGTGAATGACAGTAAAACCTTGGTCAAGTCTGACTGAAACACGGGTAGTGATAGTACGAGTGTCCCGCAGTAGGAAGACGTGCTGCTGAAGTGTCCTTGAGCATGACAGTGATGTCTTACCTGCCCCGAGAGAGCTGTTAGCAAGCTGAACATGACATTTGTGCTCCCCGTAGAGGACGACACGCCAAAAGAGAATATCTGTATGAGATAAGTTGAGCACTCAATTAGGTGCTGAATGTGCCTGGTAAAATAAGGTTAATTAAGTTAACCTAAAATTGGATTTTTTTTTTTTAATGCATTCTTGTACCGATCTCATCATCTGAAAGAGCAGATGTATTTGCCAAAGTGACAATACAAAAAAAAAAAGAAAAAAAGAAGACACATTAGACTGTATTAGCAGCCATGAAAATGTTTAATTTTCACTAGATCTGAGTGGCATATGTAAGATTATTTCCATGCATATCTCATCACCGTCAGCTTTAAATTCCAATATTCTCATTATTCTGGAGCTGAGATTGGGGTTTTAAATGCAGAATATGAACATGAGATGTCTCTTTGCGAAGCGTCAGTTCAGGTGAACTAACAGCCCTGAGCTCAGTCTACAGTCTCGTACCCACATGACTCTTTGATTTGATTAAAGATGCTTTGTTGGAGTCATTTGAGATCCCTAACACAGCCTGAATCAGATTACAGCCCAGGTTTGCTTCTCCGGGACAACGCCCCTGGAGTCAGCCTCGTTGTATACAAACAAATATTAAAGGGAAAAGACAAATAAATAGATAAAATGGAAAAAACACCCGTAGATACTACTGTAACAGGGTCACTTGAATAATTTGATGAAAATGAAACGTGTCAAATCAATCTCAACCTATTTTTGACTCAGGTGTCAAACAAATGAGGGAATATCTTTATGGAATAAATTGTGTTACATGTCTGCAGAGTAGTTTTTTTTATATGTATTTTATCATTTTGACAGCTAAGGACAAGTATGTGTACTAGCAATGTTTTTTTTTTAAAGTGTACTGAGTGTGTTTAAAGTGTGCATCGTGCAGTGGGAGCCATGACTAATGGCAGGCGGTCATTATGAATGACCCTGAATGGGGCCAGGGTTAGACTAGCTGGAGGGCTGAACAGAGAAACACGTAGTCACTGGTGTCTCTTGTTGGCTTCGGTCCTCCAGGTTTTGATGACCGAGACACAGACCTGTTCTTGTGCGACACCAACACGTGCAAGTTCGACGGGGAGTGTCTACGGATTGGGAACATGGTGACGTGCATATGCGACTTCAAGGTAAGTGATGTTTCTGTTTTTCTTTTGAGATGTATTTTAATATCGTAGCAATTAAGCATATAGAGCAATACGCTGTAAAAATGTGACAGGTTGTGCCTTTTTTTATTTTTATTATTTTTTTATTTTTTTTATTGCTTGTCCAAACTCCAAAACAAAAACAACAGCTGATACAATTTGCTAGCAGCAAATTTCATCTCGGCTGGGAAAAATTGAATTGAAGCTTGAATTGAGAAGCCTGCTTTTGTCTCTCTGTCGAATCAATGGATCCGTTTATTTTAAAATCACTAAAAGTGGTTAATCTGACACTCTTATTGTGAAAAGCTACGCAAGAACATTTCACAACACAAGACATTTTAATGGGATAATATGTGTCTACTTAAAACTTGCATAGTGTGATTCATATAGACGTCGGAAACTATAGGTTGAGTTCAAATATAACGTGGCATAAACATGAGAAACTACGCCGTTCTTAATAATGACTCACGCTTAACTTTAAGTCCTATAACATAAAAGGAGCAAAGCAGTCAGCCGAGTATTGATTTTGGCATAACGTCTGCAAGCTTTGCCGACTGATATGCGACGCGGGGCTCTTGATAAATGAAGCGACTGAGATCTGAAGACGCGGCGCGTGTTCTCATCCGTCGCTTTTATCAGCACGTCATCAGCCAAAACAGGCACAGGGCAAGATGACACTCAATTGGTCACCAGCTTTTATCTCAATTTTGTACTTCCCTGGGAGCAAACGTTAACAGAGGCCTGTAGATAAATGACATTACAGCTCCATCCCTCCTCAGGAGATTTCACACTGATACCGCTGTCGCTGTGCACCGAGGCGCTCTCTATGCTCTCAGAAGAGAGCAGGTTACACCACCATTTTCTGTCTTAATAGCACAGAACGGAGGTCAACCCGGCTACGCATCTTCAGTTTGTCTTTTTTTTTCATCAATCAAGGTAAACATGACTTTCCTCGCCTAGCAACCGTTGCCCCCGAAATAATGAGTCACTCCCAATTAATGTCAAATAAATAGATCCAAGATATTTTTCTCCTGTCGACTGATAGAGGAGGCTTGAAAGTTGTATAGATTAGCATCTGGGATGACTTTTCTTTGTTCTAACAGAATCTATAGACTCTTACACACACACACACACACACACACACACACACAAAACCCAAGGAAGAGACATGCAAGGGGCTCTGTGAGAAGGAAGTGAGTTTGATGTGGTGGAATCAATGGACACTATTCATTGCCAAGATGCATTAGATTCACTTCACACCGACTCTTGAAAGAGCCAAGACTTTGACTCACTAATAGGAGTCAAACTACTATGAAGTAACACGCCGTCCTGTCCTGAAAATGCTTGTTTTTTGTCAGCTAAAACCAATCCGCCGACTCATCACGTAACATTCCTTCATAATTAATCTCACAAACAGCTGCTGGCAAAATCTATAGTTGCCAGTTCGGTTTTGTTAATGTCAGGTCACGGTGCCGATTGGAGCTGTGGAATATTTCAATTAAAACTGTGCACCAAAGGGTAAATGACTATTTAAATGACTTTCTTTAATTGTGGTCTGTATTATATTCATAGTTTTTTGTTTTTTTCTGAAATTAGGATGCAACATGCACATTTCCAAGTCGTAGTTTAAGGAACTCATATTTGGAAGCTCTTATTTTTCTTACACTGCCCCTTTATGCAGCCCGTCTGTGCCCCTCGGCGGACTTCCACTCGTGTTTTGTTGTTTGTTTGTTCTGTTATGGACTCTTTCTGTGGGTTTGTGTGTTCTGCAGTGTGTGTGTTGTTTTTTTTGTGGTTGCATTGACCTGTTGGCATTTTTAGTTCTCAAGTCTTTTTTTGTGTTTTGGGGTTTTTTTGGTTTTATTTGCACTGTTTTTCCTCTTCTGTGCTCCGTGCTCCTCCCACCACCTGCTTCTCCCTCCTCACCTTTTCTCCGTACCTGCCCTGATCGCTGTGTTTTACCCACTCACTCATTTGAGTCCTGTTTTTTATTTCTCTGCTCTGTTCAGTCACGTCTGTTCAGTTATATTCTGTCCTGATCTGAGTCACCTGCACTCCTGAGTCCAGTTATTCTTCAGTTATTGATACCTCTGCTCTCTGCTCTCTGCTCCTGAAGTCATAATCCAAACAACAAAACACACATTTGTCAAGTTGAAAACTGCCAACCCACTGTGGCACCAGTTCAGAAAGCGTTTAGAAAGATTTATTAATATTATTTAATTTAGTAATATTTATTTAGTCAACATGCAGTGACAGATTGAAATATGTAATGAGTTAATAACTCACATTAATCCTGCACTCATTTCCACTTGAAAATGTCAGTAATGTGACGCCCACAGCTCTTGATAATGTATGCTCACATTAATACCAAAAAAAGTAAATAAATAAAGGCACACAGTAAAAAATAATTTCCAAACATCTGTGCCACTGTGACATCAGGCTGATTTTTTTTACTGTTGTTTATTAAACCTTAATTTATACATGTAGGTGAATCAGTAACAAATCTTCCCACAGTACTTGAAAGCATCATTAACATTAATTGCATGAGTTTGATGCAAAGAAAATAAAGCATTTAACGAAACTACATGACCGAAACATCTGACTAGACACATCGGCCATCGCTCTCGAGGCGTCTTCAGATGTCTATAGACACGTATGTTGAAATATGACGATAAAAGGGCTTCTCAGCGCTTTACAAAGTGACGCCAAGGTGTCTGGCTCAGATAGTGATTCTTTTTGAAAGGCATTCAGGTCACAAGGGGCAGAGAGCTGGAAAGCACTGTGTAGATGCACCAGATGTTACATTGGAGCATATTGTGTTTGCAAAAGGAGCCTTTGCAGATGAATAAGGGACACGTGTCAACACAGCAGATGTAATAAATGTGATGTGTAATTTATGTCACAGTTTTCACAACAGGTCAGAATTTGCAGAGTCGTCAACAAAGTTCAGACAGAAACTGCTAATTATTTTCTGCGTCTGGCGCCAGCGATCTCACAACAGCTCAATTGTCTTGTTTATATAGTAAAGTCTGAATGAGACACGTGTGGCACTATGAACGCAGCCTGTAGCCGAAAGGTTTGATCCCAGAATGCCACTTCTTTGTTTTTACATACACCCAGTTGTATGTAACGATTGCGTTTCTGTCATTTTTGGTTCATGGTGATGTCGGAGGCTCGGGGCTTGTAGAGAGGATGCAGCAGAGTGGTAGAGGTCAACCAGCTTGTTAAGGATTTCCCTCGCTTCCTAATACCTCATTTAATCTCATCTTTGTATTCGATGCAGAGTTGGGCGCGTGAAACTGCGACTTCAGAGAAATCTGAAAAACCAGAATGACTGTGTTGACTTCAGGAACATTTTAAACACGTTGCATAATATCTACCAAAGTGATTAAATTGCAGTCAGATTTAAATAATAATAATAAAAAAAGGCAATAAAATCAACTTATGTAATTTACAGAATTGTATGTCTCGTTTTTCTGGCTGTTTATCAAAAAAAAAATTGTTTATTTTCAATTATGAAAACTGTTGCAGATTGATTATCTGACGGTCGACTAATTTATTAATCATTGCATCTAGTTGATATATCATTAAGGGTCTGTCGTGGACGTCGGCGCATTGACTTCATGCAGACTCTCCTACACAGACTGTGTAGGAACCTAATACACATTCAGCACCATGATGTACATTCAGTCACCGAGAATATGTATTGACTTTATGTAATAGAACGTAGGATAATGTTGACAGCAAATTCAGTCTTCAATATGCGACCTGCTAGTTGTTTGATGTGGCTACTAATCGCTCTAATGTCTGACCTCAAATTGCTCTCCCACTTATCACCGCCAGAAGCTGTCTAATGTTGGGTTGCGATGGCTGGACTGCACTGAGGCTCGCAGCACTTCAAAGAGGGACGAGAGCTAATGTGGGTATGATCCATATGATGATGATGGCCGGGTGCGGAAGGGCAGCGCGTCCTTTTTATATCGTACTAAACATGGGCTGGTGATAAATGCGTCGGCATGTACCGTTCAAAACCTTTGCATTCACCTCGAAGTGCAGAAACGCAACTTCCTCCATCTTCCTATCTTCTTTCTGCAAGCACATAGACATGTAAAACTAATGATATACCTTCTATTACACATTCACACACACACACACACAGGTGGTACAGACGCCAGCTTCTGATGCAGACCCCATTCCATATATTTGCATTCATTTATCAGCCTTTTTATCCAGGACCATGTGAACGGACTGGGACCAAGTTGTTTTTTTTTGAATAATGGTGAATCTATTCCCTGATGGAGGCCCGAATAAAAGGCCTGTAACAGCAGCAACCCCGACAAAGACGATGATATAAGCACTCATCTGTGACTAAGGTGACAAAACGTTAAAAAACTGAATGCACCTCGATTTTTCCACACTGAACAAAATCAGTTGGTGAAACTGATCATGAAACTGAAGCGGTAATGAGATCGTTGCGGAGGGCTCTCCAGCTTGAAGTCACAGATTTGCCCTACTTGCTGAAAATAAGTCGTTTTTGAACAACTTTGATTTTGTGTGATTTTTATTTTGTTTATGACCTAATTTAGCCCCAAGGTAGCCTGACCCCTTAAATGAGAATAAAGTGTTCAGAAAAGTTTCTCCCACAGCACCCGATGCGTTATAGTCGTTAACATTCACCTCTATGTGCATGAAGTGCATATCATATCCTATATCTCATCTGTTTGATATTGTCTTTTTATCAGTATAAAGATGGAAACAAATTCTCAACATTGATGCATAGTAAATAGTAAATAAAAACATCATTGTGGCATCTAAAGTTTAGACTTGGTGACACCCCCTCTGGCAGATTTCACAGCTTGCAAACCCTTTCAGTGCTTGTAATTGGGATTTTCTCCCCGTCTTTCTTACAAAAGGCTTCTGGTAGTGCTGTAATCGTGGGCCGCCTTGCATTCGCAGCTCTTTTAAGATCTACCCACATATTTTCACTCATGTTGAAGTCAGGGGACCATGAGGGCCGTTCCAAAACCTTCAGCTTGCATCTTTTTAGCTCGTCCGTGGTGGATTTAGAGGTATATTTAGGATCATTATGCTGTTGTAGAAGCCATCTTTTTTTTTTTTTTTTTTTAGCTTCATCTTTATATTTATTTTTATTTTTTCAGACGGTATGATGTTTGCTTCCAGAATTTGCTGGCATTTAGTGGAATCTATTCTTCCCTCCACCTGTGCAATGTTTCCTGTGCCGCTGGCTGCAACACAACCCCAAAGCAGAGCAGATCCACCCCCGTGAATAACAGTTGGCAAAGTGTTCCTTTCGTGAAATGCTGCTCCTTTTTTTTCCCCCCTCAATCCTAACATACTTTTGCTGATTGCGGCCAAACAGTTTTATTTTAACTTCATCAGTCCACAGCGCTTGCTTCTGTATTATGACGATTATTTTAGATTTTTATGATGAGGACGCAGGTGTGGTTTCCTTCTACCGAGGATCGCTGCACAGTGGAGCTCTGCAGAACCACTCCAGAGTCTCTAAATCTTCCTGCAGGTTGTTTGCAGTCAAATGGTGGATCTAATTTGCATTTCTTTGCCTTTGCACTTCCCTCCAAGAGTTTTCTTGGCCTTCCATATCTCATCTTGACCTGCACAGTTCCCCTAAACTGCCATCTCCTAATTATGTTTTGCACTGTGGAAACTGCAAGCGGACACTTTGCTATCTTCTTATAGCCTTCCCCTGCATCGTGGGAATCAATAAGTTCCACGTTCAGAGTCCTACACAGCTGCTTAGAGGAACCTATAGTTGCTGAGTGTTCATACAAGGTTTGAAGAATCAGAGTATTTGTAAAGCTTTAAAAATCTGATACAGAAATGTGACAGAAAATTGAGAAAAAGCAATCTGAGACTCGGGAGCTCGTAGGGGGCCGAACCTTTGCCAGATGCCACAACGATGCTTTTATTCCTTCATGTCTTGTATCTTCTTTGCTTCTCTGCTGCTGTTTTATTATTACAGACGGTTCACATCAGCGTCTACACATGAGTCATCCACTAAGAAGTGTCGAACATTCAACCCTGTCACATCAATTCAATCCTTTTGTAATAAATGCAAAAAAAGTTCTTCAAAACACTTGAAAACAAACGTGTGTCAATATTGCCGTTTCATAGATAAGTGATGCGTTTGTTCAGAAAAGTACTTTTAGTTAAAGTTAATTTGTCACGATGGTCAGTGATATGAAAACATGTTGTCTCATTTAGAAAACCCAGTTTTTTTTATTTTATTAATTAATGCCATTAAAATGCACTTTGTGGTTTTCCTTTAATTAAATTAAAATAATTCCCTTTAAATCAAGTCTGGGAGACTTAAAGGGCCAATTAGGTGAAATTTAAGACCTAATTCTCACAGTGTGACTGCTGCTACGAGCCACATCTACAACCAACAGCAGTCAATCAGACATATGAAATTACACAAATACGCTACATTTTCAAAACAAAAGAGCAGCACAAATTTACGACCTTAATAATTTTTTTTTTCTTACATCATCACTGTTCAGCACACAACCTGAACCAAAACTGATATTGTGCACATTGAGACTTTGTGAATATTTAACGAACAACTAGTTTCTACTGAAAACTTAATTAAAAACTGCAGAAGAAGCGAAAGTTCACAACCAGTTTGATATGAAATAATATGTTACTGGATTGACTGAATTAAATTTCCCTCCATTTGTCTAAAACTTTGACACATTTAACCAAAATAATCTGCATTGCTTGTGGAAAAATAACTTCAGTTAATTAATCCTTGTTCTCGCAGGTCTCAGGAGGGAATTATCTGAGGAACGTATCAGTAGTGTAAACGTGTGATAGTGTGCAGTTGAAACAAAGTCAGTGTTAATGCAGTAATGATGTATTTGACACATGCTGGTTTGTTTTATGACTTAATTAGGTTTGTGTAAAATGTGACATGACTGTTAAGTAAAACATTAACAGGTCATAAAGAAGTAATAATATAAAGTATAATGATAGTTTTATATTTGTTTATACTACTATGTGCTGCTGCCGCATGCGACAGTTTTTATATATAATTTTAGGGTTGTTTAAATTAGACGATCTCTTATTTGTTTTCTCAACTAATCAATGAATGAATGAATGAATAAATGATCGTTTTTGTCCGTGAAAAATGTCGATCACATGATAAAAAACAAGCAGCAAATCTGTAAAAAAAAATAAAATTAAGAATCTAAAATCTTTAAAATGTTTGAAAAGTCGCCCAAATAATTCATCCCGTATTAAATTATTGGCAGATAAATTTTCTGTTAATCAGACTAATCATTTCAGCTCTATATCACTTATTGAAAGGCTGTTTTTCCCCTAGTGAAACAAATAAAACAGCACCTCGCTCTAAGTGTTTTAAAAGATGAAACGGGGCCTGCCCAATTATCTCTAACTTCCAGACTGTCAAATGTCTTTATGTTTTTATTATCGTTAATACGCTACTTTACAAGCTACAAGTGTGTTTTAATTAAACGCGGCCGTGTTTTCTCAATTGCTCCATTTTCTGCATTGTTGTGTTATCTGATTGGTTGATTTGTTTTTTTGTGAAATGTCATGAAGTGTTTTTGTTATTTTGTGTCTCAGGGCTGCTGTGCACCGCGCTGTATATTATCACATTAGGCTGTGATTAGGCCTTTCTAATCACAAGCAGATTTGTGTCTAATTAGAATCGGAATAAAACACCAAGAATGTGACTAAATGTACACAACGCCTCGGCTCTCAACGCTGTACGATATACATCATGCTCATTCGTCAATGACGAAACTCATTTCTACCACATTCGGGCTTTCAATTACCTGTTAGAGTGATCGACTACACTTATGAGGAGAAAGGGAGACTTCAGGAGGAATTGTGTCAGGCGTTTCTCCTGAAAAAAAAAAACGGAGCATCTGTGTCAGCTCCTCTGTGGCTCTGGCTGGCCTGTCAGACACTATTACAGAGGAGCTTGTCTCCTGTGACTCGGCTCGGGAGACTCCGCAGGGACCGGCGGGCTAGGCCCTAATCAAGAGAAGACTGCCAAACGGTTAAACAGCAGACGCACAAGCCAGCCACCTCCCAAGTCTCTTTCTATATCGCTCCATCTTCCCGCTGTCACGGTTACTCCTTGTCTCTTCCATTACTCTCTGTCTTTTTCTCTCCCTCACTTGTCCAAATAGCTAACCCTCCCTTGTCTCTGTCCCCCCGGTGCGCTCTCTTTTGGCTTCTCTTCTATTGTAAGGACTTAACCGGTATTTGTAAACATGGCAAGGCATCATGGGAGAAGAGTTTGTCACTTACCCGGACTCTCTGTCCAGGTGGTCTGTGGAAGACGAGACGGCGTCAGGCATCGGACGGATTTGTGACTCTTCCGGGTCCTCTGGGATCTATTGATAGTTTGTTAGTTAGTTTGTTTTTTCTGACACTGATTGCTTCTGTCTGGTATAGTGTGACATGGCTTTGCTAAAGTTTTAACAGCAAACTAAACTTTGCTGGACACTTTGAAACTCAGCGTTTCTTTGTTGATGCTCCCTGTGAAACCAAGACAAAATATAATTGGAGCTGAAAGGAAATTGACCCCAAGTCTGTCGGTGACCATTATCCCTGACACACCAACCACACCGATCCTTTTGTTCCTCAGTGAGCCATCATTAAGGTTTTGGTTGGATCTGATTCCTACATTGAAAGAAGCTCAGTCACCCAGCATGAGGCTAATAATCTGACAAACACCTGATTCAGTGGAACACGGTGACGCAGGAGAAACCAGGTTCAAACGTGATATTTGTGTGTTAAAAGTCCTCACTCTCCCTTCCCGTCACCAGGTAACGTCACAAACACCTCACCAGACATCGATCTCATGATGTAGGTCCAGCTGATGGAAAGAAACAGGGTGCATCAAAGACGTAGAGGAATCTCGGACCAGAGCGTCTGTCTCTTGTCATGGGCCACAGGTGCTCTCTACCACCACCACCATAAGCACTGAGGCATCACTGTCAGAACTGATAAAAGCTGCAGCTTTGATTGGTGTGAGAAGGCAGAAGTAAAGATTGTGCTTAGGGGGGGCCGTGTGGAAAGCAAACGCGGTGCACGGTACAGGCCGAGCAGACACAGGATTTCATCAGAAGTAGAACGTGCTGGGCGGTGCCGCCTCCATCCTCTGAGGCTAGCCCTAGTTTTGTGGAAATGTTTATTATTGATAGAGGTGGATGATAGCCTTGGGATGAATTGCATAATCTAGAGCCGCCTCTAATGGATACAGGAAATGGATCAGGCTATCAGTCAGGTTTCTGTAGATGAGGGATGTGCCTCTTGTTACGTATGCATGCATGCATGCGTGTTGTTAAGGCTGGGGAATAGTGTAGTGCTGTCAACTAACACATATAGACGGTCCCCAATAGTGTGATTATTAAAATGCAGCTTTTAAATACACAAGAAGAAAAGAAAATATAAGAACACAGAACAGGTTGTTGTGTGTTTCCAGTGGGAGTCTATAGCATACAATACAGAAATATAGACCGGCACACTGGAAAAACCCAGCAGTCTCAGAGGAACGAGCCCGAAATAGATTTTAAATCAGTTTGAGCACAATGTTGTTGCTGCGTTTGCTCTATAAAGCTCCGTCTGTATGTCCTTTGCATGTCTCGAGAACCGTTCGTCTGATCGACTTCACACTTGGCAGGTGTAACGCTGGCGACCCAAGGACGTGCATTGTCGAATTTGGTGCAATTCGGGAAAAAACACACAACATGTTCAGTATTAATAAACTTTGCATAAACATGCCAACAGCGAGGCTCTTTCTCTGCATGTCAACGGCCGGAGATCAGAGCTGTCCAGTGAGTCAGACAAAGCAATTCTCTAAATAAAGAAAAGTAGACAGCAAAAACACATTTGGTGTTTAATATTAATAAAGTTTGAATTAACAAGCGAACAGCAAGCCTGCTGTGCTGTCCAGGAGTAAGGAGAGAGCGGGGTGTTGAAGTGGTGACCGTCCTCTACTGCTGCAGTGTATTCTTATTTTATTTTATTTTATTATTTGATGATTTGGAAGTTGCATAATAGTCAAATAATGAAAAGAGTCCCTAATATATTGTGCGTGTGTTCATTAAAGCCTGCAAGAGTTATTTTATCCATAATAATAAAACCATGAACATGAACACAGCGCTGTGAAAAGGTTCCACGTGCAGTTTAAAACCATATAAGGTTCTCATATAAGCACAAATCCTTTAAGCAAACATCACAGCTTAAATGAAGCCACAGAAAATAAACCATCTCAAAGCCAAATATGATCAATCCACTTTATTTCATTTTCATATGCATCTCTTATTATACTTGAAATGAGAAGAGATTCACTGTTACTTAACTGTGTATAATAGAATGTTAGTTTCTTTCATGCTGTTTGTTGTTTACACTCATTCATACCTCGCCATCAACAGTATTCACTTCTCTATGCACTGAAGCAGCAATAACTAAAGGCCAAACAATCAGCCTGTTCCAAACACAAATGCATTATAGACATTATTTTAAAGTATGACAGATCAAGTTATCTGATTAAACAACCCCGTATGTTGTTTGTACCTGCACGCCAGAACGTTATATATGCTACGGTTAGGAGTCTGGTTAGGTTTCGGGGTTAAAAAAAAGATCATGTTTGGGGTTAAAATGATCAGTGGTACAAATGTCCCAACATGGCAGTAAAAATCTCTGGTTTAACAGCAGTAAAGTCTGTCTATCTGTCTATCTGTCCTCCTACCCACCTCCTCCTGAGATATTACATCGATGTCACCTGAACTACATCACATCCTCGAATCATAATTACTACAGCCACTAAATGGCATCTGTCACTCAAACATAACTATAAGTAGTTTTCAGCCAGCGAATTTATAACCAACAGTGTCATTTCTCTCAAGAGGACGGAGTCTTTTGTGGACAGACTCGCCCCTCCTCTGATGTCTCTACATCGACTTTCCTAATGTGTTACCGTCTGGGTCTCTGGGCCGCAGCACTTCAGCCTTTGTCTGATGCTGCGCTGTAATCTTAAGAGGCGCACCATGTTTTTGCATTAACAAAAGAGTCTTTCTAAGTTTCATGTTACTGTTTGTTGTTGTTGTTGTTGTTCAGGGACACAATGCCATAGATAATACTATGCTGTTGCACTCTCAAAAAGGTATATACACTCTTTTATGTTTAGGTGTATCTCGAATAATGACATTTATAAAATCAGAAAATAAAACAGCTTTTTAGCAGATATTGGTTGTTGTGAGTCAGTTGAAAAAAAACATAATTGACACTTTTATTTTATCCGTTTTCTGTCACTCTAATAACATGGTTATCGGGGGAGATGTGGGGTCTTTTCTAGATTCGCCCCCCACATCTCTGATTTATTCAGTGATTCATTTGAGGTAAAACAAAGCGACAATTCAGTCTGACGAGCAGGCTAGACACAGGCGGCTGTAGAGGAGTCTGTTACGCTGAGAATCTAACAGCCTTTTTGATTTATGCTTCCATAATTTCCTCCGATCGACTCGGATAGAGTTCATGACCGGTGGAAGAGGAGGGCACAGGCTCTACTTCTGTAGGTCTACTTCACTGATGCACAAACAGTGTCAGCTTCATATGTCTGTCTGTATCTCCTTTAGATAGTTTTGGATACACTCAGACATTTCAAAGAAAGGATTTGAAGGTAATAAATTGTGAAGCACCTTAGCTCCGAGACAGAATCAATGGTTTCCATCCTCTTGAAACACTTTTTATTTTTATTTTTTTTTCCGCCCTCCCTAGAAAATGTCAACGTTGTCTTTGAAATTCATTCTATATGCCACGCATGCTGATGAAGGGATAGCGGCGTAGTGAAGCATTTCATACCTCTGTTTTATGTCGTGGTAAAACCTGAGAGTTTTGCACAGGAAGGTTCCCAAGAGTGTCCTTTAGCTAAACGAAATCCCTTTTCAGCAGTTCTAAACCACTGACTCTGTATTTAGGAGGATAGTGAGCACGACCACATGCACAATGATCCTCCTGAGAGACGAGGAATCGAGTAAAAGTTGTCGAGTTCGCCTTGTGATACTACTGTTATGATGTAGACAGTGGAGTTCCTTTCTATCGGCTTCGTGCATTTTTAGCTATTTTCTTCCGGAAGTAAATTATCAGGAGTTTTAGGAAATAACAATGTCAAAAAACGTGACACTAATAACATGTTTTATGTAGCGAACTTGTAGCGAACTGGGGATTCAAAGCCAGTAAAGACTTTGTACTAATGTCCAAATCGAAGGTTCGTCATGTAGGTAGATGGTTCTAGTTCGACACTAATCTTTGATGTGAGACGCTGGGACTGGAGGCATTTCAGCCTATAGCTGCAAGTCCATAGCAGTAGGCCGTCCTGGGATTTAAGAGTTGCTGACAGTAAGGCTGCCAGAGTGAGTCCATTGAGTTAAGGCTTAGCAGCAGTCCCTAGCTGTACTAACATAGCAGCACTCTCTGCTTGTGACAGGGTCTCTGTTTAGTACTTGTGCAGCTGCTTTCTGAATTTGATGCAGAATATGAATATTATCAGTCCCCTTGTGTTTGAAGTGTATATAAAAGTTGACAAGTGATAGTGTTAGATTGACCCTGTTGGTCCGTTTGGCCTTTTTGCTCCACACAGAGTTGTGTGTCTTTGTCTGAGGTTCATCTTTAGATTCAAAATGTGCCAGAAGTGACTCTGAGGTCACCTGGTAAGTTACCTGCTGCCTTCCTGTTTCAGGGTCTCGTTCAGGTGATGTTGGTTTCAGGATATTAGATCATATTACACTCGCCGGCAATCCTATGATTCATACAGTGTAGTAACACTCATGACTCTTCCATTCATTCATTCATTCTTTTTTAAGTGTTATTGAAGTCAGCTAAGTCAAAAAGTTGTTTTCGGATACCAAGTAAATACGTTAATGGGGGCTTAACGTATGATAGTAAATGATGTTATTGATCGGTATATAATGTGTATTAAAAGTTGAAAGCTTATTGGTACACATACTGATATCATGGTTATTATTACTTTTAATAGTTTCCCATGAATACTTCATTCTGCACAGAGCCAATACTCTAGTATGTTGTAGGATTCGTTGGTTGTGGCCTTGCATGCATTAACAACAGAACACAAACCAAGGTTTTTGTAAGGTTCGTGCCCTAAACATCATTGAATTGTACATTATTCAGACATCAGCTGTGCCTTGACTCATAAATATCAAAGATCTTTATGTAATGTATCCATTTCTGTAATGATCACAGGCTGAAACCTCTAACAGGTCTCTCTCTCTAGAGGCTTAGCCACTCATCTTTATGTATCTGGGCACTGAAAATTAGCCATGAAAGTTGCGGTTCTGCTTGAGCGTGTTGCTGCTGAGCTTCCTTGTAATTAGCATAGAGACCAGGAAGAGTGCAAATATCACACCTGCTGGCTACGTTTGACTGTTGCGATGCAAATTCTCCACAAGAGTATTCTTATCCTGAAACTCTTTCTGTGGGTCTAAGTGATGAATGTCACCTGTTCATGAATAGGTGAGTGTGTGTGTGTGTGTGTGTGTGTGTGTGTGAGCTTTTCTCATCAGCATAATTGCCGCCTCTAAAAATTTTCCATGTGAGGTTACATGTTCTGCTCCGATTTGCAAGCAGGTTTTATTCACAAAAATGTTCCCAAAGCGTAAACACGAGAATTTCACATCACAACACTTCAAGTCTGCTGCTGTCAGAAACCCTCAGACACAAACAGCTGCAGTGTCCTGTGGCCAAAATAAAACATATTTATAAAGAAAATCGCTCTTCCCAGGACATTGACAATGAATGATGACGATATGGTAAGCAGGATATTGTTATTTTGTTGATTTACATATTTAAACTCTAGATTAATTCAGATTAAGACATTATAATTTACCCAGTAACTGCAGATACTCATTATTAACGTACTTAAAACAGGATTGGAGGCGGAAAATAAACGTGAACCAGATATTAAGTTAACTGGGCAGCATCCTTTGAATTGTAAGGAGAAGACGGGTACCAGGTACAGGTGCAATAACCATTGTGTTTGTTGAATACTGAATATAGACGGCAGTCACCTGGAAGCACAACAGAAGAAGCATATTTGCAGTAGATATTAAATTAAATATCCCAACAGACATCATGAAGTGTCTCCCTCACGCCAGCGCCGAGAAACGGTTGGACATAAAGGAAACTGGATCTATAACTAACGTCATATATAAGATACCGGCTCCTCAAAATCAGGTTCAGGTAGACATCCTACTGTGTATATATTACAGTGACTCTTCCTCATGTCTCATATCTTTATTGTTCCTGTTGAGAATATATAAATACAAACTCCGTCAGCATTCAGAGGCACCTCTACTCCCTACTGACAGCTAAACATCACACGTAAGCACACAACAGAAATGCATTTATTCAGGTATTGTGCAGATAGTCTTAAATATATCCAGCGAATGCAGCAATGTGAGCGTCATAAAATGCAAATTATTTCATGAAAGGACTCCAGCGATCTCGAATGGACTTCAGTATCTCGGGCACTTGGAAAAGTCGCCCTCCTGGGGGCGTCTCCCTTTTTGAAGGTATTTAAAGAGTAACCTGGCATCAGACCCCCGGGGAAGACCGAGACCACACCGCATCACTGCACCAGTCTTCAGCGTTCCCAGCAGTGTGTGGGAAGCATTTTGGGATCACCCATGTGGAACTCGGAAAGCGTTTAGCAAACAGCTATATCGCCACTTTACACTGACTGATAGATTATTGCGCTTCTTCTCACATTCAGTCAAAATCTTAGCACAAAGAGAAGATGCATGACTTCCACTCTCTGTTAAAATCATCGGAAAAATGTGTTCCTCATCTTACCTCATAATCATACCAAGGTTTTCCTCAGTATTAAATCTGCATATGCTGTATATCCCTGGATCATCTCTCCTTTATCCACCCATACACACGTCCTTGTGATGCTGTACCCGGCAGAAACACAGACCTGAGAAGCCTGACTTATATGAAAATAACATAATTAACATTATGCCTGGCTAAGCTCTGCTGTTAGTCTGTGAAGAGAGTGAACATAATCAAAAGCGTGTCTGAAATGTCTTCATTCGGATCGTAGAAACAAGCTCAAAAGTTAAAATGCTACCAGTACATGTATTTGTGTACTTTCTCTGCATCCCGTTAGGACACTAAACAATATGCTCTCAGCTGATAAATGCTTAAATGTCTGTAATTTTATCCACTCCTCTGTATTAAAACTTTGAAATTCTATTATCAGCCACGCCTTTTGGCACCGGCTCTTTCTTTGCTTGATGTTTGATTGTGTTGAAAGTCTACCACAACGGCAACTATAAATACTTTGTTCAGATCAATGCGTCTTTACAGGTCCATCATTGGGAAGATAAACGTAACTCTGGACTTTCAGTGGCTCCACAAGCTGCAGGTTTTACTGTTTAACAATACAGTTTTCAAAAATGAATGTAAGGCAGTAAAGAGTTTTAAATAATATGCACGTATATGAAATCGTGGCTTTTTACTTTCTACATTTATCTCAAGTTTTGGACCTAACAGATAACAGAAAATCACAAAAATCACAATTTGGTTGCTCATATCTTGACTCATAGTTTTTTTTCAATAATTTTTGCATATAAACGTTTCATCTAAACAAATCTTAACAGCTACTTTTACATAAGGATAAGTGAGTAATTTTTTTTTTTGCGGTTATCTCACCTGCTGCCTCAGTGTGACTTCAGGCGGTTGTCATGTGGGGCTCTCAGGTGGAGATTTATGACTAATTGCTGGTGGAAATGTTTATCTTTTTTTTATTCATCATATGTAGAAATTTCTGAGTTTTGAGTGGAGTGGACGTAGTTGGATGGATGGATGGATGGATGGATGAGTCATTTGTTTTCTCACTTATCGTTGCTGATATCTTGTCATGCTTGCTATTGCTGCAGAGCTCTACCCTTCAAATTGGCATGCTCCTTCCCTCCCCTGCATAGTCACGCACTGATGCGTGCACTTCTCTTTGCATCTCTCCTCTCCTTTGTCTCCCACTCAGACAGATTCCTCTCAAGTGGCTTATTTTGTGCGTCCCCAACATTGTTCTCCTCATTCCTGCTGTTGCTATTGTTATATTGCCTCCATCACTTACACTTTTTTTTCACCTTTCAACCTCATCTTTCTTACCTCCTCTATCTCTTCACCTTGTAGACCTCCCTGCATCTCCTTTCATCTGTCTTGTATCCCTCCCTTCCTCCCTCATTTTACTCACATCCTCCTCATCCCTGCTTTTCCACTTTGCATTCCCCTTCCTCCTCTGCCTCCCTTCCTCCTCCCACCACCTGTCTTTTTTTTCCACCCCTGTCAGGCAGCAGTTATGTTGGACGCTCGGTGAAGTCGGCACCGGGTGCTGCTACAGAGCCACAGAGTGAATAATGACGGTTCTGCTTGTTTTGCTTGGTTGTTTTATGTTGTGACCTGGTAAGGCACGGATGCCTTTTTTTTATTATTTTATGAAGACAATGGATGCATAGTAGATGTGTGTGTGTGTGTGTGTGTGTGTCTGGGCTTGTGTGTGATGCACCTATCCCAGGCAGGCAGGCAGGTAGGGAGACAACAGGTCCTGGCTGCAGTCCCAAAGACTAGTTTTTGGAAGATGAAGCGAGTTGAGGGTAGGCAGAACCACAGCAGCCCCTGCAGGAGGTTTGTGGAAACTATATTTCTTCTGACAAAGGAAGGGATTTAAAAATGCAGAGTAGAAACGGGGTGAAAAATCCAAACATGCTGCAAATGTAACATTATAGCACAGAAATCTATAACCAGGTGCATCTGTGTGTGAAACAAACTTCTCCTTTTTTTCATTTTTTTCACTCACTGAGGACCATCGACGCCTCTGCTGTCGCTGTGTTCTTAGTTGAGACGCCACGCGACTGTCCAGGTTTTGTCACAGCAGAGGTGCGGGGCAGTGTCTGTGACTTTTGCAAAGCCCAAGCCAGCGGGCACATAAGGCCGTGCCATATGGCCCTGGACAATGGCCCCCACTTCCCCGTCTGCAGAGAATTTTGGAAGATCAAATTCTCTCACCTTCTGTCTTATACACCCCCCACCCATCCCCCCCATCCCCCTTCCTCATTAACATAATGACTTATACTCCCAAATCTTTCCTCACATGAGAATTGCTGTCGCTTACACACATTGGTCCCTTTTTCATTTGCATGTAGCTGACAGTCATCTGTACTGACGTACAGTAAAGTGCAACATCTGACCGAGCCTACATTCTCAGAGCGCCAACATCAAACACTACTAGTTAGGAAATAAAGATCAAAGCCTCAGCAGCCTGACGGAGGCTGTAACAAGAACGTCTTTGTCTCTGTTATGATCATGTGATGTGCAAAAAAAGAAAAAAAAAACACGCTTGGCACAAGTTTGAAATCCATAACCTCGGCTCACTCTCTGTCTCACTGTCACGTTAAGAGTCGCAGACGAATTAATAAGACGTTGTCAGATAAGTGTCAGCGTTATTTCGTTAGAAGACTCGAAGAAGACAAGTCAGTCAACATGTCACTAAAACCTCCTCCAGACCGATGCCAACGGTTACGCTCTGGTTATGTGAGCAACGTTCAAGCTTTCTTCATGACAGTTCAGATGGGACATGGGTGACAACCTGGGAGAGAGACACACACCTTGAAATCAACCCATAAAACACAGGAATCCTCCTTTATTATAACCATATATGAGTGTTTGTGGATGAGACTGTAATTTGCACACAGCTGCAGCCTGTGTCTTGCACCTCCTCTTTAGGAGACGGAGGTTTAAAATCTCCCCCCCTCCACCACCACCATCCTCTCATCACTTCTCTCCTTTCAGCAGGGTGAGAGCCAAATACTGGGAAAGATCAAAAGATGGGGTGGGTGGGAGTTTCACGGGAAAAGAAGGCACTCTTGATAGACACCCGCAGGGCTCTGCCGGGCAGCTTTCCCTTCCGTTGCATCATGCCTGGCATAAAGTGAGAGTCCCCAGGTTAAGAAAAGCCTGAGCCAGATGGAAGAGAGTGTGTGAGAGAGGGAGAGAGAGGGAGAGAGAGGGGGAGACGGAGGGAAGGATAGAGGATGGCAAAAAAGCGCGAGCCCTGCAGTAAGCTATTCCCAGCGCCTTTGTGGGGTTGCCATTTTTTCATTCTCTCTCACTCTCCTTTGAGGGGATTTTCTGTCTCTCGCTCTCTCTCTCTCTTTCTGTGTCCCCATTTCTTCTCCTTTTTTCTTCTTGTTCTTTTTTATTTTATGATGTTCTTTTTTTTTCCCCTGTATGCTTCAGTTTCTTCAGGCACTGTGGTTCTTTTTTATCATGCCAAGTTTGTTGAGCCAGAGCTCTGTCTCTCTCCGTCTCTCTTCCTGGCCTGTCTACATCTGACTTCTCTATTTTCTCCGACTTTCCCTACGCCTCAGTCTTCTGTCTCACTCTTGTCCATTTCCTCTGATTTCTCTCCCCTTATCCCAATTTCCCCTCATCATTTTTTTGCCTTCCATCTTCTATACAGCTTCTTTCCTTCCTCTATCTCAGTCCCTTTGATCAAGAGCCAGCGTAGTTTTACTCCTCCTACTCCTTTTTACTCTCTTTTGTGCCTATTCTGTTGTCATTTTCTCCTCAGTTTGCTAAAAACTGTGTTCACACTTGATATTTATGATGCTCCAGGGCTCCCGAATCAATGGTGTGCTTGTTTTTGCGCTTCTCCTTGCAGCCATCAGACCTTATGTGTATGTGTGTGTGTGTGTGTGAGTGTTTATATCCATGCATCAGAGGTCGTATCAGCTGAATCTAAAAAAAAACCGACCTCCGTCCACACTGACACGTTTTAATAACAGCAAACAACCAATTGTACAACCTTCTGGTGAGGAGCGGGACAAACGGCGGCTGTTTTCTCCGTTGAGTCTTTTCTGTCTCCGTGATCATCTACACTCATGATTTCGTTGTTCTCATTGTTTCTCCGTTTTGTGTCGATCGTGGCTCATAAACGCCTGCTGTTAACCAGTTAATCAGTAATTCTTGTGCTGCTGCACCGAGGAGCTGATCAAATCACTATTTTATGAATAAGAAGTTGTCTCAAAATGTGTTTCTAATGAGAGAAAGCAAATATGATTTTTAGGATAGTAAAGTGAAGACTTAATTATATTTCAGCACGTTTAGCACACATGTTCAGGAAATAATCAGGAGTAGATTTATCCTGTCTCATGCATTTTGTATTAATTTACACTCATTTAAATTCTCTTTATTTTTACTTTAACGGCTACACTGACCTTTTAAAATGAGTGACACAATGCTGGCTTCATACCTGTCCTGACCCACAGTTTCACACTAAAACATAAAGCTAGTCTTTTCAGATCCATAGTCTCTGGAGACTTATTTCTAAAAGCTTTTTTAGGTGAGAAAGAAAGTTAATCTCTGCCCGTCGTCGTGTCCTTTTTGTCAGATCCATATAGTTTTCTGCGGAGGTAGAGAGACGGATGATTTGGCCCCGGAGAGAACAGATTCCAGGTCAGGGCGTTGGAGACTTAAAGGGGACCAGACGTGGAGACGAAGAGCCATGAGCTCCTTAGCCTTAGCTCCTGTGGGGACTCTCAAGCGAGCCTGTTGTCCTTGTGATGTCACACATTTCCACACGTTGCCCATTTTTTTCAGCACTTTTAAAATGTAATCAGGTTATGGGGCTGTGACTACAGAGCAACAGTTTTTTTTTTTCTTCCTCTTCTTGGGGAATAGTGGAGAATATTTCTCAGTTAGAATAATGACGTTTGTGATTCCTGCGGTGCAGTCGAATCAATATCAAATCAAATTAATATTTCTCCTCTACCGTCAAAAAAAATGGAAACTAAGACTCAGTCCTATAGTGCCATCAGTCATCTGAGTAATCTAGAGTTGCTCCGTAGCCAACAACCCATGTGGGAAAAGGAATGAGTAATGCGCTCCTGTTCTTTAGCAGCTATATTGCTCAGTGCCCTTGAGCAAGTCACTTAACCTCCTGCTGCTCCAGTGGAGCAACAACAGAGAAATGAGCAACAGTACATGCCAGATATATGCAGAGTGAATACGTCCCTTCAGTAAAAAGTTGTTGTAAATCCTTGATGCTGAATAAAAAAGAAAAAAAAAGAAAAATTTCATAAATTCAAGGGGTGTGTCTCAAGCCGTGTACTTTAAACTCCCTGAATACTTCAAATATCAAGTATTTATCTTTAACATTAAATATTCATGGTATAAATAAGCAACATCAAAGTTAAAGAAACACAGTTAGAAATAAATTCAACTATTCTTTATCGTCAGGACTTTGCTGGTTTGAGTTTTTGATTAGATTTGATTGACGATGACTAAAAAAAAAAAAAAAAAAAAATTGCTAAATCCTGATTGGTAGATGTAATTATGTGAATCAGCGTTTTTCCCGACTGAAGAAGGTGAAAATGAGTGTGTGTTCATGTAGGATCCCATCACTCACAGTTGGTAGAAGAAGATATGTGTCATGTGACATCTTCAGCTCATTGTGATGATATGTCACTTCCATTATTAAATACAGTGCTGATAAGAACCAACTGTTATTAATAACTGAATGATGTGTACATCCTTTGTGTTTGCTATAAATCTCCAAACTAATTTATAAATCTGTCAACCTGTCAAATGTCCAGTCTGTTTTTAATATGATAAACTATAATTTATGTTCAACATATTTTAATTGCTATATTGTATATGTATACAATAGTGTCTCCTTGGTAATTCTCATTTTAATTTACAACCCATTTCACCGTTATTGTGTAATCATAATCTAGGACAGGTCCAGCTTTTATTTATTTATATTTTTAATGAAAATCGAAATATATATAAAAAACTGTACTTGTACATTTCACACATAATAAAATGCTCATGTTATTGACACACACACACACACACACACACACACACACAGATCACTATATGCTTAAATAAGGCTCAACGCGTGATATTTGCTTTATTAATCACTTGTCTGCTGCTGCATGGAATATGAATTTTATTACATTGTGTGATATTTTTATTTTTTTTATTAAATAATTACTGTGGTGTTTGTTTGTATTTTTAGTTTCATAGTTTGAAGCAGACTTGCACATGAAGAGCCTCTGATGGTCTCTGTCAAAAAGGGGCTTTGAACACGAACACTCTTTTAGTGTATTTTCATACCCGAGAATTTGACAAATCCATCGTGAGTGACGGGATCTCTCTGTCTGAGTAAAGACGGGAAAAGGAAGCGGTTTTTGATTTCAACCAGAAAGGTGCTCTTCTGTCATCGACACGCAGGAGTCTTTTCAGGCTGACAGAAGCGCCGCGTGTTTGAGTTCGAGTTGCATTTTTAGTGTTTTCTTTTCCTTTCTAAAGTTCAAGGTTCAGTTTTATTGTCATTATGAGTTACAGTCGTATGTTATGCATCGCGTTTTAGTCAGGGTTGATTTGATTTGGTGAAAATAATCCTTTTTTACCATTTTAACCCTTACTTTACTCACTGTGTATAATTACATAACAGTGTCTACTAGTACTTAACCTAAGACAGCGGCATCTATTCAGAAATGTGAACGTTAATTTGTGTGAGATGAGTTTAATATGACATCCTCTCCCTTTTGTGCTCCACTTTTTTTTTTATCTGTTTTCTCCTCTCCTCTAATGTCCTCTTCTCTTTTGTCCCCTCTGCAGTGCAACAATGATTATGCCCCAGTGTGCGGCTCCAACAATCAGAACTACCAGAACGAGTGTTTCCTGCGCAGAGATGCCTGCAAGCAGCAGTCTGAAGTACTTATTATGTCAGAAGGCGCCTGTCCTGCTGGTATGTACATTTACATTAGACACACCGAACAAAAACCCATGTCACGCACAGAGGAGCGCAGATACAAACACACACACACACACATTCAACATGCATTCGTATACACAAACAGACTTGCATAATGCAAAATACTCAAAGAGAGGAGGTAACACTTGCTACACAGTCTGCAAGCATGCAGAGACGACGATGCAAAGCAAATGTAGCGCTAGGAGGCGAGACGTTAACCTAATTTATTTCAACATTGTAAATAGTGGTACACTTTTTAAACGTAAATATTGTAATCATCAATATATATGCGTCCGGCGGATGGGATTCAGTAATTACTAAGTGAAGCATTACTTCAAAGAAAAAAACAATCGTGATGAACGAAGTTGCTAGAGGTTACAGACTGACGTAACGTTCCCGAGTCTAATGCAACAAGCACAACTACAAGGACAGTGACATGTCTCAGTGAACAGATGAAGATTTCATCATAGCCACACAATGTCCTCACAAGAAATTGGAAACAGCATTTTGCTGAGAGGCCTGTTGAGCAATGCAGTTTTAAGCAAGTTAATTATAGTTTTTTTTTTTTTTTGTTTTTTTTTTATTGCCACGGATTTAAACAGTAACTAGAAAAAAAAAAGACACTTGACGACTTTGACCTTTCGTTATGCGATGTGTAAATAAATGTCAAACGGCATAAAATGTAAATAATTCTGCATGTGCCAAATTGTCATCAGGCATTACTGTAGCACCGTTGCCAAGAGGCATGCTCAGCAAAGCAGAAAATTGAATGACTGAATCACACATCATCTTGATGGCCATTTCAGTTTTTGTTTTTTTTTCTGAATTGTATGTAAATGGTTTCTTTTATCTTCTTCAAATAGTAATAAAGGATCCAATGAAAAAAGTTAAATAATCACTACTGTATGACTACAACATATATTTAGAAGTTATATTGTGGTGCAAGGGACCTGTTGTGTGGAGGGTGTCTGTCCTTTGATCGCTCTAAAGTTACTTGGATAACTGTGATAAATCTAGAGCTAATACATGCAAATGAGCGCCGACCTTCGGGGGATGAACTTCTCAGGGAGCCCGGGTTGCTCTGGCGACTTCAGATAACCTCGGGGGTAATTGCTTGACCTCGTGGTGACTACGACTTATTTCGAATGTCACTTTTAACTTTCAGTGGTACTTTCTGTCAACCATGTGGTCACCATGGTAGGTAACCATGGTGACCACAGGTAACGGGGAATCAGAGTTTGGTTTCAGAGAGAGAGAGATGCTAAGGTAAAAGCACTCGGTATAATTATCTAATATATTTGGGATGACTGTTGCTGATATGGTTTGGTGTCATTCAGAAAAGGTCAGTAACTTCATTAGCTGTGAAGTGGAGACTAGTAGTTCTATATGGTGAATTATAAAATTGAAGATTATTGCTCATAATCAGTTAGGGTATTATGTTAATGTACTCTCTATATGCAGCGGTTGAAGCACAGTTTCACCCTGATGACTGCATATGAGCTGCGGCAGTTTTAAACTTGCCAATGGTTTTGTTAACCTTTTAACACCCTGAGACCACAATGACTGTACAAGTACAAATTTATAACTTTTGATAGTTGCAGTTAGTCCAGTCTTTATTTCATCAGATCACGTGTAATTAGGTTTGGCCTATGTATTTATATCATAATCGGAGCATGTATATTTCATAAAAATCCCTGATTTATTTCTGAATCTCCCAATTAGTGAGTCATATCCTGAATAATTAGCTTAGCGTGAATCCACTGGTACGGTTTGAGCCACATGTGAACCACTTCTTAAACTAAGATAATAGTGCTGGCTTGAATTGAGCAGTTGCTGACTCAGTTACCCTCAGTGACAGGCTGCCAGCAGAAGTCCATTAAAAGGTACTTGAATGGACACAGCTCAGCAGAGGGAAATGTGGAAATGGAGGTGAAAATGTTACTACAGTAACAGTAGTGGTGTCAGTGTACCAATGAGAGATGAAATGTGCAGCTTTGCTCTAAAAAATGACTTGTTTGTGAGTTGTATGCGCGGTCCTGGTCGAGACATGTGATGTGTGATATGGATGTTTGTATCTTTTGAATGGAGTAAAAAAAAAAGAAAAAGCATAAAGACTTTAAACAACTTAATGCATAGTTCAAACAAGGATGTTTTTGTGGTGCTGCATCCTGACAAATCGACCGTGCCGGCGGCTCTATATGCTTCTCCTCCGTCTCGTGTGGCGCTTAGCCGTACAGGCAGCGTATGAGTAATGACTAATCACCAGTCATAATGTCTTTTTCTACTTTCCCTAATGAAGATAATCCATAAGGAGATGTTGCAAATTACTCGTGTCCTAGTTGAAAGTTAAACACTCCAACTTGCTGTATGGGAGCTTTTCATATGGAAACGCGTATCAGGCAGATACTTTGTTCTTTTCACCACTTTGGCATTTAGTTTGAGATTCTCCGCTAAACTAACTTAAATTGAGCAGCAGTGGGAATATGCTGAAATATCTTGAATACCAGAGATATGAGCATCAAACAAGGAAAGGAATATGCAACCATCAAAGCCACTTTACTAAAGCCTGCAACACGTACTGCAACAAAACCTTCTCTCTCTCTCCCTCTTTTCTATCTCACTCTCTTGATTTTCCCCCGTCCTCCTTTTCCATTTCCATCTTCCAAAAATCCCATTAGTGGCAACAGTACACAGTGTAACGGATGTATGTCACTTTTGACAATACCAATACTTGTTTCCTTCCTGGGGTGAAAGATATCATGAAACACAGACTTGCCAGGGGGGGAAAACTTGGTGAGACACCTTAATGTAACTTTGACATGCTGCTCATCTTATTTCATTGTTACTCTTGAGAAAACAATCGCACTACAAGGTCCATTAAGTAGCTGTTCTTAAGATCATATAACATCGGCAAATGGAGTTTAGCCCAGTTGTCAAGGAAAAAAAACCCACATCTTGTCTTATTCTAAGCACTATTACAGAAGAAGGTAACAGGTGACTCTCCTTTTATCTCCGTTTTGGTCTCCACCAGCTTTTGAGAAAAAACAAATCTGCTTCTTTAAGCCGCTAAATGCTCCACTGTGTTGCCCAGTTGTCTCTGACCGCAGGCAGTGTGCAATGCGGTGGGTTTTATCCGAGCTTTGTCTCTGAACAATTCCCCGTCTGCGTCTGGAAATGATGCAGACGAAAGGCAATGAGAGAGAAATAAAAATAAAAAGAGTAAAGTTGCAGGTCATAAAACAACGTTTGAGCTGTTAAAATGCTGCATAGGGCAGCGTCAGGTGATAAAACTCTGAACGGTGCCTTTCACATAACGTCTAGTAATTTGATTAATGTCTGATATTAAAATATTGATCAGAGACACTTTACGGTACCTTAAACTCACATTTATCATGTTTTTTTAGACCATGTGGGAGCATGTTTCTAGTTCTTATTGTCTCAAAACAGAAAAAGTAAGGGTTGATTTGCATATTTTATATGTTGTCAGTCTGGACAGAAATGTTGACAGCTTTTTCAAGTGGCTCCCGTGACTCCTGTATTCATTTTTTAGGACAGATGGCTCCAGTAGTATCTGCATAGCGATACAGCCGGTACTGAACTAGAATCCAAATGGAGTTTGGGAGACTTTAAAATCTTTACAATACTTGTAAAGCATCTCTTTACTTCACCTGGTTGCTTCTTGTGTTTTAATGTGCCCTCATTAACCCTCTCGGATGCTGCTGAGGCCGAGAGGCCAGACGTCACATTCTGCTGTTATTCCAAACAGTAAACAGGAAGCCTGCTGAGGTGCCAGTTTTCATGCTAAGTGAGAAATATAGTCAAACAGGATTTGATACCCTATAGCTTTCTAGAGGAAAAATGTCCTCTTGTTTCATTCAAGTTTTAACGTCAGGCTTTATTATGTTCATCGGCAGATAAGGAAATTCTGATTTAGACGTTAACAACAGGAAGAGATCACAGCAGGACGACGGCGCTTTTCTAACACACCAAGTGATCGACCTGCATCGGGAGGAGCAGCTAGCGAAGCAGATCAAACCAAGGAGTTTAAATTATATCGTTTTTAAACTCGCAGGAAGCAATTAAATAGAAAAGCAGGAGAAACGGACACATCGATAACATGTTGATGACGCGTTTAATCACTGTTCTGTGTGACAGCAGTGCCGCGGATGACGAGAGCCATACGTTTGGCTGCTGATCCAGGTAGTGCAGTGCTTTAAATGTGATTCAAGACAGGTGCTTTGCAGAAATCCCTCATTGTGACATTAATGCGCTATAATGTATGTAGACTTTAGCACGTGTCACAGCACGATCTCACATATAGTACAGGTGAAGTCATCAATATGCCACTCAGTCTCTGTGTGTATATAAAAAAAAAAAAAATCTATGCCTGTCATTGCTAATTTGTTGAAAATTCTGTCTGAATTCAAAGTAAGTACTTTAAGTTATGATAATCTAATACGTTATTGATCGCTATAGAAAGGTCCTTTTGCTTGGTTTCCTCTTGGGAGGTCAGAGGTCAAGATGAGCTCGTAGAGCAGCACTCCAATCGAGATTCAAGATCTTTCTCAAGGACATTTGTACGATCACGGGCCGACTATTTTCAATTTGAGCTTTCTGCAATATCTGCATTTGTCAACTACGGTGTAGTTACGGATAAAGAAAGATTGTGGTTGTTATTGGTTGCTGTAATTATTCCTTTTGTCAATATACTGACTGCAAATAGAAGCTGTAAAGTGATAGTGATGATGCATGAAATTCACAGTCCCTGCTTGGTATTGATCAATCTATTAGTTATTTTCTTGATTATTTGATTAAACCTTTGATTCATCACATTTTTGAAAATATATCATTTATTGTCCATGGGTATAAGCATTTTCCTCCTAGCATTCCTTCTCTTTTCTCTCATTTGCTCTTCACAGCCTCTTACAAAATAAAACTGTCATATCTCAGATGTGACCCTTCATTTGATAAACAAGCGAGCAGAAAAGTACGCTCTGTACATATCTCCAGTGCTATCTCCTGTTGCGAGACTCTCTCTCTCCTCAAACATCTGCTCTTGAACTGTGCAAGAGGTTTTTTTTTTTTTTATTCAACTCCCTTCCAGACTTTAGCCTGATCCCTCAGCCTAAGCCTTTTAATGAAACAGTGGTCTCTGAAGAACCGCTGAAGCAGGGACCACTGAAGGACACAGAAAAGTAAAAAGAAAGTTGTGTGAAAAAACAACCGGTGCTTTCATTACTCTACGAACTCTGCACATACATCATTCTGCACGGTGAAGCTCAAACATCCAACTAAAGGAAACAAAAAGCAAAAGACCCCTGTTTTTAAGTGGAGAGGGACTTTAAATAAGGACCAGAGGCTGAGGCAGATTTGTTTTGCTAATCCTATTCATCCTTCAGAAGACTCTATCTATAAAAGTTAACAAAAAAAATAATAATACAAGAACTCCTCCAAGTGCTAAATATCTATAAAAATACCTTTTTACAAAAGAGTTACATACACGATAAGAAAATAATAAGAATAACAAAATTTCAAACTGTACTGTTTAAGAGACAGACCTTCCTTACTTCTGACTGTATTCAGACATTTTTTTTTGAATGGTTGCTTTGAGGGTTATTTCCTCTCGTCTCAGCTGACCGTCTGCTGCTCTAACCTCCAAGAATCAATACGCTGGACACATGTTTTTGTCCCGGCGGTAAAGTATTTTATTGAATGAAAGCTCATGTCATTAAGGCATCAGTAGAAGCACAGCCTGCTGTGTTCTGGAGCTGCAATGCTTCCAGATACTCTGCACCTCTTCTCATAAAGCCCTTTCCACATGGGTATTAATACGGAGCTGAGATGTTATCCCCTTTCAGTCCTCTGAGACACTGCATCTGGTCATTTTTAGTAGATGGCTTTATGCCGCGGGTTCAAGTTACACGGTGTCTGTTCCCCGAAAGGTGCTCGTCGGTATCTCTTTCACAGCCATATTGCTAAACAGTTCAAGTTTGCTAAGCTCAATGCGTTTGAGGGAGGTTTACACAGATTTAGTAGGAAAACCACGGAGCCGGAGTAGCTGACACACAAACGCATCGGCAACTGGTAACAGAGAGAGGTGTGTTATAGATATGCTGCAGCAGTGTGAGGAAGATGCACCGTGTTCAAGCCTCAAGGCATCCTCCATCTTACTATTATCCTCTTTTCTGTTTACCTGCACATTTTATTTTTTTCATTTTAAATCTGAATCTCTCAATATCGCTTTCTGCACCATCTTTAGAGAAATCTCTCCTTCACACAAACACACACACACACACACACAGACTTACAATCAGATATTCGCATAGGCCTAGACATACACTTACATATGCAGACACACACGCTTATTCAGCTAATGTGTGTGGCTGTGTGAGCTTCTGGTTAATAACTGTGTTTGTTTTTCTCCACAGATGCCGGCTCAGGATCAGGAGATGATGGTAAGATTACTCATCTCCTCCTCCTCCTCCTCCTCCTCCTCCTCTGCACCTCCACATGCAGTGCTTTTTAATGTGTTTCTCTGTACTCATTGTCATCAAAGAGCCAGAAAGACTGTTTGCTTACATGCACCTTAGACGGTGATAATGAACGTTCATGTTGCGTGTTGCATGTTTTTTTTAAGTGAACTAGTTTATTATTGACCTTTCAGCATTATCATAGTTTCATTCTTTAAAAAAAAACACAGAATTGTTTTGCTGTTTTTAAATGAAACATCACTATATGTCTGCACATAGGGGATCGGTGTGTGTCAGTTCAGCATCTTGGGATGGTCAGTTTGTTTGAGGTCGTTGTCTGACAGCCTATGAGCTGCTGGTAGCCAGTCGCTGAACTGATGGACTGTTGAAGCCAAGACACCGTTGAGTGCGACCCTGAAAGAGTTAACAATCCAAGAGTGCAGAGAGCTTCTGGGTACCCCGAGTACCTCTGGCCAAGTATGATTTTACAAACCAGTTTCTGCAAGCTTTGTAGCCTTTTAGCCTGGTCTGCAGTCAGAGAGCTGTGCCAGACAAGAGGCTGCATACTCCAGCAGCAGGCGTACGTAGCCTGCGTAGACCGGTTTTGGGTCTCAGACATCAAATTCCTTCAGGCGATGCAGAGTAAAAAGCTTCCTGTTGGCTGAGGTCAAAATGTGGTCCACCACAAATTTGAAGACTAACCAATATATCTGTAACAATAGACATTTTATTACTTTTATTACAACAGTAAGAAAGAAAAAGTCATGTCAAAGTGGTTTTGGTTGAAAGATGTTTACTGTAATACGTTTTCTGCCTCGAGCACATCTTTAGCATTTGAAAGCTGATGTTTGAACAGTGCACAAACGTTTGTGTGCACAATTACACAATTTGTACCTGAGGATTTGGACTAAAACGTGTTAAATATCTCCACAGTGTCTCAAACGGATTCACTCCTCTAAGGTTTGTTTGTTGGACGACTGCAAGGCCTGAAACATAAATCCACTTATACAGTACGTGTGCGCTGTAGTGAAAAGGTCTGATTTAAAAGATGTGCAAGTGAAATGAGTGTAACGCTGCAGTTAATAAATGCTGCCGTTGTAAGAAGATTCAATCAAGAGAGCATGAGACTTTTTTTTTAATAACATGGATTATTAATAACTTTTTATAGAGTTACTAATCATGTAAAACCTCTCGCTGGTTAATTATGTGTCATTCAACTAAGACTCTGATTTGCTGGCTAATTGACTAAAAAGATCCAGCTCTCTCGTGGGTGTAGATAGTACACAGTCACTAGTCAAGTCCATCTGTCAATGCATGTTTGGACACGTGCACATATTTACTCCAGTCCATCTCTGTCTGTCCTGCTGTCTGTTTACTCATGCATTTCCTTCATTAACTCTTATGTATGGAGCTTCACCGAGCATATATATACGCAACAGAGATTGGAAACGAGATTAGTAACCCCAAAAAAGATGGCGGTCAGACGGATGAATAAGCGGAAATGAAACCGGTGCTAGGTCTACCAGAGAGAGAGAGACAGAGACAGAGGCAGAGGGACAGAAATGGCCCGGGGAAAGTCGCAAAAAACAGATAACAAAACTGAGGAAACAGAAGGCGAGAGAGACGGTGGAGGAGAAGGGGGGCAGACAGTGATAAGAAACAAAAGTGAGGGGGAACAAGATGGAACATACATTTTCATATATGTCCTCCGAAACGCATTATGGAGAACATTTGTTATTATTTAGCTAATTATCTGAAACACGGCAGGCCAAGAAGCGGACCGTGAAGTGAAATCGTGTTGCTCACATGTGGATTGTAAAACCTGATGTGTTCCTCAGCGCTGTGTTTCCGTTTTTATTGCATGTGGTAATATGATACATGTGTATCGGGTGTAATTCTCCCAGTGTTTTATTGCACGACATGAGCATAACCTTCCCTGCAGTTGTAAAGAAACAAAGCACAAGATCTCTCCTGGACTTAGTAGGGAATGAAGAGAGGAATAATAAAAAAAAAGACATTCAGTTTTCATAAATAAATAAACGAAACACATTATTTCTGAAAGTTATAACAAAAAGTAGCCTTGTGTGAACATAAGAAAGAAAATACCTTCTGAGGGAAAAGTTGAGAAAGGAAAGAGGAGATAAAACTAGTGCAACGCATGCAAGTAAAATAAGCATGAAACCTCCTGTTTAACCCTAGAAATCACATTCATATACAACTAGGCAAGTTTTTTTTTTTTTTATCTACCAAAATATCCAATCTTGCATTACAGTATCTGCTAGTAGAAACTACTATAATAATATATTTATCCACTGGTAGCACTCGGTTGAACTTCGGTAAAGATGGTTTTGGTTTGGTACAGAAACTAAGTTCACTAAGTTTAACCAGAGCTCCGCGTCCTTTACGGCCTCCATCCACCCTGAACTCCAACACTGACGTTCAAAGTGCGATATAATTATATATATGGCGCTTCGTTCAAAAACAGCATAAGAACATAATCCAGGCAGAGCGATTTTGGTAGTATATAATCATTTCTAAGACACAGGGATGCTCAATTATATAGTAAATGTACAAATTATATAATATACACTGTGAAAAGTGTTGAAATATGAAATAATATGTTCATAATATCGCACAGCACCATAAAATGACTGTATCATAAAGAGCAGAGCCAACAGAAACGGATAATCTGGCAGCACCTCTTCATCTTCTAACAACACATGAGAAAGGTTTTCTCTGAATCACCTCATGAATGCTCATTTTAAAACGCTCACCTTTGGAAAGCTTTGGGTGGTTTAAAGTAGAAGCTTGAGAACTAGCTTTTTTTTTTTCTCAAACTGTCAGATAAATTTGACAAATCGATCAATCTTGGATGGTTGCGGGGTGGGGTTGGGGGGTAAGAGACAATTAAGAAAAAATAGCTCTAGGGCAGAGAGGGTATTTCTGCAGTAGAGGAGTGAGAGCGGAAAGAAGAGGGCAAGGACAGGAGGAGGAGAAACACAAACGCACCCTATAAAGATAGAATCACGGTGGAGGTCAAAATAGATGGAGAGATACAGAAGAAGAGACGGAAGTGAAAGAGGAG
Source organism: Pampus argenteus (assembly GCA_036937835.1). Lineage (NCBI taxonomy): Eukaryota > Metazoa > Chordata > Actinopteri > Scombriformes > Stromateidae > Pampus > Pampus argenteus. Next base: position 4,223,056 of record CM072872.1, on the reverse strand, counting down.
GGGAGCTGGCAGAGGTTGAGGAAGTGGAGAGCTGCTGCTGGTGTTTTATGAGCGGGGGAGAAGGTTAAAGAAAGTGGTTGTAAAAAGAAAAAGGTTGGAGTCCTATTGATGCGACCAGCAGTCAAGAGAGAGAGAAAAAAAAAATCAAATGTATTTTAATGACCAATGATAAATCTACACACGTAAAGCCGCGGTCAGCTGGGTAGTTGCCAGTTTCGTCAGCGGAGATGTGTGTGTGTGCGTGCGTGTGTGTGTGTTTTTCTTTTTTTTTTCCTTTCATCTGATAAGTAAGAACACAAGTCAACTGTGCTGGGAAATGCCCTCAGGACAGGAGTCTGGTCACATGGACCCTTTAGTCAGAATCAGACATTTGTCCAAATCAAATTGTACAGTGGACAAATTGAATTGCACTCACATGATCATAAAAGGACAAAGAAAGAGCAAAAGTCTTAAACCTAAAAGATGTCTGTACGCCTCAGCAATCTCTGTCCAAGTGTAATTCTCAACATGAGTCTATACCCACTCACCGTAAAGAAAAACAACAAAGATGGATAAAAGCTGTGATTTCCATCAGTTGCAGTTGCAGTGAAGTAAATGTAATAATCGGCGAGAGGGTGGTGTCAGAATAAAGGTCTTTGGCGACCTGTGGGTCAGATGGGTTCATCCTGTTGTGAGCATGAAAGTGTAACCAAAGACAAATCAGGGGATCAACACAATCATTAGGGTTCAACCTCTGGGCATCGTGACTGTCAATAGTTGTCGATGTTTCAGTCTGAACCAAAGGATGGATCTTTCTATAGCGAACCCAGACTGTTAAAGAGGATGTATGATTCACACTTTGGGCTCTACTGTAATATATCTTTGCATTAATTATAGTTCAAAAAGCTCCTTAATGCAACCCCCCTCTGTGTGAAAATGGACTGGCCCACTCTGTTCTGATTGGCCAGCTGCTCCTCGACAGACTTGCAGTTATCATCCGTACGTGTTCAAGCCCGAATCTGATCTGTAAGATGCGAGTGGACAATGTGAACAACCTGTGGAACAACCTTAGCAATAAAGGCTTGAAGCCGAAGACGTTCACCTTTTAAGGCTTCAGAGTTTTGCTCAAGTACTAGATCCCACATGATGACAAAAACAGGATTAAAAACAGGACTAAAATTTAGTCTTGAATAGAAGCAGGTAAAACACTGGTGAGAAGCCGGTGGGAGACTCCAAGCCTCAGGCCCTGAAGTCAAAGATTTAAACCCTGTCATGCTCCGCTGGCTGCTGGCATTAAAGTGACCTAATTTCACAGCAGTTTCGAAGGGTAACGCTTATCTAAATTAAGTTCTCCGTCAAGGTCAAATAATGTCCCGTAACTTATCAGAGCCATTTTTCTATTTGAATGATTAGAAAAAAAAAAGAAAGAACTCCATTATGAGTCCTTAGCGGCAGGGAGAGAGCATCAGCGCTTTCTGCAGTCTAATTATCAGTATTTATTGGGCATTATTCTGAGTGCCTCTTTTCAGCTACCTGGTTCCTTTTGTGTGTGGCTCCCTCTTTAAGTATTTGCCGAGGTCTGTTTAGGCTGAGAGTTATTAAGCACTCGTAAGCACAATACAGTCACGACCCTTTTTACTCCATCAGTGCTAAAGGTAAGAACAGCTTCTCTAAATATCAGACTCGTCTATATGTTTATTAGTAGGACTCTGCCCTGTCTCCACTATTTATTTAAGTGTTGACTAATGAAAAGATAAACACAGCGTTCGGTTTAATTGAAATACAATAGTGTGATTGGGGTAATTAATCTAATGCTCAACCCCCCCCCCCAACACTATGGATTTGCAAGCACTTCATTAATTTGAATTAATTAACTACGGTGCAATTATGAATTCAATTTTACTTGATCTCCCTCGGTCGATACGCAGCACTACAGGAAAATGATTATATGTAGTAGCACTTCACACTTTCAGATTTTTATATTGACTCTCCAAATATTGCGGTGCAAGATAATCGAAATTCATGGGAGGATTCTTGAAGTAGTCGCGGTATAATCGAGTGTTGGTACCTAACGTTAAAAACAATGATGAAGAATCCCTCCACCGTCTTTATCTTTCTGTCTGCTCGGACTTTATGAAACTATCACAACTTAAAATAGGGCAGCATGGCGAGCAGCTGAGGTAAAATAACTGGCTGACCTGCAGTTCCCCTGGAAATTTTTTATTTTTTTTATTTTTTTATTCGTCTATTCCTGCTTCAGCAGCCTCCACAACAACGAGCCGCTGCCCCAGTCACACTGCTATTGCTATGGTAACCAAGTTAGAGGTTTAGGGAAGTGAGTAATCTAATCTTCCCACTTTGCGGCATAGCGATAAGGTTCGCCACAGCCGTCCCACCCGTGTGTACGTGTGTGTGTGTGTGTGTTAATGTGTGTCCTATTTGGTCATTCTGTGCTGCATGTCTTATTACGCACACACACACACACACACACACACACACACACACACACACACACACAAACACAGAACCTATCTAGCCAATATGTTCCACCCTAATAGGCAGGTGAAAGCCGAAGGGCAGATAGGCTTCTAGCCTTGTTGAGAAGTCTGAACCTTACTGAAGTTGACATTCAGCACCAATATCCTCGAGATTAAAGGAGAGCGCCGCCGTTTTTTTTTTTTTATTGGAGAGGTTCACTGAGTATTGACTCTAAATGCAGATGTTTGAATAGTTTTAAGCATTTCAATGCGGTTTGCAGTGGTGGTGAGCTGAATGTCAGACGACCATCGTCTGACCGACTGACTGGTCATATCTGTGTTGACGGAGCCCACGGGAACGGCACGGGGCTGAGCAGCAATTATGTCACGTGGAAATGCAGGTCTCACAATGTTCTTGGGCCAAGAAATGACTCATACATATTAACAAAAGATGAAACAATAAAGATATGTGTTTTTTTCTGAGCATCTAATTACTTTTTTTTTGTAATTAAATTTTAGCCGTATTAATTTTGCCATTAAAGTGTGCAGAGAGTCGACTACTGAAGGGCTATAATGGCTTAAAAAAAACGAAGCTGAGCAACTATTAAACTATTAAAGCAATTAATTATATATATATATATATATATAGTAGAAATAAATACATTGAATATGTTGGCATTGTTTTAAAAAACATCCATTAAACCTGACCTGGTGTTTGTCCGAATCAACCTTGTGTGTGGCGGGTTTAGATTGTGTTTGTGTTGCTCCACTCTTGTCTCAAAGTGGCCTCGGGTCTCATCTCACATTTAAATCTCGTCAGCTACAGTGCATTGATTCAATAACTATACTTAACCTTAGATATCCTTTATATATCCATTATCTTGGCAGTACAGGCCAGTTACTTTGTGCCTTTTAAATGGAACGAACTTCAAACTGCCAAATGAGATTCTTTCGATCCCCTTTGGGGATATAAAAACTTTAAAATGATCTGATGTTTCTTGAAAACAGTTTCTGTTCATTCCTGTTGTGACTTTCTGCCCTTTTCTTTCCTGTTCTGTATGCTGATTGTGTGCTGATGGCACTAATGAAAGTTAGTTAGTATAGCTAACATCAGCATTAACAATAGAGGCTGCGCTTTAAACAAGATGTTGGTTTTTATGTAAGAAAAGGAAAGAAACAGCAGAAAAAACACAAACGTAAGAGAGATGGAGAGCATAAGATCCACGATCCTACCAAAATCATTTATATAATTTAAAAGTTGAGCAGTTGCTTTGGACAAACATCTAGCAAACGGCAGCATAGCACATGAAAAAGGAGAACATACGAGTGCTTTTTTGTTATGTACATCAAGATAGTGCCCACGTTAAAGTGATCCTCCTCACAGAGCATATGTTCAGGCAGTGCACATGAGAAAGGCTTTTGCCGGTAAGCCTTTATTTTGGCATGTGGATAACGTGGTAATCTAGACCGAGGGGGAAAGGATCTGCAAATGAGATAGAAGCAAAGTCATTAGATCCCTTCATCCGCACACGGCCGCTCTCTCTCTCCATCTCTGTCTCTTATATCTCTCATCTCTGCTGCTTTTGCTTTTCCTCCGTCTCTCTACGGGAACATATCCAATCATAGCACTCTGAAATTATTATTAAAATTTCCATTGCCGGTGTATGTATGTGTGTGTGTATGTACATATATATATATGTGTGTGTGTGTGTGTGTGCACACAGCAGGTGCTCTGAAAGAGATGAATTGAGGCAGAGGTTTAGACGGTATCTGGTGTGAGAAGGGAATGTAAGTGGCGAGCGGCAGCCGCTGTGTGTCAGAGCTATCAGTGGAGGTGGGTGAAAAGTGGGACATAGGCTGATGAGAATAACGGGGTCACCTTTGGGCCAGCCCTCGCTCTCACCAGCATATTAGGGATTTTATTGTCATATATTTTTTATTTTTTTTATTTCTCATCCTGAAAACAGTGGAACAGTGCTCAGATGGAGAGAGGTGTGCAAACGGAGGGATGGACAGATATTGGAGGGGAGAGATGGGAGGGTTTAACTATTTTTCTGTAATGGCAGGATTTGACCGGGATTAAAGGAGGGAACAGGGGAATCAGGTGGGCACTTTGGGAAAGAATTTAAGCAGTGTTGTGTGTGTTTTTTGCAGGATTGTAAATGGCCACTGTTGTGAACTGCCCTGCCCATGTCTAGTGTTAACTAACAGTCGTGAACATATATATATCTGACTCGATTGCAAAAGTGCACATATAGCATCACTTCCTCATGATGTCAAAAGATTCAGTGGGTAATAAAAACAAATTACGGATTGTATCTCCACTTTCCGGGAAAAGCTGCCATACTATATATGGTGATATTCAGTTCTATTGTGCCATAACCATCTGCTGTATAGTCTTACAGTATAACTGTCACAGCTGTAAGGACTGCACTCAGGAAAACAGATAGGATGTCCCAGATAAATGAAGGCTGATAATCCTTCATGTAGCTGCAGTTGAGACATCCTCTCAGCCTTTTTGGCCTTTCCCTGCTGATTTCAGGTCATGCCTTTCTTATGTAATCATGTTAAAAACATGTTCGGTGGCAGAATATGAATCTAGTCACAGCTCAGTTCTTCTTCTTTTTTTAGAAAAGCATTGTTATTATTAAGATTATTACCACTGTTATTTTTAAAATGCCCAATTATTCACAACATTGCAAGTTTTTAGTTACCATGGTGACGTGCAGATTTCTTTTCTTCTCCGTTTCCAGATAGTAGACTCCAGTTTATTGATGTTCCTTTTTTTTTAGAGTTTTCCCCCCTTTTTTTTTTCCAAATAATTTTCCATAAATTACAAGTCCCAGATTTCTGTAATCGTGCCAGCTGTCATTTCCTTTACCACCAGTGAGCTAGCGCAGCTCATTAGAGACTGTGAGCCTGGATGATGCTGGGAAAGCAATTTTAGCTCGTGATATGTCGTCCTCGATTCCAGGTATGTAGAATTTGACAAAGAAAACAAAAGGAAAAAGAAAGAAAGGTTATTGGGGAAACGGCATTATTAGTTTCTCTTGTGGGCCGTTCCAGCAGAGACGAGAACATTTTCTCATTAGCTTGAAGAGAAGTGAAGAAGTTGTATTATTATTATTATACTGCTGATGCTCAATTAGGCAGTAAAGCAGAACAGGTCATTTCCTATGGGAGTTATATTCACAGATAAGGTGTTATATCTGCTGGACATCTTGTGGTTATTTGTTTGTTTTTCCATATTTTACTGTTTACAGGAGCCATCAGTATCAGCATTAGTAGTAGATGATACAGGGGGCTCCATTGGTGTGTATATATATATATATAATATATATTATTATTATTCCTCTTCAGCGAAATAATCTTGAATTACTGAGTCATCACAAACAGCGGCCATATCTGATTCTTCTCATTGACATCGAGGCCTTCAGCAGCGTAAACGTCTGAAGGATGTTTATTTGTGGGTTTAAACATTCATCGGGGGAGAAGCGGGGGAAATCTCTCGTGGCACAACATCGGGGAGGGCGGGGAGACTTATGCTAAAGGCTTTATGTCTTTGTGAGTACAGAATGTATGCGGTTCTTTTTTTGTTTGTTTGTTTGTTTGTTTGTTTCGGAGAAGCAGATCATTTTGAGAGTTGAGATGGCGGGTTGACAGTAGAAGGACATTGTCATTGTTGTTTATTTACTCTCTAGGTGCACAGTAAAAATGCTCAGATTGAAACTTGATGCACGAGCAAGTGAAGATTGAAGACTAGTGTAGAAAATGATGTATTGGGTTATGTAAAAGGAACTAGGACTAGCTTTGAAAATATAATATGACTAAATGTTAGTTGCCGACTATTAAATGAATTGTATTTTGAGTAATTTTTTATAGAAAAAAAGTACAAATTTCTGATTTCTACAATCCTCTATGACGGTAAAATGAATGTCTTGTCAATAATGGACTTGTTGCTTTGGGACATTTGAGGACGTCCCCTTGGGCTTCAGGATTTTCAGCATTTTTAGCATTTTATACACCAAAGAGAGGAGGTTGGGTTGGATGGATGAGCGCAACAACACATCAGAAAACCATCACCGTTCCCTTAACCTTTTGAGCCTGAACCTAAGAAAATAGTCACAGTGCACAAAATTACATTTTCTTTATCATCATATTTTTGGTTTCACTCTTCCTCCCTTTTTTCTCCAGCTTTCCTCCCCGATCTCCTACGTAGCTTTCTCTTTAGCCATGGCCAATCCTCTCTAGTGGTCATGTGCACACAGGATTAGCCATTAGCTCTTAGTTTTCTCTTGCCTCCACGAAAACAAACCCCGACACCACTCATCCGCCATCCGGCTGTCCAAGGCTCCTGTCCAACACTCAGTGGTGTGAGATTTGCGCCACAGGCTGGTGGCGAGATAAGACGTGGCACGGCGGTGCTCAGCTGGCAGCCAAATGACACAAGTGGAGTTTTTAGTGAGCAGTTGCAGAAAGCTGAAAGCTGACATTTCCTAAGATTTTATGTCACCAATGCATAATGGAGCAAGCAGGTGATGGAGACAGCAGGGGCCATTACTGTGCCAAGATCACCAATGTGTGTGTGTGTGTGTGTGTGTGTGTGTTTGCCCAAGGAGAGAAGGGTCACTTCATAGAGAGCATCTTGTTTTATTGCAAGAAATTTTATCTTGATCATTTTTACACGTCAGATGACATCAACAAATATCTCAGTATACATCAAGTCTATATTCCTGTTGACCTTAGAGCAAAGTTTAAATGTGAAAAAAAAAGAAAACAATGCATTTTAAAGTTAATATGAAGCTTCAGCAGGCTGAGTTAGTCAAATTATGTAGGTATCTTGCATTATTATTTGCGACCAGTAACTCTCAATATGGCATGTGAGGTTTTTATGAAGGCCAAACCCGTCCTTCAAGATTTCCTTGCAGTAGTTAGATTCAGAATGTAAAAAAAATACAAAAACATTGCAATGGCTACAAACGGAAAAATCAATTTCAATCAAAAGTTTTTTTGCAAAACTGAACAAAAATCGTACTTTTTTTTTTTTGTCATCACTGATGTAAAAAGCTGATTTTTAAGGCTTTCTGTGTGTGTGTGTTTCTCTGAGAGGTTCACTGCTTATTCCGGGGGATGGTATTGGAAACACTTCAGTTTATAAACTGTGTTGGCGGAGAGTTTACATTATATCTGTTTTATATCAGACTTTTTAAAGACCCGTCTTATCACAATCATTCATTACCTTTGAAATTATTCGGGTTCAGGTTCTGGGTTTTGAGCTTTCTATGCAATGATTTGGGTTTTCCTCATGTTTTTTTTTCTTTATCTGGCTTTTGATCCTAAAACAATCACGTTTGGTTTGTTCAGCGATGCATTTCTTTAGGATCCATCCATTCCTAAAGGACCGCCATGTGACTGCATATAAATGGCGCATTTTACTTGGGAAGAGCAATTTCAGACTTTCCCATTTATTTATTTTTCCCATTAATAACATTACGTGACTCAGTTGAAGCTATTCTCTCTCTCTCTCTCTCTCTCTCTCTCTCTCTCTCTTGTATGAATAAACATTTTGGCCAGAAGTTAACTACAATTCCCAAGGTGCATTTTTGTGAAGAAACAGCCAATCACTGAGCTCGGATACCGAAAGACCAGATTTTAGCGGTAGCTTCATACAGTAGAGCCGCTTCCTTTTTCCGTCTGCTTGATAATCCCCAAGATAAAATTCAAGCCTTGACTGATGCCAGTTTAAAGTCAAAGCAAACATGTTTTACTGAACTAATACTAATACTAATACTAATACTATCTAGTAAATGCAGGTCTTCTGAGAGTGGATAAGTCTATTTTAATTTGCTAAGTTCTCTTTTTTTAAGTCAGCTGGGGTCAGTATCGGCCTTGAGCCTTCACCTCCACGAGCATGCACCGAAACAGAAGATTTTTTAATTTCTTAGCCTCACGCTTACCCCAAATCTAACTTTAACAATAAATCTCACAGTCATAATCCTCGTCATATCATCCCCCTAGATAATGATTACTATGTTCTTAACCCTCCTCATTTCATACACTAGTTGGGGGATTATGGTTCTCATACAGTAGCTTTAGAGATTTGTACAATCATAAAAAAATAAATGCATATACAAACTCACTCACTCTCTCTCTTTTTTTTTCTCTATATCGTTTCCTCTCATTTTCTCTCTATGTATCTCCATATACACAGACAGACATATTTAAAGAGCCATTTTGCTGCTTTTAACATGCTTTTTAATCAAATAGCAAACAGACATAAAACAGAAAATTCCACTGAGCCTAAGTAAAATATCTGACAGATGATATAACCTCAGATCTTATGGCTAATAGGATGCTGAATGTGTGCATATGTACAAGAATTACTTTTAATATGTACAATAAGCTCCTCAACAACTAAACAGCTTGTCATTGTCTACATATGCAAACAGCAGCCACGCTAGACACGTTTAGCAGTAATAACTACAGCGATTGGCACAGTATGCAATTATGTTGCTGGTCAAATGTAGCATTAGCTTTAGAAACAGTCATTAGTCAGCGACAGTCAGTTGTTTGCTCTCCATCTGCCAGGAGAAGAGTCAGCTGTAGGATGCAGATACGCAGCGAGACATGGATGAATGAACATGGTTCCAGTCGGGGCTGGATTGCTAACACGGCTAGCTCATGTGTTAGCGTTACCGTTTTGCATTTAAAGGAACATTTTAAGGGGTTAGATGAGTAAATCAATATCACTCAGTAGCTGTTGGGAGCTAACTGTCTAGATCCATAATTAATGCAAGTAAAAGCGTGATGTTGAACCCTGAACACATGCAGACGTGCAGGGTAACAATAAGCCATATGACATTAATGACTTAAGACATTGTTAATAAAGTAGTAGACACGCCACACACACCCAAACCATGCAAAGCTGCCAACAGGGAGAGGACATGGGACGAGTTACATAAGCACATAAAACATACCCAGTGTCTGCGTTTATTAGCTCCATGACTTTGTATTTTAGAAGCACCTAAAGGTCCGACACACCCATGGCTCAGCCTGCAGGTGTTTTCACTTATTAGACCTCTTCTCAATACTCAATACTGTTTCTAACTCTTGTGCTGGTCTTATTGTCACCTGACATTGCCTATGCCCTCATCAGTGTTATTGGTTAGTACCGAGTTTGGAGGACAATGGGTATTTCCTAGCATAGCTGTGCCCAAGATCAACACAGTAGAGTCCAGACAGACTACTAGCGGCCACATGGGAGGATACGTTTTGCAGAAGGACCACTCGACAAAGAAGAGTGCGTCACAGTTTTCCACAGGGGTAGAAGAGAAAGAGAAAGAGAGGGTTTTTGTTACTCCCTGCCAGCTTGTTCCAGCATATTCTCAACATTATACAGGGAATTGGAGAGTAAATATGCCAAGGTTAGAGAGGCCTAGCTGCTAGTGCAAGCTGAGAGGGAAATTAATTGAATTTCCAACAAGCATGCTGATGTGAGATATGGATATGTGAAATTCAAAATCCTTGTGAACTTATCCAAATAATGGAGTAATGGAGAGAAGAAGAGACAGATAAAGAGAAAAAAACATTGGCATAATAATGGTAATCTTACAATGTTGATGTTCTGCTGGTACTATCTGCCAAATTCATATAGAATTAGATACTTTGATATATATATATATTAATAGACAGTGAGTGCTGTGGGTCAGAGCTGTAGCTTTGTCATAATGCATTAGTAAAATCAAACTTAAAATAGATGGGTGTCCTCTTTAAGGAAGAATAGCCTGCATTGCTTTCTCTCTGTGTTATTTGAAGTCCAATGTGACTTGCTTTAGGCTAGTTCAGCATGTTTCCGGATTAAAACAGAAATCTTGTCTGGGACACGACACATAAAAAGGCTGTTAGAAAAAAAAAAAAAAAGAAAAGGACCGTAGCAAATATGGTGGATGAAAGACACAAAAGCTGATTCCGCACCCTGCAAAATGCTTTTTGCATAACATTTAGTTGTCAGGAATTTCCAGTCTTCAAAATAGACTCTATGATTTCTATTTCCCTTGTAAAAGCACATGCATGACTAAAAGAAGAACTATGTTTTGACATGTACTGAAACTGGCCCCATTATGTGTTTGTATACGTGTTCTCAAAATTGGCAAATTTTTTTTCATCATTTTGTTTTGCTCAGATATACTGTATATTTCCTCATTTAGATCATTATTGTGCTGATTTTAGACTGTATTTTAGCTATAAATACTGAAACTTACATTTGACAGGTTTGACTTATTGTGTTAAAGAAGAAATAATGTTTTGGGAATAATGTCAGAAGGTGATTTTCTTAGCATATAGACTGAAAGTAGGTGGAAACGTCCCGCCTGGATCCGTCTAAAGCCCACCAGCACTTCTAAAACGTATCAATTAACATTCAATTAACAGTTCTTGTTTGCTTCTTGGACTGTTTTCATCACTATGAAGATGCAACCAGCGGGCAGTCCGTACATTAGTGAGCTGTAAAGGTGTCGGCTGATATATTTTCAAACTTTGAACATGGCCAAGCGAGCTTTTTCACTCTGTCTTTAGTCTTTATGTTTAGATGAACTGATCACCTCCTGGTTCTACGCTGCATAGTTAACACACAGACATGAGAGTGGCAAGAAAATAAATAAGCATACAAAGCACATAAAATGAAGTATGTTCAACAGTCAAGTAAAAATAAGGCAAATAGGATGTGTAGAAATGCTGCTGTTCTTTAAAAAAAAAAAAAAGAAAGAAATTGAGCGACCTGCAGAGCTCCGGCTGACTGCAGCAGATATAGGTGACTGAATTGAAAGACAATCACTGAACCATTCAGGCAAGAGGTGAACAGAATACATGAACTAATCCTCTCACAGCTGGGAAAGATGAAGTTTTCAAAGCCATAATTCCTCATTTAATCCATTCAGAAAGGCTGTGACCTAGTCATAGATTCATTAACATGGTCAGTGCCAATGGTAGTTGTACCTGGCTGCAGGCGCACCCTGGGCTTTGTGATGGTGAGTCAGAGGTCATTGTGTATTTGTTGTGCTCAGGGTTTGAATTTTAACCAAACACTGAGTTTGTTGTTTTGTTTGTACTTGAGGCAGGAGGGACTTTAGAGGGTTTTTAGGGATTTTAGGGATTTTGCATAGACACATTTTAACAGAACATGCCCTGGTTGTCATTTATTTTGATCCGCATCGTCCAGACCCATCCCCCCCCTAGAGCAATGCAAGTATCTGCAATTGTCTACATGCGTAAGAGGTAATTGTTGTTTCCCTGACTGCTAACCAATTTTCTTATTGTGGCCACAGATTTTGAATGAAAATATACCCAAAAATGTCCTGTAGCTAATTGCTTACCTACTTTGACAGGAGGTTATTATTTGCTGAAGTAGAACAGGGTTTTCGGACACAACGTCATACTCGGCCTGTTGTCAGTGTGTTGCAGATGCGTTTTAAGCTTGTGGCCTTCATTAGTGTCATTAGTCATCATTGTAATGTCAAATTGTTAATAACTGTGTTAAGTTGCTTGGAAACCAAATGAATCCTTTTTTCGTCAGAAGGAATGATCCAATGAGATTGTAAGAAGCAGGTCATGGGTAGAAAACGTGTGTTTTAGGGGAATTGTTTTATGTTGGACCCCCTTTATCAATGAAATATAAAACCTACAGTATGTTTTTGTCAGTGACGCGTCAGGATACACCAGCAGGGCTAAACTATAACCAATAGCTGTCATTTCTGATTGGTTGGAAGCCAGTAATAAATCCACAAATTTACTAGCGTGCTGTAAAATTCTTGTAAATGCACTTACTTACAGGCCGTGCATTATAAAGAAGGAAATTATCGATCAATATTCTTTGAATGAGAGGTCAATCCCACCTCTGCTCTCAAATTGGCTGGACATCAAAGTTATTTATTAAGCCTGTATAAATTGAATCAGATAGAAATAAATAGGAAGTAAATGGACTCCAGCAGTCAACATTTTAAATAAAAAATTGCTTTATGTCTTTATATTTCTTACCTTCTCACCTAATTTGGCTTGTCTCATGTTGTTCCACAGTAATATTACCACATGAAGTGTGTTTTTGTGTTTGTTGTGCGTCACTGGAACAACTGCCCTTGGCTTATTTTTGTTTGTTTTTTTGGAGGAGGAGGCCGGCTTCTCCTCATCGGCCTTATAGCTGACAAATGACTTTATGAAAAGCGATGTGGTCTCCTGCAGGACAAAAAAAAAAAAAAAAAAAAAAGAATAGAAATTGAATCCTGGCCTCTGTCGGCAGTCTCATCTGTCATCTTTTCAATATTGATGTCCATTATGTTTATGGATTATTTGGCCATTTTCTGTTCTCTAGCCTATCTCGCCCTGTCAGATCAGCCACTTGGGACAGTGGCTCGTTGATAATGTCATTTTGATTGATGGCTTTCATAGTTTAATTGTCAGAGCGGTCTTCTTTTAATGGAGCTCCCCACACAAGCGAAAAGATTACATCTTAGATGAGTCATGGTTCAAACTGCGTGCACTTGGTTGCAGCGTGATGCAGATGCAATGTGACTGTATCATAGATTCTGTATCATCGTCCCGGGCCATTATCAGCTATTTAGCTCATGTTTATTGCTTCCTGTATCACCTTTCATGTACCCCACGTTGGTTTACTGGAAGAAAACAGCCCTGGGTAAGATTCATCACACCTGCCAATAGACATGGTATAATTAGTTTGTGGCCAGCATACAAGTTTTGTAGAAATGTTACATATAAAAATATATATTAATATAATATTATATATAACAGTCCTGCATTAAATATACCGATTTAAAGACGTTTGGCAGTCTGAAGTCATGTGGGGTTTACGCTGCCTACGTCTCAGCGACCACACACAGCTACAGGATGTATCAGCCCGCTTCTCGCTCAGCGCTCTCCTCTCCTCTCCTCTCCTCTCCTCTCCTCTCCTCTCCTCTCCTCTCTCTCCCCAGTGTGTTCCCAACCAAGGTCGTAGTGGTCTTGCTCTGTTTTCCAGGTGTGTGCGAGCTTCATTCATCATCCGTGTGATAGCTGTATGCTAGAGTGCCCTAAAGCTCCTTCTGTCTGTGTTTGAGTGTGTGTCCCCGTGTGTGTGTGCGTAGAGGTGTGTATCTCTCACTCTTGAATGAATGAGCTCTATTCCTGTCTCGCTCTCTCACCCAAACATGTTGTGTCGTTATGTATAAAATACGCTAATGCTGTAATGTCCAGTGCAGGATGAGCTAGTGAGAGGAAGGAAGAAAGAAGGATAAAGAACAAGAAAGAATATAAAAGCAAAACACCCCCTCGAGTCAGTATGAAGTACAAACACTTTTAACGACCTTGAGTCAATGTCAGTACTTAACCTCTGTCCAGTTGCATGGAGACCATGTAATCTGGATGGGATTGAGATCTTGACTCTGTCTTGACGTTTTTAAAACGTTACGGTTTACTGCTACAGTAAAGTAGGGAAATACAGGTGTATCTGAATTATATTCACTTTATTGATCCCACAAGTTTGTATTCATCACCACCAGGAGATCAGAGTTCTCACTTATTCATATCTGAACATGTACCGGATGGACTGGCAGGTTTTTTGTTTTTTTTTTAGACATTCATGTTTCCCAGGCGATGTAATTTAAGGATTAATCGCCTTGATATTAGTGCCTAATAACACAATAAACTACGATGGTGAACATGGTGACATTACACCTGCTAAACAGTGTGTTAGCTTTATCGTGAGCACGTCAGCATCAGCCGCTGGCATTGCAGTAAACTCTTAGTCTTGTTATTTATTGTTTCATTTGCAATGGATTTTACCCTACGAGTTAATATCCAAAAAGAAGTATGCACATATATTAGAGCTGCAATTATTAGACGATTAATCAACTATTAAATGATCTCTGATTCCAGCTTCTCAAATGTGAATATTTTCTTTTTGCTTTAGTCCTCTATGACAATAAACTGAATAAGTTTGGGTTGTGGACTGAAGAAGACATTTAAGGACATTATCTTGAGTTCTGGGAAACGGTGATCGACATTTTTTCACCTTTCTCCGACATTTTATGGCCCAAACAACTAATCAATTAATTGAGAAAACAGTCGACGGCTTAATCAATAACGAAAGTAATCATTAAAGCAAATAATTATACTAATAACCACTTGTCAATATAAGCTTTTTGCTATGTCATCATATGTCAGGACATTTTTTTTTCTTCTTCCTAGTTTTCCACACACAGCAGTGGTCTCTGGTTTTTATTTCACGTCACAGAGCTGAACTAATCGACCGGTCCTTGTTCTCGACAGAGCGACTTAGCTGCAGTTAAATGAACTCACAGCTTGTCACGCTTTCCACCCTCACACTAAACCTTTCCCAAATTCTGCAGCCTGGTGGGCGTATAGCTAGCATCACTGGGTTAAATGGAGAAGCAATGGTGTTGGATTCCAGTTGGCCGTACAGAATTTGTGTGCATACATGCGTGCGTAGAGTTAACAGCGTGGCCGAGCTCCAGAAACGAGGGAGGGGATTAAAGACACTCTTTAACCCCCAGAGGTTAAAGCATCCCCGCAGCACCTTTGAGACAGATCCACTATTTTATCTCTTATCCTGCTTATCTCCCTGTTAACTCATCATGTCACTCTAATCCTCTCTTTTCTTCTTAGAAACTTGATCTTAATTTCTTGTTGCCATTGCCACCTTTCTTCTTCTTTCTCTTTCCCCGTGTTAAAGCCACACAAAAAGCAAAACTTCCTAACCGTACACATAGAAATAACTGTGTTTATTAAACACAGTTGATCTGTAACAAAAGGGAGAAAAGAAAGAATGAAGAAAGATGAAGGTGACAGTAGTCACGGAGGAGGCCAGTCGATCGGTCTTGTCCAGGCGTGGATCGATACTGGGTGATGTAGGAGCTTGTGGGGGGGTGATTGCGGGGGTAGTAGAAGAGCTAATCATTTCAGTCATTACCCAGCATGTCTCCTGATTCCAGGGATTAGCAGACACAGAAACAGGGGTGATGTTGTGTTAGTGCTACAGGAGACTCTATCAGGGATTTGAGGATTGGAAAACACTGCGTGTCCCCAGTTGCCGTTGGTAATTGTGCCTGCAGTACTGTGTATAGGGATCCGGGGAGGAGTGAGTGCGAGTGTGTGCATTCAAGATGGGTTAGCTGTAGTGTAAGGGAGAAAGGGGGAATAAAATAACATGGAAAGGAGACAATGTTGGCATTTGCATCATGCATGTGCGTGCACACGTGTAAGAAACACAATCAGGCATAACAGAATGGTGTACGGGCTGTCTCACTGTCTCTCCTTCTCTCTCTCTCTCTCTCTCTCTCTTGTGCGATTGTGGGAGAGGAGAGTCGTGGGAGAGCTTACATGCCTGCCTGCCCACAAGGCTTTATGTGGAGCTGATCATTTGACAGAGTACAGAGGCAAGAGATGCTGGTTGGCTCCGGTGCCTGCGAGAGCCCGGTGAAAATTTCACACACCACAACATCCACGACAGGTGGAAATAAGGGAAATTACATTTACGTCAGTGGTCAAAGAGTCACAAGTGGCTAATTCAATCAGCTGCAGTCCCAGCGTCGACAGTACCCTAAACTCTGATTGAATCTGATGAGAACAACCCTGTGGACATGCCTTGAATGGATTAAAAGATGTGGATTTGCAAGCATTGCTTGCATCTGCCAGTTTTAAAGGGGAAACGCTGCAGATTTTGCACATCAAGATCAGTTTACTAGGCATGAGGGCTTAGCCTGTTTATAATGTCATCTGTGGTGAAGTGTCTTACTAAAGTCTGCATCATCAGGGTCTGGGTTTATGGGCTTGCTTGAAATTTATTATGGAAAGCGTGCATTACAAACTGGGGACATGGAGTTTGAAGGATAAGGGCATTTACGAGACAGGGAGGGTCAAACAAAAAGATGCTGATGAACTACAGGACGTGTAGGATCCAAGGCTTTTTGAGCTTGAACCATATGGGGTTATAAGTCTATATTTCTCTATAAGTCTCCTCTGCTTTGCTTTTGACTGTCTCTCTCGTTTCAAGTGTGAAAATAAAATAAAGCTGAAGCAGCTGGAGACAAAAGTCATCTTTAACAAGCCAGTTCAAGATACATCTGTAGAGAGTAAGGGATAATACCTGACGAGTTGAGTTTTCAATCATGAGATACCTTCACTTAACTCAATAAGCTGTTTTTAATATCTTATCATCAAGTTAAAACCTTGAGACCATCTCAGAAACAAATGAAGCAATTAAACCAGCTATATATAGATTAGAATATGAAAATATGTTGAAGTGCACACAGATTATTTGGTGTTCAGGCTCCACAACAAAGCTTTACACCTTGTAGTTTTTTTTTCCAGTCTTGTGACCTGAAACAAAGATGTGAATGCTGAAATTTACATCTTGCCACCAGACTGCAAACGTTCAAGCATTCAGAGGACGTGCAGCCACGCCACCGTTGCTGTCTTCCAACACCTGCAGCTTCAAAAGGAGAAAAAAAACACCAAAAGCAAAGGCAGGATGTTTGAAAGAAGCATAACGTCTTCACGAAAGGAACTTTTCAATCTTGTAGGTTGCGTTGTGTTTTCGGACACAGTCGAAAGAGATGAATTAAGCTGTTGGGATAATCTGACCCGACAACAACGAAATCCAAAACTGAGCGTTATGGAGGCGGTGCATCACATACTAACTAGATTCAACACGCAGGGGAAGAAAGCAAAGTAAAGTTAACTGACTTTGACCTTAAAATAAGAGTCGAACCCAACTTAAGCTTGACGGCGGAAAATCAGGTTACACCTCTCCTACCAGAGTTCTTTCCAATTCATCCAGCGTGTCGCAAGGGATCACAAGAAATAACAAAAGTTTCAGAAGGGAAAATGAAAGAGGCAACACAAGGGAGCAATGCATGGTGGCAGCAATGTGGGTGTCTATGGGTGTGTGTGTGTGTGTGTGTGTGTCAAGGAGATTAAAGATATGACATGGGGAAATGATGCCAAGTTCCACCTCTTCATCTTCTTTTCCGAAGTTGTCCTCATGGGCCCTAGCAAGTTTAAAAATAGAGCTCGTCTAATGGAGAAGAGGGCCGAGGGGAAAGAGGAAAAAAAAAAGCCAACGCGTGCAGAGACTGGAGGAGCCTTCTATGGTAGCAGAATGCAATTTGAGATTGGCTAGATTGTTTTTTTTTTTTTTTTTTTTTTACCCCCTTTTGGCCGCTCATGAGACGTAATATGCACCGGCAGAGTCCCTAAGCCGGCATAAGCCTCACCACCGCCGAGAAGTCGTCGCACTCACAGCGCGAGAAAAAAAATCAGCACAATGAAATAAAAGAGGGACTCCGAAAAAAAAAAAAAAAAGATCAGCAGGGATTTGAGAGTGATAGATGAGAGTGAGGCGAGAAGACTTGAGGAGGGGGGGTAGAAGAGGGTGGGGAAGGAGGTAGCTTCGGTCAGATTATGGCGGGATATCGTCGAATGTAAATGCACTTGGGTTGAAGCTGATTTCTCCCGGTCATTGTGATTCGTGAGAGGTGCCTTGTTACGGGGCTTTTCTTCAGGTTTGTGCACCGTCTGAATGAACCATGTGGGTTTTAGACAAACATAGTTACGGAGAGGATGTGTTGTTAAAATTCTGACGTTAAATGCTTTCTCTCTGTCTGTCTTTTTTTTAGGCGAGGGCTCAGCTGAGGCAGGGCAGAAGGAAACATCCACCTGTGACATTTGCCAGTTTGGAGCTGAGTGCGATGTGGACGCAGAGGATGTTTGGTGAGTTTTCCACACACACACACACACACACACACAAAACGAAGTGTAACGGCATGTTTGAAACTGCCGATTTTTGTGACTGCTGCTTGACTCCCGTCTTGATACCTTCTAATTTGTAACTTGAAGCATTTTGGTGAGTTTGAACGCTCAGAATTTAGATTAGAAATCTTCTTTATACTGCACACACCCACCGGTGAACGCCCACTGAGGTTTTAGTGCATGGTTGACCATTTCATTTAACCTCAATTACTACAGCGGGGCACAGAGAGAGAGAAAAGAGATTTTCGCTTATTCTGGAAATCCAATTACTATCCTTCCAGGACTTGGCAGTGTCAGGCCAAAAATGACTTTGACTCACACAAGGAAAACTAGTTCAGAGAAGAAATAACGTTTGTCACAAATTTAGCCGTTTCTTGTAGATGAGATGGATGCAGATTATTGGCTCCTCTGTTTGCATTAGCATGAAGGCAACAAAAAAAAACAAAACAACACACATCCTCAAGGGTACATAATAAACACATGGGTCCAGAGCTCAATTAGATGGAACCAGACAATATAGTAGAGGTGTATTTGCACTCTACAGCATGAATGAATCTTAAATGAACCATCATTACTGCGGAGTGGTGTGAAACCTCACCTCTTATCAACAAAAGGAAGCAATACTTCTAAGAAATCCCAGCAGCACCACTAGGAATTGCCCTGAGAGTATGACTCTATCAAACTACTTGATGTAATGGAAAGATAATGTACCCTGGTGTGCAATAACCGTAATGCCAAAGAGCAGCTTCATGATGCATTCAGAGTCTCGTTCCAAATACCAAACAGCTGGAGTCCACTCCCGATGCCACCCACTCTCACAAATGCACCTTAATATTCTACTACACGACCCATAAATTGATTTATTGGCAATTCTTTAATCTCCGAAGGGAGAAATTCGTGAGGCCACGACGGCACAACGTAACGGCCGATGATGCGAACACTCGGAAGAAAATGAAGGCGTAAACATGTGTAGCACAACCTGAAACAAAGGCAGTCATCATTATGACATTATGCGTGTTTGACCCCAACAATAAGAAAACAATGGACCAAAGACGAGAGGCAGCCGAAGTCAATAATGTAAGCAGATGACAAAAACAGACGTATGAATATTTCAGTGTCCCTTATTGCAAAACGAAAAAACTACAAGTACTCTTTAATCTTTCAAAAGCCCCAAGGTGTTTTGCTAAGACTCTTTCTGGTGAATAATCAGACAAGTAATTGCAACCCAACAGCAGGTAATTTTCATCAAACAGCAGCCAACCTCTGGTGTGGCGTAGGATCGTTTTGATTAAAATGGCAGGTTATTCTAATCAGGCAGCCGCTGATTTTAATCAAACAAACGTCGGTTAATCAAACAAAGAGTGGAGGAAGATGACTGTAATCAAAGACCAGATGAAAGCGGTGTGTTTATAATAATGTTTTATTCTTATTTTCATACAAACAATACAGAGTAATACGTAATTATGCTATTGTGTAAATTATTGGTCTTTGTATGTTGTGAATGTTTTAAGGCTATGTGCCGTATGATGCATCCGTCCGTGTTATTGTAGACCATTTTTTTGGACACACATTTATTCTCTTTCTTGACCAAACTGATATCAACCCTCCATCAATTCATGTAATGCAGCAAACAAACCAACCGCCAAATGTCAAAGTATGATGCTTTTACACACTTGGATTAAACAAACAAGACATAACATGTTAATTGGTGAATTTAAGAGGCGCTCGTAGGTTGGTTTGTTACCTTTATGCAGACCTATGCTATCTGTTATGCTAAGCTAAGCTAACCATCTCTTGGCTCTAGCTCTATATCTAACAAACGGACACGAAATAATTCGTATTTGTCATCTAACTTTCGGAAAAGCATGTAAAATAAGCGCATTAAACTATCCTCTTTATTTCAGTTTTAGACTATATGATCATTTTGCCTTTTGAGAGTCATTTCGTCAGCCGAGAGGCGACATGTTGGACCTCCAATAATCGGCGCTCGCTGTTTTTCTTGTCAACATACTGTAGGTAATTAGTAAATAACTCGAGACTGACCTGACAGCACTAATAACACCTTTCCTCATTGGATTTGGCATGTTTATAGTTGCGGGTGTAAGCGTGCTCTTTGCTGCTAAAGGTCAACGTCACGAAAGACGTTACAAAGGTTGTAAAACCAGGAGAAAGAATGTAAAAACATTCAGACGTGCTAGTGTTTTCATTCAGCTGCATCAGTTGCCATCCGCTATGGCACTTTGCATTGCATTGCCATCGCACGAGCAATTTGTTCAATTGCCCGATGCATATTTTTGCTCCCCGACGTCTGTCAGATGAGGCCATTACTTGGTTGATATTTTGTACTCTTCTCCCGTGTCAGTAAGTCATCTCTGTTTTCACGCTCGCACACGAGAAGATGATGTCCTTTTTTTCTTCATCCTCCTCACTTCTAATTAGCTCAGTTGCTTTTTTTTTTTTTTCCCTCTGAGGGAAACAGCCATCGATGACCCCGGCACCAGATATATTTGAATCTTTGAAATATCACTCCAATTTAGAGGTACATGCAAGACTCAAAAGAACATTGAAAGCCACAATGAAATGGATTCATTACTTGTGAGAATGTAAACAAATCGAGAGGCATCTGTAACTCCTGGTGGCGTCGCCGATGTCATTTTCTGCCTCGTTAAAGAATACTTCAGTTCAATCAGTTTGACAGCGTACAAGAACGAAGGGTTATTTTCATAATGTGTTTCGATATGAGGCTCTGATGTTCACTGAGCAGCCCGGTCAGGAGAAACTTGGCTGTCACACCCCCACCACCAATATCCCCGACCCCACACACAGCATCCCTTTGATTCTGTTTGTCATCATTTATGATTCACCATCTGCATTCAAATAAGGGAAAAAAAGTGCTCCGTGTTGTGGTAAAAAATACTGTTTTAGTTAAACCGTACAGTGTTTTGGCTGCACTATACTTCATTTGACCCTGCTGTGGCGGTGAGCCTATTCTTACACCACCCTTCTGCAGCTTCCTGTACTCTGGAGGCAGGCGGCAGGCAAAATGACCAATTTACCCCTCAAGGATCAATATAGTGTCACGAAAACCCATTTAGATCCATTTGTGGTGTAAAACTGTAATTACCCACAGAAACCCATGCTTTCAAACCCATCAATAGCACCCATTGGCATTGATAGAATTAAGGCAGATAGTGAGCTAGTCCTGCAGGACACTTGCTGTGCGAACGGCAGGTTTAGACTTGCTGAGAATAGAGCGAGCAGCTTTTCAAAGCTGCAACTTGTGTCCTTATTGAAGCCTGTTCTATGGAGAGCAAAAAGGGAAATTCAATGAAAAGCCAGACAACACAGACACAAGGTAACATGTAGAAGGAAGGAAGCTCACCACACATTATTGAACCCATGGTATTTAGTATTAAAAACAGTATTTTACTATATATATATATATTCTCTTTTCTCTTTTTCCCTTTTTCCTTCTGCTTTTTGACATTTTCTATACACATTTCTATATATTTTTATGCCATTACGATGTCGAATGTCTGTATTAAACATGGTCAACGGTCCAATATTTGAGGCGTACGTGTGTAAACTCAGCCACCAGGACTCTGAACGCTTCGTTTAAAAAAGTTACCTCCACTTCCTCCTCGCGATGATGTCAGACTGTTCATGCATTAGTAAAGAACGAGAAAAATAAAATGAAGATAAAAAACTAAGCAATCAGATCAGTGTGGATTCATTAGATGCTGTTTATAAATATTATATTAGTGCAAGTATAAAATAAAATAAGGCGTTGTCCAAACTGCAAATCATGCAACGAGCGCCCCAGACCTGGAAATGTGCATGATACGTTCCCTTTAATATTGCTGATTGGTTCGCTCTGTCACTGTGTCTGTTTGCCTCTCTCTCTCTATTTTTTTTTTTTTTTGAAAGGATTATCGTGAAATTTGAGGCTAAGGATTATGAAAATCAATGCAATGTTCAGTTGCAATAAGTTTACAGCTAGGGATTTGTATACAACACGAGGCAGTCAGTGGATGTGGTGGCCTCAGCTGCTCTCCGCGTGTGTCCAAGTGGTCTTTTCAGTCGGGTGCCAGCAGACAGTCTGGGGAGGGCGGCGGTAGAGAGCTTAAAGGGGAAATAATCTCAGTGAAAGTAATCAATATGACCCATCCTGCTAAGAAAGTGTCCTCACACACACACGTCACACACAGTCGGTCGTGTACACACAATGCTAACTTTCATTTAACACTTCTCCACCCATCTTTACCTCTGAGCAGAACGTGTGAAGGAGCGATTCACACGAGAAAACGGGGACAGCAGCTGTCTCATGCATGTATATGACTGTTTGTGCATGCCTGTCTGCGGGTGACCGTGTGCGAGTAGCATTAAGGATGTGTTGACGCACTGCAGTCTAGTGGTATAGTGCCTATTGTGGAGAAAGTGAGAGGCCTCATTAAAAATGTATGGCGCCCAGGCATCAGTCAGCGACCAACAGCGGCCTCTTGGGATGGCCGAGACGCTGAAAGCTCTTCTACCATGGCAGGTTTTAGGAGGGGTGGAGTGCATGTATACATGTGCGCTACATGTGTGCAGTGTTTGGGGGGTTTTTTTGTGATAATTTCCTTTTAGCGCAGACTCTCTGAAGATGTTGCTTTGATTCTTAGTTTCTGACGGTTCTACTCGCTGCCTCCTTTCATGGTGAAACTTTTAATTTAGATATCTTTTATGATAATGCAGACACTCTAATTGCAAACTCTAATCTTGCCTTGAGGGTGCTTTTGAAAAGTGATAGTCTGTGTTTTATCATTTTTAAAGGCATATATTAATATATATTTATAAAATATATTCCAGATACCATGGTATCTATCCGTGCAGATAACTTTGCTTTGATCTACTGAGGTTTTATCTACTTGTGGAATATCTGCCTTCAACCCCGATAGACGTCTGTGTATCTTTCCCTCTCAGACGATTTCACACTCACAAATCTATGATCCTGTTATTCAACACCTGTGATTCAACAGGATTTTTATATTATTCCTTGTTCAAGACATATATAATGATTACCATCAAATGTGAAGCAGGTTTAGCTGCTGTCAGCGCTCACGTCACTTTAAATGAGTAGGAAGATGCATATAGCGTATGTAGGTGTTTTTTGCAGATATTTTGCAGACTGCAGATTTAATGTAAAGATTTCAGGTGGCAGTGTGCAGAGGCACAGGAGGACAGAGACAGAGAGAGTGTGTTGAAATGATCAGTTATTGACTGACACGGCATCAGTTGTTGCCATAAAGAATTATGTCACAATGTATTTGTGTCAGATTGTGCGTCTGACTCTTATATCTTGTCTTAATTTTTACATGCATAAGCAGAAGAAGGTGAAAAGTCGCGTGTGGTGCTCACAGCATTGAAAAATGAAACAAAAAGAATTCAGCTCTGTATGCTCGTCACTCTGGATGATACACAGAAGATGCCGTCGACAGTTTTCTTAGGGACATTTTCTGCATTTCCAATGAAATCTCGAGATATATTAAAAACAATCCGCACATTTTCTGTATTTCAAAAACTATAAACTGACCCTTTAGATCGGGTGTTGCGGGGTTTTTTTTGCGAACCTCTGCAGTGGCAGAACATTCATACCTCCAGCGTCATGTGGCCTTTATACAGCTGCATCTCTGATGCATAACGAAACCTTTCTTCACATCATTCTCATTTTGCTGATCCATCATTACAACAGTAGCTGACACTGCCACGCTTTGCTGCACAGCGTTTCAATCAACATCAGTGTCAGCAGCACGAATCATCGTGGCTGATTGTAAAGGTGTGTGTGTGTGTGTGTGTGTGTGTGTGTGTGTGTGTGTGTGTCTGTGTGTGTAGGGGGATGGGCATGCGTGCGTTGGTGGACGCTTACATGGACATGTATGCAAATGCAGCTGTAAGACAGCTGAGTGGAAAATGAAAAGATCGGGAGAATAATGACAGATTTATAATTACAGAATCTGGTACTCAGCAGCAACTGTCTGGGGAAGCCGGTCTGGGTATAATTTCTGCTGATCAGACCAGCCATACACTTGAGGGTCACACTAGATACACACAGACATACTCATGGTCACATGCACACAGGTGATCTCTCCCCTGACTCTCCCCTTGCGGACACACACACATACACACACACGCAGTGACACAAAACCAGAAAAGTTGCACCAAAATTGTGGTGCAACAGCGAATTGCTCCGTCAATTGGCTCGAGCTAAAAGCATCAAGTAAGTGTCTGAACACACCAGAAATATCAGCTCTATGGAAGGACGTAATTGATTCAGTATACAGTGAAGAAAACATTTAAAAGTGTTTTGGATGTAAGCAGCTCTTTGCCAGAGACGAAAAAGCTTTTGCAAACTTTTAATTGAACAAACTGCACTTAATGTAATCATCTGTTGTAAGGAGTAAATGTTCTCGGATAATCAGGCTCAAACGTGACAGCGATGCACCAGACTGGACTCTGGACTCGTTGTGTTCACCTTCATCAGGATCATTATATTCACAGCTAAGCAGGTTTAGTTAAATGACATTATTAAGACACGTTGTACTACCAGAACCAAATGCTCATCTTCAATGACTTTTCTTTTCTCCAATGTGTTTCAGTATGCGCTGTAATAATATTCGCTTAAAAGTTATTATTTTTCCATTTAGGCTATTTTCAGTGTTATCTAAAATATATACATATCTCCGAACTTGAGAATTGTGGGTGTTTGTGCTACAATTTCCTCTGCAGCACTGAAATCTACGGCTTTATCTACAATTCTTTCATTAGTAATTGCTTCCTGCCATTGTAATGGTACAATTTGTCAATCAAGCCCTCTGTGCAGTCTGTCTCTTTTTTTTTTTTTTTTGCAAAGTTGAATCTCTTTGCTTTTGTGACAAATTGAATGTGCCAAAACCCAATTTCAACTAGATTACTATGCATGCTCCAACATCCTGGCTGAGCTTGACTGTTTTTTGTTTTGTTTTTTTCTGTCTCATTTTTAATCCCTGAATGAATTTGGGTCTGTGTCTCCTGCGGTCAAACACACAGTGTTTATAAAGACGCTGTCATTTTCATAAATATTTCAGATCTCATTTATTTTGCATTCTGACATAGATAATAAAATAGAGTGCCGGGAAGTTTACTTTCATAGGAAAGAATTGTTGTGATGTGATTTGACGTCTCGTTCCGCAGGTGTGTTTGCAACATTGACTGTTCCCACATCAGCTTCAACCCGGTGTGTGCCTCAGATGGCCGTTCCTATGACAACCCCTGCCAGGTGAAGGAGGCGTCCTGTCAGAAGCAGGAACGCATCGAGGTCAAGTACCTGGGCCACTGCCAAGGTCAGACACAGTAATACATTATCACCTATTGTGTGTATATATATACATATATTCTAATAGTGCAGCCTGATTAATACCACCTGATCATGAGTAGATATGCGATTTGATCAATACCCTTAAAATTGTCATAGAAGTTGTCCTATTCCTCGTTACCGAAGACTATAAAAAGATGAATTTCAGCCCTGCTGTCAAAAATCAGCAGAAAAAAAAACCAAATTGAGGAGTGTCAACAGTAGGAGACCCAGAACAATTAGAAACGAATCCCTTATTTCCGCTTGTACTAGAGAGAAGAAAATCGAGCCATACATTTCAAATAACTTATCTGTTCATACAAGTGGTGCTTGTGCGCGTGAGAGCCTGTTGGTTTGTGGCAGCAACACCTTCGCACACGCGTCGGAAACTGTCAATCTGTCCTGGCAGGTGTTCACTTCAAGATGAAGCGAGGCCATGAGGGAAAATGAGGCAGCTTGCAGAGATAAATACAGACAACATGACTCCACGTCTCGCTCCAGCTGCAGCTCCAATCACATTTTATAATTGCAGATATTTTTACTGTAATAATATTTTGGCATCGTGTGCAGAGATAATCCCCCCCAAACCCCCACATTGCCTTCCCTGCTACGTATATTGATAATTTTACTGAATGGTAATCCCGTCTTTCGGGTATATTTTATTTGGGTTGAGTATTTGTTTGTCACTGTTCCAGGGACAAAGTTATTTTATTAATCTGTGTGGTTAAATCCCTAAACTGAGTCATATTGTTAATCCATGTGGGAGAAGACAAAAGGCACTTGATAATTATTCTCCTGAATATGTTGTTATTTTCCATTTGGTTTGTGCTATGATCCATCAACATCTCCTCAGTATTAATGCAAATGTTAAATCTGTCTGAAAACTGCCATGAGGTGGGAAGAAAAGCAGAAACTTATCCACATTCACAGTTCAGGCAGGTGCTTAAATCTCAACTGTTAGCGGCGTTTTATTGCGTGTGAGTACATTTGCAAGCATTTCGATTGGTTCTGTATCCTCTCGAGGCAATTGGGGGACAATTGATTGAGATCTGAGAACCAAGATGTGGGCTTTGAGAAGTGATGGGGAATAAAGCAATCAGGGGGGGGGGGGCCTAACCAGCTCTGCAGCACAAATAGAAATCTGTATTCCCCCATGTTACACCCCTTTGGGTCAGAATACTCTGATCGATCCGATCAAGCTTCCATTTCAATCGTGGAAAGTGCTGAGAGAAACAAATGTCATGAAATTCTCTTTATACGTCTGAAAAAGTAAACTTCAAAGTGACACTTTGCCAATTAGATTGTATTTATTCCCACATTATCATTATTATTATTATTATTATTATTATTAGAAAACAGTTCTACATTTAGTTATGGTCCTTTTCTTTAACATACCGATCTCAAACAACCAAATATTACCGATAAACTTTCATATTTGGAGTTTTCTTTCAGAATAAAATGCTGATATTGAACGCTTCCGCATCTATTCATGCAACGCCTCAATTTGTCGTTATCAGTTGAATAGTTGTGTTTTATGTTGTGCGGTTAAGATTTATGCACAGAAACCACGTGGTCAGAGTCAGGAAACGGTCACGGTTTAGGTTGAAATACCCGGCGTTTCTCTCCTTTTATCGTGCCTCTGGTATCCTAAGAGCAAATAAACTAAATAAATAAATGAAAACTGAAAATCCCCAGACGCCAGCACATTTCTTGCCCCGGTTCTTACATCATAGCCTGAGAAATAATTTCACCGATTCCATTTGAGGGAATAAAAAATCACTGACCAGAAAAAAAATAAATAATAAAAAAAAATCATCATAATAAAACGATAATGATTAGAAAGACATTTTGTCTCGGCATTGTGAAAATAGGAATTCAATCCAGCATCAGTAAGGTGAACAAAAATGTATTATTCCCTTTGATCTTTTCTACTCAACGCTCCTCTTTTCTAACCTATGTTCAGAATAATACATTAGGGGAGATGGTTTATTACTTTTGAAGGGAATTGTTCACATTTATATGCATAACTAGACAGGTGCACACGACCCTCTGTTGAAATGATAATTCATAGCAACGCTGGCATCAGCTTGACTGTGTAACTCCTAATGGAGGGAGGTAGGAGCTTTAGGAGAGGCTTTACTGAACTGACGTCTCTTTTTAATGTGTCTGTTGTGGCCTTTTTAGGCGACATCATGTCCGGGAACAAAGGCGGAGATGGACACTTTGCACGGACCGACATCACAGGTGAGATTGCATGTGTGATGGTGGCGGATTGACAAATAACGTATGCTGCCACATTTCAGCTGTGACTCAGTTCAGTTCAGTTATTTCTGTGTGTCGCTCTCTGACCTTTCCTCACTCTCTAA
Organism: Pampus argenteus; assembly: GCA_036937835.1. Lineage (NCBI taxonomy): Eukaryota > Metazoa > Chordata > Actinopteri > Scombriformes > Stromateidae > Pampus > Pampus argenteus. Next base: position 4,195,049 of record CM072872.1, on the reverse strand, counting down.
ATCCATTTCCATCCTGCATTTTTATATATATATATAAATTTTTTTTTACCAGCCTGTATCTTTATTGTACAGTACAGAATGTGCACAGGTGAGCATATGTGCGTTTGTGCGTATTCATGTGTTTTTGCGCGTCTTGTGTGTGTTTTTACGTTGTAGAGGAGACCGATGACCCGAGGAATGGGCTCGCCCGCGGCCTGTACATCCCCTGTCCAGATCACTACAAAAACTACTGCGTCCATGGAGAGTGTCAGTACCCCAGTATCCTGGCCCAGCCCTCCTGCAGGTACACACACACACACACACACACACACTGCTAAACAAGTGAGCCAGTGGTGCTAGCAGTGGCTAATATCATGCTAATGGCGACATGTAGGTACAGGACTCGCTGCACTGATATACACGTACGTTACTGTATGTCTCCTACGAGGCTGCTGCACTGCAGATAGACGTAAACAGGAAGAAGTTTATTGAAGTCAAAGTTCAAACTGCCCTAATTTGTCCCCTCATATGGTGATATGAATATTAGAACGAGTGTAATACGCTATTTCATCCACTGGAGTGGAATTAAGTGGCTATCTGGTTATTGTTCCCACAACAATATTTTAGGGTGATCTAAGAAAGAGAATATGACATAGATTAATTTGTGCTCAAAAAGTAAAAACTAGTTCATGTGTTCAAAGTTAATAATATTTAATAATTGATCAAGTGAGTAAGCTTTGTGTGCCTCCAGTTATTTAACAAATAACACCACGATATTTAAGGCTGAAAAGTTATATAGTTAGATAATAGAAACACTGTTTCTAACTATGATGTGATATTTGCATAATATATAAACCAATTATTGACTATTCATCCATAACAAGTTGAATGGCCCAGCAAATAATATGAGTATTTATATATATATATATATATATATATATATATATATATATATATATATATGTTAGCTATTTGTGAGCTACAGTTTATGTGTTTATCAGAGTTATTATTGTCTGCGGTGTCCTGAAAGTCACTCTGACTGTAATGTGAGTATAAACACAGTCTGTCTGAAGCAAGAGGATTCATTGCTTCTGTCTTTTCATCACATAGTGTAATGACGCTCTCCCGCCCTCTCTCTCTTTATTCTGCAGACAGAAAGTGGTATAATGTAAATATGTAAAACAAAAAACAAAAAAAAACAACACTCCTTCCTTGTTTTCAATTTTTTCTCTTTGCTGCTTGTAATAAGTGAATTTCCCCGGTGTTGGATAAATAAAGTAATTGATTGATTGATTGATTGATTGATAATGTAGGATGGCTAATCAGTTGCTGGAGCCCATTTACAGTATTTTGTAATCAGGCTTGTTTATCTTGTGCTCAGAGGGGGGGTGCAGATCCCTGCTGCTGCTATTGACCGGCCAAATATGCTGCTCTGCTTCAAATTATTCCCATGTTGGATTTCTCACATCTTAATGAGGATGCTGTTTTTTTTTCTTCCCCGCACATTATGATCTCATTTCACAAAATACAATTTGATTTGGTTGTGATCGCATCCTAAGAAGCCGCACGTATGTACGTAGTTTCCTGGCTGTTGTGAACGTCAGTCGTGATGACTGTTCACCAGCAAAATAAAGAGCACGTAACACCAAAACAGTGTAATATGCAAGTTAACAAGCATGAACACGTCCCCAGTGAGGATCCTCACTGCCTACAAGAATGCCCACTAATACACTAATGAAGTAAAGGATGCATGGGTGAAATGATCGTGTGTGATTATCTTCTGTTCTCCTTGCTCTGATATTGAAAATATTGATATTATATATATAAATATAAATATTTTCATTTAGTACAGTTTGGATCATTTCAGTAACTTAAGTGCTGAAATCAACACAGTTCAACAAAAGACTTCATTGTTCAGACAGGTTGTAAAATCTGAACCACAGTAACCCCCGACTGCAGTAGGAAACTGCTGTTGAGTTGAACCTTGAAGCTGGTCTGTAAGGCGGTGGATGTACACACACAGTCTGAGTTTGTTGTTGTTGTTTAACTCTTCACCTTTGTTTTCTTCTTCAAATAAGTCTCGCTAACCTTGAGCTTTGATTCTTACCTCATCCAACATTTATTTTATTATTTTTTCTTTTCTCAGCGACGTCCCTGCATTCGTAGATCCAGCCGTCACGTCGGTCAATAAAGACGTTACCTAAACAGAAAGAAAGGAGCAGATAAATGTCTCATGTACTCTTTATTTGTTAGTTCCTCACAATAAAAAGAAAATCAATAAAGAAACAGGTGACAACAGCAGTAATAGTAACACATTTTATCAAAAGATAGTAATTAAAAAATAATGAAAGGTAGACATTTTTATTATTGTATAATATTTGTTTTCTTTTTTATCTTATTCCATCTCGCATCAAACAACACAGCAAATGCAGACACAGTTCACACACATACACACACACACACACACACACACACACAGCCATACTCACAGAACAGCAGTCGCACAGGTGCAGATGACAGGACACAAGCAGCGCACATATATAATTCACATAAGCACACACCATACACTTGAACACAGGCAGCACAGACAGGTGTTTACATAAAGGGAAATGGTATTAACCCTCCCCACCACACACACACACACACACGCATATACAAACACACACATACAAACACACACTGAATGTACATGTGTGCCGCTGCCATCGTTCACACACTGATAGTGAAGCAACTAAGGAGGTCTGGTATCTCTCGCTCCTTCTATCTCTCCTTTCTCCTCCTCGCTCTTCTCAGCTCACCCAGCCAGACGTTCTTCTTGCATACAGAACAAAGCTTATCAGAGTGTGTGTGTGTGTGTGTGTGTGTGTGTGTGTGTGTGTGAGAAAGATCTCTACTGCCCCCTACTGGCTACAGGGATCGGAGGTTGTATCCTAATGAGATGGGAAGACACAGTGGTCTCTACAGAAGTGGTGCATGTGTGTGGATACAGAGCACAAAGCCCAGCCAGAACAAGGTTGCTATGTTCATCTCACAAACTGTCAGGTCGGGTAGGGGGGGGGTAATATGAAGGAGACTGTGTGTGTGTGTGTGTGTGTGTGTGTGTGTGTGTGTGCGCCAAACAAGGATATGCAGGTGTTGGTGGGTAACAACCTCTCCAGAGACAGAAAAAGCAGGTAAAGAAGAGGAGATGGAGAGAGAGAGATTAAAAAGGGGACCATTTTAGCTCGTCTCTGAAGACAAAGATCATCTCCATTAGTCTCTCTCTCTCTCTCTCCATCTCTCTCTCTCTCTCTCTCTCTCTCTCTCTCTGTCTCTCTCTCTCTGTCTGGCTTTCTCAGACTATATTCACTCTAAGCAGGCTAAATCTGAAATAAACCCACCATTTACATGTGAAGACAGTGCATGTTTTTATTTCTTTACCATACTAGCGTACCTGAACAATGAAGTGGAAACAAAAAGTCTCTTCATCCTCTTTTAGTTAGAAAACAAGGAAATTGTTGATCACAGCCAACATCTGGTGAAGAGTGAGTGAGACAAAAATCATCCTTTTTTTTTTTTCTGCTTTTGTTGTCAGACAATCGAACAAATATATAGAGTTGATCAGGCGATCAGTAAACATCCGGGCTGCTGAGCTTAGCCGCTGTTTTTCATGATTGCAAAGTCATCTAACAAAATCAATACATCATCATGAGAACGTCGATATCGGGGCGACTGGCAGCTGCTTTAAATCCAAAATCAAGAAATACCAGCAACATAATGCAGATAGTGATACTGATAATAATATAAATACTGTTAATGTGCTGTCATGTGGGGGAGAGCAGTGAGTCATAATTAGTGAGCATCATTATTATCTGAATACGTTTTCATTAGTTTTTAATAAATTGTCAAATATTAGACTTTTTTTTGTGTTTTAATTATATAAATCACATTTTTCACATATTCACATTTAATACGAGACCTTTTAAAAATGTAGTAAATCAGGTTTCGCCTCATCTACCGAATACGTAAAGACTGCTGATCCTTTCTTCAGCTTCTTTAATGTTGTCGTCTTTATCAAAACATCTCCAGCGACATCAGAATCTGTAGCCTGCAGTGTAGCCTTTAGCAGGGGGGGGGCTATAAATGCAGCTTTAGTGTGAACAGAGAGCCAAAAACAAAGGGAAAAATTCTGTGCTTTTTTTTTGTTTCCCAGTGTAGCCGCTCTTCTCTTGCTCTCTGCTGACTTCATGTTAATCTAAACAGTCGCAGCGCAGGAAAAGCAGTTGCTACGCTGTCACACAAACGCATTGTTCCAGCACAGCGTCTTCATCAAACAGGTGCAGCGTTCAATTAGAAACACACAAATAATTAACCTGCTTCTCAGTGCAAAGAAATGACTCTTTTTCCTCCCTCTTTCTTCTCGTGTGTGTGTGTGTGTGTGTGTGTGTGTGTGTGTGTGTGTCTGTGTGTGTGTGATCCCAGCTGTCACTCGGGTTTCAGCGGCCCCCAGTGTGACACCAAAGAGTACAATGTGCTCTATGTGGTGCCAGGCTCTGGCAAACTGCACTATGTCCTCATCGCCTCTATCATTGGAGCACTCCAGGTGGTCATCATCTGTGTGGTGGTACTCTGCATCACCAGGTGAGTCATGCTCTGACACACACACACACACACACACACACGTACGTACACAGCTTACTAATGAGCCCAGGAGCAGTATTTTCCATGTCGTGTGTATTTGGGAGTCACAAGGGTGACTTTAGAGCTCCTGAGCCTGGAGGAAACTGCCGAAAGGTCACCTTGCTTGCACCCTAGACAGGAAGTACTGTCATGTTCCCTGTGGACACACACACACACACACACACACACACACATCTACAACAACAGAGCAGCATGAGCGTACAAGCACAGGTACACAACAATATCTGTGTAGGCAAGCATACATAGTCGGTGTCTGAGCAGGCGATTTGTATTCACAGTAGAAACCCACCCACACACCCTCACACACACACACACACATACACACACACACACACACGCACACATACAGCCCGCAGCTTGTCTGCTACCAGCTGACCTAAGCAATTTATGACATTTAATAAAAGATTTTAAAAGAGTTTTGGGCCGAGACAAAACTGCTCCTCTGAGCAATGTGAGCTGGGAGGGACAAAAAGAGAGAGCGAGCAGTTGTGAAGAGGCGAGGCGAGAGGGCGAGGAGAGAAGATAAAGAAGAAGAAAGAGAGAGAATTATAACACTGAATACAGCTACACTGCTATTAATGCATCCTGCTCCCGAGTCACATCCCTCTAAAGCAAAATAAAAACATATAGAAATAAAATTCACCTGTTTAAATGGAGTCAAGAGAACAAAGAAACGAGAATTGATCTGCACAGTGAGCCGTGACCTACAGTACCAACATATCAGCGTTGGCCAGAACGAGCTGTGAGTCACGTTTTGTGTTTTATGGACGTTGCTGGAGTTTAATATGATGTTCACTTATCATAAAGCCTTGCCATTTACCAAAAGGACAAACAGGTGGGAGTGTAAAAGGTCATCTCTGTGTTCGTGTGGCATTCTCTCACGTCCTACATGAAGGTCTGCTCAAAGGTGTTCACTGCAAAATACCACATATACCACTTTATTTTATATTTCTCCTACTTTCAACAAATGCTATCCTAAAAAAAAAAAGACCAAAACCCAACAATGTGTTAGTTTATCTCTCCAAAGTTCAGATCCAGGGAAAAAAAAGAAACTGCACAATATATTGTAGTTTGTCACAAGTATACAAACAAGAGGGCGCACAAAAATCTTATTTTTTCAGTCTGTTTTGAGGAGTTTTCTCGTGCTGTAAAAACCAACATGAGAGATTCATCTGAGTCACCTTCGGTTAAATCTTTGTTGAGCAGCAGAGAGCGTAGCAGCGATGCGTTTGTGCCTCTCAGGATAAATGTGGTCGTCTGAGGGGAAAAACTGCAAGTGCTTCTTGGGCCTGAATAAGTACTTTAACCTTCTCTGTGAAAATAAAATTATTTAGCCTGCATATTTGGTTTTTTTTATTTAATTTATTTCAAATATATATAATTAAATATGAAGTCAAAGACAAGGCAATTCTCTTTTTTTCAGTAAAGATAATATCATCTATTTGATCAATGAAATACTTTTTTTTTATGTCTATCTTTCTTATATTACCATTAATTATGGAAGCACCAGTTTCATCATAGTTTCAGATTTGCTAGATTGATAGAAATGTACATAAATACTGAAAAATGCCCTTTTTTCGAACAAGATATTGGGGGACTATTTTCCCTTGCGGACTAACACACATTTGGTGAGCTCGTGAGTATTAAGCTCAGCATGTCCGTGTATGTAGGACTGATTCAACATAAACAACAGTGTCTATGTTTGTTGTAATTTAAAGGAACATGTCACATGTTTGGCTGCTTGCTGTAATCATCCACCGTGTTCATACAGCAGATTATTTCCTAACATCCATCCAATAGAAGAAATTGGGGGAATTTTATTATTTGTTTTGGAAGAAAAGTAACACAAAGAGGAAATTTTGCACTGAAAAACTTTGGAAAATGAAGATTTGTCTAATTCACTATACTTGATGTGCATCTTTTTATAACCCTCTTTCCCCTTCCGCTCCATACAGGAAGTGCCCGCGGACCAACAGGATCAACCGGCAGAAGCAGAACAATGTCCACTTCAGTTCAGAGAACACCATGCGCGCCTCCACCCGACTTATCTGAGCCCAGACACACCGGACAGAAACCCCACCCCCTACTCCACTTTATGGAGCGCTGTGGCGTTAAATGTTCTCCCCTTGTAGGCCAACCCCCGAAAAATTAGGATCTGCTCCTCCTCACTCTTCGCCCCCTCGTCCCGGTATGAACCTCAAGGATGCCCAGAGAGGATGGTGGCAAAGCAAAGACACACAGAGCTGGCACAGCGCTCAGCGGCGAGACTCCATGTGTCACTTGCGTCCAGGGTTTTTCCTGAGAAACTGAACCATGAGTGTGTGTGTGTGGGGAAGGGGGTGGTGGGGGGTCCCTGGGGGGGCTCTGAAGATACTGAATGTGAGTATGTATGTGTATGTATGTGTGTGTGTGAGTGTGTATTAGATGTGTGAGCTTTGGTAGAGGCGGGCTAGCCAGTGTCTGTCATTTGTAGATGAGGGGTTAAAAGCAAACCGGGGTAGTGCAAAGCAGGGTAACGGGCTTTAAATGAGGTGTGTTTCTGTTGGATCTGGTGGGTGGGGGTGGGCGTGGGGGGGTTGGGGCTACACGTGATGCCTTGCACCTTGTGTTATAGGAGACCTTTGACAGAGGGCACAATGTTATTATAGAGCTCTCTGTTCGGTTGTGACGATGACGTCAGCTACTGTATCTTGGGTTCTATTTCCAATAGTTATTACTACGTTGTCTTGATGGGGTCTTTTTTCTGTAAATGTAAATAAATAATTTATATCACGAAATGTAACACGCTGTGTCTGTCTCTGTTTCAGTCGGGTTAATGTTCATAACTGTCAACATGCCTGTTCTCTTAAGATAGACACCAGTTCTCTTCAGTACACCTGCACACAGCTGTTCAAGGAACTCGGCAGGTAGGTCGTTCCAATCATCGTGGAGAAATTTAATTCATATAATCAAAGTCTGACTCCATGATGTTGAGATCAGGGCTCTGCGGAGGCCAAACCGTCTGCTCCTTGTTCTTCTTGTTGCTGGAGATGCGTCTTTATGACTCTGGCTGGATGTTTTCATGCTGCAGAATAAATTTGGGACCGATCGGACGCCTCCCTGATGGCACATATAAGAATCTAAACGTATGAAATGACTGTTTATAGATGGAAAACTCATTTTAAAGCTCCTAGTTTATGAACTACATTTTATTGGCTATTTAATCTTTGTATCTATTTATTTGAACATACATAACAGGCCTTTTTAATTATGTATGCTCCTCCAATACAGGACCAAATAAAAAAAATATATTACCTTGTAGCACCTGCAGAAGTTTTGGTTTAATTCTGCATCTATATTGATTTATCATTACTGTTTACCTATAAAAACATATGTTTATTAAAAATGCAATAACTTCGCCTTCATGTCTAACAAGTCTCTACATGCTACATGTGTCCACCGCCACAAGATGTCGCTGTGTTCACTACAAGCTGAATGAACCTGCACACTATAAACTCCAGACATTAATAACAGTAATATGTTGGGTATGATTACATCTATTATGACGACAGATGTTCATCTTACAACAACAATTAATCACTGGAACCTGTTAGTAATCTGTCTTTGATGGAGAAGGGACAGGTTGTCGTGGCCGAGTGGTTAAGGCGATGGACTAGAAATCCATTGGGGTCTCCCCGCGCAGGTTCGAATCCTGCCGACAACGAGCTTTTGTTTCCACATCCATAAAACACCGGAGTTAATGTATTTGAAGCAGCCAATCATAAACTGCACATAAATGTGACCGGAAGTTGCTGTCACTATAAGATGGATATATATATAATTATTAATTAATTATATCATAGTAATTAATTTATTTTAACTTATCATTTGCACTGTGTTGATAACAATAACAATAGAAATAAATTCTCAATGTTTAAAACTCTTTTGTTTTTTTATTCAGCTCTAATGAGAATAACAGGCAGTCTGACCAATAATTATATTATTATACTTTTATTATAAATTTCTGCATTATTTTCAATTGCTTGGTCATTTATAATCCCATCATAGTGCTTTTGAAAAACATCCAAGTCCCATTATTATCATTATTATTATTATTATTATTATTATTATTATGAGAAACTATGCTAATAGTTCTTCATAGTTCAGATACATGACGTTCTCAGGTGGAAGTGGGCTCAGCCTCAGGTTCACTCCTGGGTCACTCTGGCAGACTCAAAGATTTTCCCAGTCTGGTTTTTAATGAACCTGTAGGATACAGTACAGGTATGTGATATCAACCTCAAACACTTAATAAAGTCAGCTCAACCTCACAAAGTTTATCACTGAAGATCAATTACACATTCACGCTAACAGTGATTATACAGAAAAAAAGTTTTTTTTTTTTTTAATGCAGTGTGATGAAATCTAAAGCACACACCCTGAGAGCTTTTTTCCCCTCATCTCACCCGGGGCAACGACAGCCTTAAACTTTGTACGATCAGGAAGACTCTGTGAGGCCATATTTACATTAAACTCCCCAAAGACGAATGTCTAGTGTCCTTTTCCAAATTAAAAAGTGAAAAGTCAAAGCCCTCTGTACTTCAACCCCTGGGAACACCCCTGTTTGTATACATTTGTGTGTGTGTGCACAGTACCCGGCAGACCCAGTCAGTGTAATCCTGTCAGTTTCCTGCCTTCTCCTGCTTGGTTTGGGCTCAGGTCCAGTGGGCCTGAGGCCAGGGAGGTGCAGGAAGGACATTTCTGTGAATGTCTGAGTATCTGCTCTCATCTGAGGTTAAAGAATGTGGTGGATTCATTAATGGACAACAGTGGATTTAGCTTTTCATTTCATTTTCAGCATGCAGTAACACACTCAGGTAAGCTACTACAACTAGACTACTGTTATCAAGCCACCTTGTTTGCAGGAATTGAAAGAAGTCACCTGCAGACGGCATGTGGTGTAATTTTTATGTCTGCATCTGAGGGTGTACTTGGATTTGTGTGATCATGTTTAAATAGAACAAAGTGTAGGTTGACTAAGCACAGACCAGTAACAGCTTGAAAGAGGTGGAAACATACTTTTCCAGTGTTTTTCATTGGCTGCAACTTGAAACTGTCCCTGATATCTCAGCTCTCTCAGATCTCAATCCCAGATCTGTTAATATAATAACAAATATTTTTGTTTCATTTTTTTTTCATTCATAATGAAAAGAAAACGTATTTGTTGTTTGTTTAGTTGTTTAAAAAAAATGCTTTAAATGAAATAAAATCCAACGTGTAAGAAAGAAGCAAATAAAGTTGGAGTATTTTAGTCTTTTATGAAGATGTTTCTTAGTTACGGTCTTTAATTGGTGGATAGATTTAAATCTTATTTTATTTATTATCTGTTTTAGTGTGATTTCATGTTTTTCATGTTTTGTAAAGAACAGAGTAGGAATCTAACTCACAGCAGACGAAGCAAATCACAGGTTCGAATACTAACGTTACCAAAATCATCACAGTTAGCACCACAGCCCTGCAACAAAAGCTCATAGATAGATGCAATGCAGCCATTGTTTATGCTATTTACTTCACCCGGTGCTTTTCCTGTTTTGACAAGTCAAAAAAAAAGTCAGATTCATGTCTTCAGTTTAATTTCACAGGATGTACGATATTAGAATATGTGTCACGTGGTTTGGTTTGGAGAGCTCAGGAGATCGAGTGCGTCATCCACTAACCACAGAGTCACCACAATCACCACAATCACCTGCACTAACACCTAACATCAACCAGGTTGTATTTATTAAAGGTAAATACAACACAGTATTTCTTTAGTAGTCTTTAATATCCCAACGCACAAATGAAAACTGAAAAGCGTTAAGAAACTTTTCAATGACTTTTTTTGTTCTTATCAGTTATTTTCATTCATTTTTTTTTCCATAGTGGTAAAGAGTACATGAATGTGTTTGAGTCAATTAAATGATTCGTTGACATGAAAGATGACAAAAAGTGTGATCCTAACAAAAGAGAAGAAGAAAGGATGTGTCCGCAAATAAGAGATATGTATCGACAAGTCTGATCTTGACTGTATAATAATTTAGTCCTCACACACACACACACACACACACACACACATAGACAGACATACATACAGCGCCTATACATGAATTAGTCTCAGAAATCTCAGAAAGTGCAGTTTTCCGCCTACAACATCCAATCCATACAGAAACGATCCCCCCATATGCACATTCCCAACACAACACCTGCTGAGCCTAACAGCAATGGAATCTGACACTTACCTAAGAAAGAAACATAACTCTTCATCTAGCGTTTTACCATTTTCTGACAGCATGTCTGAGCATGTAGGCTCCAAGGCATTCAAAAGTCGATGATGCACATACCACTGAATGATAATCCATGTATCTCTCTATTTTATTGCACCAGTAGTAGGTAAAGAAGTACAGGTTGATTAATAAAATGACAGCAATGTCAAACCTTTTTGGCTGGGAGAGAACACGCCTGCCAGGCAAAACCCCCTCACATTGATTTTAACGATCCACAAATTTCAACTCGGCTCCTGTTAGCGGGGACGAATTGGCCCATTGGTTTGAAAATTGATGGTGTTGGACACATGAAATCATACACTCTCACAGGAACAAACAAGTGCACACCAACGGAAACAAGGCATTTCCTCATATTCTGACGGTACATGTGTCGAGCTTTACGCCTCAAAAATAAATTGGTCCATTAGCTTTAGGATTGATAGCATCAAATCACACACCATAGAAAACACACACACACACACACACATTCCTCTAGTAACGTACAAGGCCACCTTTAAATGAACGTGTGTCTAACACGCTGGTCTGTGGAAAAAGGGTCATTTAAAGATCCATCGCCATCTGTTTTGGTCTCAGCGTGCCATTTTTTCCCCTCTGTGGGGGCCTTTGATTTAGCGACAAAAGGGTCTCCATTGCATCCTTCCTTCCCACTGTGCAACCTGACATCCAGGCTGAGCTGGTTATACAAATCAAATACTGCCAAGCATCCATTCTGCTATCATAAGTGTTGACCGCCTGTGTAGGTAATCACAAGCATTAGGGGTCCCATTCAAACACTGATCAGGGAACCTGTTTGTTGCAGATTATACACAATCAGGAACGAAAAAAAAAAAAGGTATGAGGAAGTAGTTGGATGATTATTATCAAACGCTACCTGTAGGTAAAGGGGGGGGAAAGATCATACTGTCTTGTGGTTTCAAACAATAAAGATATTGTACAGCTATGATTTTTCTGGATAAATGATCAACTTTGGAAAAGTTTCCACTTGTTACATTATGCAACCAGTGATGATATAAAAGCAACTTTTATTTGAATTTATAGCAGGAATGTTAAAAATGAATTAATCAATATTTTACATTAATGATTATATGGAGAGACATAATAGCTAAATTGTCACCTACAGAGATTTTTAGCTCAGTGTTTTTGGTTTTTCTAGACCACTCAGCTCAGCTCAGCCCATCGACTTTGTTACCAGACGCTGCAGGCAGCAGTTTTCAGCTAAAAAGCTCTGATTTGCACTGCAGGCATCTGCTCAACATGAAATGGGAAACAAAGTTAGCAGCTAGCTGGTGAGTATAAAGGAGAATTTAGCAGCTAAAGAGCCTCATATTTCCCTCAGCAGTTTGTGAAGTTAAAAAAAACAGTGTTTCAGTATCAAACTCACCAGTATAAAACAAGTATAAAAGCAAGTAAACCTGCAGATGCCACTCTTCAATGTATACAAATATAATGTAAGTTGTTGCTTCAGGTAAATCAATCTGGTTAGGTTGCTTTGAAATGTTGTTTTTTTTTAACTAATTGTATTCCACATGACATAAAATGAAAAGATGAAAACTTGTTCTTCAGCCATTCTTGGAAATAGGTCGTCTATCCGTGTAAGTTTGCCAACAGCCAACAGCCAGAGCGATGCCGCGCCCTCCAGGCTGAAGGATTTAAAGCAACTCCAGGTAGCTTTTTACACGATACAAAGCTTGTCCGACCCATGCGACTTGCAGCAGCATGTTTGTTGAAGACAGTATGAAGACGTTTTCTCTTGCAAAGAACAGTTGTGGCTGTAACTTTTAATAAAAAGAAAATATATAATTGAAAGGGAGTCTATTATAATCACCCCAAGCTGTATATGCAGAATATGAATGATGGTAGATAATAAAATAACCTCCTCCTCTTGGCTATAGCTCTGTTTTATAAAGATCTACAGTATAATTCAGGTGCATCACTGGATAGTCAGAATTAGGTCATGCACTTGCATTTCTTGGCCTCCAGAGGGCAAATACATCCACATCCTCAAGACATCAGATATCAGCTCATTCTCTAACAGTGCATGACATAATTGTTTGATAGTATGCTCTGTTATATGTAACCATAAGAGAGCTAACAGGGGAAAAAAAATAAAAATAATAAAAATAGGCGAGGGGAGGACGGCATTCCTTGACACAACACTGGGAATATGTGAAACATGTACGAGACCATCAGGAGCAGCGGAGGAATTCAGGAAAAGCAGATGATAAGTTACTGTGAGAGAAAGAGAGAGGAAGAAAAAAGAGGAAAAGGAAAGTAGAGGGGACAGTTGGAAGAATGACAGGATGGGAGCGTCATTCTCTCCACTCTGTCCCAGGAGGAGAAAGTGGGAAAAGTCAAGGGTTCAAGTGCTTGGAACGGCAGGTCAGACTTTCATGTTGACAGAAGAGTGTCTCTGAGGAGGAGCTGTGACATAGAGAGGAGGTTAGAAACACTGAGGTTTCTCAGTCAGATAAAACGAAGGGAATTTGTTTGGGTGCGAGTGTGTGTGTGTGTGTCTATGGCACTTCCACTCTACCTGACAGCTTTGAAGATTGTGAGAGACCAACCTCAAGAAGAAGAAGAAGTGTTAAGAATGTGTGACCGGTCGCTTCGGCTGGAGTTCAGGGAATAGTTTGCTTTTAAAATAACCAGTGTGTGGCCGCTGTTTAATTTGCAAAGCCTGTATTTTAATATTTCTCACACCAGTATCTTAGCACAAAGCCTGGAAACAGGCAGGAACAGCTAACCTGCTGAGTCCAAAGGTAACAAAGTTCACTCACTAATTAACACTTCATACATTTGTTAAAGCACAAAGTGTCACTTTTACTTCCGCCGTTTTGCAGGGATTTAAACCAAACGAGATATAAATGTGCTTCAGCGCAGTGTCATCGGTACTTAGTGAGCTTTAGAGGTGCTGCTCGGAGGATTTAGTTATCTTTGGACAGAGTAAAGCTAGCTATTCACCCCCCCGCTGCCAGTCTTTGTGCTAAGCTAAACTAACCCACTGCTGACAGTAGCTTCATATGCACCATACAGACAGCTCAGACAGCACTGTGAAGTAACAACACAATGTAAAATTAGACGGCGTGTTGGGATCTGTGCAGGACTGTGCACTCTGCCAACATATTTTAATGTAGGCTTATGTATTTCTAAGGTGTGTCTTTTCTGAGTGTGCAGATGGAGTTGCACAGAGCTCATTTTAGGGGCGTGAATGCTTTATATTGAGCTTAGATGGAGACGGTGGCTGACCAAGTCTTTACCATATCAGGCAGAATCCAAAAAACTAAGGTGCAAGTTTAAATGCTTTCCATAGTGTGCAGTGATAAAAAAAAAAAAAAAAAGTTTTCTGCACAGGCATCAATCACACAGATAAAGGCGTGTACGTCTCTCCATTTATATAAGTGTACAAACATCCAGGCACACGTGTTTAAAGATTATACGTTGCTGTCGAATAGTTGAACGCCGTGTAATGTTGTTTCATTTTTCAAACGTGTTAGATTGAGAGAGTGACTGTGTTACTGTGAACTGAAGATTTAGCACTGATAGTGACAAAAGGGGGCCGGGGCACCATGCCAGGGCACAGATGAGCTCATTGTTGAAACAGGGATTTCCACATTTCCATGTTAGTGTGCCCCATGCCATGACACAGAGCTCAAAAACAAGAGGAGGGAGGAATAGAGGGCATGCATATGTCACACACACACACACACACACAGTCATACGCTAACATATCAGCGAAACACACGCGTACACCAGACTTTGGTATAAAGAAAAGCAAGATCCATGATTCATTTCTCTGCCTTGGAAAAGAAAATTCACTTTAGTTCCTGAAAGACAAAAACAACATTGGCCTACTGATTTGGATTATAGGTTTATCTTCGCTGTATTGTTCTGTCAGACACACACACAACAAGACACACACACACACACACACACACACACACACATCCACGTTGCTCGATTGCAATGCAATCCAGTAGAAATCTGGCACAATGAAATAACACAGCAGTGAGTGCAGTAAACAAAAGTAGCCTTCACACATACTTTGTAAATGCAGCGAGGCATGCACACAGTGGTATGGTTGGTAGTTACAAAGGAGGACACACACACACACACACAGTTGGGTTTCCATCTCTTCAGGGGACATTGCATTGACTCACATTCATTTCCTGGAGACTTATCCTAAACTTACCTTAATTTTAAACCAAGTCTTCACCCTTAAATTAACTGAGAGGTTTTTTTTTTCTTTTTGACCCCATAAAGTCCCCACAACGTTAGGAATACCTGGATCACACACACACACACACACACACACACACACACACGTTGGGTTTCCATCTCTTCAGGGGACATTGCATTGACTCACATTCATTTCCTGGAGACTTATCCTAAACTTACCTTAATTTTAAACCAAGTCTTCACCCTTAAATTAACTGAGAGGTTTTTTTTTTCTTTTTGACCCCATAAAGTCCCCACAACGTTAGGAATACCTGGATCACACACACACACACACACACACACAGAAACTCTACCTCTGTCCTGTCAATAGGGCTAGGCCTGTTTCCATAGCAACCACGCCCCTCCCTTTGGCTTGCAGGGGAGGTGTTTTGAAAGTTCACAGCTTGTGCGTGTAGTGCGTGGACAGGGAGAGGCAGAAAGGGGCGTAGATGCCGAATCAACTTGAAGAAGTAAATAAAAAACTTCAGTCGTCTGCAGGAGCAACAGGCAGCAGTCAGAGAGCCGGTACAAACCACCGTCACAGTGAATTTCTCTTCCAGAGCGGGACTTTTGACCACCTGTGAATCATGGAGGATGACGCGTCCCACGCCGAGCCCAGCAGCGTTTCAGGCAGCACCCACACCATCCCGCAGCAGCTGCCCGAAAACAAGGAGGTCTTCATCCCGAGCTTCAGCCCGTCATCCGCCCCGTCCTCCCCCACCCCGACCAGCACCCTCTCCCGGCTGGGTTTTAAAAGTCCGACCAGCCCGACTGCAGCTGCGCCGGGCAGCCCCATCGATCGCGGCCAGGTGAGCGCCATCACCGTGGTGGCGCTGCTGGACAAGCTGGTCAACATGATGGAGGCGGTGCAGGAGAACCAGCAGCGGATGGAGCATCGACAGGCCGAGCTGGAGGGCGCCGTGCGGGTCGTGCAGGGGGACGTGACCCGTCTATCCAAGAACCATGTCAGCACCTCCGGCTGCGTGAGCAAACTGCTGGAGCGCTCCCGGAAGGTCAGTGGCCACCTGAAGGACGTGAAGGAGCGCTTGGACAAACAGGCGGTCCACGTGAAGAAGCTGGAGGCAAACCACAGTCACCTGCTCAAGAGGAACCACTTTAAGGTGCTCATCTTCCAGGTGAGGACACAGGGACAAACGTCAACATTTAAAAGTGTCGTGGTGTGTGTGTGTCATTTTGTGGTGGGTTTGTTTGGATTTCTGTCTCGTGAGCCAGGTTGGCAGTGACACGTGACATGCTGCAGGTGAACAGCACCATATCACATTTTGAACATTTCAGCAACCTGTAGAACAAAAATGATCAAATGTCTGAAACACACCTGGAAAATGTTGGGTTACTGAAGATGAATTAATTAATTAATTAATGTTAAATGTGTGTGTGTGTGTGTGTGTGTGTGTTTGAGAGAGAGAGAAGGGAAGGGTGTGTCTGGGAATGGAGCTGTAGAGGATAATAGAGGAGAACTGACTTTGACTAGATCTGTTTACACCCCACAGTCATAATTCAGACAGACATGTTCTACTTTTTTTTTTTCTTTTTTTTTTGAAAGATTTCCCATTTCAACTGCCACATCACACCTGTGAGAATAAAACTCTTCACTGGCACTGAAAACACTTTTCTAGTTTCCCCAGAAGACTGAAAATAGGAAAGTATGAAGAATATCTTTACAGAAACGTCTCTCAAGACATTAAAAAAAAACCCTGAGGTTTTGATTTAAAAACTGAAGATGCAACATCTGGACATGACGTGTGTATTAAGTGCAGAGTTTTTCCTGCATTAGATGTGTGTGTGTGTGTGTGTGTGTGTGTGTGTGTGTGTGTGTGTGTGTGTGTGGGTGCGTCTGAGCGTGTGTGTACAAGTGGTTCAGTGTTGACACATCCAGAACCACTGAGGGCTCCTAACAGTTGTTATCTGGTTTCCCAGGTACTGAGGCTCTGTTGTTCAAATGCAGCAGGTGCCAAGACCTGGCTCTGTGTGTGTGTGTGTGTGTGTGTGTGTGTGTGTGTGTAGGCCAGGCAGGAACCGTAAATTGATTTGAAACCCTGCACAGTTTTTGCTGCTCTGTTTTATAGTGAGAGTGGATGATGCTCCACGTGTATCCTCAATGTTTTTCTTACTTCTTACTGTGTTTTCCTGCCTGCAAATATCTACAGATCTTTTGCATGAACTACATTATTAGATCACCAGGTCTCTTTTTTTTAATAACTACATCTTCACCACGAGTGTACAGCTTGATCTGATCTCTTTGCCTCTAACTTTGAGTCAAACTGAGAGCGGATCATTTGTAGGTGGGTGTAGCAAAAGGCCAGGTGTGACCCCAGGGGCGTGTGTGCATGTTTATGCGTGCAAGTTTCCCATTGGATGTTATGCTGATGTGTTGGGTCAGGTGTATGCAGTTACACGAGCTGGTAAATGAGACTTGGGAGGCCTGAGGGTGAGGGTGAGGGTGAGGGGGGTTAAAAGAAGTGCAGCCCTTGTTCTTTCTCCTTCCTTTTCTGCTTCCATCTCTCTCTGCCTCAAGTATCGTGTCTTTTTCTTGATCTGGTTGCGCTCTGATTTACTCATTTTCATTCATTCTCCTTCTGTCCTTTTTTAGTCTTTTAAACTCCAAACTAGTATGTGACCACTTTCTGTGTATTCTGGTAAAGCCACCTGTCCCGGTTCCCTGAGACTGCACAAAGCCACATGTGGCGCGCCTCACGCTACGCTTTTGATAACGCTCATTCGTTGCATGCAAAAGAGCGAAACTCCCTATAACCAACGCTGCAGCATTTGCCCCGAGGGGCCCTCCATACCGCTCGACAAAATCGATCCAGAACACTCGTCACCCTGTATGTGCCAGCTGAGGTGGAAACGCAGAGGGCCTCTGGGTAAAACTGTTATATGGATCGGGGGTCTACCAGCTCCAACCTTTGGCCACAGTCGGTGTGAAATGACGGAGCTGTCTGCTGCTCCGCTGCGTTCCTGCACATAACAAGGACTAATGAGGACTTAATTACCCCGGCTTGGGCCTTGTTTGTTTGTTTTTGTGCACCAGTGCTTTTCCTGTCTCCACATGGCCTTCGTCTCACACACACACACACACACACACACACACACATTTGAAGCAAACATAATTCGTAAGCCATCTGAGATTCTGCTGTGTACAAATTATATTGTTAATTACTGTTTGAAAAAGGTAAAATGTTTTTCTGTTGGATTGCAGATATTTTCTATTATTTGTGGTGCAGATTAATTTCAAAGGCTCATTACCTGAGTGTTAAAATATCAACAGTCAGCAGTTGTTTTTTTTTTTTATTGCACGCTAGAAACGCAGCGTATTAGGAATTCAATTTCCGGCGACAGAAGTCATTTGTTTCTGAGTATATCTTCATCTCTCCGTCTCTGTTTATTTCACAGCCGACTTTCATCACAGCCACAACGTTAAATTGAATTTGAGCGCTGTGAGAGTTTTTATTTGTCCTCTCGTTTTGCACACGCAGGCCTGCGTCAGAGTTTTTGTGAGATGCTGAGCAGTGAGAGGGGAGTTGTGTGGCTCTCTCTCTCTGTAGGACGGGGAATAAAAAGGTTTGGTGGTTGTCTGTGTAACCCGGGATCCCTAATCGCAAAGTGGCAGGGAGCGACAACGGTTTGGACATTCATATCACATTGTAAGCAAAGAGAAAAACATGCTCCTCCGCCAAAATAAACACAACGACTGCAGCGGGGCTGGTGTGTTATAGGAAATAATTTAATTTCTTGTATGATTATTCAGTTATTTTTAGTCCCTCGCCACATTCTGGGCACATTCATTCAGTGCAGAAGATGCTCACGAAGGTTTTGAGTGACTGGCTTAACTTCAGCTGTCATTTTGTTTGCTTTATTTACGACATCATGTCATCACGGTGCTTTTGACACTTGGCCAAAGGTCGTGACTTCATGTTAGCTTCTCAGCAGCAGGAAGTGAAGTCTCCTTTTTTCCACGCTGTGAATGCTCTTAAGATGGAGGACAAACTGATAGTTGTGTTCGCAGCTCTTAACTCAAGCTCTTACCTTTGTTTTAGTTTAATGTTTAGTGTGTGTGTGTGTGTGTGTGTGTGTCCATCTAGCAGGTGATATATTACACAAGCTCATAGCCCAAAGCAGTGCATTTAAACAGGCTGGGTCTATGCAGTATGTTACCAAGATTTACCTTAAGTAAGGGGGGTTAGTTATGTACAAAATGACTCCCTGTTTGCTGCATCGTGCTCTATATTTACCCTCTAAAGCTGCTATCTTATTTGAATATTCACTATGCAATGCCCTATAGGTGTTACTAATAATTAATGGTTGCTTTGTTCTATTTTTTTTAAGTGTCCCAGTAAGCCCTGACAGTGATATAACATGCAGCCAAACAGAATTCAGCCTTCACTAATTTAATTATTTGCACCCGTGCATTTGCTACCGCAGATAAACTATCTCTAGTCTTTTTCAGCCAGCTGGCTAACAGCTAGCACATTAGTAGTTGAATGTGGATGGAGACCAGCAGTAAGAGTCCCCGGCTTAAAATGGGATGAAATGAGCTTGTAATAGACAGGGTTTTTTTTTTTTTTTGTTTTTTGTTTTTACATTTTGACATGTCATAGCAGAACAACAAAAAAACAGGTGTATGATAACATCAATTACGGCTGCATTCAGCTTGTTCCAAGGCTCCGTATTGTGCAGACTTTCTCACTGGTGTAGCTTACTGGGACACATAAAAGAGCTGAGGCATCATTAACAAAATGAATTACACCTGCGCTCTTCCTGCCATAACAAGTGGAAAATGTCTGTGGTAAAAAGGCCTGTTTGTATTTGGTAAGAAACCTTTTATTAGACCTCATCCAAGCCTGGAATTCATATTGCAATTTAAATATAAAGTCAGAAATATTGCAATTGTTCAGCCTCCACCGGTGAGACTGTGAGATTTTAGTCTTATTAGGTGTATTGCAAGCCACGCCGTGCGACATGGATCTAAGAAATTTGGGTACGAATAATTACAAGAAGTCAACATACAAAATGCCACATTTCTTTCACGTCGGTCATCTTTGTCCTGGGACAACCCCAAAATTGCATAAAAACAGCGTATACCCATCTTAAGGCGTGCTCTTAAATAAGCATTGCGGTTTGTTTACAGAATGACTCCTCGCTTTCACATCATTCACTTTTTCCCCCTCTGGGGTTAATTCCTCCAGATAATCTCTGGGTTTTCAGAAAACAAAAGAAATGTAGAGATGGTAGATGGACAGCATGAGAGAGAACAAGGAAAAGGAAACGACTGCACGGATTGCCAACTGATGACAATGACGCAGCAGTAAGAATGGGTTCGGATGAGGGGATTTTATTGCTATAGTTTGCATAGACTGTAGTCTATGGGAAAAGAGACGTGTTTGTTTGATAGGGAAGTTGCATTAGGTGCCAGCTGTTTATGCCTGTTGTCGAATTCAGGTTTGACAAGTCTCAGTTTCAACTGAGGCGAAGGCGAGTTGGACGACTTTAAACACATATCCTTGTTGAAAATTACCATGTTAAGAGCTTCAAAACATAAAAACATCACGACGAAATTAATGAGAAATTAAAGACAGAATAATAACGTATGATTTGACGAGCTCGTTTAAATTGTGTGCAACATTTTTAAATTAGCTAGAACTAGACGTTGACGGTATAAGGGAAAATAAAAATGCTAAACAAAGCTGTGCACACAAAGGTAACCAGCATATCCCATGATGCAATGCACTTTTTCCGATATGAGCACTATACAAACTAATTGCTGATTACATTTCCGACGTTCAGTAATGATGATTGAGATATCACTGCTTTAGCTTTACAGGTCCTTTATAATGAATTGATGATATGGAAGTGTTGGAAAACCTTGCAGACGCAACACAATCAGTGAAATTGCGCTACTTCTTCCCCGTTTGTTTCATTGACACTTCGTCTTAAAGCACATTGATATGCAAACGGCTCATTAAGAGTGTCTACGTTACATTCATAGCTACATGTGGGAGTAGAAATGAGCCTTGTGCACGTGCGCCTAGTCCCACAATAAATTAGATTACATATACAAAAAAACAACCACACATATGCACAGTTTTATCAATCTGATGCAAAGAAAGTGTATTCCTGGCTTTGCTTAGTTTTATTGATGAATGTACACAAAGTTTAATAATCTGTATGTTTGCTCCTTCTCGACTTTTCAAACCTCTGCATCCATCCAGTACCGTTGCCAAGACTATAACGTAACAGGAAAAGAGAAAACAATAACCATTTTTGGTTCTCACTGTTCTCATTTCTGTTCTTTTTAAATAAAACGAGTATATACAACTTGTTTTGAGATAACACGATGACTTCCCTTCTTCTAAGACGGAGACTCCACGCAGCTCGAGCTCCATTCAGGGTAAACATTGTGACAATTGGTGGTGGACTTATCAAAAACGCTCATGCTATCTCGGCACCGCCCCTTTATCAAACAATGGTTCTGATATGTGCACAGTTTGGGATTGTGCTGAAGCGATGTCCAGAGGAGGATCCTGGAGATATTTAAACAAAAGAGCTCAAGTAGATTAACATAGCTACGGTTAAAAAGTGGAGCAACGGAAACTGTAAATGCAAAGGAATGGTGAAAGTGCTGATTCGATGCCATCCGGACGTCATTACGAGAGCATGCTATATTTATATATCACATAATATAAAGCATATCATCATCATCTATCCTGTAAATTAGGGGTTGAGTGAACAGGTTTCATCATAAACCTCACGTATGTCATCAGGAATAACGGTCGCCTCCGTAGATTACCATCATCTTCGATTCCATCAGCACATTTAAGCGTCGCTTCGTGTCCGAATCAGTTATTGTGTTGTGTGGTTACACGAGCTTTCAACGGCAGTAAACATACTGTTTTCTTTTGGTGGAGGCAGATACAGGAGAGGTGTGGCTGAGAAAGAATGCCCGGACTTGTCATTGCAGAGATTTATGGGTATTAAGTTGTTGACAAGATATTCCTGATATTGGTGATTGTAGCGTATATATGACAGCGTGATCTTATTGGTGTGTAAGGTTTGAACGGGTGTTGTATTTTAGAGTATTTGTATTAGACTCCATTACACTGTGTAGGGTGCATTCAGAGTTTATCGTGTTTTATTGTCACCCAGTCCGGTGACAAATAGCAGAATTCCATTTCCTTTCCTTCCTTTCCTTCCTTTCCTCCTTCCTTCCTCTGTCCACAGATGGCTCTTCGTGCACATTGGGTGGTGTGAAGTTATGCAACGAGCTGGGTGGGGTGGGGTGGGGGGGTGGCCTTGAAAACAACTTGCTACACTCTAATGTAATCAAAACATATGAAGGCATATTTGGACAATTGCAATTATTTGACACTGTGCCTGTTAGGATTAAGAAAACCTCCATTTATTGTCTAAAAGGAAAAACACAAACGTGTGAAGATGTCTGTACACACACACACACTTTTAACAGCTGTGGCTCAGTAACACGTGGCGTGACTTGCATATCAGCATAGATGTTGTGCTGTATTAGATCAGATGTATTTAAAGATTCAATTAAAGCTGATTTCTAAAAGTCTAAATACCCTCTGCTATCGCTTCATTAACAGACAGACAGGATACGCTCACACATCGAGTAGCATGATCACGGAGCCAACAATATTATGCAAATGTTAAAGTCCTGATCTGCATTATATAACCGCGTATGCCCTTTAATGTGCAGCAGTAAACTTGCTCTCACGCTAAAAATTTCTTTCATCTGGCTCTTTTTTTTGTTTGAATGCAAATAGACACTGGCAAAACACACACACACACACACACACACACACACATAGATAAACATGCAGTGCCAGTCAAAAGTAGTTAATGAGTGCTTGCTTAGAGTACACTAATTATTACTGGAGTTCCCAAGAGAAAACACACACACACACACACACACACACAGGAAAGCCCTGGGTCAAATGGTATTTAGGAAAATGTTGTTTGTTGCTTTCTTGCCAAGATTTTTGGGGGTTAAACTGGGGACACACTGTTTTCTCCCTATTTCACATTAACTTACATTTCCACCAGTAAAATCAAATAAATGAAAAATAGTGGAAAATGAAGCTGATGAAGTCATATCTGAATGTGTTTTTGTTCATTTTCCAGAGCAAACTGGGGGGATTGCCAGTCAGTGCATGATTCCTACTATTGTTTGAGAGTGTGTGTGTGTGTGTGTGTGTGTGTTAAATATAAATGATTGATAAGTGAAGCATCGGTTGTATTTTCTCGCTCTGTTAAACTGTCTTTTAAACTGTGTTATTGCAGCAGATCTTTTCTAGCAGAAAAAGGCTTAACTCTCATTCGAGTGGGTTTGAGTTTTCGTCGCTGCCTCCCACATACTGCAGGGCCCACGCTGATTATATCCAACATGTTTGAGCCAAATCACAAACTCTATGACATGCCCAGACTGGAGCAGAGATGTCAAGGCTGAATCTTTACTAACAGCACCAGACAATCTGGGAAGATTGATGTTTATTGTCAGATCCATGAAAGATTGAAAAAGAATATATTGGCTCTGATTTTATTTTATTTTATAATTTTTTTAGGTCAGTGTTTATTTGACATTTGATGCAGGCTTTTGGTCCCTACTTGACATGAAATGTGCTTTTCAGAGGTTCGCACTGAGTCTGTGGTAAAATCCTCCTCCTATAGGCGAGGTGTTGGTGGTATTTCTCCCTAACATGTAATTTATTTTAATACACGAACCGTCACCCACATAGTTCCTGACTCTCTGATTGTGCATGAACACATACAGATTCACAAAGTCTCTATGGGTGTGGTCTAGTGTCAGCAACAAAATGGGGTATTTATCTACTGCTTCTTAAGATATGACAGACGGGAGCTACACAGAGCCAAACCGAAAATGAGGGATTGCAGTTAAACCAAAAAACGAGACAAAAGAGCCGAGGGTGCTATCTTTGTCTTTTTTTTGGATTTCGAGTTACATACCTGCAGTGCATCAAAAGCTCCGAGCTTTTTTTGGGATGATGACATACTCCTCGTGGTTATATATATAAAAAAAAACATACAGTACAAAGAAAACCTGCGTTATCAGGCACATCTTTTTGATAACCAGTAAATGTC
Organism: Pampus argenteus; assembly: GCA_036937835.1. NCBI lineage: Eukaryota > Metazoa > Chordata > Actinopteri > Scombriformes > Stromateidae > Pampus > Pampus argenteus. The sequence continues at coordinate 4,170,738 of CM072872.1, read as the reverse complement.
CATATTTTAGTATATCTGTTTTTAAGGTTGTTGCTGTACGTTCGACAACACACTGTCAGATTTATTACCATTAAACTGAAGATACCTCACATGCTTGGCACACACCTGAGCCGTGAATCATGCCTGCATGTTTTGAGATCAAGGCGAAAAGGTATCGGGTGTCTTCAAGATGAAAAACAGGAGTGTTTTTGCTCGGCTTTCCACCTCTTAAGAGCCGTCTGCGTGGTGTGCTCTGAGCTGGATCAGACTCGGATAAAACATGCAGAAAGTAATGCAAGAAGTGATCGTGTGAAGTACACCTCATACCATATAAACTAAGATTAGCTCATATATCTATATTTACATCATACAGGGACTGTATCTCATCTCACACATATGAACCGCTTCGTAAAGATATGGCAGCATGTCAGAGGTGGCCCGACTGGGCTGATGTTGACATTGTCAGGTACTGTCAGATATAATACTACTAGTCCCTTTTAGCAAATAAGCAAACATTAGTGCTGAGTGAAGAAATGGCACAAGCCAAAACTCTTCTAGACCATCTGGTTGGCCCAGTCCTGAAGTATGTTTAAAGATACATTGCGTAGTCCTTAAACAATGCATGACATTGTGTCACTGTAAGTTTTAAGAGATGCCGCGAATACTTTGAAATGCAGTCATACTTTAACATACTTATATACGCATGACGTACAAACACAACAATTTATTTAAATTATGTCATTGCAATGCGGACTGAGCATGAAACATGTTTTTACAATGAGCCCAATTTATCGTAAGGTGTCTAGTTTAACGATATGATGTATATATATATATATTATTTCTGCTACTTCTCACCCAGATTTACAGTATGTAATATCTGGCTTAATAACAACAAAGCCTTGGTCAGTTTGTGTTGATAAGAAGTCACCCATAGATTACAGGACACGCCTGTATTTGTTTTATTCGCTCAGTGACATATTTCTCAGTTACAGGGAAAAATCTATTTTTGGACAAAGATAAGAAAGCTTGGTTGGAGCTGTGGTTTGTTGAGCCAGTAGTAATCAGCACACCTGACTGACTGTCTGAAGGCCTTGAATCAGCTCATGGATTGTTTTGGAGAGTCTTGTACGTGTACTTTAAAGGATAAAAAAAGGTGCTGCAGACTGTGCTACAATAAGTCACCTCAAAGCCAACTATCCACTGGTGAAACTATAAGCTGATGTCATTTAAAAAGGTTTGTTTGAGCATTTCAAATGTGTAGTGGAGTATGTTAATCACTGAAGCCTTCACTCCTGGCTGTGAAAGGATAGGGGCAACGGGGCGGGGGGGGGATTGAAACCCTACTTTATAAATCCTTAGTGGAGTGGAACATTGTACATGTATGCGTGTGTGTGTGATTGTCCACAGATGGATAGGCTGCAAGTCAAAAGGAGCAAGAAGAGACAGGAGACATAGTTACTGCTCTCCATCTCACTTTAGATGGGATTAGAGGCAGAGCTTTAGAGGGAAAGTGGAGATAAGTGTGTGACTCTTACTGAGTAACAGGTGAAATTCCTCAGATGACTCAGGGAGGCATGCAGAGACTGGTTCCTTCAGTCCTTAGCAGACTGACCAGCTGAAAAATGTCAACAGTGTATTAGGACACAGACAGCCAGAAGTTAACGTGTTTTATGGGGAATGTAGACCTGAAATATCCTGACTTTCATCATCACGGTCAAGAATTCCCTAGAAGTCTCTGGAGGTTTCATTACACGTGAAGTTAAACATCACACTAGTCCTTAAATCACTGTACTGACTTCCTGTTTGTCGAGGGATATATTTCAAAATCACATCGCTTGTTTATGGTCTCGGCCCTAAATATATTTCTCATTTACTTGTACGTTGTTATGAAACATCCAGACCCCCTCAGGTCATCTGGGACAGGTTTACTCAGTGTTCCCAGGATCAAAACCAAACAAGGTGAAACAGCTTTTAGTTTCTAGGCTCCCCCACCTGTGGAACGAGCTCCCTGAATACCTGAGGTCTGCTGAAACTGTCAGCACATTTAAATCAGGGCTTAAAGGATATACTACTATGACTAAAATCATACTGCAATTAAAGCCCCAGCTTCTTTCTAATCTGCTTGTTTGAGCATTTTGTTTTTGTCTTATTTCTAACCTATTTCAACGCACCTGTAAAGCACTTTGAATTCTGAATCATGCTGTATAAATAAACTCACCTTGCCTAAAGCCTAACCCATGATATCTGCTTGCTAATAAACACTTTTTTATTCTTTATTACATAGTTTCAAGCTCCAAATAGGCCAAAGAGATATCAAACTGACTCAGATGTGTGTCATTGAATAAATAGCCCGAGTCGCTCCCATGGGTGTGGATACCACAGAATGAGTGCACATCTCCACGACAGACCATTATGATGATTCCCTGTGTTTGTTAATAAGTACCTCTGTAGGACTCTGGGACTATTATAGTGTTCAGTCCACCTCAACCATCTAATTTCTTTCTTTGGACAAGAAAGGTGTGCTTGGTTTTTCTTTTACACACTGATTGCTTATATTCTGTAATTCTGACTATAACCAATTCAAATAAAGATCATAAAGGTTGTGTGCTGAAATGCATCAGTTAAATAAATGCATTTTTCGCTCAGTAGATCACGAACCAAATTGCCAAACAAGTTAGATACATCAGTGTTGTGTTGGAATCCATATGCCCTGTCAAACTAAAGCCCGGTTTAAGCAAATAATCATCATCTTAACCCTTCTGTTTATGTCCTTGTGTTTCCCAATAGGAAGATAATGAGATCCCCTCCAGTGTGTTGGTCAAAGACTCCCTCAAGACCCCGCCACCAAACCAGTGTGATGCGGAGTCCACCCATCCTCCTCCTCCATCTGTTACTGGGTCTGTTGATGCCATCCGTGGGTCTGAGGGCCTCCAGACCATTAGCCTGTCCTCGGATGAGGATAATGATCTTACAATACAAGGAGAAGAGGAAGACATACTGGAGTGCGATCCTACATTGGCTACCTCGCCGTCATATGAGAGAAGGGCTGACAAGTTCAAGCGCTCTAGCCTGAAGAAGGTTGATAGCCTCAAGAAGGCCTTCTCACGCCAGAGCATTGAGAAGAAGATGAACCAGATCACCACGAAGATTGTGCCGCCAGAGAAGCGTGAGAAAATCAAGAAGAGCCTCACTCCTAACCATCCCAAGAGCCCAAGTGCCAAAAGCTCCACGTTCAAGGTGTCTCCCATGACTTTCAATATCAAGAAGGTCAGAGACGGGGATACGCCCACACAAGACAGAGCCTCATTTGAGGAAGAAGCCCATGTGGAGATTCCTCCTCTGGAAAGCTTAGATGGGGAGGTCTCCTTGGCAGAGGTGCATATCGAGGAAGGAGTTGTGGAGGAGATTCAAGAGGCGCTGAGTCCCTCCGCTCCAGAGAGCACAGAGAGCATGAAGGCAGTCAATGGAGAAGCACCAAGCACCGAGTGCGAGATAAATGGTCATCGCTCTGCTGGCCTGGCGGTCCCAGAGCATGATGACGATGTTGGCGAGGATGATGAAGAAGAAGAAGAAGTAGAAGAAGAAGTAGTAGAGCAACAGAAAAGCCCTGCTGAACCAGCAGCAGAAGCCCAGATTCCCACAGCAAACATTGCTGTGGAGCAAGTGTCTTAATATGATTTGATTTTATTGACCATCAGTTCTAGTTTCCCCCATTCTTTGTTTTCCTCTTCCAAGTTTCTACATTTACTGAACACCCAGCAGGCATAAAATATCCTTACACACACACACACACACACACACACACACATTTAAAAGTCTCCTTCCAATGGTAGTCCATCCTTGGACACAACCCTTTGTTTATCACCAGCGCAGTCTAAAAACCTTGACACAGTCTGCATAAGAAACTATGTTAACAACTCCACCTCACAGTGAATATAAAAAAAAAAAAGAGTTCAGATAGAAGCATCCAGTGCTTCCTAAAAACCCTCCAGTCGGCTCGTCCAAAGAAAGCAACACTGCACCAATGGACCACAACTCACTCCCATCAACTGGTGCCCACAACTTCAATAGCAGCACATCTCCAGGGAGCTGAGCCAACTATCTCCCTCTAGCTGTATTTGTGTGCCTCTGGATCTCTCTTTCTCACTGACAAACAGCCTCTTTGTTCTTTGTAAGGTTTTTTTTTTTTTTTTTTTTGTGAAAAATAGTAAATCTTTGGAAACAGTGGTACTGCCCACAGTCTGAGGTAGTGTGTTGCCAGGTTGTGCAATGGTTGGAATGGGGAGTTTCTGGCTTTTCACTGAGAAGGTCCTGGGTTGTTTTGAAGTGAATTAGAGGTTGTTTACTAAATTCTTTGGACCTGTGCTGAATGAGACCTTAACTAACAGGTGACTATACGTCAGTCTTGTCCTTCACCTGCTGTTGTGAAATCATATGTTAGTGAGACCTGCCTGGGATACCATACAAGTTGGTACATCAGAATATTATAGTAATTTAAGATTACCAGTTGAGTAGCAGTTAAGATAACAAGTGGATATTAAAATAATCTAAATGTTCTTGCAGATTACATTTTGAGTCAACATTTGAACTCAATGAGGCAAGTAAAGGATATCATTGCAGGATAGGTCCTCTAGATCAGTGGTTCTCAACCAGGGGTCTGGGGACCCCAGGGGTTCTTGAGGTTGTTTTAGAGGGTCCCCAGAAAAATGGGGGAATAGTTTATTTTCACTATTTCATTCACTATAGATGTGATCTCAATGTGAGTAAGAGTCATACGAGTGACTATTCTGATCATAGGTTTCACTTCCTCCACCGGTTATAGTTGACAGATGCAAAATACTGGTCTTAATCATTTCTAACAACCAAAATATTTTCATTTTATGGAGGTCCCTGAAGTCAAATGTGGGTCCGTGACCTAATGTGTAATAATTTAAGGGTCTTTGACACAAAAAAGACTGAGAACCACTGCTCTAGATGGAGAGGACTGCACAGGTTTTTATCACTGATATACTAAATTTACAGCCCTTTGTCTTCTTGCAGGGCGGCTTTGTATGTTTATGTACAGGAATCATTGTGAGGCACACTAATCTCTTGGTATTTAGGGCTTCTACACCATAAAATAACAACTTTGTCATGAGTGTGTGTACTTTCTACAGTAAATGTTGTATCTGTGAATTTTTTTTTTTTTTGAGAGATTACATAATACTTGGGTGTTGTACTGTATATGACTCCTGTTTGTTTTTTTCAGCCATCCGTATTTTGCATGGTGAAATGTTGACTCAGTTACATATGTTTCTGACATAAACACTTATCTTATACATTTTCCAGGGGGAAAAAAAAGCCCCTCCTCTTAGATACATGCTCGCACATACTCCTACAGTGCCCTTAACTTGCACAAGCTGGTATGAGTAATTGCACTCCTGAAGGGATGGATTCCTATGGTTTTGTAGATAAAGATGATAGTAAAACATGCCTTAAGATTTTTTTTTTCTCTCTTCTGAGGAATTCCTTATAGTTACCACTCTTCGGGGCGTATTCAGTGTTTGATACCAGCTACATTAAAAACAGAAAGTTTATATGAATCAGTTAACTTCATGTTTTTAAGTCATGCCCGAGAATCTTTTTATGAAGTGACCTTACTCTTGTTGCACATTGTTAGCAATTTACCAACCTTAGCTACAGATGTCTAATGCCATGATAAAAAATAATTTAGCAAGTGATACCAGGTGCCAAGATACTAGAGAGGTCACAGGAGTGGATAAAGGCAGAGGACGGCATTCCTTGGTTTGACGAATGACTTCTGCTCAGCCCATTTTTCATGATCTTGACCTCCTTGTCGAGACAGTACGAAGAGAGGACAGAAAATGTGTGGAGCCACAGGTGTTGTGCCCCTGTAGAGGCTCCTGGGCATGAAGGGGGACAAGTGTGGGTGTTGGCTAGTGTGGGGAAGGTCGTTGGATAAGGTTATAAATTGACTTTCTTCGTAAGACAGAAATGTGACATACTGAAATGCATCAGACGATGGGATTTATATGACGTTTTAGGGGGTGTACATACAAATAGCTGCCACTGCTGGTTACACATTTTAACATATAGGTTTCCTCAGTTTACATTGTAGGGAAAAAAATTAGAGTTAGACATAAATGATTTTTAAATTTTAATTTGCTACCTGTTAATATTGAATATGCTTATTCATGCAGAGGATTATTTTTTTCTTCTTCTTTGTATAAATCACATTACTGATAAACATTGAACTCTAGGCTTGTGTGTATTCTGCGTACCGTAGAGGTAAAAAATGTGATGTTTTACTTTGGTGTTATTTCTTTCTGCTAATGTTAAAAAAATGTAATATCTACATTTTTCTGAATGCGTGTAAAAGTCTGTTTTTACTTGTTTTGAAATCAGACCGTCTTGATCTTAATCATCGTCATATTTTGTTTAAAGTTTAAAAACCTGATACTTATAAGGGTCATACTTTAATATATCCTATTCATTTAGTAAACCACTTAAACCAAAGATGTTTTCTTCACAGCAGAAGATGCTTCACCACTTGTGTGTTAACTCTTAATGTATTCCTCCTGACACTTGTTTCTAACATCTTGTGAACATGCAGGAACTTCCTTTCAAATGTTAGTATTGTATACATCAATAAAGATTGTATAACTGTCAACAATTGTGTTTGTGTTTGTGTGTTTATTTGCAATCCTTAAGGTAAAAGGAGATCAGTAAATGTCTTGGTTCATATTGTGAATATCATATCATCCCAGGTCAGATAAAAAAAATATTAAAATTGGAGAATTAGCTTTTAGAAGAATGTCCATAATAGCTAATGATCTGTGCAGAATGTATAGTATTATTATTATACATTATTCTAGTGTAATCATAGAGGAGTAATCTAATAAACCTGTGTGTAAGTATAGTGCAGTCAAGCATTAAGCTCAGTGGAGGGAGTGGTTCAACAGCTCAAGCCTTATTTACATAGCACAGGGTGTGGATTCAATATAAAACCAAGATTAGACACTTATTGAGGTCAGAGCTACAATAAAGGGTGGCTTCACCAAAACTACAAAATATTATTTCTCTTAACCTAACAACCGTAACCATACAAATGGAGTTAGTGTTATTTGCCCAGGGTTTGAGTGTCTCTGCCATATAAAAAAAAACAACAGCAGCTGTTCCTGTGAAAAGTATTCAGAACCAACTGCAAGAAGTTTTCATTAAAAAGTCAAGCATGTTCTGTATATTAAAAAAAAAATGTTGCAATTCAATTATTTACATTTCTTTCATTATGAGCACCATGGCCTCCAACATATTGGGTTATATTGTACAAAATGTAATGCTGATAAACATTTACCACAAGGAGTAATGAGAAATAATAATAATTTGTAATTTTGGTGGAAAGGTTTGAAACGACTAGAAGGGTGTGGCAATATGTTAATAACATACAAAAGTAAACACAGTTATTACAGAAAATGCTTACCAAAAAAAAAAAAAAAAAAAAAAAAAAAGATGAGACGTGCTCCAATTCAAGAAACGTCAACACGTAGGTCTATATATCTATATATAATGTTTCTTGAGTGAGCCAATCTGTTTTGATGGTGTTTTGTCTCCCTCCTATGTCCATATTTCGCCAACACCCTGTGGTTCTCCCACTACACTAGCCTATCAATTTATCGGTATCGATGGTACAGCAAAAAATTAGAAAGTCAACATAAAACCACAAAATCCTTTCAAAACAATTTGAATACGTTTCGTTGTTTTACTTTAAATGAACAAAAGATGTCCCAGGTATCGCATAGTCACGGTGGCCGAGAGGTTAAGGCGTTGGACTCGAAATCCAATGGGGTTTCCCCGCACAGGTTCGAATCCTGTTCGTGACGAATAACCTTTTGCATCCCAGTCTCCACATATCCTTTAACAAGAAGCCAAATCTCATATATAGATATGTTATATAGTCATGTAGCGCTGTAACGTAATGTTCTTTGACACATATCGATAACTGTATTTATTGTTCAGACAAATTTTACTCACCAACCAGGCCTGTAGTGAAAATATATACATTTCACTTTTTGATAATTTAAGTAACAACTAGACGTAATAACATAAAATTAACTGAATAATGTGATTTATTTGTTTTTTTCATCGTTGACATCGAATCCTCACACGTGTGTTTCTCATATTCTCGCGTTGTTTGTGAATGGAACTCATTTGGTACAGCCGACTATTTTATTTTCTACAAACAGGGTCAACACACTGTCTGCTTACATTTGTGACTGCATTATTCATTTTTTGTATGTTTTTAACAAAACATATAGTAATGTGGTGATTGTTAATCCTTTCTGTAAGAGCACACAAAAAGAAATTTCCCCCTTCCCTATGTTGCATAATGGAAGTGGCCAAAATGCATAAAAACGACCGGCAGCTCCCACAGACGTTGTTTTTGGGGCATTGTTGAAGCAGGGGAAGCGTGTGATCTAAAGCTTGTACAGATTTTAAATAGCGGTTTTTGTTGAGGGGGGGCATAAGTATTGTTTAGGTATAAATAACCAGGTCATTTAATATAAGGCTTTTCGAATAACTTATAGGGGGCCACCGTTATATATATATATATACATATATAGACACATATAGTTTATATAGTTTTGTAACAAAGCATTTGGCCAGACCGCGCTAGCAAAGCAAAGCTTGTTTCCTTTTACAAAAAAAAAAAGAAAAGGCACACAAAGGAAATGCGTCCGATTGGGTTTGATAGTATTAACAGTAGCTTGAGTTGTCTAAACGGTCGAGGGGTGTATGTTTTTTAAATAGCTCGTAATACAGACTACAACTTCAAGCTCTGGTGCAACTTTAACTTGGTACTGTTTTGACTGATTTCGACATTTTTCTGGGTTTTTTTTTTCTTTTTTTCGGCCAACATGCAATGCTAAATCGTTGACTAGTACCTATAACTTACATTACCGGGTTCTTCACTTGCACTAACGTTATGTGAAGAATTTAAGTTGTCATTATGGCGATAACCGTTAAAAGAAAAAAACGACTCCTATGTTGAAACTTAAAAAAAAAAAGAAGGAAGCTAACTTAACGTTTAGCGGTAGTGGTAGCATTTTGCTGCTAGTGTTAGCCTGTTTGTGAAGAGGACGATTATCTTTTAGCTCTTCTGGTGTCACAAGTCTTTATGATATGTGACTTAAACTGTTAGTCGACTGTCTAAAGAGCTTTTCTTTGTGTCTAGAGACGATTAGTATCGAACCAACGTTACTGTTTTTGGAGGAAGGTGTAGTTAGCGTTTGGCTAATTAGTTAGCCTAGCTAAAGCTAACGTTGTAGCCACACATTACAAAGTAACGACAGCCAGCAGTTATTGCTACCGAAGTGACAGGAAGGGAGTTAACAGTGGGGGGTATCTTTCTACGAGACTTAACAATGGCAACCCCTACAAACGAGGCCTTGTTCCTGCTAAAGGATGTGAAGCCCGGGTCGAAAAATCTGAATATTGTATTCATCGTTTTGGAAATAGGTAAGTTAGTAAGTTGGACGGTGACGCTGCGGCGTCTGTCCCCAAAAACATCAACTGTCTGTCCTCTTAAAGGCGCAACGTTACACGTTACCGAGTCAAAATTAACGTCAAGATTTATTTAATGGTCTCATAGCGTTTCATGTTGATAATCTGACCCTGGTTAGAGGTGTATGCTGCAGGTTAGGGATGCTTGTTTTACTGTGTCTTATGAAGACATGACAAGTAGATGGGTCAAAAATATACACACATTATCTTACTGTAAATATTAGTGGCTAGAAGAATCTAAAATGGTTCATGATTACCTTTTATATGTAATTTTATTTATTTATATTTTAGTTTAGTTTAATATTTAAATTGCTTTGTCTTAAAGTTACAAAGTGTTTAACAAAAAGGGAGTTGTTGTTTTTTTTATAAACAAGCAAAGGAAAAACAAATAGTGGAATAAAATTACACAAACTGTCAAAGGCGGGATAATAAAACACAGCAACAGATTAAACATTAATAAAAGAAGAGATTTAAATGACACTAACTGTGTAGCTTGTCTATTGATCTCAATGGGAAAACTGCTCCACAGCAAAGGTCCGGTTACCTTCAGACACGAGCCGAGACGTAGGAATGACCAGCAGAGCCCCATCCACCTGTCTAAGTGATCTAGTCACCTGGTTTCATGATGCTGATGATTTTAGGACTTCAGGATGCAACTGTGTGTTTCCCCCCGTCTCAATGACCTTTAAACATGCGTTAAAAGCTGTTTTGGGATACCTGAATTAAGCTCAAATTAACCTACCATGTTAAAAATCCAGTATATGACCTTTGAGAGGTTGGTTGAGATGCTGATTTAAGGTGAAGGGACATGAAACCAAATAAAAGTTGTGTTTAAATGAATACGTAAATCACACAACGGGGACTTTTGATTTTTAACGATCTGATAGCATTTCAGTGTATATGCTAGTAATCTAACCCTGAGGTGTATTCATTAGGTTAAACATTTTATTGAAGCTAACTTGCCCTTTTCTTATTAGGACGAGTAACCAAAACGAAAGATGGTCACGAGGTGCGCTCCTGCAAGGTGGCAGACAAGAGCGGGAGCATTGCCATCTCTGTTTGGGATGAACTCGGCAGCCTTATTCAACCAGGCGATATCATCAAGCTGACCAGAGGGTAGGGTTGTTCCCACGCCTGGAAACTGATGACATGCACAGAACTGGATAAATCAATTTTTTTAAATTGCGTTTGACATGTGTTTATATACCTGTGGATTTAAATAATCTAGGAGGAGTGATCTTGTTTGGATAAGTCTAACATGTGGTTTCTGTGTTAGCTATGCATCCATATGGAAAGGCTGCCTGACCCTATACACTGGAAGAGGAGGGGATCTACAGAAGATTGGAGAGTGAGTAGCAAGCCACAGGTCTATTTATACCTGACTAAAGTAGAGTCATTGGCATTTTGGTCGCCATATATTCCCAGCACAACAGGCACCGACTATTTAAAAACTTTTATCACAACCGAAAACATAATTTCTGATGTTTGAATATAATTTTTCTCCTCTCAGGTTTTGCATGGTGTATTCAGAAGTGCCCAACTTCAGTGAACCAAACGCAGAGCTGCTAACCCAAACAAACCAACAAAACAAGTCTGTGAGTAGCTGCGTGCCCACTACCAACACCGGGATCAGAATTTACTAAAATAAAATCTGTCCCAACTATTACACCTGTCTGTTAATTTACAATAACAAGCAAACCTAGTAAACATAGTATGTTAAAAGACCTAATATTATTTTATTTTACAGAAGTAGTCTACTTGCAGCCTAACATCAATGGTAGTAGTGTTAAACATTGACATTTTCTTCCACCCACAGGGTAAACCAGACCAGAATCAGAGAGGAAACTCTCCACCCAACCAGAATTCAGGTACACCTGCCCCACCAGGTATGTTGAAGTATATATATTTCCTATATGCCAAAATGTGCCTTTATGCTGCCACATGCTAAGTGCAGTAGCACATATAAATAGTTCCTTAACATATTTGAAGGGTAATAAATAAACATCAAAGTTGACTGTTACTATTAATTTACTATTTTAGCTACAATTAGCTTTTTCAGCAGTTAACTACTTTGGATTATGTACTTTAGGCAGTTAATTACAAACTACATATTCATAGTATTCTCATGATGCATAAATGTAATGCCATGAATAGCAAGTCCAGTAAACAGTAGAAACCTAAATAAAATAAATACTTGGCGTGAGCGCGCTTTGCCTTGAAACCAGCATCAGTTCTCCTCAGTACACCTGCAGAGTTTTTCAAGGTACTTGGTTCCTTGTTCCTAATATTTTGGAGAACTTGCCACAGTTGCTTTGTGGTTTCAGGCTGACGTATGTTGTGACGGTTTTTAGTTTGGCAAGCTAATTTTTTTTACTACTTTTCATTGTGATGTAGCTTGTAATTTGGTAGTTTTCCCCAACAGTGCATCTCTTGACATACTAAATTGCAGAATAAAAGGATCAATAGACCTTTTTCACAACAGATGTTTTTGACTTGTCACAGCAGGAAAAGCACAGGTGTTACAGGTGAGCCAACATGCACGACATCAGGACTCTGAAACTAAAGCAGCGAAATGGAATTCAGCCATTATTTTATATTTACACCTGAGCTTTTCCTACCTGTGACTCGTCATAAATGTTTTGTGTGAAAAAGCGATTTAAAAGATAATAGATGTCCTAATTACATCTCTCAACCCACAGGTAACGGTGCCATGCCGCCATTTAACAACAATAACAACCCTCCACCTGGTGCACCCCGTGACCCTGCGTTTGGGGGCGTCGGGCGACCCAACGGTCGGTCACCTGGCAACGGAGCTCCTCCTGTTACTGGTGCTGGACCCCAGACAGCCGCCAAGTCTTCAGTTACCATTAGCAATGGCAGGGACCCACGGCGTGCCAAAAGATGAAATTAGGGTTAGGGGGATCATGTAGGGAAATATGATGTATGTCCCCACTTCCCCCCTACCCCCCCTTTTTTTTAACATTTCTGCCTCTTCCCGTCTCACCCAATATTGGCTTTCAGAATCATGAAATAAACTAGATCACTTGCATAATTTTTTATACAGGCTAACATAGTCAGATGTGTCGTTTTTCATATGTAGGTATTGCTCTGTTAGCAGCACAGTGTGATGATGATCTACCGCTTGATGCAATAGCAGGACTGCTTGAACAGTCGGGCCTTGGTGGTTGAGTTATGCTCAGCCTTCTCAGTCTACACCCATGTCTTCAATCTCCCTGCAAATTGCCAGTTTTGTGCCAGTGTTATCTCTTACACACAATAGCCTGCCCCCCCCTCCTCCTTCTTCCCTGTTACGTTTCAAACTATACACCCTACTTGAACACTTGATGCACTTTCTTCTCTTTAATTTATAGTGGGAAAACCTGGCTGTCATTTAAATCAGGAAATCAGTTTTTGTTTTTGTTTTTTGTAAGTGGAAAAGACCTTAAGTGGGTAAAAAATGAATTCTTAAACTGACAGCACAAACAAAATTCTCCAAAGGGTCTCTCCTCTCTTAACCAAACCGTATCTGAAGTGACTCTGTGAAAGGAAAGGTGTTAGTTTTGGGTTTTTAATGATGAGTTGGTAGAGTATTAAACTGTTTTTTCATAAAAGTTTTTTTTTTTTGTTTGCCATCAGTTGTACCTTCATCAAGGTGGGACCACTTTATTACTGGCAAAACGGTTCACTGAATAAATTTTCCAGCATTTCTGCTGCCACATTTGGTTTTCTGTAGTCTGTTTGAGAGTTGAAGACCAGCTACTGTTAATGTCAATACAAGTTCTATGTCTGATCTTATGCTGCACTGCAAGAACATGCTAAATGTGACATGACAAACAACCTTCAGTAAAGGTTTTATTTTTTTATTTTTTTTCCTTCCCTCTTACTACTAATAACATCACAAATGAACTTTCACACTCAAACTAATGTTGCAGAAAACTTTTCTGGAGAATTTGCATCACTAAATAAAGGGAACCCTCCACGTGACCTCTATAAACTTAAACTGTCCTTAGAGTCCCTTGTTTTAACCCTCCCATCACACGTTATGCAATGGTTTAAATCTACAGCGCCCTCTAGTGCCTGTGAACATGAACTACATTAAGATCATCCAAACTAATATATTATTAACTATATTATACTAAAAATATATATTTTGTTATAAGCAGAAGTAGAGGAACCTTTTGTATTCGTTGTTTAACCAGTTTTTATCACAGTGCAATTAAGACACGTTTATAATTGTATGAATGGAAAACATTTTACATTTTGAAGCAATGCATTGCACACATCAAAACCCTTTTTCTTCATTTCCTTTGTTGCACCAAGCACCTTAACTTTAGTTCTTGGATCTTGATATTTCCCCATTTCAGTTTTGAAATTTGTAATGCATCAAAAAGCTGCCAGCTATACCTCTCATGTGTTTGACTTCCAGTATCACAAAAAAATGTTTCATACCCATATGTTCAAAACATGTTTTTGTCATTTCACTACCCCATACAGTAAAATCACGCTACTTGTGACACTGGACGTTGAAACACATGAGAAGTATAGAAGCAGGAAGTCACTCGACACACACCGTGTCAACACCGACGCATGTCATGAGCTAGGAACTTCCTCAACAACAGTGATCAGTCATAAATGTAGTCGCATCATGTGGCTTATGGTAAATTTCCTTTGCATGGTTATAAAAGCCCAGATAGAAGTTTGAACGTTTTGCCCTTGAAAGTTTTTATTAATTCTCATCTTTTTTAAATTACCACCTAATTTAATATTTGCAAAATATATACAGGAATACGTTTCTAGACGCTTGTAAGGCTTGCAGCTGTTCTTTTTCTGCAATTTTCTTATTTCACAAAAAAATATAAGATTATACATTTTTATGGGTCTAATGGGGAAAAAAATCATATGGGTCAATTTTAAAGCACTCTACTGTAAATTTCAGGGGTGTAAATGGTTTTAAATGTAATGTTATGTAACTGTGTGTGATTGTCTTTCTAACTTTCTGGCAGTGATCAGTAGTTACTAACTAGTTTGAGCTTGTGTAAGTCGGGCTTTTTTTGATTGCACACATTAGATTGAGCCTTTTTGGGGATTTTATCCTCAATCAGGTTGAAAAATACAGTGTAAGAACTGAAAAAGTCAAAGATACAACCAGGATTCTGCCAAAAGCTTGATGATGGCTTCACAAAAACAGCTGATTTTGATGTGAAGACACATGCAACCAAATAAAATATGAACATAATAATAATCACAACATTGCTATAATACACATCTCTTACAAGTTCATGTAGACTTTTGACTGCAACAAAGAGGATATGACGGGTTTTTGCAACATCACAGAAAGAACCTATAACTGAAACAACAACGGCACCTTAATATTTCTGATAAACTGCATCTCTTGAATATCTATTGATGATTCATTTAGTGTTTGTTTGAATCTAGAAAACTTACCTGGTTTCGCTTTCTTTTTGCATACAGTGTGACAGCACGTCTCATGACACAGACGATTCAGATGATTTACTTACTGGGTTTTTAGGGAAACACACGGTGACTATTGAATATTGTCAACACGGGTGTATAAATAAAACCTTTATATAAGTAGAAAATAATAGCTGGAGAATAATAATAAGAATAAAGGTAATAAATATGTAATAATTACAAGGTAAAAGATGTAAGAAGAGCTTGAGAATAAACTGAGAATCCGCCAATACTGACAACCCACTATAAACCCTGAGTATACTGTAAGACACATGCAAGTTAAAAATATCTGTATCTACACTGCATTTACAGAAATATGACCTTGAACCTTCAACTAATTTCTTAACATACATTTGGTTTCATGTATGTGAAATAATATCTTCCTTTTTGAATTCTTGAGCAAACAGGAAAACAGGTCAATGGTGAAGCTGAGGGGAGGGCTGCAGAGAGAAGCAGTGTTCGTTCCCTGAATCCTTGTGACATACTCTGTCCTTCCTACAAAGAAGACACCACGATGACTGGTAAGTGTTGTCATTCTTAGACTAGCAACCTAATATTGTATGAAATGTGTATATATGAAAAGTGTATTTATATTCAAAATTACCTCAATGAAATATATACAAAGCAAATAGACATTTAAAATTTAACAGCCTAATATATTTGTGGTATGATTTTTCTTTGAAGTAGACGTGATTTTTTTTAATCAATTAATGTTCATAATACCCCCAAATTGTCATATTTGCTGAGAATTTTTTTTAATTGTCTGCACATTATGAAGTCATTGTTCAGTGTTTGTGTGAGCTGGGATCACGTGTTTAGCCTGCTTCATGTATCCAGTTTGATCTGTTAAACTAAACAACGTGTATGCTTATTTCTGTTAGACTTATGTCATCAGGTTTGTAGTAATTTTACTTTTTTTTATGATTTCTATCCTCAGATCTTGGCACGTCCTCGTTTAGCTTAGACTTCGGGTCAGCATACGAAGAGCTCAACTTTACTTATTATAATTACACAGAGTTTATTGTAAACCCTGACACGCAGCCCTGCAGATCCTCCCCCATCCCAGACGCAGTCACCATTGTTGTCAGTGTGTTTTATATCCTCATCTTTCTGTTGGCCATCCCTGGAAACCTGGTAGTGGGGTTGGTGGTCTTCCTTAGCCAGCGGTCGCTGCCTCCATCTGACTTCTACCTCCTCAACCTGACTATTGCTGATCTCCTGCTGGCGTTTACTCTCCCATTCTGGGGCGTCTCTATTATAAAAGGATGGGTGTTTGGAGACGCCTTGTGCAAAATTGTCTCTATCTTCCAAGAGCTGAGCTTCTATTCGAGCATTCTCTTCCTGACTTGCATCAGTGTGGACCGTTACTTGGTGATTGTGCGAGCTATGGAGACCCGCAGGAGAAACCGACAGATGTTCAGCTGGGGAGTTTGTGCTGCTGTCTGGACTGTTGGATCACTTCTGTCTCTGCCAGGACTCTTAAATTCTTCTTTTCACTCGTCCAACATTAGTCAGATGGTGTGTGCTGAATTTTTTGATCCCCAAAGTGCTGATGAGTGGCGGCTGGCCACCAGAATTCTTCGCCACTCTTTGGGTTTTATCATCCCCTTGGCCACCATGCTGTCCTGTTACGGTGTAACCATGAAGCGCCTCCTGAACATCCGTAGGGGGTTACAGCGGCAACGGGCCATGAGAGTGATTGTGTTCGTGGTAGTGGCATTCCTGCTTTGTTGGACACCGTACCACATTGCAGTGATGGTGGACACATTCTTCAGGACAAAGATTGTGCCATTCGACTGCTCTGCTAGGACAGCACTGGACAAGGTTATGTTTGCCACCCAAAGTCTGGCCCTGCTACACAGTTGTGTCAACCCAGTGTTGTATGCTTTCGTGGGAGAGAAATTCAGGAGGAGTCTGCTGCAGAAAATGAGGAAGTTGGGTGTCCTGGAGAGAGCATCGGTGTCAAGAGCCAGCAGGTCTTCTATCACATCAGAAATCACGTCCACATTCATGTGAGAACACCAAAGAGATGCTTATGTGGTTACTATAAACCAAGTCGTTCTCAACTTTTTTGGTGACACCAAAAATTGACACACATTAGTCCGCAGACACATATTTCATAAGATGTTCATGTCTCAGGGATCCCTGTCTGATACGATACTTACCCTGATCTCAGGTGTTGGACAACAAGTACTTGTTTTGATAGTTACCTGCATGTTTATCACCTTCAGATGCAGGAAACATTCATCAATTTACGAAACTCACTAAAGTGAAGGTGGTTTTTTTTTTGTGGTTAACCATTTAAATGTTCCCTTCTTCTTCAGTAATAGCGCATAGCTCCGAGAAACATGTCTCAAGTTTAGTTTAATATTGCAACACAATAACCTCAAGTCAAAACTGGTAAACACTTTGAAGTTTTGGAAAAGACTCACAGTTGAAATGTGGTGATATGATAAGGTGAAATATTTCTTTGATATAAATTTCCAGACAAATATTGAACTGCAAGCTCAAGATGCATCAACTGCAGCAGAAAAAGAAAAATATCCTGTACATACTCTGTAACTCCATATACATGTTTATAGCGATGTGTTCAAATCATATTTTTTAAGTGAGATATTTGAGTTTTATGTATATCTAGCTGAAAAAACGTTTGTCATTCACCTGCAGTGTCTGTATAGTTGAAATTCTGTATTAAAGATTTATATAAACATATACGCTGCTCTCTGATTGTGATTAATATAACATTTGTGAGTCACCTCATATGTCACAAATCCTTTTACATCTGACATAAACAGCTGATAGAAGATGTGTCTTCACTGACTCATCCAGCAGCCTGTGTGTGTGTTTTATTTTATTTTTTTATTTCTTTAAGTTTTTTACAACTCCAGCTCATTTAAAAAACAAAAATTGAGGTTGTGATGATGCTAACAATGTTATAGCAATCACTGGTGGTCAGTTGGTGGTGAAAAACATCCCTTTAAAATGTACAGTTTGATTACAAAATAATCTGTAGGAAGTGCAGTTGACCAGCAACACAGCTTATAAAAAGCAGAAGAGGAAAAAATATTTTGCTTATTGTCTTTACACAGTTGATTTGGATTTAACCCTTTCTCACAAAAACACCAAAACATGCCGAGCAAGCATTCAGCTTGTTGTTATATTATTATTATTATATAGCTTATTATCTAGTAGATGTCTCCATTTACCTTTAGATTTGTGGTATCTACAGCTTTAGTTACTGTTCAGATGCAGGTTTGACTCAAATAGTGATTTTTACCTCTAAACTTCTCACATGGTTTAATTTCAATAAATGTTCAAATCATCCAATATTTAAGCAAAAAATCAAAAGATTAGTGAAAAAGTTCAAAAGCTGAAAACAGATTTGTGTATCAGAACTTTGTTTTTTCTTCTTCTCCCATTAATCATCTCACGACCCCTCAGATTTATCTGGTGACCCTTTGGAGGGCCCCGACCCCTAGGTTGGGAACCACTGGAATAAACTAGCTAAGTGTATATAAAGTAGTTGAAACTAGCTCCACCTGCAGCAGCTACAACAGTAACATGCTGCTCCAACACTGATGCTTCAGTATTAATAATCTAATGATGTCATATATAATAATATATGATATACTTCCTGGTCTCAGTCTGCTCCGCCTCAATTTTGTCAATACATGTAATACTTAAGATAGGGCCACTATTACCTGATAGATTTATTAATACGATGATAATATTTCTTTTCTTTTTTTTTCATTATATTTGACAACTTTGAAGCCAACGTCAGCCTCTACATTTGACCTACAAATTATCTGTCCCATACCCACCAAGTGTTGCACCATCTCACATGTTCTACTGACCTCAGGTTGGCTAAAAATGACAGAGGGGGTGGGAGCTTCGCACTGAGTGGGCAGACAGATCAGCATGCAGCTGTCATTGTAAGGCTTACTGGGCTGTGACTGTCATTTCCCCCTTCGGACTGACTGGCAGAGGTTAGGGGGAGATCATGAGTGGGGTGGATTAGCTCATGGGACAAGGAAGGGGGGGGTCACTGTGCAACTTTCTGGATAGGACTTGATGTTTGCATTCAATCCGAAGCAAAAGCAAGAATAGATCTGAAGGCGAATGAAGGAGAATGAAGAGAAAGCTCACTGACGATTCACACACCTTGTTTGGCGGAGAAGTTACACACCACAGGAGACAGGTTATAAAAGCCTGAAAAGTCAAGAACATCAGGAAAAGGAGGGCAAAAAGCAAGGCCGTCACTTCCAAGGGACAAGTCAAGGGAGCTGTTAATGCAACATGATCCAGTGGGTCTTACCCTAAAAATACCTCTGTGCAGAAAGGTGGCCAGCTATATCTCTCTTCTTAATTATCAACGATTTCTTTTTTTCCTTTTGGACAACAACTCAGGTCAGAGAACAACAATTTGAAGATCATTTTTCAGTGGCGGATATGTTTCCAACTCTTTTATTTTGGATTTTATAGTGAAAGAAACGAACACTATATGATATTCAAAATGTGATTACCATGTTAACTGTAATTTATATTAAAAAAAAAAAGGCCTGACTAGATTTTGGTTTAAATCACTGTTACAGTCATAAAATCCAGGTAGACACTTACAGGATTGGAGAATCTTCAATAATAGTTTAAACCATGAAAAAAGCTGAGGTTCAAATGACCCTAAAAAAGGGGGCAGATGAAGCTATGGCACCCCCGAGTCCCATCATCCCCCCAAAACGGTCCAAAGCAAGCCCAGATCGAGTTGTTGAACCTCGAGGAACTGCTCATCCCACCGCAACTCCACCAGTTTTTACACGCAAAATGAGGAACGCCGCCGTAGGGACCGGCTGCGACATCCGTCTCAAGGTGACGGTGGCTGGAGACCCCCAGCCTTCCCTGTACTGGTATCACAATGATGAACTCCTCAACATGGAGAACCAGGAATATGGAGGACTCTGGATTAGGGATTGCAAACCCAGCGATGCTGGCCTCTACACCTGCATCGCCAACAATCACCAGGGAGAAGCTCGGAGCAGCGCTGTACTCGCTGTCTTGGATCTTGGTGAAGGTAATATAACGTATATAAGCTGCTTTCAAGACCTAAACAAACTACAGTTTCTCTTCAGGATCCTTTTATAATAACTGATGACTGTGTATGCACATTAGATTTAAACTACAAAACAACTTCCACAGAAATTACCCAGCATGCAAATAGTTATGCAAAAGCCCCGGCCATCTTCCAAGAAGTACTTCCTGTTGCTTTTGCTGCTATATAAAATGATAATCTGGATTAATATCTCAACCCAGACATGAGTGCTGTATCTACTGTAGACTCATTGTCATATTTCACATTTATGTTGGTATAATGCTTCTAATGTTTCTAATGATTAAAATGTTATTGTTGCACTATACAATGAAATTCTTACTTTGCAGCTGATTGCAGCAGAAGACAATGAAAGTGATAAAAAAAACTATCATCATTTAATTATATTTATCATTATTTTCCACTGCAAATAGAGATACAAGATAATATTTATAATATTTGCAAAAATATACAGTACATGGCCATGAATGCCCACAGTCAAACTGACATGCTGATACTTCTACATGTACATATGATATGTTCATTATACAGGCTGTGCATATAAATACATATACAGTTTTGGAAATATTATGTGCAGTTGAGATCTGATCTACAAATGATCTTTTATTAAAGTTTTATTAGTTGCATTAGAAGACAATTTATATACTGTTTGACCTTACAGGTATTCATTCAAAATTATGTTATGCATTTGGGTGTCAGTTTATCCTTAAAACCTTGCAGAGAGGACAGACAGATGGTTGTCGTAACTAGATATAACATTTCTGAGAGGTGTTTTTCCAAACTGATAGAAGTTTATGGTTTATAGGTGTCATAGAAGAGGCCTTGGATACATTGCAGCATTCATTATTCATTGTGTGCTTGTAGACAACATTGACGGTCGACTCATATTTACTTTCAAGGTCTTGTAAGTCCATCATCTATATGGTTTGTGATGTTTTCTTGGAGATAGGGTTAATAAGGAGCCGTGGGAACGAAAGTAAAACTGTTGAGTATGTTGCAGATTTCTTGATGTCGTGGCCGGTGCAACTCTTCTCTGTTACAACACTTGTATTCTGATTAACAAAAAAGTCTTCTCCTGCACAAATATGCCCTTCGTATATCAGCTCAAGCATGTCAGGACAGAAATGTCAGGACTCATCACTGCTTAGGTTGCAGATTTGGCAAATGATTCTCTGATGCTATAGAAAAAACCCCAAAAGGGACTGGATGCTTACATAATGATCCAAGCTGGTTTCAAGCTACAACGAGATGCTTTGTGCAAGCCTAGGAAAACAAAAAAACAAAAAGAAAACTGGGTACTAAAAGAGTGTTGGTGTCTGCAGAGTGGGCAACGTGATGCCAAGGATTCCTTTTAATGTGGGCAGCAAGAAACCACAGTGTATTTTATTTCCTTTACTGTGTAAATATTGTATGCTTGGATAAGAGTAAAGATAAACCATCAAATGAGATCAGTTTGAATTTATGACAAGACACTGCGTGCCTGGTTTGTGTAAAAGATGCCGATAACGAAATGTTCTCGTGTCTTCATTTCAGTGTGATTCTTGATTTCAACTTAATACAAATCAGATGATAAGAAGCCTGCGATACAAACACAGCAATTATCCCAGAAAACGTCCATCCTCAATCTGCTACTTCACACGTTTCATACATTTTTAGGATAAACTTTATGCAGTTGTTGTTGTTTTTTTCTTCTTTTAGAGATCTGTGTCAACATCTACCGTATTGCATGCATCACATCTGGGCAGCCACTTTATTTGGAAATACTGGTCAATAGAGAAGTAGATACTGCCGACGTGCTATTTCACCACGACCGTGCGATACAGTTCAATAGCGGCAACGCTGGACGCACAGGTCAAACATGACCACAGGCGTGTAGAAACATACAGTACATACATACAGTCTGTTTTAGTTCTGTTTTAAGTAAGATCAGTCCATCTCATCTCGAGACACGTTACTGTACTCCTAGCCATATTGTGTTGTTGTATACCCAAAATGATGTCAGACTAGATTTGATGCAACATATGTTGAATATCAGAAACAATCCTACAGCAACAATGTTTTTTTGTTTTTATCGTGAAGTTTGAAAATAAGATCTTCATGGGTTCAGACGTTTCCCCTGTGACTCTCCATTTTGACTCAGCTCAGTTCTGGTTTGCCATGTGCGTAGTCTCCAGCTGTCCCATCACTCAGTGATACTGCCTGAACCCTTTCTCTCTCTCCCTCTCTCTCTCTCCCACTTTGAAAATGTCTCTCTGTCCCGCCCCCCTCGTCCACCAACTCTCCGTAGTTATTTATATAGAGGAATGTGCCAGGCCTTAGATTTTTGTGATGTTAGCAGGCCAACGTCTCTCCTGTTACAGAGACAGAAGACATCACTGCTAATTTTAGCCCGGCCGCGTACAACTTATTTTTTTCTCCTCCCCTCTACTAATCAGGGAAATTGTTGATTTTAAATACCCACGAGTATAAAGAGCCACCTGGTGTGATGTCATGCATCTTTTGTGATCCACTTGACACAACACAACCCTGACATGTTATCATCTTTCGGGTTGATAAGGTGAATTCTGTACGTCCGGTATTCACTCCTGTTCTAGCGAGTCATTAGCTTTGTCTTTCTGCAGTTTGTTGCAGGGCAGGTATCTAACAGTGTGTGTGTTTGTTGACATCAAACCAAAACAATGAGCTGAATAGAGTGATTATTTTCAGAAATGAAAAGCAGCTCAATGACTAATTGATTTGTGATTTTAATTAGAAAACTCGTTTCAAGTATTGCAGATTGTGGCCTGCTGTTCGGTGAGAGCTACTGGGAACTTTAAACGTCGCCACTGAGTGTGACCATGGCGCCTTTCCAATGTGTTCGGATGCCGTTCTCACCATGTTGTCTTCCTCCTGGGCCATGAATATGAGTGAACAGGTGGAGCCGCGGTTACAATGTGGAAATCCCCTCTACAGTGCCACATCGCTTTAATATCCAACGGCGATAAATCATAAGGGGTGATTAGGGAGTTTTATTAGAGGTGTCAAACCTGGAGTAGCAGGCTCTGTTTCATCAGTGTCTTATTGATGGTATTAATTATAAACTGTAATTCTGTTACATCAGGTTTAGTGAGACATTTATAGTTTAAACTTTATTTAAATACACAAAGACGACATCAGGTGCAACTATGTACATGTTTTAATATCCTGAAGGTTTTAACTGATGAATATTTCTACTGCTTTTGTTGTAGCAAATCAGTTGATTGCAACTAACGTGACTTTTTCTGAGTTTTATTTAAAATATGATATTTTATTTTCAGCAGTGTATGAGGAATATTTGTTACTTTTGCACTGCTCACAACAGTCTTTAGCTGCGTACCAGTAACCGGACGTATCTGGATGTACAGTGAATCCAAAATAAAGAGAATAGCAAGCAAATGAATATTAAAGGTGCCCATTCATAAAAAAAAGCCTATAATATCTATGAATATATGTCCACATTAAATTATCTCATGGCCATTGATGGTGTTTTTTTGTAAACTAATGAAATGTGAAAGCAGTAATGCCTTTCAGGTAAACTGAGGCAATCAAAATACAATATATTCAAGAACTGTTACACCAAACGTAACATGCTATTAAAGAATAGCACAATAATACAACTGCTATTTATTATATGTATTTTATGAGTGAGTATAGCAAAGAGCAAACAGGAGTGTAACACATCTGCTGTGTTCCAGCAATGCAGAGGAGTGCGGAGGTCCCTTTTAGCTGTTGCAGTGATTCTCTCATTCTCTCTGCCAGCAACACAACATCGCCTCATTACACCAGTTGAGGAATGAGACACAGACACATGGGGAGGAAAAGGAAAAAAAAAAAGACAAAAAAAAAGAAAAATGTCAACCAATGCTGTCGAACACTGATCTTGAGAGGGCTGGATCACTCCCACTGGTTTTTCTGCGTATCGGTGTGCGCTGCCTGTGGGGTGGAACACAGCGGGGGAAGATGCTTACACTGTCGCTGGCTATTGTGTGGACAGGGGGGGCTCCCTCAGAGTGGATGATATGCATTCAAGAGACATTTCCACCTGCGGATGGAGCTCTATAATCTATGCTTTTCAGAGACGGATTATCTCAAAAGAGCTGCTGAGACTCTGAGGTGCAACTTGTTATATAACAGACAAAGTGCCTTCTTCCGTTTGATTGAGAAGCTTTTTTTTTTTTACCTGCACGTTAGCAGCCTTACATTATATAACAAGTTGAACCTTTTAAATGCAAGTCAGCTATTACCTGTTGATGTCTTTATAGAAAATGTCCTGATTTAGGCGTGTAGTAATGACTCGGAGACCCCAGTGTATCTTGGGGGAAACCCTGCTGCTGAATATAAGCCAAGACATAAACCTGTCGAGGAAATACCAACAGTGGCCATAAAAAAAAAAAAAATTAAAAAAAATCCAAACCACAGAAAAGATCAGGCAAGTGCAATTTCAATTTATATTTGTCAATTATCTATATTATCTATTTACTTTCCTTTTGTAATGATTTAACCATTTATTGTCTACAATACTGTAAATGGTTTCATTTGAAGTGTTTACAGATACAGTTTATTAACATTACTGCTCAACAACCGGCCACACAAGTGTTCTCTTACATGAGAGTGTTTGATGCAATGAGGATAATTAAAGGAGATTCAAGCTATACATCCTTAATTGAAAGGGGAAACTAGATTTCACCAGTGTAGCTGTAGAATATATTTTCCATGGACATTAAAAACTGGCTGCTCCAGGCAGCGGCGTAGCTTTGAACTAACTTCAAAGAATTACAGGAGACTTTCAGGGTTGCACTGAAATGCAGGTCGATGCTTCATGTTCATATCAGGGTGGACATTTCTCATTTCCCCTCTTTAAAAATGTTACACCATAGAGGGCAAAATTATGACATTGAGGCAATAGTACAAGTATCTAGTTTTAGTGTATTGTGTTGCTTTCTGTGAGGTTACAGAGTGACAGGATTATGAAGCATATTTTCCTTTGGGACTATAGTGGGTGATTGTAGCCCTGACATGTCGTATTAATCTTCTTTTGGAACCAGCTTACTATTCAATGTATGCTTTAAAGCTAACTAACTAAAGCTAACTAAACTGTTTCCAATTCATTTCCGTAATCACGTAATCTAGCAAATTATTGTTGTAACACAACTGGCACAATTTCAGATCCTAGATTTCTGATTCAGTTTCCCATTGACATCAATATGAAAATATTCTAGACTAAAAGGTCCATACAAGAATATCACAAAACAAAGATGGAGTTGGTTGATGAAAATTGACCGTTAACCTGTGATGTTTACATGCCGTGTTTATCACCAACATGCAGTGTGTGTGTAACCTTGAGGCATTACAAACCCATTATAACTGTATATTCATCCTCATTACTATCACCATTTTTGCTGGCTTCTTCCTTTGCTTTACTGATGCGCTGCTGTTTTTCATGAGTTATTACCGCCATCAACTGTCCATCACAGGAACAGTGTAAAAACATCAACTGTGTGTGTTCATGCTTCGGCACATAGAAACAATAATCATAAAAACATTGCTCTGTAGCAACAGTATTGGTCAAAAACACTACAGGATAATATTAATTAAATGCTTTTGTTAACAACTAATCCTATTAATCTCGGCATAAGTTCTTGAACAATAACGTGTAGAAATAGTTACAAGCTTAGATAGAAATACTTGTTTTTTATAACTGTGGTTCTGAATTATAGTTATATAAGTATTGCGTGCACGTGCAATGTAACCTGTTGTGAATGCTGATTTAATAGCTGCGAGTAACATCATGAGTTTACCACAAGCACACCAACTTAGAGAGTTCATCTGTTTTGCTTCTTTACCAAAAAAGTAATTATTTGACACTAAATATCACCAATATGACATATGCTATTGTGTTGTTCTACTGCAAGAGAACAACAGATAGCTCCTTTTATAAGTAATTCCACCTACTGTGAAGCAAACACCTCTTGAGAGCTGCTGGGATGCCAATGACTCAATAATGGTTTCTATTTTGACTTCTACCCATGACTGAATTATCTTTTAGATGGTATCGCTGAATCTGTTAACTTTCAGGTGTTGATGAGATAATCGTGAATTATAAAGACACATGAAACAATTCAGCTGCAGCTAATATATAGCACATTTAGCTTAGCAATGCTAATGAGACCCTGAGGGTTATAACTTTTAAAGGAATGATAAAGCTCAAAGCACATTCAGCTGTCATTGACAGACAAAATAGACATTAAAAAGTTTTAGCATTGGTGAGGTTAATATACACACTTTGTACATGACACACTAATGCACCGGTTTGTTTCCATCCCTGCGGTTCCAGTTCTAAAAGGTAAAGTACTATTAGTGTTTCAAATCACAAACTATTTTCTCAGTTTGCCTTTAACTTAAACGCCATCAAAGAGTCAACTGAACTGCATAAGGTTGTCTATTGGTTCCTATAGTAACCATGTGTTCTTTCAGCTTCCTCTACTGCCACTATGGAAACATATATATTTTATTTTATATTTCAGATTCTGAGACAACAGAGGATGAAGGTGAAGACCAATTTGAGACCAAAGAAGATAATCAATGGGATCTTGAGGACCAGGCTGTGCATACAGGTATCCACCATGGTTTCAGGTTTTCTGTCATTTCTGTTTCACTGTCGAGATTTCAATTAATTCTACAGTACTGTAACAATTATAGACACCAGAAGTGTAAAGTGTTTAAAACAAGGGTTTTTGCAGTGTTTTTGTTAATAATATATCCACATGGAGTGACATTTATTGAGAGTTGTGTTTATGTGATAAAGTCCAACATTCACTCCTCTTTTTAGCTCTGTTTTTAAATCAACTTCTGTGGGAAACATCTGGCTTTGTATCTACTAAATGCTCCACCAGCCAGTCGCTAAGTTATCAGTCTCACTTTGATTTTTGACGGTTGGTTTGATGGTGCTTGGAATGTAGATTGGAAAAAACAAAACAATTAGCTTGAAGACACTAAAATGCTCTGTAGATCTGAGAGGACCTGCTCAGAGTTGGATGTTAATTCAATCTGTTTGTCACTATGAATTCATTTGTTGATCCTTTGTTGATTTGTGCCACTATAATGTGCTTTGTTTCATACTTGGTGCAAATACATGATTATCATATCTCCTCTCTTACATGAAATGCAGTGATGGACAAATGTGCAGATGATGACAGTAGAACACATGAACATGAGGATCACTCTAACGCAACCAGGCAAGAAAAAAACTTGGAAGCACATTGCATACTAAAATATAATGCAAGCAGCTTGTGAAATAGTAACAATCTACTAATTTTGCATAAAATCCTCTATTTCAGGAGCCAGTCAGACAATTTTACAAGAGAATCTCCTCCACATGTCCTCCCACCTCCGTCCCCAAGACTTATCAAACGCCCCTCCACCTCTCCAATGATAAATCGATCTGGTTCAACTACACCTCTCAGCTTGCGGAAGAAAACTGTTGTGCCAACAGAATACCAAGACACAGTGCCTGGGGAGTTTGAAGAAAAAGTTAAGCAGCCAAAATCTATATCCCAAAGTAATACCCAGGAATCCCGACCACAGACTCCACTGAGTGAGTACTCACGCAAAGAATTTACTCCTAGACCGTCCCCAAAGCTCACCAGAGCAAGTTCAAAAGTTTTTGAGAAGGTTCGTGGCCTAGAAGAGCGGAGAAGAAGCCTTGATATTCCAGAGGGTTCCATTTCCGGGAGATCCTGGGCAGGGTTCAATCGTGCTGGATCCGTTGATTCAGATGATGGAGGAAGCCGGTTGGGTATCTCTAGAGAAAGTTCAAGGGAAGATCTAAGAGAGGCTCTCAAAGAAGATGCTGCTGAGCGGAGATCTATGTTTAGACAGAGAGCTGCTTCGCTCGAGGATAAACCTCGCTACTCCCAAAAAGTTCAGGACATCGAGAACAAGTTTACTGAGGAGCTTCAGCGTATTAAAAAACTTGTTGGAAAACCTCATCTAAAGAAATCGTTTTCAACTGAACAGCTCACTCTGAAGAGCAAGCAGCGCCAGCCTTTGAGGAAAATTGAACCTATTCCTCCACAAGTCCTTCAAAAGCTCCAAGAGAGGGAACGTGCTCAGTGGGAAAAGGAAAAGAGAGAAAATCAGCAGCAAATGCAACAAGGACAGCAAACACAACAAGAACTGCGTTATTCCCAACCACAAAAGACAGCAAGCAGTGGTATATCAACTGTAACAGTCAGTAGATTTGGAGAGGTTGCAGGCACCCCAGAGTCAATGCAGTTATCGGACTTACCAGGGCAACGATCAGTGAGAGAATTAAGTCGAGTCAGTCCAGTTACAGAAATCATTCAGAGATCATCATCACCAGCATTATACCATCAGCAAAGGGAAGAGTCGCCAAGCAGAAATGTTGCTGACATGACATTACGCAAGGTTGAGCGAAGACCCCCAAGTCCACTTGTACAAAGGGTATCACGAATGCAAGAATCCCAGCATATCCCTGAATCTCTTGTACAAACATCACAAAAAGATGACATCTCAGGGAGAAAGACACCGATAGAAGTAGTATTAAGGAAAATTGAAAACAGACCTGAAAGTCCACTGGTACAAAAAAGGGCTTTCATTGTGCAAGATATCCTCCCGCAAGCTCCTACAAAACAGCCAAGGATGACAGCAGTTAGTCCAACAGAGGAGAAAACAGAGGTGGAGCTTCCCAAACAAGCCTCTGGGATAAGAATCCCCACAATTATTGTTGAAGATGAAAAAATGGAGGAGGATGTTCCTGTAAAGACAAGTGAACCTCAGCAGATAACTCATATCGGTAAAGAGGGACAACAGCAGAAGACCAAAGGAAGGACCCGTCGCTCACGACCGATGTCTCCAGAGTTAGGTCAGATCTGCTTATTTCATTTAGCTTTCTGTGTCAAGTTCCAGTCTGCTGCCGTATATTAACATACTACCTACTAAATAAACAATTAAGTATGCCAGCAGACTTTTCATACTCAAGTGTACTCAAGCAAGAAAGTCATGTGACTCTATCACATTTCCAAATAGGCGCCATTTGTATAAACTGACCACATGTTGGGAATCTAAATGCTTTCTTATTGAAAAAAATATTAAAGCTTAATAAAGTGGCTCAAAATCTTCCGAAGAGATGCAATGCATTTTAGGGCAGTTGAGTATGTCCAGTTAGCATAGTTTTTGCTAATCTAGCATACATCCTTGTATTTTTTTGCACACACAAAATCCACATACTGTGCAGATGGAACGCACGAAATACACAATTTGAAATCCTACTTGATATGAATAATAGTATAATAGTATGTTATTCTGAACGCAGTCTGCTTGTTTTTCATATTTAATTTACCAAATACTTAGTAGAGGAGGTTTTCCACTAATTTGATCATGACTTCACGCTTGTCTTTTGTGAAACCGTGCAGATTCATCAGATGATTCATATGTGTCTGCTGGAGAGGACCCAATGGAGGCCCCCGTGTTTGAGTTTCCCCTCCAGGACACCGTAGCATCTGCTGGTGCAGATGTGCTACTAAAGTGTATCATTGCTGGCACCCCTATTCCTGAAGGTACCATGTTGTACTTTGTTTTTTTGGTTTTTTTTTACAACAAAATCCTCAAAGATAATTTTAAAATGTACATTTGAGCAATAAATAAATGATCGCATTTGTCTTCCCTGTTGAAGTTACCTGGAAGAAAGACAACACTGAAATCACCAGCAATGCAAATTACACAGTCAAAGTGGAGGGTGAACGACATAGTCTGCTCATAAAATCAGCTAAAATACGTGATGGTGGGAAATACTGTGTAACTGCTGTTAATCAGGAGGGCAGAGTGTCCAGCAGTGCCAACCTTATAATTAAAGCAGGTAAGTTTTAATATTCAGATATCAAATTAAACTTTAGTGACTATATTCAGCACTGTTTTGTTGTGTTCCACATTCAGTTTTGACTCTTCACAACCTCTTGAATGATTAAATCAGGATTATTATGCAAAGCTTGGTTAGTAAAATGACTCTATTGTGCTGACTTCAAATTGTGTCCATAAAAAACAGCTCTTAATTATTATTATCAATTAGAACCAGAAAGAAATATGGAAGTGAGCATGAAAAGTTGTAATACACTGTCATGACAGATATCTTGTTTGTGTCAGTGTGTATAATAACTGTTATGATTATAAAAACTGTCAAAAATGGAATAAGGCATCTCTTTTTTTTAATGTTGAGTTAAAGCAAATATAAAAGAACAGACCAAAGTACTTGACAATATTCTGATTTTAAACATACCATCACTTTGGCATTGTGTTTCAGCTCATTTCTCTCCAGCTCCCTTGTCATTATCTCTCTCAGCAAATTGTACGTGCCATATATTCCAGCTGAACAACCTCACTTATAGTTACCATAGCAACTAAGAGGCGAAACTGAACCTATAAATTGCCCACTGAGGCTCACTGGCTCCACTCACTGTGAATCAGCTATTGTTTAGATACCATATCTGACATTTCAAATTGTTTAAAGGGGAGCTTAAAAGAATCTAAAAAATGCTTTGTTTTTCAAATATACAAACTCCTTGAACTCTATGTTTTCTATGAGCAGTGCACTTAGTGATGAAAAAATGTGTTTACATTACATAACATTACACAAGGGGCTTGCTTGTTAACTGTTCTGTATTAAATGACTACATGAATCATAATGCAACCTTATTGCTTTTACAGAGTCTGTTCAGGAACCAAAGGGGATCCTGGGTTTGCCTATGGACATCAGCAGCCCTATTACATCTGATGAGGAGTATCTCAGTCCCCTGGAGGAAGGCATGGATTTCGGAGCACCAGAACCAAAGAGGATCCTTGACACGCGATTCAAGAAACCCCCTGCATTCCTGGTGAGACTGTTCAGAGCTGGGCCTGATTACATACATCACACTGAGATACGTTTACATATAGATTCTGCATGAAAATGTGATGTACAGGGTGTCCGTGATTCTATCCATATTTGATTTACTGTATGAAAGTGTTATCTGCTGTGTGGTCATCCCATCGACACATCTATCAATCAAATAAAACCTACAGATAAAAATGCATCTCTCAACTTCTAACGCGCATTACATTTCAAACAGGTAACAATGAGTGATCAAGGTGTCGTTGAAGGACAGGAAGTCACCATGTCTGTCCGAATAAGTGGACAACCCAAACCTTTGCTATATTGGTAGGTCCCCTTCACTTCATCAAAGTCAGACTTATTGCTTGGGACATGGAAAAGGCTTTCCGGGTATCATATCATAAACTATGGACAAGCTTGCTTGGCTTCATAGTTTGTTCTAGAGCATGCAGCTTTGATGTAGCTGTTAAAGAAAGTGGAAGCACAACGTTTATTGAGTGTGTCTAACATGCATGGAGCTTCTGAA
Organism: Pampus argenteus; assembly: GCA_036937835.1. NCBI lineage: Eukaryota > Metazoa > Chordata > Actinopteri > Scombriformes > Stromateidae > Pampus > Pampus argenteus. The sequence continues at coordinate 4,139,196 of CM072872.1, read as the reverse complement.
TGCCCAGAGACACAAATGTCTGGTTAGACTTATCAACTCTTAGACAAACATCTGGGCATCACATGAAATGTTGACTTTCTCAACAAGTAGAACCATATGTGATTGCACTTCCTCAGAACGGTCAGGTCCTTAAGTAGTTGCAGTAAGGTTTAAATTATGTTGTTAGAGAAGAAAAGAGCTTTAAAGGAGATATCTATCTTTTTCTTATTGTCAACAAATCTTTTGAAAAGCCCAAAGCCTGTTATACCCCATTCCTCTGTGTCACAGACCTCTATAGATGTCCAAAAAACTACTAAAATACATCAGCGAGCCACACAGTTGCACTGGGCGACATGAGCACAAGCACAGTAGAGTCAATACCAAATGTGGATTAATTCCTGGTTGCACAAGTACACCAAAAATGCACTATTTACTCCTGTTTGAATAACTCAAATACCCTGCTGTATTTAGTAATGACTTAGCCTTTGTGATGTGACCATTTTTCACAGAGTTACATCTTCAATAGGAACCACTGGGTCTGGGGTTGAGTGTCACAGGGTAGAAAAGTTGGAAAGTACTGAGAGATTGAACACCAACACATTGTTGGTTTTAGTCTTTTCATGGGATTTGATTACAATGAGAGCAATACAGAATAATAGCAGCCTTGCACTTTATTAAAGGAGACAATGATAAGCTGAATCATTCTGTCATGAGTCCCAAGACAATAGCAGAAAAGAAAATGTCCTGCATAATATTGTCAGTCTTGGACAATCCACCCCCTTTCATAAGTCAGAAAAAGAGCTTGATTTTGAAAAAGCGTGTGTTTGGTCATCCTACACTGCATAAATAAGATTTAAAAAATGTTGGGGTGGTATATGATTCATCTTGTTTTAAAACAATTGTTCCCTTAATTCTACTCTTTTTTTCTTTCTTTTTTTTGTAGGCTGAGGGACAGAGTTACGGTAAAAACGGGCCCACGTCACATTGTCCGTGAAACAGAAGATGGCACCTTTCAAATGACCATTAAGTCAGCAGCGAGAGCAGATTCAGGGATTTATACCTGTAAGATCATTAATGAGTACGGAACAAAGCAGTGCGAAGCGATGTTGGAGGTAAAAGGTACGCTTCTTTTCAACTGATGCTTGAGAATACACAAATCCATATTTCACTACATTATGACTCAGTTCCACTAATGTACCTGTCTTTACACAGCATATTTCTAATATTGTGACCAGCGATTAGTACACGTCACCACAGCTCAAGTACCACTTAACAGCACTCTCAAGAAAATGTTTTTGATTTACAACCAGCACCAGCATTTGAGCCAAGTCTGGCTGTGATCCGACCCGTTAAGGACATCACTGCCAAGGCTGGAGAGACAGTTTTGTTTGAGTGTCACATCATCGGCCCGAAGGACACTGATGTGGACTGGCTTGCAGATGGGAAACTGATCCAGCCGGCGTTACTCAACTGTAAGATGCACTTTGATGGAAGAAAGTGCCGGCTGCTGCTCAACTCAGTGCATGAAGATGACAGTGGGACATACATGTGCAAGCTCAGCACAGCTAAAGGTACTTACACGCTGTACACTCTGAGCCGTTTTTACACAGGATTTACTTATAATGAATAAAATAAAAATCTGCTTCTAAATTATATTCTTTACTGTACACTTCAGAGGAAGTGACTTCCTGTGGCAAACTCAAAGTCATCCCCTCCATTGAACCTCTCTTCACTCGCAAGCTGGATGTTCTGGAGGTGATTGAGGGGCGTAACGCTCGATTCGACTGCAAAGTCAGTGGGACGCCATCTCCTAAGGTCATCTGGAGTCACTTTGGTAGGTTTGTACTTGGAAAAATCCTAATTTACAATCCTAAAAGTTGATTTAAAAACTGAAACCATGCCTTTGGTTTTGCACAGGGTGTTTCTGTTGATTTGTTTGATGTAATAATACAGATTTTTTTTTTCTCAATAGACCATTCGCTAAAAGAAAGTGAGGACATTCGTATTCTTCAGGAGGGCGGCCGCCACTCTCTGATCATCTCTCATGTGACCAATGAGGATGAGGGTTTCTATACTGTCATAGCCCGTAACATACACGGCGAGACAGAGACCTCTGCTGAACTTTACATACAAGAACCACGCCCAGCCATCTCTTCACAGATGTAGGGGCTTATTATCTATTGGTTGTTGTGCCTGTTTTCTGTCTGTTTGTGGACTTTTTAAGATTATAGATTATAAAATTGACTTAAGATTCCTACGTCATCCATCTACTGTCTCTGATCATCATCATCTCTATCCTTTAGGGCTAAACTGGAGAAGATGCCATCGATCCCAGAGGAGCCGGAGGTCCCAGAGAATGAAGTGGAGCGTTTTACGATGCCTGACTTCATTAAGCCCCTTTATGACCTGGATGTGATTGAGGGAAAGGAGGCTGTGCTCAAATGTAAAGTGGCTGGGTTGCCATACCCTACCATTGTCTGGTTCCACAATGGCAAAAGGATTCAGAGCACTGAGGACAGAAAGATGACACAATGTAAGTGTTTAAAAAGTAGATTTAATATTCATCCAATGTTCAACCCTGGACCGGATTTATACTATACTATACTATACTATACTATACTATACTATAAATGCAGTTAAAGCCTGGTTAAGTCTAGGCAATATAAACTACTTGGGCAACTTTTACTTTGCTTCTGACAGAGGAATGTCAATACTGGCATGACCACAAGAGGTCGCTTTTCAGGTTTTAAGCATATGAATGAATGCTCAATGCTTGAAGTCTCATTTTGTAGCTTAGCATTGCATATATCCTGACACGTTGAACACGGTAAGATAAGTTGCATTAATATTCACTATCCCTTCTTTGCTTCTCTACAGTTCGAGACGTCCACAACCTGGTCATCCGCTCTGTGTGCCATTCCCACGGTGGTGTCTACAAGAGTGTCATCTCTAACAAAGTAGGCAAGGCCACCTGCTATGCTCACCTCTATGTTACAGGTGATTTCCGTCTCGTTTTTATTGGCACATACTTCAAAAAAAGCATATTTTGTTCACACGATTGTTATTAAACAACACCCAATTCTAATTCCATTGTTATCATTTTCAGATATCCTGCCTGATCCTCCTGATGGGACTCCAGTGATAGAATCAATCTCTGGTAAAACCATCACCTTAAGCTGGAAGAAACCAAGGAGGCTGGACCCTTCCATTGGTATGACAGTCAAAATCAAGGGATATATATATTTTACACATGCATCCTCTCTATGTACTGCATATATTAAACACATAAAAACATTGTATATGTGTATATAACATTTCATTTTACTAATATCTATTAAAGAAGGCAAACAGGGATTATTTTAAGAAGGTAGTTGCTGATTGACAGTATTTTATGCCAATAATCAATATTTTTTCTAACAACAATTTTCATTCCTCTGGACCTACTTGGTGGCAGAGGAATATTTGTCATATGCTAGACCATATTTAAATATGTTTTATTAATGTTTTAAACACACATCCCATACATAGAATACATAGAATACATAGATTTAGCAAAGACAACAACATTATATTACATGTGTATTAAGTGTTACAGACTGTTTTATATTGTTTGGTCAACCTCCATCTTATCTTCAAAAAAAAGGTTCAACATACCGATGTAGCGTTTTGATCAAACCCCTTATAATTTCAGATCCAAGTTCCTTGATGTATGCCATTCAACAACAAGCCCTGGGCTCCATCCAGTGGATCATCATAGCTTCTGGCCTCAAGGACACCATCTACACCATCACCACACTCTCCAAAAATGTACGCTATGCTTTTAGAGTCCTGACCATCACTTCCAAAGCCTTTAGCAAGCCCTCACCTGCCACCGACCCAGTGCAGCTCCTCGACCGAGGTACATTCAGGTTTTTAGAGTATCGATCGACCCATCACTGTGGGCTACGCGTTCATTAAATATAACCTGTGTGTGCATTTTCTAGGTCCCTATCTTCAGGAGGCTCCAGTGATTACTGATAAGCCCGAAATAGTGTATGTGATGGAAAACCAGTCAGTCAGCATCACTATCACCCTCAATCATGTCAACGCTGCTGTCATCTGGAAAAGGTAGCTGTACCTCTGTTGTCAAGTTTGTATACAAGGAATTACTTAAGAAAGTATAAATAAAGACAATAACAATATCTAAATACAAAGAAAACAGCTATTTTCAATACATGCATTCTATTTACTTACTTATTTATATGATGTCACATGATTTATTATTTAGATATATGAATGTAGATATACTGACAAGCATAAATTCACTACAATAACAAATGAATCCTGGTTTAAATACAAACACTTTTCCCCAGGAGGGGACTGGTCCTGGCCAGCAAGCCGGGCCTGTACGAGATGACAATGCCAGACGACGACCAGCACACGCTCAAGCTGCTAAAAGTGAAGAGTACTGACGTTGGAGAGATGACGTTTCTGGCCTCCAACAAGTATGGCAGCGACAGCTGTATCTTCAGTGTGGAAATGGCCGGTAGGCAGCACCACCATTCTTCCATCTATCGACTGATCCATCAGTGTACCGATCGATCGATCTAACTAATCAAACTATCTAATGTAACTCTGTCCACAGCTCCACCAACATTTGAAACCATAATGGAGGATTTGGACGTTTGTGTGGGGGAGACCCCTCGCTTTGCTGTGGTTGTGGAAGGCAAACCCATCCCTGACATCCTCTGGTTAAAGGTTTCTAACCATATTTAACAGTTTATTTTTAAGGAACCTGAACTAATCCTCTGGTTCTCTGACTACAGTCACAAGTGAAGATTAAGTAGGCTGAAACTTACCTTTCTTTCTTTCAGAATGATATCTTGCTGTCTGAGAGCAGTCATTACACGTTTGTTTATGACGATAATGAATGTTCCTTGGTGGTCCTCAACGCTTGTCCAGAAGACTCGGGGGTATACACCTGCACTGCTAGGAACTTGGCCGGATCTGTGTCCTGTAAAGCTGAACTAACCATTCATGAAGGTAAGGAGCCTTAAAAATGTAACGTACCCCCCATAACTTACAACATATTAAATCTAATAACAAAATGACCCATGAATGCAGCTAAACGCAAAGCTGATCCAATGGAAGATGAGGAGACAATTTTAAGGAAAATGCGCAGACTGACTGACTACTATGACATCCACAAGGAAATTGGAAGGTAAACCATTTATTATCTAAGCTTTTATACAATGTAGAGAAGCTCTGTCTGCACTGGAACCAGTTTTATTCAATTACCTAAATGAGGCTGTATTTCTTCTTGTCTTAATGCCTTACAGTAATGTATCTGCTTTTTAGTGAATAAGGAATTACCCTAAGTTTTAGTTATGATATGATATGATTTTATCTTCCAGAGGTGCATTCTCCTACGTGAAACGTGTGACCCAGAAGTTAAGCAAAATGGAGTACGCTGCAAAGTTTATCTCCACTCGGGCCAGGAATAAGGTCTCTGCTGTGAAAGAGATGAACCTGCTTTCCAAGATGGATCATGAGAGAGTCCTTTACTTTCATGATGGCTTTGAGAAAAAGAATGGAGTCATTATCATCACTGAACTGTATCCTTATTACACATTTAAAACACAATAGTTGTGAGAAAGAGGACATGATAAGTTGAAAGAGAAATGCTGATATGATATGAGTAAAAAACTCTTTTTAATGTTATTATATATATTGTAAGAGCAAAAATAGCCTTAATTAATCTGTAAAGATGCCATGAGGAGCTGCTTGACAGGTTTACGCGGAAATCTACTGTTACAGAGTCTGATGTAAGTCCCATGTCTTTTTTTACAACTGCACAGCAAATCTCCAGTATTTTAATATCAATTTCAATTTCATGAGAAATTTTATATTATGGATTTTAATTAACTGCAGTACTGATACTTTTGTTGATGTTTTGAAACACCAGGTACGTTTGTGCATAAGACAGTTGCTTGAGGGAGTGGACTACCTTCACCACATTAACATCATACACCTGGATATCAAGGTAGATACGCTGGAAAGAAAACAGACTCTAACACACTTGACTTGTACTCACATAAAAGTGATGGACAGTGTACTGGATTCTTTGTTTTCTCTCTGAGTTAAGATTTTTTTTATCTCACCACCTGAATTTTCCGTTTCCAAAACCTGCAACGTGGGAATATAAAAATATTGTACATCTATTTTTTACATGAATGAAAAACATATATTTTAATGTTATTTCCTCAGCCTGAGAATATCCTTATGGCAGACCCGCATGGAGACCAGATCCGAATCTGTGACTTCGGCAATGCAGTGGAAATCACACCTGATGAGGCTCAGTACTGCAAATTTGGCACACCTGAATTTGTTGCACCAGAAATCGTCAATCAGACCCCTGTATCAAAGGCAACAGACATCTGGTATCTCTGCCATTTACAACAACACATTTTGGATATATATATTTTTTTGTCTTGACAATATTGCAAACACACCACTCTCTTCTAATATTTCTCTTTCCTTTCTTAGGCCAATTGGAGTTATTGCATATCTATGGTGAGTAAAATGAATTAATTTGTAGTACTTATGTTCCATTCTACCCATGGGCTTGTCTTTAAATGTAAGCATTGTTTCTGTTATCAGTCTGACAGGAGTTTCTCCATTTGCTGGGGAAAATGACCGCAGCTCCGTTCTGAATATCAGGAACTATAATGTGGCCTTCGAGGAGAGAATGTTTGCTGATCTTTGTCGAGAGGCTAAAGGTTTCATCATAAAACTGCTGGTAGCAGACAGGCTGTGAGTAACTTCTTTTTCCAGAATGCAATATTATCCTATATTGCACAGTTTATGTAGACAATGTCAATGTCAATGTCAATGTTGGTGTTCGCACTTTATTCATGCAATATTTTCAGGGTTTTCATTCAGTATTTTTAGTGACATTCTGTGTTTTCATTAATCACAAGTCACATGTGACATTTTAATACTATTTGTTGAATTTAGAGCAAATATATCACTGTCAATGTCGTCCCCACTATCACAGTTAGATAGATTGTTCTTTATCAAGTGAATTAGAAGTCAGATTCACTTTTCAGATTCACTCAAATTTTATTGATTTAATTTCAAAAATTGACAGGGATTATAAAGACAGATTACAGAATATATGTGCAAAGACCTGGAAAACTGAAATATCCCCTTTTTTTAGGAGACCTGATACTCAAGAATGTCTCCGACATCCCTGGTTCAAGGTAAGACCAGGCCAATGGCACTGGTTAAAGCTATATTGAATCATCTGCAACTTCTTTCAGCAGTGATTTCCACTGAACAACATCCATTTCATAATTAATTTTGATTGCATTTAATCTCTTTTTATTATACAGACACTTAGCAAGGGGACGGCTATAAGTACAGAGACTCTGAAGAAGTTTATATCTCGCAGAAAATGGCAGGTGAGGGGATGTTTTATTGTCTGTCTCTGGTATATACACTGCACCACATCCAGAAGTGGTTACATCATTTTAATTGTGGTGCTTTTTTTGTATTTTTTTTTCTTTTTTAGCGCTCACTAATCAGCTATAAATCAAAAATGGTCATGAGGTCCATACCTGAGTTACTGAACGATTCCTCCAGTCATATCTCCATTGCAGTCCCCAGGCACCTTAAAGAGGGTTCACCTCTGCCATCATCGTCCTCAGATTCTGATGAAGACATTGATGAACTACCCTTTATTCCGATGCCACTTAACATGGAATTCTCCGGATCAAGGAAGTCACTGAATGACATCCAGACCAATGAGCAGGAACCCGGGAAGCAGAATGGGACAAGTAAATGGTCTGGGTCTCCTGTTCAAACCCAGGAGGCAATGGAGTGTGACCCTAAGGAAATGGATAAAGAAGGGGTTGAATTAACAGGTAAAAACCGCTCGCGGAAAAGGACATCGCAAGACAACAACATGGGTTCCTCAGATGAAGAATCACCGGCTGAATTGCCACAAAAGTCAGAGCTGTCTAGAAAACCCCTGCGAAGAGGTTCTAGCATGGAGTCAGATAAGCCAGAGGGCGGACGACGTAGAGGACAGCTAAGACGTGGGGGCTCAGCTGACAGTGCCTTGCTTCTCCGGATTACACCTGAGGATGAAGCTGGAGAAGCAAACCCAGAGGATGGCAGGAGAGTTCTCAAGAAAGCTGTCTCTATGGAACTACCAAGGAGGAGCACCAGCCCAGGAACCGCCAAGCTGAGTCAAGAAGACTATGCTCTTAAACTGGAGCTGATGAGACAGCGACTGCTTCGTGGTGGCTCTGTGGACAACAAGATGAGTGGACTGAGAGGACCTCTGTTGGAAACGTTAGGAATGGGAGATGAAAAACGTGCAATATCCTCAGACCGCTATTCTCGTAACGCCCGTTTAGGCCCACCTCTGCTAACTAGAGCTGCATCCAGTGATTCCCCAAGAGAGGAAGTTCCTAAACCCAAAGTTATGCGCAAAAGTGCTTCTTTCAGTCAAGGTGATTCAGAACCTATACCTTTGCACAGACGGTCAGGAGCTCCTCTGGAGATTCCTCTGGCACAGGTAGAAGAGAGAAGGCTTAAGGAAGCTATATCTATGTCATCTCTCACTGAGCAAACCAAGCTAGACTCCCGTCCAGTGACTCCTAGGGACCCTTCGCCAAAACCACAGACTCCAGAGTCTGTTGTGCAGGAGAGTCCCACCAAAACAGAAAGTGAGGAATCGCTCATGGAGAGAGAGACAAAGTCTGATGAGATTATGAATGAAAAGATGGATGGGCTGAATACAGACAGTAATTTTGATGAGAGATCGAGCACAAGCGGTTTCTCAGAGAGAGACATGAGCATATCAGAAGAACCAATGAATGACTCAGAGTATATGGGCCAGAGAGTTCCTACACCCCCTTTTGTGGCCCAAAGCTCTGGAGAAGAGAAAATTGAGGAAGAAGGAGATGCAAAAGAGCAAGAAGAAAAAGAAGAGATGATGAAAGAAGAAGAGGAAATAATTGATAGTGTTGTTGAGTCAAGTACTAAAGAAAATGTAGAAGTTCCTGAAGAAAAGGTAGAAGAGAAAGTAAATTTGCCTGCTAAATCTTCTGAGATGATCATAACCTCAAGCTCAGTTATGGTGAGACCAACACAAGAATATTCCCACTCCCCAGCAAATGTTGTGTCAACTTATGTAACACCCTCGCTTCCTGCTCGAGTTGTTCTTCCAGATGGAAGGACTTCAGCATATGCTAGTATTATGCAGACAATCATGGTCCCTTCACTGCAGCCTAGTAATGAGCCACCTTTAAGCCCCTCTACACCCGTTAACGTTCTAGCCACCTCATCATCTTCAGTATCAGATGAAATATTTGTACCCACATCATCTTCACCTTCCAGCATATCCTCTGCTGTACCTGGTCCATCAAAGCCAGTCATCTTGTCAACCACTGAGCACCCTGCTGTGTACTCAAGAGTGGCATCACCTGAAATGATAACAAAAGAGCCCAGTCCACCAAAGTCTACTACAAATTCCTCTTCCCAGCAAGAACTGTCAGCAGGAGCTGACATTGAGGACATAACCTCTGAAGAGGTCTTTGAGGCCCGGTTCAAAAAACGTGAGTCTTCCCTTTCAAGAAGTCTGAAATTTCTGTCCCGGTCTAAGAATGAGGACAAATCACAAGCAATGTCATTAGAGTCTACAGAGCCAGGTGAAGAGATATACAGACATGGGCCAATAGGTGCACCTTTGGAATTAGCACAGAGGAGACTTGAGGAGAAGTCTAAGTCAGTCCAGGACCTTCGTGAAGCTCAAAAGGACCAAGGCTTTATGAGAAGGCTATCCATGCGACTGAAGAGAACTCCGTCAACTGAGCGCAAAGACGAAACGACTAAAGAAGAGGACTCAGCTGCCCCAAGACGTAGACTTTCTTGGACTCTTGGCCGAAGAGGATCACAGGAGAAGAAGGAAGTAGAGATGACACGCATGGATGGTGGAGTCGATACCTCGGTGGAACAAGATGAAAAGGATCTTAAAAAGCCTAACGAATCACCAGTCTTTGCAATGCGTCGGAAGATTGAGTCAACAGTAGCCGGAATCTCCACCAGAATTCGCAGCTACTCAGAGGAAAGGAGAGCATCAGAAGAGAAGGAACCAAAGAAGACACCCATTTTCTCCATGCTTCGTCGTGCAACATCAGAGAGCCGTGCAATGAAGGTTGCCAGTGTTCCTCAGAACCAGCTGGCATCTCAGGCCAGTAATGGTGCTTCATTAGAGTCTCTGGACTCAATGTCCAGCCTAAAGGCAGAGACATCAAAGGGTATGAGGCCATAACTTCTTTTGATTCCTTTGGTAATAGTGCTGTAAAAGTGCTCTGATGGATTTCTGATTTTTTTTACTTTTTAAATCTTGGACAGCTGTCGAGGGTGAGCGCAGATCTCGCTGGGATCGATGGGGCTTGACCAGAGGGAAACGAGACAAGACAGTATCACAGCCTGACATACCAACGGCTATTTCCAGAGAAAATAGTTCTCTACGTTCACGCCAGTACTCCAAACTGGCTTCTGGTAAGTCACACATTAGTGTGCATGAAGATATTTGGATTACACTGTGTCAATACTAGGGTAATGAGTGCTTAAAGTTGCTCTGTGGAATATTCTTGTAAACAAACGTAATTTTTACTTTCAGTGTTTTTCAGTAAAATGCTTTGTGTGTATCTTTGAGGTTCCTCATAAAACATTAAATATAGAGCCAATGTTTTATTATTTTAAATTCTGCATTGCAGTCATCTTTATCCTTGCCTTTGCACTTTGCTACATTTCTTCATTTGTCATCATTTGTAGTTCAGTGTATACGCTTGAAACTAAATATTGTATGTTACATACAATATACAGTATGGACATGATTTAAGTGATATTATGTCTTTGGCTTCCAGATTTCCCTCCAGTATTCCACATAAAGCTGAGAGATCATGTCCTGCTCGAGGGGGATCCAGTCACACTCAGCTGTCTGCCAGCAGGCAGCCCCCACCCACACATCACCTGGATGAAAGGTAGGATCTCAAATGTAAATAGAGGAGCATTATATAACTGGTGGCATAATAGATAGAAGGTCAGGGTCACTTCACTTGCTTATTACAAAATATTTACTTATCTCTGAATAAAAGCATGTATGTTTCCTCAGATAAGAAGCCTCTGCATATCGATGCCAGGATGAACATGATTGCCTGCCCTGATGGCCGACAGCTACTGATGATCATGCAGACAACCAAAAAGGATGCAGGGGTCTATGAATGTGTTGCAACAAACCCTCTGGCATCTGTGTCCAGCTCTTGCACAATCTCTCTTGCTCGTAAGACCAGACACATACCTCACTTTTGTGGAGCAGTAAAAATTGTGTTAACTGTTGAATAGTATGTACGAAGTGTAGTCACAGATGATAATAATATATTTGTTTTTACAGGGTTGCCCGATCGTCCCGGGACTCCTGAGATTCCTCAGAAGTATAACAACACAGCCTTGGTGCTGTGGAGACCCTCAGACAACATGGCCCCCTGCACGTACTCTCTGGAGAGGAGAGCAGAGGGTCAGTGTTTCCTTATTGTCGATTTCAGACAGATTCAGCCTTGTGGATGGTTGCAAAACATCTAAAGTTACATAAAATATTAGTCAATAAAAAAAAAAAAACTCAACACGACTGCATAAAATAGGCTGCTATGGCAACATGTGGGCATGCAGTGGTGAAGGTGAAGTGGTGAACTATACATAGTACATGCAACTAAACGTATGTGCTTATTCTTCAGTGAGATTCATTTGAAAAACAGCAGTAAAATAAACAGATCAAAAATGGCAAAAGAATCACCTCATTTGTTGATGTTCTGGGTAAATTTTTTTGCTCTCAACAGCCTATTTTGAAGTCATTTCTAGCAGCTACTGGCAAGGCCACCTTAAGCAACATTCATTTACTTACCACTGTTTACTTGCAAATTCAGTTTGAATTTCATGTAGTTTTAATTTTCAACCAAAAGCAACAGACACTTTTAGAAATAAACACACTTACTAGCAAGAGAAGTACTCTGCTGTAACGAACCTTCATCCTTTATGGCGAACAGTTTGAAAACCTTTTACCCGAATGTAAAACACCAGATTTTGTATTTGGATTGATAAAGTCTTATAATAATATAATGACATGTCATGGACATACTGGTCTTTTTTTATTCACCAGGAGACACCAACTGGCTGATTGTGGCGACAGGGGTGGCAGACTGTTATTACAATGTGGTTGATTTGCCAGCAGGGGCCTCCTTCAGGTTCAGGGTGGCCTGTGTCAATAAAGCTGGCCAGGGCCCCTACAGCCACCTGTCAGAAGTAATAAGCATGGACGCTCCAGGTATGTATTTATCTGAAATAAAATCATGTGGAACTTGCGTTTATTTTTACATAAAGCAGTCAAACATACTGCTTTCTATGAGATTTCTTTATTGTGTGTGTTTTTCTGTGTATGTTGTGGTCTCGGACTTTTGGACCCTACTGTTATTACAAGCTATTAACCTGATCAGACAGTCTTGTATTTATTAACTTCATCATATATTAGATGGCGTTTTTTGAGATGTATCCTCCCTCTCTTTGTCTTTCATTAGAACCAGTTAAATCCAGTACTACTGTGGTGGTCAAGACTATCCCTGCCACCTCTCCGCCACCCCCTGTTGTGATGATGTCATCCATGAAAGTGCCTCTCATTAAACCAGCTCCAAATAAATCCACTACACTGACACCTGTCCAATCTGTTCCTCCCGCAACTTCAGCTCCTGCTCCATCTGTGGCTAAATCTGCTTCTCCGGTAACCATCAAACCCACCGTGCAGGTTGATGCTAGCCATCCTGCTGCAACTTCCCCTGTTAGTACAGCCCCTCCTGAACAAGCTCCTGTTCAGACCACCACAACTGTCCAAACCACACCAGGCAAAGCCAAGACCACCCTCAGCATCAGCGTAAGCAAACCCCAAACCAAGCTGATGCCTCCCCCTGTTGTGCCACCCAAACCTCGGACTCCTGTAAATGCAGTCCCCCCCATGACCAACAAACCTCCCTCCCCTGTACCACAACCTGCCCCTGCCATTGGGAAACCTATCTCATCCGTGCCGATGTACGTGCCGTCTGCGACCGCTCGTGTTACGCCACCTTCTCAATCTAGTTCCACTCAGACAACCACCACCCTCTCAGTCACGCCTATGACCATCTCCCCTCCTGTGGTGGTGGTGCAGAGCTTAACACCTGTGGTGCAGGCAGGGGACAATCGCAGTACCCCATCTGGACAGGTTACACCATCTGGACGGGTTACACCATCTGGACGGGTTACCCCATCTGGACGGGCCACACCTTCAGGATTCAGGATACCATTGGCGAAGCCTGGAGAGGGATCTCTACGCCAAGGAGTTCCCCAGAAACCTTATACGTTCATGGATGAAAAAGCAAGGTACTAACATATACAGATCTGTCAAGCAAAAACTAACTTGACCAACATGGCTTAAAACAAGACTCCTTAGTGTCCTGGTACTTTTTAAAAACATAATAATGCTTTTCCTAGTTAAATTAGTTCATAGCAACAAGATCAAGGAATGTTTAAAATTAAATATAATCTACTCTCTGCTCTCTTCACTCATTCTTCGTGACACAGGGGTCGCTTTGGTGTGATCCGCGAGTGTCGGGAGAATGCCACAGGCAACCTCTTCATGGCCAAGATTGTTCCATATGAGGGAGACAACAAGCAAGCGGTGCTGCAGGAATACGACATCCTCAAGTCACTTCACCACGACAGGATCATGGCTCTGCATGAAGCTTATGTCACGCCGCGCTACCTGGTTCTCATCTCCGAGTACTGCAGTGGGAAGGAGCTGCTTTACAGCCTCATAGACAGGTCTGACAGCTGATATGAATTCATGACTTACCTGAATTACTAGATACACTATTTCTTAAGTTATTTAGACGTACATCAGTGAGCAACCGCTTAATATGCTATCTCTCAGGTTCCGCTACTCGGAGGATGACGTGGTGACGTATATCGTGCATATCCTCCAGGGGTTGGACTACCTCCACAATCGACGCATTCTCCACTTGGACATCAAGCCAGAGAATATCATTGTCACCCACATGAACGTCATCAAGATCATTGATTTTGGCAGTGCTCAGAGTTTCAACCCTCTCTTCCTCAAACAGTTCAGTCCTCCTATTGGCACACTGGAGTACATGTGTAAGAGTCCTCTTTTTAACAGACCTCAGGGAATCTAAAATTAAAGCTGCTCTTATCAATATTCTTCATTGCAGCTTTAAGGGGTATTTTTACGGACTTTCTTTTTGAGCTCATTGTTTTGTTTTTAAGACTTTAGCAGCTGAAAAACTACATTGTGGTAATTTTATGCTTTAGGATGGTAAAAATAATGTAAATGTAAATTATTTGTTGCTGTTTTTAGGAAGAAAATGACAAAAACAATAAGATAAAAAGATAGAATATAAAGAACTTTAGAGTTCGATGTTTTGATGATTATACTGATGACACTGATACTGGTGTAGTTACTGTTGGCGTGGACTGTTTATGTAACTGTTGTCAGTGGGCGTGCACTAGCTGTGAAAACAAAGGGGGATGATATACGAGCAAAAATTAGGCATTCATTGATTTTAAAAAGCGACACAAACACCATCAAGTCATTATATATGCGGTATCAGAGGCAATGAGTCATAAACTGTAGTTTTTGTGGAACAAAGACTATTTGCAGATGTAATTGTGACTTTTCCTTTCTTCTACTTACAGCTCCAGAGATGTTGAAAGGGGACGTGGTGGGCGCTCCAGCTGACATCTGGAGTGTGGGGGTACTGACTTTCATCATGTGAGTACTGCTTTCACAGCTTCCACCCAGCAAGTCCTCTTTAAATATAAATGTATACTAAACGAAAATATAAATGCAACACTTTTGTTTTTGCTCCCATTTTTCATTAGTCAAAATAAAATATCTTTTGACGTTTTTTTTTTTTTTTTTTTTATACACTTATTTCTTATTTCTCTCTGTGACATATCAAGATGCTGATTAAAAAGCATGATTATTGCACAGCTGCACCTTATTCTGGCCACTTTAAAATGTGCTCTGGATCCAGCATGTTCCACCTGTCAGGTGGATGGATTATCACTAATACAGATTTCAACAGATTTGTGAACAAAAAGATTTGTTATTTCAACAAACAAGACTTTTACGTTTATATATTTTTGTTCATTATAATTTTAGCTTTTAGCTTCGCTTCGCAAACATTTTACATAATGTGGACATGTTAGTGTCTCTGAGCAATAAAAACTGTAAAGAAAATAAATTTTTAGATTGCATTGTACATAATGTTTGCTGTTACACGGCTGTCAAAACATTCCTCTGGTTTTCCAGGTTGAGTGGTAGATCGCCTTTCTTGGACAATGATCCTCTGCAGACTGAAACCAGGATCCAGGCGGCAAAGTTTGACCTGTCCAAACTCTACCAGAATGTGTCCCAAAGTGCCTCTGTGTTTCTTAAAAAGATCCTCTGTAGCTACCCTTGGTAAGATAAACTTCAGTCCTTTTTGTAATTCCCATATTGCCTTGTATGCTGCACATTTAAAAAGAAATCTGAGTCTAATATATTGCTCTCTGGTGTTCAACAGGGCCCGTCCCTCCATTAAGGACTGCTTCAATAACGCCTGGCTTCAAGATGCCTACCTGATGCGCCTCCGTAGGCAGACTCTCACCTTTACAACCACCCGTCTCAAGGAATTCTTGGCCGACCAGCAACGCAGGCGCGAGTTGGTGATCACCAAGCACAAAGTTCTCCTGCGGTCCTACCAGAGCTCGCCACAAACCCCTACCAGCCCCAACACGCCAGATGTGCCAGCTTCACCCGCAACTCCTGTCAGGCAGTGAACAAAGGCTTCCAAACATGATTTAACAGGACTTAAAAGAGGAAGGATCCACAGAGCGAGACCAGACTTTGAGCCGCAGTGTAGAGGAGTCCCTCCAGGTCTGAGTCGTTGAACTTGGTTGGCAGAAGACAAAAAAAAATTTAAAAAATCAAGAAACCAGCAGTGGCTGTGAATTACAGAGACATTACTCCTTTTTCTTTATGGAAAAGAAAGTTACACAAGCCTGATTTTTTTATATGGTGGACCTTGTTCATACTGTACAAGGCAGGATGTTTATCTTGAAGTTAGTTTGTAACTTCAGATACATTTTTGAACAGATTACTTCCTATCTTGTCGTCGACAATGATTAGAGAGGACATTGTACTAACGCGTCATGAAAAGCGACATTGTTTCATTTAAGAAAAGTACAAATGATTCGTGAGATTCCAAAATAATGAATTGATGCCTTCGCCATAGCAACACCTACTTATTCAAATGTTTGACCAGAATTTCATTTTATGTCTTTAATTCTTCTTGATTAAGGATGACCTACAATGCCAAACTGAATCTATAACTTTAGTGTAAATTGTGCTACTTGAGTTTTTATGCTGCTGTAGCACCTGCTGATTGATTGTCAAGATTGTAGCAGTTTTAGAAAAAGATTTCATTAAGGGTTTTTAAAATGTACAGTATATTGAGTTCAGATGATAAATTAGTGGATTATCTACAAGGGCTATTAGAACAGGACTCCTTAATTGAGTAAATTTCTCCCAAAATGTCATTGCATAGAATAGTATTGATTCACTCGTTCTCAGAAGCAGATTTACTTTTTTCATCCTTGAGCTTCCAGCCAAAGTTATGAAGTTATGGACAATATTAGTGGCTCCATACAGGACTGGCAGGAGTTGGTTCCTTCACCACATACTGTATAAGATAACAAACACCTCCTTGGCGCCTAAATCAGCTGAGATCTTATGCTCGGTTTAACCTGCCATGCTGAAATATTTACACTCACTTCTTGAGTTTACCAATGATTTCTAAGTTAGCTGAGTCTGTTTTGGGTTTTTTTCTTTGACTCAGATATGAGATCAGAACATTAAATGTGAGATTATCAGGGGTTTAAATGATAAACTGAATCACTTTAGAAACCCACTGGGGTGCATGTAAGTGCCCTTAAAGATTTAGCATTAGTCAGCATTAAAAATAACCTCTAAAATAGCTGAAAAAATGATTGCTGGGTGGATTAGTTCTTATTTTAAGCTGCAGTTTTCAAATGTTAACAGCTACTGCTTTAGAAAAAAAGAGGTTTGCTTTATTTGGTTTTTATAAATGACAGTTTTTAAATAGCAGAACCTTTTTTATAAATAACACAAAGTGAGACTTGAAGTGAGGAATGAAATGGTGAATATTAGCATTACATTTTACAGAAAGGATTTATAGTTGTCATCTCACTTGATTTCCTGACCACACAAGCTTAAAAGACACAATGATTGAAACATAAATGTAATATGTTCATACAGTACAGTGTATTCACATTGCAGCCCAGTCGTAAATAATAAATTCTGAGACAATCTATACAGCTCCAGTAAATAATAAATTCATTTGTAAATAAGTAACACTTCCTCTTATTCCATGCTCTATGTAGTCTTTGACCAAGATAACAGAAATTAGAGTATACATGCCTCATAAGCGTGTTTAGGACATAACTTTGTGGTTTCAGAGATAATATTGAATCTACCAGATAGTTTCAATTTACAGCGACTGAAATCAGGCACAAACTGACACCTGGCCCCTTAGATAGTCACATGGCATCCGGTATGATTCAGCTGCACACTGAATACCTTAAAGGTATTCGATTTTCCCCAAAATGGATTGAGTTTGTCGCGTCGCTACAATGATGACAAACCTCATTATGTTAAGCTAATTAAATGGATTAAGTTGTACTGTGTCTCTGACATATCGTTACCTTGCAAAGACATGTTTTAATTTTCAGATCAGCATGATAAACTTTTGCACAGATTAACGTTAAAGACTGTGGCAAGGAAACCGAAAGCGAAGCGTGACGAGTCTTTTCAGGTGATGTCACGTAAACCTGGATCGTACATTTAGCATTTTTGTCTATCGAGGTTGTTGGTAATTTCTTTGAAATGATTTTATCAGTTCTAGATATTTATTGCTATTGCTAGATGAATACTCCCCCCTTTTTTTTCCGCAGCTCTTTGTCTTTTCCTATGCAGAGTAGAGGTTAATCACAGAGCTGCTTTTAAACCTCAATGAAAACAGGCAAGATCAGCACGAGAATGCAACGTTGCATTTAAAATCTAAATGTCAATATGTGCAATATATATCGATTGTGTTCTTCAGTCGTATCAAATGAAATATTTGTTTGCACACAACAGGATTTTTCAAAAAAAAATTATATATGCTCCACATTTTGTATTGAATCCTACACTGTATTTTGTGGAATGTGTTGCAGTGCCTCGTGATGGATTTTAGACCCACAGAGAAAATAGTTTGTGAAATGAATGACTAGTTCTATATTTTGACTATATGAATGTGACTGCTTTGTGTGTGCCGTGCATTTGTTTATTTATTGAGTGACTGTATTTGTTACAGCTTCTGCTTTTTATTTTGTGGTTTTCCTTTTTCTTTTCTTTTCTTTTTTTTTTTTGATCTGGCATGGAAAAGGCATGACAGCTGTTAAAGCTATGCAATAAAGGAAATATGACAAATATATAATTACAATATGGTAATTTCTCCTTATACTAGTAAAAAAAACTGCTATAACTGATTTTGGATTTGTTATAGTATAAAACAATTCGGGTCATGATATTATGATGATGGACTGCGGTCAGTTCAAGCGTAAAGCCGCTCCCTCCAGATGACCCTGAAAACGATTACGTGTGTTCACCGGGGACAATTTACCCCCTCGACTTTTTAAACATCTGCTAACAAAACTATTAACTGCTCCAATGATTCTCAGGAGTATTTCACTGTGAAGGCTATATAAGGATGGGAAAAGGTCTCTGCAACATTTGCTGTGCATCAATCAGTCTTGATCGAAGTCTTCTTCTAATATCCAAAGAAGGAGAAGAAGTAGAGTTGGGGTGATTAGTTGTTCGCCTTCATCCTCGAGGACCTAAAAGGCTCCTCCTGACCTCTAGATATAAAGCGTGAAGTCTTAGGTTTGCTGACTCTGGCGTGGATCTGTAGAGGAGTGGATCTCTGAGAGGATCTCCAAGGTAAGAAAGTCGACATGAAGCTGTAACTTAAAAGTGTTGGTATGGTAATTTGTGATAAGAAAAGATAGCTAACCTGTACTGACTGCTGCAGATGTCTAAAACAAAGACTGCACCTCCTCCCGGCTGCACTCTAAACATCAACGATCCTCAGGTCCAGGAAGCCGCTATTCGAATCCAGGCCTCATATCGCGGCCACAGGTACAAAAACGTTCTCGATCTTGTGTTGGCATCATTGACATCAAAGTTCGCTTTGAGCACAGCAAGCATGTAAAGTGTTTGTTGAACCTTTGAAGAGCGTCTTTGAGTCTGACGTGCGCATCAACTTCTCGCAGCAATTAGTCATTTGTGTAGATGTTTGAGAAATTACACAGAATTTAAACTTCTCTACCGAGCTCTCTCTTTTTTTACACTTCCATCATGAGTTACACCAACGAAACATCATGAATCTCTTTGGAGAGAGACAGTTCAGAACAGCTTGTACTTTCACTTTGTACAAACCAGTTTGCTTGTAGCATACTGAACTCTTGAACTCTTGCATATTCTCATACAGGTCGCGTAAAGAGCTGCGAGAGAAAGGCCCTCCTAAGATCCTCCAGGAGCTCAAAGATGTGGTTCTTGTTGAGGGCAGCGCCGCAAAGCTGGAGTGCAGAGTTAGCGCCTTCCCGGATCCTTTTATTGTGTGGCACAAGGACGGCAAAGAGCTGAAGGACGGTCCCAAGTACCGCTATGTTTTCGAAGACCCAGATTTTGTGGCACTCGTGGTTCGAGATGGAGTTCTGGCTGATCTGGGAAAATACACTGTTAACATCAAGAATCCATTCGGACAGACATCGGGATCTGCTTGTATTCTAGTAGAGGGTGTGTACATTTTAAGATTTTGGCTAATTTGTTCAGGTTTTATCAGAATTTAATCAAACCGCTCAAGCATCTTATGTTCTTGGACAATTTAGCGAATAGTTTCTACACATAACAGATGAACTCCTACCTGTGGCTTCATCTATTAGCTTTACTTTAGCGTAGTCTTCTATTTGTCTGATCATCAAGAAATCATATGGCTGACAGAGTATTTGCATCATGCTCCCTCAGTCCCTGCTAAGGTTTCTAAAGGCCCAGACAACATCAAGGCCAAGAGAGGGACGACAGTGGTGCTCAAGGCTGAAATAAGTGGGGAGCCTCCTCCAGATGTTGCCTGGCTCAAAGATGGAGATGACATTGAAGAAGACGACAGGTGGGCCGTCCATCGTTACCATAAATCGATTCAAATAGTAAAATTAAATAAATTAAACACGCTAATGCAAATGTAGTGATTACAGTTTATAATTCATGATGATTTAAGTTCTACAATTGTCTTTTAGGGTTTTCTTTGACATCGGAGACACAGACACAATATTGACTATCAAAAATGCAAAGTTGTCTGATGCCGGCAAGTATGAGGTGTTTGTGGAGAACAGTCTGGGTACAGACCAGTCCTTCGCTCGCGTTCACATCCTCTGATGCGACCTCTCAAGCACACAAATGGTAAAACAAGGAGCCTTTGTTCACTCATAGTGTTATCCAGTGGACAATATACTGTATTGGATGTTGTTGCTGTAAATAAAGTAATTATCAAAAAAAAAAAAAAAAAGTGACTGAAGCAACATGTTAAGGGGTCCTGTGAGAGAGATTGGTAATGATTTAATTAATATATGAAATTATTAACGTACCATTCAAAATAGTGGTTTACTGATTGCTGTATTCATGTTGTTCACTGTGCACCAGTTAAATCTAAGAGGTCATGAGATGATTTAGGATTAATGATGCTTAATTAATCTACTACACACATTTTTTTGTGTTCATATGTTGGATTATATATGATTTTTACCTCTTTAGATTTAAAATAGTAAATGAGAAGAAGAATCTTAAAATGTGACAAGATAAAAAAAAGTTGAGAAACAGATGTTTTAATCTTTAACTTAATGTACTTTAAACTATCATGTGATGGAAATTAATTAAATACATGTGGAGAACTAAGCTATAGATACTTTATATATATATATATATATATATATATATATATATATATATATATATATATAAACAAACAAAACAACTATTTGAATGTCCCTGTCTCTCTGATCTCAGGTGAAGACACTTTAAAGACGGTCCCTAACTTCCTCTGTGACTCGGCCGGTTTCAAGGCTGCCCCCGTCTCACGCCAACTTCAACCAACTTTAAATACACTTAACGAGCAACGTCTCACATAAACAACAACAATAACAACAAAAAACAACCGGAACCATATTTCCAATTAACACGATAATTAAAGCTACTACTTTTCCTCATTTCAAATCATCCAATTAAGAAAACTATCCCGAAGAAAACCAGAAACATATAAAAACATCCCAACAACATTTTTTCCCTTCAACACCGTTAAGTTAAAAAAAGAACCGGGGGAACCGTTAAAAACACGGTTAAAACACGGTTAAAAACACGGTGCTACTCTGCGTGAAGCTTCACATCCTGCATTGTGGCTTTAAGACCGGGGCTTCCTTGAAACCGTCAACGCTGCAGCGGCTTCGTCAAACTTCTTCAACGTCTAAGAGAAAAGAAAAAAAAACTAACTTTTAGACACTTTTAACCTTTATTTTTTTTAAAGGTTAATCTGCGTCATTATGGTTTGTTTCACACGCTGTTTGTGAGCGTTTCTTCACTTTGACGCTCAGTATGCGTGTTTGCAGACAGGGAGTGGCAAAATATAAAAAACCTTTTTCTTTTTTTCTATTTTTTTTTTTTTTTTTTTGGCCATAACTCCTCCAACTAAATTTATACAGTATTAACGTCATTGTGTTTGAGGGACTGATATAATATTATGGACCATTTGCCGTCGATAATCACGCAAGTAAGAAGAGAAGAAGAGGAGGAGGAAAATGCGACTTGTCGTGAAGAAGGTGAGTTTGAGGAAAAGTTTTTCTCAACTATTCAGCTGCGCATGACAATGTCAGCGGAGGCACCGGGAGCCTTCACGACGCCACGGAGTCACAAACGGCACAAATGTTGCGCTTTCAACGACTCTCTGCTCGCTGTAGGAGACGTTTACGACCTTCAGTCACATTGTTGCAGCTTTTCACTTTGACTTCAGGTTTATTTTATTTTATTTTATTTATTTAGCCTTGCTGGTAGGCCATATATCCACGGGCAGGACTTTTACTACTACTACTAATAATAATAATAAATAATAATAATAATAAGTGGATCTATATGGATGTAAACCAAAAACAAAGTCACTCACTTTTAGTTCCGCAAAGACTTAATGCAGAATATGTTAAAACATGATGAATATGTCTCTATTGAAAGGGGCGGGGTCACAGCACTGACACTTCACTGTTATTATTTTGGACGTCAAGTTGCTTCACTTTATTATTATTTTTTTTTATTAACAGTAATTTAATGAACTCATAATGATGCTACAGTGGACATAACTCTGTCCAAAGCCTCAAATGCAGCATCTATTGCAATAGCTTGATACTTTATCGATAAATCAATAACTTGCCAACTATTAAATGAATTTTGATAATGAGTTAATTGTTTTTTTAACATTTTGAAGACGTCACCTCGGACTCTGGGGACAGTTTTCATAATTTCCTGACATTTTACAGACTAAACAACTAATCAGTTAATCAAACAAAATAACTGACAGATTAATCCATGATGAAAAAATTAAAAGTACAGCCTTTAAATTATGACGCCGAGCTGATACTTTTGGTGTTTCCCATGAATCTCAGCTGGTTGTTTCCACAGCAGAACAGTAAGCAGTGTTTGTGGAAATGAGCTGCGGTCTCACATGGTCCAGCAGCAGAGAACTGGGACTAAAGCCGGTGGCGTAATCAAGCTCAGTCTAATCCTGCTATACACACAATGAATGAATGAATGAATGAATGCAAAGTTGGTACAAGATTAGATGAATTATTTCTGCCTTCATTTGGTATCAGGATTTCATCTCCATAAAATGTCCCTTTTTCCACTTATTGTCATTATCCTCTAATATATTTGTTACCGTGGAGCCTCATTTCTATGTTAACGTGACATTTTATAGTGTAGTACTTTTTCTACACAGAGTTTTGTTAGTATCACTAATATAGACCCTTATAGATAGATAGATAGATAGATAGATAGATAGTTTATTAATCCCAAAAATCAATCTGAATTAGTAATATCAGCTGGATTTCAGTGTTTTCTCTGAAATCTCTTTGCATTTGATTTCATTTCTTGTTATTCCTTCCGAACCAAAAGACATAAAGGTGAAGCATTATAAATACTCTCAGGATGACAGTTGGCCAACGTGCATCAATACTGTACATATTTCACGGTTCATTTTAATGATCGTTATACAGCGCAGAACTCATTATGTACAACTGGGTGTACATAATAAATCTCACTTGTTTACTCTTTTATTTGTTTATTTTTAAATAAATGAGACTAAAGGACTTTCTATAGTTCTTAGTTGTGGCTAGATTTTAAACTACCTCCAGCTGTGATGATGATGATGATATATGAAGATTAGTTTGGTTTTGACTGGATAAGACTTGACAAATAATAATAGCAGAATGAACCAGGCATCAGTACATTGAGTAGACAATGTAAGATAAGGCTAGTTGATAGTGGAGGTATTACTTAAATTAATCACCGGTGGGGACGAGTTTCATTTTGTAGTGGACTGTGAAACTCTTATCTAGAGATTCATGTTATATCAACAGCTACATTTAATGAACATTTCATATATGATGTGGACATTAATTAATGAATTAATTAGGCTGCCACTAAAAGCTGTGTTTCCGTCTTCTCATTTGATATCTTTATTAGTTACTTACAAATATCAAAATGTAAACCTAATAGGATTCAATACTCGATTTTCATAAGTGGATGATTTTATATTGAATTTAAATCCAAAGAGATGCCGCCATATCACCTCAGTGATTCTGCTGTAAAACCGAGTCCAGTCAGAAGGTGGCAGCACTCGTCCAGGCTACTTCAGCCTGATCTCAGATGTCTTCCTCTCGGCCAAGAGGTCATGAGTCCAAAACATGGCTGCCATCCATGAATGAGGGGCCAGACAAGAAGGAAGGAGTAGTTACGGCCGAATGAGGACATTAAAGATGGTTCGGATCAGTTCACGTCTACATTCTATGTTCATTTACGCATCATAATATTTTCCTCTTAACTAAAGTCGGTGCAGAAACTGTAACTTGAATACCTGCCGTTGTTTTTTTGCAATGGGACTTAAAGTGGATATATAGAGATGCAAAAATGTTTAAATCAAGATCTGACCATGGAACCGTGACCCTGCCGTACCATCTGCTCTGGACGGGGGTGAAGCAAGTTGTCAGATTGTCACAGAATATCGGGTGTCAAAGTGGCGTTAAGTCGGTGGTGGGAGGCCTCATTCTTTTAGTGTCTAGATAGGAATAGAAGCAGCCAAGGCATGCGTAGCCTGAAAGGGTCCCAGATAAACCTGCTTTCAGCTAAGTGGGCTAAAACATGCTGATGCAGCGCGAGGTCGTTGCTGCCCCTCGGAAATGCTGTAACCTCGTTATCAGCGTCTCGCACGGGGAGGTGTGAGGAGAATTAAAAGAAGGGTTGCACAACAGTTTGCTTCTTGTACATTTTTTGCTACTTAATTAAACACATGTGACCTGCAAATGATGAATCGAGCTGTTAATTTAAAATCTGCTAAAACTCAACTGGTTGTAGTTGTTTGTCTTCAACTTTGCATAAATTTGGTTTGTAATCTCCCCATTGCACCGCTACTGTCAGAAGTTGAGACACAACTTCCGGGAGCTGGCCAATCAGAGAACAGTGGGGCCTTAAAGAGACAGGAGGGTTTTAAAACAGGCTGTACTGGATAAGGATACATTTTAAAACTGTAAATCTTACAAAGATATTATAGTAGAGCCCCAGAATAAAAATATAGAGCTGGAAAATGTGCTACGATACGTGACCTTTAACCTGCAGACGACGCTACAACAAGCGCCTCCGTGTCTCCTCCACATCACAGATGCATCGGCGTAGTTTGATACTGCAAACACGTTTACACAATTTCACTTGTAGCTTTTAACTTCAGTGTCCCATTCTGTTGGGGAAATGGGTATCTCCATGTCACATTTCCACTATATTTTTAGCCACACTAGCAGGGATGGTAATGTTGGTCGGCCTGTTGCCCACCTCATTAGTACATACAGATTAATCGTAACAATTTTGGTGATCTCTTAACTATTTATTTAGTGTCATCGTTACATCGAAATCTTTGCTTCATTTCTGCAAAACTAATAACACTCCCATCAGTCTCAGCTGCGTTTGTCTTTAATGCTAATAAATAAATAAAATAGGATAAACATTCTGAATCTGTAAACCAATTCTGTTCTTCGGTTATGACATATATTTATGTCCCTTTTCACCCCTCCCACCTGTTTTATACTGTTGCTGACCCTGCAGTTAACAAAAACGTATCCCATAATAGACATGACTATAAGGACAATTGGCAATTCACAACTTGTGGCTTTTTACCGCGTGTCTGTTGGGAGCCGTCTGTGCAGCCTCAGAGTTTTGTCTACATTTGAAATGTAGACATGATCGTTAGGAAGCTGTGGGAATGACACCATGTTGACATGATGATGTTGTATACAGTGTCAGCGGGTTAATCAAGCTCTTTTTTTTTTATGCACTGAAGCATGTCTGTGCAGTGTAAACACACAGCTTAGCCATTTCCTGTCGTTGGTTGTAGGTGACACAACAAGGTTTTGTTTGACTGTGTATGTCCGGGTGTAAGTATGCAGCACTATATATACACATAGAGTCTCATCATTAACCGCTGTCAGCAGCTGCTCCGGCAGCCTATTTTAAGCACTCTGATGTGTAATATCAGAAGAGCTAATGCACTGAGCAGCGTGATGTTTTTTAACACTACAAGCTTCACCTGCCCAGTTCCCTCACACGTGTTTTCACACCAACCTTTCATCCTGGGACCAGCGAGGTATGTCCCAAGCAGCATGCCCAGGCCATAATGACCACTCTCCAGGGGTTTCGTCCACTTTCAGCCTCAGCTGAATGAAGTAGTCAACAGGCCAAAGCCATTACGAATAATGCTAGAAATTAGGTCAAGGGATGATGCTGAAACTGAGGCAGAGTAAAAGAGGTTAATAAAGTTTCATATGAAAATTAGAAGTGCCATTTTCCCCCATAATGTGATGAGTATTGGCATGTAAACAAAAACATTTAATAACAATACAAGAAAAACATTATACTGTTTACTGACTGGTGTTAGTTTCCATTCATCGTCTGGCGCCGTCGCTCACCGGTGCTACTTTTGCAGTCTTCGCAGATTTGCACCCAAAGCGGGCTGACAGGCCCACCACGATGCAGCCCATTCTGAGGCAACAGATTTAGCCTTGTCTGAGCGGCATGCTAATGACGGAGCTGACAGCTCTGACTGGCCATCCTGGCTCAGCTAATTTGTAAGAGTTTTTTATTTCTTTGTAAGCAGAGGCTCTCATCACTCTAATGCCAGTTGATGGGATGTTTTCTACCACTTCTATGTAGCCAGTAGCTGTTGTGACACATTATGGGTTAGTGAGGTTAAGGTAGATAACATTAACATAAAAAAAAAGTCTCCAGTCTGTATTTTAAAATATGGACGTATTGAATCT
This sequence comes from Pampus argenteus, assembly GCA_036937835.1. Taxonomy (NCBI): domain Eukaryota; kingdom Metazoa; phylum Chordata; class Actinopteri; order Scombriformes; family Stromateidae; genus Pampus; species Pampus argenteus. Next base: position 4,112,397 of record CM072872.1, on the reverse strand, counting down.
TTTAACCCAGCATGGCTCAGCCTTCAACTTACTCTGACGCTTCATTTGCAATGTTGTTTTTTTGTTCTTGTTGGTTTTTTGATATTTTGATATGTTGTTTGCGTTGTCCACTCTTGTATTTCAGGTCGAACATGTATGGATATATTTTAGAAGTTTCATTTTGAGTAAAGAACAAGGAAAAAGTAGTGAAGTCCCACCTACTACAGTTTGTTTGATGTAGCCCTCGCAGCCGGTGGATGCAAAAATGTTCTAGTAGAACAGTTGAAATAAAAAATATAGACATAAATGTGCATATGTCCCCTTTAATAGTTAAATTTGCCTTTTCAAAGAATCCTGACCCTGTGAAACAGCAGATGAAATTGCTCATAATATGTTGAATAATAGTAACATTATTCAACATATAATATTGTTTATATTTTGACAATTTTACAAAATGTGTTTGTTTTTTAAATGTTTATCCTAGTAAAAAAAAAAAATAAAAAAAATAAAACCTGCATTGGAAATGAATCTGGTCCAGGATGTCTTCACCTGACTATCTTTGGGGCTGAAATGTAGACCCATACTTTGTTATGCAATGTCTTTTAACCTTTTGCTGTGAAACTGAAATAGCCATAGTCAGTCAATACACAACATGACAGAACACAGCAGGGGTCCTGCAGACAGAATTCCTCCGTCTGCATGAGTGATGCAGCGATCAGATGCACTTGGTGCCAGCACTGACGCTGTGAAACGGATCGCATCCTGGCCACAAACACTACGATACTATTTCTTTCCTGCTGATTGTAGAAAACTATGGGGACACAATTAACCTAAATATACCTAAATAACAATAGAGTTTGTCTTAAAAAATAAAGTCCAAATAGTATGTTTATGTGTTGATGCTACTCACTCAAGAAATTTGAAAATAGAAAAAAAATAGCAAAGGTATCGATATCAGCCACTTCCCTGAGTTGAGATATTGAAACCAGTATCAGCGGAGAATAAATGGGATTGAGCCTAATGCCTTCTGTTTCTTTTCTCCTCTGTCACGCTCTGTTTCAGGTGCCGTTGACGTTTCCTCGTCAAAGAAGCCTCGCAGCAGAGGCCTTTTCCGCAGTTTCTTCTGTTGTCTATGTCACAAGGGAACTGAGCCACCTCCAGTAAAAAACAATGCCCCTCTGTTGGTAGAAGAAAATGGGACCCTATCAAAAGTAAGCCAAGTAACCGTTACTCACTCTTCCCCGTGATAATCACTCTCATCCTCATCTTTGCGTAGTTTGTGCGGTTTGCATGATTGACAGCCCTGCGATGTGTAAAACACATGTTTACAAGAGCATCTCTCCTGAGCTGGTAGCTAATGTGCTGCAGTTTTAAAAAGGTACTCCATGTTCAGACATCAATCACGATGACTGCGTCACAAGAAGCGTTGGAATAGCGGAAATGTTACAGAAGCAGCCATATGACTGGGAGATCGCTGCTTTATAAGACCTCCAGCTACTGTTAAGGTACAGTAGCTGTGAAACAGCAGAACACTTTACTTTTAAGAGTAAAGAGTATGTGCTCCTAATAAACCTTCCTGGACCCTTATTCAGAAGGGTCCAATGATATAAACTGATGATCGATTAGTAAGTAGATTTATAGCTTGACCGCTCTTCCTTTACTTGACATTTTTGGACAATTGACAATAACTGCTATGAATTAATTGAGTATATTCTTGGAAAACAACATTGCTTTTGGGAGTTATGGATAGGAGATCAGGTGGTCAAGACGTTCTCAGGTGTCAGTTTCAGATTTATGCCTTAGTTCAGCCTTTTTATAGAGATTTGATATTCCAGAAGTTATTTGTCGCGTCTTTCCAAGCCCCCAAAATAAATATCTTGGTCTCTGGCAAAGGGAGGGTCGAGTCAAGTGCTAGTCTCAGTTTTGGTTGTGACAACCTGTCATGTCAGCGTGCATGCTGCTCCTGTTGCTCTTACTCCCTCAGGCGGGCTGCAGTCTCAGTGACTTCCCCCCAACCATCTGTGTGAATATCCAGTCTGCATGGACTCGTACTCTGCAGGATCCTAAGAGACAACAAGACCCTAAACTAATGCGTGGAGCATAGACTTCGAACACTTTTCCTGATGTATTTGGAAAACTCTGAACAACCTACAGTCTCTGAGGAAGGGGCGCCATCTACTGAAGCCATGCTTGCTGAACAATGCCAGGTTCCCAAATTAACAGAAGCTGCTGATTTAAGCGGCCCTTCAATAGGAAGCACTGAGCTTGGCTTGAAGGTCCTTGTGGAATATACCGAGCAGACTGTCAGCACAGAAATGGACCCCTCTACACTTTGCGTGGAACGTTGCAACATGAATCAAGATTTTACACATGAGGCTGAATCCTGCACATGTTGCAGCGGACTCACTGAGAGCTTTGAGCAATACTCCGGGTCTGATGGATTTTTTGAATCTGACAAGACCCTTGATGAGTGCGAGAGTTCGGGGTTAAGCCAGACATTTGATGAATGTGCTCAACACTGTGAGTGTTTTAAACCTTGCAAGTCCTCTGGGCTCTGCGCTAATCATAGCATAGCTTCCAAATGTAGTCTGTGCTATGAACACTGTGCAGAACACCTCCAATTATTTCAGCAGTGTAAGCCCTCTGATCAACAGTTTGAATCTTTTGACTTTGAGGCGGATACGTTGGCAGTGGGCTATGACAGTTTTGAGCCGTGTGAAATGTCTGATTTCCAACCCGAGTGCACAGAACACCCCGAGTTACTGCAACAATATGAACCTTCTGACCAAGAGTTTGAGTCTTTTGACTTTGAGGCAGATACATTGGCAGTGGGCTATGACAGTTTTGAGCCGTGTGAAATGTCTGATTTCCTACCCGAGTGCACAGAACACCCTGAGTTACTGCATGAACCTTCTGACCAACAGTTTGAGTCTTTTGACTTTGAGGCAGATACATTGGCAGTAGACTGTGACAGTTATGAGCAGTGTGAAACGTCTGATTTCATACCCGAGTTACTGCAACAATACAAGCCTTCGGATCAGCAGTTTGAGTGCTTTGACTCAGAGCCAGACACATCAACAGAGGACTCTGAGCAATGTGAGATGACTGGTTTCACACCCAACTTCTCTAATTCAGTGGACTCGTTGGACTGCGGCACTGAACTTTGTGAGTATGATGAAACTCAAATCGAATGCATAAATGACAATGACGAGAGTTATCCGTCTGAAGAAATGGATGAGGAAAACGAAACGGAGGTCAGTGATGAAGAGTCCTGCAGATTATCAGAAGGTGTGAGTTCATTACATTTCAGGACGCCTGTGAAAGTTTACTTTGAAGACAGTGAAAATGTTTCCTTTGCAAACGAATACTTTGAGAAAGACCAGGACACTGAAGAAAACTTTACAGACTCTGAAACAAACCAAGAGTATGAAACAGAGCAGTGCAACTCTAACAGCGCAGAGTTTTGCACAGAAGAGGACGGAGCCTCAGACTGCTCCTCTATCGAAACCAAATCCTTTAAGACTTGTCCTGATGGCAGTATTCCTTCTGATCCCTACTCTGATTCATCTGGCGAATCTGAAAAAGGAGCTCAGGAAGATTCAAGTGATGAGCAGACGCAGTGGGAATCTTTTGAAGATGACGACGACATAGAGCAAAGCTATATGAACGAAAGTAATAACAATCAAAAGAAAACTCCCACTGTTGATATTGTTATTGAAGATTACTTCGATTTATTTGACAGATCTGACTATTACGGGCATGTTTTTGCACCAAAGCAGCATTACATCTCCTGCTTTGACGGGGGAGATATCCATGATCGCCTGTATGTTGAAGTAAAGCAAGCTGAGAAGAAACATTCAAAAAATGCACAACAAGTGAAAGAAATCAACAAAGAAATTGATGTACAGGAAACTGACGCATGTTCTGATGCTCCCGAAGAAGCGTGCAAAGAGGAAGATTCAAGTCTGAGTGGCGACACCTGTTATGAGTCCTGTGAGTATTGGGAGAAACAACCCGAAGAATGGAAAACAGAATCAGAACCAAGTTTAGCAGAGGATGAAGTTGAAGAAAATGAATCTGCTCTAGATGAGGCGCTTTATGCAGAGAACTGTGTGGACTATGAGGAAGAGGAAGACGGAGAAGCTTATGAATCTGAGAATAATGCTTCTGAAGTCTTTAATGAAGAAGAGGCCGAAGTCTGCCTGTCCTCTGGTTATGAGGAGAGTATGTGTGCACCATGTGCCGAAGACATCTCTGTTGAAGGTGATGCATATGAGGACAGTGTTTCTGATGCTCAGAGTTATGAGTCTGTTGATAAGAATACCTCCACGACTCATGACGAACAGAAGATTGTTACTGATGACAGAGAAGAAGAGCGGCCTCATAGATTCTACAGTAATGAAGACAAAGTGTTTGATGTGTTTTCAGAGAGAGAGTCATATTTTTCACTTATAGATTTTGAAGATGAGATGTGTGGTCCAGGTGTTGAGGAATACTATGTATATCAGATCAAAAGCATTCAGTCATTTTTCCAACATCACCTGAATGGATTTATTGTGGAAGGAAGATCATACGAGCAAATAATCTATGAAGATGCTTCTAGGAACGAGGCAGACGATGCCCAGTTATCCCCAAAAGGGACTCAGTCAGAGGAAGCCTCTGGAGGTTTCCTGGAGGAGTACGAAGCAGCCAGCTTTCCTGAAGTTACTGAACTGAACGAGAACTGCTCCGTTGTGGAACAAACTCCAGAATCAGACGGCGACTGTGGGTTAAATATCATCTCAAGAGAAACAAGACCACCTCTCGATATCATTCACAGTGTCGTCTCAGAACACGACACATACACGCAGGATTCAGAAGAGGAATACAGCGACGATGAATCCTATGATCTTTGTGAATGCGAGTACTGCGTTTCACCTCTAGAACAGGTATTATATGTCGTGTCTGCACCGTTTGCTGTGTTTGTAGAACAGTGGGTGAACCTTTAAATGATCCCATAATCAAGGCTGTTGTGCTGTTAATACAGTTTCTCTATTTTGGCGTAAGACTTGAACTACCAACTGTGGCAGTCAATAAGTTTCCGGAGAATTCGACTCGACAGATCGCATGGTATCTGTGTCAAAATCCAGCTCTGCCATTCACGGCAGTCGACTCCGCAGGGACAAAGACAAGCATGAGTTACTCAGTGTTACAAGTCTGTTGGTTCATACCAATTTGTTTTTAGAATCGCATTAACAAAACACGGCTTGTTGAAGGACGAGACTCAGTGTGGTGATATTTACATGCTCCATCAACGTGGCAGCAGCTGTAGCATCCAGAGTTAACCCATCATCAGAAAACCATAGCCCAATGCAGTTTCTTAAGTGACTAAACGCACACACACACACACACACACACAAAATGAACAACACATATGTCACTCGGCCATCATAGCCGCTGCTCATATCGTGGATTTGAACGCTTGAAGAGCTTTTTAATGACAGGAAACTTTGCTTTGCTTATTTTCAGGTACCAGCAAAACCGCTGCTGCCGCGGATGAAAACGAATGATGCAGGGAAGATCTGTGTGGTCATTGATTTGGATGAAACACTAGTGCATAGTTCATTTAAGGTACGTTGGCTCCTTTTTCATACATATACTCTGCTAGTGGCTGATTATCAATTATTAAAAGGTATACACTATACATACCTTTTAATAATTGATAATTAGCCACTAGCAAACAACATTTATACAACATTTGAGGGAAAACAAACGCATATTTTGAAATAAAATCTCTGCACACCATAATTAACAGGAAGTTCATATCTAAACAGTATTATAACAGCATTAATAGTAGTATACTATATGCGAGGATGCTTTTGGTTTTACATTGTGCCTACAAATAACTGCCTTCCTTTTGATCGGTTTGATACCTTTTAAGGTAGCATTCAGTGAACAAAGTAATCAATGCCAAAAGTCAAGGCTCCCGTATCCCGACAAATGATGTAATGAATGCCATGTGGTGTTTAGTCCTTCTCAGGTCACAGACTGTCCTAAAGGATGTCACCAGATATCGCCACTAGCTATGTGTAAACAGGCTCATACTCTATGAACTCCATGTTTAACATATGGTGGATAATAAAACGCTTTATTTGTTCGACACACTTACTAAAAATAGCACAAGGTGACACATTTTCGGAGTTGGTTGTGTTTGAAAGGCAAAGGAGAGCCAGTGAGCAGTGTTTGAAAAGGACTGTCACAATAATTACATTATCGACTTCGTCATGTCCATTTATCAACTTATTGTACCATGTATGGATATCTGGCTCCCTTCTCCCGAACCGCCGTCATTGCTGCCCACTTCCTTGTTTACATGAGATGTCGGAGCAGAATCTGGTTGGTCGTAGTCATCTTAAGATTTCCCACTTTAGTTATTATTTAGGAAAGAAATGTGTTGTGTGTGTAATAAAAAACAAATAAGTCAACATATATTATTCTTTAATTGAAGCATCCAAATAGATGTAGATATAAATGATGATGGCAACATAATGTCATAGACGACGAATCGAGATTAGAATTGACTTTTGTCATCTTAAAGATGAAGGGTAAAAAAAAAATATGAAAGATTATTGGTTCAAATTAAAGACGTATTTAAAACAGAATTGTAACCCCCAAAAGAAAATTCATACCCATGGAATTTGACTCCAACGAAGAAGAACAAATCATAAATTGTATGAAAACATTCGTACCGTCAGGAGAAATACTGTGCGTTAATTGTAAATGCATACTCATCCTGTCTTGGTCACATTACCTCTTTGTACACCGATGTAGGCCATGGTGTCTTGCCTTTATATAGAATATGCTTGTGGCGAAGCACATTTGAGAGGCATATTTCATGTATGATAACTACCTAAATAAATCTAGATATATTTACGAGCCTTGTCACTTTCGCTAACGCCTGTATTTCAGTGACGGAAGTAAGAGAGTCATATTATCTACAAGACGCTGAGGTTGCGTCTTTAGGTCTGATTAGTTGCCAGCGTGATTCATAATAATAATAATAATCAGAAAATAACGCGTGTATGTGTTTTTAATACTCCTGTTTTTGTTCTCAACAGCCAGTGAACAATGCTGATTTTATCATTCCAGTGGAAATTGATGGAACAGTTCACCAGGTATGCACTTAATATGCTAAACTGACCAACTCCTGCACTGTTTCTCATGTTTTAATGTCAACGAATGAAGCAGCCGAGAAGTTAAACTACAGATGTTTGTTAGACTTTTTGTCCTAAAAGCCCCAAAGATGTGTTAGTGCACGCAGGACTGATGTAGAGCACACTTTAATATGTACTGACTCCCGTTGTACTTTAAAACATACCAGTAACCAGAATATGTGCTATACAACATCTAAAGCTCAAAAATAAGGATGTAAAAGTAAAAATCTGTGCGTCCTGACAGTAGCTGTAGGCCTGTCTGTTGATGGCTCCAAGCAGCAGGTGGCTATTTCAGTGGCCTGACGAAATGAGGAAACTCTGGCAGGCTTCTCAGAAATCATTGGCCATCAATCTCAGTCTGCGGCGCATATTATGCCCTGCTCATTGGCGCAAGGCAACGCCAGTGGCTATACCCTGCAGGCTTTAAAGGGTAACTGCGACCTGCTTTGCTGGGCCTCCCAGAAGACAGAGGAGCTTTGTTGTCCAACGGGCCTGGGTCTGTTTCAAGTAATCCAGGATAGGCTTGTTAAAGTGGGGAAAGCCTATTCGGGATGACTTGGTTCAGAAACAAGGCCGCCGGCATCTTAGGGGAAGTAGTTATGAAGCCCTGTCGGGGTGTTTACAGGAAGTCTTTGTTCATTTAAGTATTACAGATTTTCTTGTGTATTATTTAATGTCATTATAGCAACATCAACAATTGACATACAAAAGGAAACAGTGGATAACACCATACATATTTTTATTGTTTTTTGTTTTTTTATTATTTCTGTTCTCTGATTAATGACAAAACTATGTAAAGATTAACAACATAATTTAGCAGAAATATATATACGTGTTTCAGATTAACTACTGAGCACAGGTGCATATGAGGACATCTATTTAATAAAAAGCTCTCATTCAGTGCAGACGTCATATTCCTGTCCCCCTTTGTGTCTCCGCTCAGGTTTATGTGTTAAAGAGACCCCACGTTGACGAATTCCTCAAGAGGATGGGAGAAATGTTCGAGTGTGTTTTGTTCACCGCAAGTTTATCCAAGGTCAGACTTCTGTTCTCAACACACATACAGTATCTGTATCTGCTGGTTAATGCAGACTGAATGGCATACTGCAAATGGATATAAACAGTGTCCATCTGTCCCGACGTTGTGGAAAGTGACACCTGTTAGAATCACTGGAAGCCCAGCCTCATTTTTGGGTGTGATTTATAGACGACTGAGCACATAAAAACATGTTTATGATACCTGTCAGGTGAGAGTCTAACCTTTAACATTTAACCTTATCCTTGACTTAACTTTGAGAAGCACTTGGTCATTACACACATGATTAATCATGTGTTATTAGTCGTGTTTGTTTTAAGCACTTGACAGTATTATTTGGGTACATTTGGATGCTGCTTTGATGCATTTATGCTCATATTGTGCAATTAAAACAAAGTTTTTATGCATCACTAAACATCATCTCCAAAACTGCACACAAGTGTTGTGTTGGATGATCTTTCCAAACCCCAACGGCAGTTTTAAAGCTGCTATAATCAATATTTTTATTGAATATTTCAGTGTCTTTTACTCTGTTTTTGGTTCCCTCTAACTCTTACCAACAGCATCAATCAGTGAAAAAGATCAAATAAACCTATTAATAAAACCTGTACGCTACACTGCAGACAGTGTTAGCAACTAGCCGGTTAACATATAAATACAACTCTATGCTAATGAGTTGCTAATGTCGTTCCATGTTTGCTGCTCACCTAAATAGGCAACACATTAGCCACGTGTGAGCAATTTTATGAAGTGATATGTCAGTGTGTTTACTGCAACTTTATGTTGTGTCAAGTTTACAGCTTATTTAACACTTAATGCATGTTTAATGCGGCGGTGCAGTGGCTAGCACTGTTGCCTCACAGCAAGAAGAAAGTCCCGAGTTTAGAGCTAGCCTCATTTCCTCTGGATACATCATCCGGGTATTGACATCCGATCCACGTGTTTTATGTCACTGCATTGCAATCGGATCTCAATATGTAAATTTGCCAAGCGGAGCTGGCCGACTTGTCAACAAACATGTGGCGTCGCATGTCGAGGAAACGGCTGCCGCGCCATTCCTTTACCAGGTGTAAACGCAGTATGTGTGTGTGGAGTTTGCATGTTCTGTGTGGCTTCTCCCGCAGACCAAAAAATATCCAGATTAGGTTAATTGGAAACTAATTAACTAATAGTTAATTGGGTCTGTATGTCAGCCCTGTGATTGACTGGCGACCTGGTGAACTCCGTCTCTTGTCCAATGTCAGCTGAAACCGTCTCCAGCTCCCCCGCGACCCTCTAGAGGATAAACGGAATAGAAAATGGAAATTTAATGCAAGTTTAACCTCCTAAATCTAAAATCTCTTTTTCAAAATGTTTTTTTCCTCATCTTTTTAGCATTTTTCAGAGTTAAATAAACACATCCATACTCAATCACTGTATGTCCATCACTGTTTATAGACACCCACTCTGTGTCTCCTGCTACTCTAGTATGCAGATCCCGTGTCGGACCTGTTGGACAAATGGGGAGCCTTTCGGAGCCGCCTCTTTCGGGAGTCGTGTGTCTTCCACAAGGGGAACTATGTAAAAGACCTAAGCCGTTTAGGAAGAGACCTCAACAAGGTCATCATCATCGACAACTCCCCGGCCTCCTACATCTTCCACCCCGACAACGCAGTACGCTGTTTCCATTACTTTTTCTATGATACACTGGCGACCAAATTATAGCAGTTTTCCTTGTTAATATAAGTTTCTATAAAGGTTTCTTTTTCCTTTTTTCAAACCCTGCAGGTTCCTGTAGCGTCCTGGTTTGATGACATGTCAGACACCGAGCTCCTCGATCTTATCCCCTTCTTTGAGAGACTAAGCAAAGTGGATGACATCTATGAAATTCTCAGTGAGCAGAGGACTTCAAGTTAACAGCGGCAGGACACTAGGATGAAAATAATCACCAGCAGCAGCTGTCATCACGGGGCCACGGGGGGGGCTGGTGGGCCGCAGGCTCCACGCTGCTTCCCACTACAAGGACCACACTGCACAAAATGCCTGTCATTTAATCGAGTGTCGCACACTTACAGTTCATTGCATAAAAAAAAAAAAAGGTGAAAGCAATCTTCTGGTGGGTTTTGGTACTTCAGCATCGACAGTAATCTAATCCCAGAGACAGATTTTCTTTCTTTCTTTTTTTGTTATGCTAGATGAAGACTGAATATGAGATTAAATGACGTCCATAGATATTGTTGCTGTTGTCGTGACAGCAGTGACCTACTGTATGTAAGTGTGCTGTGAACAACTGTTCAGTGCCATTCGACCGATGAACCACGTACTATAGTTTTCATGTCAGTACAGTGTAGCATTTTGTAATTAATATATCTCACACAGAAAATAACAAGTCGTGAAACTGTTCCTGGAAAGATTGTAACTTTTGAGGTTACTTTTATTTTTCGTGCCTAAAAAGGGCCAAATGTGTAGTAAAGACAATCGTTCATTTAAGAGGATTTTTTTTTTTTTTTGATTAATAATTTCTTGCAGATTTTTGACACATTTCACGACATTTTCATGTGCTTGAAGACACTACATCTGAAAAGCAACGAACACTTTGTGGTGAGAATTTGGCCTTTTTGTAAATTGGTTGTTTTGTCAATCTGTTACCATTGAATTCACTACATTGCAGATGAACTGATAATGTTTAATATAATCACTAAATCCTGATTATTACTGAGTGGAATTAATTTTTTAATATGTAATAACCGTTTATTAAGTCATACTTACACAACCAACCATATTTTTAAAAAGCAAAATATAAAACTAAAACATAAGTCTGGATCATGCAGACGTTTAGATAACAGACACAGAGACTCACCATTGCAGAAGCAATGAGATTATTTTTGTACATACGATATATATTAGGCAATTATTTTGTTTTGGTTTTAAAGTTATTTTATCAAATGTTATTTTATCTTTTTGTGATTTTTTTTAGCTGAATTGGCCACCTCAGTGTGCCGCCCATCAGTAATGCAATAATGTTCATGTGTGTGCAGGAGGAGGATGTGACCTGCTCAGGTGCACACGCTGGGCTGTTGGTAAACTTGAATCATGACATTATTGGAGTCAAGTGTGCTGCCTTATCGATCTGTGTATTCAGTTTGATAAGGGAAGCTTGAGCCAGACGTGTTTAAGCCCTGATTTAATTTGCCTCAGTCTGGAGTGAGTGTGTATGCGTGTGTGTGTGTGTGTGTGTGTGTGTGGGTTTCAGTGTGATTGCGTCAGTGTGAATATTTTCATCAGTTTAAGATTTAAAAAAAGAAACAATACACGAGAAAACATAACCTGTCTTGAAAATAATGATTTTTTTTTTTTTTACTGTATGCAAGAAGACTATTAACATTATGACTCAAGTAAAGAAACTAGTTCAAACAAGTGAGTTTTTTTTTTTCAATTGCTGCTGATAAATGTTAAGACTGAAACAAATGAAATAAAACGACTACAGATATTTTTACCTTGCATCAATAAAGCATGTTTTATTGAAACAGGTCAGTACATTTTTTCTTACATACCGAACAGTCGAGACAACATGGCAGAGGTGGAAACAAGTCGAAATGGAAAAAGTGGAATATGGAACAGATTTCATATGAAAACAACTCATCATTCTCTGTTGAGTGAAAACGCTCAACAACAACTCATTTCAACGACTAGCAACTAGCATCCCCTGATTCTCAATCAAGGTGATCGAGTCATTTTAAACCTATTTCTTTGCTAAATTACCAGATTTTTTGGCCCAGTGTGTTTACATCATAAGCCCCTTCCTGCAAGACACAACTTCCTTCATTCAAACTTTTTTCATCAAAACATTAAAAAAAAAAAAAAAAAAAAACTATTTCTAAACACAATGAACAAATGACGAGAACAGATGTTAAATTTAAATGATTTGTGGCTTGGATGAATTATTCTAAATATCTAATGCTTATTATTAACTGGAAACTGAATTCTTTACGGTAATATCTAAACAAATATAAACCAGATAAGTCTTACTGTCACAGCAGCCACTCAAAACCATGCGCTAATATATGGGGTAATATTTGCATTAAAAAAAACAACAAAAAAAAACGTATATATAATCTGTAAATTAGGTCTGGTTTCTGCTTTCATTCATTCTTAACCTAACAAACAACTTTAAGGCTGAACTAAAAATCCAAAAAGGACCAAAAAGGCATCTGGAGCTAAAACTGATTTTATTTATTTATTTATTTATTTATTTATTTATTTATTTATTTATTTATTTATTTAGAGGAACTCAGACTGCCTTAAGTGTGAATCAAACCAGTTTTTACCACTAACGAAGTCCTTTGACCCTTACAGTATTCAAATAATAATATTTATTAGCAAAAAATACAGAAAAAAACAACCTTCACACAGGACATTATTTACATTCCAACTGCTATTCGTGTTATTTTAAAGGAACCGCTTTAAAATTTCTCCACACGCTGAATATAACAAATTCTATATTAACAGAAATGTTGTTTCTCAAAGGTAAGTTACTAAAAGAAAATCCATCTCCACCCTTTAAGCCACTGTTATAGACATACTGCATGTTAATATATGAGCACTGTCAATATTACAACTTGAAAACAACAATATAATAATAATAACTAATCCATGTCTGTTGGATGATGACAGAAGAAGTCGCTCATGGATCACCTGTGAAGTTTGAGCATAGAGAGAATTAGAGTAAGGACATCAAGGTTTGACCTGATTCTGTCAAACACAGACTTCACTTAAAAAATAAATAATTAAAACTGAACTCGTTACCCTCGAAACAATGAAACAATGTCCACTTGTGTTATTTGACAAGTGAATAAAATCTAAATTTGGAGAAACAGAAATATTTATTCAGATTCATCACTTAAAATCTGTCAACATGAAACCAAATCAACAAATGACACTCTGACTAAATCTATTTAATATGTTTCAATCATACTGTGTAGTTTTATGACTGGTGTCACATTTCTTATTTTTAATGTATTTTCATTTTCTGATCTGAGTGTGGTTTCTGGTTAAGCTGCATATTACCTTCAGTTTAAAGCTCAGTCAGACGACTGAACCTAATACCCCTTTCATTTAAAGCCAATATAATAAAACTAAAAATAGTCTTACACTCATTTTAAATTGCATTGAAACGTTTCGGTGGGTATGCGCTCTGGATTGCTTGACCTACATGCGTGCAAATAGAGCATAGCCATAAACGCCCCGTGTTACTGACGGTATGCAGCACACTCAAAGCCAAATCATTTACTGCATGCTATGCTATGTGCTGCATGTGCAGTACCAAGTCATGCAACAAAGTTTATCACGCCACCGAAACAATTCAGGATCAGTCTGAAGGTTTTTTTTATTATTATTTTTCTTCTAATGCAAACATGTTGTTTTAGTTTAACATATAATAATAATAATTAAAAAACATTACTACTTTAAACACTTGAAATTGAATCTTTCCACTTACTGTACATGAGACATTTCTTCAGAAGCACATAAGACTTTGTTTTTATCGCCACCTTGTGGTCAATATTTGAACAACTTCACTGACGTCTCTGATGGCAGCTAATACTACTCCAAGGACAAAAACTCAATTCTAAGATATTACTATAAAAATATTATGGAGTTATTAAAGGATGGGTTCATTATTTTTCAGGTGCCCAAAAATACGTATTAGTTTGCATAAAGAGCCTTTTATGCGATTTGGATGGCTGAAACTTCATATTAGCTTCAGATAAACGTTTAAATAACGTTTTGTACAGACGTCTTGTGGATTTTGCTCCCCATCATTTACAATGTAAGTGCATTATTAAAGAATCTTCTATTATCAAAGACAGACTTGAAAAATTGTGAACCCGTCCTTTAACTGTAAATCATATGCTGCATTTCTTTACTTTACTTTAGTTTATTTACTAAAAACTCATTTGAAATATTTGTGAATGAAATCAGGTACATAATTATATTGCAAACAGCTTTTTTTATGAGCTTCTTTTGTTATAAACTACAGCTGGAAGTTAAAACCACTCTGAAAGTTGACAATAATGAAAATCACCATTAAGGTGCCTTCTTCTTCTTTCACTCACTCAGCACCCGAAGCTGAGCTGTGCTCTTGGCTTTTCCAAAAGTGAACTCCACCGCTCCACTCATGTCCGGGGAGGTTTGTCTGAGGGTCAGCCGGTGGACTGTTCCCATCTTTTCTAGGTGCACATAAAGGCTCGGCTGCAAGGGCTCTCCGTTCAGGCTCCACACGGGGGATTTGAGGACAGGGACTGACACCTCACATTCAAAGCAGGCTTCGTTGGGGGCCACGACCTCCACATCTTTCAGATCTCTGACCATCAACACAGACTGGGCTGAATTGATGCACAGAAGAGAGAAAAAGCAGGGTTTTAGTTAAGATGTAACCCTAAAAACAGAAATCATTGTGAAACCTTTTAGTTATCTCTTATCTAATTATAGAAAGGTTTCTATTTTATTTCACGTGGTGAGTTGTTGATCTTTCCCATGTAACCTCTTGAACTGTGAGTCTGTTTTTATGCTTTTATCACTACACATCTCACCCAGTAATATACTTTACTCATATTCAGGTGTATTCACGACATTTTGACTTGTTATAGTGGTATAGTAGGAGAAGCACACTAACAGGCTTTTTCCACAACAGGAACTTACTAACCCATAACTGAGCTTGTACACATTGTCCCATGTTTTTAATTGCAACAAGCCCAAGATTGATTTTTATTGTAAATCATTTAAATCATTAAAATGATTTAGATGTATTATTTTACTGTCTATATTTTTCTCCTTCTTATTATTGCTATTGGCCTTTCTAGATGTGATCGTGATGCGCAAAAATTGTGTAAATCATGTGGATAAAAAATGTGTGTTAACTTTACTTTGCCAGTAGATGGAGCTATGACGCCTTCTACTGCCTCGGTTACACTATAAGAGGCCTCAGTATTGTTGCCATGGTAATTTTGTATCATATCACGCTCATATTTGATGTGCTGGTGGGGAATAAGGAAGCCCCCCCTGCTACTATTACCAGTTTTTGGTATTAGACTATCAATACCATATACATACAATGACAAGAGCTGTACTGTATGAATGGGTACAATATATGATATAAATGACTTTGCCTGTAAATACTCGGTGCTGTTAATTAAGCATGAATTCTCTTACCCTCCACTGTCAGTTTAGCAGAGCATGAATACTCTCCGACCTGCACACTGTACATGCCCTCGTCCTCTAGTGCCACCTGCTGGATGATTAGTTTACGATAACAGCCCTCACTGCAGATCTCAAAGCGCTCTGAGGGCAGGATGACGTTGCAGCCTTTGTACCAGCGGATGCTACATCTGGGGTTGGACACTGTGCAGTCTAAGAGCACGCGGCTCTTCTCAAGGGCGGTCTTATCCTGCAGAGGTTTCACGATGTTGACAGGAAGCTCTGAAAAAGGATGAAGTGAAGCTTAAGATTCCTGTATGAATATAACTGGATGACATGATGATGATGATTATTATTATTATTATAATACCTTTCACTTGCAGGTGAGCGACAGATTCAACATGTCTGGCGACAAACTTGATTTCTCCAGAGTCCTCTGCTCGCACGCTGCACATGAGAAGAAAATGCTTGGTCCCTAAAACAAGAAAAATACATCAAATTAGATAATACGTGAGCCAAATAATAACACAATTGGGAGATATTGCAAGATTTTATATGAACTATATTCAGTATGTGCATGCAAGTGTCTTCTTTTTTGCTCGTCCTCTTAGAGACATGCAGGACTTCTAATTCTGAAGCTGACCTTCCTGGCGGATCTTGATGGTACTAGTGGGTTGTATCTTCTCTCTGTTTTTGTACCACATTCCTGGCACGTCCTCCACTGAGATCTCACAAACAAACACAGCGTTCTGATCTTCCTGGATACCCAGGTTCTCGAGGCCCTGCACGATCAGCAGTTCGCGCTCTGCCAACAGAATTGCGTTACGTTTATGGATGCTTAAAGGATAAACTCATGGTACAACAGTCAGGTGCCCAAATGAACAGTGAATGGGAATTTGATGCAAAAAATACTGTAAATGTGGCAGATATCTACTTGATATGACTTTTTGTTTTTGACCCCCATCACTAAGAGGAGTTATTATAATCTAACTCAATTGTGAACCTATCTTTTAAGATTACAACAGGCATCTTTTAACAATATCAGATGGAAAAAGTAGAAAAGTAAAGCGAAAACAACAACATCCATGACAATCAGGAAGCTTCTTTTTGTTAGAACAGTTATATTTATATTTCTGTATATGATTTCCTTTCCCCCAAAAAAATGTACAGCACTGTTTCATTTGCTGTCATATAGCCTAAAGCTGCACATTGTGCTTTACATAAATGCATCATGCTATGTTATCTTATGTTGTAGCATCATTAAGTCTATTCTGTGGATCACAGGCAGATGGCAGCCCTGCACTACATCACAGCCTGGACCATCTACTGCAGCATCTCCTGCAGAATTAGTAAAGGAACTAAAAAATAATAAAGAACTACGTTTTTCATACCATAACACAATTAATATACATGCTGATCATAACTGCTTAGTTAACTCCTGATTACTGAAACAAAGTGGAGAAAAGCAACGTATCATGAAGCTTGGGTAGCTAACACCTTTGTGGCCTCTTGTTTTCACAGTGGTGCATGGATAGAAATGATGTGGCAGAGTCTGTGTGTCAGTACTTGCTGATAGTAAATCCCGCCTGCATACATTTTCCATGCAGGAAAATCATACCACTGTAAAACTAGAGGCTCTTGTTTGTCATTTCTAGTATTTAGACAGCAGACTTTACCGAAGACCTCCACGGTGCAGGATGTAGTCACATCTCCAGCATCGCAGGTGTACCTGCCAGAATCACTGACATGACATTTCATGATCTGAAGAAACCGCTTACGTCCCATTGCATAAATGCGCAAGTCCTTGCCCGGCTTCACCTCAACCCCGTTCTGAAAAACGAAAATAATAAAAAAAAAAACATTTTATTGTTTTTTTTTAAAGTGCATATAATTCTTTCCAAACAACTCCGACTGTTTGTGACGTATTGTCCAGTCAAGTGAACTTTTTATTGTTCCACATTGACCGATATGACGTTGACTGAAACCAACTGATCCAAAATATAAATATTCAAATAATTTGTGGCTATTATTGAGATGATTATCAGATTTTTTTTTAAAGATATTATTAGAAAGCTTTGTTCAGAGATTTTGTCCATTCAGAGGGTGTCAAAGTTTGTACTTTGAAATGCATCGATATTGTTTATTTAGTGTATGCAATATGTTTTTTTTATTTTGAACATTTACTATATGTGATAACATATCATAAAACACAACCCCTCCCGTTTTGGCTCTAGAGTTAAAAGAAAATATATCATCATACATGATTTTGGTTATATAGAAAAAGAAAAACAAACACTTGCCTTCATCCACTTCACATCAACATTGTGTCTTGACAGCTCACACTCAATAGAGACGATGGACCCTTCAGGGAATTTCTGGTCCTCCAACTTTCTGAAAACTGTCACCGGAGGCTCTAGTGGAGAAAAAGCATGCCGGGTTAAAGCAAACAAAACCCTACTTGAATTTCTCAAAAAGAAAATACCAACCCAAATGGATTGCTGCTTAAAATGAAAGTTCCCATAAATACAAGTTATGCGATCTAATTTACTGCGATGACATTTTCATCCAGTTGTCATCTAATAGCTCAAAGGGATGATGCATAGTAAGTGACTCGCCACCGAGCGGATTATTTTACAGCGTGAGGTTAAATTGGCACCTGACAGAAAAGACTGAACAGAGCTACCGCTTTTCATTGGGTCATGCTAGGCTATTTTGTGTTTGTAATGGGAGCCGGGATAAAGGCAACAGTAGCACAAGTGCCACTCGTTTTATTATCATGCCCCCATTGGTTGGCATTTGATCTAGACTGAGTGGACCGCTTCAGACACCAGTCTGAGTCTACAGTAAATTTGATTGTATTGTACTATATAGTACATAGTGTAAAAATGTGAAAACGTGCCATTATTAATTATTTGTAAGTAGAATTAGTAGTGCATAAAGCACATTATCTTATCTTAAACATTAGCTAAACTTTTAAACATTTATTTTTATATAAATGACCCACCCTTAACAAGAAGCCTTGCAGATGTTTTCAGGTTCTCCACAGAGAACGTGAAGGTGCCAGTGTCTTCTACTGATAGGTTCGAGACGGTGAGGCTGTGGACTTGTCCTTTGGTACTCATGCGGAAGTGATTTGTCGGCTTAAGCTGAATTCCGTTTCTCATCCAGGTGCCCGGGACGTTGGGATGGGACAGTTCCACCTCAAAAGAGGCCGTTTCTCTCTCTGTGGTTTTTATGTCAGTCAGCTTCCTCTTGATTGTGATTTTTCGAGCTGTAAAGAAAATTGTGTAAAATGAAACATAAAAGTAATACGACAGCAGCAGACAGAGTAAAAGCACTTTTTTTTGTGTGTGTGTTAGTACTTTTCAGCACACTAAAAACCGAATAGCGCCTCACACAAAGGATATGTTTGAAACACTGACTCCAGTGACAAGCATTTTCATTCCACTTTTAACACTGAGCAGACATGGTGTCCATTTTCTGTTACAGAATAGGCTCGGAGTCTGTTCTGTACACAGCAGTCTGCAGTCAAACAACACAAACTGGCACACGTCGACCAGCCGATATTTTAGTCGTTTGAGTACGGGGCTTTACACAAAAGCCAGCTTTGAAACTGCCAACATTTTTCACTTATTCTAACACAGACGAGCATTCCCTGTGGAAAAAAGGAGTGTTTATTTTGGAGACCTGATGACAACAACCTTAGTTTTGAAGGCCAGGGGTATAAATTTAGAAGTAATGAGAGGAGATCCAAATTCATAGGAGGTGCCAATAGCAGCCTGAAGTCCCGACTTTCCCCTTCCCACCCACACTAGTGTTGAAAGAACAGCCCTTAATTCACCCACTGGCCTGTGGATCATAGGACGAAGAAATGTAAGAAGAAAAAACAAGCATAAGTACGTCTTAATCACTACAAGATACCAGTTTTTATAGGTTGTTCTGCTTGCTGCTCTAGAAAAATGTGAGCAGGTCTTTGTAAACGTGAACATTTACTCAGCATCTTAACTTTAAATTATCACAAACACGGAAAGGTTTCATTGATCCTGTTTCAATATAGAAACCCTGGTCTAAAAGTCTGCGTGGGCCGTCAGTCACCTGTTGGTTGCCATCATGCTCCAGTACAAGTGCCACCATGGTCCCCAGTCACTCAAATTACTCTTACTCAGTTAATTGGGGCTTGCCTACACAAGAAGCAGTAATGGAGGGTGTGCAAGAGGTGGGGTCATCGGCAACGGTGGTAAACAAACAACAACAGGGCATAGCGAGAACACGTGCACACTCACGTTCCACCGTGAGCTGGGCTTGCGTGCGGTCATGGAGGGTTTCACAGCTGTAGGTGCCCCGGTCAGACATGGTGAGTTTGTGGATGGTGAGACTGTGTTTTCGGCCCTTGTGTTTCAGGGTATACTTGGCTCCGGGGTGGATCAGCACCCCTTGCCTCATCCACTGCACCTCTCCTGTATCCAGACTCACCTCCACCTCTAGAGCTGCCTCACTGTACTCTTCAGCTATAACTGGTTTCATTTTCTTGGTGAACAACACCTGTTCTTCTAAAAATGAATATAAGGAATTACTGTAGAGCACGTCAACGATTTAGGTACTTTTATATAACTACATAACAATACTCACAGAAGCCACATCCAGACAGAGCGAATAACAATATAGACCAAAGGAAATCAGCAATGATACAATGCAAGTTCAAGCACACGGAGCAAGCGAGAAGCTCGGAGGAGCCTTGCCCCCTTCAGCGCAGCATAAGCCAAAACCACTGAGCCACTTGTGTCTGTCAGTTACCAGAGGAATTCTAACAGGAGAAGCTGCTAAGCGCTAGCCGTCAAAGGCGCCTCTTCAACAATTTAAAGTTGTCTGAAAGGATCATTGTTTATCACATATATGCTTATGTGGTACTAATGGTACACAGGAATTCAAACGCTCTTACTTTTATGATCACATTCATTCCAGTGTTGCTGAAAATAGCTTACATTTGAAAAATACGGTTAACGAACATTACGATAAGAACTTCTGTGTCAAATAGACTGTATGTAGTGACCGTGTTAATGGACGGGGGGCGACAGCTCACCTTGAACCTGGAGTTCTGCCTCTGATACCAACCCCTCTGCATCAGCTGTCACTCTGCCACTATCTGAAACCATGCAGTTGTGGATGCAGAGCATGTGGCATAGTCCGTTGCTGGAAATGATAGTGCGCTCATTTAGAGCTACTTGTTTGCCGTTTAAGCACCACACCAAGTGAGTGTCCTCTGGTGAAACCACACACTTAAATACTGCGTCTTCTCCTTCACAGACCGTGATGCTACGAAGCTCCGCTATGAACTCAACAACTCGGGGAGCTAAAGGCAAAGCATTCAGCTGAATTAGATTCACGTTTTTTTTACGATGGCATGTAGACTATTTTAAACCATCCCAACTGTCCCGTAAAGTTGTGAGATTTACATCTGCTTACTTTCTAAGGTCACAGTAGCTGAGGTTCTGTCATCTGTGGATTCACAGGCATATTCTCCAGCATCTTCTTCCACTAGTTTGTGGATGGTAAAGCTTCTGTCTCGACCTTGTGCCCGTATTGTGTGACGACGGCTTGGAGAGATCTCCTGGCCGTCTTTTAGCCACTGGACATCTCCTTTGGGCTTGTTGATTTCACATCGTAATGTAAGGCTGCTGCCCTTTAGAGACACAACATTCTCCAGTGGTTTGATAAATTTCACCTTCATTTCTGATGAGCAGAGGAAAAATAAATAAATCCCACATATGTTTGTGACAGTTATAATCGAGTAAACATGAGGGAATAGAGGTCACAGTTTGATTAGGAGTGCCAAATTCTTACCTTTGACTAAAAGACTGAAATACATCTCATCTGTGTTTACGTGACAGACATATTCTCCAGAATCTGACAGCTGCAGGGGATTAATGGTGAGCTTGTGGGTATTACCCTCACTGGAGATGTGAATGTTGTCCTCATTCAATAGTTGGCCATCTTTCAGCCACCGAACATTAGCTCCTTCTCGGCTCACAACGGCACACAGTGTAACACTCTCATTTTCATATGCTGCAACGTTATTATTTACTTCTTTATTCACAAATGTGACGGGTGCCTCTGTGAAAAGTGAGATTTAAAAAGTTTGCTTAAAGAATCCATGTTTACTAAACTAAAACTACAGAAAGAAAATCTCAAACAAGGTGCAGAATCATTTTAATCTTACCTTGGACTTCAACGAGTGTTATCAGTTTGTCATCTGTGGCATCACAAATGTATTTTCCAGAGTCTGACGGCTGAAGTCCAGAGAGAACAAGCTTCCTCACAACGTCATAGCTGTCAATTTTGACACGAGTGTCTGGTTTCAGTATCTTGCCATTCCATAACCACTGAACGGTGGCGTTTGGCCGAGACACCTCACATTCCAAAATAAGGTCATCCCCTGCTACCAGGATATGATGCTCTGGGTGGCCTGAATTGCCAATGATCTTTACTGGAGGCTCTGAGCATAAAATTCACAGGACCATTCATTAATCCCCTGATCTACACAAAGACGGATGTTGACATTGTTTAATAACGTAATTACCTTTGACAGTGATATAGAAGACCATTTTATCATCCACTGCATCACAGGTGTACTCTCCCGAATCCTCAAGCCCAGCATTTAGGACAACCAATGACCGGAAAACACCTTGTTCCTCACTACAGTATCGCTCAGTGTCATCAATCAGCTGGTTATCTTTGTACCAGCTGACTGAGGCATTGGATCTTGATAGCTCACACACGAGAATAATGTCATCTGATACTAAGAACTGCTTCTCTGGCTTTGCATCGGTTTTTCCAAGAATTTTAACAGGCAACTCTGAAAATAAACATGAATAAAAACAATTTTTAAAAATCGAGGAAGACAGTGATGTCTGGTTTTCATGCTAGTGTAGCAAGAATTTCATTATAAATAGTTTTATTATTGAGATCGCTTCACTGGGCAAACTGCCCACTTCATTTGTACACCTCTAAAAATAATCTTGGTCCCATTAATATATAAACAGTCAGTAGTATAATGACCTACCTTGTACTTTTACATGGAAGTCCATCACGTCGTCCTTTGCATCACAGACATATTGCCCTGCATCTTCAACTGTCAGTGAGTGAATGGTCAATTGACGCATGGCACCATCTTCAAGGATGGTGACGTTTTTGGAGTCCTCTACCTCCTCCCCATTCTTCTTCCATGTGACTTCAGCATTTGATCTGGAAACCTCACAGTCGAGAACCAGAGTATTCCCAACCACTATCTCAACCCTACTCGCCGTCTTCCGTGGACGTATAAAGCGAACAGGAGGCTCTGTGCACAGAGAAAATGTTGTCAGTCATTTTTAGAGCACTGAACACATTAACACATTTTTGTCACAGTCTTTAGCTTTCCTTACCTGCTATGTTTACAAAGAACGTCACTGAGTCATCTGCTGTATCACAGACGTATTCGGCCGAATCTTTGACCGTAGTTTCAGGTATAATAAGTCTTCTGTAGACGCCATCCACCTCTAGAATGAGGTTGTCATTCTCCTCCACTTCAAGTCCGTCTCGATACCAGCGCACCATTGCATTAGGCCGTGAGATCTCACAGCTCAGTACCATCCTCTCCGACATTTGCTGGCACAGTTCCATTTGTGACTGACTCGGGGATACAATCCGCACCGGAGGTTCTGAAAATGGATCCAATTTAGCACTTCTAAGTGATGCTTCACAGACTAAGCTTCATATCAACATTTTTTTGCAGCATTGTCTTGCTTGGAATACCATGTTCTTTGCTTTTACAATACAGAGATAACTACATATATGTGCATTATATGTAGTATTTAGTATTTTACCCGTAATACTAAGATGAAAGAAGATTGAATCGTCAGCTGTATCACAGACGTATTCTCCAGAATCTTCCACTCCACTGGAAATAATCTTTAGTCGTCGATAAGGGCCTTCAATCTTGAGTTTGATATTCTCACTCTCCTGTAGCTTCTGGCCGTCTTTGTACCAGCTCACAACACCGTTTGGACGAGACAGTTCACAACTCAGAATGATTTCCTCCGGGACGTGACGGTCAAGGTGGACATCCTCCTTGGGGTAGATTATCATCACCGGAGGTTCTTAAGCGGAAGAACATATGAAATTCACACATTATCTACTGTCCATTCAGGTATTTAAATACATTTGTGCAATACATTTTTAGATGTTCTCGTAAAATATTTTACCTCGTATGTTAACCTTGAACATTAAAGTGTTGTCTCCTGCACGGCATGTGTACATGCCAGAGTCTGACAGTTGAGTTGAATGGATTGTCAGACTTCTTTTGGTGTCCTCTGCTTGAATTGTAATATTGTTGTTTGGTTGTATTTTAGTTCCATCTTTGTACCACTGGACAACACCATCAGCCCTTGATATTTTGCATGCCAGAGCAAGCTGTCCTTGCTCCACAACACTCTTGAAAAGATCCTCCTCTGGGATATCTGCAAATGTGACTGGTGGTGCTGCAGAAAACAATACACAAAAAACAAAGCTGTTATTGGGAAGTAGCACGCATTGTTTATGCTCATGCACACAGTAGCTGTAAGGTTAGGTTTCCACAGCTTAGACATGCTGATGTCAAGCCTTGCATTTTCATATTACCATTCTACATAGACGTCATAATCAACAATGGCTGTTAATCCACTTCCGAAGCAAAGTAAGATATTAATTGTAGCAGTGCAGTGACGCAATGCTCTGACCATAGGTGTGCTGGAAAAAGCTGTAGACTCATTAAAGCACATGCTTTTTCTTCATTTACTGACTTTAAATGTGAAACAGTTATATGAAAAACAGATGCATAAATGTTTAATGAAATTAGGGCTTTTTAGAAGGAAATCAGCTATAATAAATATGATGACGATCAGGTTTTGCTTCCTTTTTAGATATTAGAGGTCATGAAAACGTATAAGACTCTGCAATGACAACCAATCTTGCTAAGAAGAAGCTTTGCATATCACCTTTCACCTCCAAATAGAAATCGTTGAAATCTGAATCATCATCATCAGTTTTACAACCGTACACCTCAGAGAATGAAGACGTTGCTGACTTTGTAGCCAGTGACCTCTTATTGCCCTCTGAATCGATGTTTATTCCCGATTTTGGCAAGTGTTTTTTTCCATCCTTAAACCAGCAGGTCTGGCTTGCGGAGTCTGAGATCTCACATTGCAGTTTGATCGGGCTGCCTGCTTCAACAGACTTGCTCCTCTCAGCCTCTGGAACAGCTAAGAATCAAACCAGTGCTATAGGAATTTCAGTTCATTGAACAGTATCATAAAGTAATCAGATTTGCCGCGTTGTGCTTTGTCACATACTTGGATTTACAGGCTTATGGCTGTAAAATGTAGTTTTAGCAAGTACGTGTTTAGCAGAGTAAACATAGGAAATCAATCTATGGCCAACATTCACTCTCTTGTTATTTCTGTTGGATCAAAATCAATTCCCGAAGGAAACATCTGTGCTCACCAGCTAGTCGCTAACTTTGTTTATCATTTTTTGTAGGGCAGGTAGCATATACAGTATATAATCTGTTTATCAAAACTTTATGGCTGAAAACAGCTGTCTGCTGCAGCTGGAAACAGTGTCAACAAGAGCAGTGAGACTAAACCAAATAGCCGACTATATACTGAAATAATGAGTTTCAAAATGCTAAAATTGTCCATTGAATTGAGGGACACTAATGAATAAATAATTGAAAAACTGTTCACCAAAATCATATAACGTACAGTATATAATTATAATTGTTAGTACACATTGTCCTAGAATACTATTTAAAAATGTTGTATTCTAGTTTAGTGTGCAAGCACTAAAATTAAAAGATGTTAGTGATTCTGACGAAGCTCAAAATACTTAGATCACCTGCAACATCCACCTTGAATTCAATATGGTCATCTGCGGTCTCACAGCTGTATATCCCAGAGTGTCTGACTTCTGCTGATTCAATAACCAGCGCTCTCAGTTTTTCTTTTGTTTGGATGTCATATTCACACTTTGAATGTAGCTGTTCTCCATCCTTGTACCAATAGACTTGGGCTGTTGGCTCAGAGACTTCACAGTGCAGCTTAATTGGGCAGCCTGCTTCAACAAATTTGTTTCTTGTGACCTCTGGAAGTGCTGAAAACCTCACAGGAGCAGCTGGAGGGGGGTTTATAAGATTTGCAGAGAACTGCTGTTAAGCTGTCAGAACATCATTTAACAGGAATTGTTGTACACAACACACTTTTTGGTTTGGTTATTTTAGCACATAAGGCATGAGGAGTTCTCGGTATTCACACTATGTTACAAGGTAATTGTATTTAAGAGATTTTTCAAAAGTAATTGTGCAAAATGTGTACAGTTAAAAGTAAGTAGTAAGGGGATATAACAAAATCTCTCACACCTGGAAGCTCATTAAAACCAAATATAAGAAAATCACCTTGGATGTCCACATGGAAAGTCACAACATCATCAGCGAGGTTACAGCTGTAGAGGCCAGAGTCAGAGACCTTAGCAGAATGAATCATTAATTTTCTGAGGCAGCCATCTCTTTTCATATCAAGGCCAGTTTTGCAAAAAAGTTCCACCTCGTCTTTGAACCAGGAAACCTGGGCAACAGGGTCTGAGACCTCACACTGGAGAATAACTGGAGAACCAATTGCAACCATCTTGTACATTTCTGATAGTGGGATTGGCATGATCTGTGGCGATCGGCCTAAGAGAAGGAAATAACAAAGGTTTTGGAGAAAAGATGAATACGTCAACAGTGCAGACAACACACATTTCAGCTAGTCATACCATGTTCCCATGAACATTCACAACAAGATGGATGTGGTAGGTATGATAAGAAGAAAGCAAGGATAGAAATAGGTCACCTTGTACATCCACTTTAAATGTGATGGTGTCATCTGCTGTTGAACATTCATAGCTACCACTATGTGTGCTTTCAGCTGAATGGATGAAAAGTGTTCTTGTTAGACCATCTGATTGTATCTCCACATTGTCTTGTTGCAGGAGTTTCGTCCCATCCTTGTACCAGTCGACATGAGCGGAGGAATCATGAGAGAGTTGACAGCTGAGGACAATGGGACAGCCTTCTTTGACGGACTTGTTCCTGTCTGTCTCTTGAAGCTCTGAGAACTTCACAGGTAGAGCTGTGTGACATTCATTCAGACATTGCAAAAAGAGTGTCTTAATAAACTTCATAAACAGAATTTCTTAAATATAGTAAGTATTCAATCTACTGTCAATTTAAAGAATTTTAAGATTCAATTTAACCAAAACAGATGACAAAAGTCACTCGGAACAAAACACACTTCACAAAACAACATTAACACGACAACTGAATGATCAAAGACAAAAAGTACAACAAAAAATAAAAAAAATTATTTAAGAGGCTAAAAGTGCTAGAATAGTCGCTAATAGTACATCAACTTACAGACAAAAAACACAGGCCAGATACAAACAAGAAAGTGACCTAGTGCTTGTTTACGTTAAAGAAGCTGTATTCAGTTAGTTCAACAGAAAAAGAAAGATATGAAATGCTAATTTAAGATATTCGTCATGCATGATAAGAAGCTGCACTGTAAAGCTGTAATAGGTTTAGACTTTCAAAGGCAAAGAGTCTACAGCCACGCTTTACTTAGGCACAATGGTTCTAAATGGCGCTAAATGCTAACATCAGGATGTTAACATGCTCACAATGACAACGTTGACAATGCTGATATTTAGCGAGTATAATGTTTACCATGTTAACCATATTAGTGTAGCGTATTAGCAAGCTAACACTTGTTATCTGGCACCAAAGTGTTCCGTCAGCACCTTGGTTATAAATCACAGCACAAATGAAACCTGCTGCTGAAGCTACAGGAAAAGTCAGTGGGCCAAGTCATGAGTATACATCGTCTGGGAATTATTATTAATATCTGTACCAAATTTTAGGCCAATCCAGAGATATTTTAGTGGATAGCTGCTGGTGGTGCTACTGTGGGCAAAAAGTCAGGAAATCAGTAAGTCATTAGGACTCAGAATTAACCATTTTGTGTTAGGAAATTAGACAAATGTGACTTGACCACCTGCTGTTACAATTAGTTGGCAGTGCAAGACAGTTTCTGAGCGTCACCTTTTACTTCCACAGCAAACTGGATGTCATCATCTTTTGACTCACAACGGTAAATGCCTGAGTGAACCCGCTCTGCTGACGGGATAACTAGACTCCTCACACTTCCCTCTGACTGGATGTCTACTCCGTTTAGAGGTAGGAGCTTTGTTCCATCTTTATACCAACTGACTTGTCCAACGGGGTCTGACAGCTCACATTGCAGAGCAATTGGACAGCCTGCCATGACTGTCTTTTTCTGGTCAGCCTCAGATATAGCTGACAACTTCAGAAGTGGAGCTACAGGATAGAATGTAAAATACAATTAGTGTTTTCTTTTTACTTTTTTTTGATTATTTTAAAGGTAGTGTTGTTAACCAAATGAAGCAAGGCACAATTCTGAAACCAAAGCCCTCAGCAGCACATTCAACCATCATAAATATACCGAAATCTTTTTATCGTATAGTCCAGTTAACAAGGTAGTTGGGTATATACTTTTGTAACGGTATATCAAATTTGACCATGATAAAATGACAATTATTTTGTTAGCATTTATCAGCTAAGCGTCATCATCCTCTCCAGCACAGAAGGCATCAACATTAACAGCCTGCTCAGCCCTTTTTTTTAGACGAAAAATGATCTGGTCAACTAGTTAGACTTAATTCAATGTCGCACCTTCCGAAAAGAGCAGCTTTATTACTAACTGTTGAAGTTTAAGTAAAAATGTTAAATGGTGAGAACGTTAGCCCTCTTTGGGGCTATCCCTCTATGATGAAAGACATTGCAGGCTATCTTACTTGGCATGGCCAGACTTGAAAATGGAAAAGCAGGTGGAGCCACATGATCTGAGGCAAGATTCACTAAGTGTTTAGCCACATTTAAAGTGTCATTATTTACGTAGGTAGGCTTTAGTTAGGGACTGACTGGTGTCTAAAGGTATTTGGATTCAGAATTAAAATTGAGCAAGAGATTATGTGTCATTTCAATCCTGTCAAAATAGGCCCCGACAGTAATGTTTACAAAGAAAGAAACCTGCTCCAGTAAAGATTCTGCAATTACCTACTTGAGTTCACATGTAGCCTGTGTTATGTGATTGCTCTGTCATTAAATATATCATACACTGTGATTTTGGTGTGTAAACTGCACATAAATGTAGCACACAGCTTAGATTTCTTCCATTACAGCTCTTTGCTTGTGTCATGTCTATTGAAAGATGAAACCATATATAAAACCAAAGTATTTAGATGTACTTTATCCTCACTGAAAATCTATTTGTAGAGCAGATGAAAATAACTTTTGTCACCTTTAACATCCACACGAAACTGCATTGCATCATCTGTTGTCTTGCAGCTGTAAATCCCTGCATGAGACAGCGCCGCTGACTGGAAAGCCAGTGTTCTTATCGAACCCTCTGCCAGCATGTCTTGTCCAGCTGCTTCATGTAGTTTTATTCCATCCTTGTACCAAGTAATCTGAGCGTTTGGATCTGATATTTCACATCGCAGCACTATGGGTTCATCAACTTCAACAGACTTGTTCCTCTCAGCCTCACAAAGTGTTGTAATTCTCACAGGTCGAGCTGGGAAATGTTTGAGGTAACATCAAGAGAAACTGTATCACTTTTACTGACTACAACAAAAATGATGCTTTCAAACAACAAAAGAGCAAAAGCTCAAATCAAGATTAGTCATGCCAATAACTCTTACGAGTTAAAATAAGTAATTATAAAGATATGTCTTTGTTATATTAGTATAATAACAAGGTATTTTTTGGTTAGATTTAAGATTACTAGGCATTCAAGTTAGGATTTGAAGCTAACATTTTTTACTTTGTTGCCTGTCTTTAATATTTCTCACAGACCACACAAGCTCAGTTTTACATTGGCTACAAAAATTGTTTTTAGCATGAACAAAATCATGTAAATAAATATAGAAATTGTCAAAATGATTGCAAAAATTTTTCATCAATCTTTTCATTTTACACAATGTCAAGATTGTGCCCGTCTATTTTTTGTCCGCTAATGCTAACCATTTAAATCACCTTTAACAGCCACCTTATTTGCAGTGACATAGTCACTCCAGTGACTGTCACACGTCCTTGATAGATAGATCTCTTCTGATTGGACAGTAGATGCCTGCTTGACATGGTAAGGCTTTGAAAACTGGGTAGATGATATTTGCCCAGTGTTAAGTGTACTGTCTACTTGGTCTTGTGTTGCCTCCATCATGTGATGACAGTCTGCTTGGACTGTTGTTGCCTGCATGGACACCTCTGATTGGTTAGGCACTGCCTCCCCTGTGTGATAGAGGTCATCCAATCTGGCAAATGCAGACTGCAGCAAGTTGTATTGACCCTCTGGTTGGACAGTTTCTGCCTTTTGAGAGTTATACAATTCCACTGATTGAAGGGATGTGGCATCAGGGAAGTCACACAGTTCCTCTGACTGGACAGTCGATGTCTGTAGGAGTCTGTTTACCTCCTCCGATTGGTCAGTTGCAGTCCATAAGGAGTTAAAGGGCTCCTCTGAATGGACACTTTCAGTCTGTAAGCAATCCAGAAGCTTCTCCAACAGGTCTGCAGGCATCGGCGTAGATTTGTGGAGCTCCTCTGCTTGGATTGTTGCAGACTTTAAGGATTTAAAAGGCTCCTCCGCTTGAATTGTTGCAGACGTTAAGGATTTAAAAGGCTCCTCTGCTTGAATTGTTGCAGACTGTAAAGATTTAAAAGGCTCCTCTGACTGGAGAGTTGCAGACTTTAAGGATTCAAAGGGCTCCTGTGACTGGAGAGTTGCAGACTGTAAGGATTCAAAGGGCTCCTCTGACTGGAGAGTTGCAGACTTTAAGGATTCAAAGGGCTCCTCTGACTGGAGAGTTGCAGACTTTAAGGATTCAAAGGGCTCCTCTGACTGGAGAGTTTTAGATTTTAAGGATTCAAAGGGCTCCTCTGACTGGAGAGTTGCATTTTTTATAGAATCACAGAACTCATTAGATTTGACTGTTGAAATCTGTAAGTGGTTAGTAATGTGCCCTGATTGGGCAGTTGAAGTCTGTTCGGGGTTGCCTAGTTCTGACAGGACAGCCTGTACTGAACTATGTAGCTCTTCTGATTGGGCAGTTATAGTCTTGAGTTTGGCTTTCTCAGATTCAACAGCTGCAGTTTGTAGAATATTACAAAACTCATCTGACTCGGCAGCTGTCTTCAGAGAAGTAGTGAGTTGTTCAGGTGGGGTTTCTACATGCTGTATATAGTAAATTAATTCCTCACCTTGTGATTCTGTGGGCTGCTTAGTGTCATATTGTGTGTCAGATTTCATTACTGTTGGCTGTACAGAGTTACAGTGAATTGGAGATTTGGCATATATCGTTTGTTGATTGTCAGAGAGCTGTTTAGTTGTAATCCAGTCAGTCATGTATTTATAAGTTGACTGAGGAGCAGTCATTTGCCTGGAATGTTCTTCATATGTCTGAGTGTCTCCTCTCTTGCTGCCGACGATGCCAGAATTGCGCTCGGAGGAAATGTGTTCAACAACAGGATAAGCCTCTTCAGTCGACTTGTTCTTCTCTTGGTCAGAAGAGAGCCTTGGCGGTGTAGCTATAAGCATTGTGGTGTACACAGAGAAAGGTTTTCAGTGGTTGATGGTCTCAATAGTTCTTCTCATAACAGAATTTTACATCAGTGTGGGTTAGCATGGAGTTATGGGATAATCCATTGCAAAGACAAACAAGAAGGTCGACCAGGTTTGGTCTGAGAATGAGTTCCTACATTTCCCCCTTCAACTGACTTCTAATGCTGTATACTGTATTATACCATAAATCTGTACACTAGCACCTCACTTATTTTATTTTAAAAAAACTAAAGTACTTTAATTTTCTTCCCTTTGATGAGAGTTCGTTGTCATTGCAACGGTGAGAGGTTCGGGGCAGCAATGTGAATGAGAGGATCTTGTGATGAATAAGACATAAGATGGACTTTAAGAGTTGCAAGCAGCTTGTTACAAGCAAAGATGTCTGTTAAAATGAAGAATGAAGTGACAAACACATCTTATGTGTTAGTATGAGAAGCAGTGACTCAGCTACTAAACACCCACATGTTTGATTTAACAGCCAAAAACTGCAGGAAATGACATGAAACCAGAGATGACAATATGACAAAAAGCAATATCTTAAGGAAAAAAAAAATGTAGAGATGCCTCAGATGATTGAGCTAACAATAAAATACACCACTGTTGTTAGTGGCATTTATGCGCTGTGTTAACATGGATGACTGATGTCATTGAAATATATCAAATCACCTTTGACATCCACAGTGTATTGGGCAGATGCATCAGCTATCTCACCAATCGCGTCACCATAGTGACACTGCTCTGCTGTTTGGACAAAGCCAAAGAGAAGACAATGAGCTGGGTGACGGGTTCAGGTATGTAACTAAATACTTGACTGGTAATTGTGCAGGTACAATGTGGAACACCACCTTTCACCATCACATTTAACTGTGCATCACCAGATGTTTCACAGCCAAACCTCTCATCACCAGACAAGTCAGGTGACCGGAGGTGCAAGGCTTGGCTGCTGCTCTGTGATTCACAGTCAGCTTCCCATTTTGGGTAGATCTGGGTTCCATCTTTGTACCAACAGGCTTTGGCAATGGGATCTGAAATCTCAAATTGCTGAACAATTGGGCAGTGCTCTTCAGCAGCCTTGGTCGTCTCAACACCAGGACCAAGCAGATGTGTCACAGGTGGCACTACAGACAATCATTAAGGGGATATTTTCATTGTACATCATTTTAGGTTTTAGAATAATTGACTTTAAAGAGATACTGTCACAGATGTTAGCTCTGTATAGTTACAACACATAAAAAGACAGACTACAGGCTACATAAAGAGTTAGTCATAACTACAATAGGAAAACAAATCACCTTGATTTTTTACAATTAATTGGGCAACATCATCTGCTGTTGCACAATAGTATGCTCCAGAATTTGAAGGATGAGCTGGTTCAATAACAAGGTTCTTCTTGATGTCTCCCATTTCAAAATCAGGCCCTCTATTACAAATATGCTCTTTCTCCCTCTGCCATGACACCTGGACAGCAGTGTCTGAGATTTCAGACGTTGGCTCAGTGGGGCAGGTCGCCTCAAGTGACTGCTTCTCATCAACCTCCGGTGAGGGCGACAACGGCAACGATGCAGCTAAAGATGATGACTCATATTATAATTATGGACTAAACAGTGCATATTCATACTCTGATTATGAAAGGGGTTATAGGTTCAGCTTCCCCAAATGGGGAACTAATTCATAATATCCTAGTCCAATTTCAAAGAGAAAACCTCAGATGTTCAAGGATTGCATGAATACATTAATTTGTCGTTAGATATTAATTTTTTACCACAATTTAAGAAGCGTTTACAACTTCACACAAAGCACCACTTGAACACAGACAGATATGCATAGTATAAATGTTAGTTGTATCCAGTCTCCAGAAAGCTCTAGAAAATTTCTCTAAGATTCAACAAATTTAAATAAAAATCACCTTTAATATCCACAGTGAAGTGGATAGTGTCATCAGAGGTTTCACAGCTGTATAGCCCTGAATGCAAGACCTCAGCAGATGGGATAATGAGTTTCCTCAACGTGCCATTATTTTGTATATCCCACCCATTCTGCGGGAAGAGCTTTACACCATCTTTATACCAGCACACGGGCACAGTGGAGTCTGCAACCTCATATTCCAGCTCCAAAGGTTTGCCCACTTCAAGTGACTTGGTTCTCTCAACGTCAAAGATAGTAGAGTACGTCACTGGTATAGCTAGCATTGGGAATTCAGGACAGCTAAATAAAATCAAGACTGTGGAAATGGATACCTTGCAAAAATGTTACTGCTGAGCAGAAGATGAAAAGGGGTTTGGAGACTTTAAATTTAGGGAGAGCCAAAGCAGTCACAAAACAAAATATATAAATAGTTATTACCTACAGTAATACATTAACAGTTCTTTAAAGTTATGTGCATGAAACAGTCGTTCAAACCACATACAGTTGAAGCGGGAATCATTAGTGGCAAGAGGAGGTGAGGTTACAACATTAATGCTAAAGATAAAAAGTGTAAAGTCACCTTTGATCTCCACTTGAAAGTCCACGGTATCATCCAGTGTGGTGCATCTGTACACACCAGAGTGGCACTGCTCTGCAGACTGAACAACTAGAGTCCTTGTGTTTCCCTCCGATTGGATTTCTAATCCAGAGTTTGAAATGAGCTGTATTTCATCCTTGTACCAGCAAACGTGGGCCTCGGGATCGGACACCACACACTGGAGTACAAGAGGACAGCCTGCTTCGATCGACTTGGTCCTCATTTCTTCAGGAATTGCTACGAACTTCACGGGTGGAGCTATAGATACAATTATATCTAATGTCAACCTTAAGTCAACATCAAGCTAGCCCTTAAGATTATTCATCACAACTTGTTTAGTTTCAATGATTAAGGTCAAACTGAAACTAAGTAGCTAACATGCGGAAATGCAGTCAAAGAAAAGGTGACAGCATAGCTGTTTTAAGAAGAAAAGCCACATACAACATACAGAGTGTCATCAGAGTTAGTCTCTCTGCTGAGGAGGAGTTTGTTAATCTTTCACATTGTCTAAGGTTAAATAAGTCACCTTCGATGTCCACACTGAACGTGATGGTGTCACCCTTTGTCTTGCAGCAGTACAACCCAGAGTGGAAAAAATCTGCTGATTGGATAATCAATTTTCTCACCAAGCCATCAGATAGAATATCTACTCCACTTTGAGGATGTAGCTTTGACCCATCTTTGTACCAGTGCACCTGGGCAGAGGGATCTGACAGCTCACATTGTAAGATAATGGGGCAGTCTGTTTGGATGGTTTTGTTCCTCTCAGCATCTGGAATTGCTGAAAACCTCACAGGTGGGGCTATGGATATTTAGATATTTTAATGCTTTATTAAGTTGTAAATGTCATAATGTTTTCATGAATCAGTCTCAAGAAAAGATGGAATACATTGTAATCTTTAAAAGAGATGGAAAGTGGTAAAAAAATAACAATAAAGATGTGGAAAAATATCACACCAGTGTAAGACACACTCGACACATACCCTCGACTTCCACGTTGAACCTGATGACGTCATCAATGGCATCACAGCAATACACTCCTGAATGTGAAAACTCTGCTGATTGGATGACAATTCTTCTCATGGTGCCCTCTGATTGGATATGAAGACCTTCGATTGATTGTAATTCCACCCCGTTCTTGTACCAGTGAACTGGAGCTGCAGGGTCTGACAGCTCACAGTAGAGCACAATGGGGTTCCCGATTTCTACAAATTTGTTTCGATCCATTTCTGACAGTGGTGAAAATTTGACGAGAGGAGCTGCAAATGAAAAAACAAAAAAATAACTTTTCACATCAGTCTTGTCATGAATGATGAACTGATAAATACATTATTTTTATTTAATTTTTGCATTGTTAGCAACAAGCATTTCAATTTAAAAAAAACTACAACGCACAAATCCTGAAACAACCTACCTTGAATGTACAGTGCTGCAGAATCCCGAATGCCATAGGCAATAAAAGTAATCTCAGCTCCATTATCTGTATCACGGACTCCTCTAATGCGGAGAGATTGGTGTGTTCGTGACCGCCGCATGGAATAACGTTCGTCCTCTTGCAGCTGAGTACCGTTTAGGAACCATGTGCCGATAACAGAAGCAGAGAGCTCAATAGAGAAGAGACCATCTTGCCCCTCAGGCACCAAAGCATCCTGTAAAGGAGCTTGTATTCTGGCTACTGGAACTGGAAAAGAAAAGTTTATAAATTATTTGGTAATCAATGTGACCCATAACAGCTCAGTAGTTTCAGTATAATTGAACTTACCTAAGTGAACTGCCCTAGGGAACTCAACATTCTTGCTCTTTCCGTATTTGTTTACACTGCAAATACGAAATCGATAATCAGCTTCACATGGTACGCTGTCACCAAGGATCTCCACAGAGGTGGCAGAGTCGGTGGTCAAGCACTGGAGCCACTCCTGTGAGCCAGTACCCACTTCCTGTCGCTCAAGAACATATCCAGACGGTGGGTTCTTTCGTGAGTCCTGAGCAGGAACCCAAGAGAGAAGAGCTGCATTGGCACGCTCTGTGTTGATCTGCACACCCACTGGACAACTGGGAGGACAATGTCTGGCAGCTGAAGCAAGAGAAACCCAACATGCATCAACATCCTTTTGGACTGAAACAACTGATACATAGCTTGATTCAAAATGGCAAATAGAGCTTAATTATTACTTTCTATGAATTCTGTGGCAGATATTGCTATTGGAATGCTATAATTCACTCATAATGGACCCCACCTTTCACTCTCAGCTGAGAGGAAGTCTTGGATCTGCCTACGAGGAAAATCACCAAACCGGAGTCTTGGGGCATTGTATTGACGAAAACCAGGATGTGAGTTCGACCAAAGGACTTAAGGATGGTCTGATGTGTTTCACGCAGCTCTACACCATCTTTGTACCAATGTATGTCCATCTCTTCTTTCTCCACTTCAACGCAAAAGGCAGCATTTTCGCCTTCCAAGACATCCACTTTTCTTGGAAGCTTCCGCAAAATTGTACCTGCAAGGAAACACTTTGAAAGTGAGTGCGTACTTTAATAGAACAAAGCTCCTGAAGGTATTTAATGGATAAGCCCTACAAAGTAACGGGAAAAAAATGTGCCTTTTCAGTGCCTTCCAAAATGGTTTAAACTCTGTAAAAATAAAAATCTGATAGGACACCATTACAGATTGACTTTGGATAATTTTAGTGATTAAAACAACTTTATTTGATCAAGGGAAGGATCATGTTTTGATGTAAAAAAAAAACCCCAAAAAAAACAAACAAACAAACTTGTTTGGGGATCTTCATCATCTTGGTGACATTAATAACGACTTGATTAAGGATTATGGTCTAGAGGACTAGTGGAAGGTGATCCGAAATCTCTTTCTTTTGGGAGACAGTGACAAGGCAAGTCCTGGTGGATAAAAAACGGTATACCTCTTGTGTTTTGTTGACCCATCCAATCATGCGACTTACCTCCTCTGCAGATTTTGTGGTTCTATAACCATGTTACACTATTTTCTCCTTTATCCCTGATCATTCCTATGGCTGCTACAGAGCTTTGTCACTCTAAAAGGACTGTTGCTGTCATTTATTTATTTTTTTTGGTAGGACAAAGAAAAACTACAAAACCAAAACAAGCAACAATACTGTTTGTGGTCACTATGATTCCAATTCACACTGGTAGAAAGAAAATGATGATAAATAACACCACCCAAAGAATTTTAAACTATCTATAGATTTTATGTTCACTGATGGCGTTACAATTTTCACTGTCTGTGTTTAGTTTATAAATGAATGAAATATTTAAGTTGTCAGGATCAAAATGACAAAAACAAACTAATTGCTGTTATAATTTGAGTCAGATGAATTTTGGTTTTGATAATGCCAACCTTAATGTTACCATCTCTAAACAGTTTTTATTAAAAAGGTCTTGTTGTATGTTGTGTTTTCATTGTGCTTTTCAAATGAAGATGATCTGCTTCTGATTTACCTTTCACAGCTACCTCTGCAATACTCCTCCCACCATCGGGCATCTCACAGAGGTAAATCCCATCATCATCGACTCCAATGTCACGGATGGTTAATCGCCGTTTTGTTCCCCACTGCTCCATTCCATATTTGGCCCCTGGCTGCAGTCGTCTATCCTCCAGATACCATGTGATGGAAACAGAGTCCTCTGGAACTTCACACTCAAGAACAGCCAAGTCTCGTTCCCATACTTCTAGATCAATAAGAGGCTGCTTGAACCGCACAGGTGGCTCTGGCACCAAGGAGGAAGAACATCAGTATGATTAAACCAATATGACGTCTCCTAATGTAGTAAAGACAAACATATTTACTTCTATCTATCTAGTATTACTTCATTAATATCAGTTCTTCATGCGTGTCAACCATGTGAAAACTACATCTATGTCCTTGTAGTACATAGAAACTTATTAGCAGTAAATTCCAGTGAAGCAAACAAGATGAGCAAAATCATGAGACAAGTGGCTCATTTATTTAAGGAATGGAGAAGTCATTAACACACTGTGGTGTTAGATAGGAAATAAACTGTTTGTAACCGACACCATCAGACAGTACGAGACAGTTGTAAACAAAAGAATGTGGACTGTATTTAGTAGTCTGCATGCAAAGCTCTGTGTTTCCTTATTGTACAAATGTATTAACAAGTCCAATCAAACTTATAGATAACTGATCAAATATAAGATATTATCGATTTAAACTGCCCTTAAATCTACCCTCTAGCCACCGATCACCGTTAATCCGATCTCAATGTTACTTCCTCTATCTCAGACTGATACGGTACAATACTTTCTGTTGGTGCCATGAGTTTGGACTTCTCTGGACCATGTGCGAAATCTGATACCCTTGCCAAAGACGTCGATCACATGTTGGCCCCCCCTAGACCTTTCAAGCTAAGTGACTTTGCAGACATCAGTTGGAATCCGCCTCATGCTGATGAACTTTGCCTGTTTAGATATCTCACGGGTCAAATTTCAGATCATTAATACATTTCAATAATCCCCCAGTGGACCCAGGATCGAATTGCTTTTAATGCAGCTGATGTCATATAATTTGATTGCTGACTGGCCTGCTAACCTGCCCTTTTATGAATTTAACTGACTGATGCAAAGTCCTTTTAAGTTCCTCAAGTAGTTTGTAAGCAGAAACCTGTGTCAATATCTATTCTAATACTATTCTTTTGTAGCTTCAGTGGTCACTATCTTCTGAACAGGTATATATTTTGTTTGTTTAATCAGTTTTTTAAGAAAATTGGTGTTTGAATAGCAACAAAATGCCTTTGTTATTTGAATGTTGTGTTGTAGTTGATATACAAACTCTATGGACAATACCTCCTTAAACATAAACATGTTTGTATGCTTCTGATAAAACAAAGCATAACATTTCAGAATATATAAAACAATATTATGGCACAAAATAAATACATAGATTTATATTTTTAAAAAAAATTGCCTTCCCACTCTGGCCGTATCTCAATAAATGACCTCAGAGTCCCTCTTTGGAGATGTCTCACTGACATCATTCTAGCATCAAATGGATAGAAATCTAAACCAAGGACACACTGCACCCATACTCACCCCTTTCTTCACTGCAAAAACTGTTACAGGCTGAAAATGTGTCTGTAAATTGACAACTATCTCGACTTACCCTTCACAGAGAGGTGTACGGCACTCAGAGTTTGCCCTGCGGTATTTGATGCAGCACAAACATAAACTCCGTTATCCTTCTGCTTACAGTACAGAACTTTGAGTGTGAAGTATCCTTCCCTGTCCTCATATAACAAATAACGCCTTCCAGACAGTATCAGCCTGCCATCTTTCCTCCAAATGATTTCTGGTTTAGGTTTTCCAGTCACAAAGCAGCGGAATTTGGCATGTTTGCCTTCTGTCACTGCAAACATTTTTACTTTCGTTGACATGGTGTCGTCTTTGAGCCGGTTTGGCACTTGCCTACCGCTCCTCTGCTTTCCCTGGTGAGCTTTCCAGTGGCCATTTGTGTAGCCATTACGATTTCCTTCTTCCTCGTGTCCTGGGCCAGCATCGACGAGCAACACTGCTCCTGCCAACGCTTCCCCAAACTCATTCCTGGCCTTGCATGTATATACGCCACCATCCGGCGCGCGAGTCTTAAAGATCTTAAGCTGGAACCATCCACCGTCCTGATAGCCAACACTGAAATGTGTGCTTTCAAATATTTCATTGAGTTTCCTGCCATCCTTTTCCCAGACAACCTCTGGTTGTGGGCTTCCCCAGAGCTTACAAGAGAAAACAGCATCTTCCCCACGACCGGCACGAGTGGAAAGAGGCTTGATGAGGAATCGTGGCTTATTTTCCTCTCGTAACTCCATCTCTTGTGCCTCACCTTCCACCTTCAGTGTGGCGGCTGCGTACGTTTCCCCAATGCAGTTTTTTGCTTTGCATATGTACTGACCACTATCCTCCGTGGTCACAGCTGAAATGATGAGATTGTAAACATTTCCATCCTCGAAAACCCTGTATCGTTCGTGTGGGTCAATCTTTTCATTGTTTCGCTCCCAGATAACTGCCGGCCTTGGATCACCACCGATTTGACACTTTAGGACTGCATCAGTCCCACTTTTTACCATCACAGGTCTTGGGTAGGCTAAGAAACGTGGTGCACCACCGAACACATCCATCTCTGCTTCTTTGTCTGCCTCACTTCACCTCAAGCAGTCCAGGAGAGACAAAAACTGGCAGTTATTTACTGAGCCGAGCCAGTCCAACTTCTGCACAGTAAATTTCTAAAAAAAAAAGAAAAAAAAAAGAAATGATAGATGGATTACTTTAATATAAAACAGCAAGTGTGTTAGAGATAATATTGGAACAATATTTGAACGTCTTTAGCCAGTTCAGCCAGATCATTAAACCTTATAAAATGACTATATTTTATAGAATTAAATGTTAAGCCTTCAAATATTAAGGAAATAAACCATTATAGTTGGCAATGGAAACTAACCTCTGCTCCTTTTACATGCATGTATTTCAGCACAAACGGATGGTATGAATATTAGGGTTAATTGAATTAGATCTGTCTGCATGAGAGAAAAAACACGGGCTAGCAGTGAGATGGGGAACAGCCTAGTCCTAATGCAACAGCAGTCACAACACACAGCCAGTACAGCTGGTGCTGTATTTCAATGGGAAAGTGCTTAATATAGTATACCCTAAATAAAGACCTGCGAGGGAGTGTGTGTCAGGTATCACAAAGAAGGCTGTGAAACCCGCGTGCTCACACAAACACCGGCCGAAATCACAGTCCAGCCACCCAAGAGACCTTGCAGTCAAAATATGCCAAGCGTCCATCACACCCTTTGTTGGAAGCACTGCGAGAAAATTCTTTCTTTAAAATGTCACAGTCAAAATGATTATGAAGTCATATTTCTTCATAAATATATCGGTTAGGAAATCCTTCTCTTTGAAATGTTGTTTATACTTGTTTATAATTATCCCCGAATTATAAATTATGCTCCTATTTTGACCATTTGTGTAATCTCATCCTTTGCCTAAAATGTTTTCTTGATGAGCTTGTGTATTTTAGGACATGTATCAGTAAACAGAGTTACGTTTTGGGAGAGGTCCCAGAGTGTAACTTTGTGCTCTCGGATTGCATTGAACAAAATAGACGAAACATTTAATGATAATAATATATTAGTAATAATTATCATAAAAACATATTGTTGTTTACATTAAAAAAAAAACTAGTGGTCAAATACTGGAAATTAAACAATGCTGACTTACATGTATAAAAATATCCTTCAAAGTATTTCCCTTAAAAAAAACAACACAACATATTTTTCCAGCTAACACTAAACATTGTGGGTGAACTTGATTTAGATATTTATGTAAAAATATTTTGACCATTTTTAGACAAATATTCTTTGCACCCTCAGCTATTATATTTATAATAAACCCAAACAAATATCACACAGCTGTGACTGTGCAGCACTAAAATAAACTTGATGATTTGTTATATTATTTTTGTTATACCTGTTGAATATATTATCTGATAAACATTGAGATGTTTAAATTTACTTTGCGTAAAAACACCTCCTCACGTTTTCAGATTTTTTTATTTTATTAACACCGTTCGGACGTTGCATTGTGTCTTTAGTATTCCCCCCGGAGGTTTAAAGAGAAGAGATTAACCCCTGTGTTTACTTGCCTGATTTAATTGGAATGACCTCTGCCCCTTGTGAAGCTGTGCTGTGTACCCCTCACATGACCTACCTCGCTTCAGTCGCCAGGAACGACCGTCAACATACATTCCGCACTTGAAATCTCTCTTCGAGTTAAGACGCAATGCCACTCGTCTCCTGAAGGCTGAGTAATGTCCCAAGTTGACTTCAGACTCAGACACATGCTCTTCTCAGAGGTCCCAAGTTCTACTCCAGTACATCTTTGTAGACGTTTGCATTTGTAGAAGGGATAGAAAACAGAAGTTCAGTATCCACACCAGCCTCCGGTTTAACAACGTCAGAGTGGTCCCCCAATCTGCGTGTCGTTCAAGCCATAGACACCCCAAGTGTCATTGTTCATGGAATACCGTTAAATGCTTTTGCAGCTGCTGCTGTCCCCTAAAAATACTGGCAGCCTCGATGACAGCAGGGAAGATAAGTCAGGCACTTCCATTCACTTGCCAGCAGGGGCTAAAGATAGTTGAGGTGACCAGTGCAGGGCACACTGCTTAGCTTACTTGAGGCTTCACAATCTAAGGAGAAGAGCAAGCTTTTGATCTCTATATATATTAGAGATAATTTTTAATAAATCCCCCATATTTGTTTGATTCACTGATTACTCGGGTTATATATCTACTGTCTTTTCACTATATACAGACTGTTACATGCGTGTGTTGGTAGTTTGGGATGACATAGCTTTTTTTTAATGCAAAACAATATTTGATTTGAATTTATGTCATTGCACCAGAAACATCGATTGAAATAAATAAATTGAAAAACAGCCAACATGCAGGTTGCTGCAGTGCCTGGAAACCCATTTTTGCAGGAACACTCAGAATATACGATGGATTCCTGTTCTGTTACTATATTACTGCTCATATAATGAAACATTTGCTGGTGTTTGTATCTTTAAGCCAGTGATTTCTGCATCTCCTTGCTTGATATTTGGTCAGCAAATCAAGATAAATCAGTTCACTCCTGTGAGGTTTTCATCTGTACTTCTCTTCAGCTGTGGATGTAGATGTCTACAGGCTGAGGCTCATCAATGGCAATAGCATCAAGGCTGTTCTTCTGCACTAACATGATGGCTGCTCAGTTTGAACTTGGTTTGCTTTTCCACTGTTGTCCAGCTTAGCCGGGTAAATAAATCACTTACATGCATTCCTGTGTACATAGTGACATCATTCAGTGGCAAAAAAAAAAAAAAAAATCAATGCCTAATCGAATTTATAAAAGTACATGTCACTAGTTCCCTGTTTGAGTCACTTCTGTCATGTGTTGGTATTTAGAGAGTCCCTGTAGGCATTAACATTCTTGCCCTCATAACATCATATCCTCTCACCCTTTCACTCTAACTTGCAATCTAAAGTTAGCCACCAACTCCATTAATTCAACCAATACGTTTCTTTATATGAAACATTTTCTACAACTAAAACTTCAAAATTACAATATAAACTCCAGTTTATGAAGTTTGACCTTTTTTTTTTTTTACAGGAGCAAATTGGCCGTATTTTGATGCCTCGTGGTAATGAGGGGATTGGCTAG
Organism: Pampus argenteus; assembly: GCA_036937835.1. Classification (NCBI taxonomy): domain Eukaryota; kingdom Metazoa; phylum Chordata; class Actinopteri; order Scombriformes; family Stromateidae; genus Pampus; species Pampus argenteus. The sequence continues at coordinate 4,069,518 of CM072872.1, read as the reverse complement.
CACGTGGGCATGTGTGTGTGAGGCTGCTGTGTGATTGTGAGACCAGGCCTCAGCGTGGGCTGCAGGGTCCCTTCAGCTGTTTAGTGGCTCCACACTCCCTCCTCCATGATGTCAGCTGTTGGAAGTAATCTGATATAACTCAGAAATCCTCTAGCTGGTTATGAAATGTTTTGTCTACAACTGAGTTAAAACTTTTTATCTATATACTCACATACTCTCAACTAAGTGTATTGTTCGTCTAGTGAGATTTAAAATTCACTTTGACTATCATAAACTACAAAAAAAAATTACTTTAAATATGTTTCCTTACTTGATATTGATATTTTCTAATACTGCTCTAATAATATATATATTTTTGGAATATAATATTATATTTCTCCTGCATCCCAAAACTGTTTCTTTCACTTTGACTTTCAGTCTAATCAGTAATCTTTCGTTTTATTAGCCTTAACGTGATACCGATACCAAGAGTACTTTATTCAATACCTTTTTCTCTACTTCACCACCACAGACTGTGTTGTAGCTGCTGAAGTACGAAGCCAAAGACATGTACTACTTGGTACTGGGTTATTTCGGTTGATACCTTAAAGGTATCAAAATACTAATATGTATCCCTACATTTGATTGATGTATAGTTCCTTTAGCTAAAAACCTATAAAATATCTTCTCTCCAAAACAAACTTGGCGGTCACCTCATATCACAACACCAGTAAATCATTAAATGAGAAAAAGGTGTGAAGCTTTTAAATCTCTTGACAGGATCAACAGACCGACTACTTGTTACAAAACCTATCCTGGCAACAGTGAGCCTGTCAGCAAAATACAATTAGTTCATTTTGGCCATCAGACATTAGTGCAGTTTATTATAGTTGATGACCTGAAATAGAAGGAACAATAACTGTTTTACTGTATGCGAGATGTGATTTACTATATATATAGGAAGCCTGATGGAAGCAGGACTGAAACGTTGCCATGAATTAATCATCCTCTCAAGAAACATAACTTTAAGTGTTATTAAATGCTGGATGTGTTGGACAACACTTTACACCGAGCGGCACCTACCCAACTATTTAAATTATACATCTGACAATCTGCCAAATGTATGATCGATGTTACATTGATATGATTTGGTCGCCAAAATAAACATTTCAAGGATAAAAATCACTGCTCATAAAAAAATAATAAGTGTGGTACGTTTTCACTATAGAGCTGCAGTATATCTATCTATCTATCTATCTATCTATCTATCTATCTATCTATATATATATATATATATATGTATATGACTATTGGTTGAACCGGTCCCACCCTGCTTCCTGTAAGATTATACTGCAACACAGCATTTAACAGCCAATTTTGTCTTTCTTTTCCCTGACACTGGAATGTGAGTAAAGCAGACATTCACAGAGCTGCGGACGTGTTCAGACAGTCGCCTGCAGGCCTCCAGATACAGCAACCAGTACAGCAGAGACTAATGCATTGTACCACACGACTGAACCCGATGCCTTTTTTTCCTGTGATGACAAACTCTGTTTATAGGCCCAAAGAAGTCATAAAGAAGGTAGTAATACCTGGTTCACGTATTTAAAGAAAGAACCATTAAATTCATAAATACACATGTTTTCATAAAACTGTCCATGTAAAATTATATATTATAAATGTGAATCTGCATATATCCATACTTCTAGCTTGAACTGCTGCATCTATCTATCTATCCGAGTCCTCTTTTGATTTGGTGTATCACTTATTAGAATAAAAGTATGACGTAAGAGTTTGTAAAAAATGGAAAGATAAACAGTTGGAGTTATTAATTGTTGTAAGAAATAAAAATAAAAATAAAATAAATAAAAAAATAAATAAAGATGTCGCATATTAAAATCTCCATGCGTGCTACAGCAGTGCAATAATCACTAATCAATCAAATGTTTCCCTCTGCAGACTTTAAAAAGAACAGCAACTTCATCCTCTGGTGGCCATCTGGTGGAAATGCAACATGCCATAACCTGTTTACATCTGACTGAGTTATTAATTCATAAAGAAAGCATCACTCCTGCAGGTTGCGACTGGGATTTAACTTCAGGAGGAAACTTAACCTCAACTCTGCAGCTCTGCAGGTGATGCTGTAGGTTCCTCAGGCAGGTCTCACCTTTGTTTTACCTCTAAGCAACACAAACCAAAGTAAACACACCTTCACCTAAAGCTGCATGCGGTCATTACCTTGTCAAGTCCCTTCTTGTGATCTCATAAGAACAACAGCTGGAGAAGAAACAGTGACAGTGTGAACGAAACATGAATGACAGAAGGCGGAAAAGTTGAGTTTACACACCGATTCACATCCACAACAGTTGGTTGTCTAGTAAGAGCCATGTTGTCTGTTCACTCTTTATTGTTGACATGTGAGAGAGAGAAAAAAAATCCATATTGTTATTTTATAATCGCCGAAAAATTAAATAATATCACATAAAAAAAGTAAAATCATCAAATAATTAATAAATAAACAATAATTTTTTTTAAACAAGTGACTGTCTGGGAATCTGTTTCCTTTTAGGACCTGGCGGAAGTCCCTGAAGTGAACTCCTGCAGGTCACCTCTCTTCCTCTCTCCCTCTCTCCCTCCCTTTCTCTCCACACTTCTTCTGTTTCCAGCGGAGCGTCGCCTGCGTCCCCATCAGCTGTTGTAGCAGCGTGCAGCGGCGGTGCTGGCTGGACCAAGCAAGCTGACAATTACACCCCATCTCCCGCTGAACAGTCCATGTAGTCCCCCCACTCGGTTACCAAGAAGAGATGAAGATCAGGTACTTTTTTTCTTTGCGTTTTTTTTTTCTTCTTCTTCTTCTTTTGAAGTTCTTTGCAGCTCTTTAGTAAAACGATAAAGTTGTGATTGTGATTGTTTGATACCTCTGCAGGTGTTCCTCATGGCTGCAGCCACTTCTATGCTGCGTCCTTATTCTTGTCAGCCCTGCTGCATCGCAATGGCCAGGTAAGAGCAACAAAAATAAATAAATGATGGCATGCATTTGCAATATTTTATTTTTTAGCGTTTTCTGTATAGTTTTAACCTATAGTTTGATGAAACTATGTGACTCTTGTGCTCTGTTAGCTGGTAGATGCTTGTTCTTGTTCTCCTGTAATCCACTTTGTTCAAAATGAAAGTGTAAAGTAGTAAAATGCATTGAGAAAAAAGCTGCAGAATCGGCTCAATAGTTTCCCACACTGTGGTTAATAGTGGAGTGATTGACTTGACTCACCTTTGATATGAATGAGAGGATTCAGCTACTGTTGATTTACACAAGAATCGGGCTGTTTTAAAAAACTAAACTGCAAAAAGTCAACAGTTTTGCATCATTATGATGCTAATGATGATGATGTGGTTTTTTTTGGTTCTGTGCTCTTCTAACAAGTCTCTACAGCAACACGTCACATTTCACTAACCGCCATGCATACCTGCAGTAAACTGCAATGACGCATTGTTTATATTCAGAGATAGAAATGCAGCAGTTTGTGCTTTTTTTTTTTTTTTTAGGTCAGAGGGGCTTTGGGACTGTTTACGGGTTTTCTCAAGTCCAAAGTCTACTCTGTTTAGAAACCTGCATTCCTTCTTGCCCCTTGTCTTGCATCTGTGGTTTATAGTAGCTGCATCTCAGCACTGAGCTTTTTCTTCTGTTTCTACACTGTAAGCTGAATTTATATCCTTCCAGCTTTTTATAATGTTATTTTACATATAACGTTGTTAAAATGCTACATGAGCTGCTGAATGAAGGGACTCTCCTCTGTTGCTGAATAATTTATCTCTGATCCTTGCTCATGTCCTACATTTAATTTGGTAAACGCTCTTCTGCAGAAGCGTGTAGCTGTCAGATGATCAGGGAGAAGAAACTGAGAGGATGTTGATTAATATTTGATTGACTGTGACGCAGCATTTTTGGGGCGCGTTGCAGAGAAGAGACAAACTTAATCGTGGATCTTAGTTTGACCTCCGTGGACTATTTGACGTGTGGGATTTACAACATCTGTGCAGCAGTAATAAGAACTAGTTTGACTTTATAACTAACCCAATCCATTTAGTACCACATACTGGATTTGATTAAACATTGTTTGCATTTTGCAATCCATCTGCCCCCTGTTGGTCTGGCTTTTGTGTTCTCTCTTGTCTCAACATGCTCGATCATACTCCTTGATTCACCCCTGATGTATGTATGTATGTATGTATGTATAGGTATTAAACATTGAAACAAGTAAATTATAAAGTAACTCACAGGAATGCCGTCCTGTGTCTGTGTGTGTCTGTGTGTGTGTGTGTGTGTGTGTCCAGGTTGAAAAGGCCTGCCACTCTGGCTCAAGCGTAATGCCTCTGGCTGCCTGCGACATGGTTGAATTAGGTCTGATTCATTCCCAGTCCCTGGCTGGGTCAGGAATCCCTATTGTCATGTGATCTTTGACATGCACCCGGCCTGGTTTTGCCTGAAGGGAGCAGGACTGGGGGAAGGGGGAGGGGAACGGGCTGTAAGGGGACACCCCGCCATGCCATTTAATGGCTGAATTAGATGCCACATTAAAAATCACAGCTGGCTTGGGGTTTCCTCCTTTTCGTAGCAGGGACATGATGGCCGGGAGGACAGGGAAGTTATTTGAAACGTTTGAGTGAAAAGTTTGAAAGAGGCCTCCGGTGTGCTGGGAAGGGATAACATTACAGATGTAATCTAATCTCTATGTTAACGTGATCCTGCAACTTCCACCTGATTTTTCTGAAGTCCTACTTGGTGATACTTGTGTTATAATAATATATGTTGACATCTGCAGGAAAACATCTGCTTCCATCCTCCAGATGTGTCCCTGGAATTGGGCGTCTGAACTTTCCTGTTTTTTTGTAGTTTACTCATCACAGCGCATCACGACAAAAACAGTTTTTTTTTTCCCCCAAACACTAATTGACAAATCCTAAAGTTAAAGATCTTGAATTATTGTTAATTTCCATTTTGTTTTTGATAACGCCACTAGATTTATTCTTAATCTAAATATTAGTATGTTATGTAAACTGATGTTTAAAATGCGCCTTTTTAACAGAAATATTCATACTTTACTCGAAAGGGTTTGTGGAACTTCTATAACTTATTAGAAATCATGTTTGCTCTTTAATGATATATCAGAGTATCTGAAAGTAACACTGTAGTACAAAGAATCAGTGTTGGTTAGATAGTAGACGGGCTGAAAGGACATCAGGGGACCGAGTTCAGACCCGGCATGTTGTGTACATTATGTCCCACCTGTGCATTATTATCTTTGAATGATACTCCAGGTGGTAGCTATTGAATACAAGCATTTTAATTAAACGTGATATATTGTATTTAATAACCACAAAGCTTATTCAACATATGTGAAGAATGGAGAGAAAAAAAGAGCAGGAAGTGAAAAGAAACTTACTATTGTGACATAAATAACTACAAAATGTACCACAGTACTTAGTGGCTTTATTAGAAATGAATGCAATGTTAGATTAATTTAAAAAAGACATTTAAATGGTACAAACAAACTACACACATGAACAAATTCCTTTGTTTAAGTAGATTTTCCAAAAAAAACATATTTCTTTTGCTATTAATAATCGATGTTAAATATCCCACCTCTAGACTAAAGTTTTTTTTTGTTTTTTTCCTGTGGATTTCACATCATTGGTGCCTACGTCGGGATCATTGTAACCCACAAATGAAATAAATGGACCGACTGTGCACAGATTCTGTTGACTCACTGAACCTTGTGATGTCTAATCCCTGGATTTTCTAGTCAGTAAATCCACTTATTTGTGATCGACGTCTCTGGAGGTGCCTCATATCGAGGCTTAGAAGTCCCATCTAGTTTGTTTTATTATGCTATGTCAGCCAGCGGGATTTAAAAGGTTATTAAACCTCTGCTAGGAAGATGCTTTATGTCTTTGAGTGTGGCACTTGGTCTGTGACTTTCAGTGTAGTCTGTCCCGTGTGTGTGTGTGTGTGTGTGTGTGAGGTTGTGGGTTGGGGTCATTCAAAATGTCAAGTGGATGTCTGGACCTCCCTTTGCGGCTTCTCTTTTTTTTTTTCCTGTTTTTTCAAAAGCTTGATGCGAAGGGTTTTTACATGTTTATGCTTTTGCTTGTGCCACTGTGATCGCTGTTTTTATCCGTCACTCACTAAGATACACAAGTCAGATATAAGTTCACTACTTAAGTTTCAAATTCTTCGGTAATGGACTGAACTTGCCTTTTAAAAAATCCCTTGCTTTAAAAACATTGTTTTTATAAAGACTGTGTTCACTAAAAGGGACCTGTCTGTCTCTTAAAACCCACGCAGCCTAACAGGTCCAAACTGCATCACAGCTGTCAAACATCAGCACAGTAAAGTCTCTCTATTTGAGAAACACACATGCTAGAGAGACTGAAATCTAGATTTGGTGTTGCTTACTTCCATGCGGATTTGTTTTTATGAGAAAACCACGGTGGTCACATCCTGCTTTGATTACTTAATTCAGACCATATGGATCCCGAAGTGAATCTAAGGAGTTTTATCTGTGCTGGACATTGAAAAACATGGCCCAATTTCACCCCTGCATCCCCAGGCACACTGTTTGAATTAGGGTGTGTGTGTGTGTGTGTACGCAGCGGAAACATGCACAGTTCCAGTCAAAAGTTTGGACACACTTTGTCATTAAAGTGAATAGGAGGTTGGTAAATGTGGTTGTGTGCTGCCAGTATGAACTTTTTTCACTACCTCTTCTACCTTTTGTATGACCACCAGACCACAAGCACACACACACAAAAGATGCTCTGGCAATCTCATGCACAGCCCATTTAAACATACCTGGATGTGTGTCAGGTTTGAAAACAGGATACGATACGTGATGAAACTTAAACCCGGCTGCCTGTTGCTTTTGCATTTGAGCGTCACTTAAAGAAAGAACTACAACCTATTGAGTTGATGGTTGTTTAGTTATGTGGTTAGACAGGGAGGAAGTGGTCCTGGGGCAACTTTTCTCTGGCAAACACTTGATCGCATGCAATGAAAACACGAAGACCTGATGGCAGATGTATCATAATATGAACAAAAGACTTATTAGGCCTTTTTGTTGTTACCACATGACCTGGTAGTAAGAAGTCATGTCCATTGATTAGTTCATGTAATGTGTCTTTTGAACCTTGCGTGTGGTTATATCAGAAACTAACTGATTATTAGCTGACTGTATGGATCTGATTTTACAGGAAAATTGCATTATTTTAGACTGACACAACACAGTTTTGTTCCTATATGTAAGGAAGTGCACTTGCACAGCTTTTTTCGGGTATTTGTTCTGATTTGCGACCCCCTATCATCTTGCTTTTCGGGTCCTCTTGAATGTTACCGACAGCTGTTATTTGTATTTTTATGTGCTCCCACCTCTCAGTGTTTCAGGTGCGCTCGTCTGCTCTCTCATGCTGTCCCTGATGTCAAAATGCCAGGTTGACAGCGGCAAAATACAGAGCGATGCCATAATTACTGCTTGAGTTCCAAGACAAGAGGATTTGTAGGCCACTTGCTCTGTACACCCAACTATCTCCAGCACTAATGGTACACTGAGTGCCCTCTTACCTCTCAGCACCTCTTTCCTGTTTGTGGTCAAACCCTCACTTATTTGCTTGTGTTTCCCAGCCGTAATCCGTCCTAACAGGTAGCAGAAGGTGTGAAGCCTTACTCTGCAAATAACAGGACTCTACAGTATATACAGGGTTTGTTGTAAAGATCGGAACATCGAAGATGAAGTAATGATATATTACAGACACTTTCAAAAGTAAAACTGAGCTTTGCCCATCTCTGTAAACATGGTTATGCACATTTGCTTCAGGACAACATTGTAGACATTAGGACAGACTTAGTCATGATCGCATCATACGTGCAGATTTACTCAGAAAAAGGAGATGCATACTTTACTTTCTGTGGACTTTGATTCCATTAACTCTGCTGCAGGAATATTGATAGACCACAGCGTGTTGAAGCAAGCTACCAAGCTTCTTCAAGCGGCAAAATCATTCCTATAATGAAGTCTGTCATGGGTGAACACGGTAATAGCTGCAGTAATGTATTGTAATGTTGTTTTTAAACCTGTCGACCACCCAGATGACCTCAGCCAAACGGCTTATAGAAGCTTTAGAAGCGTAACATTTCATGCGAGGCTGCTGCTTCTTACTCTATGTGGTCACTTTTGTCAGCAGTCTTTACTGTAGCCTGGGTGAACACTGGTTTCCATGGCCACCAGGTGCAGATTTTTCCACCACAAAGCCGTATTTGGCTGTAGCAAAGGAAACTGGATCTATCTACCTGGCACTTTGTCCCTGTCTCCAGCTTTAGGGAGTGTTCACTTGTCTTTACCGTCAGCCTGAAGAACACAGAAAGGCATGAAACTGGAGACCCCCCCTCCACCCATTTACATTTTCTTCTTCTAAGAAATCTATACCATCAGCTTTTCACTCTCCGTGGGGACAGATTGAGTGGGTGAGACTATACGAACTGCTTCAGGTCTATAGTTATATCTTTTTGAAGGTAATTTGCAGATTCAGATCTGGAAGAAGCACATTTTAAATGTCAGATGTGAACACTGGTTAATACAAGCACCAGCTAGAACTCAATGCATTTTTTTTAATGAATGAATAGACCATTCAGGATTTCGTGAGGCCCCTTTCGGGAATGCCATTGTGTGTTTCGAACTTCACTTGCTGTTATATCCCTTTTTTTTTTCTTGCTCTCCACATCTTCTTATCTTCTGATTGACTCTCGTGATGTGCAGACCGCTTTTCAAGGCATCCTTGAATTCCACTCATTCACCCGTCCTTCAAGAGCTGCCATGTCTGTAGACACTTCTCTCTTTACCCCCTCACAAATCTCACACCATGGGGGTGTGAACTGAGGACAATCCCATGCGACGGGGAGATTACCATCAAACCGAGAGCTCCTGTGACAAAAGAAGGATTTGCAGAGTCCTGTACATCGGTCCTCCTCTAGGACTTTGGGTGAGGTATGGGACTCAGTGACGCGGCCTGTTGTCTTCAATGTACCTGTCAGAAACTGAGAGGTGGACCTACCAGGTGCACAGGTGTAATCTTTGGGTAGCGGACTTTATTAGATTTTATATTTAAAGATGAAATGATGTAGAGAAAGAACCGTTTCAGTTGTTCAGTGTGTTCATCTGCTCTGAAGCTGAGTGCATCTTAACACCAACCTCCATACAATGCAGAGGATCTTAGTGAACACATCCCTTTATCCTCTATTGTGTCTACATTAGTGTTCAAGAGTATAGGAAGGCGCACAACTTAGGCTCTTGTTAGATCATGTGCGGGGCCTAGATTTTTACAAATTGAATGCCTCGGTTGCCCATAACTTAGAATCTGCTAATTGTTGTGTGAATCATGAGCTTGCAGACAATAAAGGCTGCCCTCTATTCACTCCATGGTTGTTACGGGCCAGGTGGCACAGTGCCATCCATTGAGAGCTTTAGAGACAAGGAACATGGGCCAAGCATAGAGACGTTAAATATTTAGAGGTCCAGTGAAAGATTTGCAGGGCCATTTCGTCTGCTGAGACAGTGGCGTTACCAGAGAGGGGATACGAGCTGGAAACCTCAACAGCCGTTTGACTGGATGAAACATCCCATGAAACTCAGTTAGTGTCATGTTCAACAGAACCCTGTGGTTTCACAACTCCAGTTTATAACCTTATTATTGGGGCTTGGTAATAGGCTTTGCTGTGTAAAGTTTTTGTAACTTTCAGTTTCCTGTCTTGGACAGATTTCCTCTCAGACTGGCACAATTTGATGTGGTCTGTTCTCTCTAAGCTATTTTGATCATATGCTTGATAGGATGCAGTCTATGAATAAGCATTTAATTTTAGGGGACAAGTCCATCTGTGGTGGTCTGGCTTCTTGGCTAGCTGTCTCCAACAGCCTATTGGGATTAAACCCTATTTAAACAGTGTTTATTGTCATTTTGTACAGTTATGTTGACTCTAAATTTAGTTTTTGATTCTAAATGAACTAGTTTCAGAGATAATACATAAATATACCACTTATATGTATATCTGGGGAGGGTTTAAAAAGTTAATTTTGGTTCATATTGCTCAGCACTTGCTCAAATAAGCCGACATCGTAGAGTGAATGCCAACAGAAACAGATGTCTGCGTTGCTTCATCTTGCCTCATGTCCTCAGTAAGAATCACACTGGTACACGTGCCTGTCTAAGAGGAAATGACTATCAATCAGTCTGTATTTGTAGCCACACTTGGCTGGTGTGTGACAACCAACTAGGTTACCAGCCTGGTGTGTAAACGCCTTTAAACCCTGGTTAAAAAATGGTTAAGGCACGTACCATATAACCACAACATCCAAAGTACAATCTATTGTATGTCATACTTCTTCATTCTGTCCAGTAAAGGATGCCTAAAATAATCTTTGTGATAATATTTTAAAAAAACATGTACACCTTGGCCAGTGGCAGTGCTTGTTTTCTTTAAGCTGCCTGTTTCCTCTTTTCTTGTCTCTCTTGCTGTGAAACTCTGAATGCATTATAAAACCGCTGCTCTATAAATGCCTCAGGGTGAGATTAGGTGTAGACTTTTGGCTGAGCACACCATACACAGATCAGATAAGAGGGAGAGGCTGTATTTGAGAATAAATTTTCCAACCTCAGTTTTTATTTTGATCTTTATCTGCATCATTTTGTGTGTCGGTATTCGGCCCCAGTTTCTTCTTGCCGGTCTCGAGAGTTGGCAGAGCGTTGTCCAAGTTTACTTTGGACAAGTGACATAATATTCAAGTCATAAATCGTACGTCTTCCAATACGGGGGTCAAAATATTTTTCGGCTGGTTCACTAAGTTCACTTGTTTCAGATCAGGTTGGTGTACCAGCTCACCAAAGCCCCATCACGTGGATTATAACATGCCTTTGCCTAGTTTAAGCTGAAGAGGAAGAGCATGACCTGTGGGCTTTTTTGTGTTCAAGTGCCCAGACGGGGAACAATGAATGCTGGCACCCTGGACCCTAATCTGCCCTGTACTAATTGACAGCCCTGATATTGTCTTGTTGATGAAAGCCCTCTTTGTCCCATTTACCTCTCTTCTTCTACTGTATCCCCGGGGCCTCTGTTATAGCCATAGGCATAACGTCATTCCCTTCCAGCCATTGTCTCCAGTCATTAAAGGGGATTAAAGTGTCAGCTGAAGGTGAAGTATAAACTCGCTAGCATTATTCATTGATTAATGTTCGAAGGTGTTGTGCTTTATAAGCTAAAAGTCTTTGCCCCTGTCAACACCCCTCCTAGAGGATGAGACTTTTAGTGACTGCAGGGATCATGTGCTTCTCATTTATGTTTAAATAAGATGATTGGTGCTCAGTAGCCAAGCAGCACAGATTAACACTGAGGAATGATGTAGTGGCTCTCAGCTGTGGGCTTCGGTGACAACTTTGAGCACCAATTCAACCAACTCGGTGATTAGTCCATTAAAAATACATTTACGTGCATTATTGTCCAGTGCAGAGCAGATGAGTATGTTGAATTTGTACCAGTCTGCTGCAGATGTCAAAGGTTTGGGCCTATAATTCCTGCCTATGCAAAGAGGAAGCTAAACAAGAAGTGTTTCAGCCCCCCACCCCACCCCACACCCTTTCATGGTAGGATTTACTGTCAAAGTGTTGATCTGCATTGACATGTTCTCGAAGTGCTGTGCAAAGCTGAAACTCAACACTTGAGTGAGGCCTTGCAGGTTCAAATAACCAGCAAAAGGATAAAAGAGACGGGACCGGCCAGCGGACTGATATAACAGTCTGCTACATGCACGACCCAGAAATGAGATCTGCATGCGCATTCTTTCCACATGTAGCCTGCGTCTTCAATGGAGGATGTTATTTACTTATGCATTCAGAAGCAACAAGAGGAATGAAATGAAATTCATTCTTGGCGTTCGCTGAACACTGAGAGGATGTACATGTACATTTGCATCTTAGTTAGCATTTTTAGCTGCTTGATAAATCTCAGACCTGCATAGACAGGTAGAGAGAAGAGTAATGGAGCTGAAATGGTGTAATATGTCATCTTTGAAGCTCCCAGGAAAAATTTCCTCATAATTCAGTGAAATTAGTGGTTGAATTTAAACAGTTTTAAAATACTCCATCAGTGTTTCGGGTCTATTTTCTTATTCTTTGAACATTTCAACATTTGTAAATTGCTTGAGCGATCAGTGTCTCTGTATCGTACATGTCTAGACGTGCGTTTGTATAATTTATAGCTAATTATCCAGACGTCTTTCCAAGATGCTTGATCTTTGAATCCTCGCCTTCAGTCTTTCAGGGTGAAACTAGCCTGTTCCTGGCAGAACTCTTCAAGTGCCAGTGTTGTTGAAGAGTAGTTTAAAAGGTTGTTGAAGTTACTGAGCAGCACCTCGTATGGGTGTGATTTCCATTGTGTGATGTATTGAACTGTAAATCTAGAATTTTCTGTGTTAAACATTTCCTCAAGGTTGTTGGTCAATAAATTGTCCTGCATGACTGGCAGGAGAATTTTAAGAATGCTGATAGCCTGGGAAGTTTGTCAGTGGACAGTCTGCACAGCAAAGAGGTGGGCCTCTATTTTATTAGATATGAGCACGTCTTGGAATGTGACCATGATGTACATTTTTGACTCATGTAGCCAACAAGCAACGGCAAGCTGAAGAGTCTGCAAGTCCTCCGCGTTCTTTGCCTTTCACAGGAAAAGATGAGTTTATATTTTTTTAAATAATTTCTTTTGAAGACTGGGCAATTTATTTTTTTTTACTCAAGATGTAAGCTGTAGAAGATAAGCATCGCCAGCCTCCATTTTGTTATGTCGACACTGCTTTTGTTACATTTTCCCACCAAGGTTGTTTTCCCTTGGCTGAAAGGAAACGCTATTGTCTGTCCGGTAGCAGATAACTGTTGTCAGAAAGCAGGTGCATTCACTGCTAGTATAAAATCAATGCAAAGCAACAAGTTCTGCTGCTGTACAGCGTTTAATGTGAAGCCACTCTGGGATGGAAACTCACTTTCCTGTAGTAGAGGGTCCTCGTTAATGCCTTCATTGAGCTGGTTGCGTCAGACTTTCATATATGACAAAGAAAAACAGGTGATCGCCACATTTGAGGGATGTTTGGCTTTCTTACTGGAAAAAATGTCAAACGATTAGTCAGTTATCAATAGTAATCAATCAGCTATCACTATCAGTAGCTGCTGATTGATTTTTTTTTTTCAGTTGATCGACTAACATGCAGCTTAAGGACATAATTCCATCAAGACATCAGACATTACAAGTTGATCTAAATCATCATTTCTTTTCATTGCTTCTCTTTTGCTGAATAATTCTGTTAAACGGTTTAGTGTAGCTGCACACTCATTAATCTTTGGGAGAAAATCTACAAGGTTCATTAAACCAACTTAAGAAACGTCTAACCATTGTCAGACATTGACTGTTCACAAGCAAGCACAAGAGTATTAATCGCCACCCACCAAACATTTTCATTTTCTTTAATACCTTTCTGTTCCTGTTAGTTTTCTTAAAGTGATTACTGTGCAGACATCTTATTGTTTTTACTAAAACTTAAGGCTGTCTGGACTGAATTAAAGTGAAGTCAATCTTGTGCCACTCCCTTGTTGGTATGTTCTTGGTGGTTTTCGGAGTGAAATAGTCTACAAAGCCGCGGCGAAAATGGGTCAAGTGGGAAGATTAAAGGGCTCAAGCACACATTGTGTTAACCTTATGGCCTGTGGTTGGACCCACTTGTTTGTGTTTTATCTTCTAGCAGCAGTTTCTAGTTTGACTGTGTAAAATGTTCTTTTTCTTGACAGTTATTCTTGCAATGTATCATATTATGCTTCTCCCAGGGTGTATTACAGTTTAATTCGGTTCTAAAATAAGCTTGAGGTCTTTCTTCAATCCCTACAGATTCACACCTGACATGCCCCTACGAGTTTACTCTGATGTCAGGTGATTAATACTTCTCAGTTCTTGCTTATATGCAGTCAGAAAAGAATCCGTGTTTTTCTCACTGAATGACAAAGTACAGTATTTAGAAGTATTACTTTAACCTCGAGGCAAAAATGTTTAAATGGAACCATAGCCAAGTCATGACTTCACTTGGATATATAAATATATATATTAAAAAAAAGTATGATGTTTGCAGAGTGTGCCAAAAACTGTGTTAGAAATTTGTCGATATAATTGCGAACAAAAGTCAAAACCTGCTAAGTTGAAGTTATGCCACAAACCTTTTGGCTCCTTATTAACGGAGACCTCCAGTCAATGTAGTTCAAGCCTTATTATAGAAAAAGTTAAGCAAACGGCGACGCTCGGACCGCTTGTGATTTCCTGTAATTACTGGTCGTTAAATCTCATAATGTAAAAAAGGCCACTGACCTGATTTAGTTGTGATGCCTGTTAGTGGATTGACCTACATCAGAGCTCCATGTTTTTGGCTTTGCACAAGGAACTATAGAAAACTGTCAGTTTAGTGTCATATTATGTTACATAGTGTCATTTTACAGGCTCTGCAGCTTTAGAAAAAAAACACTAAAAGAGCTAAAAGACTTCTATTTTTCCACTGTGTTTTTAGTCTCCCTCCAGCCACAAGATTTGATGAGCATACTTATAGTTTCCCCAGTTTTGTAATTTACATATTTTCCCCCAGTTGTTGACTGACACATTTAATGTGTGTAAATGCCATTTAACTGGCAAGAATCAAGCTGCGAACTTGCTTTGTGTTTGAGAGTAAAGTTGATATATTGTGCAATAAACCACAAAAGAAGCATCAGTTAAGGATTCAGACATTTTTGTCGGCATTTACTGTAAAGTTACACAATGTGATGTGGAATGGCCTCTTGTGACACCGCATTGATGGATAGGCTTTTACCCCCAATACCCCCGCAGTATGCTTACCCTAAGGGCAAGTCAAACCTCTCACTCCCCACCCTCTTAAAAGAGAAAAAAAAAAAGTCTTGCCTCAGGCTCCTGACTGTGTCTCAGACCAGGACAAATACAAAAGTTTGCTGCAGAGGTGAGTCAGTGTGAGTGGGTGGAGGGGCAGGGGTCCACACGGCTGCACTTTAAGAGGTTGGCCACTTTCCAAGAGTTTAATACATCACTGAAAATTCACAATGGGGTGAAAAGTACACTGGCAACAAATTGCTCCTTAATGAAGTGAGCGGAGAGCTGAGCTGATGGCAAACAATTTTTCAAAGGACAGGACGAGGTGGATCAGGGGCAGGTGTAGAGGAGTGTTTAAACTGTGTCAGGAGGAAAGGCTATCAGGACATGTTGGCTCACATGAGGTGTGCGTTTGCCTCCATTTCATTCTCCGTGCTGTTTTCTAGCTCCTGCCACCCGCTCAGGTATTTGGACGCATTCCCGCCGCGCATTCCGCCGCTCGGCCCATACAGCCGCGCCGCGCTATTGGGTTACTGCAACGTTACCTAATAGGTCTGATCTGGGCTCAAAAGAGGCATAGTTGTAAGACTGGCTTACTTATTAAGTCAAAGAGGGAGAAATGTCTGCACCTTTTTACCCTTTGCAGGTTAAATGTCAGAACCAAAACCTTTCACATAATGTACAAGACCTACCTGCACATTAAATGGCCTAAAAGTTAGAGAAGATCGTCGGTTCAATCTATCCTCGAACTGGCAGGATAATTCTGGGTCGTGAACAGTGAAAAAGCATCGATTGAGGAACCCTAAAATATAAATAAAGGTTAAAAAAAAGCCGAAGCCCAGAGGTCAGGGGTTATTAAACCCTTAAACGCTCATCACATACTAACAAACCATGACTGACGGTTTCCTGGACGTTTATTTTAAAGGAAACCTAAACGATGGTCAGATGCTAGAAGAGTCATGTTCATAGAGCATTAACTATTGTTAAAACATTCATGTTTTCTCTGCTGTGCAACCTCTGCTGTGGGTTTATGAAATTCAGCCTCTGAATGTCCTTCCTGTAACAATTTGTAAGCGCTGCGGCATACTTTTGTTCTTACTGTATTTATTTCCCAGTTGAATGGGGCTTTGTTTGTCGGAAAGAAGAAAACAAGGCCACACACACACACACACACACCCATGCACCTCCTCATCCCAACTCGAGTTCACCAAATTCTGTGTGTGTGTGTGTGTGTGTGTTCATTCAGTTCAGGATTTCTGGACCCTCACCCCTCCCTCACCCTCATCCCTAAGTCCTGGTTTCATTTTATCTCTGCTCCCCCTCAGTGAGTCCAAATGGCCATAAGCTCAGTAGCTGAAGTCGAAGTGAGGGGTCAGTATGCTTTCTCTGTTTCTCACACACACACACACACACACACACACACACACACACACACAGAGTGAAGTCGCCTTGGTGAAAAGTCACAGCTTGTGGGGAATGCTTCAGAGCAGACAATAGCCATGTATCCTTACTTCTCCCACCAAGTGAAAGACTGCAGGACTGAGATTCCCCCTCGGCTCAGTGTCACAGACTGACTGGGATTTTTTTACTTTGGTGACACAAGTCGTCCTACGCTGCAGTTTGTACCCAGTGAGAACAGCTGGGCACTGTTTACTGCATCAGGATGGTGTTCTATAGTTTGGAGCTCTATGATACAAAGGAATAATATCAGGCTCTGACTACACACATTATTTCACAGTAGGATGAGTTCACAAATATTTGACTTTATAACCCAAGAGGAAGGACTCATCAAAGTCAAATTAGGATTCATGTTGTGGGCACCAGAACCGGACATTTAACTGTGATAGTTAAAGGAACCGTGTAGTTGTAGGTTCGGGTTTGCCCACTGAGTTCTGTTGAATCTTTGATGTGACGGGATGAAAGGATGGAGCCTCCCCATCTCGTCTTTTGTCTACAAGGGCAGCCTGCGTGAGTTTTAAGTGTCCTCCACACCCCTGGAACCTTGCATTTTCTCCCAGGACCAGGTCATAAATGTTAACTTACAAGGGACAGAAAGAGGGACAAGTAAAGAGAGCAGGTATTCAGATGGCCAGACATGTACGCCCCACCCAGACTTTAAAAGGTAGCGTTGTGTCTACGTGATCCAATCCTTTTAGGACTGTTGAACTTAACAAGTTTCACTGTGGTGTCCTTGAAGCACGTCATTAAGGTTTAAAATCCTCCTTTGAAATGTAGCACTGGGTAAAGCCTGAACGTGTCTCTAGTACCAAGAAATGAAGTTTGACTTGTGTGGTTTATTTACACTTTGATCAGATCAACTTTTTGGCCTATTTTTAAAAAGAGAGAGTTAGAATCGAATTATCGATTGACATGCAGCTAATCACAGAGTGAATCAATGTCAGGTTTGGACTAACGCACCAAAGTAGTGGGGGTTTTTTTCTTGTGTCACTTGTAGTGATGCATTTTGGCTCATTTGGATTTTTCTCTGTGTAAAAATAATCTGATCCGAGAGGAAAACACCAAGTTTACGAAATCATTCACTGATTCAGACCAGAGTAAACGAAGTATAGGTATGAAAACACCAAGTTTACTAACTCATTCACCGATTCAGACCGGAGTAAACGAAGTATAGGTATGAAAACACCAAGTTTACCAACTTATTCACTGATTCAGACCAGAGTAAACGAAGTATAGGTATGAAAACGTCAAGTTTACCAACTGGTGACTAACTGGTCCAGTTAAGGCCGGTTTCAGAACTGTCCTTGTCTGTATGTTTAGGATCGTCGTCCTACTGCATTGTCCTAAATTTGGGGGACTATTTAGGAGGAACACCTGACATTATATAATTTTGATGGTATTTTATATTTTTGACTCATGCATATGGTGGGAATAGAGTTTTAAAAACATTGCTGCAGCCATCTGTAGTCATTTAATGACATGACTAATGCAAAGCAATGATGAAGGAAATCCCCGAGCATATGTTTGAATGATTACGGCTCATAGTAATCCAGTTGCAGTGTTATATGTCTGGAAGATGACTTTCCGTCTTTCTTTCTCCTCCTACGCTCTTCCTAACGCTTCATGCTTCAAGTGTTGCGGATGTGAAGCAAATCACATGTGGTTTGAAACCACCTCCATCTTTTCCCCGCCTACAAATCCCTCAGAAATCACTTAGACATGTTTTATCAATCGATTCTGTGACTCATCTGTTTGTAAGTTCACACAGCAGAATAAAAGATTCATTATTTGCATCAGTTTTTCTGGTCTTAAAGGAAACGGCTGCGTTGACTGTGACACGGCTTCCTTAGATTTCGGTCAATCAGAAAAATAAAGGTACTCTTGTCTGTTATAAGGGCAAAAGAGTATTTTCTGACCTACTGGAGACCTGAGTCCGAGGCTGTAGGTGGTAGAAAACTCCGCCTTCTCTAACTGACCACACAAAACCACAGCCCTGAGGCGCCTCCCTGCTGTTTCTCTTTCACATGCACTATTTTGGTATTGCGAAGCCTGAACCAACATGATTGGAATGTCTTTTTGTCTTTTTGTAGAGAGGCTCTTTTGTTCTAATGTGATCATTTAAGTAGGAATGTTTCACTTTGGGCCGTAGCGCTGGGGCTGGAGGGCTGTCCAGGGGTGAGGATGAAAAGATGGACATCGCAGAAAGAGTCGAAACGAGAGCTTTGTTGCTCAGAAATGTTGATCTGCCCCACATCTGTTTTTAAATATTAAAATTAAAAGGTCAGCGATTATTATTAATGTTTATATTGTCGCTGGTGCTCAGCTGCATCCATTTTTCTTTAATGTTCACACAACTTCCGACTCTGCAGCGAAACAAGCCTGTAGCTTCTAGGTAGTCATCTCCGGTTGTTAATAAGTCGCTGTTAATTAGCTTCTACTCATCTTGGCTTTAATTTTACAAGTTCTTCCAACTAAAGAAGAAATGTTAAACCATCACTACTAGGGACTGTTGTATCTGTGTCATGCTTTGTTTTGTCTGCAGGTTTGAATGGGTTATGATTACAGGAAGTCAACTCAATGCTTTAGTTAAGACAACAAAAAAATCGTTAATCTCACACGTGTCTCAGCTTTAATTGATACATCTGTCTGCACGGGCCGAGAACAACTCGCATTTCACTTTCGATTTGTAACCATGGAGATCATGTTTATGTAATTAAATCTATAAAGTTTATCTTCTTCCATTTTAGGTGGGTGAAGTAAAGACTCTGAGTGCTGCTAAAAACTCTTTTTCTGGTTAATTTTTGGGGGTTTTGGTGGAGTTTGTAGGTTGACTCCAGTATTCTTTTTTTAAACTCAGTGTATTTAAGTTTGACTTCTTTTAATGACGCTTTTAAAAACTTTCAAAGCCATTATCATCATTATGTCAACTATAGAAGTGCTCATAAGCTCAGCTTGGCTACATGTCCTGATGTGAACTAACATGAAACTGTGATTATAGTTGAATTTAAAATGCTAAGTACATACTGCGCCACCGCCGACATTCACAGTAATGAAACACCTTTGACCAAAGAACCTCCTGTCTGCTTCTTTTTTTTTTTTTTTTTGTGATGTTTGCAGTTAAGTGGGAGTAAGTGGCAAAGACGAACCACAGCCGTCATTATAGAAATTAAAGAAGTATTCAATTACAATTAGAAATACTCAGATCACAGTGTAATTGCCCTTTAGCGTGGCTTTGGTGGTTCTTGGCATAGTTATGTTGCCTGACAACACGAGCACATCCGTTCCTCATCTGTTGCTGAGTCTGAGTCTGATGATGAGTCAGCATTTTTTCATGCTTGTATTGTCTTGCGCGAGTGCTTTGATCCGCAGTTTGTTTGTTTACGGTGGATTATGGAGATGAAGTTCCACCGAGCAGACAAAGCCACAGAAATGTTTTCCTTTTTTTTATTTTGGAAACTTTGTGTTGTGTGTGGTGTCCTTACTTGTGAATGGTAATGAGCTTATGCACCTCAAAGCTTTTCCCGTCTGTAATATTTCCTCAAGGACAGTGAGTCATGCAGCGATTTAATGGTACCAAATATGTTCACTTTGCAATGATTTAAACCCTCGTAAAAGCAGCACATCCTTCCATTGAGAAACTGAAAATAGCGAACCGTAACAAGTTTCCCTGATAAACGATTTGAGCAGTTATTGTTGCCGACTTATTTCCTGTTGATTGACTAATCCATCTATAATGAATCTGTGAATCATACTTAAAATAATCCCCCATAATCCTGTTTTTATTTCATTGAGAAAATAACTCATCACCCAATATTAGGAGTTACTCTTGATAAGCCACAGCCCGCTAACGCAGACACCCAGAGCTCACTCGGCAGTTGGTAATCCAGAGACACCACCTGCTGAACCGCTCGGTGGTGGCAACTCGGCAGCCACGTTGGATTATGAGGTGACCTTTGATTTATTTTCTAATTCTCGGACGAAAGGAGTCAAATTAATATCATCTGATATTCGTGGCATCTGATCGCAACCTTTTATGCAGTTATTTGTCATGTGTCATTGATACATTTGGGGTTCAGGAATATTCTTTCTATGATGCTATTTTGCACAGTTTTCATTCATTTTGTATTTTCTTGTCTTTTTTTCCGAACAGACGAGTCGTGGGCACTTAAAGCCTGGTCGGCTGAGTAAAGCTTCTGGTAATGACTTCCTTTCATTGGCATAGTCACAGAAGAATGCTCTCTAACGGCCACAGTCCCAGGACCTTTTGATGTTTAAACACATGCTTCACCCATTTTGGGATTAAGAGGCTGAGGAAATAGCCTGGTTGACATTGCGGGAATTACCCAATGATTTGTAAAGTCAGAGGCTTAATTTCTGCCCCTCTTTTTAGCATCAACTGGACTCACCAGCTTGTGTGGATGCAATCTTCCCCACCATCATAAACACACACACATCATAGTGCACCTGATGAGGTGTCAAAACCAGACACACTCCTCTTTGTTAGCTAGAAATACGACCTGGGTGGTTCCCACTCTGCACGACGACTGTACAACTATCTCCAGCTCACATCTCATCAGATTTAGAGATTGTGAGTCTCTCCCAGGATGATATTTTCGTTGTGCGTTGTTCTCTTCACATCCCCTCCACCGTTGAAGCTCAACACGTTGCACTGCTAACGTGTTGTCTTGCAAAAGGAGTCTTTGTGAAGATGGTGTAAGCATTTGTAAAGTATAGACGTTTGGAAATGCTTCTCACATAAACAGCCAGTCTCTGAATGTTGTGTTGTTTTGGCTGTCTGGAAATGGAGAGAGAGAAAGAGACGTCTGGATTTCCCCTCCATCTGTTATCAAGGCAGACACATTTCCAATTTACCTCTTGTTTACCCCAATTCAAGTTATTTAACCGCTGAGCAGCTTTTTACTCAGTGTTGCATGAGTCAGTGAACGGAAAGAAACGCGGGCTGAGACTTTGAAGCAGAGGGTTTATCATCTGTAATGATCCCATAAACCAAAAGGCTTTGTTTAGATTTTTCTGCAGGATCCATGAAACACAAATTGACATTTTGCTTTGTATCATGAGCTTTACAGATTCGTTTTTTTTTAGTAGTAACATATTGACAGCATGAATCAGCTCTCTAAACATAAAGACTCTTGTAGTTTTCACAAAATGTGAGGATGCTTAAAAAAAAAACCCAAGAAACTTGAGTAAAATCATGTTTCAGCCCATCAGTCTGTATCCGTTCCTGCAGTGTGGCGGTTGGTTTGTACTGATCTACCAGCTTGTATGCGTTGCCATGTTTTATTACATGGGTGAGAAACATTAAAGAGGCGAAGAGCTACAGCCTTTCAATGTCTGCGACAGGAAATTCTCTAATAATGTGGGTAGACGGCACAATTCCCCATTTGGAGAAGAATCGTTACAAAAGCTAAAAGTTAAAGTCACATCCCACATAAAAGAGAACCTGGCCACAACAGTGAGATTTTGTTTTTGATGGGTTATCATGTTAAAGGTGCCTTTCATGCTGCATTTAACATTTTCTTCTATTCATACGCGTTTTTTTTGTTCTTTCAACATGAAGGGGGTGTTTTTAGCGTAACATCTTACTTAATTTATCTTTTAAAGAATCTGACACTCTCTTAAAGGCAAACAGTTTGGGGAAAGATGGAAGGTTTACCTCAGTTTTTAGTGTTTTGTTGCCTTTCTTGCTTCAGGATCAGCGTTTTTTTTTCCAGTGAATCATTTCCCTGAGATTATATTACACACGTTTTTTTTCTCAGAACCCGTATTGCCTTTGCTTATCTGGGAAAGGATGATATTAAAAATAACAAACACTCGTGCAAAAATAAATATGTACATAAATGAATCCTCTGGGGGAAAATACAATGTATTTATCAGCACAGACATGTCACAGAGTTAAAGACGCAAAACAAAAAGGTCAAGGGCTGATTTAAAGGATGTCGGTTCTGTTTTCCATTTCCCTCAAAGTCACTTACAGACGCCTCTCATAGAAGCATCGAGATAATTTGTTCTTTTTCTCATCCGGTTATGGATACTAATCCCCAAAGTCAACATTCCTAATGCCGGACTTCCGATCTCCACGTTGTTTCATCTTTTTGTGGGAAGTGCGAATGACAGCGTTGTCATCACTAGCTGGTCAAACACAACCACTGTAGCTGATCAGGTAACAACCATCAGGATTTCTCTTTTTTACTGGTCAGTTAAAGCTGGGATTGTAAATTATTTACCATCTGCCCCAACAAGTAGACTAATCTCATTTCAAAGTAGTGGCATAAAAATATTTCTGTCTAGCTGATTTTCTTGAAATGCCTTGGGTTGGAATGTGACATTTTTACGAGGTGACAAAAATACGGCTTGGCCTCAAAGTGGACCCCGTGGCCTCTTTCATGTGTGTCAGATGTCTGAAGAAGGAAGAGTTTAGACTTGCGTTTTGCCGTCTTGTTGGGCAGTTGCAGGGAAACAGCTGGTATGTGCAGTTCCTCTATTAACCTCTGCATCTCCAGACTCACCTTGACTGGCGTCTGTGCGCTGTAGATGGCCAACGATCGAACCGAAGTTAAACCACGAATTAAACTAAACTAGCGTAGGTGCTTGAACTGCACTCACAGTCTGTTAACGACCCTTTCTGTCATTTATCATGAGCCAGTGAGCCAGTTGGAGTTTGCTTGAGGACATCCTCATGCCACTTGGTCAAAGGCGTTTGCACTGTTACTCATTTATTCTCCCAGTCCAGATTTTCCCAGTCATTTTCTCAGGAGTAAACCTGTGACCCTCCAGTCAAAAGGTACAATTCTCTGACCTGGAGCCACCTGGTGTCGGCTAATGACCCGCTTCTCAACCAGAATGAGAAGAAACATTAAAATCACTCCCACTTCTTGGTTATATTATATTATATTATATCGTGGTTCACTGAGCAAACACAGATAATCGTAGTAAATATGTAGCGAACCTGAATAGGATATTTTTCAACTGTATGACCCTCAGAAACCCTCCCCAGATTAGACAAGCAGATTGTCTGGATTCCAGGTGTGGGAGAGTCCCTCGGCATTATTTTCAGGTCTAGAAAGCAGGTAAATGATTAGTCAGAGTGGGACCACCCTTCACTTGAAGTTCAACCACGATGTATGAATGAATAAAGAAATATAGAAATATAGAGTTTGTTAAAGATTACTATTAGTAATTGAATTAATTGAATACTATTTATTAATGATAATATCCTTTATTTATATAGCACTTCTCAAAGTACTTCGTAGACATTAAAAAAAACAAAATACACCTTGTAATTACAAATTAGAATAAGTTCAGTGCAATAAAGAAAATAGAAAAGAAGAAAAATACAAATACAAAATAAATACATATTAAATAACTTTTAATGCTATATAAACGTATCTAAAGGAAATAAGCATCATTAATGAAACTGAAATGTTTGAAGTTTTAATTATTTAATGAAATGAAAAGCTGCTGTTGAACAGTGGAGGGACTGTCTGCTGCTGATTAGTGGAACTAAATATTTGGGAGCTGTTTCCTTTAATAACCTGATTGAACTTTGTCATCCTGTTGATCTGCTCCACCTGTCTCTCATTAGGTGTGTGTGTGTGTGTGTGTGTGTGTGTGTGTGTGTGTGTGATAATGACAGTCCTGTGACACAAGTGCTTCAGGCTATAATGAAGTCAGTGTCTCATTGAGTCCATAGTGAAGCTCTCAGTGATTTGGTCTCCCTCTACTGATGGAAACAGTGAATAGTGTGAGGGAAGCACACGGAGAGGAAATCCTTTTGTAATCTATCCACAAGTCATTTCTTCTGCTATTGAATGTCAAAGAGCCGACACCTTTAAGGACTTAAAGTCCCGTCATTGAGGAAACATAATAACTGTGAACACATGTCTGTGGTTTTCTTTGTGTTGACGTCAACAGTGCAGGTGTGTTGAGAGTTTTAACCGGAGGTGTAGCTGAAGAAAATAATGAGCATCATGCAGTATAAAACGTGTCCATTGTTAACTAACTAAACATTCACCGGCACTCATACATTTTCATCAAAGCTTTTTTATTTATTTATCTATGAATTAATTTTTTGTTAATATCTGACATTATGTTTCTTTTTCTCAGCGTCTCAGCCACGTTGCTTTATCTGCCATGATGGTGCTTTCTGCTGTCGACGGGCCGTTTGAACGCCGTGTTTGCTTTTCCACAGGTGTGTTTTTGTTAGGAAACCACCACCTGTCGAGCAGAGTTTGCTTTTTGTCATTTAGTGGCATCAGCAGCAGAAAGGATTTGGTGGGGTTGGGGGGGCAGCACGTGAACGAGCAGTTAAATTGTGAACTTGTAACGTCCGTTAACGCTGTATTCTTCAGATAATACACACATATATACTAAGAATGAACTGTTTGTTTTGGGCAGGGATGAATGTTTTCTCCTCTGAAGCATAAAGAACTGCTTTCATTTTAAATATAGCTTAATGTTCATCAGTTTATAATAGAAACTGGTGTAACTTGGTGTATTTTATGTTTAAATAGTTGTGATTATTATTCAGCTTGTGGACAATAGAGGGCGATATTTCCCCACAGCTAAACCTCACTCCTCTGTGATGTAAAGGGTTATTCCAGACAAATCAGATTTTATTCTTTGTTTGTTCCCATCCTGGATCAATAAAACCTTAAATTCACATCACATTCTCCCTCAAGCAATGATTAAATCCATTAAATCTGTGGTTAAGAGTGTGTATCCTGAGGGCAGTGGAAATAGTCTCCCTTTACAAGATTACAAAAAAAAAAAAAACTTTTAATAGTGATACTACCATGTTTTTTGTGTAAACTCTCCCAAAACATCTGTAAAGCAGCCTCACAGCTTCTAGATCTGTGAAACAAACATTTCTGTGGTCAGCATCCACATTACAAGTGTTAAAGTTTTAGTTTCAGGCAGCAGAATCAATACCACGTCTGTCATTAGTTGTGATAACGCCTCGCAGGCGTTGTTGGCCAATTACTGTTCAGACATTTCCGGACGCTCTTGTTTGACAGTGCGCTAATTAGTGGGAGTTATTATAAGTACAAGAACTTCCTAAATAATCCTTCTGGAGGGGGAGATTTTTGCAGGATGACATCAAGGCGGCTGGCTTTCAGTTCTCTGGTCATTTCCACCATCGCACCTCTTTATCAGCAGCGGAGCATGTCGTGTTACGAGTTACGACGCCCACAGATAGAAGTTCTTCCGTCAGCGTGATTTTTAAGGTGGCTGTTTTACCTGAGACGCACTAAATGAATATAAGTTTTGAATATGAGACTTTGTTCACATTGCCAGCGCATGGGGAGCAGTTTATTGGTCACCGCTTTCAACAAGGGTGTATCCGTTCTATCACATGAGCAGCACAGCCCTTTCCTCTTTCCTATACTGTAACTGCTGTTTAGGCACCAGAGGCCACATATTCTCCTGTTGTTGGGGAATGTGTCTTATTCAGAGTGACAGCCAAGCTGTTTCTGCCTGCCTAAACAAGACTGAGGGACCCTGCAGGGCTCCGTCTGTCTGTCTCTTTCTACAGGATAGTAGGTTGATCAGTGGGAAGTCCCGAAACATGCAGCTCAGCTGTTTCTAAAGAGGCAGTCACTAGTCTTTAGTGCCTTTCAGTGCCAATTGATCCTTAATATACAGTAACTACATGAATTTGATTATGTTTCATTGAGAAAAGTGTTTAATTTTCCATGTGATGTCTTTCAAAACTCATTTTCTTTATTGAAAGATGAAGTGACAACAGGAGTAGAGTCTGTGCCAGACAGTGTTATAATTGCTGCTGGTCACTGAAAGACAACAGCACACAACTCTTAACACAGGTCAGGTGTTTCAGGCAATTCACAAACCACGAAGAAATTCACTTTACTATCATGTGTGATGCAGAATAGTCATAAATTATCACCTTTAAGAAGCTGCAATCAGTAAATGTTTGGCATTTTTTTGCTTAATAAATTTACTGTCACTGAATCGTGTGATTGTTGTGTCTCTATTGTGCCAATTGATTGTTTATGTTGCGAGCGCTGCTGAATTGTTGAATCCTGACTCAGAGGATTGTAAAGCTGCTGTGTCCTTTGTGTGCTGCTGACATTATGGATGCGCTACAGCACTCCACTGAAGTTTCCAAAAGACAGCGAAAGTACACAAGTTGAGTGGCGTTCGCATTTCAGGCACTCACAACCTGCTCCTGCAGGCCACCCCAGGGCTGTGATAAGTCTCTATTTGTGAGAACTGGGACTCCTTTTCCCTCCTCATCTGATAGCTGTGACCTTCTGACCTCTATTCTGTTGGCTAACCCCCCACCACCTCTCATTCTCTGCCTGTCTCACACAGTCAGTGGTTGGAGATCTCTAGTGTCATTTGAATTAGGGTCCGAGTTGGTTCAGTGGGCTGTAGCAGTAAAGAAGAACTGTATATGTTTCAGAGCACAAAGCTTACATTTCTACGGATGATTGACTTGGATTTATTGGATTAATATTATTATAGTTCAAGAATGATTTTAAGAAAATATCTTTCAATTCTCTACCTACAGCTGTAGGAAGATCAGAAAAAACATCACTTTTACTCAAAAGAAAGTCACATTTATATTTTATATATATAAAAAGTCACTTGTTAGAAACAGGGAATAAACTAGGTGAATGCATTCTCCTTTTTAAAGATTCACAACAGGCTTTAAATTTTCTCGAAAGCAGCTGAATAGTCCTTTTTAACTGTGCCGTGATTTACCCCGCTGTTGCTCCGGGACATAGAAGGTCAGACGAAAGAGCAGAAACATGCAGCATGTAGAGATCCACATCAGTGACGGCATTACAGGCATTTTTTCACGTGTCTTTAGCTTCTGCAGTTGATTCAGACTGAGATACGTTTACTGCAGCTCATATGCTGTCTG
The DNA here is from genome assembly GCA_036937835.1 of Pampus argenteus. Taxonomy (NCBI): domain Eukaryota; kingdom Metazoa; phylum Chordata; class Actinopteri; order Scombriformes; family Stromateidae; genus Pampus; species Pampus argenteus. The sequence continues at coordinate 4,042,228 of CM072872.1, read as the reverse complement.
ACTGTAGTTGCGGCGGGGGAAACGCGCGGTGTAGTGTGGCTTTCAACCATATGTTTACTGGAGTTTATATACGTTTGTGTCTCGCTGTTTACACTGCTGCTCAGCTACAACATGCTACACTTCCGCAGGCTCAAGTCTGTGTGTGTTTTCACATATATCTTAACCATATGTTGGCTCGCTCATGCGTTCACAAGAGTGTCTGTTGGTGTCATAATTTGTGTGTGTCATTTAAAGTGCCCCAGAGCTTAATGCTTGTATATCCCAAGACGGTGACGACGCTACGACTCACAGCAAGAGGTCAATGACCCCCACTTGCTGAAATAACATCACTGATGGTGCAGGGGGCCCTGGGCGGTGGGGGTGGGGGGGGTTACCAAAAGGGCCTCTAGCTGGTCCAAGGGCTAAAGAGAAAATTGTCAGTCTGTGTTGTAACATGCGTCTAGTTTCATGCCTTTCTGTTTGTACAGCGGTATAGCCCTTTAGTGCTGCATAGGCTTTAATGATGAAGATGCAAAACTCTTAAGTGTTTGTATTGAGAAGTTTACTCTACTCATGATGTGTTATGTCCTCATATTCGTTTAAATTATTCACAAAAGCTATATTTAGCTGCGTCTGCGTATGAAATCCAATATCGGTATGGCATAAAATACCGCCTCGCAGTGACAGATAATTGGACGCCTTTGGCCCCTCGTGGATTATGTTCACCGGGTTTTGTTGGTGTTGTAATTAGTCGATCATTCACCCTCCCATTGATGGTCTCAGCCCACAGACTCATTCCAGGTTTTAGGTTTCATGCTTTTGTCTGCGTATTGTGAGGACAGACACTGGGGAGGCCTGGAATTTCAGTTCATCCCCTGCTCAAACATCTCAAGATTTCACAGCTCACCGGCATTTACAGAAATGTATAGTAAATACCACGAGGCGAAGGTGGTAAACTGGACATTTCAGAAAATGTTTCACGTGCAACTATAACACATATTATATTTGTGTTTCTAGTTCCTTACTCACCAAAGTAAAATCATAAAAAAGAACATTTTGGTTTTGGACTCATGGATGTAAATGAGATTGTATTTGGACCTCTCAAGACGTTAAGATAATTAATTAACGATTGTGATGTTTGGTGACCTGACCCTTTAAAAAGAGTCGAGATCCCTGCTGAGATTATGGTCCTTTCTGTCAGCAGGCAGCAGGTGACCAACATGTGAACTGGGGTAAACTTTTTTAACTGCAGATGAGTGTGAAATTAAACACATAAACAGCGCAGTCTCCCACCTGTCTTCAACGTACGGTGCAAACCTTTCAACCGTTCCGACTGTAATTAACTCTTCCAATTACAAATGGCACTTTTGAAAACAGGAAATCTAGCTGTGTTGACTTTATGGCTCTTAAGGTTTGTACTCTGTTGTAGACATGAAAGGGATGTTGAAAAGAGGAACACATGCTTTCCACTATGATCTCTGCAGATTACCTTGTGCTGAAAACTCCAAAAGCGTGAATGTTCAAACTTTATTAAGTGCAATTTTGTCTTTTCCTTGTCTTTGGTGTTTTTTTTTTTTCATAAATTAGCAGACTATTTCCTAGTTCCAAGTTCCTCTTGACAAGGTTGTAGATTATATGTATCCTTGGCCACCCACGTTCGTTTGGCAAGTATCCCGCCTTTTAAAGTTAAAAAAACAAAACTCAAACCACACTGTAAAATCTCTTATCTTTGTCTGTAATATCAACACATCCTCAGGCTAATTCATTGTCTTCTTGTCATCGTTGGACTAGTAACACTAATAGGAGACAGTTTCTTCTTCAGTCTTCTGGATTTTGCAACTCTTAAAACAAAACAGAGAAAAAGTGAAAGATGGAATATGTAGAACGACAGCGGGAAGATTTTTTTTTCTTACGTCTTATAAAAAGTGCTTATTATCAGATGATTGATAAACAGTTTCTCAGCATCATCACGTGTGCTGTTATTAAAATACAGTGATCTGGTTTTGAAGTGATGTCGTTCTGAATGTCTAACCTATACGATAATGAAATGAACCACAAGAATCCATTAGCGAGGTTTTCTGAAGTTTAAGGCTAATCATTACCTATTACAAGACAACAACGGTTTATTACCCAGGGGTTTATTAACCAAGTCCCAACTTTAAACACTGTTTATTTTGGTTTACAGACTGACAAAAGGGGGAGAAAAAAAAGCTGAAAGTCACCTTGAAAGTAGTTTTTTGTTAGGAAAAGTTGTCATTCTTAATGTTTTTTCTCAACCAATTTAACGTATGCTATAATTAAATTGTCTATTTTTGACAGTTTTAGAGTGAATGATTGCTTGGTTAGGACTTTTAACTCTTTTTTTTTTTGCCAGAGGGCCAACCATTTAGTCTATTGTAAAAATGCTGCAACCAGCCTCTTTATGTACTTCACTTAACTTCGAGTTGAAACCTACAGACTTTCCAAGGAACAAACGTTCCTATGAAAGAAGTCGGACAGACACCACTAAAACATAATCACAAGCCACTTAGTCATGTTTGCCCAAGAGGAAGCTGCTTTTCATATGACTAAACACAATATTCGTCTTTCATTACGATTTCCATCAAAGCAAAAATAGCTTGGCCTTGTGATAAATAACTGAGCTATATTATTTTCATTAAGAGGTTACAAATTAGGTTAACTTGTCATTTATTTGTATTAACTGTTGTCAAATTTTTCCAGTGTGCTTTTTAGTTTCTTTGGTGTCTCAGTTGTTTCACCCTCTCATCATCTTTATTAGACCAAACAAACATAATTTTGCAGATAGGGGTCATTTGGATCATCAGTGACCCCAGGCCATGACAGATCGGTACAGGATCAAACTGTCAAACTTGTGTCGAGACATTTCTGCATCTCAGTGTAACCGTCGGCAACCTTTATGGAGATGTTGGCACGCTGCGCACAAACGACCCAAGTTCCTTTCTGTCAGCAACTGAGCTTACGTGCACAAAACGCCTGGCTTTATGTTAAAACCCAGTACTATTAGAGATACACAAACACAAACCTCCTGTTCCTTTTATCACTGAGCTCCCATTAGCAGATGTCCAGGGTGTCTGTTAACTGATCCTATAGACAGAATGAGAAACCAGTCTGGACAAGAAAGTGAAGTCTGGATTACTGTGTAACCACAGAGCACTGAAAACAGGAGACTAAACCGATGTGAAGAATAAATGGCCTCATATAGAGTAGGCTATTCATACAGGGGCATTAGGTTTAATATGACAGGGTCTTGATCTAAAAGCTAAATTGTAAACATATGACTAAGTATATTGAATTTATTTATTTTACATGTTTGTGTTATTTATATAGATATCTATAATTCAATAATATATTTAAAATAAGATGTTGTCATATTGTTTCTCAACATACCACAACAGTGTAATTGGTTGCATTTTTGCAATGGAATGGGACTAATTAAATGCATTAGAGGTAATTTAACACAGCTGCTCATATTTCAAACTTTCACAACAGGATGAAATTGTATTTTGTTGTGAAACTAAAAATCAACCAATCACATGACTATAACTTTTGCTCTCAATGCAGTTTCACACAGTTTTCAGTTTTATTTTAACTGGATCTGTAGTTGCTTATTATCATGTTTCAACAAAGAGAACGAGTCAAGGGGAACTAATTGCCCCTTCTCTGTAAAACACTGAAAGCATCAGTATTGTACAATGAAAGGAAAGGCTGCCGTAACTCTACGGTATCAGTCAGTAGGAGAGATCGCTTTTCACTGCTGTGACAAAAGGAGAAGGAGGAGGAAGGAGGAGTTAGGAGAGGAAATATTGCCAGGGCAGCCAATACGGAGCACACGTCCTCCTGCTCTCCCCCTTTACTCTTTTGAATGGGGCACTGTCTTCACTTTTCCTCTCTGCCTAGTGGAGTGTGTGTGGAGACAGAGCTGGAGGTGTGTGAGGAGTATAGTGGCTGTGTTGACATGTCATAGTTCACTCTCAGAGGCCTGATCAAGCTAGGTTGATGTGGTCAAGACTTGACATTATACCGACGATGAGGACCCAGTTTGGAGTTTTGTTTTTGTTGACCCTGTGGGGGGTCCACTCTGATGCTTGGTTTTGGTCCTGGACTGGTACCACAACTGTGCCTCCAACAGTGGAGCATGAGGGGTCTGGAAGTCCAGCAGGTAGTGGAGAACTGCTAACAGAGAATATTGCAAGGGTTGGAGCAGAGATCATTGATGAGGGACATGGGATCCACAAGGCTGCACAGACTTGGGATGAGACTACTGAGGGTCCTCGACTGACCACTCTAATACCTACAACACAACAGGAGAATGAACGTACAACAGAAAAGGGCACAGAAGAGATTTCGTCTCGCATACGTAAACCTGGTAATGGCACATCTTCACTAGAGGGTATGGGTTCAGGAGGATCTGATCATTTGTGGTTTACAGGAAATGTATCAGAACTTGGATCTGGGCCTGAGTCTGAATTGGCATCAGGCACTGGGTCAGGTCTTTGGTCTGAATCTGAATTTCTGACAAGAGCTGAAACTAGCAGAGCATCTGGAGTTGAAACACAGAGAGCAGCAATGCCCACTGACCGCAGAGGGTTAGACAGTGGAGGTAGTATACTCTCCCAAAGTGAGCCAAGAATGACGTTTCAAAAGAGTGATTGGATCATTCCTAACAGAACAGACGAGGGTAATAATATCAGTAGCACGCAATCAGCGGCAAATGCAGATTTTTCTGTCAAAACGCAGAGCAACACTAGAGAAAATAGAAAACTGAATAGTAGCTCTAATTGGAATGCTAACAACTTTAATTTGACAATGTATTCTTATGAAAACTCTACCCAAGGAGATTTACTAACACCAATTATAGGCAACAACCCTTTAGAGACTCTCCAGGTACCTAAGGACAACCAACAAGTTACTCAGTTACCAGCCGGTGAACCAGCAGCTAACCAGGAAGTGTTGCAGACTAGCCGAGCTTCATTTGATAGCCAGACACTTTACTCTACAACCCAAACACCAAATGATACCCACAAAATGTTAATTACCCAACTACAAATAGCTAGCAAGAAACCAGACACTACCTTGATATCCAAAGCTACCCAACATCAGGGGCCTAATCAAGCATTAGCAGCTAGCCAGACAGTGGCAACCAGCCAAATTGGTCACATCTTGGGTGCAACACAAACACCAGTAATTGACCAAGAACGTAACCAAGCCACCATAACTAGCCTAGCTAGCCACGATAGCCAGGCACCAGCTGAAAACCACATAGAAATAGTGAAATCGCCACTCAGCGTAGAATCCCCAAAATGCTTGTTGCTAGATACTGCTCTTCCTTTCTGCTCCTCCATGGTTGGGAAGAGGTTTGCTGTGCCCAATTACCTCAACCAGAGCAGTGTGGAGGAAGTCCAGGTACTCTTTAACGATTGGGCTTGGCTGTTGAGGTCACATTGCCATCATAGTTTGGAGTGGTTTTTCTGCCTTCTCTTGGTACCAAAGTGTGGCTCTCCGGTCCCGCCGTTGTTGCCTTGCCGGAGTTTCTGTGAAGTCTTGCGGGACAGTTGCTGGACACTCCTGGATGAGGGACGCCTCCCTGTTGAGTGCCACACTCTACCAGACGAGGAGGATCAGGGGTATCAGTGCTTGTCAGTTAGTAACCAGAAAGGTAATCACTGGTTCAAATGAATCTCAATGTTGGCATTCATTTCAAACCAGTTTTCAAAATCCCTACTCCCCAGTGTGTCTGGTGTTTCTACCCAAAACCTGATATCCCACCCGATAAATCAACTTTTATCCCAGTCAGAGTATCAGCAAAATTAACATGTCCTCTATGTTCCTGTGCACAGCAGTAATAGTTAAGGTGAAAAGTAAGCATGCTCCATGTTTGGGAAGTTCAGACTACAACATAACAAGCATGGTGCCAACACTCCTTTCAGTGTGTAACCTGTTGCATGTATGTGTTTCCTTTGTCCTTTGGATCACATGACTTACTACTTGAAGGTCATTAAAACACACACACCCACACACATAGAGCAGATGCTTTGCGGTCCATTACCAAACCCACTAAAGACGTGTATTTTTCTTCGGAAGTTGTAAATTTAAAGTAGAACATTTAGCTCACATGGAGATGACTTGACGAAGCAACAACAGACGTGGTGCTCAAGATGTTTGGACGTTTCAAGCAAACATCAAACATACCACATGAACGTATTTCTGTCTCCCGGTTCAACACTTAACTAGTCAACAACAGAGCTCCAAAATGCAGATTGTAGCGACATCAGAATTACAAAACACCATGAATATGTACCATTTATAACTTTTTTAAGTAATTTATTAAGAATAAAATACTAGTTTATATCGTCACGATATAACATTTTGTCTAATAATGAGGCCCGAGCTGAGTTTGCTGTCTATTAGTACTAATACAGTTGCATCGGACAGAAGTCAAGTTGTGCATGAAATGGAAACGTCTCTTTTGACAGCGAGTGGCTTGCAGGCTGCTTGATGTGCATCCATGAATGGACAGTGTTGGTTGTCACGCATGATATGCATCATTGCTTTTCAGCGGGATGTCAATTTATACAATATATGTGAGGTTTAAGTATTTCTGGCAGCCTGAAAGTTACTGCACTCACAGGTAACACAATTTAACATCATTACGTATTTCTATCTGATCTGGAATGATGTGCACAATCAAGATGGTTTAGTTTAATACAGTTAAGCAGCTGATGGATTCTTTGATCTCATGTGCTTGTAATTACTGTGTCCAGAGATTTTAGTTTAAAATGATTGTGGCATGTGAACCAGAACAGTACAAATGTGTTGTTTGAAATGGCTTTTTGAACAGATGTAATAGAGCTGAAGGGTTATATACATTCCAATAAGATGATATAAATTTCACTTGATAGTTATATGGTACTTTGTGGTTAAATGATTTGATGATAGCTGAATTCCAAACAAGTGTGTAAACCGACCAGTACAAAGCCCCCTGATGACTAAAATAAAGATGGAGAGCATGACTCAGGTGTTTATTTTTGCTAGTGAGACCTGATTCACGTGAGAACATCCTGTATAGGTTTTACATCAAACACTCTAGTTAAAAAAAAAAAAAAAAATCTGTTTCCGTGAGGAAGCTGTGACTCAAATTATTAACGGCTGTCAAGTCAAATCCCCGTTACTGGGCTTCTCTTCTGCCCTTCACTGTCAGTTCATATCACTGGGAGTTCAAGACTGTCTTTTTACAGCTTCACTATCTTTCTGACAGCTTGCTCCACTGACAGACATGAGTAGACATAATGTTGCCGGTTCCAAGACTAAGTGACAGACCAAAGCCCAAATAGATTAATATTGCATATTATTGAAATGTTTTCACTCTGTATTTTTTGTTGTCCAGAGGGTTGGGATTGGGGTCATATGGTGTTTTTTTGTCATATTGTTGACATTGACACAGATGGAGTAGTATGTAAAGCTGTTGCCATTTTTTCACCCTGAGGGCAACTTTTATAGGTTCACCAGTAGCTGGTTAAACACTGAGGTGATTGGATATTGCCTGATTGTTTATATTGATTGAGTTTGAACAATGAGGATGACTTTATGTAATGGTGTTGGGTTACTATAATCTCTATATGGAACTTTAGATACCATTTATATACTCTGCATGAAAGCTGCAAGATAAAGTAGTTAATTCAGATTGAAATAAAAGTTGCCCATGATAATTTTAACTGTGGTTCCTGTTCGAGTCAACAGACAAAATGCAATGCTTTCATGTCGCTATAGAAACCTGTGTTTTGTAGTGGGACATTTTTTAAAAGTGGTTTGTCTTTAAGCTGAATGAGGTCACACATTAATGATGAGATGTGCGCCTTAAAGCTAAAAATGTATCTTAAGCCGTTTCCCACTGCGTCTACCCACTAACGAGTCCTTTGACCTCCTGAATTCACTCATCAGAACCCCTACCAAGCAGCGTCTGGGAAGCTTCAGACACTTTTCACAATATCCAGCTCTGTTGGCTTAATGCATGGGAGGAGGGCACCCTCATGTTGCTTTGGGACTTAATACAACTCCACTCCTACATCATTTTAACTATGACCTGTCATGCAAGAATGTGTCATAATATATGCTTCATCTTTTTTGATTTTTTAGTTTCTTTTGGGTGGATTTAGGGCCATTATCGTTATCGCTAAACTATTTGAATGCAGCCTATAAATGTTCGTATGTGGGAGATTACTGTGGGAAGATTGCAGAGATATGAGCGTATGTATGGAAACTTTGTAAGAAATCTGTCAGATGTGATCCTTGTAGTTCAGGGGGGCTGCCCATGTGGTAAAACAGGATTGTTAGGGCACAATAGCCCTTTTAATGGTGTTTTCCCATGGTTACCAGTGTCTTGCTTGAAAGATGAGCAGTCATTCATATCAGGGTCGAGAGGTCAGTTTCAATTTATTTTGGTTGGGTCTCGATGGTTAAATTATATCCTGAAAGAGAAAATCTATTACTCTCTGTCAGTTTAAGCTGTTTAATTGAAATTAAATGAAATCCTGTCCATGTGGTGTTCTAAAAAAGATAAAAAAAGGATGCTGAAGGTCTGTGTACATCTGGTGTGTTTTGTGTTTTGTACAGTGCACCTTTCTGGTGGTCTGACACTGATTTGTAGCACCATGGCTCCTCTGAGCCCAGATTGATATTGTATCTCATGACGGTGAGGCTCAAAGCTGGCTCCACTTCTTCTGCACGCTGCTTGCCAGGAAATCATTTTGAGTTGGCTCTCAGCAGGGTTCCAATTATGGGCACACGGTAGTCCAACTTCTTTGCTGCCAGAAACTCATTGCTCCCTCTGGTTTGTGTTGCAGCAGTACAAAATGAGAACTGATGAGACAGTGTTGTAAAAACACAGCACAGAAGCACAGGAATGGATAATGTCCAAGTGGTCAGCTTTTAGTTATTTGCAATGTTCATGTTAAAAGCAAGAAAAATACAAAACAGCCACTGTAAAACTGTTCAAATTGACTCTATTCCGTCATCAACAACAAACAGTTTCTGTCTCAGCATTTTGGATAAGTCCTAAACCTATTTAGAAGAGTTTCCATTACACCTCTGTGAATATCATCAGTACTATTTTCTTCCAGAGATCTGTAAAGACATATTTATGTAGCTCGCTGTGTGTTGCCTCAAACCTTCTTTCCTTACAGGTAAAGAACTTGATAGACAACTCGAACAGTATCACGTTACGTCTTCCTCTGAATTTAAGTGCACAGTTTGTGGTAGACGCATCTTTCCTTTTTTGTGGTTTGAGAATTATACCTCCAGTCTTCAGGACAAGCCAACATGAAATCTGCTTCCTGCGCTGTGATGTGGTTTTCAGTTTGATATCGTTTTCCGACTCTTCTGCGTCATGAGGTGAAAGATGGTTCACAGAATTCCCTTCGCAGAGAGGAAAGACCGTTTATTTGTATTGTTGATACCTCGATATTCAAATCATGTAGTGTTAGATTAGACACTCTGTAGTTGAGACCTGGCTTTGGCTATATATGTGTGCAAATTTTCTTTAATAACTATTAGAGAAAATTTGCACACATATATATATGCTAGAACATGGTTATGAAAAATGAACAAAAAAACAACTAAATTTCATAAAGTAATCATGGTACTAACACCATTAAATCAGGTTATATGCAGCATTTTATTTTGGATTTTACAGTATTTGATTATTATTTTTTTTCTCCATCCTGCACGCAGCCAGACGTACATTAAAGATCAAACGGGATTTAAACGAGCATAACCACCGTATAATGTGACTAAATTGAATTTACTCCACTTTTAAATCATATAACATAGTTATAACGCGACATAGTTCACGCTGCAAATAGTGATTTTCATGTTTCCAGAGCTGAAGTCTAACACTGCAAACACAGGGTCAGACCACTGACCATCTTTCTGCAGACTAAAGGAACAGATTATTGCCCTTGTCAGCAGGCCTCAAGGGATGTTTCAAATGGTGATGGAGCGTCGTAACATATTCTGGGACTGTCCAGATGTTAAAATGTTTTCCCCATAGATTATACAGGATCCTGTACTTCCCAAAGCTGTATACACAGTCTCATATTGTATATACAGCTTTATCAACAGGGTGTCACAATCTCTGGTACCCCATCCAGGAATGTTAAGAAATGAAAGAAGTACACTCCCAGTCAGTAAGTGGTCTTCTCGACAAGACAAACTAGCACCATAAACCCAGCACCGCTCCATTCATCAACTGTGCTTTTCTATGCCTGATTGGCCTTGGAGCTGTCACCGCTTAACAAAGGCTATTTGAAAACCCTGAATTGAGATTGCAGTTAAAATGCTAATGGTGAACTCTCTATATACCCAACGATTTTTGATCTTTGAGTAGGAATGACTGGCTGTTTCTTTGCTTATTGAACAGACTTCGGCAAAAACATTCCTTTGCTTTGGATCCAGTAATGAAATTGTCATGATTTGCTATTTCAGACGTTCTTCTTTTTTTTTTTTTTTTTATTACTTGTATCTGACATAATAACATAATTCTTCTAAACTAAATTTCAAACATAGACTGAAGGGTGCAACATCTGTTTGTGTGAGTGATGAGTAATAGATGAGATGTTTCGCTAATGAGGGGGTTTGGGAAGCTCGGAAACACACGTTTCACACGTCTGCGAATGAACGGCAGATATTCTCGCTGTTGGCTTTGGTGGATTCAGAAAATCAGATGTCTGAGTTGTAGGAGAGAGAGGTGCCGATATCGTGAGGAATGCTGCATGCCGAGGAACAAGCAGCCCCGTTTGAGAGATGCGCTTCACATACCAACCTATTACATTAGACTCTGATTGTGTTATCTGCACACAAATCAAATATTTCTTTATGACCGGCTGCTAATGTACACTTAACAAACTGCATGTTTCTTTCAGATTGTAGAAAGAAGTCCAACAGCAGCAAATAGAGACGTGTTTTTGCTGTTTTTTTTTCTTCCTCAGTACAAATGTTGTCATTCAGAGCAAAATTATCGATGCTTTCTACTGCAGACAGAGTTACTATACAAGCTCAGTTACGGAGTGTGTCTTCTTTACACACAGCTCACGTGTCAGCTGTAGCGGGGGGGATTACAAATTAAAACGGTGTGCTTTTCCACATGATGGATTTCACCATCTGAATTACTGACAAAGTTTTGCCTTTTTCAACCCTCCTCTGGCTGAGATTGTGCACGAATAAAGGAAGCCACCTTCAGACATGTGAACACAGGCCCAGCGAAGAGACCCTCGAGGTTTCGCATTCTGACTTTATCAGAGTAAACATCTGCTTGGCTTGGTGCAAATGACAGTTCATTGTTAGCTACCGTCCGCACAATAGCCAAGGAGCCAATTTGTCTTGTGTGTTCTGCACCTTCTTATCTAGGTAGAAAACAGGAAAAGATTTTTATCAAGAAATGTGTAAAAAACAATATTTTAGATGATCTACAGACAGATATCGGCATATTTTCTACCAACATGTTTTTGGCACATGCATCATTATCATCATCATTATCTAAATGTGCTTTTCCGGATTTCTTTTTTTTTTTGTTGGTATTTTTGGCATAATATGTATATAAAGGAATGACTCTTTTGAAATGTCAGTCCCATTTGTGCAAACGGGAACTGCATAATCAATACAGGAATGTATTTGTTATTGCTGTCCCCATCTGGGTTTCCTGTTAGCACAGATTGAAAAGAAAGCATCTTTAGTTCTCAGACAGCATGCTGAATATTCAGACTCGTGTTGATGGGCGTACAGCGGAAAGCGGGACCTCGGGTTCAGCTGAACACCTCGTGTGTTTAAGCTCTCAACAAAGCCAACGTCCGACCCCAATGATCTCCATCGCTCATGGCGGCGGGGAGGCTTTGAACTGACCAATAGATCTTGAACATTAGTCACCAGGTGGTAAGCCAAAGCATTTCTTCAAAGAACTAGAAACTACGTCAAGTGTTTCTCCCAAAACAGTGATTCTTCTTTTAACATAGCTGCTGATCAAAGTGCAAAAGTTTTGACGCCAGTGAAACGTCTTCACCAGCTATGTTTTTTTTGTGTTGCTTGTATTTCCTAAATTCTTCCGATCATTATGCACCGAGTCACTCAGGGCGATGTGAGAGTGAGCAAAGATATGCAGGAGGCCCAGCTGTTGGTCCCTGTGTGCCCTGCAGCAGTGGATCAGTGACATTTAACACATGTCAAACAAGTCAGAAAAGTTTTTCTTTTGTTTGTTTTTTTGTCTTCAGGAATGTCATGCATTAATATCTCATCTTTATCCAATTCAGCACCCAATAGATTGATCAGTGATCAGAGATTTAGACCGATTAAGACCGTCGGTTTCTTGGGGTTCATTACATCTTTAGGCTTCGTCATTTGTTGAATGATTACAGTTAAAGACAAACATGGTCTCAGACTATGCTATCTTTACATTTAATTCCAAGGCTTCAATCTTCTTTAGCTAAATACAACACAGCACAAATATAAAAACTGTCATTTTCTTATACTCATATTTGAATGTAAAGTTGTTTTGGCTCTGATACTGTATTAAATGACCTAAAAAAAATCATATGGCTTGCAATCTTTGTGTTCACTTTTCAACATTTACCTTGAAACTCTCCTCCAGTCCACTCAGGGCTTGTTTTTGGAATACAAGCGTTACAGTCTCTGCTCAAGTGATCTGCTTTTATTAGTCTCCCATGACCCACCGTTTGCATTTTTGGGGAAGTGAGTTTCTAACAACGCTTTCCATATTTTGGTCTAGAAGTTATATAAAAAAATAAATCTTGTTTGTCTGCGGTCCCTTGAGCAGAGCCTCTTTGCTGTTGCTTCGGGTGGCAGTAACATGTTTTTTCCATTACTTTAGAAAGGGCAGGGAATATTTAGCTGGCAGTAGCTGTTGATCATTTTTGTTCTAGTTCAACAAAGTGAAGTGACAGCAGCTCTTCCTGCATCTACTGCATTAGACACCATCGCATTAAGTCAAGCACCGACAGCCTAACAGAGCCTGGTCTAACACCACACCCCGCCATGCTGCCCTCCCTTTTAACAGTTTGTTTCATGCATACATGCATGCGGCCTCACATGCTGTTTCTCTTCCTCTCTAGAAGACAGCGGAGTCTCCCTGCTGCAGCTCATTGGCGATCCTCCTCCGAATGAGATCACCCGAGTCTACGGTCCAGATAACAGCCCCGCCTACGTCTTTGGCGCCGACGCCAACACGGGCCAGCTGGCGCGCGCCCACCTGCCGAGCCCATTCTACCGAGACTTCGCCCTCATCTTCAACCTGAAACCCACCTCTGACAAGGGAGGTGTCATCTTCTCTGTCACAGATGCCTCACAGAAGATCATGTATGTGGGTGTTAAACTGTCAGCCGTGCAGGGCGACAATCAGAACGTCATCCTGTATTACACAGAGCCCGACTCGCAGCAGTCGTACGAGGCGGCCAGGTTCCCTGTGCCCCGCTTGAGGGATACCTGGACCCGTTTTGCCATCGCCGTGAGGGATGACAAGGTGATGTTCTACCTCAACTGTGACACAGACCCTCAGGTGATGCGCATAGAAAGGTCCCCGGACGAGATGGAGCTGGAGGCCGGCGCCGGGGTCTTTGTCGGGCAAGCTGGAGGCGCTGATCCTGATAAATTCCTGGTGTGTATACAAGCTTGGACTGTTTTGGAGCAAACAATATTCCCAAAAAATCAGGATATTAGAACATGTATTCCATATATAAAATGGGATTCTTTTTGCATTAAATCTGTCAGACTAACTGTAAGATTGGGCCTAAACTACTTACTACTACTAAACTACCCTTTACATTAACTGTCAGAAGACAAGTCTCCTGCTGCTGTGATGCTGATGGGTTTTATTTTCCATAGTCAGGCACGTGAAACATTGCAGCTGAGTAACTCTCATATGATTTGATTGCTGAAATTGGCCTACTTGAAACTACAATATAAACGTCTACATCGGCCCGCCGTCCTCTTGAGGGTCGTCTGCAAATAATTGGAAGGCCTCACAGTAGGGATGTTATTAACGTCTGTCATTTGACTGCTGTAAATCCCAAACAACTGTTGACCTTGGCTGTTAAAAGGTTCAAGTCGTTCACCCGTGGCTACCTGTGCGGCGAAAACGTGCAACCACAAGCGTATAATCAGTGAGAATTGCTCATTCTGGTTCTGTGCATGCTACTAATTATTTTTCACCTTAAATCGTTGCCTGGAAACCCCATCCCCTGCTTCCCCTCTCAGCTGCGACCCTGTTTGATTTTTCTTACATTATACCAATTAAGCCCATCTAATATATTTCCTTTTGTTTAGATATTTTGTCAGGAAGACTTTATGTAAACTCTGTGTCTTCTCCCAGCACTTTTAGCCCATGTGCTGTTTGTTGACCCTTGCCTTGCCCCGAGCATGAGAGGTCTTGTGAACTTAATTGTCCTGATCTAATTAAGGATCAGCAAGCTCCTTTGGCATCTAAATATTTACGTTATGTATTTATAAAAATGAACATTCCATTCTGTAAAACGTCTTATTATCCGTCACTGGCAAAAACACGCCGCAGTGACAGTTGAGTCCCTCTCATGCGTACGATCGAAGATTTATTGTTGAGATCTAAAAGCAATTTGTTGAAAAAAGAGGCCGTAACCGTCAGTAAACCCCCTTTTTTTTTTAAAAAGCCTGTAGAGAAAGACACAGAGCCTTTGTTATTTATCTTCAAAGAAAAATCCATTTGACTTTTTTTCTCAGGACATAAACGTGTCCTGAAGAGTCGACTTCAAATAAGAAGAAACCGCATCTTCATGCCGAGCTAATGGCCCTTTGATAGACGGGGAGATAGCATTCAGGCTATCTGTGAGTCTCCTGTGTAGATACTTGTATCAGATCGTGTGTGTGTGTGTGTGTGTGTGCGTGAGAGAGACACTTCACAGGCTGACGCATCAATAGCTCCTCTGATTGTGTGGAAATGAGAAATATTCCCTAAACATCCATATTTATACATTAAAAGTAAGACATTATGTGTTATGTGTTTTGTAACAGGGGGTGATCGGTGAGCTGAGGGTGGTGGGAGACCCCCGTGCTGCTGAGAGGCACTGTGAAGACGATGAAGATGACTCTGATATGGTGAGTTATTACACTGTAGAGATGACTTTACATGGTCTACAGGCCCAGAAGTTTAAAAGCGTATTTTATTATTGTTATAGTATGTTTGAGTCATTTTTAAAATGAAAAGATGTCCAGTTTCAACTTATAAAATGTTGTTATTATATATATCATAATGAACAAAAGAAGACATAAGACAGTTTACCAGAAGACAGTTACAGCTCTAGATTACAACGATTGTGCGATCTGACTGTGGCTTTGTTGAGTTTTTCACCACTGACCGTGACCACCCACACAAACACAGGTGCCTCGCTGCAGCCCCCCAGCAGCCTTTACTGTTGTTTAGTAAAACACGTCGCTCACAGCTGCTCTGCTCGCTCGGACCACCAAAACAGAGTACGGTTCAAGACTTTTACCACTTGTTGTCATCAAATCTTCAGATGTTGCTTGGATTAGATGGGAAAATCACATTCCAAGTGGAAATGACGGGTTTCTGATTTCAGGATGTGCCTTTCATCGCAAAATGATAACCTCACACACGGCTGTTTTCTAAGATAAAGGACACATTCTAGATATTGAATTACCGAGCGCTCTGCAAGTATATGAGACTCACTTAAACAGACCTGACACAACACATATACAAACGCAGAGATATACTATAGATTACTAACAATAGAAACAAAACAATAATTTAACCCATTGAGAATAAAAGATCTGTTCCAAGAAGTTTTTAAAGATATATATGTTATAGTATATGGTTACATACCTCAGCCTTTTATGTTATTGTGTTTTAACTATACAGTATTTGTGTCAGACAAATAAAGGAGGTCAATAATAATGACAGAGTAATGAGTAGTACCACACACACACACACACACACACACAGAGTTAAATGAGCATTAGCTTTAGATTTGTAATTGTAAATGCAGAGTATAAAACAATGAGGAACATCTGGTGGACTTTAAATGAAATGTGAAATGTTTCCAGCCTTCAGGGGACGGAAGTGGCTACGGAGAAAACAGACCGTCAAGACCAGCCGTGGACAAACATACGTGGACGGTACGGAGTTCTTATTCTTATACAGAAGCTTTGACAATATTCACCTGCTGCGGTTTTGTTTTTCCTCATGTTTTTTAAACTTGTCTAATCAGTTACAGAGTCTTCCTGCTCTCGTTGTTCTTGAACGGGTTGGTTAGCCATTACACTTGATGTAAATTGATGAAAGTGATGACAGAGAACAGCAGATCCGGCTCATCCCAGTGTTACAGAGCTGCAGACATCAGTCGTGTCTCATGTTACTGTGGTTGAGTGAATGAACACTCGTCCCTCCAGAGAGATTAAAAACTGCTGAGTTGATGTCTGGAAATTGAGTTGCTTCTGTCGTATATTTTTGGAGACATAAAATGTTAACGTACAGAGTCGCCTCTTCTCAGACTAGAAAGGACGTTACTATGGTGATTTAAGAGTTATAGCTGTCCAAACAGAAGCTTTCAATGTTATAGTGTAGTTATTCTGCAGGGGATGATGTGTGTGCGTTCTGGATAGATAAAGCTGTACACTTATCACCTGGATGAAGGCCTAAACTAACAGATAACGCCTGAATGCTGGCAGATTGTAGTGTTTTTATATTTGGTTGCCACACACACACACACACACACACACATTACATACATTTGTACTTGCATCTGTCTTTAAGCACAATCAGTCTAACATGCAGATTCTGTCTAATTCTGTATCCGTCTGTCTCATCCTTCTGTCGCTCTCTGTACTGCTGTCCTTTGTCATCCAGTCTGTCTTCCTCTCTCTCTGCTTTCCGTCTCTCTCACACTCACGAACAATCAGATTCCACAGACACCCACTCGGACTCAAAAATAGCCACGCAGGCTGAAAATGCAGCACAACCTCTGCCATTGTGCGTGCATGCACTCCCACTCACAATTATAGTGTTGAGTTAGAAAAACCAGATGTCAATTTGGACTTAACTCTGATCCAAGTCAGACCCCCGCCACCCCACCCTCTCACCCCCGCCTCCAGGCTTTGTTATTCTGACTGGTTTCTCAATCAACGATGTGCAGCAGGAACTGACAGAGGTGGAAAGAAAAGTCAGAGGAGGAGACGGAGAAGGCAGGTTCATGGTACCTACTGCTCTACTTAAACTGCCTTGATGCCATGTCACTTTTACAAGGTGCTTTTTCCATATATCCCATAGGCATTAATTAGCATAATATGTAATGTAGTGTAAAAGATAACAGCTGGCATGTAATGCCTACCTGCCAGTGTTTTTTCCATCTGATGTCTGTTGACATGCAGTATAACCATCACTCTGCACGGTTGAGGCAAGTCTAGACAACGACATGTTAGAGAGGGAGATCTGTACAAGTGAAACTTTCCATTTTGTCATCCTGGAATTCATGGTGATAGATGGCAGAGCCAGTCAGTCATCCTTAACTGTGTCCCCAGAGGGATCTAAGTGTCCCCTTCAACATGAAGCCTCAAGAGGAAACGTCTCCGGAGACTAAATCTGACCCGATGCTGTTGCTATTAGCAGTTGTTGTTTCTCATGTAAGGAAGTACTACAAATCACTTGAAAGTGGATTTTCTCACTTTCTTGAAACTTTTATTAGCAAATCAAATGAAAGCGCTTGTGTACTTTATGTTAAAGTACATACGGATCTCTGGAGGCTGTACCAAGGTTAGATTTCTTCTTGGGGGGCATCAATACATATTGTCCATATTAATAACCTAATACTCTTATTTATGAATCTCACAATGAGAGAAGGTCAGTTTTAGGTTATCTGCATGCAGTCGTGGGCTGCTAACTTTTTCTTTGTTGAATTCAACATACCAAGCTGCTAACTGATTGGCTACGAGGCGAGTTGACTGTTGTGCATTTAGTTTGTGGTTTTACTCAATGACCCATAAGAGTCAAATGAAAGTCAACCCTTGATTGCTGTGTTTCATAAACCAGTCACACAAATGTGCAAATTCCAATTAGGTCCGTCAGCGATACATTATTAGACATGTACTGAAAGAAAAATCATGCTGCACTGCTGTAGAGGTGGAATAAGTTCATTGCGGAGGGAGCTGCATACCTGCTCTTAGATTCGGGGTTGTGTGGTTCAAATCCATCAACACTATGTCTTAAAGATTGGAGGCACCCACCCATCATCCCCTGCTATGATGGATAGGTGAAGGAGTGAACAAGCAGGGTATTCTTTATCACATTAATACATATATCAACTTAGACAGTCATGGTCTGCCCAAATTCTTAGCATAGTCCGTGCCGTGCAACACAGTGGGGAGTTTCTGAGGAAGAAAACTGGTTAATGATCAACACTGGCTTCACTTCAGCCGCCCCCTATGCTGCATTCTTCATCCCACTCCTCTCTTGAATTCCACAGGTGACAATTCGAGGTGTGTTACTGTTGAAGAATGAGCTACAGAGGGGGGAGTATTTGCATTACTACCCCCCACCCCCCCACCCCACACACACACACCTCTCCACCCCCCCGCATCTCTCTACCCAAAGGTAGTTATTGAGAGCAGGAGAGACCCCGCCTCCCCCGACCTTCAATTGCTCCTGTTGCTTCTCTCAGTCCTGCTGTGCGTTTAGTGGCACAAATAAACCCATGAAAACATGCTAATGCATAAAAAAACCTCCCAATTTATAAATGCATTAAATTCTCTATATTTTTCATATGCAGAGCCAACCTAACAATCCTACTTTCAAGTACTGCGTCTATCTTATTCCTCTGTGCCGTACACCTCCGCCGATGTCCACACACTATTAAAAACACATCAGTGAGTCACACTGTTGCACATTTTTCTTATATATGTAATAATTTGCCAAACAAAAAAAAAAAAAGCACATGGTGACTCAGTCATGTTTAAAGCTGGGAAACAATCTTGCTTGTTTGGAAGTTAGTTTGCACTTAAACTTTAAACATTAGTGCTGAATGTTAACACATTGCTAAAACGTGAGTCATTTTTGTGGGATTGTTTGTAATTAATGTTAACAAGCTGCAGTTTTTCCCATGCAGTGAAATTGATTCTCACATTGTTTTCAGGGCTGGTGCCAATGGAAACCATGTGGGTGTGTAGCTTTAAACCCTGCTTGCCTCGTTACTTTTTTAAATATGGTCTCCTTCCCATCCCTTCCTGCAGACTACTACGCCATCTTCCCGACCCATTCAGCAGCCACCGGTGATCAGAAAAGATGAAGTGTCGGTTAACAGAGAGACGGGTGAGTTTGTCTGACCACAGCAAACACTTACATACGTATAGTTTCACTTTAAAAGACAGATGGGAAATAGATGTTCTTCCACCTGCAGAGATCATGTTGTACATGCAGAGCTGAGCTGGGAACAGGTTTATTGACGAATGGCTCCATCTAGTGGACATCAGGACTATTGCAATATGGGGTTAAAAAGCTGCATTTGTAGCATTTAGCATTTTCTTTGTCTGCGTGCCAATGCTATTGAAATTTCTTTAAATTGTTTGTGTCCGTTTTGCGGAGTGATTTAACCTATAGTATCTATAGTAGAATAGGTTGGCTGTAGAGATGAAGATAATGTGGTTTATGTTGTTACATAACTATTGATGTTCCCATTTGTTGTAGTATTTTATTGTGATAATCAGACATGACATCGGTCTTAATTGCTCATCTTAGATTCCTTCATCAGATAAAACTGTGTATTTGTTTTGATGATAAGTTCACAATTTTTTAAGTATGTTTCCTCCTGTTCTTACTGGTTATTAAAAGATATTCAAATGTGCTTTCAATGGACGTGATTGGAGCAAAAACACATTTTGTGCAAAAGATGCATTTAAAAGTTGATGTGAAGCTTGTATGAGTCTCGATCAGTCTGGTATCATCGTAATGTTTATTTGGACACCTGACTGTAGTTTTAAGATTGTGAACCCGTCCTTTAAGAATATTACAGTATTTCAGTGATTTAACTTTTATTAAAGCACCAACACTAATACTACATACAGAGAGTTATTTAGATCTTCGTCAACCAAGAAAAAACATCTTGAAAACTGTATCTGTAAACATTACAGAAGTGGACTTACATACATGTTAATCTTTCCCTTTGCATTGTGTTCAGCAAGTGACTCCAGGCCTGGACTTTCTGGGTCACCAGGTGGGTCAATGGGAGTTATCAACAGAGAGGAATGCATCTAAATTTCCTTCCTTTCTATTCTCTGCCCTGATGCTTCACTTGCCTCATACTGATCCGTGGGACATCACGTGGATTTAAAAACTAAACCACATAGTGCATGAATCTATCTATAGTCCTGCAGGATGGTGGACATGTTTGCATACACAGTAAACCACTGAAATTAGGCCATTCAAGCTGTAATCTATTGGGGAAATAAAAAAAACAACAGATTTGCTAAGAGGAAATAGAGGATTAAGTAAAAAAAACAAAATTTTTTATTGGTTTTTGGCTCTTTCTATGTATGTTGCATGTCCAAGATGTTTGGTTGTGGTAAAAGGATAAGATAACATGGATTGCTTAAAAATAACAGAGATTGGACAAGTAGGACTAGTATTACATATTTTCTTAGGCTATAAATACTATGATATTAGTGTATTGAGTAAATATTCTATGCTTCTGTATGAATTTAGGAGCATGGGGTCTGTTTTTCTATTGCTGACTTCTAATTATGAAACTGTACAGGAAATATACAGCAGGATACTGCATGCAGGTGTGGGAAGGCAGGTTCAATAACCACTCTGAAATCTTTACATGGCCTATAAATTACAGCCACGTCCACTCAAGGTTTCTCAACACTGTCAAGGAAAAGGTTATTTTCTTTTCTCCTGGTCTACTGGGGTTCAGGAAATGTCCTGTTTACTGTTCGGGATGTGGGAATCAATCATTTTTGGATGGTCTTTTCATTAAGGCATTAATGACTGTCTTTTGTTGTTGTTGTTTTCAAGGGCCAACGGGGACTAAAGGAGAGAAGGGTGACCGAGGGGAAAGAGGAGAGAAAGGAGACAGAGGTCCAATTGGGGCGAAGGGAGAAGCAGGTTCAGGCTCTGGCATCAGCTCACGGGGTGGAACCCGTGGAGACAAGGTTTGGATCTTATTTACTCCTTTTAAGAAAGTAGTTTTAAACACATTTATTAGATAAGTGATTGCTGCATGCAGTTTGAGAGTTGGGATACATTAATGAGGCCTTGAACATGTTTTTGAAGATTGCAGTGAGATGATAATAACTAAAAGCACGAGCAAGGACAATATCAATATGAACTTTGGTGAAATGCCCCAAAGGAACACTAGAGGGAGCTGCAAGCCCTAATTTTATGCATACTTTTAGTACCTTATGATTTATTTATTTTCACATACTGTATATTTTATTTTGCCTATAAGTAACATGTGAGACAAACACTGATTGTAAAACACTAAGAAAAGTGACATTAAGGTTTATAATTAGGTAAAAGTATATGATGATTGTTGGGCTTATTATATAGTTAGAAATGGTTTGAGTGGGTCTTGTTGCTGAAATTGGATTTGCTTGTACGTTTAGGTTGTTTGTAACTCTGCAGCTTTTCCACTGGTACCACCTATAATATAATGAAAGTCTATCTTTAGTTAGAATGGTACGTAAGAGCCCGTATCTGTAGATATGAAATGTTTCAAGGCAGATCAGATGGGACGATGAGGACAACTGGGATTAATATCACTATTTATTTCCTTTAATTTTTCAGGGAGAACCAGGGGAAAAGGGAACAAAGGTAAGTTATCGATTATTTTGACTCTTTGATCTGAGGCCAAATTTACTCCACTTTTTCTTCTTTAACAGCATCACCTGTTTCATCTCTGGATGAGATGGGTTTCTCATACAGAAACAGAATAATAATCTATGTGCTACATGTGTGTTCATATCAATTTGTAGATTTATGGTAAAGTTGAAACTTGTCATTTCTCTTATCTGATCACCAGGGCAGTGCAGGCTTTGGCTACCAAGGAAAGAAGGGAGAGCCCGGCCTCCCTGGGCCCCCTGGGTCCCCCGGCACTCCAGGCCCTGCAGCCGATTTTTCAGCTGGAAGTGATGGCTCTGTTGTTTCGAGGGTCCCTGGACCTCGAGGACCAGCTGGACCACAAGGTCTCCCAGGCCCCCAGGGGCCACCAGGAGATGATGGAGAGCCGGTTAGTAGAATACTGTTGTTTACTTACTATAACTGAACCATAGTGTTACGGATCTGTTCAGAAGGTCCAACTACTTGGACTGTCAGTATTACTGAATGTGGATGTTGAGACAGAGTCTGCTGTTACGTTACTTGTGTTTCATTCTTTATTTTAATCTTGCAGGGTGATCCTGGCGAGGATGGAAAAACTGTAAGTTTGTTTTTTTGCTTTTCTGGCATAACACCAAGAATATAATGGCTTTTACTTTTATCAATGGTCAAATAAGTATGTCATGATTAAACTTTTCTTTGTAGTAACTTCATGACAACCTCTAGTAACATTATGATTAACTCATTGCAGGGTGCTGAAGGACCTCCAGGCTTTCCAGGTACTCCAGGTGATGCTGGACCCAAAGGGGAAAAGGTAAGAAGCTCAGTTACATTGAAATAAAAACAGAATATCATTGCTGTGCATGTCTCTGTGGTAGAAATCTAGCCTGTCTTAATGAGTCTTGTGCATGCAGGGAGACCGTGGAGACGGTTCGCCCGGCCCCAGGGGGCCCCCAGGTCCTCCCGGACCCCCCGGATCTTCAGTCAGATCTGTGAGTTACTCTTGGCCTTAATTGTATAACGCTTAAAGTTCAGGCACAATTTGTAACAACAAAAAACTGCCTGCTTTCTTGAAGCATTTATCAAATATAATTGATTTCAATGAATGTCTTGCAGACCTTTGTGGACATGGAAGGCTCAGGATTCCCTGATCTGGAATCTATTCGGGTAAGAAAATTTACGCTCATCAGAAACAAATTGAAGGAGAAGATATCACGTGTTAGTTAAATGTTTCTGGTTACAGTAGATGGAGAAGATAAACCTGCTGAAAAGACATTTCACATTTCTGTGGAATCGTTACGTGAAAGGATTCTTGTTTTTGTTGTAGGGACTACCAGGATTGCCAGGGCTACCTGGCCCCCCCGGCCCCCCCGGACTTCCTGGTCCCTCTACAGCAGGCACAGCACGGAGTTCGGAGGCATTTGGACCACCAGGAAAGGACGGAGCAGCAGGTCAACCTGTAGGTGTCAATGTATTTATCTCATAACACAAATATTCACTAAACCTTCTGAATACTGACTGTAACCGAATCGAAATCTACCGTATAACCAAATCTTTCGCCTCCAGGGTTTGCCTGGTTTGCCCGGTACTGATGGCCTCCCAGGAGGTATTGGTCCCAAGGGAGAAAAGGTACACGACCTTCTGACCCATTATTGTTTCTTCCCAGTTCTGGCTTGCTTCATGTCATACCCACAGATATATAATAAGAGCTGCTTAGCAGATGCTTCTTCAGAATATTTGCAGTAGTGTTTTTCTTCTAGACTTTACATCTTTATAATTGCTTTTCTAGACTCTGGGAACGTTTTACAACCATATTGCCTTCTAAGTTTGAGCATTAATAATACAGAGTATTGATTGTCCTTGTCTGCAGTTTTACAGGCGTCTTTTTATAATGTTGGTCTATGGGGGAAAATGCTATTTGGGTTGTAGAGGGATTTACTTTGAGTGACCACTTGCATACCCCTCTCTCCACCCGGGATTCCTGTTTCTTTTGCATTTTCAGCTGTCAAATAAAGGGGTTATAAAAAATAACTTTAATATTCATAGGCTATATAGTGCTATGATGTGCAACATAGAAACTGACAACACGTCTCCTAACAACATCAGTTCTCAGACGTCAATCAATCGCTGTCAGTGTTTGAATCTCAACATTTCAACGAATATGTTCCAAAACCTTCTGGGAAAAAAACCACAACAAAAAAATCACAATAACCACAGCATCATATTAGTTTATATTTCCTTCCACAAAAAGTGAGGTGAAGTTGATTTTCAGTTGGACTTTGATTGATGTTTCCATTAACTTGTTTTGTCAAACTTTTTCTTTCTACGTCAGGGTGATTCAGGAGAACTTGGTCTTCCAGGAGCAGTCGGAGAGAAGGTGATGATTTATTACCTTGATTGTTTTGTTTTCTTTTTAAGCAATTTTAAAATAAAGTTGCAGCTGCACCTTAACAGTGAGATCTCCCCTCCAAAACTCAGCCAAATGAACATGCCCTTGTAGTAACCAATAGTAGAGAGTGTACTGTAAGTTGGTGGAGCGTTTTCAGTATAATGGTGCCCAAGTTGTCAGCTTTTATCCAACTATTTTCTTAAGCTTTTTTTTCATCCCTTTCATTTCTCCAGCACAGCTCCTACTTTTCTTTCCTCACCAACCTGCTGCCTCACTATTTATCCTCCTCCTCCTCTCTTAAGCCTTCCCATCTGCAGGTAACTGGGCTCCAGCACGTCAACCCCTCAAAGGGGATTTGTGTCTTCTAACAACATGCAAACGTTAGACTTTAATCTGAGTGCTGGCTGTGGTTTGGTTTAACATTTGTTGACGTCAGACTTTGGTCCCAGAACAATAAGCATGGCTGTGTGTCATGTAGTCACGTTATCCTTCTGATGATCTAGTTTTGTGCAGCCTACAGGTGATTGTCATTGAATCTAGATCCCAGCCAGCCCTACCACGGTTAGATGCACTTCACTAAAGGCTGCAAGAACCTTTTGGATGTGAACATTGATTTTACTCCTTCCTTCCTACAGGGAGCCAGAGGAGACTCTGGTTTACCGGGACCACCAGGAGAGCCTGGACTGGCTGGTCTGCCTGGACCGCTGGGACCAGTTGGGCAACCCGGGCCTCCTGGACCTCCTGGACCAAGTTATCGTGTTGGATTTGTAAGTTCTATATTTGTTTTTGTGAAGATACCTTTTGGTGGAAGTGTCTGAGACAGCTTATGATCGCAGAAATGGAGAAATCAAACTTATGATAAAAAATATATAGACTAAAAGAAGTATTTTGGCTGTTTTAATAATTCTTTGTTGGTGTTTAAAGGACGATATGGAGGGCTCTGGTGGAATCTTTTCTAATGGACTTCCTGGTGTCAGAGGACCAGAAGGGATCCAGGTTGGTAAATTACTAACAGAAGACTTAAGATCCTCTTTGAAGCATTAAATTCTTTAAGAGTAGTTTCTCAATCTCCAACAACTGACATAATATAATACATAACTTTCGTAGTGCTATTGTACAAAAAGTTGTATAGTTTATATGTCTGAGGAAGATGTACAGTAAATGAGCTTGCAAATAACCAGGTCAAATATTGTGTGTTTTTAGGGTCCTCCTGGCCTGCCTGGACTTCCGGTAAGTAATTGAGGAACTGTTCCTGTAATATCTGAGCTGGTCTCCTGGACCCCTTCTTCAACTCCCATAGTTAGAGATATAAACTGAATCAATAAAAGGGTCCAGTGATTTTATATTAATTGAAACACAAACAAGTGTGAGGTACTGTTATCAGGGACTGAACCCGGGTCTAGAGGTGTTTGGCCCACGTGCTCCCTTTAGGTTTCTTGAAGTTAATTTAACATTCAGGTTTGGTTAGTGGCATTGGGTTTATCCTCGCTACTCTCCTCTGCTGCCATCTCACGTGTTTGTTTCCAAACCATTAGGACTGGGATTGCAGGGTTTAAAGAAATGGGATTCAGTGAAGGAAAACAAGAAACAAAGGAAGCAAATGAAAAATAAAGAAATTAAATGGATGCATACATAGATAAAAGCAACAACTTGTATGCTTTGACCTCTGCAGGGTAAACCTGGGTTGTCTGGTATACCAGGCCAAAAGGGCATGGAAGGACCTGTAGGAAGAGATGGGCGACCAGGATTGGATGGCTTCCCTGGACCTCAGGTAAGGGAATTTAGAAAGGATAACTTTAATTATAACCTTTACATAACATGAATGTAACTCTTGTATTACTTAAAGCTTTAGTGACAACTGAAGGAAACAGTTAATCGTGTTCTGAAACATTTATTTTGCAATAAAATATTAAAAATATGACATTTGACTATAGTTTAAAAATCTTTAACTGGTGTTCATTTGTACCATGTTTATTATGTTTAATTATAATATAGTGAAAACAGTGTTGAATGTTTACTGGATCCTTATGGAGCAACTATGTGGACATACAGTACTTTATTGTTTGAGTGTCTTTTCTGTTGTTTACAGGGACCAAAGGGTGACAGAGGTGACAAAGGAGAGACGGTAGATATTATTTTATAAGTCTAGATATCTGTTCATTTATATATTTTCACTTCAAAGCAATTTTCTGTAGTATTGAAACATACATGCAGCCTGAGAAAACTGTTTCTGTGAAGTTATTAGTTTTTTTGTAGATATTAGCTCTCTCAGAAGTAAACACATTTTTGAGTTGACTTTAAATACATATTTGTATTCCTTATATTTATTGCATATTGGACCTAAACTCTACCAAATTGAACATTTGATTTGATCTTTCTTTTGTTGTGGTTTTAGGGTGAACCAGGCCGAGATGGAGCCGGGCTACCAGGCCCGCCAGGCCCACCTGGACCACCGGGACAAGTCATCTACCAGACATCAGACAATGTAAGCAACATGCAGACTGTATCAGTAATGCTGTTTGAATCAGACATTTTTATTTTCTTCTAGACTGAAATCTTATCTGACAGCAGTTTAAGTACATAACGGTGTTCATCTTGATTTCTTTCATTCTTGCAATGATTCTGTTTGTGTCACTGCAGTCGGACAGTGTTGGTGGCAGAGTTGGGCCTCAGGTATGTATTAAAACCTACACAATAATACTATAATACCAAAACACTACATAATCAGTTTTGACATGTACAAATTCAGTCTTTAAAGTTGTGTGTGTTTGATGAAATATTTGCATTTTTTGAACTTGTGTGGGCCTGCATTGACACCAAGGCTTAAAGTGAGATGTAAATAAATGCATTTGTTATAACTATATACTTTACAGTACCCTGTACTTTCCACTGTACGATTACAATTCATATAAAGTTGTTTGTGCACTCGTAACTAAAACGCTACAGTGAGGAAACATCTTAAACTGAGATTTATACCATGTGGTGAAGCATACAATAAACTTGTCCCGCTATTTGAACACCCATATCACACTTTATTGATTGTTGTCATTAGTGTCTGACCTTTGATCAAACATAACCATTAAACAAGAACACATCCATCTTTATTCTAATAGTATCTCAGCTGTTTAATGCCCTCCTACACTATGTTAGCTGCACTCATTTCACAACCTACATAAAAAAAACTTCAGACCAATCAGAGCCATAAAAGTTGTGTGTTTGATTGGATCTTACTTTTTTTTTTTTTACTCGTAAAGTCAGTAAAAGCTAATGTTTGCAGGTAGAAAAACACATGTAATCAATCTAATTGACATTTAATGTTAAAATGTATTTGTTTTTCTGCACAGGGAGGACCTGGTTTACCTGGTCAAGCTGGATTCCCTGTAAGTGTGCCTGTGTTAAATAATTTATGTTATTGCCCGTATTATAACCACATGAACATATTTTTTATCACAGCAGTATGAAGTGTGCTTTAATCGTCATCTTAAGCGCAACACATCTCATTCTGTCATCTCATATCCTGTAGGGTCCAATTGGACCAAAGGGTGACAGAGGAGACCCAGGCATCCCGGGTTATGGAGTGAAGGTAAGGTCAAACACACTGACGTTTTTCTACTATTGTTATTGTTCAACTATTGATCTTGTGTAATTGAGTGTGTGTCGTCTCGTTGCTGCTCTGTTTGCAGGGTGAGAAGGGTGAGCCAGGTTTAATAATAGGTCCTGATGGAAATCCTCAGTATCTCGACGGGCTAACAGGTTTGAAGGTGAGTCTCACTACATTTGAATGTTACATTTCTTTAACTCTCAGATACACATACATATACCTACTACTACTTTTTATATCTAAAATCTCAATTTGCTGCCTCTTATCTGCTGTGTTTATCTGTTTCTTTTACCCTGTGTTTAGGGAGAGAGAGGACCTGCTGGAATTGCTGGACCCCCTGTAAGTGAGACAAATATAACTTTAAACTGAATCCACTACATTCTCCGGTTGGATCACATTTTCTTTTATTCCATGATTTTGCTGTGTAGGGTCAGTATGGGCCTTCTGGATTAAAGGGTGAAATGGGAATGCCTGGAAGACCTGTAAGTACTCCTTTCTTTGTACGTTATGTCTAGAAACTCTTGTTCTGACCTGTTTGAGTGGTCAGGAAGTTTTATATCGTTTTTATATCACTAAAGTGTTTCAAAAGTCTGTTTTATTGGCATTTGTTGACCTATTGTATAAAACCTTTGTTTTTGTTTTTCAAGTGCAGGAGAGTATTGACCAATGACTTTCTTACTGCAGGGTCGCCCTGGTGTAAATGGATACAAGGGTGAGAAAGGAGAGCCAACAACAGGTGCCGGCTATGGCTACCCAGTAAGTACTATTGCTATAACCAATATCTTCCGAGGTAGGCTGCTCTTTTTCCTGGTGTCTGCCATCTGACCAGTTAGGACCAATTGGAAAAACTTCCCACTGAGGAACCACTCTGTATTTACACATCAAACTATGACAAAGAGTAAATAACTTTCTTTTTTCTTTTTAGGGAGCCCCTGGCCAACCAGGACCTCCCGGACCACCTGGACCTCCTGGGCCAGCCATTCCTTTAGATCGCTTCAATGTGAGTACAAAAGACTGCAACCCTTGTATATCAATGAGTAACTAACCAACGTCTCTGTATTCACACAACATAATTATGGACATTACCGCATATATTAGTTAGTGTTACCTGTAGGATTTAACCCTTAATTTCATGTCTGTCATGTCTCTGGGAGAACTGAACCATATCATATCTGAGTCACTCAGGCAGGTAACCTGTCAATATTGTTCTGTTGTTTAAACCTTGGTTGGTGAAACCTGCGAATTATGGAAGTTAATATTAACAGTTACAAAACACAAAATGTCTTTTCCTTCATGTTTTTTGGTGTGGGGAATTGCTTCTCTGAGCACTATTTCTTCTTTTGTTCATAGCGCTATGATGAAACTTCAAGGAATTATCCAGGTATGACTTCCCACGACACACCGTTTGTTGTTTCAGCACAAATACACAATACGATAGGATAGAAACTGTGAAAGAGAGGGAGCAAAATGTGCCCGTCAAGGAAGAGAGATTTAGAAAGAACTTAAAATGTCTGGAGAGATAAACAGTTCTATCTTAAATTCAGTTTGATCCAGCTGCCTCAGCCTGAAGGGGATATACACTCTATTGTCAAGAGATTAAGCTGTCAAGTCTTACTAGATTTGAGCAATGAACTGATAAAACAGAAAACATCAGTATCATGTAAATGATCTGTTTTAACAGCTCACAGTTACCTGTGGAATATTATCTAACTCTGCCATGTTAAATATTTTAATTTGTTTAGCAAGTAAAGGGGAAAAAGGAGAGCGTGGACACCCAGGGATCCCAGGTAAATCCTAGAATTTAAATAAAATATACATGCAGTACCTTATATAACATGTTTTGCTGTTGTGGACTGAATTATCAATACTATCAAAACTAAAAAAAACTTTATTTTTGCAGGAACGTCCTCTAATATTGATATTTACGCATTCAAGGTAAGCATTTAAGAGACAACAGAAGTGGAACTATAAACTATCTATACATATAAAGATAATTATATGTATAGATATTTTTACAGTGTAATTACTTTTTAGCGCTAAATATGATGGACATTTAACTGGCTCAGTTCCTTATCATGGGCAAAAATCAAAGCTATCAAATTGCAAAAGCAATTTGCAGACACAACGGATCTCATTTTGATGGACGCTATGGAAAGATTGAAAAATTATGATGATTAATCTGATGGAGGCTTTTTAAACCAAATGATATCTTGGTGATCTACTTTGACCAACATTTGAAGGATGAAACTTTTAAACAACTTTTCACATGTGTTTTTACTAATAACATTAACAATGGTAATGTTATATTAAAGTGTCCCAGAGCAGCAGCAGGAATTTAAAACTGAAGCAACTAACTTTGCGGGGCGGGTTTGCAGGGATGATCATTACTATCACACACAGCGTGAAAGAGAGAAAAAGAGAAGGAGATACCGTGAGCGAGCAAGATAGAGCAGCCAGAGGTTGAGCAAGCCACAGAGTGAATGAAGAGAGGGAGTGGTGATAGTGAGAACAAAGTCAGTGAAAGGAGAAAATAAAATGTTATTTTCATTGTTCATGGCGGTTATGTTCTAAACTAGAAATAAATAACCATCAAACACTCAACACATGATTTACTGTGGAGACAGACACTCTGAATTTCAGTTTTATTTTCCTCCTCTGCATTTCTCCTTTTCATTAATTCATTACATCCAACCCATGCAGCAGTAATTACAAAGGACAACAATGCCATCTGGTTTTCATGTGTGCATGTGTGAAAACTGTATTATTATCCTCATCGGTCTCTTTTGGACTATCTACCTGGTTCCTCGGATATGGTGGAAATGCAAACTGTACAACAGAGACGTTTAGTTCCTCTGGTTTCAAAGTATCTGAAACAGGACTATTGTAAGTCAGTTAAGACATGAAAATTGCCAGTAAATATTTAATAATAATAAGTGTCAATAAAACATGTCAAAAAGACATAATACCTTAGACACAGTGCATTTGATTTTGGTGAATTGTTCATTGTTCATTTTGAGCTGTATTTTATTACTTAAAAAAAGTCAGTTCTTGGTTTGAGAATTATTAAATGACAGTAGTTACACCAGAAGTCAGTTTTCCTAGTATGCTTAATGTACTATAAGTAGAAAATCAAGTTAAAACTGTTTCCAACAGAACGAACTGAAGGGAGAGCATGGAGACCCAGGAGTGAAGGGAGAAAAGGGAGAGCCTGGTGGTGGATATTATGACCCGCGTTTTGGAGGAGTACAAGGCCCAGCAGGGCCTCCTGGCCTGCCGGTGAGCTACCAAAAGAGAAATGTCAAATTTACAGATATTAACATCCTGTTTTGTCAAGCAGTTGTATCTGTATAGTAAATGTATGTACTAAAACCCTAACCTTAAGCACATAACGTATGATGTTTAAGTAATTTTCATTTACTCTTTTATCTTAGGGTCCCAAAGGAGATTCCATAATGGGCCCTTCTGGACCACAGGGACCACCAGGGCGGCCAGGGATTGGTTATGATGGGCGTCCAGGCCCACCAGGTCCACCTGGACCTCCAGGAACACCAGGGTCTTCCTCTCTACCCGGAGTATATAGGCCCAATAACCGTAAGTGTGATTCATTCTTCCTGTGCTTTAATATTCTGATCTAAATAATACACTCCTGCAAATGAATTAATTACATGGATAAAGTCCCTCTTACAACTAGTGTGGTGGCGATCTTAAGATACTGTCTGCACTTGATGACTGCTGGAGACAAACTCCAGAGGAGCTTTTCAGTAGTCAAATCATAAACAAGCTTTTGTTTCAATTTGAAGCCGTCAGTCTACCAGGGCCCCCCGGTCCTCCTGGCCCACCCGGAACTCCTGGTCCATCATCTGGGGTAAGTAATCACTACATTTTAATAATCCTCCTAATGACTCAATTATTCGCTATTGAAATAAATTAAGCTTCAATTACATGACTCATAATTGATAAGGGTCAGTCTGTGGCATGGAACAAGTGTTGCTATTTTCTAGATATATTTTCATTTTAAAACCAACTGGCAGCCATTTATTAGTTGATTCATTTATGCTAAAAAGCTAAACAGCATGTATACTTGTTTTTCCACAGGTTACAGTTTTGAGATCATATGACACAATGATTGCTACTGCCAGACGACAGGGTGAAGGCAGCCTCATCTACATCATAGACAAAGCAGACCTCTATTTAAGAGTCCGCGACGGACTGCGGCAAGTCATGGTACAGTCACCTACTTCTCACCCACAGACCTGCTGTCTAAATCATTTCTTCAGGTTGCTGTGAGTTTAAAACAAACATGTATGTAGCATAGACCGTAACATAACTACAGTTAGAAGGTAAACCTGCTGATTGATTTATGTTTGTTCTCTATGAGGCAAAATTCTTTCCACAAAAATTGATGTTTACAGTCTAAAGACGAGTTTTAAGATGACATTTAATGTTTTACAGTTCATATCATGTGATCTCTAAGCATTTTTTTCCCTTCACAGCTTGGAGAGTACAGTCCCTTTTTCAGAGATCTGGTGAGTTAGACTCCACAGAGGAATGAAATGTCATATTTAACCGTTTTGCCTCTTGACATTCACTGATTATTTTATTTATTTTATAATTTTTTTAATTTTTTTAGGAGAATGAGGTGGCAGAGGTCCAGCCTCCACCCGTCATCCTCTACCCTCAGTCCCAGGACCAGTCCCACAACAACGGAGCTGGCCATTACTCCCAGGATGTACGACCCATCGAGCCTCCACCGCACCCACCCGTAGACCCCAGATACCCCCCACATTACGATCCCAGATTCCCAGACCCCAGATACACGGGTCAGACCGATGGAAGATCAGCCACTCAACATACTGAGAACAGATACCCTGTCACTCCCCAGCGACGCCCCAGCCCACCTGTAGTGCAGCCTGCAGTGCATGTGGACACATCAGGATCAGGAGTAAGTGGAGTTGATGATTTTATGGTGTTATGGTACTTTATGGCAGAATAATTTGGCATAAACCTAAAAATATTTTACATTTATTTACTTTTTGCTTTATAGTGAAGCCTTGATTTTTTTTTTTCTGCTATTATAACATTAAGAGTCGTATGTCTTCATCATCAGCTACATCTCATCGCGCTGAACGCCCCTCAAACTGGTAACATGCGAGGAATTCGCGGGGCAGACTTCCTGTGCTTCCAGCAGGCCCGTGCCGTGGGCCTGAAGGGCACCTTCAGAGCTTTCCTGTCCTCCAAGCTTCAAGACCTCTACACCATCGTCCGCAGGTCTGACCGGGACAGCATCCCCATTGTAAATCTTAAGGTAAGATATTGCTGCCAGTTAAACACTTAATTGATTTTTTTTTTTTTTTATAAAATGCTCTATCTATTTGTATTCGTGATTACTGCATGAATGTAGTTTACTGGATATGTTTTGTTTGTGACTAAAACCAACTGTATTCTATGAATCCTGCTGTTCTATGAGTAACAACAGAAATTAAAATGAATGCATTATATTTTTTTCCCAATGCAGGACCAAGTGTTGTTTAGCAGTTGGGAGTCTATCTTCAGTGACAATGCGAGCAAAATGAGAGAGAATGTGCCAATCTACTCGTTTGATGGCAGAGATATCCTCAGGGACAGCGCATGGTGAGTCTTTAACTGGGCGTAATTATGTTTGTACTAATAAATCATCATTCTGTGCACTGGTACATGTAGTTTTTAGTGTTGTAGTTGCCTTTGTGGATTTAATTTTGTATACACACACACACAGTATATATTATAATGTCTGTATTTGTTTTTTTTCTTTAATCCAGGCCAGAGAAAATGGTCTGGCATGGATCAAGCAACAAAGGCCACCGGCAAACAGACCACTACTGCGAAACATGGCGGGCAGGCGACCGCGCTGTGACTGGTCAGGCATCGTCACTACAGGGCGGGTACCTCCTGCAGCAAAGCTCCACTAGCTGCTCCAGCTCCTACATAGTCCTCTGCATTGAGAACGCCTCCACATCACCCTCCAAAAAATAAATCCCGTCCATCCTTTTCTTTCTTTATTGTGTTTTGGGCCCCCAGTTAAACACAGTTTTAATGTCCAAGTAGACATGTTTTTCTAATTCCCTGATAACATGCCTTGTGAACATGTGGCGTCCAATGAACTGGCCCTGAGGCTCTTTGCCTGGCAGAGACACTTTGCATTGTCTGCTCCTCCCCTTCATAAACGCCAAAGAGATGGGTCGGACACAGGGGTCCTTTTTCTCGGGGGCATCGGCACATTTTCTTCAAGGGGTGGAACAAGAGCGGAAAAGCTACAGTAAATGTGTTGTCAAATTGTATCCTTTTTTTAAAAAAAAAATCTGTATATTACATGTTTGTCATTTGTGTTCTTTTTTTTTATGTTATTAATTTTTACCTTTTGAACTGTTTTTGAAATTGCTATATCCATCCTGTTTTGTTGTTTCTTTTCCTTTTTTTTTTAGGTATTGATCATTTCCATATTTGTTCCAATTTCACTTTAGAGTTGTGGGTTACTGCGGGGTACAGCAAAGTTTTAAAGACTATTTTAAATTTTAAGAAGATAATAGATATTTATTTTTAAATGAAGTTTGAAGTAAGGACAAAAAATGATTTGGAAAGGTAAAAAAAAAAAAAAAAAGCTAAATACCCTCATTTATATTCTACAGACATTTAATTTTTTTTTTCCATAAGAGCTTCTGATCGATCACTGTGCCTTATTACACAACCAGGACTGCTTTACAAAATAAGCTCATATAATGAATCACTTCTTTTGTATATTCTACAAATATGTAAACAGCAGCTACAGTTTTGCTCAAGTGCATTCATATGCAGTATATGCCTTTACGTCACATGATTTGAATGACCTTGTTGTACACAGACAGTACTGTAAAGAATAATCCCACATCCAGAGGACCAGATTCCTTTCGCTGAAATTGAGCCTCATGAATTATAATGATTATTACCCCTTTTTACCACTTAATAAAAACCTATCAGTGACTAAGCTGGAAATAATTAATCTTTGGAGTGATTGCCGTCCCTGATTACAGGGAGAAGAAAACCAGTACGTTAAGGATAGTAGCCTTGCATTGAATATCAGAGACTAACCTGGCTTTTAGTGCTACTGATGTCTTGACTGAACCTGTGGATCTACATTTTTATAACACATTGTGCTGTATTGTTTCATCCAGGCACTGAATAAAAGTCTTTTTAACCACAACAATAATGTGATGTATTGTACACCCGTCTGCAAGGTCTTTCATTTGCGAATCACAATGGAAAGGTCTCACAAATGTCTCTGAGAGCACCGTGAGCTTGACGTGCATCACTCAACACTTTCATGTCCTTCCCCAATGAGATGTTGCTGCTGGTGGCATTGACGCCACCACAAATCAGTGGGTTTTAAAGGAGAACTGAATTAGGTCACCAGTCTTTGCTGATGGCTTATGAAATCCCCTTAAATCTCTGCTTTAAAGTTAGGAGGCGTTTCATGATAATATTTGATTAAGAAGATTAATTTGAATTATTCAGAGTTGGCCTAATTTGGTAGTTTCTTTAAAATGATATGGCCTAAATTAGAGTTTCTTACATTCAGGTGGTTGCTGGACCTACGTTTCACTCTATTTGTAGCTAAAAAAGAGGTTGCTAGTTTAGTTTTAGTGCAGATGTATTGTACTCCTTTAGCTGAGTAACAGAAAGAAATCACCTTATCCATAAATAGATGACGATGATATTTGCATGTCAATACTTATTATTGGTCCATCATTGGTATCAATCAGTTTTTAAGTAACCGGGTTACAGTCTGCCTTCTGTTGTAATTTGACATTAAGCACATAACTGTAATTCATCAACATGAAGTTTATGTTTACTGTAAATACACTTGATTTGCATACACATAGATGCTATAAAATAATATTAAAAATATTTTGTTATTGTCTCATCTTATTTGTCATGTTTGGCTTGAGGATGTCACCACTGGCTCAGTGTGGAGACCTAAGTGGCCTCCACCTCCCTGCTAGTAGTAAGGATTATTGATGGAGCTGGTGACTGCTGGCCGTCGGTGTGGACACCTCCATCATGATTAATTACCCCAGCTTGTTTAACAAGTTATAGTGTGATATATTAAAGGTAACTGTTGTATCAGATTGTATGATGTTATGCAAGGCAGTGTTATATTCATTTCATCAGTGTTTGTTTCAGCATGTTACTGTATTTTCTGATAAAGAAATCACGTCAGCTGGCAAAAAGCAGACCAGCGTAATTAACTTGATTTCTATCTTTATCTATTGTATTTCCAGAAATGAGTTACAGCAGGTAACATCTAAATGGCAAAAATAGAGTCAGGTAAACATTGAAAATTAAAAGCCAAAATAAACCAGCTATAGGTGAGTTTGGGGTTGCACAGGCTGTGCTGGAGAAAAGTTGTTCTACAGAGAAAAGGGGAAAAAAGGAGAGTGGCATTTTTAGGTATTGAGTTTTAGTCTTTTTTTAACGCATATATTAAAAAAAGTGTTTACATGTCACCAAAACAGAAAACAACCCCGAGGAGTACAATTGGACATTTTTCTGTGGCTATATGAATGGATATCAAATGAATTCAAATTTCATTTGTATAGCCCAAAGTCACAAAACACATTTGTCTTGGAAAGCTTTACAATCTGTACAGGGAGTGACACCCTCTGTCCTTAGACCCTCGGCAGATATTCAGGATGGAGGTTTTCTGCAGGTCATTTAATACCAAATCACTCAAAAATGAAAGCAAATCAACAT
The DNA here is from genome assembly GCA_036937835.1 of Pampus argenteus. Classification (NCBI taxonomy): domain Eukaryota; kingdom Metazoa; phylum Chordata; class Actinopteri; order Scombriformes; family Stromateidae; genus Pampus; species Pampus argenteus. Next base: position 4,005,616 of record CM072872.1, on the reverse strand, counting down.
AAGCTCCAATCAATCAATAAACACATCAGTTAAGTCTTAAATAACACTTAACCGATACTGAAAAACATTTAAGTAAAGTTTAAATTCTCTCCATGCCAATGCACAAAATACCACTATAAAATAATAATAAGAGTAGACTACAAGCAGTCACTGTCCACACATCTGTTTAATAAGCAAAAATGTTATGATATATGAAAACAATGCTATACATATAAACAAGAATGTGTCCTGATACTGTATATGTAAGTAATAATGTGTTTAATACGCCAATATATTTAATATCAGGAGACCTCAGAGGCCAATAACGCTGAGCCAGTTCATTTTGTGATACTGTACAAATTCCTGGACAAACAAGTATTGTATTTGGATACAAGGGGCAGGAAAACATTGTAAATACTTTAAAAAATAAGTCATGCAGAAGTTGGTTAGATTAAATATTCGGAGCTTGAAGTCATCTTCTATACCATGTCATTTGTGAATCAAGCGTAGCTGATAGGACAGAGGCCCACATTTAGCCACGGGGTGCACAACCCTTTAATAAAAAGCACGCATTCCCTAAAAATAATCAGTAAATACTGTCACTTCCCACTCAATGTCATCAAATCTGCCTCAATCCGCTGAGCAGCCTTACGAGAGCTATAAGGCTTATATTAATTGACTGGAGGGGCTAAGTGTCGCAGCGACGTCCCCGTTGAAAGAAAAATAACTAGCATCAGCTCCTGCCCAATTCCTCAATGTCCTTAGTTTAGGAAATCTTTAGGAAAAAACGTAACTTGTTGAGTGGCGTATTATCCATTTAAGTCTTCTTGACGGAGTGAGGTTAGAGTGGGCGGGGGGTGGTTGGGATGTAATAACCCACAGCTGGCTTTACTGTGAAGTGCTATCACATTGGCTGCCTGGGGAAAGCTATATTTAGGGGGTGCTAAGTAATAACTAAGTACAGAGAAATGATCCAGCGACGGTAATGATACAACAAGGTGACAAGCAGATATTGGGGGACTTAATTACGTTTGGGGCGGAAGCGAAAAGCCACAGTTGTCAGATCTCTGGACTGTGTTTACTCGTTGCTGGTGACTCACTGTCACATTAACCCAAATCTAAAATTATCTCAACAGTGCACTCGCAGCGTTGCAACACAACCACTTTGTTTCATGACCTTGTAATGTGTTTCATCTCAGTGATAAGCTGCTTTATTTCAATGTGATACCAACCTCATCATATACATACAGGGATACATTAGATTTCAATGCATTCTGGTCGTAACTGGACCATCGTGTTTGGCCATTAAATTAAAGGGTAATAATGAGGAAGCATATAACAACATTTGGGTATTGTTGGGAACTTAAGGCCTTTTGCAAGGCTTTCACATTTCACTGACATTTAGATAGATAATACGCAACAATCTCCCAGTCTTTGAATCCCCTTGTGAATCTTCTGGCATTTAAGTCTATTTTTTTTCTCCTCCTGCCTTTAAATATTTGATGAGGAGGATGTTATCTGGAGTGGATATTCCTGGCTTTGACCACTTCATCATATCTGCTCTCTCTTTTACACTGACCTAGGTACGTTTTCTCACCTTTACATTAGGGAACGTAATATTTAAATTCAAAGTGAAGTCTCTTTCTGTCTACTGAGAGTCTTGAGGGATGGTATGTTCTCTTAATGGGAAGTAAAAAGATAATGACTGACTGACTATAGCTGATTTTCTATTATTGATTGCCTTTCATATAATTAATGCAACTTAATCCGTGCGATCTGTACCGTAAGCATATGGTTTAATGTATATTTTATGTATTTTTCTGGATGAAAATGTCACTTAGCAGCACTGAAAAAAATAATTATTTTCTTGCCAAAACATTTCCAGCTTGCAGCTGTTTACTAGTGATGAAGAAATCCTACAGGCAGCTATACATGAATGTTTGTATTTACCTGCTAAGGAGCCATGTCACAAATATCTGTTGATATTATGATGTTTCTGTCTTTGCATCTTTGTCATCACCTTTGTGATGGTGTAATTCGGGTCCACAGTCCCAGCTCACAGCTACCTCACAGCTCACTAGCCGTGGTCATCACTGCAGCTGGCTACATATTCGATGTGACATCTCCTTCCATCTTCTAATGAATTTTTTATGTCTCCTCCTCTCCCACTCACACGCATACGGGGGCTCGTATCAGCCTCGCTCTGTAAAACTATGCCACTGTAAATGACAGTGTTGCCTTTGGAATCTGTGACCCCGCTGCCCTGTGTTTGCTATGGATGGCTCGTCAGTAGGTCTCATACTGATTGGATTTGTCCAGAGATATTGTGTATATTGTGTAATGTACAACGCTTTCATGAGATAATTTACAATCATTGCGTTGTCAAGATGCAAACTCCTGCACATAAGTAATGGGAGATAAATCATGTCAGACATTATAGATATCCATGAAGTTATTTTTCTGATTAGCAGTCATGCATGTATGTCCAATCTTAAACTGTGTATGCTAAAGGCAGTTTCACAAACTGACAAGGGATATATTTTACTAGAGATTTATGGATTTCAGAGAAAGACAGACTTCTGGATTTTACTCTGCGCTTAACAGTTTGATGCTACATTTGTGCTGTGTATATCTGACCATGTTATGCACTCAGATATTGACAGCCTCATTGATTTTTTTTTTAGGGCCCCTGAAAAGCACAGTTTAAACCTGATGGAGGATATGTTTATCTTATCTTTAACTTCTTCTGAAACTACTTTTTTTCATCCAATATTTAAGATGGGGAATCTGATCTGTGAGCCAACTAGTGCATGTTAGAAACGTCTCACCTGAATCCAATAAGGAGCGAGTGATTTTTACTTTTTGTTTTATTGTTTAGTCATCAAATAAAGCACCTTGAACTGTTTTTGTATAAAATTGTGTTATTATAATATATATTTGAATCTTAATTTAAACCTGTTCAAGAACACACATTTGCTGCCATTTACCTTGTATAAGAGGTCTTAAAAAAAAGAAAAAGAAAAAGAAATATGCTCATGCAAAATCTGGGCTAATGAGACCCTTGTGAACCAAGATTACCATTACGTCAATAAAACATTACATAAGCCATGTTAAGACTCGCACCTCCTTATGTAAATGTGATTTAAAATGACAATTTAAATGTCTATCTCATGTCTGAATAAGTAGGCCTACTTTAATCACATTTACATAAAAGTCTAAACGTTTTATGCTCTTACATTAATGTAAGTGTGTAATGTGTTTAATTTGATGTTTTCTCTCGTTATGCAGGAAAAACAACTTGTGCAACAACAACGATGAGACTGATAATCTCACTCTATACAACCAAAATAAGAATTAAAATCCCAAAGTGTCCCAAATCAACAGCTTTTAGTTGATGTGCCAAACACGATAACAAATCGTGACTTTCAGCTCTGTTTTGGTCACCACCAACTCCTGAGGGAAATGTTCGGCTCTTTAGCTGCTAAAAGCCCCGCTATGTCCACCAGCGAGTCGCTAAATGTCTGTTTGTTGTTCGGTGATTTGCAGGTAGCATACGATCAGCTTTTAGAGCTTTTTGGCTGCTTTCTGCATCGAGAAACGACTCCAGCGAGAGTGATGTGAATGCACTAAAACTGTGAAACTGCAAACCTTGAAATCAGAACGATGAGCCACAAAGATGCTGAAATGCTCCATAGTTCTCACAGCTAATTCTCTGATCTGAGATCATTTGCTGTGGGTCCGTCCCCATGAGTGACCCCTTTTACGTAATATTTGCATTCATTAATAACATAAAAATATTGATTATAGTAGCATTACAGCTTTACATTACATTAAATTAAAGTACTTTGACACAGTGCCTGACTGGTTCCTTGGTTGCTGGATGAGATTCATCTTATATTTAAAACACATGCAAAAAATCTTGACGTGTCCATCGTTGTAAATGGGCGTTTATGTACGTCTGTGTGTGTTAGCCCCATGATAGATGGAGGAGCTATCCAGGATGTACTTCTTGTCCAATGCATGCTGGGACAGGCTACAACCGTGAACAGCAGTTTAGAAAATAGAATTTCACAGTGAAATAAAGCTATTCGTTAAAGTTCGTGAACATCATCGTTTCATAGCCTATATATAAAAATCCCTGCATCCCTACAGCCGGCGGCCCCAGAGAATTCTCTCCATCCCTCTGAAAAATCGACCTTTTTCAGCGAGTCGCCGAGCTGTGCACGCTGACATAAAGAACAACCAGAAAGTACAGCTTTATGCACCGTTTTTGATGTAACATTATGCCGGCTGTTTCGTTCACTTGCCTGTGTAGAACGAGCAGTTGAATCGTGATGTGCTTGCCATTCCTCAAGCTGACAGTTCACCATTGATCATTTATCAAGCTGGGTGCTTGCCAGAGCCATCGATTGAGCAGGGAGAAATAAAATAAGACTTGTGGAAGTGAAAGCAGTGCCTTAGTGCACAGACGACTAACGACCTGCCTGATGAAATTCCACACATTGTTCTGCATGTTATTCTCTGCTCAGTGTTGTTAGGCTGCGTTCATGTACTGCACAGGACGTGGCAGAAGGGAATTGATTATGTGGGTGTGTGAGAGCTTGTGAATGTTAACACACGCCTGCATGTTTATCGCGTGTTCCTGCCAGTGTGTATGTGTGCCTTAGTTGACCATACATGAGTAATTCCTAAACTCCAGCTGACTGAAGCCTTTCTTTCGGGAGTTTGTCAGGTCTGCAGAGGAGGCATGCAGTGATATTGTGCTGATTTAAGTGGTGTCTGTGCCAGCCCTAAATCACACGCACTGCAACGCTCGGTCTGTCCTTCAAAAAGGAAGCTTTTCATGACTCCTTCCATATTGTCATTATTCCAACTGGATATGAGCTATTGCACTTATTGGCTAGGGCAAGGCACCGGCTGCTTCCACTTTCATTGGCTGCCTGGACACCTCTGCGCTGCCTCTCATTGGCTGCCTGGAGGTGAGTGGGAGGGGATCTCACCCCATCCTCCCCCTGTGGCAGAGCGTGTAAATGTAAAGACTCTTTCTCTGCCTATTATCTGAGTGACTCGGGGTTTTGGTGTCTGCCTCTGAGCGTGTGTGTCTGCGTGTGTGTGTGTATGTTGGAGGGAGAAAGAGATAAAGAGAGAGAGAGAAAGGGAGGGAGAGGCAAGCAGCGTTTCTTCTCCCCCCCGTCTCCCTGCTCCCTGTCACTCCATCCTTCCTCCCCTCTCCTGGACCACCCTCCAGCCCTGCTTCGAACCGGACCGAGACCCCCTACCACCCAGACCACCCCGGGACCCTTTGACTCTCCTCACTTCTCCGTCCCACCAAACCGCAGCCTGTGAGAAGGTAAGACTGCTTATTTCAGCTCGCTCTGAGGCTTAAAAAAGTACTTACTGCGCTCTTTGAATCATTCCTGCTCTCTTCTCGACTCGCTCTAAATGCCTCTAAAACTGCTACCGCTGTTTTTATTTTCTTTATGCTCACTTGTCTCTATTCTCTCTGGCCTCTCTTACTTCCCTCTATGCATATTTTAAGTTTTCCCTGCAGCACTTCTGTTCTTCTCACTAAAGTGACACAGTTGCAGGAGATGATATCAGTGAGGTCACCGTATTTTTGTTCTTCCTCTGATATTCAGCCCTGATATCAACTTACCCCCTCCCTCTCTTCACGCTCTCTCCTCATGTCTTTTGTAATCTCATACCTTCCGGGTTTCAGCGAGTGCAAATTCACTGGAAAAGTGAATCAAGTCTTTCAATTTTAAGTCTGCCCGGAGCACAAGTTGACAAGGACAACATGCTGCGTTTTGGTTAAGGGAAAAAGCATCTCCAATTGATTTTTGTGAAGTGTTTATGTGAGCTGGTGATGACTATTTATAGGTGCTGACGTGTCAGGCACACGTGCTTCACTAGGACACTTCCCCAAATGCCGGGACAGAAGACAGGACTGTCCATTGGCTCCAGAACACATGACACTGCACAAAGTGTAATGGCTTTACAAGGCAGTGACTTGCTTGATTGAATCAAGCAATCTCTCCAGCAGGAGAACTCCAATATTAACATGGCCCATAAAGCATTCCTGGCAACAGCAGAGGGAGGAAAAAAAACTGCTTAGTTCTCCATCCGCACATCCTGTACTTTACCAGGAAGGGGAAGTGGAGTGTGTGTATATATGTTGTGTATATATGTATGTGTGTGTGAGTGAGTGAGACAGGGTTACTGCTAAAGTGCTTTAGACATCAATACTGCCGGCCCAGAGTTTTTACAGCCACTCTATCATATCAAAAGATTGGACCTTACAACAATGTCAACAACTGAGGAAATGCTTCCCCTGATGAGGTGTTTTGTTTCTTTGGAGGCTTGTTTTGAAGAGCAGAGTGTTTAAATGAAACTGTGGAACGAAGAAGTTTTGTTTTTACTCGCATATCATTCAAATTATTTATTCTGATTTTTCTTGTTATTTAAGATTCAAAAAGGCCACGCAAGTACCTCAAAGAGATGATCTGTAAGGGTTGCATTGTATTCCTTCAAAGTCTACAGTCTTCCACTTCATCATGATCCGATCTCTGGACTCTGTGGAAATATTTCTATTATGTGATGATATTGAGTTTGCCTGCGACTTTCACTCCTTTTTTTCTTTTCAACTGGCTCCCTCCAGCAGACAGTTTGACCTTTCTTTCTGTGATAATCATTTTCTAATTTAGACAAAAAAAGCATCTGTGACATAACCTTCTGGGAATGAAGATCTTCCCAATAGGACCGTCTCATGAGAACGCAGCTTTCACAGAAAAGGCTTTAATTGTGAAAAACTGAAATCCTTGACACTTTTTGACTCTGAATATTATGTTGATTTTGCATATTTATGATCATAAATATGTCCACAGAAAGTGTATTCATGATGTTGTTGACTGTCTTCTCATTCATTCATTCATTTATTCAAGTGTTGTGCTCTTAGTTTATGATGTGTCAATTGGTTGTTTTTAAGCCTTGAAGAAACACGTAGGTGTTATTTCTCAGATGCTCAGCTCTGTCCCAAATGCTAAAGCAAAGTCACAACTGCTCATCCTCCCAATATTAATCCAGACTCTAATTTTTTTTATGTATCATCACAAAAACCATTTGGATAGAAAGCCTTTAAAAACGATTAAGAGTCCAGACTGGGTGCAAAGTTATATCGCTGATTAGAAAATTAAACAGAAACACAAATTAAGGGTAGAAAAAAAAAAGAAAAGAAAAAAAGACGTTTCATCATCGCCGATTCACTTTTTCAATTCATCTTATATTTTCACTCATGAGCAGATGACCTACAGTCCACAAAAGAACTACTTAATGCCATGTCTATTGTAAACCATAACCTCGCTTTGTATTGCACTACGGTCATATGTGTTCATAGTCTGCATTTATTTGAGTTGTCTCCATAAGTGTAGTGAAAGAATGGACCAGTTTAGAAGCATGAAAGAAAATGAAATGGCCTTGCAGTCTTCCACATAGCTGTCATTCTTTTCAATGCACACAGCTCTCGTACATCAGCCCAGATGCCTCCTATGCAACTATATTTAATGCACTTACTGCACATCAGCTCTTTCTCTGTAAGCTCTTATAAGAATGCATGCTGAAAATCCCTTGTAGAATAAGATATTTATGAGCCCGTGTGATGTATTTGCACACTTGTGCACTTGCATGCCTTCATAAGCCACTGCTTTAAGCTGAAGTTGAGCTGCATGTAGTTAATGCGGACAATGAGTGTGGCTCGCTATGTCAAGCCAGTTTTACACTTTCCCGTCACATAATGCCACAGATGTCAGTTTAGGACACTAGGTGTTGTGAATGTTTGGGAACTGATTTGAACAATACATGTCACAATAAATGTTGAGGTGGCAGCATATGAAATGCAAGTAGACAGGCTTTTGTTTTTCCAAATAATTTCATTGAGAAAAGACGGATTAAAAATGACCGTTTCATCACGGCTAATTGAGTGAATCCTGAGTCATGATACACACACTCAATGAGCACTTTATTATGAACAGTAAGGTGCAAACTAATGCAAACCAAGCCAACATCTAACCCTAACCCATAAATTCAAGTTTTTACGAAGCTTATACATTTACAGGTTTTTCTGACATTGTCAGAAAGGTGATAATTTTACTTTATGTTTATTACTGAGGTCGTAACGGGAGGTGGTCGTGTACTGCAGCGCATTAAATTGAAAAGTGTTCCTAGAATTTTGCCCTCTTCATGTATGTTAATGTACAGAATATTAGAAACACTTCAGTATATTGACCACCACCACACAATACAACCTCAACACAAAATGAAAGTGTATAAGCTTCGTAAAAGTAGATTTTACAGCAGAGCCGTTGTACTGGATTGCATTAGACTGCACAGACGTCCCTAATAAACCGCTCTGTGCTTGTATATTCTCTAAAAACAACTTCTCCAGAATCTGTTTTCAATGTGTTACTGCTAATTTGCCATTTTTGAACAACCACACTATAAAAAGATGGATCACATGTATCCAATATATTCAGCGAGGCCTGCTTCTTTCTATGTAAACCCGATGATGCTCTGCAAGCAGCTGGCCCTTTGTGCCTTGGCCCTTTCTAGCCACTCCGGATCTCACGCTGGCCTGGCTCGGTGCACAGAGTGTGCTGGGGGTTGCCTGGGTAGGGACTGGCGCAGTGTGAAAAGGACACCGACACTGACTGGCTGCCGTCTTGGTAGCCGTTATGATAGATAGCAAGTGGAGGCAGGCAAAAAGGCTGTAGAGGAATTACATTACTGTGATTGGTCAGCTAAATTATTTTTACCTTTGTCACAAAGAACATCATTCATTGCATGGGGCTAATTTTTCTGCTGTATGTTGAATATGAAAATATGTAAAAAAATAAAATAAAATAAAATAAAAAAATTAATAAATAAAAAAAGTCTTGGTCCAAAGATCTTTGGACTTTTTACTTTTCTAATTTCTCACCTGATCTAATAATAATTATTTTATATAATTTCATTATATTAGTATTTTTTATTGTCTCCTTTTGAATTGATTTATATATCTTCCCTTACCTTTCTCATATTTTCTACTTTTTTGGATTAATTCATGCCTTTATAAAGTTGTCTTTGTGACAATATGTATCGTATTGATTATATATCAGCAATTCTTATTGAAAACATTATACAATTAGTCTGACTTTCCTATGAGCATTCTGCAAATTAACTCCTGACACATAAGTACAAATATGATTTTACAGCCTCTTTAAGCTGCTTTCTTTTACCCTCTTTCAGTTCTTTCAGAAAGTGAGAAATTATTAGTAATACACAAAAGAGACACAATCTAAAGGACATTTCTCATTTTCAATTTGTCACTTAGACACTGGGCAACACCCAGTAATGAAAACATGCACATCACTTAGCATGTCAGTTTAAATTGAAGAAATTATATACAATTATATTATATGTCCATCATTTGTCACTGTGGTTTGTATGAAATGTGATCACCTGATGAATTATTCAGACCACCTGACTGGAAGCACATAAAGGCCATTTACTGTAGTTTGTGTAAGACAAAAAAAAATAAAAAAAATGAAACCTGCGGTCACATGACCCCTGGGAGGTTTAAAGGTCAAACATCCCCAGTCTGACTGTGGCAATACAGACTAGTACACACACATCATGCATTTAAAAATACAGTTAAAGTCAATGACTGTTGAACATTTTAACTTTTAGTTCACATAGTAGCTGATCAAACTGTGACTTATCAAAACATCCCTGCGGCTACTGTCTGTTTTTTTATATTTTTTTATATATCTTGTCCCCTCCTTCACACACACTTGACTGGTAAGCTGTAAACTTAAAAAACAATCTATCCTGTGTCATAATTCCTAATAGAAAGTGATGGTCAGGCATGTGAGGCATTGCCAGAGGCTGAAATTGAACGTGGTACCTTTTAAAAGGTTGAAGTGATGGGAGAGAATTATGATGTGTGAAACCTGAGGGCCTTTTTGTCTCTGAACGAAGCCGCTGGCTGATGTAATTTAAGATGGCGAAGGGTTGTGAGATCAATCAGAGAAGGATGAAGAGTTGGGCGGGGAGAAAACGGAAGAGACTGAGGGTTAAGAGCGGAAAGGTGGAGCAGGAACAGAGGCTTTTGCATTCCCTGCTGCTTTCCCAGCATCACTCTGGGTGGTGAAGTGTGGTCATAAATAGGCAGCCCCTTTGCCCCCTGTGTGACTGCTATTTTTATACTTGTTAATACAGGGGCTGGGGAAACAGCTAAAGTGGGAAAGTGACAAGAAAATATTGTAGTTGGCTCAGAGTTAAGAGAGCTGTAGTGATCAAAGAGCTACGCACATACCCACAGAGCAGCACTGTGGCAGAATTAGACTTTGTGTTTTTTGTATTAGATTAGAGCTTGAATGTGTTCACTAATGGCACCAGCTGGGATCCTATCAGACATGTGTCGGAGCATTTGTATACTGGGTCCGTTTCCAAAATCTGTTGGTTTTACATCCAACATGGTGCATTACATTAACTCAGCTCTTTGTATCATTACATTTGTAATGTTTGTTCTCAATTACATGTTTTATATACTGTACAATATCTTCATAGCTTCCCATGAATTTGAAATCCAAATGTGCGATCAGGGAAACTGGGTGCAATACATTTAACAGCAGGATTAAATGAAAGATGTGTAGTTGGCAGTGGGTTGACATTTGATAAGCAAATTGAAAAGAAAGGATGATAGTGTATCAGTACTGCTACCGTTTATCAGCCTCGACCTCAGAGAAAAACACGCTGAATTTTCAACCAATGACGTTTGCTGTCAGTCTCACTCTAATTGTAACTATGTCGATGTTGTTTTCTAACTGCTGTAATTGAAGATGTTTTACTATAAAAACAGGTGAGGATGGAGTCCAGATGATGCTGTTCATCTGTTGTAATTGTGGTGGAGAAGCATCATGTGCACTTTATTTGTGACTGCAACATGTAATTAATTATTTAAAGGCCTGTGTGGGACTGGTTTATAACTCGCTGACTGTAAATATTCAATCACTCCCGCAAGATTCAGTCCTGTCTGCAACAATGTCTTGAAAATCTGTTTACACCATCCTAAAGGCAACATGATACATGGCCCCTTTAGATTATATACAGGTTTGACCTCTATATCCACCCTACTGATGTGCTGCATGCTTCTATATGAAATGTACTGTATATACTGTATGTAATTTAGGCTAATTATTATTTCCTTCTATTATTTATTGTTATTGAATGATGAATGAGAGTATTGATTCAACAATGGGGTTCCTCATTATTGTTCCTGCCTAAGGAGGAGATTTGTCTGGGGACGTATTAAAATATTTTTTTCGATAGCTGGTAACAAGATGTAAGACGCCGACAGCTCTGTGAGGCTGTACTTAAGCACAGCTGTGCTTTGTGCCAAATGCCAACGTCAGCATATTACCAAAAAAACAAATAACAGACAAACAATGAAAACATATACACATAATTCTGACATAAGACATAATTTTGGCATGTCCATAAATATTTCCATTTTACTTTGCAGCTTTGCAGTGATCTTCTCCATGACATAAATCAACTTAATCCTTTCCACTGAACCATATTTGGAGACTGCAGCTTTAGCCTCTAGACTATGATCATGTTGTTAGCCATCAAAAGCAAAATACTTAATAAATAACCTTGTCGTCTGGTATATTCTCAGGTAGGATGTCAACAATGTAAGTGTAGGAGGAGTTTAGGGCAGGGCACAAAATATTATACTCTAACAAGACACAACCTCTCCTTTAGCCAGGCTGCTAGCGTGACTAAAAACTAGAGATTGAGGATGTGTTTCTGTGACAGCGTGCAGTCCAACTGCTTATAAGAACCAAAATTTGACACGACAGACACATTTCAGTGTTGAGATTCATCTGTGAAACAGCATTATAGTCAAAATTTATCCTCTGATTAGGAAAATCATTTTGTCAAGTTTCTTCTGAACGACCATATGTAGACTTTTAAAACCAACTTTTTTGAATGGAATGAATGATTGATCCGATCGAGAAATCACAGCGAGCGGGCGTGTTGGTGACGTTTCTGTCATATGACTGGTGCTGGATAAAAAGTAAGTCAAACTCATAAGTAGCAGGTCTACTGCGTTTTGTTGTCGATTATGGTCACTGTTGTGCTAATTTTCTCGCCGCGGGTGGGGCTGAACCCTCCATGTGTGTGTGTGTGTGGGAGAGAAGAATGATGGACAGGAGAATCAGCTGAAGTACGCTACTTCATTTGACAACAACTCGTTATGTTATTGTGCTGTAAGTGTAATAAAAGCAGAAAATGAAAAATGGGCAGAAAGATTATTTCCAGTAGGTGTGAACGCATCTGACACGGTGCGTCCGGTTATGAGCTACATGTGTGAAAGGTCAACTGTGGACACTGTGCCAACCTGGTTCTCCGGACACTGTCCAGAGTTCATATGTGAAAACGGCTTCAGACAGAATGGTGACAGCAGAGCCGTTATGACAACATGTTAAAACGCTTTCACAAAAATACAATGTAGATCTTATTGAACTATTGAATCTATGTGTACAATGTGCAGAGAACTGTGAGGCAGACACTCAATATGATGAATCACATAATATAAAAATGTGCAGAAAATTCACTGTCTCCTCTTTAAAGAACTAAAAAAAAAAAAACATGTGTCTGCAGCTTACTGTGAACAGGCACGTCTGGTGATGTCAGGAGAAAGTGTAACAGATATTCTAAAGCTCATCTCTTAGCCTGGGTTCTTGGCACTTGCCACTGCCTCTCAGCGTTTTTACTTGATTAAAAAGCACCCAGGAGTTTGTAAGCGTGTGGTAGGTGCGAGCGCACACCCTGACAGCTTAACATACTGATTATTCAAGCCTCTTAAGCTAAGCCACGGCACTCGAGTGATGAACGTCAACTCCCCTCTTTCCCTCGCAGTCTCCGTTTCTCCCTCTCTTTTATTCTTCATTTGAAAGAGTGGAAAGCCAGTGACAGCTTGCAGAAGGCAAACCTGTTGTCTGGGAAGCAGAGGGGATCAGTGACACAGTGATTCATACAGTGCCGTGGCTTTATTTAGACATAATCCACCCAATGTTGCTAGCAAGCTCTTGTGTGGAGCTGGTGAGCAGTAGCCAGGCTGTGTATTGTCCTGTGATGTGGACCACAGGGAGAGTCCCTCCAGTGGGGTTTTAATGCATTAGCAGTGGTTGTCTGATACATTCATGTCCTCATGAAGGGTCAAAACAGCACTGATGCAGAACAGCAGTGTTTTACCTGCACAGCAAGTATACCGTGTTACTTGACATGGCGTGTGTGGAATCTGGCATGTAAAATATTTCACCTTCCCTTCATACATGTACAGTTCTGATGTCACTGCAAACATCATCATGCACTGTTAGTTATTACAGTTTCCACTTCACTGCCCCAGTGCATTTACTGCAATAAAAACTGTTTGTACGATTCCTGCCTTGCAGATACGTCCAAACATTTTTCTTCCTGCCTTGACAACATTTGGTATCTCTTGTGTTTTATGGGTAGTAGTGCAGTGCTAGCCGTTGTGTTTGGAAGTCCTTGCAGCTTTGCTGGCAAGGCTGTGGCTTCTACCACTGAGCCACACCTGACCGACAGATTGGCCCCAGCTGGGGAGCTGAGGCAGGAGCAGACACAGCAGACGCTTTACCTGGTGCTTCAGCTGATAATGTGGACATGTACAAACTGTTCATATGTCTTGGGGAGACTGATTTGGTGGTTTGGTTACAAGAAATAAGGCTTGTGATTGTAATAATTCCCCACTCTCCGTCCATCGGTTACTACTAAAGATGTAAATCTTTAAAAGCATTTAAAAAACACTCCAACGTAAGTTCCCCACAGGCCATAAAACAATATTTCTGCTTCAATTTTCAATACTTCAAATTTATACAAATACCATTACAGATTATAGTCAAACATTAAACTTATTTAACCAAATGCAACACAATAGCTAGATTTTAGCAGATTACTGAATCAAGATTCGGATCCTAAATTTTCATTTATTCCTCGCTTTATGTGCATGTCAATCCTTGGGCCAGATGCATAAAACTGTGTTTGCATAAAGCCAGAAATATGCATACACGTTATTTTCATCTGATTTATTAAGCTGTGCGTAGACATGATGACCCTTTTATAAATCATTGCGAAACTGGGCGCATATGCATGAGTCTCATTTCCACTCCCACAATTAGCTAATATGGATATGAATATGCTGCCTGCAGTCTTTAGATGTGCCATTGAAACAAACTGCAAAGTAGTGCAATTTCATTATATTGCATTGGTAAAGTTTTCCAACAGTTCCAGAGCGGCTGTCATTACGCACGGCACCATGTGATTAATTTATCATCATTACGATTAGTCTGGATCGAAACAGACGACAAGGTGTCACATCAAGGATGAAATAAAGAGATTAACAGGGAAATAAGGTGATGCTTCCTATGTAAATCAAAAGAATGATATAACTGATCATACAGAAGTAATGAATCAATATTAAGCTTATAAATTTGATTGGCATTTTACATACTGCTGTGTATCATATTATTTTTGTTTTTATATAAATACCAGTTGTTGTAATAAATAGTTCATGTATGTTTGTGTGCGTACACATCATAAATCTTACTGTTCTAACTACTTTAATCGTCTTAGGTCAAAAGAGAAAGAAGGTATAGCTGTGTGCTTTTCTGTATCCCTGACACACTTTTCCTGAACGCTGTCTTCATATATATATATTTTTTTTTCGGTACGTGCAGCTCCTCAAGCATCTGCAGAAAAAGCTGCTAAGTCAGCAAGAATGCAGCCGAGTGTGCTTAAGCAGATGTAGAAAAGGAGGCGAGCACTTCAGGAGCTTGAGAAAACACTTCCCCGGGTTGCTGCCGCTGGCGTGTGCTCAGCGTCTTAGGTAGTGGATTTGACGAAGAGAGAGCAGTCGTGATGAAATGGGGCAGGGCTGAGGAAAGGAGAGCTTAACATCCCATTAGCCTGCACTGTGCTTTCCACCTCCCTATATGCATCACCTAATTCATTAACCCCCCCCCAGAGGACACATTTTAAGAACTCCATCCATGTACTATTAGGTGTAACAATCTGTATGACTGTATGTGCTTAAATGACGCAGAAAGTGTGCAATAACTGTTGAGGTAACTGCCGAAACAACGCCACCCTACAGTCATGCCTTGTTGTATGTTCCTTTCTCCCCGTCTTGAAATGCTCTTAACCCTTCCTTCTTCTTCTATTATTCATTTATTAGAATACAAACTGTGTCAGAGGAACTACTGAAGTATTATACCAGACCCGGTGTGCAACAGTGCCTCTTTCTCTTCTACCTTGTCCTCTTATCTCCTCTGTCATGTTAATGTCACCTGATGACATTAGTGACATTTTCAGGCTCTATCTGTTCCAGTGATGAATGAAAACAACGAAACAATGAACAATGAAAACAATAACTGAAACAGAGCTAAAATTAAACTCTAAACACAACTCTGATGCTGCCATTTCCACCATGTATTGACATTGTGACACCAAAGTGGAGCACAATAACTGTAAGAACATTTTTTTTTTTTTGACATTTTGCAGAGCTCGTCGTGAGCTGAGCCACAATCTGTTTCCCTGCAGGCGCATTAAAAGTGGAAGCAGATTACTGAACCAGCGTGGTGTGATCTCCACGCGCCGAGATTTGATGGAACTGGATCCATCGGCTAAGTCGCTGGTGTCGTTCTGCGACATGACATCATGATAACCCGGTACCGGTGTTGTCGTGTGTTCAGTTTATTTACTCGGTTAAACTGATCTCTGCGGGTTGGGTTGATTCTTCAGGAGCCCTTCAATATGCATGGGATAAATTTTAAAGATGCATGGATGTCAAGCACGAGAAGCACACAAACATGTTCTTATACAGTTTAAAAATATCTGTATATGTGTACACGTGTGTGTGTGTGTGTGTCTACGATGTAAAAAGAGTGGGAAACTATAAAAACTGCCTTCTTAATCCCCCCTCTCTATGGGATTAAGAAGTTAAAGACTCTGAAACATCAAAGAGTTTCAGTGGCGTCTCCATGTTAAAGGAAAGACTGAAGGTGTGACGATGTCAAATGCAGCTTAACAATGCAGGATATTAGATACACACCTATATAAACATACAGCATAGGATACTAACACACACATTTTGAGCACACACATTTCATATTACATACTACATTTCATATATGATGAATCTTTCTGCTACAGTAAGTGGTTTCTAATTCGTATGCTGTACTAAACCTGTGCAAATGACTCAAAAAAGGTGAAATGCATTTGTGCTCTTTGTAGTTTTCATTATGGACCAAACACCGGAAACCGGTCCAGTCACTCGGTCAGTTTGTCATATCATTAACGTAGTATTTTTTTTGTGAATCGGGCTTTGAGACGGAGCAGATAGTGGTTCAAATGATGCACAACTCATGGCCGCAATCCATTCCACACACACACACACATTTGTAAACCTGCACATGAACCTCCTGATATCTGTTAATTGGTAAAACGGATGTCATGAAGGTTTTGGGGATTTGGACACTTTTACCTTTGATGTGTAGCTCTTTTCATTTGCATGTACATCAGAGCGACAGTGCTGTCAAAAGGTCTTCTTAGCCAATGACCTCATTAATGTGGCTGGATCAAACAGTCTTTTATTAGATTTTTATCAACCCATTTAGCAGTGGGATTCTCAACTGAGGGGTCAGCACACCACAGGGGGCCGCGAGACAATTTTTCGGGGGTTGTGTCTGCATTTATGGGTTACCAAAAAGTGCTTAGCATTTAGTTTTTATTAAGCAAAATATGAGAAGACAAGCATCATCATTTTTTTTTCAATAGGAATTAGGTTAAATTCCTGCTTAACCACAAGCAATAAATCATCTGGGTCAATATACTGGCCGATATTATTTTTATCACAGATGTAACAGTATTATAAATTAAAGGTACCCTGTGGAGGTTTTGAGCAGTAAAGGCAAGAATAAAGAAACATGGATGCAGTCAATAGGGTTGATTCTAATATCTAATTTCCCCGTTAATTCAATGGAAACTTAAATTTAGACTAGTCGACTAATTACGCACATCCCTAGTAGGCAACGCATGATATGAAATATGCAAAATTTATCTCTACAGATGTTTTATGAAGAAAGAAATCCAGTCAACACCGTTGTCATGCCCCAAGGATACCCACAATACAATTTACTGAGAGTAACACTGGGTGTAAACTTTACTTTTGTACTTTCTTACATATTAAAACAGTGTCTCTGTTACAGTTTATCCACTGACTGTCCTGTTCAATATACTCGTCACAATTTAACATCTTAGTTTATGTGCTCATATAAAAAAATAGGCCAATAACTTTCAGCCTTTTAATTATTTATATCTCAAAAAAAAACAAAAAAAACAAAAAAAAAACACAAAGCATGTTGTCAATGAGTCTAAAATGAGGCTCTTGACATTTTAGAGGGACTCACAGGACAGTTTATGATTGGAGATCACATACAGGCCATAAAGGCGATCAACTATTAACATGTCAGTCAAGCTTTAATTGTTAGTAAAACTGTGTATATTAATTGGTAATTACAGTTATTAATGACACTGTTGAAAAATAATAGCCTATTTGTATGTAACTATTGAAGAAAAAAAAAAGGGCAAGTGACAATTCAATCGAGAGCAAAGACAGCCGAGTTACTTCAACGTCATTAAATCAGTAACTCGACACTTTCTGGAGAAATAAGGTCCCATTGGCAGTACGTTGTGATAAATAGGAGGAAGTCAGGTATTACATCCTTTCAGAAAATTGAGTGGTCAACAGTTTGCAACTAGTAATTTATCAGATTTATTAAGGCTGACACTTTTCATTTGCAGAAAAATTGTACTAGTAAGGGGAAAAACAGCGGTGCAATTTTCGTACGCATAATGGGGCTCGTCTCATGATGCATGAAACTCATTTGGCTGACTGTGTCTACACTGAACTGGGACACATTGGAGATTAGAATTCAAATTCTCTTTAATCAGGTATATATTATATAAATACTAATATTAATAATGGTTTACCCTAATGATGAGGAAAAGAGTGTTAAACATTCACATGAACAATTAGAGCTGAAAACAATTGGTTGATTAATCAAGTAGTTGATTGACAGAATAATTAGTCTCCAAAAATACCAAATATTTGCTGGTTGAAGCTTCTAAAAATCAGAGGATTTACTGATCTCAATGTCATGTCATTGTAAACTAAATATATTATAATATATATGACTGTTAATCAGACAAAACAATGTATGAAGATGTAAATTAAGATAGGATATTAGGATTTTTTTTTTCCACAGGCAAAAGTATGAATTCCTTGATCAAGAAAAGCATTTACAAATTAACTTGAATGAAAATATTGCCAATATAATACAAACAGAACACATCAATCAGAAATATGTACCCAAACATATGTATAGAACAAGACGTGCAGTAAATATTTTTGACAGACTTGCAGCTATAAATCTAAGAAATAATCATAAAATTGATTGAACAGGCCGTGATTCCCGTCTGATCTTAAGATTAAACTGGTGCTGAAAAATTTTAAAGAACAAGCTGCTCGCTGCAGATGATGATAAGAAATCCCCCTGTGCAGCTTGAAAACAACAACAACAACAACAACAACAACAAGCTGTGGGTGACCCCCAACTGTTGGCACAAGACACTGCAATCACTTTTGAAACATGATTTAACACAGATATGGGAAATGTTAAGGTAAATATAAAGATGAATAAATGGGTCAAAAAAACACACAGACGCATATAAAACATGCATACAGCATACAGTATGGACATGTAGTAGGTCTTGTCAACACAACAACAAGCAGACCCTACACACACAGTTCACCACCCGACAGTAGCTGTGATGAGCAGGCAGAACGGCAAGCCTCTCTGGGCATAAATATGTCCAGCGTCAAGATCTACAACTGGCAATTCCACCTCCAGTCGAAGCCTCGCCGATTGCTTTTTGCCCCTTCCCTGCAACTCACGAAGGCAAAAACATGGACTCATGCACGCATTGCACAGACACACAATTACTCACACAATAAAGGGGTCAGAGAAAGGATACTAACGTTTAAATGAAGACCATGCAAACATACTCATCAATCATACATCGGTGCTTTGTGCTTTCTGTTGTGGAGCAACAACCAAAAATGCAGTGTAACTCTGCATAACTACCATAATGTTTCTTAATAGAAAAATAATTGGAAAAAAAAAATGAATAGCTGATCCTGGTGCAATAGCCAAGCATCATTCATGCATAGTCTCTTCATTAGAGACGGTAGTTGGTTAACATGAGACCAACTGTGTGTATTCATCAGCAGGAGGTCAACAAGCACCAGCTTAATTGAACCATTTCTATTTCTGTGCCTGTAAACGGGTACAACTTCTACCGCTACTGTACAATATGTGACCAAGCATGTCGACACATCTGACTGAGCACAGTGTGTATTCTAAAGAGATCTAATATACTTATAAAAGTACTCTGTACATACTTTACATACATCTCTTCCACGGCAGTTTTCTGAATGACTCTTACCATGTTGTAGTTTTCTGCAGAGCTGTTTTCAGTTTTTCTGCTCGCCCCAGCGTGTCCGTCTGGAAATACCGTCGCTGGGAACCCATCTCGTTTGGCCTTGAAAAAACACAAACACAATTACATTATTTGCATTATATTATTTGCTCTCTTTATCTGTTAAATTATAGGTACTCTTCTGTACTGTGTATACTCTAAAATGATCACATTGTATTTAGAAAAGAAGGATCATGATACATTTACAAATAGATCATTTTTCTCGTGTCCCTTCAGGATGAAAATATAAATGACTACATTGCCGATACAGCAGAAAACTGCATGTCGCGCTGCTGTTGACAGTAATAACCCACATACTGTACTGTACATTGTATAAATGTATGTTTGAAAACAAATGCAAAGCGCAGGGCTGCTAATTATGGCACAATAATACTAGAGCAAAAGTGGTGTGACAACAACAAAGTTCCTATGAAGGGTTAATAGACATTTACTATCGTATATTATACTTTGTATACTAGTTGTAGAGTTGGCTTGATGCTGAAGTTTTCATATGTTGTTGTCCGTGAAACGCAGCAGCCAAGAAAGCTGATGCACACTCTCCAATAAAAACAGCATGACTAATCCCTCCTCACCAATGACAAGAGAAGTCGTCTTACACACAATGAACTGGCCTCACTCTAAATGTCTTCAAAGCATTTGCCACAAACTCACAGCTTTAGTGACGGAGCTACATTTCTCTCTGCAGCACACAGGGTTAAACTAAACAAGCTATTTCAGCGTAGAGGCATTTGCTAAAAGCGCTTGATAGTGCCAGCTAAGCTCCTGTGATTGGCCTTTGTGTGTGAAAATGACCACTTAAGTGCTATTGCAGCCACTCCTGAGTGTATTTGTAGGTATAAGCATTTCCTCTGACTTTTTGCTGGCTTACTCTTGGCATGTGGTGTGTGTGTGTGTGTGTGTCCTTGAGAATGGACTGGTGTGTGCGTACATGCTTACTGGTGCATTTGTAGGTGGTTTTTTTTGCAGAGTGTGCATGTGTGAGAGTATATCTGCATTTATATACATCTTGATTTGACGGTGGTGGTGCTGAAGTGTTTTTATAGTATTTATTTATAATAGTATTTATTTTAATATTCAGATATGGCCTCCAATCAATTTACCAATTAAAAGTACAGTCAAAAATTTTAACATTGATATGAGGTTAAAAGTGTTGACTGTCAGCTTTAAATGTGGTTCCATCCATATTAAGCGATGATGTTAAACATACAGACGGAGCAACCAAGGTGTTTACAGCCTTGTTGTTTGGACTACTGCTTCGCCCTCCTCACAGGCCGACCTAAAGAGTCTGTGAGTAGACAACAGCTTGCTAATCCAAAATGCTACTGCCAGAATCCTAACGAGAAAGAACAAAATTGATCTCATTACACCTGTTCTCAGATCTATGTGTTGGCTCTCAGTTGGTTTCAGAGTTAATTACAACATTTTACTTGTCTCTAAAGCCTTAAAACAGTCTAAAGTTTCCTGGCTCAGGTCAATCTTCTTGTTTCCAGTTTAGTTTTGTGCTCTCAGATGAAACACGATGCCAGGTTGTATTAGATGTGCTCCAACATTAACATAGTTTAAAAGGAGACTGTAAACTTTCCATTTCTCCTGTGCATTTGATTAGTTTTCTGTTATGGTGTTTAAAGTGCATTGGATTGCTCTAGTTTGTTTCTATGGTGTCGATATACGTTTATGTTTGTGTATGCTGTGTATGTGCACATGGTATATATACAGTACCAGTCAGGTTTTTACATACAGTACGAGTAGCTCTGTGCAGAGTTGGAGGAATATTTTGTGTCTGTTGTTTACGAGAAACATATTAGGGGAATGGAAATTATTATCTTTAACATCCAAATTAAAAGTACTTCTCTCCAACCAGCTTGGACAGGACAGCGGGACCTTTCTATACCAATGAAGCAAATAAATTTGTCTACATGTGTGTGTGCGTGCATGCAAAAGTTTGTCTTGCCTGCAGTTACATCTGGACTGTTTCCATGACGGCAAAAATGACTAATGAATATAAGAATAAACTTAAATGAAGAACAGCTAAATGTGAAACCTGCAGTTTGTTAGAGTCTTTAATGATAAATAAAACATAGGAAAGGGACATTCACAATGCAATGCAGATATCTGCTAGTTCCTGTAAGGTTCCTGGTGGATTTACTGTGACACACAACGCATTTCTGCATTTCTAGTCCTTCACTATGGTGGACCCTATAGACACAACACATAAAGCAAAAGCACAGACAAGAAAATGAGCATCAAATCCAAAAATGCTGTAATACAAATACAAATGTGAAAACACAACAAATCCAAAAAATTCAGCAAATACTAAAACACACACAAAACAGTCCCGATTGCTGCATCGCATGAGGCTGCACACATTGAAATGCACTCGCTAATTTTATGATTCAATTTCAATTAATCTAATTTACGATCCTAAGTCAATTTGTGATTTATTGAATACTCTTGCAGCTTTACTCGTGCAATATTTTAAATTCTTTAACGTCCATAAAACTATTTTCATCATTTGACTCACAGTACTTCAGAGAACAGTGTGATGTGGATTAAATGATCACCGTTAGCATGATTTTAGGTAGAGGGAGATTATTGTATCATATTATATCATAATCCATAATAACTCAATTTATTGTGTGTGAAACAACATAAATCTTGTACAAACACAGCTCTTCCCCATATTCATGTCAGTAGTCCTTTTTTCTGATGCTCTCATCAGATTTGTGTCATTTGTAATAAAAATGTATTATTATTATTATTGTTGTTGCAATGTTTAAAGAAAGAAAGATCCTGCCCACTGCTCAGCATCACGATTTATAGACCATACCAACGTTTCAGTCCCTCTAGACATTCGTCAAGAGTATTTTAAATATTTCATACAGTAATGATTTTAAATAGATAATGCTCCGCCCATTCTGAGTGCACAGGTGTGGAACAATTATTCAGCTGTGGGAGTGTCTCTTAGTAATTAACGGTGGCATGTGTACAATCTGTCATATTATAGTCCACACAAAAGAATTTAAAAAAAAAGGAACAAGTGAGACATCCCATCATAAACTTATTTCCTACAGAAATCACATATTTATTGGAATATAAACATAATGATAAATAAAGCAAATGATGATAAATAAGGCAATATTATTAAGCACAAGGGATTGCCATAGCATCTCCCAGCTGCTCACCCAGCACATATAAATAAAACTCGCCTGCTTTCTTCCCATAAATCATGCTCATCTGAGTGAGTCTTCTACCTGCATGAATGGCACACAATCTATATTTTGATACAGATCTTGGTTGCCTTTAAATGTGTTTGTGTGTTTACTAGTTTTGCCATGTCTTCCCCTCTGTTTTGTAATGAATGTATATAGTAAAAACCTGTAGTGACAACTGAATAGTTTTGAGCTCTAGGAGTTTCTTGTGAGTTGAGTCCCTCTAGTTTTTATCAATTTCTGGGAACATTTTTAAGTCCCTTTATTTTGAATGTATAAACAGTTTAATTGGTAGGTGTAAGCATATTTAAGGTTGTCTGTATTTTAAACAAATGCTGTGCTCTGTGCATGGACACACGATTTATGTGTATGTATATACTATAAAGATCATTTTCTGCATGCACATATGTTAATTGGATTCACATTTTCCAGTATATGGTCCTCTGCTGCCTCCACTCTAAATTAGCTTCAAAGCTGTCATGGTCTATCTTGAATACTTGTGTATGTGTGAATGTGTGACCAAGAGAGAGAGAGAGGGGGGGGGGGCATTTACCATCAATGAAGGGTGAGTCCTTCAGTAGACTGGGTCAGTGCTCTAATCTGAGGAGGTGATGATATTGTGAGGATATTTAATGAGAGGATAAGAGCAAACGTGAAGGGGGGATGAGTATTAGCCTTTTTAGATACCATTAAACATTAATACTCTCAGGAGACTGGAGCACACTGGGGTCCTTTTCATTGACTTTCATGCTGTGTGCTAATAGAGTTTCACCTCCAGGGACCTCCACACACCACCCACCCCACCCACCCAGTGCTAAAGCTAAGTGAAGATCAGATCGCCACCCTGCTTCTGAGGATGAGATTAAAGGGTGTGTGTAGTAGTTGTAGACTATGTGAGGTTATGCACTTTCTTTGGCTCCATTTCTGTCTTTTGCTCATGGTGTATGATATAAGCATATTATAACTATTCTAAAACTATTAAACTTTATTAGACTAATTCTTAATCCTGAGAGGCACTTGAAATACTTTTCTACAAGTTTTTTTTGTGCATTTATTGCAGAATAACGTTTGGAGTATCTAGAAAATGTCTTTTGTTTTAATGTCAAGTCAAACTGAAACTACTTTTTTGTCTACTATACAGCATACACGGGCCTACATATCTGCTCTGTAAAATCGTTTGTCATGTATGAAAATCAAAAGAGAATTTTATATTTACAATTATTTTGATTCGATGTGGTTTTATATTAATTAGATGAGATACCATTACTGCTGTCCGCCTACATAGTTGGAGACCCTATTTCAATACACCAAATCCAATCTTGAATAAAACCATAATGTGGCTTTCTATCATAGACAGAGCAAGCAGTCACACTGAGCCTGACAGCATCCTGCTACACAACACAGACTCTGAACAACAACCAAAAGCCATTAGCTTTTCCTGCTAAAGTCTCCTTCTTATCAAACCTATGAAGTGAACACTCGTCCTGTGCTTTAGCCTATTGAACAAGCCACCAAACAAACACTCGAGGAACAGGGAAAAGAAGCTAACATCAGATAAATAATTAGCTGCTCAGCTGCAGCACATTAAACAGCATGTACAGTGCATACAGAAAGTATGCTTCACTTTTTCCACATTTTATGTTACTGCCTTATTCCAAAATGGATTCAATTATTTTTTTCATTCTTAAAAATACCTAAAAGTGTCACTTCAGACCTGTTATAGGTTATTTCTGCATTTCTGATATTTTCCCTATGACAAATTAAACAGTACTAGAAACATTTATATACTCATATATTCTATTACATTAACATAAACACCAGAAGCCAGCCATTAAAATGAAAAAAGTTGTTTACAACTGAATAATGCACATCATGTAAAGCACCAACAGAGGGCAGTGGTGCTCTTCTAAAGAAAGGTTGCTTGGTAGCACACACAGGAGCTCACAACTGTATGTACTGTATGTTTGTGTGTGTGTGTGTGTGTGTGTGTGTGTGTGTGTGTGTGCAGGGATAGAGTGGGACTGATGAGCTCATGTGCTCACACTACATGGCGATAGAGGGAGCTGTTACAAAACTCAAGTTACTCTGAAGCCAAAATTAATAAATTGTTCTCATTTGCAGGAATTGCTCTCCTCTTCTCCCCCGGGGTGCATCTACTAAACAACTCAACTTCTGTAACTGCACAATGTAAGAAAAAACTTGAGAACAACTTTTCCACTAATGAATTCCATTTTGGATCATTCAAAATTGAATACTTCATGCAGCTTGTTTGTGTTTTTCTCTCTCCAACAGATCCACCGAGTCCAGTTCCACAATTCATTCGATCTAAATACGCTTCTGCTGGCAAGGCGCAGCAAAGTAAGTGGTTGTGATTAATCTGATTCATCCAAACAACTACAGCAAACTATGCAACATCTAGCAACTCCAGTTTTTCTGCTGTCACAGTCACTCATGTATTTGGAAAGCCTAGTCACAGAGAAGCCCTTGTAATGCATATACACAGGCAATGAATTATCAAGCATGGTCATCTATTATACAGCAGTTAGTCACAGATTTCCACAGGCTAATGTGAATTTTCAATGACTTGAAACATACATTTCTATGGATCATACGACAATTACGAGCATATTACTGTACTACTGTCAGTTTTTTTTGTGCTTAATAATATATTGTTTTACATGTGCTGCAATGACAATAAAACTCCTTGAATATTGCACTTTGGATCAAAATATCCCTTCTTTTGTTAAATGTTTATCAGAACCCATTTTTCAACTAAATATTCTCAGGTCTCCTCACAAATGTACATTTTGAAAGAAGATATTTAATGTGAGATAATCACTGATACAATTTTAGTAGACAAGAACGAGAGATTCAAAGTAACACATTCACTCAAATATTCTACTACTACTACTAGTACTACTAAAACTTTACTTTTAAGTACATTTGGGGAAATATACTTTATGGTAGTGTGTTGGATGAGAAGATTGATACCACTCTCATATTCGCTATTAAATATGAGGCTTTACAGCCAGCAGAAGGTTAGCTTAGTTTAGCACAAAGTCTGGAAACAGGGATATGATTAGCTTGGCTCTGTCCAAATTTAACAAAATCCACCCTCCAGCACCTCTAAAGCTCTCTAATTGGATAATATGTTATATCTCGCTGCTTTAATCCATAACAAAAGTGAAGCACAGAAATGCCAATTTTTCATTTTATGTGCCAGACTATTTCGTGTCTGTGACGTTTTTACATCAAGATATGACTCGATCACTAGAGGTGCTGGTAATAAGTTAAAAAAAACTGACATACTACAATGGAAAAATGCATTAAAGGAAAAACAATAGTTAAAGATTAAAAAGAAGTTACATATTTAATTTGTCATGAGGGGGTAAGAACTTTTGTTCGTATTTTGCAGTATTTAACAGTTAAATCCATGTTGTCCTGTCTTAACCCTGGGATATGTTCAGGTGTATCAGCCAGACGTCCAGTCTCCCCATTCTGCTGGAAGGCTGCTAGCCACAGGTCACATGACCTGGAAGAAAAAGACTAGGAGACTTTTGGGATCCCTCTTTGGTGAGACACACCTTCTTATTCTGACAGGTTGCTCTATTGTGATTGAAAGCAGGTTGGGAGAGAGGTTCGGTTTGCTTCAATATGTATCTAGTATGTACAGTATGCATCTAGTGCAGAAACACAAGCTCTAAAAAAACCATGTATCGATCATGTACACTTCAATACACTTTTAAAGCCATTTCATGGTGTTACATGATTCTAAAGAATCAACATTTGTAGCACTAATTAGATAACAATTAGTGTATATAATGTATTTATATATATTTATTATTATGGAGTAATTACTGTAACTCTGTCTTATGTCAATTATTCTTCCTCGGACTTTAGCATGGACTGGTTATCAACCTGAAGGGAAGTCCAAAGGCTGATGAACTGATTTGTGTCTGTGTGAGACCACATTGCTTGGTGCACCGCCTCACTCTGGTCTCCTATATGACCTGGGAACACATCACCCAGAGCAAATCTGGTGAGTAACCTCATCTGATCTGTCAACGGTAAGGTAATGAAGGCTGTGCCACTGGCAATTTTGAATTATCCTTCCTCCCCATTATATTATTTAGTTTGGTCTGGAAGCGAGGTAATAAGGAAACTACAGTAAATATTATGAGAAAACCAACAAGCAACAACTCCAGATTATGTAAAGATAAAGTTTGGAGATTTGTTTTTAGTAAAATAGTCTCTTCTTTACAAATTTAGTTCCATGCAGAAACTTGTCTGGAAATTTTAAAAAATTAATGTGGACACATGCTGTGCGATACATGTGAAAAAAACTACTGGTTGTAACATCAAAAACGTGCAGACTGCAGATACAACACAAAACATTCGTGTTGCTGATGGTAACTTCAAACATTTATACATGACGCTGGTCTGTCACTAGGCTTATTAAAGTAATAGCAGCAAAACTCAATTCAAAGGGTATTTTTGCAGTATAGGCATCATAGCATTTGTCAGTACTGCCGATGATAGCACCCAGCTCTGACTGCCAGCAGCATCTGTAATGTCAGCATGGGCCATGCATGCCAAGCACACATGCAATGAGTGAGGATCAAGGATCCAGGATATAGTCACCCTCATCATAGAGAACAGAAAGTAGAAAAAAGACCCGTCTTCTGCCACAACCACAGAAATCCCGTATACCACCAAATAATAAGGATTTCTACACTAGAAAAGCTTTACAATCTAGTCAAAATTAAGGATTAGATTGAGAATTGTGTGTCAACGTGAATGATAATGGTGACATTGGCCACATACTGTACATGAGACCTTAGGTTCATTACTTACAATAACTTCATTACATGTCATTACAACGTCTATCAACAGACTGTCAACTTTAGACTGTGTGCGAATGTGAGAAGTATTTTTTTTTTTTCCCATTTGAATCCCTTTTCTATTTAAGACTGTTTTGAAGAATGATGTGTTTTTAATGCTATCTGGTACAAATACAGATAAGTGAGCTGAAAGCAGGTGGGCTCAACCTGCACTTCATCCCTCAGTTCAGTTTTAAGTTTGCAGTGAGAACTTTGATGATCAACGTATGATTGAAGTGAACCAGGGAAACAGTAAAGTGAGATAAACAGCATAATCTACTGACTGTGGAAGTCTGCTCGGACCTGGTTCACTGTTTAGTCTATTTGCTTTCAACAGCGGTGCAGCGCCACTGCTAAATGATGAACACAGTGAGTGCTGTCATAGTATTAATAACTTCTTAGGCATATACAGTAGAATTATAACATAAGGAACCAGAAATTCAACACAGTCAACGTTTCCAATATCAGTTTCTTCAAACCATATGCACAACAGCAGCAGTGCTGAAAGAAACCCTAGGGGAAACATTGTGTTTGATATGACATGAGAAACCCAGAATGCACCATTAAAAAGTATATAAAAGATATGCATGTTGTCTATTTTAAGCTCAATGGACGAGCACAGCCTTATTGGCCGTAATGAATCCATTCAGCCTTAAAATACTGACATTGAAAGTGGCACCCTTTTACCCGAACACAGCTTCTGGTTTTTCCTAATCTTATCTGAAAGACTTGTGTGAGTCAAATGGTGACTCAACTGACTCTGCAGGGATCAAAGAGCCACTAACAAGAAGCAGAGAGACCTGCTCAGTTTCATGTACATCGGTGTCCAGAGCCGAGCTCTTCTTGTTCTGTAACTGCACCGGCTGGCATCTGACTCATGGTTCATATTAACAGCAAACTTATATCTAAAAAGTATTCTGTTGTTATTTCAGTCTCGGCATATTAAAGCTAGATAACCTTTCTATCCTAGTTAAATGCAACCACAGTATGGTGGAGCACATATGTGTCTTCAAATCTGTCTTTTATAAGTTCACATGGGCTTTTAGTCCTCCATGATTGTTTCACATGAGAGCAAAAGACTTCAATACAGTGAGGGGGAAGAAAGAAAAAAAGTGCACCAGTGTCCTTTCAAGCGCCTCTGCATGGACGCGTGGGTCTGTCTGCCTGTTAGTATTCAAATCCTTTGAGCATGTTTGTACGCGCCTGTGCATATACGTGTGTGTATTTTGACTATTTAATACTTGAAGCAAAGCTTTATAGATTGATCCTCATAAAAATATATATCTAAGCTGGCTCCCTCTACCGAGCGCTGCTTTGCACTGATAGGACTAAGTCAGCAGATACTGGCTTCTTTTCATAACCGTAAACCTTGCGGTCTCTGGCCGTACATACAGTTAAATTACTGTCGCATACTGGCCGAACACCTTTCGTTGTAATACATCCTCTAGTTACATTTGACTAGACAAATTAATAAGCTCAACAAGTTACTGAATATCCAAATAAAATATGAATTAGGTGAAATAACTACATTATGTGATTTAAAATACAGTATATCATAGTGTCTGAAGTGTGTAGGTTCTTTTTATTAGTTTCAGTTGAGGAAACGCTTTTGTGGCTTGAATCAAACTGATACAGCTTTTTGTTAAATATTGTTTTTTACCCTAAAAGCTGAGGTACAACCAAGCATAGTAATAACCACTAATTGTATGTGCATAGAGCCTTTTGGTCCTTTAATATTGAGATAAAGGAGGATAATAGTAGGAGGACTATCTCAAAATACACTATTGTACTGAACACAGTGGGATCTCTGTTGAGACTAGGGCTTGTTGACCAATTATCAAAAAGATTATATCTATCACTATAACTGAATCAATATGAAGCATTGCTACTAAATGCTGTTCATCAGCTAGAGACATGCATTACATTTCTCTTTCATACAGTATTAAGATGGTTCAACTGGGTGTATAAAGCCAGTGAAGGCTGTAAATATTCTTTATTTCTGCCTTAAAAAGATGGACGTTAAAAAGTAACACTAAACTATTACTATGCACACATTTTATAATATGACAAAACACAGACCATGATGTTGATGATGAGTGTTGACTGGATAATACCATTTGAAGACATCACCACGAGCTATAGGAGATTAAAATTGGCACAATTAATCAAGAAAAGAATCATAATTAATCGACAATAAAAATAATCCTTGGCTGCAGCCCTACATGAGGTTTCAGACTAATAAATTACCAAAATAAACATTTGTTCATTGATTTTAATTCGGATTAATGTTTGATTTTGATACCGTATACATGTCCTTAAAGTACAACGTACAGTTTGCATGTGAACTGATGCCATTAGATGTGTGATAAAGACAGTCAACAAGCAGCCATGTGAACTTAAAAAAAATGAGCATGGGTGTTTTGATGTGTATAATACACTACTGTATGTGGGCCTTAACAATTTCCTAAGATATCCAACAATTAAAAAAATAAAAATATAAATAAAAAAAGCTGTCCTTCCAGGCAACACTAGATACATACTGGAGCTTTAAGAAAGCCTCTTTCTGACATCTCTTTCCTCTACCTCTCTTCCTCCTCCCCTCACTTTACCACTTTAGTCCTGGCAAATGATATTTAAAGTAGTGCAGCTGTCATTTTGAACAGGATAACCTTTTCTTATTTTTCGACATGCTGTTTCCTTATCGTCAATTGCTGTCTGTCTTGCAGTCTTAAATCGAGCTGCGACTGTCAAAGCCCAGCTGTCAAACAGAGAGAAACACAATGACTGGATGTGTTGCACATCACGTATGTAGCTGGACAAGACGCAGCAGAAGAGTGTCTGTAGACGCTACACCGTGGTCTGCTTATATTGAATTAAAAGCCGGAGAGCGGCTGTCTCCATTCACACTTTCACAGTTGACTGAGTCTATTTATCAAAATAAAAACAGCTTAAATGATAGGAGAGAATTTGATAGAGACTCTGGAGACAGACACTTCTCCGTTCTCTGTTTGGGAGCAGCTGAGATTGTCACTAAAATGAGAATAGCTGGTCCACCTTAAAGGTCAGTCCACCTTAAGTGAGCCTGGTTGGGTTAGGCTAATCCACTGTCGCTAACTGTGGGGCCAACCCCCCTCACTTTAAGCAGCAGGTTGCAAGCAAGACACTGGAGCTTGGCTTTGGGTCTTGAGGAGTTGTAGCATTTCTTTTACTTCAGCTATACTGCTAACTTCACAACAGTTACTCTCTCGAACGCACACTCACTGCCTTACCACCTTAACTGAAGACTAATATTCGCTATTTCGGCCTGAATTTCAGACATTTGTGGTCGTGGTATGTCCATCTTTTGCATCGATTACATTAATAATTTACTCGTTAGCTTTTAACTCGCGTAGTTTGTAATTGTACTCACAGTAAAGTGCACATAAATTAGGTTCATAGCATAAATAAACATTTTTTTTATGTTTGTTTGTTCACAGTTCAGATTACTGAATGTTTTTCATTCTGCAGATGGAGCGACTAGAAGTATATATTTTGGTTTTCTGTAAAAATGACAAATGCTATCAGATGTATGCGTTAATTTCCCAAAGGTCACTCAAGATACTGTTATCTAGGAGCCTTGTGATAATGGTATTTGGTTCACATTCTCATGTAAGTTACTGAGCAAATTGTGCACATCCAAAGGCTGTTAATATGGAAAACATTTGCCCTTTGCACTACGCTATTAGAGGTACTTTGTTGAAGGGAAACATCGATTTTTACACATCAGAGTCGGTTTACAGGTCTTGAGGAGCACTACAGCATATATGAAAATAGTAGCCTTTTGTGATTCCAAAGGGAGATGTGCAAAATCTCTGGGACATTATATTGGTTCAAACACAATCATATATCTGATAAATCAGATACAAAAGCCTTTTTTTACCTAGAGCCACATGAGAAAAGGCCTGATTGTCAAAGTTTAAAGAGCAAACCAAAGCCTACTTAATGTTTAGAGACGTGCTGGAAGTTCAAAACACAAAAAAATACATAAAACATGTTATATTATTTTTTTTTTTTTTGCTGCAGTGATCTCACAATGTGATATATTTGCACAAGGTTCACGTGAAGCTTTATGGAGAATGCGATGTCCGTGTGCAATTGATAATATATCCAGTAGCATTTGTCAGTCAGTCAATAAAGACAAGGTCTGTGCTTTTATATTGTACTAGTATTTTACAAGCTGTAACCTCTACTGGACTGGATCTCCGATACGCTGCACATCATCAATAAAATAAATCGTACAGAACTATTTGACTTAGGATGGAGCATCATTTCAAGCAGGTGAAATTAGTCAGACAATTTCCCAGTTAAGCAAGCTTCTGCCTTGAGCCATATCATTATTTAAAGCACAGACTGTGACCACATGTGGAGGGTGGTGGAGGTACAGTTTTTCATTATGTGTGTTATGATGAGTTTTGTGTGGCCAGCTGGCTGCACAAGGTTTCAGGAAACACTTAAAAAACACAAAAGTGGCCTCATTTTTTCTGATAAAGATTATTTTAGTTCAAAGCATTAACATTTTTCAAGTTGTGACTCTCATGTAATGTTGCTTCGGGGGCCTTGATGTATCTTTTACTATTGCCATTGCTCATGATACCTACTGTACAGTGGCACAATATATTCACTTATCCTTTATTCTGCTGAGATTACTAAACCCTCTTAAACCTTCTTATCATCTTTACATTTATTTGTTAGTGTTTGTCCCTCTATTTTTAACCATTTTTCCATTTAATATTAAATATGACACAGATTATGCAAAATTACCTTTAAGTGGATCTTTTGATTCTGGAAAACTATTTTATAGACTCGATTAATGAATGATCCTCACTGTGCCAAACCTCCCTATATCTATCTATGTTACTATGGATTTAGAATTGGCTTTGCTTCAGTGAATGATTAGTAGAAGAAGAAGACGCATTTATTGCAAATATCTGATTACCTTAAAGGGGACATATTATGTAATCATGTTTTTCTGTTATTTATATATTATTATGATGTTGGATATCTATGTTAAACATGGTCAAAATTGCAAAACTTGAGGTTTAACTTATATAGAAATGCTCACTGCAAGACAAAAGGGCCTTAAAGAAACAGCACAGATAGTATAAGATAAATAAGGAATACTTTTTTCGAGCTGTAAATCATGCATTAGTGATGACTAATGCATAGGGGTGTGACGAGATCTCGTGTGACCAAGATGAAAATTTGCGAGATTTCTCGTCGGGTTGGAAATCGGTCTCGCGAGATTTGTTGTCCAACAAGCAGCCGGAAAACACACGCATAACTATTTGCAACGCCCCCGCCACTTTCAAATTGTGATCCAACAAGCAGCCGAATGACGTCGGAAAACAAAAACCTAAGTTAAATAAAAGTCTGTTGTCCAGGCATTCATATTTGTAATTTAGTTTTCTTAAAATCTCGTCTCGTCTCGATCTCGTGAACCCAATCTCGTGTCTCGTCTCGTGAACTGAGTGTCTCGTCACACCCCTACCAATGCATGACTAATTAGTGGACAAGAAAACAGACAAATAGAAACCTAACACACACACCACACACACACACATTTTAATAGAACTGCATGCAAAAGGTTTCTCTATTAACCAAAAAAATACAAATGGCACATCTGAATTTGTCATGCAAAAATTCAAGAAGTTAAAGTCATGGGGATTCAGATAAAACAGTGTTATCTGTGTATCTTGGTGCGCACACACACACAAAACGATCTGATTTGCACACAGGATCTCAGTTATTATAAAAGTACACTGGAGAAGCTGGAGAATGTCTTCAACATATAAAAAAAGTAAAAGTTTATTTCAGAGTTGATTGGTGCAACGCACCAGCATAAGAATCACAGCTGTATGTGTTCATTTGTATGTAGAAAGAAAAGGTTTCCAGATTGAGGGAGCGTGACTGCAGTTTTGTTTGTACTAATATGAAATGTGAGTCTGTGGGCTGAACAAAACCATTGTGGCATGAAGCTGGCTTTGTTAGAAATTCAGTCAAATCAGTGAATTGGTTCAAGGCCGATATGTCATATAAACACTGCAAGGCACAAAATCAGAGAGGGTGTCCAAAAGTCGATTTTTAGCAGCGAGCCGACACATGACTTGACCAAACGTGTTTGATAGCTTCGCTTACGTGTCGCTCTGAATATCGGAGCACCCATTTCAGCTGTATGCCACCTCCGACCCCCTTCCCCCAGACGCTGCAGGGCAACCTAATCTGGGGCACTCGTCGTGTCTTCTGCCCATGCAATGGTCAAAGCACGACAAAGCCTCGAGACCAGCTGTAGCGCCCACCCGATACGGGAAGTATTTTCGGGTTACAAGCCGAATGTTACGTCACAAGTGGTGATGCGTCACCCACGTGACTCTGTGTCTTGGCCGATGACTTGCCACCATCGCATCCTGTCTTAGTGATAGGCGGATAAAATATTTCAATTCCATTTTGTTAATCTTTTGTCAACGGTTCATCCGCTGGAAGCAGCAAAAAGGTAAATGCTTTCTAAATAATTATAAATCATGTAACAGATGAAGAGTAAATATTTATGTGGTCAAGTGTTATGATTTCAAAATTATAAATATATTCTTCTCCTTCTGCTTAGCGACTATTTGTACGTACATGCAGCGTGACATCTTGACAAATAATCAGAAGAGACGACAAATTCAAAGTTTCCGAGTGAATTGTCTTAATTGGGATGTCATGTCTTGGCATGTTCATTTCTGACATGTCTTATTAGGACCATGGATTCATCATTTTTGCGATATAGACCACCTTAGTTAAACTTACTTAATCAAAATAATAATCAGAAGGATTATGTATGCAAACACATTTGGGAAAAAATTGTGATCTGCATAATCAGGGTCATTAATTATTCATCCTCTTGTCTGTGAAATTATTTCACTTTACAAAACATTATTAACTTTAATTATACAATGTAGTCATAGACCGCGAGTATATCTTAGATTATTTGTATTATAGAGGCGGTGTCTATGTGTCCTTATGCGTGAGTAAAGTCATTCGTCTTCTATGTGTGGGTGTGTGCTGCACAGTAGCATGTTTACTTTGAATGATGAGGTCTTATTGTCTGGAACATGAATTTCAATTGAAAAACTGAAGCTTTTGTATTTATCTGAAAGCAGGGAATACAATTTAGCTTTAGATGCATCTATATCATTACATCATGAGTGGGTATTGGATAGATTCATGTCATTAAAGATTAGCGTCAGCATGTAGAAAACGAGCATCGTTTCACTGTATTTTTGGTCAGACTGAAGACAATGTCTTATTAGCAGACACGCACCAATAAACTACGTTAGCCCTTTAAGCTAATGCTAGGTGGCAGAGGAACAATGCACGGGGCCGTCGGCGTGTGACTGTAATTTAGGTCGAGATCTCAACCAGGCCGAATGATTGGAGATGACAGGTTTGCAGCCTGCTTTTGGGGCAAATGGGAGAGTCTGGCCGGATGGCAGTAGCTGCCTGCAGACAGCAGTACAGCAACAAAAGGCTCCTCAGCATGTGTGCCTGAGGAATTAATTCAACCCTCCCTTTCTGCTCAAACTACTCATTTCCCCAAATGCATCGAGGCTCTTTGTGGCTGAGAGACCATTTTGAAATCGGAGAAAGTTATTTTTCTTTTTTGACAAAAGGAAGCTGTTAATAAGCCACGCTAGCTAGTGGAAGCTGTTTAACCCAAACAAAAAAGGATGACACTTCTTTCTCAAATTATCATCTCAAAGATGTTGCTGGCAAAGAGAGTGCACTTAATTGGTCCTTTGCTATATTTAGAAACACAGCATGCTTTAGTGATTTGAACAACACGAGGCAGAAAAGCCAAGTGCTCGCTAAAAATGCTTTATGTGTCACTGCGAATGCCAAAACTGTTAACCTCTGCTATGAAAAGTATATTTTTTAAGTGTTTACGTTATAGTATCTGCTCACAGGCTTCAAGAGGTAAAAGATAGTCACATCATTATCTGATGCGTTACATCTGAAGAAGAAAGCACTTAGTTTCAAATAAGTTTCTGTTAAGGTCCTTTTTTATAGTTTTGAAGTAAAAAACACTAGTCTAGCACAATGAGCAAGTGTTAAAACAACAGTCTTATTTTTTCACCCAATATTATAGAGATTTCACTGATAGGATGGATGTTTCGTTCATGAATGAACCTTTCATCCAAATGTCAGCTTTGTGACTGTTGAGTACATGAATTTAGACTGAATTCTGCGACAGTGCATTAGTGACTGACAGAGGCAATGCTCCTTTCATATGGGCAATAATGTGCAGCGTTTTAACAGAGAGCAAAGGGGCGGGAGTTTTTTTTGACAGCTGCTGAATCTATGGCAAACAAACAGACAAGCAACAGATTGGTCTTTACAAAGCCAATACAATCTATTTTGAGTTTGACGGTGTGTATTTTATGACACAATTGTGCATTTGCAGACTGCAAAATGGTGACGTTTTTTTAATCTAATTTTTAAAAAAAAGCTGTCCAACAAAACAATACAGATTCCAGCATATTATGCTGAGTAGAAACAAAGTAAAACCCATTTGAACCAGTTAAGCATTGATACCACTTTAATGTCTGCGCTAAACTACAGAAAGGAGATTGTGAGTTCAGATTAGTAGGAAGGAAGCAGCCATCCTGGCCCCTATCCAACATTTCTGTAGCTTCATACTGACCATAAAAGCGAATAAGCACATTTTCCTAAATGTCCAATTATTCCTTAAGCTTTATGAGCTGCAGTAACTAGCCAGATGATACCAGAGAGGAACACCTTGTGAGTCTTCTCATTGTCCTCTAATCTCACTTGGTTTTACACAGTCAGAATCCAGGAAAGTGGTTGCAGCACCGTCTCAGATACAAATACTCACACACAGATACTCAAAGGCCTGAGTGCATGTGTATTTACCTATGAAGGGGACACGAAAGGACACTGGCACTTCGTACACTAAAATGACCATACTTTAAGCCATTTCCACATACATTTTCATGTTCCTACTAGCTACCTCACATACCATATCGATCCATTTTCATAAGATCGATATTCATATACAGTATATTAGTGGTAGAGACCTCAAATATTGGCACAAAATAAATAAAAGACTGTATCGGAAGAAAAAAAAAGCATATATGTAAACAAATAAAATGATCTGAACAGAAACAGGCCTTGGCTCTGGGACCCATTTATGATATAGACAAGGTTTGAACAAAGTCTGACTGAAAACAGAGATTCAGAAAACAATAATCAACACATAGGATTTGGTGCCAGACTCCACTGAATCCAAGATGAGCACGCACACAAATGCTTTGAACAAGACCAAGTTATCCCTCATGCAGTCAAGTAATCTTTAGTGAAGTGAGCAGATCCATGTGTGGACAAAGACTCGAGGCTTGTCTGACACAGGAGCTTGTTAGCCCCTTTATGTGCTACATACATCCTGCTGTCTGCCACCCTTTAAACAAACACACTGTGATCATTAGACCTGGGGCGAGACATGTTTATCAGTTATTTATTTATTTATTTATTTTTGTCATTTACCACTGCTCTCTAGGTGTTGCTAGTTGGTCTGGGGGATCAAAAAGAAGAAAAACACCACCAGAAGGGGCAAAAAAAAGTTGGATGATGTGATGAGGTCTCAGTCACACACCTTGAACATCAAATTTAAGGACTTTTCAAGAACCGTCCAGTCCTAATTCCCTCTAATTCAAGGACCCAGTACAGCAAAACGTGTTGTGTAAATTGATTTAACAAGCCAGTCTTCGTAAATGTCTTTGGTGAGCTACGAGTACTAGAGTTAACATTTTCCTAGTATAGCTGAAGGTGTGTTTTCTTGCTCGCTTTCTGCTGTTTAACCTGCATCACTCGACTTTAAATTAAATCAAGCATGCGCGGAAACGTAGCATTTATTTGCAGCAGTTGAAAACAACAACAACAACAACAACATATAGACGTAGCAGCGTGTAGCCTATTTACTACAATTAAGTAGAACTTTCAAGGCCTTGATTTGTTTTCTCAAATTCACGAACTTTAAAAGGACCCTTGGGAACATTGACAAAAGAAACACTGAACATAATGTGAGATGCAGCATAAAAATGGCTTAAAGATTTTCAGTGTTATGATTTAGAAGTGATCATGTCAGATGAAGGTGCCATTAAGACTCAGCTGTAGGGGTGAGGTTGGTGGCAGAGGCTTTTAGAGATGGTCCCAATTGTCCTTTATGAGAGGACAGTCAAATCAACCTTCAAACTAACAGCACTTGTTTTAGTAACTGACTGTTGTGGGACGGCAAAAACTGTTATAGTTTCTGCTATATGTTTCCTCAAAACATATAGCAGGGATAAAATGAGACCATAGCCTCCTTTAAGTTTAATACAAAGATGCAATATTCAATTATAAATATCACTCAAACCTTACAGTTAGAGCTGCAATTGTTGCTCATTTTTCAAGCACAAAGGACAAATATTATTTGGTTTTAGCATTTAAAATATAAAGATTTGCTGTTTTTTTCTGTGTTATATGTGACAGTAAATAAAAAATCTGTTGTTTAGACAAAACAAGTATTTTTTTTTAAATTGAGTCAATTATTTGAGAAAATAATTATCTATATTTAGGCTGCTTATCTTATCCATAGCATTACACTTAAAGAGCCTGTGCAGCCTTATAGCGTTTTCTAATTAATGCTAAACTACTAACTTATAGCTAATGCTAACGTTACACAAGAGGTATTCACATAATTTACTACTTTAGCATCAAGACAAACAAGACAACTTATTGTACATTGACATGATATCCTCCAACTTTAGCTAACAACTAAGGTCATTGAAGCCAAGGCGGGACATTTAACTCACTAGCTAACTCAGTAAAGCTACTAGCAAGAGACACACAGTTATTTTACTCACTATATTAAGATGACGGTCCTTCTCTGTCTATTCGTGGCCAACTGGTTAATATCCATGTTAGTTAATTTTCCACTGGACTTGTAGCTGCATCTTTTCTGACGTCGTTTTCAGTTTTCAGTCAGATATCCTCCATCTGGTACAGTTAGCTCACCGTCATGCTAGCAGGCTATCCTAGAAATTAGCAACTTGCTGTGTCAGTTTCTTTAAAATATTCAGAGTTTCACGGTGGAATAACGGAGGGTAACGGTTGTTGTTGTTAGGGACGTTGTCAGTGTAACGTTTACGTCACCTTGTAATCCAGAGAATCGCTGTTTCACCAATGTGAGGAAAGGTCTCCATTTCACAAGGTAGCTACTTGTTTATTTCAAACCACTTAAAGATATATATTGAAGATGTATACTTTGCATAATATTTTTTTCTTTCTATTATCTTGTTAAAATTACATCTAACCTACCTTTATTTAATAAAAAAAAATCAAGATTTTATGAATATGCAAATATATTTAATCTCAAAAGTCTCCTGCTTTTCACTTTTCCTTTCTCAGTGTATGTGTAAATTGAATATTGAACCAGATTTGGTTTCCAAACTATATTCAATGTCACAAATCATAAGTCCATCTCTTAAAATTGGATTTCCAATTAACACAGAGAACCAGATGAATGTGAAAACAGCCTCCCAACAGTGTCAAATTCTGCACACTTAAGCTCAAACATTTTTGCTGAACATTTCTTTTTCTATTTGTCATAAATTCAACATACCATGTTGTCTGTAATTTATGATACGGAAGAAGTGTGTGTGTGTGTGTGGGGGGGGGGGGGGGGGGGTGTGTTGTATGTTTGTTTGTTTTGGATGAGCACACAAAAACAGCAATAGCCTCAGGCTCTGTCTGGCAAATATGAGTTTGCTTCTGGACATGAACGTGTTGCCAACTAACCCACCAGAAATATCTGAAAAACCCAACTTAAGTAGGCAGACGAAAATATTGGTGAGACCCCCCTGGTGCTGGGTGATATCTCTTAAAAAATAAATGAGGTGCAGGTAATGATAATGGCAAAAAGTCAACAGGGAGGGTGAGGGCAGCAGGGTGCACTGATCACACTGTCTGTGTGAAACGATAAACTATATACATAGCATAACATTAAAATGTTCAGTATTAATATGCTGGCCTCGTAAATATCAACTATGTGTTATGCAATCTTTCTATTAAACTATTAAAATATAAAATATTTACAGGTGTTGTACTATAAATAAACATCAGTCCTAACTATCTTTCTTTATTTAGGCATATGATTTCTTTATGGTTGACTTATATATTACAATGAACAGAACGC
Source organism: Pampus argenteus (assembly GCA_036937835.1). Taxonomy (NCBI): domain Eukaryota; kingdom Metazoa; phylum Chordata; class Actinopteri; order Scombriformes; family Stromateidae; genus Pampus; species Pampus argenteus. Next base: position 3,965,594 of record CM072872.1, on the reverse strand, counting down.
TGGGTCATTTTTTTATAGTTTATTTGACACTTTTTGGCACAGCTACCCATGCATACTGACTGCCCTGTATGCATTTGCCTTAGTAGCAATGGCATAAGGGAGCAAGGCAATTTGAAACTATAATGAGGGCACTGGAAGAAAACTTAGTCTGACTCATTGAAAAGAGCATTTTTACCATTAAAAACTGCCACAGTCTCCAATGTATTCTTATAATGAGGCTGAATTGCTTTCTCTTGTAATGTAAATTGTGGCCTCCAATTAAAAAAAAAAAAAAAAAAAAAAAGAAAGTTTGAGACAATAAATTATAGAATAAATACTTGGAGGAAATCAATCTAATTACAAATGGTTTTACAAAGTGTTCCTGACATCTCCACATTTTCACAAAAAATGTTCAAGTACCTTGTTAAAAATCTTTGAAACCATATTAATATTATTACTATTATCCCTTCACTCGCTCTTTGTGTGTGTGTGTGTGTGTGTGTGTGTGTGCGCGCACGCAGGTGACTGGCTGGCTGGAATACCACCCTACTCCTTCTCCCTCTGAGGACATCTCATTCCAGGACCGTGATCTGGTCTCACCTCCACCCTCAGCATGGAGCCCACCAAAGTCCAGTCAGAGGGTGGCCTCAATGTCACCCTGACCATCCGTCTCCTCATGCACGGAAAAGTAAGGATGCACAAGACTATTATACTGGCTTTGGGGAAGGATAAAAAGTAAGAGGCGTATGGGAAATTGATTTTCTTCATTGCAGGGACCTTTAGGTCATTAGTGACCTTGTATAACATCTTCTGCGGCTTTAGAAGAGCTTTGTCAAGAGTGAGAAACATTACCCTGATGATGTCATCAGCCTAGACTTGGACCTATTAATTCATAACAAAAAGCCTTATGAACAAGGAGTATGGTGTTTGAAAGATGTTTGCATGCTATTGGTCGTATTATAAGAAATGTGGGGTCTAACATTATGGAGGATTTGACCCGTAGTGGGGACTCGGTATATCTAGTTGACCGTTCCCTTTTCCAAATTCACACATATTTATATATAGAGCTTTTATCTAAAGACTTTTACAATGCACCTCCTGCTCATACATGCACACACACTTTCACACACCGATAGCAGAAAGCTAGCATGCACAGTTTCTAGCCTGACCATCGGGAGCAGTTTAAGATTCGGTGTCTTGACCGAGGACACGTCCAGATGTGGACAACCAGAGGATGTTGGGATCGAACCAAACAAAACCTGCGATTAGTAGACGAGCCACTCTATATCTCCTGAGCCACAGCCGCCCATATCTGTCGCACCCGAACCTAGAATCCACTTTCACTCTGAAAGATCACCTTGGAAAATGAGAAAATTACCTACATGGCCTCAGCTCATCTCCTTGATGTGATGCTGCTCCTCATGTCTGGAGTTACCATAGCAGCAGGTTCTGCACAACCTGCAGTATCCACCTGGGAATAAAACATGACACCTTTGGCATTAGGGACAAATATGCTGAGGTACTGCTTTTAGTTATTTAAGCCCTTATATAATGGCACTGATACTGAGGTGGGAGAACTGACTACGGTTTGTTTGTGGAAATTTAAGTCCGGGTTTTTACGCATGAATGTATTGTGTGCTCTCTCTCCCTCCTCTCTTCTTTACTTCTACTCTTTTAGAAGTGGTTAGAGGTGTTATATACGTATTGACCTGCTAGTGTGTAATCATCATGCTTCATTAAAGTGGTCTTTGCTTTCTTGCCCATATTGCAGTGATGTGCTAAAACGGTGGCTCACAATTTTCCAAGGACTAAAAGTCTGTACAGTTTGCTATAGGGCAAAGTTTGTGTTAAACATAATGAAGGTTATGTAACCCAAGTTTTAATAGAGGACATGTCCTTAGGAAGGTCTTCTGGCAAGTCGGCAATTGGAAAACCCACACTACACATGTCGACTGAGCTGGCCGTGTTCGTGGTGTGTGTGTGTGTGTATGTGTGTGCTACAAAGACTGAGGCCAACATCTTTTCCTTGTGTTGTGTGCCAAGCAGACTGCAGTCCAAGAATTCTCCCACTGCATGGGTGCTCATGCATGAGCTCCAGATGACCTGGTTATAGTTTGATAGTTTCTGCAGCCAAACAGGCCCAGTCAGGCCCCAGAGCCTGCCACACGGCGCCATATGACTGTCTTCCACACCAGTGAAAGGGCCTTTCCCCCACAAACTGAGAAGCTGTTAGCTTGGTTTGGTTATGGTGTTGTCAGCATGGTGTATTGGGCACAGGTAGCCCATCAGTACCATCACTTCACAATATTTCTGTCAGGGATGTAGCTCAGCCCACTCAGCTCACGTTCCTCTGATGGTGGATTAGTTTTTAAGTTGTTTTCCTAGTTTTGGGAGTGAGTGATTCAATGTGAATAGGATTAAACAACAGCATGCCGTTTTAAATGCAGAATAAAACACTTTAAAAGATGTTTTTTGTTTTTTTTATTGCAGGAAGTTGGAAGTATTATTGGAAAGGTACGTATACTTTTTTCTAGATCACACATACTTGTACTCATTTAGAAAATATATACACCGTGTTTTAATCAGTTTTAGAATTTTAATTATAGTTTCACTTTTTTTTTTTCCAGAAAGGGGAAACAGTAAAAAAGATGCGAGAAGAGGTGGGTCTCAGTATTAAGCAAGTCAGTTAAGTCAAAATGCTTCATATTCAAGAAAGGAAGAAACATAAATGAACGATATAAACTGCCTGAACTGCCTGAAATGTTGTTTAGATGTATGGTGATGAATATATTCATTAAATTTCAGTCTTGGATAAAGGTTTCACGTCAGCTATATTGACTCCACTGATAATGTGTACTGTATATGTTATTTTTTCCAGAGTGGAGCACGAATCAATATTTCCGAGGGCAACTGCCCAGAGAGGATTGTTACCATCACGGGACCAACGGACACCATCTTCAAGGCTTTTGCTATGATTGCCTACAAATTTGAGGAGGTATGATAGGATTGCAGGATAGTTGACGGCAGCGTTTTTAAATAATGTAAAATATGCACATTATGGACATTGATTAATAGGCAGTACAATCCTATGGGAGTTTAAGTGCTTTTGTTCTCTTTATGCAAATACAAAGTACCCGACTGCCTGAGGTTCATTAGTGTGATTTTAATGCTTTTAATTTAGTGTCAACTGTCATTTCATTTTCAACACAGCTCAGCTATCTCAGTATGAAAAATCCGATAGAACGATTTGTCTGTAGTTTGTTCGTATAAAGTTTCAATTTTACACACATAAAACTCAATCTGCAGAATTTTAATTCCTTTGATGTCACTCATCTAATTGATATGTTCAAACGCTTTGAGTGGTGCTTTTAAGAGGAGACCAACTGCTGTCTCCTCGGTGACCTGCATGCAGTCTGGCCTGTCAGATCACAGCCATTGTTATTTACAGACAAACTCACCAAGCAGAGAAAATGTTGAAAGATTTATCTAAACAAATGTGTTTGTGCATGTCGTTTACGTCATTGTAAACTGATTGATACCGATAGTCACCACTAACTGATACTAACTTCATGGACGTTTGGGGTCACCTTTGGAAAAATATTGCCCCTGGAGAATGAAATATGTGTTCTTGTTTTCTAGGACATAATCAATTCCATGAGCAACAGCCCAGCAACCAGCAAGCCTCCAGTCACCTTAAGGCTAGTAGTGCCAGCCAGCCAGTGTGGCTCCCTCATAGGGAAAGGAGGCTCCAAAATAAAAGAAATGAGAGAGGTACGGTAATATCCATGTGGCCTAAGGACCAACTCCTTTTTATATAAAATTGACTGTTACAAGAGTCAGGCTTTTGTGCAGTTTTGTTTATTCCCTTGTGTTACATTAAATGCATTTGTATTCTCCAGGAATAATGTATAAATATAAAAATGGATGCGTTTGCTAATCAAATTTTTGTTTTTATTTGGTTATGCAATGTGTGGGAATCTAATGATGCAATAGCTGTAACTTTTAGGACACACTTGTAACCCAGCAGCTATGATAACATCACTGTTGCACAGGCACAGCCCATTCAACCCCCGGGGAGCAGCACACTGAACATTTTACATGGACTTACCAACAATACACACACACACACACACATATAGGATACATTATATAAATGCCTGTCTAAAGCTAACCGCCATCCGGGGGGCAGCAGGTTAGAGGACCCCGTCTGTGCTCATAGAAGCAGGGCTGCAATGTCTAATGCCTTCGTTGTATCTCACACTGGCTTTGTCCTCTAATGGGGTCTACAAAGATGTTTTTGCTTATTGTTGCTTCACTTTGACGTTTGACCTGACGTTTGACTTTGAGTTTGACTCTTAAGATGTTGTACCTACAAGCATGATTTGTGACGTCACAACTAGTTTAGACGCCAATTTCACATCAGAGAAACAATAGAAACTAGTCTATTTTTTTGTGGAAAACCCACATCATGCACATTATTATTATTATTCAAAGCAGAGTATTTTTTTATATATTTTAAAACATGTCTAGAGGGACCAAAGTCATATACTTGACCCAGTTGTGTGAGGCTTGGATAGTTGATTAAACGCAAAACACGCATGAGCCTGCATAGATAAGACCCTTTATTTATGTGGAGTATAAGACCTATGTATTATTGAAAAACAGTAAAATGTCAATACCAGGATAGAGTACCCAGGCGATTCATATAACCTGTGCCAGGAATGGTTGGTTGGTTAATATAGACTCACAGAAAAAGTTGTTTTTGTCCTGCAGAAGGGAAAGCCTGCAGACCCCTTTCGAGTGCTGCAAAGCCTGTGTGAGTTAGTTACTGAATTCTGTCAACAAGTCCCTCAGAGTCTGTTACTCTCCTCCAGTCCACAGGGGCCCAGGTTCAGGTGGCAGGAGACATGCTGCCCAACTCCACAGAACGTGCAGTGACAATCTCTGGGACCCCAGAAGCCATCATCCAGTGTGTCAAACAAATCTGTGTGGTCATGCTGGAGGTAGAGTATATCAAGATTTAAGTTGTGTCAAGATATGTGCTTTCTTTTTGTTGCACACTTGAGAGGTATTAGGACAGCTCTGTTGCCGTGTCTTGATCTTGTATTTAAAGCACATACCTAAGTGGACAATCCTACTGCTGCAGCACAGCAGCTCCAGGCAAAATCTGATTAAGTCCTCTCCACTGTCCCGAACAGCCTTGTTTCTGTGCACAGCACGAATCAATAATTGTCTGTCATTACAGTAAGTTTGCAAACTGCAACTCCCCTGCTGTCTAATTGAAACCGGGAGGTTGCTGCTGTCTTTGAAAAAAAATAAAATAAAATAAAAAAAAGCTGGGACATTTGCATGAAAAATAGAGACGTGGTGATGCATTTAATCTGGTTTCACATGTGAACATGTGGTCTTTATATGAACAGAGACTACTAATACCTCTGAGCTCCATGTTCATGAGCAACATGTTCCAGTTGTTTACAAAAGCTGCAAGCAAATGAAAGCATTTCTTACAGTACAAACACCATATGTGCCTCAGAGTGATTTCTCTGTGATGGAGCAATACAACATCTTGAGAAATGTAATTACTTGGAGTATGAATATGTTAATTACCAAGTGAATAAATGCATGGTTTGAATGAATATGCTTGCTTTTACATACATAAAATTGTGGTATTTAACAGCCTGATTATTCACTTTCTAGCCAAGAGATAGTTTAGTTTAGGTTAGCAGTGGGAGAAAGTTAGCAGTGGGAGACAGCACCTTTAAACTCCCCGTGAAAACACACTTTGTTGCTTTGTACGGATTTCTCTTTATGCTAAGCTAACGTGTTTAGTGGACAGACATGAGAGTGGTGTCAAGCTGCTCATCTAACACTAAAATGTTGAACTAACCCTTTAAACGTGCGTTTGTCTTTTCTGACTAAAGTAAAAACATGTCCTCAGACTGAAATAGTCCTCTGTCTCTTCTTTCTCTACCCTTTCTCCTAGTCCCCACCAAAAGGTGCCACCATCCCTTATCGCCCAAAGCCTGCCTCCACTCCCGTCATTTTCTCAGGCGGCCAGGTAAGAGCTGAGGTAGCTGCAGCTCGTTAGTTTGTGCCCAAAGCCAACCAAAAGACTTACTGCAGCATCAGCCAATGCTAGTCACTACACTTCTCTATAACTTTCATGCATACATGTGTATAACTCCGCAACACTTTAACAAATGAGACTGTCCTCATCTGAAGACGGTAACACCGCGACCTTGTGACACTTGTGGCTTTGTGCTTGTAGACTTGAATGCATGAATAGAAGGTAGAACGGGAGAAATAAAGATGAGGAATCATGAAGCATAATTATGAATCCTGTGAAATCATCATGTAATATGTGTTATTATTGTAATTTTCACTGAGAATGTAATCAGGGTTTCTGATGACATTGCACAAGATGAATTCTTTATACCGTTTCTTCTTCTTTCTTTGCTAAATTCTTATATATTTAAACTTACTACACTACTATTATATTTATACTTCTATATATTTTTTTGTCCTTTTCAGGCCTACACAATTCAGGGACAGTACGCCATACCACATCCAGATGTAAGTTTTTAGTCTCTTCCTCATTTAATCAAGAAATGACTTCCAATATATAAATAATATACAATCAAAACAGTAATTGCAGACATTTGATTACGCTGACACACCGTCTCTTTGAAGGTATTTAAAGGCGAATCATAAATCACAACTTCGTAGTTTGAGGGTGGGCTGCAGCTCGGCCACCAGAAGGAACCTGTTTGATAGAAAAAATAAAAAAAATAAAAATAGCGGCTACTGGTGAGAATGATAAAGGCAAAGACAGTAATGGCTGTTTTGATGTAGACACCACCTTAATTCCAGTGGACCATCTAGTCTCCTTTAATAATCTCCCTTCATCTGTCCTTGTCGTGAAAGAATCTCGAGAGCTGCCTTGTGTCAGATTCACTAATTCAAAGTTGGGCAGTGATTGATGCTGGTGGAGGTGGTAGTTGATGGTACAATCACTCAAGTGCAGATTTACCACCCTCTTCCACCCTCATTAAAACTCCCCTTTAAAAGGAGAAGAAGGCTTTCAAGCATCTGTCTTCCCTATTCCTGATGGAAATGATACACAGCAGGGGATGGACATAATGTGACCATGTTGGATGGAGAGCCGCTGCTCTGACAGGCATAAAAAACCAAAAGGTTCTGCAGTTCTTAGTCATAAGTGCCAAATAGGACACATAGTAATTGAGGGGCCAAATGGCAATTCAATTATTTCTTGCATTTGATTGATATGCTCATGAATGAAATTGTGTGTGTCTCTCCATTTTGTGAATCAAAAAAAAAAAAAAACAACATACAGGAATGTTATTGAAAACCGTGAAGAAATAAGTAGAAAAGAAAAAAATAATTAAAATTGCACATAAATTTATAGTTCAATGACAGACGGTCACCCTCTCTCTTCTTCTCTTGCTTTTTTTCCTCCACCACCCTGTGTCATGACCTCCTCCTCACCGTTTCTTCACTCTAGTTTTGCTTGGTTTCATTTCTCGGTGTGACCTGTGTATCAGTAACCTCTTAGTTCTACTTTCCCTCCTAACCCTTCAGCAGTTGACCAAGCTCCACCAGTTGGCTATGCAGCAAACCCCCTTTACCCCTCTCGGACAGACCACCCCTGCTTTCCCTGGTACGTACCCACGAGGTCCTGTAGATACTTCCTTCTCTTTGCATCCAGAGAAACATTTTTTTATCTTTCCCTACCTTCCACCTTATCTCTTTTTTTGGCACAGCACGTCTTGGCCTCAGTGGTTTCTCTCTTCCTTTGACTTTTTTTTTTATCTGTTTATATTTTTCTCTTGGCTCTGTCTGATACTACGTCAATGAAAGGCAAAAAAAAAAAAAAAAGACTCTGGGCTTCATTTTAATACAGTGTGTTCAAAATTGCATTATTACTTAGCAACAGGATACATCCGTCTTTGAAGACATTTTGGTTATTTTACTTTCCATTAAAGCTAAAAACCTCTAGTGAAATAGGTTGGACACACTGTGCTATAATAACCAGCTGAATCTCCCTCATGTCTGTTACGCATACAATAGACCTTTGTACATACATTATTCTGCCTGTATATCCTATACATGTCTATCAGCAGAAGACCAACTGAAGGTCTCATGAATAAACGCAATAATGTTCGATCCAATTTTCATGTAAAAGGATGCATCTATTACCATAAAAAATGGAGTGAATCAACAAGGTTCTTCAAAAAAAAAAATGTGCCCTCCTTTGAATATGTTTTTTGGTTTTCTCATATCTTCAAATGATGTGCAAAAAATACTACAATTATTAAAACCTTTAACTTACAACTCAAATATACATCGAAGTAGAGGTTTGTGCAAAGCTAAGCTATCCAACTAATACCAGCTACGACTTTAACATAAGTTGTATCAGTGATGCGAACGGACATATTTCCAAAATGTCTTTTAAAGCTTTCCGCTTCGTTAAAGTAAAATTCAAATCTCCTTTTTTTTATTTTTTTTTATCCCGTTGCTCCCCGATTCAGGTTTGGATGCCAGTCCACCAGCAAGCACCCATGAACTCACCATCCCCAATGATGTGAGTAATGCTGGAAATGGTTTCTGGAGATAAGTGACTCAGAGATATATGTTTTAAAATCCTTTTTGTTTTTTTTGTTTTTTTAAATTGTGTCTTTTCAGTTGATATTTCAGTTTCTGTACATTCATAGGATGTCAGTTGATGTGATAGTGTAATACCTAAAATTATTCACACTTATATTACTGAACACAGATCTAATTGACTGGAATTTTTAAGATGGCAGGTTTAATAGTTAATTAACTGATAAGGAGACATTGGCAGATAGTCGAGTGAGACTTCAGTCGCTACAATTGGCACAGCAGAATAGCCCCAATCAGCTGATCTACTGAAATTGCTATCATTAATCTCACTTAATATCCAGAATGTTGAGATTTAAATTAAACCAGGCACAGATCATATTATAACCCATCATAACGTCCTTTTTTACGTCAAATGTATAATTGTAAGTATAAATGCACCAAGAGAACGAAGGAGGTTCCCTTGTTTCATGTTCAAAGTCTTCTGCCTTTCTTCCAGCTAATAGGCTGCATCATCGGACGCCAGGGAACCAAAATAAATGAGATTCGACAGATGTCTGGGGCGCAGATCAAAATTGCAAACGCCATGGAGGGCTCATCAGAGCGCCAGATCACCATCACAGGGACTCCTGCTAACATCAGCCTGGCCCAGTATCTCATCAATGCCAGGTAACCTTTTAACGCTAACTGGTTGGCTCCAGCACAATCTAACAGATAAAAGCAACACCTGAATTGCCATGGTCATAGTGAGGATCATGCTGTTTGGAGAGAAATACATATATATATATATATATATATATATATATATATATATATATATATATATATATACATATATATAGATATATATTTTGACATTCATGAAACTGAGACTTTGATGAGTGGCAAGCGAATTGACAATATCTGTCGGGCACAGAGAGAGATAAGTCCATAAATAATGTGGCTATTTATGTTTCTTCTTGGTTGTGGTCCTTTCCACTTGTTTCCGTCAAAGTGTAGAAATGAAAGTGCATGACGCGAGTGCACTCTGTAAGTAAGCTGTGCCCCGGAAATGTGTCTTTAAACAGAACCTGTAGATTGGTTAAGAAATGCCTAGATGTGTTAGTGAAGGTTCGTGGCCACAACCTTCATGATAAGCCTGTGAAACAACACAAAAAGGTGGCTTCAGCAGACCCAATGCAACTCCAAGACTAAATATATTGAGCACCAGGGTGAAATAAATAGGGGCTGTGTATTTTAAGATAATGTACACAGCAATAAAATACAGATGAGTTTATTTTTCATTTGATTTATTTTTTTTTTTTACCATGCTCCACTCCTGTATCTTCCTTTCCCCTCTGTGAAAACTGAACCTCACTGATGTCCGTGGGCTACCTACACCTAAAAGTAAAACGTTATCAGTGATTAGAGTGGGAGAACCCGCATGCTCACAAACACGACTTTATACATATATATATATATATATCTTTGACTTCTTAAGGGGATTTCAGAGAACAGTCTGCAGAGAAACTAATGGCTATTGCTTTCCCACAATTCCAATGGCAGGTTCAGGGACGTGGCTGCCATGTGGAATGACCCCTCATCCATGACAACATCCTGAAGTCACCCCAAAAACTGGTTCTGTTTTCAGAAGCTAACATCAAAACCACCACTTCACAATTAACCTCTATGTGTTATCCAGTGGAACTTCCCATAGACTCCCTTGGTTTTTGCATAACACTTCAGGATAACCCTGCAGGAGACGTATAGTAGAAGTCAGACTAACACTGGGATTTGTTTGGATTTATGTAGCCAGTGTCATTAAAGGAATAGTCTGGCAATTTTTGTAAATATGCTTATCTGCTTTTAATACTGAGAGTTTGATGAGAAAATCAGTGTCTGTTATATGAAGCTACAGCCAGAAGTAAAAAAAACCAAACATCTAGCCAGACTTTGTCTAACGGTCACTTTTTTGGTAATTTCAGGTCGTAGTAGTAAAGTCTTTGCTCGTCAGTCCAAAAAAAGGTGCGAGACACATCCATGGACGATTAAATTCACACAACGTGACTGCTGCTGTGACCCACATCAGCAAACACACCAATGAGAATACAGCATGAGCGTCACAGACATCGCGAAATGTCTCGTTTCACTATCAAAATTTGATCCATTCAGTTTAATAGAATGATTCAATTATTTTATTCCTATTCACTTTAGTGCAGGGCTACACTGGAGGTTAGCCAGGTTAGCCAGTGGCTCTGTGGGCAAAGCATCCGCAGTATGGATTCATGGATTCATTCAGGTAATTTCTTTACAACAGGAAGCGGCTTTTTTTGGCTTGGTGCACCATGTCATACCCAAAATGAGATGAATAAAAACTCTGGTTTACTAAAAAAGAGATTTGCTTGGCGGTAATGAGCTTAATCAGCATTGTGTGAACTTGTTTTGGCCGTTGATTTCTATGTAAAAGTTCTGCACGTTTGTGTGACTTGTTCACCATATATTCAGTGGACATTCTGACAGCCTCAAATTAACATCGTATTTAGTATCGTGATATGCAATAAACTTATCAGATCATTGTTGTTACACAGTCTGAAGATTGAACAAATTAAATGTTACTTAGAGGTTTTTTTTATCTTAGCAGGTGCTGGTAGGCAGATTTTGTTACTTTTTGGACAGAGCCAGGTTAGCTGTTCCCTTTTTTTTCCAGGTTTTATGCTGAGCAAAGTTAACAATCTGCTGACGCCAGCTTCATATTTAATTGGTAAGATCTGTAAGTGAAATTAATCTTCTCATCTGACTCCCTTCAAGAAATCGAATGAACATATTTCTCCAAAAAAATGCCAAACTATTCCTCCAAGTATTTATTTAGCATGCTTCATTCCAAGAATAATATTGTGCTTATTTATTTATTTTGTAATTTCTATATTAGATACTTTTGCCTATAAAGTCCTATTGTGTCATTGTCTGGAAAAAGTAAAATTAATTAAAAAAAGAAGAAAAAACTGGAAAATTAAGAAAAGCAAGGCAAAAAAAAAAGAATAAAAAAGAAAGAAGAGTGATGTGATCAGGGAGTAATGGACATTTCATGACACCATTACCATCCTTTCAGTCCACTGCATGGCTACATGAGGGGGTTCGTATTGCATGGTTATGTTGCCATATTTCTAGAAGTTGGGACATTTTATGTGAATGGAAAGAAAAAAAAAAAAAAAGAGGTGCCAGCAAAAATCCAAGCACAAAGCCATGGCGGTATGACTTTCACTTTCATGCAAGTTCTTCTTTCACAGTTGTTTTATTTTGTCTGTCTATCTTTTCCTCCCCTTCCCTCCTGCTCCTCCCCGTCCTTCCCTGAACTGTTCTAGGCTGATGTCTGAAGTCACTGGAATGGGCACACTGTAATTTCTACCCATCTTCCCTCAGTGCATCACATGACCCTTGAGCAAATGGCACCTAGTTTATTTATTTCTCTTTATTAGACTGTCTTGATATTTAAGTGACTTTAACTTTTATCATTTCTAGTATTTACTGTAAACGTGTATCTGCACTGTTACGAGGTTTATTCACATCTCTCAGAAAGCCCTGTTGTTTCTGTTACTGAAAGGTTGCTTTACTTTTTTTTTTTTTTTTAACTCTTTCATGGCATCCAATGCACTGCGTTACATTGTTTTACCTCATGTTTTAACACATCACTGTACTTTAGTTTGTTTTGTTGTTTTTTTTGCACTGCAGGCACCAGAAAGTAAATGCAAAGAAAACCTAAACATTTGGCGAGATAGTTCAAACCAAGGTTACCCACTATCACATATGTGTCAATGCATTACCTGTTACACTAACAAGCAGCTGACGTTTTAATCCAGATTATTTTATATTGCTTTCATAATGAGGCTAGTGTTTTACTGTGTGCCTGTAGACATTCGCCTGTATGTCTTAGTGTTGTATATACACTACAGACTGACCTGCATGAAAACACACAAAACTCAGTCATCACTATACGTCATATTTATTTTCAAATGAAACAGGTAGAAAGCGACGATTGAGTGGTGGAAAGGGAAAACAAGGAACAAGCTGTGAACAGTCTATTTATGATCTGGATGTGTGATTTGAAATGACCTCGAGGATACAGACCTGTAAACAACTCTAATGCACAAATATCAGTCTTTCAGAGTTTCACGTGACATCTGTCAACTAAATGCAACGACGAGTGAGAGCTCGATGCATGCTAATAATGAACCCCATTTTATTCAGCCGTACTCCACCAACATGTTATTCACACCGTTGTCTCATAGAAACTATGTATAAGAGGCACAGGCCTTATAGAAAGGTCTGGGAATTGTCTAGCGTATATTTGTAGTCACATATATCTTACTTGAGGGTTTTCAGTCCGATGTCCAAAGGCTGAATAGCTCCTGGGGAAGCAAGAGATTCATTAATCATTCATTTCTGTTTTTCAGGCCTGAAAATGTGTTTCTGGTTAGCTTGCATGAAACACTGGAAACATAATTTTAAGACTTATATATTAAATCAACGATGGGTTTTGCAGGTTATGCCAGGCGATCAAGCAAACATACAATGCTTACATATACAGCACATGTATGTGTGACTGTCTACAGTTTCTCCCGGTTATTTATTCTGTGGCCCCTGTGGTTCAAACTAAAGGTGAATGTATTTCAAAATGTGTTTTAACTGCCACATTTACATTTTCCTTAAGGGTTTCTTTTTAAATATGTACTTACCTGAGTACAGTAATATATATATATATATAGTAGAGGTGATTATTTATCATGTTTTTAAATTGTCTGAGGTTTCCTCTCAAAACTGGATCTGTTACAGATTTTCCATTAACATTTTGAAATAATAGCTCACTCTATGGCAAGTAATTGAATCATTTTCTCTTATGTTTGCATTTCCTTCTCATTAAATATGAACTTTTCTGTAAACACATTAACGGACGGCCTTGCAGCTCTCTCTCTCGATATCCCTTATAGAATTACTCATTTACTCCCTATGCATCGCTCCAATGATGGCTATAGAAACGATGTTGGGGTAATATTATTTGCATCGTTGCAGCTTTGGCTCAGCTACTCGCCTTTTAGTTAGAGTTACGCAGGTTATGAGTCATACGTTGTTGTTAAAATAAGACTGCTTTACATACATTTACATCACACATTGCTTCACATTTACATTACGAATGTAAACCTGTACGAGCTGCATCCAGATGAGGACTAGCTGATGAACAGGTTTTTTTAAGGAGTCATTTAAAAGCTTTCCATTATCCGCAGAATCTAATGTGCATAATTAAAAATAGTTAAATATCTATAAATATATAAAGCGGTTATGTTTGTCGTTTCAAGGCAGGCCGGTTGGCAAACATCTCAGTTGCCTTTTTGATTATCATACTCGTATCTTTCATATTCTTTCGATGCTGTGTGAGTTCAAACACCTCTTGTTGTGTTGCTTTTGTCATTTTACTGATACATGTACACTTATTTTGTTACTGTGCTAGACTAGAGAAGCAAAAAAAAAAGAAGAAAGGTTAGTATTGAAGGTGATTTAGGTGATGCTTTTTGAGAAAATGTGTCTGATCATGTTTAAGTTTGATCATTTGCCTCCTGAAGGTCTGTATTGGATATATTATTTATTGAGGTTGATTATGAAATGTTTTGTAAAAAGAAGAGAATAAAGTTTGTGTTTTTTTTTCTCCCTTGACTCGGACTTTTCTTTTTGAGGAGTTGTCCTCTTGTAGGTCTCTACATACACAGTATCTCTAGCTACACTTCCATACAAATTTAATACACATTTTGACCAACAGAAATCTGATGTTTGCATCTGCTGTACTTCATGTACACCAGGGTCCAGGGTTTTTACTGTTTCAGCTCATATGCTATGTGTATAAAAATAGGTGGATAGAAATGCACATACTGAGCATATTGAACGTTTTAGCTTCACTACACTTTATTTTTTCAAAATAAAATTAAAAGTAATTGTCAATATACATAATGAAATGTGTATATAATAACCATCCTAGGGACTCAAACCTAAGGTATTTCTAAGGTCACTAAAAACATAAATATATATACATATATATACATATATACATATAGATAGATAGATAGATAGATAGATAGATAGATAGATGCTAAATGAGAGACTGAATTCACTTGGATGCACTCTCAAAACCATCATTTGGTCCAAAAATTGTGAATCAAGTTGTCAAGTATTGAGATGAACAGCCTTGAAAACGTAGTAACATTTAAATCAATACTAATCTAATTCAACAATGTGTGACTCATTCTTCTTCTTCTTCTGTTTTTTTTTGTTTTTTTTTTACCCCAACCCAAACAGCGAGAGTCACATTTAACAACAGACCCGTGCTCTTGTCTCAGTAGGGTTGTAATCACACGGATGTAAGGCTGAGACTGTTTTTCTTTTAATGATTCCCACCTGCAACAAGTTGATCTTAAACATTCAGTAAGACTGATCCTAAATAAAACCCAGATAACGCTGCATGAGTTCAGTGAGTTGATGCTTATGCATCGTTTCATGACCATAAAGTGGAGGAAAAACCTACAGTAAATCTTTCAGACAAGCTTTATGGCAGGTAAAATGCTCAGAGATACTTTGGCTTCATGGTGTCTCACTGTGGCAAATGTTCACAGCCATTCTCACAATAACAGTTCGATATATTGGACGGGAAAGGTGGTTTTCTGCATTATTCGATGCAGTAATTTGGCCTTTGTGGTTCTGACTTGTTTGGTTCAGTTTCCATTTCATAACGTCAGAATCTACAACAATAGAAAATATCAGGAACACCTTATAATACGATGCATTACATACATTTATGGAGTTACTAATGTTCAGCTTTTTTATTGAGGTGTTCAGTGTCATGCAAGAACATGCGATTTTTACCTACTAGTCTCTGCTCACACTGTAACACACTACAGGACACGGTTAACTCACAGACCATCACAAGAGCTTTTATCTGCATTCTTCATGAACTACACGAGAGACACACAATATCATAAACTGATTTAATATCCACAATCCTGATGTAAAAAGGCCGCATAGTGTCTCCCTCTGTAAGTGTTGGATCCATCTAAAAGAGTCAATTTTGTTAGTTGGATGAAGCCATGTTGTGGTCTGACATTCAGCTGAAGTGTTTGCACAAAGAGGCTGAGCCACAGGGGAGGCCTTTGTCCACAGACATGTTGCAAATTAACATTGTCCCTCTTCAGGGGCAACGGGAGGTCACCTTGTATGCAGCTCACCAAATCTTCCATGGTTAAATATGCCCAGTTTCAAGCAGCTCCTGATTGCACTCCCAGAGTCCCTGAATGCATCCAGTCAAGTCTAAATGAGGGGAGATAATGCTGTGTTGGAGCATAAGTCCCTGGTGATACGTTATTGAGTTTCACTATGAATGAAAAGTGTGGTACTTTTCAAAGCTGTAAATAATACAGACAACAACTGACCGACAGACAACAACTGACCCACAGTCAACAACTGACCCACAGACAACAACTGACCCACAGACAGTCAACAACTGACCCACAGACAGTCAACAACTGACCCACAGACAGACAACAACTGACGCACAGACAACAACTAACCCACAGTCAACAACTGACCCACAGACAGTCAACAACTGACCCACAGACAGACAACAACTGACCCACAGACAGTCAACAACTGACCCACAGACAGACGACAACTGACCCACAGACAACAACTGACCCACAGACAGACGACAACTGACCCACAGACAGTCAACAACTGACCCACAGACAGACGACAACTGACCCACAGACAGACGACAACTGACCCACAGACAACAACTGACCCACAGTCAACAACTGACCCACAGACAACAACTGACCCACAGACAGACGACAACTGACCCACAGACAACAACTGACCCACAGTCAACAACTGACCCACAGACAACAACTGACCCACAGACAGACAACAACTGACCCGCAGACAACAACTGACCCACAGACAACAACTGACCCACATACAACAACTGACCCACAGTCAACAACTGACCCACAGACAGACGACAACTGACCCACAGACAACAACTGACCCACAGTCAACAACTGACCCACAGTCAACATCTAATCCACAGACAACAACTGACCCACAGTCAACAACTGACCCACAGTCAACAACTGACCCACAGACAGACAACAACTGACCCGCAGACAGACGACAACTGACCCACAGTCAACAACTGACCCACAGTCAACAACTGACCCACAGACAGACAACAACTGACCCGCAGACAGACGACAACTGACCCACAGTTTGAAGTTTGAATTGAAGAGATGTATTCAAACTTTATGACTTTATAACTTCAGGGTATAGTTGAGATTTTTTCATCATGTCGAGGATGTCAGCAAACAAACGAAAAAAATACATCTTGGCACCTTAAATCTATCTTAGTACATTATGAGAGTGAATGCAGTGTCCCTTCTTTAAGGTGAAATTTCTCCCATCACCGTTTTTTATTCTCTCACTGGAATCTGACGCAGCTCTCCCAAGTAGTCTCAGAGAAAATTACAAGGCTTATCGGGACGTAAGTGAATCCACCCTCAGGTTTAGATTAGTACTTACCCAATATATTTCAATAAAGACGTGTCTGGGATGCAATTAGGTCATTTACTGCACCTTATTAATCAATCAGGGCCTCAGGGCAACACAAGTCTGTTTACAGACTTCATGAAGTGTATTTATGAAGTGATGATGTTGAGCTTTCAGTATGTACAACTAATTATAATTAAGCTGAGCATATAATGTGTGTGTGTTTTTTTTCTAACTGGCTGAAAGTTGAACGACTCGTTCTGAATTAGTTGTAATTATGGAAACTTGCAGCTGTTTTTTTAACAATCAGTTTATTTTATTTACTAATTTATTAAAGTATGACGTATTGTGCTCCTTATCGTAAACGGCCTTCTCTTCAGCACTTTTCTCTGACTTTCTCTGTCCCCTATGTGGGAGTCATTTTTTCGTTGGCAGCACTTTTCAGCCAACACAAATGACGCTCTAATTTCCAGAGCTGACCGGGCTTCTTCCTGCCAACGTCTGACTAAGCTTCTGCTTCCTTGTTTTACTGCCAGTCTGTCTAAAGGGCAACTGTCCGACAACACTGTTTGCTTTCTGTATGCAAACGTAACATCTCTACAGAAAAAAAAAAACATTTGAAAATTAGAATCAGGGTCCCTGTAAGTACAGTATAACAAAAGTATATATTTAAAAGAGGCAAAGATGCATTTTATAAATCTTCATCATGTTTCTGATCTCTCTCGACCCTGTACAGATGTAGAGTTTTATATTAGGAGAGGAGGTCTTGAATTCAAATGTAGGTTGTAGGTTTTTAAGTCCGTATGACTCTTGATACAAATATGCCAGAAACTGAATTCACAGGCTGTACAGTGCATACACAGTGTGATCAAAGACTTTAAACTTTTCCCCCAAAAAAACTAGTAAAACAGACTGAAATCTGACAAATCACTGACACAAAGTTTCTCTCAAATCATTTCAACTTATAACTTATATTATATTTTTATTCCTACAACCATTTTAACAGAAGAACTTTGCATCTTCAACTTCAACTTACAGATCACATATGTTGACTGCATAACTGTTTATAATAGTTACACAAGCACAGGTGCAAAAAATATATTATATTCACACACATGTATTAATAGGAATACAAAAGAGCCATAACATACTAAAGAATAATATAGTACAAGGGCTGATGATAAATCATATTTACTTCCTGTGTGTTATTACAAGTGATCCTGTCACACACACACACACACACACACACACACACACACAGCTCCGGGTGTCTTACAGCAGCTGATCCGACAGTGACACCCCCCGCCTGTGCTCGCTATCACCCGCTAATGCGCCGCTCCCTCTCGGACGCTGACACAGTGCAAGCCTTAATGGTGACAAATAGTTTTAAACTAAAGGCTCCACTCATCAGTGTGTTGACCCCCCCCCCACCCCCCACCCTTATCAAAAGAGATAAATCTACTTTGTCAAAGGAAACCCAAAGTGATACACTTGGATAAGTAAGTAGGCGACCGCTGGGTTGAATTGATCGGAGGAACCTGATGCGGGTAATTTGTCATTTTGCAAAGCATTTGGAGTTTCATTAAGAGGCAGGTGAACAGGAAGGAGAGAGGGAAGACCTCCCGGGGTTAAAAACGAGACATGTAGTTGTTTTTGGACTGTCAATGCCTGCTGAGTACATTCTTCCAATCCAGTGCACAAACACCAAACCTGCACCTCAGTCCTTTATCTCCTTGTGTCACAACCGACTGGTCACACATCAGCAGGGCCATCGCCCCCTGGCAGGGCTGGATGAATGTGTTTGTGTTTGGAGCCGTTATTAGTTGTCCCCCGGGGGACAATTGCCAGCAGCGACCAGTCAAATATGTCCTTAAAGTGTGTGTAATATAAATAGATGGTGATCATTAGAAACACTTCACCGGGATATTAATCATGGGACAAATGTGGAATAATATGTTATTCACAGTATCCCACCAGCCTGAAAACTCTGCTGTGGTTACATTAGTCAAAATAAACTGATATAAAGAAAAAGCTACTGCTGCTGTTGGTTTAGATGCATAGCTTCACGCTAAGTCGCTGGCGTGGAAAGCCTGCTGCAGTGGATTCATGGAGTTTCTGCTCCTCCTGTAACAGCTGTGCTCCAAATTCCTGACCTCAGCTGTCTTTTATCTGACTGACACAGTCCTCCCATTTTCTGACTTAGGAAGTGTGTGTGTGTGTGTGTGTGTGTGTGTGTTATGACCCTTTATCTGGCCAGACAAAGGATGAAATGTGTGTGATTCAGTAGATATATCTTAAGATAAAGCCCAACTCACTGATCCATGCTTTTGTATTAAACGTACATGCCTCCACGGTCATTCGGTTTAATTTTTTCTTCCTTCCTTCGTTGTGACTAAGTGAGTGATGGATCGGTGATGATTAGCGGCCGTGTGCGATGATAAGGATGATGCTGTATAGCAGTCAGAGCCTAAAAAACAGTGAACAAACAGTGTTTCATTTAACCAGATTGGCAATTTGGCGCTCTGGATTGCTGTTTCTGCTCGGATACCCTGCTTCCCGGCAACGTGACCCGCAGTTTATCCCGTCAGTTTGTCAGTGTTATTTTTGTGATTTTACAGCATTACCTGGTTTTTATATATTGACAGGTGTTTAAAGTCTTGAAGCAGCTTCCCTACTGCCTGTTAAGCAGATGATCTTATCGTCGCCTGAAGATCACATGAATCTTGGAAAACGTCATTATACAAGCAGAGAAAGTCATTTTGCTCCCAGCAGGACGATCAGGACAGGATCTTCCCTCTGCTGTAGATGTAGCATATAGATACATTTAAAAATTCACACCTGCTTAATCGAAACACAAAGAATAAAAAGAGAAGAAAAAAGAAAGCATCTTCCTTCAGACACATTGTCTAAAGCTCACTTACATGATTCTTCTATGTCACTGGTGGCTAATTGACTCCTAAATATGTATGAAAACACACATGAAATCTCCACAGAGGGGACAATATTAAACATCAAATCTATCTTAATAGGGATTCATGGCAAAAACATATCTTTATGTCATGGATGGACTTTCTCAGGAGTCGACTATCTGTTGTCGTCTGGCTGGATTATTTTTAATTTGCACAAAACTGATTCTCCTGTTGACTTGCTCCATTTTTCTCTGCTGATTGTTTTTTTTTTCCCCGTCTGTGTCAAAAAATAGGTTGATCCCAACACACACACACACACACACACACACACACACACACACACACACACACACACACACACACACACACACACACTATTACATCAGGCAGAACATTGTGCTTCTAAGCACACAATTAAGTATGTAATATTTCACTAATGATGCGCTTTATCTCAGAGTTTTTCTTATGCTGTGTGATCAGTTCATTAAACCTGCATTCAATGTGGGTTTTTTTTTGCCTACTGAGGCAATGCAGCAAGCCGAAAACACTGAATATCATCGCCTTATGTAATTTGCAGTAATGTATATGATACATTTATTAAACAGTTGTCTGAATATGCATCAGTCACGGAGAGAAACATACAAATGCAAATTCAATATTCACTGTTGTTTTGGGCTCCGTTTTTGGTTTCCACCAACTCCTGAAATGAAAATGTGCCTCTGACTTCAGCTGCTAAATGCTCCTCTGTGGTCAACAGCTTGTCATTATATCAGCTGGGTAGGCAGCGTCCAGTAGGTTGATCTATGTTTGCTTCACTGAAAAACTGCTGCCTGTCGTGGTTGAAAATGATGACTATGCAAACAGAACAAAACGTTGCGGTGCGAGCTGAAAGACACCGAAAACAAGTTGTGAGTTGACTGAGGTGATATTTCTTTGTGGGTCACGTAATAAACTAAAGACTATAGTTATAGATCAGCAGACACAGAAGTCCTTTAAATGCACTCAGACGGTCATTATAAACTAGGTGGTGCTCATTTATTCTACTTGCACTAATGCTCACTACACTCCTGCACCGCCCACTGACTGTAATTAATCTCACTGAATGAATCTCAGTGTTCGATCATACATGTTCTTTTTTTTCTTTCACTCATTGTGTATTGAAATCTCTGAGCTAAACGGTTAAATCTGATGTACAGTAAGTGTCCACAGTTCAGTAGTAAAAGAGGGCCACGTACAGCACAATTTATCACGCCAGCTGACACATATGTAGGTCTGAGACGACGGCAGGACTGGTCCCGTGAAAACCTGCACACCTCTGCAGCTCCAATAACACCTGGGACGTCGGGACCAGCTGACCTACATCTGGACCATGTATGTATGAAATAGCTTTTTAGTTTTGATTTTCTCTAATAAAATCAGTGCTGAACGCTCCACTGCATGCACGCTCCATCATGTTAAGGTCACCTGAGATCTCACTGTGATGTTCGACTTGTTAAAAATACCTGTTTCCATAAAAAAGGTGCATATTTAAAGAATTCTCTTGGGCAGCCCTTTTTTTTTTTTTAAGGAAACGCCAGTAATATCTCAGTTACTGTATGAGAAGTTGATTGATGATTTGTTTGATGTGGACATACTGTAGCCAACATTAAATAAAAAGACAAGCCAACAACATTTATCCTACTTTGTGTGCATTTTGTGAACTGTGGATTTAAGCCTTCATATTGTGAATTAGCCTCATACTAATACAGACCTGAAGGCTTTGATCCACTGCTGTGCAGCCTAAACCCTCAACATCCCGGCTCCTTGATCATCTGTTGGATATGGAACTAATCAATATATCACAGGTCAATATGGCAGGACAAGGTCTTGAGGCGGCGGTGGTGGTGGTGGTGAATCAATTCTTTCACTCTCTAGGATGCATTTTATTGGACATGATTAAAATAAAAAATAAAAAAGACTTTAAAGAGACAAATTCATTTTAAAAAAAATTTGATTTAATAAATAAAAGTCTTATTTTTTTTTGTTTTTTTCCATCCAGGAGTCGTTTTATATTATTTATATGTCTTGGAGGGGAGACAGACAGTCAGACAGACAGACAGACAGACAGTCAGACAGACAGACAGACAGTCAGACAGACAGTCAGTCAGTCAGTCAGACAGACAGTCAGACAGACAGTCAGTCAGACAGACAGACAGACAGACAGTCAGACAGACAGTCAGACAGACAGGTGGGAGCAGCAGTCCAATCCACGCGCAGCCGGGACTCCTTCTCGCGCCCTGCGCGCGCTGTTCAGACAGAGACGGAGAGGCGCGTGATGAGTCGCACCGGTGCTTCACCTCTACAGCAGGCTGCAACGCAAACACACTTCACCACCACCACCACCATCAGCACCACCACCACCACCATCAACAAGTGCGGCTGATGTGTTTCAACACGGACGCAGCTGCAGACATGATCCATTTGTCTTGGAGATTTGAGAACTTCCTCTTTTGTCGTTTAGGAACTTTTTTTCTTTTCCTCTTTTTTCCTTCACGGTGTTGAAATAGCTGGAAGAAAAATACAATCCTTTCCAGAGAGGATGAAGCTTCAGTGATGCTACAGATGTGAGCAGCTGCGACAACATCATCTTTTTCTGCAGCTGAATCCGGATGAAAAGTAGCTGTGAATTCACGTCAAGACTCAACTCTTCGCTGTAAGTATCTCTGCAAGTTGTTAATGAACTTATTAGCCAGTGTGTAGTTTCTCTTTATGCAGAACCACATGTTAATGTGATTATAATCCGCAATATTACAACATGCTGACATTACTCTGCATGTCTTACAGGCATCCTTAGCATCCACTACCTGCCAGCTTATAGGCTGTTTATGAATTCATTTCATACATTGTGAGTCAAGCTGATATATATTTAGTTATATATGTGAAATGTTACTATACTGAAAACATCTGTTGATGAAGATCTCATTTCATTTTAAAGATTGTGATGAAATATGCTGGAAACATAAACCCAGACAAGCTGCAGCACAACATGTATGTATAATTCCTAATAAAATACTAATAAATACTGTTTTACTTAATGATGATGTGCTGTCATAACATCACTGCAGGATGTTATAGCTGCATGGTGTGTGTGTGTGTAGATGCCACATCTTACACACCTCCCGCTGAGCTTAGACTGATGTGAATGTGAGAGGCTTATTTAAGGCATGTGTGTGTGCGTGTGTGTGTGTGTGTGTGTGTGTGTGTGTGTGTGTGTGTGTGTGTGACCCTAAGCTACACAGCCACAACAAAAAAAAATAAAGAAAAATGAGAAGAGGACAGTGGTACAATGAGTCAGATGACCTCCAACACAGCGAGGCGTTCATTGTGTGATCAGTTTCGCTCACCAGAGGGTGCCCAGCTATTCCTAAAGAGATGATCCTCCCGCAGGACAGATGGAGTAAATTTAAAACCCACAGCTAGTCTCGTCACGAATCTGTGGAAAAAGCGACAGGAGTCCTTTGAATGAGGGAGTTGTGCAAAAAAAAATAAAAAATAGAAAGCTTTTTCCTCATTGTTTGATTCTAACAACCAGCTATCAACATGATTATACAGTATCCAATCAAAAGTTTGGACACTTGAAAGTCACAGTCCTCCAGCATCAGAAAACAGTAACATGTAATGTTTATTGTAGACGAGGTAGAACACGATTATGCTTCTCCTAATTGAATGAGAGGATACTAGTAATGACCCGTGAGTGTGCCTGCGGCTCTATGAGATTTCTCTCAATAATCACATTATACATTTTGTAAATCATTGTGGGAATAACATTTACTCAGCTAAATTTGAAAGGACAAAGGCAATTGTCTGTGCACTCAGAAAATGACTTATCTTATTCCCTGCCTGGATAAGTTTGATTCATAATATATTCACAGACAGCGAGGATTGACAACTCCTGCTGCATTTAAAGTAATCATTTGCAGGTAATATTTTGTTTTTTTTCTCTAACACTGACTGACATTTTTTGCTTCTTTCAGTGCCGGACAGGATATGTTGAAGCCAGCGTCGCTTTGCCCCGCTTGTAACCTGCTGAAGCGTTCAACGTCCTCACAATAAAACTGAAATTACAGCTCCCTGCTGGAACATACTCAGTGAGCTCAATTTTTTTTTGGCTCTTTTTGAAATTGGTTTTTAAAGGACTATATTAAACTGTATCGAATCAATTTTGAGGGATTATCTCAAGTCGAGCGTTTAGGCTCAGCGTCAATAAACTTTCCTACGTCATTTTGAAAGCAAACGATGCTTCATTCATCACCGTTTGAATTCGAAATCAGATGAAGCCATGAGTGCTTTTACCTTTTGACAGGACTTGGAGGTCACTGCTGAATATGCAGGAGTTAGTGGGGCTTGCTATGCCCAGAAAACCTCCTTTTTTTGATGGCTTTGCCCTCTTATGTGCTGTGCTCTTTGAAATATTCCTCACAAATGCACCAGTGACGGCTTGTCCCACAAGCTGTCACTGTATAGAAAAGAGTGGCATGACCGTGGTCCAATGTATGTCTCGCAACTTGGAGAAGATCCCATCAGATCTTCCGAGAGATACTGTTGTCCTTCTTTTGGCATCCAACCACATCACCCACATCCCCAACCACGCCTTCAAAGAACTGAGCTACCTTCAGGAGTTGGACCTGTCAAACAATGACATTGAGACCGTAGACGTCGGAGCGTTTCAAGGTGTTTCCGACAGCCTCCTCGTTCTGGATCTATCAAACAATCATATCCAAAGTGTCCCCAAAGAGGCATTTGCCCGTCTCCGAGCGAAAATCAGCCTCTCAAACAACCCGTGGCACTGTGAGTGCACCCTGCAGGAGGTCCTGAGGGAGCTGCGGTTGGACCCCGAGACGGTGAACGAGGTGATCTGCCACACAGCGGTGCAGGAGGAATATGCAGGCAAACCGGTAATCCAGGTGTTGGACTCAGGAATCAACTTCTGCAACTTTCACCACAAGACGACCGATGTAGCCATGTTCGTCACCATGTTCGGGTGGTTCACCATGGTGATCGCGTACGTCATCTACTATGTGAGACACAATCAGGAGGATGCCAGGAGGCACCTGGAGTATCTCAAGTCGCTGCCCAGCAGCTCTCAGATCAGCAAGGACTTTGACACCATCAGCACTGTTCTCTAGCAGGAGTCGTGGGGTGTGTGTGTGCGTGTGTGGCTACGTATGTGAGTGAATGTGTGGCTGCCAGTTATTCTCTTAATTAACTGATTAAGTCGTTTGGTCTTTAAAATGTCCGAAAATGGTGAAAAACCATTTCCCAAAATCCAAGGTGCGACCCAAAATGTTCCAAAGACATTCAGTTTACGATCATAGAGGACTAAAGAAACCAGAAAATCTGCTGGAACAAGACAATCTCAACAAACGTGAACAGAAACGATGAATCAAAATGATCAAATTATCAAAATTGTAGACAATAAATTTTTCTGTCGAGCAACTAATCGATTGATCGACAAATAGTTGACATTGTAGTTGTACAAAATGTACCAAACGATTTTAAAAGCTGTTAAAACACAAAATCACAGCTGCTTCTAGCCCATTATTTGAAACCTTTCAGTGACTAAAACGGCTCATTCTGTTTACAACCCTGGCCTCATTAATAATAACTTTTGTTTACCTCTGAAACATGTATTTTGATCTTACACAACATGAACAAATCTAGCCGTGCTTATGTTGATGGCCCAACCGCTCCCTCCCTCTCTGGTGAGATTGACTCTGGACTGAGATCAATGAGGAGCTCACAGTTGCTTTGTATCGATTGATTTATGTTCTTTGTATAAAGACCATTTTACAGGACTTTGGCTATTACACTATATGCAATATGGCCAATGTGTTAACATTCAGTTTGCATAACACACCTGCCTCCAATTAACTTTACTCATGAAACTACTGAGCCAGGAAATGAAGTTACTTTTCAGTTTTAAACGTCCGACCCGGGCTGAGGTACTATTTAATACCTGCACAAACTGCGCCGTGCTTGGTCAGAGTGAAAAGAAATAAAATCATCAGTACTTAAGCTGCATTGTGTCATGTTGAAGACGGAAAAGTTGCAGGATCCAGACCGACATTCAACGTATGTACTGTATGTGTAATCACCTGGATCTTTATATGTTTGATGATGAGCCCGTCAGTGCTGACAGCGGCTGTCTGTTACTGTGTTTAAAACCAAAACAATGAGCTCGTTAGCCTGCAAAGAATCCACAACTGCAGTCTGCTGCAAATTCTCACAGTGGTTTGAGAAACACGTCCAACTATGTGCTGTCCTGTGCTGCACCGGTGTATTATCCAATACTTCATGGATCAGAATAAGTTCAGTTAAAGGACAATTCTGGTTAATTTGAACCTGATATACTCCCTCTATATTTAGCCCTAGATGTAGGAGTCTCTGCAACTTTCCCTGATGGTTGTGCGATGAACATCTTTTTTTGTGAATCCCCCGAACGACCACATTTATGGGAAATATACATAGGTCAGGTTGAAATAAACCGGAATGTTCCTTTAAAGCTTTAGAGCTGATAATAATTTTTCTGCATCCAAATGTACTGTATGTATGAATGTATTTCTGTTGAACGTGTACATCACATCGTTTCTTCTGTAAACAACAACACGAGCAAGTATCTGAATGCGCCGTTACTACTATTGATTTGATTATACATCATAACACTGTTAATAAGAGTTAATGTGCTGGTCAGGAGTTGACTGTGTCCAAGTGCCTACTCTCTGGGACTTCTGCACCGTAGCACTGTGCACCACGTTGGATTACTAAGTGTCGAGTCCTCTCCCTGTCCGCTCGTACCATTGCAGATTTTATTTCCAACAACCAGTTTAACGTGTGGGGCTGAGAACCTGAATCATAAAGGTGTTAAAGCCCAAATTCCCCAGACGGGTGGATTTTTCCCAAAAGGGACAAGAACGAGTGACAAAAGACAACGACAGAAAAGTTTAGAAAGTTAACGTTAGATGCTTTTCTGCACCTGTCCTCGTGTGGTGATTCCCACTCACCTACTAGTTCAAGCGGGTTCAAACACATGACCTACTGTAGGTAGAGACTTGTTTTTAATTGCATAATGTATTTACATCTATTTTATACAACTGTAGGTGACTTTGTTACAGACGTGTCTGTGCAGTTTTTGACTTGTGTGTGTGTGTGTAAAAGTTTTACAGTCTGAAGGAACACGCAGGCCTTCTGTGTCGTGATCTTTTCGTAGAATACGTCTTTAGCTGAAAACCATGTTGTAGTGTTTGGATGTCTTTAATAACTTGTAATATTGGTCAGTGTATATAAATGACTTGGTCCGTTAGCTGTGTATTTCTGTGATGGAAATGAAAGGGCTCCAATAATGTTGTTTTGTGATAATCATGGATTTTCTATCTGTTTTAGTAATGACTGTGTTGGATTTGTTTTCTAGATTTTAACGGGACACCTTACCAGCATTTGAAAATAAAATTTCTTTTCCAAGTGAGTTCAGTTTCCTCACATTTTTTTATTTTTTTTTATTTCTTTCTTTAGACTTCTTCTGCCCTTTTTTTAGTTATTAATTTAAGAAAAAAAGACTTTTTTTCCATTTTATTTTAAAAAAGATGCTATATTTTCACTCCACGTTGAATTAAATGTCAATCCACCGACATGCACGTTGACCTATCAGCAGTGAAAGACTCTGGCTCATTTCTTTGTTGTGAGGAGGTTTCATGATGAAACTTTTTTTGCTGGCATTACCGTGATAAATAATAGATTTCTAATCTTCCAAGCTGTTGCGCCTCATATTGCCGGGTGGTTGTCCAATTGTCCAGAGAAGCTTCTTCTCTTATGAGTAAAGCTGACTGTTGGCTTATCCAGCCAGCAATATGAAGACACAAGATCAATAATAATAATAATAATACTCATTACTATATAGACAAACGTGTGTCTGCTGCATCAGTTTTAAGCAGAGATTCGTTCACTGTCGTTTATCTGCAGAGCTGTACTTTGAAAAGTGCAAAAGCCGAGACAAACGTTCAAATTAAACGCGTGACGTCAACATTTGTGCGTTAATATCGGGGAAAAGATTGTTGTCTTGATAAATAAATGACGGTTCAGATACCGTGTAGACGTGTTTTAAGAATGATTAGGACGCTCTGGTACAACCTGACAGACTGTAATCTCTGCATCCTCTTGTCATCAGTCCTCTCACTGATTATTTCCTTGGCGTCATTATCTGTTGAAGCACCGTTGCTGCCGTTGAGAGTATAATCGTTTGTTGCCTTCTGCCGATTAACATGTAGAACGACACGCTCAGCTGGAACGTGACCCGCTCATTCAGCTTTCTGGGTTTCTTCCTCCTCGTCCTGTCTATTTGCCCTTTGCACCATCTGCTCATTAAAATATCATTAATATTTTAATTAGAGAACCTGACTGAAGACAACAGAACTTCCTCTTTGGCAAACGGTTGAGTTTGTTGCCAAAACATCCACCAGCTGTTCTTGACCCACCGCAGTAACGGTCTTACTCTTGGAGCTAAAAAACGCAGTTTTGATTTATAAAACAATTCACAAACTTTAAAGAATCCAAAAGAAATAGAAGGAAAAATAGTTCCTCACAATCCAGTCAGCACAAAAATCTGATGAAACTCTCATGAAACCTTTTTTTTTTATTATTATTCAGCGTAACAAAAGGCTTTGGGAAGATACACTGCTGTTATAGATGTGTTACAGTGCAGTAAACTCAATGAGATCACTGAGCAGATCTGAGTGAAATGATGCTTTGTTGCAGTTTGGATGAACCAACATCACTTGCAGCATTAATAAATCATAAACTGGACCCAAATGCAACTCACCTTTTTTTTTTTTTTTTTTTTAAACTTAGTATTCAGTTGTAAGTTAGTGTTTCAGGGTTTAAATGCTGTTTCAGACATATTTGTATCCAGCCAGGAACGAAGGTCTGGGCTTTTTAATGGCACGGAAATGGAAAAATACAAAATAATTTAAAATAATTAATTCAACTGACACAAACTCTGTTTTCATTTCTTTTCTTTTTTTTTTTTGGGAATGAATGCCAATTATGACAGGCCAAAATATGACAAGATAAAATGTTTTGTAATAGCTCATTTTTTAGTCAGAAGTTGTTTTTTTTTTTTTTTTTGCATACTGCCCTGATGAATGTGTCAGATATGACACAATCGAGATAATGGTAAAACTTAATGAGATATGCACGCTGGAGACGACACTTAAAGGACACTCAGCATAATAAAATGAAGACTGATAACCTCATTTTAAGGTACATTGCTCTGTCTCCAGACTCACTAAAGTTACATTCATTTATTTTTCTTATTGCTATTGGCTTCCCTCAGGTAGCCAAAAAAAAAAAATAATAATAATAATAATAAAACTTTGTGCAACTTTGCTCACATTGAAAATATTCACTTTATGTAGGTCAAAAATGGAAGACTGGCCTTAAATGAGAAAACTACTCATAGTGCAGGACAGTTTGAATCCTTCCTATCTGTAACCTCGCCTGTAATCAACCAAGCCAAAACATTTGGAGCCATTTGGAGGACACGGGTAGCAGGTGGTAGACTGACTGCCAACGAAGGTCACAGTTTGAATCCCTGAAATTATCAATGTGTGTGAATGAGTCAGTGTCCTTGAGCAAAACACTTAACCAGCCATATGCAAACATCTTTCCAGCTCTCTGGGTATTGATATCATTTCAGGCTGGTATAACGCTACTATGTTCAAAAAAAGGTTTTACGCTCTGTTAGAAACTGAAAAAAGGACCTAATGCAGCTTGTTATTTTGAAATCTTTAATTCTTTTCACAGCTCGCAGGTTTCTAAATTTACTTCACAGAGTTGTGAGTGCGTCACATAATGCCACGTTGTGCCGGTTCCCCCTTCTTACATTATAAATATGATATTAATAAGCATTGCCTGTGATGTCCCTGTAATCCCTGACGTGATTATTGTTTGCAGTTTACATGCGTAGTTGGTTAAATCAGCCAAATCGAGACATATCTCAATGCTTATTAACAGTCTTCCTTAAGCTATATTTAAAACAGAGAAAATACCCGCCAAAATAAAAGCACGGCGTAGTCACGAATTCAAAGTTATATCATGTGATTGTTACACCTACCAGCAGCTTACTTAAAAAGGGATTACTGGACAGGGAATGTCTTCTCATTCAGATGAGAAAGCATTTTGCTTCCCCACAGGGTCAGGAGGAGTTCATCACTACACACAGTCTGAAAACTACAATCATCAACTCCACGGGTGCTGGTAGCAGAATGATGTTAAATTAATCCCGCACCACATGTAACTAGCACCGCTGGCACAGTGACCACACTGCTGCTTCGCTTCCAGCTCAGGCTCAGGCAGTCATCCTCACTCACCATCAGTTCCACCTATTTTATGAACAATAGGGTGCCCTCATAGCATTTTCTGACTTGATTATACATGCTTTAATGAGAACTGATCTTCCTATCCATGAATAGTAATGAATTTTGAGTAGTATATATATATATATATATATGTTTCCAGTTGCATGAAGGGTTTGATTTGTATGCTTTTAGGGCATGCCCGGCAATCTAAGAAAATTGCACGTTACCACAAATGACTTTCATGTGCACTCTCGAAAGGCTCCATGCGCTCACTTTCTCCCTGCAGAGATTAATAGGGAGCTATTAACTGCGTTTAAATGTTATCACTGCATGACTCGAGAGTTTGGAGGGTATTAAATCAATAACATGAGACTGACGCGCAGGGCTGTGTAATAAATCAGACTCATCAGCTAATAAAAGGATGTGACCTGCTTCAAAGTAAAGGCGTAGTTCTACTTTATCAGATCACAATCTGTCCTCGATGTGTCTTAAGTGCGTAAACACTGATATTGTGGTTGTTGGTTGTGGTGCTTACTGTTGGTTTCTTTGACAATAAGGAATATATATATATATTTACGATAGCATTTAAACATGTTTATATGTTTATATTGTGCTTAAAAAGGGATCTACAGTACAGAAATACAAGACAGACAAGATTTGGGCTGACAGATAAGTTTGCACCTTACCCAGATTCAGGGTTGCTCAAGGCACGCTCTTATTATTCTTGGGATGACATTGCACCATCTCATCCATGACAAAAGAAGATATCTTTCTACTAATTTATGTATTTCTGTCTGACCCCAGGGCAGGTTGTGGATATTGTTGGCTTGGACTGCATACATGTATGTATGTGTGTGTAGCGAGCGCCTAACGTCCACATTTTAACATAAATACATGAATGATGTGTACCTCTGGTTGCACAGCTTCTTCCTGTCGCTTCAAGTCACCCAGTTCCATAAATGATATTTTCAGGCTTCAGCCAAACATCATGCGCAGCAGCAGTCATGTGAGGTCTAGCACTACTACTACTACTGCATTTAAAGGAGGAGTACGTGCACCAGCTGTGCCAATCAACTCACCTCGCATCTACTGAACACCGAGCACGCTCACCCCCAGCAGCCTCATACATATCATACAACCTGGGATATTAATTTCATGACTGTGGCCTTCACTCTGGAAGAAGACCTTTACTGTAGCAATAAAACTGTTGTATAATAAAAGTCCTACACACAGAAGACATATGTACTTATAGGACTCATATTTGTGCCCCATTCCCATTCACCTCATTCTGAATTATACCTTCCAGTAATGAGAAATATACCGTGCAGCGCAGTCTGTCTTTGGAACAACTGGCCCAAGGAAGTGTGCTCTATCTAAAAACTCATTTTCACCCACCTTTATTTGTTATTGCTTTCATTTTTCAAAATGTTTTTGAATTTTTCCCAGCTGAATGTTTTATCGATTTTGTCTATTGAGAGTCCTCGACGCTCCAGTTACTGGATTGTGCAGCTCGTATTGGACTCTCAGTTTTGATAGAATTGCACAGAAAACACCTCCAAGTTTATTCCATTAATCGTTTTGTTCTTCTGAAGTTATAAAAATGCGATTGATTTGTATTTTTTATGTAATATTCGACTCTATTATCTCACGATGAATGAGCTGAATGTAAACAACCAACGCTTGTGTCTTTTAACATTTCTGTCACCATGGCAACGTCACACATACAGAACATGCTTTCATGATTGCTTTTACCGTGTGGCATTTTCAACATATAATTAGCAGCAGAGAAGGCATGTGATAATTTAAAGTATGGCTGGATCTATAAGCGTCTATATATGCGGGTCTCAAATTGTGTACAGGACAAAAGACAGATTGCTACTCAGCTTTCCATTCAGCGTAAATGATAACGTTCTCAGTTATCAGTCTGATGATGCGATTGATTGATTAACAACTCGTGTCTATCTCTGTGGAAGTGTCCTTGTGCAAAACATCCTGTAGGATAAACTTGAAAGCCATTCGAGTAAAGTGAAGAGCTTGCAGCACAGAGAAGCAGCAGAAACTCTGAGGTAATGCACCTTGTAATGATACATCAGAAGCAGATATTGTGCATACGGAGGAAAGGCGATGTTAAAATCTAAATCCAAAAGTTTTATCATCTGTATGGCCACTTGAAGATATCTCAGACTAAACTTTAAAAATTTAAGATGTACTTCTGCCGTCTGTATGTTTTAACCAAAGTGCTTGTTGGATGATGAAATGCAGCATCTGAAACTGACTCCTTCCATCCGTTACTATTAGAAGTTGGAGGGTTAAATCGTCTGAACGATTGTCTCGATTTTCAGACTGATATCCTCCATTTGAACGATTATTGTCTCTCATCCTTCTCTGTGACAACGAGCTTTTCATGTCATCTTCCACTTTGCCTCTTCAGAAAAAAAAGTATTAATACTTCCTATTAATGCTTCCAGGAAGTCAGATGACATACGAACGGGTTAATTTCATATCATCATTCATATACAGTATATCTCAGGCTCATCTGAAACTGTCTGCATGTCTGGATACCATCAGGAGAAAACAACAACACAATGTCCTTTTCTTGTAATGTGAGTGAACTGTTTATAACACAAGACATTTGGTCCCTAATAGCAGTGACATTAAACTGCTTCATCTGAGCCAGAAAATGTTTCATTTTTTTTGTTTTTTAAATCAGATTACAACCAGATTGCAATCTGTCCAAACAGCTGTCGGCCTCTTAGAGGTGGCCTTGAGGATTCAAAGATAGTGAGCCTGCTTTGCATCACACCCAATGTTCATCCAATTAAGGCCACAGCAGAACTCACATCCCACTCTCCGCCACTGTTGACACACTGTTAGTGGTAGATCATAGTCAAAGCAATGGAAATGACATTTCAGGGAAAGGCGGGTCACTCGCTGCCTGCGTAGTCGAGCATATTTAATTACACTATGGACAACCTCAGACCGTCTTTGTGAATGAGAATTGATGAGAGATTTTACTTGGATGCTCTTGAGTACGTCTTGTGATTTTTAAAGATGTGATTGCAGCATTGAATGATCGTGTGTCTGTGCTAATTAGAAGACAGTGAGGGAGAATAGCTTAGCTTAGATCTGTTGAGGCTGCTCTTTTCATTTAGAGAGTTATGGAAGAATTTTTAGTTTAAAAATGTGTTAAAATTATCTCGGGGTGAGAAAAGAAAATGATCCAATGAGCTGATCTGTAGCTTTTAATATCAGGACAGTCAGTGGTCCGCATCTGTCCGGTGGGTAGTCTCCGGTCAGATGGTCACATTGAAATACATTAGTATGAAAGTCATGCTGAGTGACATTAAAAAAATAAAAAATAAATAAAATAGATTCAATTTTGTGACTATTTCACAAACTACTGTGAGACTGGTTGAACACACGCAGCAACAACAGAAATCTGGCTTCTTTCAGTCTAATTCCAACAATATTTCTAAAATAATCAAGAGACAAAATTAATACATATATATAATAACCTTACATAAAGATAAAGTTATTATGTTTTATTTACATTATAATCTATGAATTTATTGGGAATTTGAATTTATTCTGTTTTGTTTCATTTATTCTTGATAATATAATTGCTATGACGTAAATGCCAATGAAGCTACTTTGAATTTAATTCAATTGACAGATGGAGAGAGAGAGGAGAGGGGGTGAGCGAGAGAAAGTCTGTGTGTGTGTTTCTGTGTGTGTGTCTGTGTGTGTGTCTGTGTGTGCGTGTCTATGTCTGTGTGTGTGTGTGTGTCTGTGTGTGTGTGTGTGTGTGTGTGAGTATGTGAGTTTGTGAGTGTGTGTCTCTGTGTGTGTGTTATGTGGTAGAAAGTGTCTCTGCTGGATCCTTGCTGTATTTCCAGCTTTCCTCTGCTGCTCCGGCTGAACACGTCCTGCATGGATGTCCAGTTCAGACCTGGTGATGAGCAGCTCTGATGCCTGAAATAACGTCTGAGATTAAAATATTATCATGTTGTTGTTATATGACATAAAATATGTCAGTAAATACAGTTACTAACATGTGGCTAAATGAGACCGGGACATTAAACGCCTCAGAAATATAACAGAAACTCATCTGCTCACCAGTTCCAGCCTTTAGCCTTGTGTTAATGTTTGCTTTTTACTTCAGTGATTGCTTTTACACTTCAAGAATCATCATTTCTGAAGATTAGCTCGCTGAACATGATGTGTACGTTTCATAAACTTGTGTTGTAGCCACAGAGCTGACTTTGGGAACCAGAGTGATGCTATTATGACATCCCAGCGGCGCTCTACACCAGGCTGTAATGCAGCCACAGAGCAGCATAGTAAAATGAATACTGAAATTAATACTTCATTTTGAGGGATCAGAGGGTCTTGTTTTTTTTTCCTGCAGGAGGGTCCAAAGAAAATAAGGAAATATAATCTCAACTTTAGGGTTTGTAGACTTGTGAAACATCATCAGTCGCAACACAAATATTATAAACAATTTCAAGCTCACAGTCCAAATGACCGGAGATGTTTTATGTTTTATTATTTTATAATTTTCCCTCCATTTACAACTATAATCATATCAATAAATAAAGTTCTGATATTCTTTCAGGTGAGATAACAAACCCTGGTGAAAACACTCTTATATTTTATTTAAGCCTTTTGATAATCCACCTTCTCCAATGTCTACATGGATCAACAATATACTCTCACTCTTTGAAGGTCTCAGAATTGAAATATTATGTTTATTTGAGGTTCAAAGTTAAAAATCATGTTTTTTTATTGGACACGTTCCTGTTGTGCAGTCTTTATGCATACAGATATCAGCACATTTCATCAAAACTTTTTGGTTGATTTCACCAAGTTCAAACTCGACTCTGCTGATGTTCGCTTTTATCTCTACCTGCCAGCATGGATGTGGACTCAATGCATACAAATTCATCTGCAAATCAGATTATATTTAAAATCAGGTTTTATGAATGATAAACATACCGCACTGCAATTATAAGTACTTAAAACTGATCATAAAACAACAATAATATTAATATAACAGTAATAATGAACTTAACAAACAACAAACCTTCTATTCTCCTTCTACTTTAAGTGATGAATTTCTCGTTTTTCTTATTATCAGCTAAAAAACATAAATAAATCACAACCCAGAGTGTCACACATCAATGCATCGTGCAGCTTCAATACTTCACTGTATTGAACCAGGAGGACCATAATCCCCAGCGAAAAAAAATGATAATGATTTGGTCTTCCCGTTTCCCAGTGACTGTTGTGATTACTCCTAAGTGTTGCCGTGACGGTATTATTGATTTATGGGACCCTGATATTCATCATCCAATCACCTCTGTGCTTCACGCGAGCTGCGAAAGCTCAACTCCTTAAAGGGATGCTAACAAAGAAGACAGATGAGCTATTTTGGGATGTCCTCTTTCCGCAGCTTAAGGACATCTAAAGGACATTCAGCACAAAGGTGATTATATGTTGTGTTTGTCACATCGTGTTCGGTTGGCTGTGATCTTACTCGACCTACCGGCAGCAAGTGAATGATTATCCACACAATCAGCCATAGTCACAAATCTTCAATACTTCAAACTCCCAATATGAACTCATCCATGGTGGTGTCTGGATTCTCAGCTCTGGAGTAATTGATGATCACCAGATGCTTGAAATCCTATTACCTGGAGGGAGTGCTCTTGAAATACTTATTGAATCTGAAAGACTTCATCTCTTATTCTCCCGGTTCGGGTGTCTCGTAGTCACGTCCTCGGTATGTATAGATAGCATAGATTGAATATACATGTGCACAATAGTCTGCGATATATAGACCACTGTGTCTTGAATATTAGTTTTAATAGATTCAAGTATTTTATCTGAAACCTTGTTCCTCTGCATCATGGAGCTCGTTTGTTGTCCAGAAACAATTAAAAAACATAATTGAGGCACATTGTGTGAAATGTTGCTTCATTACAACAAACACAGGCTCTGTAGTTTATTATCTATCAGCTTTATATATACGCTGCCCTGCTGCAGTAAATACTCACTATAGCCTTGTGGAACTGATACTTGGCTGAACTGAAAATCGTCCCTCAACAAATGCACTAATTTGCACTGTTTGA
Organism: Pampus argenteus; assembly: GCA_036937835.1. NCBI lineage: Eukaryota > Metazoa > Chordata > Actinopteri > Scombriformes > Stromateidae > Pampus > Pampus argenteus. The sequence continues at coordinate 3,929,009 of CM072872.1, read as the reverse complement.
GTAATGTTAGTTAAAGTCTAATATTATATTTTTACACTGGCAGCTCATTTTGGGGTTTTATGGCCCTCGATGTTTTAATTCAATTATAACTCTTTTCCTCCTGACTGTAAATTGTCAGTTTTTTAGATTAGAAAAGCATATTTAAACAATAATGTTATAGTAGATTCGGGAATATCTTCATATAGGATGCTGTGTGCTCCTTCAGCATTGATGAACTGGAACTAAAGGGCCATTTGGGGCTCTGTATGTGTATCCATCGTCTGCCCCATATTGATTTAATGTTAACCACAACGTGCATGAAAACATACAGCATATTTTAATGACTATATATCCACTTATTTTGCAATTAAATAAGCAACTTTGTCAGTTTGTGACGATTTCATACTGCGCAGCACCTGCAGCTGACCTGTTTTTTCTGCCCCATTTGGTACGTCGCCCTATAATTAGAAAGGAAGAAACTCGAAGATTTGTGTCACAAACAAAACTGTTGTGGTGTTTCCTGATAAAAAAAAAAAAAAAAAAAGAAGAAGATCGGTCTCATAATACACACGGGAGGATTTATTGAGCCGGCCTCTCAGCCTTGAAATGATAAACAGAGGGGACCGGCACTTACTTAGTGCCAAGTTCTCACCAATAAACAACAGGAGCAGTAAAGGGGAGATATGTCGGGGCTGCATTCCCTCTGGGAAGATGAGCAGCTTGTGATACCTGCGGATGTGAGCTGCCTGCCCTGCTGTGTGAATGATGGTTAGCGCTGGAATTAATAACACCTACAGTATCTGACAGTGCCTCTATTTTTGGTCAAAAAGAAAGAAAAAGACCCTCAGTAAGTCTGTTCATTTCATTTACTTTCTTACTGACCGAAAAAAAAAAAATACCAACGAGACTCTTTGTGTCTCTTTGTGTTATTTCCTTGTTGAGCCACAGCATATAACATGTGGGGTTTGTTGACGGGCAAAACAGCAATAACAATACACTGACGCACAGCTACCAGGAAGAAAATAACCGACTCAGACTGCTGCCTCGCCTGGAACTGCAGAATCATTTTTTTGCAGGTAATGAGGAGTGTGGAGAAATTATTCCGGCAAACCACAAGAAAAACACAAATCTATTCTTCAGCTGTATTTTGATGTTTATGGAATCGTCAAGTAGGCAGAGCTAATCACCGCAGGTGAGTCGGCAGGTATTCGGGAACTCTTTTGGATCTGCCATAAGTTCGTCCAATGGCAGGTCAGCCCGGCTCTCCTTCCTCTGTTCAACTTTTGTTAAATAAGGACAGACAGAGATGCAGAGCTGCAACGTTATTTCATTCCTTTTATCAAGGAGGAGCGTTCATGTGAATGTTTAGATGCTCAATAGTTCATCTATTATTGGCGAGGCGATGGCTTAGAGTTTGCCTCTTTAGCGTACATCAGAGTCAGCGTTGTTTTGACAGCCTGTAGCTCAGAAATCGAGCAGACAGACTCAATTTCTTTACTGTTTGATTTGAAAAAGGATGTTTTCAATAAGCAGGTCATCTCCATCTCAGTTGGTAGCCGCTCCAGTTTTCCTATGCTAATACGTTTCTCACTGTAGGGTATACTACAACAGTTACACAACCCATTTCAGGTCAAATTGGCACAGAGGGGAGTAAAAAAATGGAATGAGCACGACGCTGATGTTTGAGTTATTAAAAAAAAAAAAAAAAAGAAGCTTTGAAACATTTCTAGTATTTGATAAAAGCTTCTTTATGTTGTGACGTCAGACAGTCGAATCTGAGACGAGAAGGACCCTGCGAGAGAGTTAAAAAGAGGAAAAGAGGAAAGCAGAAAACCATCCTGACAAACACAACGCAGCTTTACTGCAATCACATTAAAATCAATACTCAAAAACTGCCTGTAGAAGCATAATGGCTCTTTCTAAGACTCATTAACAGCTTCCCTCCAAAAATCAACAGTCTAGACGTAGTTTTTAAAAAAGTCGTGTGTGAGATTAGTCGGATTGCGGTCATGATTTCACCATCAGCCTTTGTAAGGTAATATTTTTATTGCATATGAATACGAGATATTAAAAGTCTGAGCTGATGTCATTAAATGAATAAAATGAGAAGCCAGGTTTTCATTGCTGACAGGTCACATCCTCGGTGCTTCACGCGCAACTCCTTCTGGTTGATTTCGTCACACAGAGCAAAGTCGAATGACAGATTAGAAAAAAAGCCATGAAATCAGTTTTCAGTTTAGTTTAACCCTGTAACTGCTGTTACAGTGGTACACCAGAAAACACCTCCTAGATAGTTATTCTCCACCAGCCACACGTTTACTTCAGCTCTTTACCGTTTAACGGGAGCGCTGAGGTTGTCCGGTGGGAGGATACCCATGATTGAAGCCATTTGGACCAAACTACATCACAGAGAAACACAAAAATGTTGCAATTAGGCGTCAGCCATGACCGGTAATTCCCACAACATCTGCAGGAAGCAGCACGTTTTTAACAGGGAGGCATTTCATTTCAAAACTATTCCTCAGATTGTATGTAGTTAGGATGAAATTGTGGCTTTTCCTGAAACTAACTGTCCATGAATTTGTTATGACTTGCACACTAGAAGTATGTTACACAAACTCCTCCCTCGAAAGGTGATTTTTCCAATCGCTTCTCAGCAAACATAATTATCCGGGGAAGGCCTGTCAAGATGCTCCAGTTATATGCAGAGTGCAAAACCAAAAAATACAAGAGCAAAAGTATAAAGAATGAATCTAGCGGCCTAACATAAACTACAAATATTAGCATGTCGGGCTATCTAGGTCACTTTTGAAAAATCAATAGTACCTGTGTGTGTATAAAGGAATACATAGAAAGCAGGGTGAGCTTGCGACCCTCCCTCCCTCTGGATGCTGCTTTTGGGAAAGTAAGCAATTGCATGAATGCATTACACCAATCTGGAGCATCACAGCTGACGCTCTTCACACCAACTCTGTCAATCATGCAGAGCAAATGATCGATCTGAACACTGTTATTTTGGTTGCTGATGGTAATGTACAGATTCTGAGGAAGAAATCACGTTGTTGAACAAACAGTCAACGAGCATTTTCATCAGCAGACACAACACACTACGACCTTATCAATAAACATAAATATCCAATATTTCAGTGATCGTTTAGCTATTTTTGTCTCATCTGCTGACATAGTGATCTGTTTTTATTCTCACGTTCAAAGCCTCAACCTGCAGATGTTGTATCCTAAGCGTTAATATTAGACTTTTCATTTTTCGGTAGCAGATATTTTTTTTAACAAACTCTAGATAGAAAGCCGAATCTCATGCGAACGACTACGGATCTATTGTAGAAACAGACTCCTGATGTAACGTCCTGCAACATCTCCCCTGTAGAGTCACCACAATCAATGTTTTTCTTCCCGACTTTATTATCTTCCAAATCATATTCCACAGCATGTCAGTATACCCCAAGAAGCCTTGCTGATAATATCGTTATTAATGTTCAGGCATGTACCTGTCTCTCGGGGCAAGGGCTTATTCTCTCTGTGTGACAATGTCTGTCACTCCATCGTCTTTCCTGTCTTACACACTCATGTCAGTTTTTTTTTTTTTTGTTTTTTTTTTTGCCTCTGGTCCATCTCTGTTATTTTTGAAAGTGAACACAGCTGCAAAGCCTCAAATTTAATCCTTTCCACCCGCTGAAGTCGTCACCTGGAAGGCTGTCGTCTAAAACAACTCGGACCAGTTGGCATAAACATTTGGTGTAATAGTTTCAAGTTTGATTGATGCACATATCGTGTTCATCGTGTTGTCTGTTTGACGAGCAGACTTCGATCAGTAATGGCTCATCTGGCAGGAAATGTCGAGTTCACGTTTGCGTAAGAGGAAGCGGCGTATTGATTTTGCCGACCTCGTGACCTCTCCATCTGAAATACGCCACAATGGCACCAAACACGGCAGACGTCTGCGCTTTTCTGTCCAGGTTTGAAGACACAAATGAATACATTATTATTATTGATATTGTTTTCTCATTAAATTAAACTATTTCCATGGCAACACGTATTAGCATTCAGCCTGTGTAGCAAACTGTTATATCACAGGCAGGTCATTTCATTGTAATTGCCATTGAAACAATGTCTAATGTAAAAGATGACCAGAATGAGCATGAGAAGGTTTCTACACACCGAGGAATAGAATAATTTATTTGCTTTATTAACAGTTTATAATAAACTAGGACAGAAAACAATGTGTGTGTAACGCTGTGCTCTGATGAGATTAATAGAAGAAAGCAGCCAGGGACGGGCAGAGAGCAGGCACAGATTTCCAGGGTAAAAAGAGAACAGATTTCCAAAATAGTCCCTGTAGATGCAGCTATTTATGCGAAGAAATGAACCATTACTGTATCTAATTTGTGGCAAATTGATCCCGGAGACTCGGGCTGTCATCCAATCCTCCTGCTTGTGTGTTTAGACTCAGATTTGTACTTTGTCAGAGGGGAACAGAGCTGGGAGGACGAATGTGTCAACTCACTGCTTCTCTGAGGCCCCTGTCACAGGAAATGCTCTGATGTTGAAGAAGCCAACGGAGAAACGATTCACTCACGTTTTTTTGGCTTTTTTTGGCGACAGAAATCTCCGGCGGACGTGGGGAAACCAACCTTCAGGAGCGACTTTAAGGGTACAATAAACTCAAAGTGTTCTAGGTAACGTCTTGGTGAGGTTATTGGTTATTGGCAAAGATAAAACAAAGGAAAACGATATTTAAGAACTACTGAATATTAATCAAACATATCATTATCTCTTCTAAAATGGATGTCTGGGTTTTGCCAGTAGGGGGCTCATCAGACCTGTGACGAGTTTCTCAGGGTAAACCTTTCAGGGACACTTGAGACCAGTTGACTGGAGACAAGTGGGTCAGTGGTCAAGGTTAGGGTAAGCTTTAGGTTCAAGCCAGTAGCCCCTATGGTTAGGATTAGAGTAAGTCTATGTAAATACCACAAACGTGACCCTTGTGTCTTCCAATGTGTCGGCTGAATCTGCAGTGTGGTTACAGAGACTATGGCGTCATCCACCTGGTTTGTATGCATCAAGTAAATATGTGTACAGCTGAGAAATGAAATGACCTGGATGATGAGTGTGATAATAATGTGAAAAAAAACCCCAACTGAGCCTGGATGGGAGATATTTTAGACATCTTCAAAATACTAAATGAAGGGGAATATTTTGAAGAATGATGTTCTGACGTTTAAATATGACGTTCATGTTTAAGGGCCGTGTAAATGTTGGAAGATACATTAAAATAGAGATCTATAGATACAGGGTATCTGTGCAGAGCCACTGCTGCAACACTGTGAATATGTCCATTCTTCATTCATTATTCCGCCAGGTTATTTCTAGTGATTTTCTGCACCACAAACCAACAAATGTGCAACAAATGGCAGACTGAGGGTCTTTGGCGATCGCTCGGTACTGACACACACACACACACACACACACAGGCTGTGTGTGTGGACGAGTTCTGAGAGTCACTGAATAAAACATATAACAAGAAAGGATTAAAAAAGAGGCCTGTGGCACAATGAATGTTTAATGGGTACATTTGATTAGACCTGGAACGTCCCATAAATGGATGACACTATGAAATAAAGACACCTATAGAAGTGCAGTACTGTAATACTGCAGCTACGCTACCGATACCGTCACTACTCATCATACGAGTACAATGTAAAAATCAATAAATATAAATATAGATATGATTACTGTGATGGCTGACTGACAGTTATGTGTGTTTCTGTTGGTCAACTGGTATTACATTATCGCCATCTAGTGGTGGAAATCAGTCGATGCAAGTGATTTTATTTGACATATGCAGCATATCAAACACCATCTAATGGAAAATCATATGTCAGCCCTGCTATAATAGAATCAACAACAACATTACATTATTACTGTTATTATTGTTTATTGTTGTTATTGTCTTATTCAAATACTGAGAAGTCTTATTACTTATACCAAGAAGAGTGATGCTGTCATATAGATAGATAGATAGATAGATAGATAGATAGATAGATAGATAGATAGATAGATAGATAGATAGATAGATACATAGATAGATAGATAGATAGATAGATAGATAGATAGATAGATAGATAGATAGATAGATAGATAGATACATAGATAGATAGATAGATAGATAGATAGACGGGCCTCCTGAAGTATCTTAAGGGGGCGGAGCATCCTGCGCAGTTTGGAGTCTGCTCTGACAGCACTTTAGGATGGGGATGGATCGCGCATTTATGACCGAGTTGAAGTTGTAGATTAAAAAAAAAATAGAAATCTGAAGTGTGATTCGTGTTTTGAAAGTGACACACACACACACACCGATCACCGATCGATAACTCGTATGAAGTGAGTCATGCGCCTGTTGATCTACTTGCTGTTTGTATGCGGACAGTTCACTGAGCCTGGACACTCTGTGCATGTCGATGACGAGAACTTCTCAAACCGGGATCACATGAAACAAGAGTCCTTTCAGCAGCAGCAGCCTCCGCCAGGTTCGTGTAGACTTCACACTGTATCACAGCACTTCCACTGTCACACATATTAATGTGTTTAATATCTAACCCTAAACATGGCAGTATCCTATTATTTAGTTGTTGTTGTTGTTGTTGTTTTTTCTATAAAAAGTCAAATATTGAAGCTGAAGAATAAATATGAATATTATTGTAGGAGCATCTTTTAGACTGAGATGTCCTGATTGGCTCAGGCCCAGACCATCTGCATCAGGATATGCTCATAAATCTACTGAAGTGATCATGAGTAATAAGTGATGAGAGAGGGCTTTGCTGCTGAGTAACGGTTTCTCCATCTGTCTCCCTTCACTGCATCACAATATGAATTATTACAGTATATAGATTAAATATGACTGCTCAAAAAGGCCTTCAACATCACTCCCTCTGCGTTATATTCTCACCCACAATCATCAGTTAAATTACAACAGATTCTTCTTCTTCTTCTTCTTCTTCTTTTGTTAATATATCCATTAAGTGTGCAGCTGGTTGGTTTTATTTGTCAGAGACATGTGTTGTCACTCTCACTGAGATGAATGCACTTTTTCACAACATGTTTACATGTTTACAGCAGAGCAGCTGAAAGGGACCCTGTTCCCTTATCAACTGACCCATGACTAATTCATGCTACTGTAGGAGTACATTACCATTTTTTTTTGTCATCACATGATCCTCTCCAGTCTGTGTTAACTAAAATACTTGGAAATGGACCCGAACGTGGCGTCCTACAAAACCTCCTCTGTGTCTCAGCCCTTCTGTCCTTTAAATGAAATGTACAGAAATGATGAAAGGAATCGCCTTCTGTCTTAAACCAGATGGTCAATTCTCCCAGTTTGAGATTAACATATTTATGATAGATGCTATAGATTTAAGGATTTGTAGTTTTTAGTTGGTTGTTCATATTTTTTTGCTTCAATATAATATTTCTGACCTGTACTTGAGACAGATCTGGCCCACATATCAAAGGGTGCATTTGTGTTTTCCTCCATCAGAGGAATGCTATGGCCTAAATCCAACACCCAAACACAAACAAGCATGCCCACGGCTCTGTTAGGGTGGGGGGTGGGGTGGGGTTGCCAGAGATAAGTCGCTGTTGGACCATCTGTTTGTGCTGCCTGGTGGTCTTGAAGAACTGAGCGGTCACTGTGTTTGTGTTGATTTCCCGTTTGCCATGTCAGTCTGCGTTTATTATCTGCTGTCCTCCATGCAAACACGGTTTACTTTTGATCATAAAGCAACATTACAGCCTTTGGTGAAATAAAGCTCACATGCATCTGCTTAATGTGTCAGCAAAAGCGAATTTAAACGCATTCAGCTGACAGACGTGACGGGAAGTTCCTCCAAATGTGCACACAATGATATCGAAAGCTTCAGAGATGGACACCACCGCTATACTGTGTTTGTGTTAATGACAGTATTCAGGCCATATCACACACACAACACGGGATCTATTTCTCATCTGCCCCAGTGGCCTCAGATGGCCTATTTCAATCCACTTCATAAACCTCTTTGTGGCGCGCTTCAATTCGCCAAATGGGGAGATTATAGTAATCTGGCATGAAACACCTCCACTTCAGATATAGTGACCCCCCTTCTGTTGTGTTTGGCCACTATGGCAGAACACACATTAACAGGCTTCCTCTCCCAAACAAGCATCCATCTGCACTGGTGTATGTATCCCGGTGAGTTGTCGATGTTTGTTTCACATTATGGCTATAAAGTCAGCTCCAGGCATGTGTCTGCCTCCGATCAAAGGGAATTATTAGGGGCATTGACATGGGATGAACTGCTTATCTGGTTTTGGCACTTGCTAAAATGTTGTTTGAACATGATACCATGAGACGTGGCTTTATGAGTTTTTATAATTATGAGCAATCATACATGCAAATTCAACCACTGCTTCTGTCAGTGTAGGCAGAAAGTCTCCATTTTGGGGGGGAATGACATAATCACTGGTGGGATTGCTGCTATAGTGATATTGCAGTAAGGATTTTTGTATCACCTCATAGCACCAACTATATATATATATATATATGATATACTGCAATAATGGAGGGTTGACAATGAGATTTATGGCTTCTTAAACTCACTTTCCAGCCCAGGAACAAAGCGCTACAGTCGAGAATATTTAAAGCAGATCAGTAGGTGAGTTTTGCAGCTGTAAATTGTGCTCGGTACTTTATTTGAAGCATTGTTCACTGACTTTATTCTAATTTATTATTGTGATCACATGTTTCCATCTGCTCTGTGGAAACATGAACTTGATTCATTTCTGTCCTAAATATGCTGTTCTGATCTAAAGCTGCACCCATCTTTGGTTTTTACAGCAAGACTTTTTTGGATTTGAAAAGATAAATTAAACAACGAGAACAAAAGTCCACTTTTACCTCTGATTTGGTCACCACCAACTTTTGCTCTTTAGCTGTCACTTTATCAGAGCTTATTTACCTAAAACATCGAGAAACAAGCTGGATGAGTCATTCAGTTATTGTTTCTATAAAAAATATTGATCAATGCAGCTTTAACGAGTTGCCTGTGTCCCTCAGCCATTGATTCTACAAGTCTTTTTGTCATGAACTTACTATTGGATATTGGTGCACAGGGTGATAGCGGCTAATTGGGTATGTTCATAGGGTATCACATTATTACTAGGTCTTAAATGAGTTTCTCTGGTAGAAAACATGAGTAGGCCCCCCTCCAGAGAATCACATAACTAATAAATATGTCCTCTACTTAGCTTTCTGCATGCTGATGTAGCATAATGTTGTCTTGAATGCGTGCTTTACTGCAGCAATTGCTCAGTTTTACCAATTTTTTTTGTGTCCATCCCACCTCGTTAAAATCTGCTGGGACTAACTGATTGATATCCTCGAACGATTCGGCAAATTAGTTTTTCTCGTTATGTTGTCACTGGATCCCCGTCTGGGTTGATTGAACCTGCAGCCAACGCTGCATTGCATAAACATGCTGGTCAAATAAACAGAAACACATTCAAACACGGCAAACACCAAATACTTTTACTTTTAGAATAAACTGTTTTTTTTTGTAATGTTAGCTTTATTTTTCTCCAGGTTCTGCCTTTAATCTGAAGGTCCAGGTCAGTGACGTGCTGAGTCGTCAGTACCTGAGCCAGGCGGTGGTGGAGATCTACATCAACTACACCAGGAACAACTCGGCTCTTACTGGGGAGGACGGTGCCGCTTTGCTTCATGTACCTTATCAACATGGGCTGCCTGTCACGGTTGTGGCCAGCAAGAATGGCTACATTTACACACTGCTGCCTTTGAAAACCAGCAGAAAGCCAAGTGAGACTAATGTGCATACAGTATGTGCGCAATATGGACATTGTTTAGCTGAGTCGCCAAAGTTAAGCAATTTTCATGCACAAAATGCAGCTCAAAGTGCATTGTGGAAAAATGGTGCTTCATATACTTCAGTGACTCCACCTCACTGCATCTGACAGCCAAGCAAAACTATGTGGCATCATTTTATGCTAAACATGTGAATGAGTGTTTGTCTTCTTCTGTCTCTGCAGCTCGTCTCCCACCGATTGTCGCATTGTTGCAGTGGAAGCTTAGATAAGTTCTTCCAGTGAATTCTCCTATTGCTACAAAACACAACATAGTGTCACGCTGCCATCTAGTGAACATTTAGTAGAATTTTTACAAGAAGCACTGAGAGCTAACTGAATGTTTCTCCTTCTCATTGCTGTAGTATTTTCATCAGTGACCGTGTCACTACTTGGTCAAACTCAAGGGAACATCTGGATGTTTGAAGATTCTTTCCTCATCACTGCCAAAACATCTGGTACTGTGTATATTGATAATAACTGTTTATTTGTTTTCCCCTTTATTATATATATATATATATATGTACATACTGTATATTTTGAGCTGTTATTTACCAAGTTTTGCTTTATTTCTAGATGCTCCATTGCAGCCAATGGTCCAGTTTCCCAAGAGTCTGCTGAATGTGACAGACAGCAGTGATATCTCCTCTTTCAAGGCCTACCTGACCATCCCCAAGCTGCCGTCAGAGGAGGACAGCTTTCTCAACACTCTGGGCATCATGAACAGTAAATCAGGTGTGGCTGCCTTTAAATCAATTCCTTTTATTTGCCTCTCCATGTGATCTCAGTCTGACTCCGTAATGTTGAGATCGGGGCTCTGTGGAGGCCAAACCATCTGTTACAGGACTCCTTGTTCTTCTTGTTGCTGAATATATTTTATTTATAACTCCGGCTGTATATTTGAGGTCGTCGTCATCCTGCAAGTTAAGAATCAAAACATCTAAATTGGCTAAAATGTTTGCACAGTACTGTATATATATATATATATAAAGATATTCTGCATATAATGACTATAATAATCTGATCCAATCACATTTGACCAGATTATCCAAACAGAACATTATATCAGAAAAAGCTGTTTCATTGGTAGGCACCATGTGGCTGATGTGTTTGTATATGAAAATATAATTCGGAAAAAAAAGATAAAACTGTGTGAATTGAGTTGGCCCAGAGCACACATTATTAAGCTCCTCTGACGCATTCATTTTGTGTTTTTTTTAAGGATACGTCAGTGTGGAGTTGAGTCCAGTGGCGGCTGTCAGCGTTGGGCTCTTCTCCAGAGACACAGAGTTAAATGTCAGTGGGCCCATACAAATCAGCCTCACTCTTCCTGACAGCTGTGGACTTCAGACTTCAGACGTTGTCCCGGCATGGTTATATAACCGGACCACTGGTGAGTGGAAATCATTAACCATACATGCATTAAAATGCCACGGATTTTAATTAAAGAATCAGTAGAGAAAGCGGTGGTGATTTTATGGCTTCTAGCTGAAACCTTGAACTGAATGATAATGAAACAACAGACACGACCCATTTTACAAATATGCTTACTCGGCTGTGAATGATCATTCGCGAATCATAAAGTCCGTTGAACATAATTATTATCTGACACTCTCTGACTCACAATAAACCTCACAGTACTCTTTACTCATCTCTAGTTCTTCCTCTTAATATACTGTATACACATCCATCAGCATCAAGTCATATTATCATAAGTTCAACGTTCAACTAAAAAAAAATCATGGGGAGATGATGACACGATGTTTGCAGGGCAGATTTCGACTGAAGTGCAGAGCGTTGGGCGAATCGCTCTTCATGTCTTATTAGTGTCGTGAACTTGTCTCAGTTAGACGCCTCTGAGGGAAAGTTGTGTTTTAGGGGCCCATCTGTTCAGCCTCGATAAGGAGGCGAGCTGCTTCGTTTAGTACATCATGCACCAGCTAATTCTCTCTTGATAGTCTCGTGGCTACAAAATCTACTCAAGAGTATTTTGTTCATTTATTAATTGCCCAAAGGAGCAGCTATTAAGAGTGAAATCTCCTCCACTTAGACAGAGATGCATTACAGCTAATCAGCGGCTGAAGACGGTTTGTAGTCGTCAGTTGTGGTTTCAGGACATGGACCTAACTTTCCTAACGTTGCCGTGTCATACTTTGTTGAGAGGATTGAGACAATATTATAGGCGTCATAATTTTAGGATTCGTTGCAGCAGTAGTTCTCAAAAATGTGTCTTTGAGGGGAATCATTTATTTTAACTATAATTTTATCCATAAGTAACAATGATGGAGTGTATGACTATTTTGGTCATGGATTTCATATATCTTCTGTAATAAAAGCATCTCATCAGATGGGGATCTGTGGTCTAATTTATGTTAATTTAGAGGTCTTTGTTGTGAAAAATTTCTACAATATAAATGTAGAAATTTTTCACAACAAAGACCTCTAAATTAACATATAAACACATATAAACAGTGTAAGCAGACGAGGCCTCATGCGTCTGTTTATAATGGTGCATATTTCAAGTTTAATTAGGTCACAGTTTATTTAGTTAAATTTCGGTTTTCAGATACAAAAGGAGATGGATGAGAGCTTTTTTGAGCCTTTTATGAGTTTAGAAACCTTCTCGTTAACCTTGACTGACTTTGGAAGGAAATTAAGCGCAACCGTTCTTTGTTTTGTTCTTGTCAAATCCAGGCGGATGGATGAGAAAGGGACTCGGGACGGTGGTGTCGGTGGATGGAAAACTCAGGTGGACATTTACGGCTCCTCAGCTCGGCTACTGGATCGCAGCACCTTTGTCGTCCACTAGAGGCAAGTGGGAAAAAAGTTGTTTCTGCTTTTCTCCTCAAACGTCGTCGTCTTCTTCTAACCATCGATGTGCTTTAGGTTTCTTTGGATTCGCCATCATCATTGACTTCATCTTACGGCACTCATCTTTCCTGATGGTTCTCCTTGGAGGACTACTTTTTATTGTCATCTGTCTTCTGGTCGGATTATTATATTACCGCAGGTAACGAGGCGTTCAAGTCACACAGGTCTATGTATCCATTGTGGGGATGTTTATATGGTTGCTCAGGATAACTTAAGATACACTCTCTGGTTTCTGTTTCACCCGATATCTCAAAATATTGGTAGGACGAGCTTACTCATATTCATGCTGCATTTCACTGACAAATTTGTCTTGTCTACAGACGTCCATCAAGTGAAACTAAGGAGAAGATGACAAGAAAAGACCAAACCACCTCCACATGCGACGATGAAGTCTTTGAAATATCTTCAGCCGACACCTCTCGTTCACAGGATGGACTCAACCGATCGTTTACAGAAAGAGGAGATAACCGACACAATGCAGCTGTTTCCATATATAATGGAAATGTATTTGCTAATCCCAGTGCTGTGGCTGTCAAGATGGAGCGTGCTGAGCTGGACTTCACCGCTGAACCTAATGATCTGAACGCATGTCTGACGGAGAATTTGTTTTTTTATAACCAACCTGTTGCCATTCTTCACGCTCCAGCGTTCTTCCATTTGGAAGAGCAACTAGAGCGGCCCGAGTGGAGCAAATCAGCCACTCTGCCTCGAGCCGGGGCTTCAAACAGCGCTGCCGCAGAGCCGCAGAGCAAAAACAGCTTCACCCAGACTGTGCCGAAAAGTCCTTCTGCCAACCAGAGCCAAGCAGCAGAAAGTGAGGACCAGCTGGGAGTTTTAGAGGATTGTCGGGCATCGACCTCCAACACATCCAGAAGTCAATACGGCCTCCCAGAATCCGTATCGGTCCCGGGAACATTAAATAAAATCAGGGGCAACAGACACTCCGTGCATACATTGGCAGAACTCTCTAAGATCCCCTCACCTCAGGCTCCTCGGGCGTGGTTTGTATCGCTGGAGGGCAAACCTGCAGCTGAGATCCACTACAGTGTGTCAGAGCAGCAGAGAAGACGACGGCCCGTCGAGAGTCGAGACACGAGTTTAGATTCGGGCGTGGACATGAGCGAGCTGAACCAGACATCTGGAAGGAGGGCCGTGACGCTGGAGCGCAACGCTACCTTTGTCAAAAGCAAACATGCACCTTTGGAGTAAAACCTTTTTGACGGCCGCCGTGTCTCAAAAAAAGCGTTTTATCTGTGACTAATGACTTATTCACCTTGTTTTCAGTAAAGTTGTTATTAATATCAAAGACGATGCAGCCCATATATCTGACAGCAGAGTCTCCACAGTCTGCTATCCAGCTGCTCTGCATGTGGATAACTTCAACATCACATACATGTTTTACCTCTTATCTCCCGCCTCACTGTTTAACCACATGATAGTGATCATTTATATTTTCTCCAGCCGCTTCCAAACATGGCAAAGAAATGAACGGATGCACTACCATGACTTAACTTAACATGACTCAATGTCTGTGTTATATTAAAAAAAAATGTGGATCGAACATATTTGTGCATGTTTGTGTACATTTTCAGGAAGTGAATTGTCACTTTTATTAGATTTTAGTTTTAAAACTGACCTTGGTTTTGTTTTATTGGTTACTACATATTGTAGTACAGTACATGAAACGATGTTATACTGATTATTACAATTATTGTAGTCAAAGTGCAGAACAACACATATAGTCAGATCATGTTTTAAATATATATTTATGCACTTCTTCCATCATTTGCTTCATTATATTTAACATTACTAAACCTGAGCAGCCTGGCTGTATTTACTCCTGGGTACTTTACCCCTTCACAAGCCCATCAACCAATTCCTTATTTGGGCATGTATGATTACGTGTTACAGGAAGAACAAAAACCGGCAGTGCGTACTGTAGTTTACAGCCTATAAACAGTTAAACCGGGGGAGAAGGAGGAAGTGCTGTACAGCCACGTCTCAACACGTTTGGTTTCGTTTTACTAAAAAACCAGACACGTTTTCTCATTTTTATATCGATTTTTCTTTTTAAACCTGCATTTTCTACTCGAAGTCTCACTTACATGAAGGTAAGTTCCCTTTATCTCTCTCTGTCTCTGTCACCAAGTGAAACTATAACTTGCATGACTCTCTCCAGGAACTTGAACTTCACTCTTTGTTAAGGATCATTATTTCCTGTTTACAGACTATGGACACGCTGTTGTCAGACGTGGATAAACTCTGTACGTGGCTTTCAAGTGACCCTGACTACATCCTTGATCAATGTGGGGATATTTTAACTAGGAACGAATACAAAGAGGTGGAAAAGCAAAGCGGCGCGTTGGACAAGATGGAAACGCTTTTGAAAATAATGCAGAAGGGAGAAGATAAAGCTCAGAGCTTCTTTGAGATTCTGAGGCAGCATCAAGCACATTATCCACAACTGCAGCAGTTTTTTAAAGCGAGTGAAGGTAATCTGTAAAATCCCTGCACAAAAAAAAAAGAAAAGAAAAAGAAAGGTTTGTTTGACACTGCAACTAGTGATGATGATGATGATTGTCATAAATCTTTCCAGGCTCTTCAGCTCCATCACAGTTCGCTGATGATAACAGTGTTATTACCACCAGAGAAATGACAAATATAAAAGCAAAGTCCATCTCCATGAAGATTGAAACAGTGACACATCCAGCAAGTGGTTCATCTGGTGAGCATTCGTATGTCTCAGGTATTCATTCACAATCAGGGGCGAAAGGTGTCAAAGATACATATTTTTTCATATACGATTTGGACTTTTTCTTTTTGTTCAGGGGATGTTGTTGGACAGATCCACCAAGCAGGTTTCACTTCACTGCGTGGAAGCGTAATATGTGCTGATAGACTATCTAACTGCACCATTGACGGTGACATAGATCTGTCAGTGACTGTGAAGCAGGCACCACGTCCACATGCAGGTAACATTACATCAACGTCATACTGTTTGTACATATGTACATCGTTAATATATGTGATTGTTTCACTCAGTCGTGTAGCAAAGACTTTAACATTAAAGGAACAGTTCAGTATTTTTCTCATCAACTGTAACGCTCTGCAAGAAAGTTTCATTTTTTAAAAACAGTAAATCCTAACGCTGGTTTTCTTTCAGGAACAGTAAACGAGACACTGCCTTCCTCTCAGGTACATACACACACATAATAGAGGCAGAAATCCCTAACGCAATAACATTGATTTTTCCCATTTAATGAAGAATGCTCCTCCAGCCCATCACATGTATGCTGGTGCTGGTGGGCATTGAACAAACAGCATTATGCTGAATTAAAACCCAACATTTCATCTTACGCCATCATCAGGGACCAAACAGGAGTGATGGGTTGAAAACCACTTTTTAACTGAAATTACATTGTGCTGTTTGTTCTCTTTCTCTCTCCAGTAGTTGAACTGGATTAGTTAACCCTCTTCAATTCAGATAAAAACTACACCTACCCTGTTTAAAGGAACAGTTCGGCACTTTGTCCAGTACATAACCCGTCCTTGTAAAACTGAAAATTGCCAAACAAAATCCTATCAGATGCTGAACAACTAGTCAGTGGTTTAATGCAGTGTTTCCACTGTTTTCAGCAAAGTCCCTGATCCTGTAAACATTTACTATGTGAGCTATGCTAGGCACCTTGCTGAACGAACTTTCCTCCTTTGCAGGGTCCTGCTATGAAAAAGATCACTGGGCAAAAAAGGAAAATCATTGACTGCCTGGCGACAGATCACACCTACATCCTGCAGACTGTGCATGAACGGAAACTAGTCGATGACAGAAAATATAATAATCTAAAACATCAGAAGCCAGAAGAAGCTATTATCGACCTGATCGATCACGTGATTGCAAATGGCGAAGAGGATTGCTCTGAGTTTCTTGAAATTCTCAAAGAGCCTGATTTTCTCAACACCTTCAGAAAACTCAAAGAAATTACAAAGAATTAGTGATGAGCAGCGGTGGAAGTGAGATGATTAACGGGAAAGAACAGAAGAAAAAAACATTTACTGAAAGGAAAACCGTGTGAGAAGTGATGGTGAAATGTGACCAGACTTCACACAACGTGTTGCATTTTAAAAGCTTTTATATTATTCATTATGTCAGAACTTCATCTGAAAATTACCTAAAGCTGTCAGATAAATACGGTGGAGTCAAGTTGAGACAATATTTCACTCAGTGGAAGGATAAAGATGCATCAAATGAAATACTCACAAGTACCTCAACTTTGTACTTACATACATCTGGCGATATATATATATATATACAGTGATCCCTCGCCACTTCGCGGTTCACTTATCGCGGATTCGCTATTTCGCGGATTTTCATAATGCATTTTTTTTTTTTTTTTTTTTTTTGGTGCATTGTGCTCTGCATTCTGATTCGCTAAAAACTCACTCCCGCTTCTTGTATCAAAACATGCTACGAATTGTGCTATCATTTTGTCGTCTCGTGCAGTTATGTGTACGTACATAAAACAGCTTGGCAACTTGGTCGCTTAGCAACCATGGTGCGAATGGCCACTGAACTTAAGCGAGTAGCTGAGGAATGGGACCCTTTGATGAGCCGTTCATTACAGTTCTCCAACGTAATCGATGGTGGCATGTCGGTGTACAAGGATCTTTTTGCAAAGAAGAAAAAAGAGCGACAACAGCTGCCTATCACTATGTTCTTCTCCCGAACAAACACACCTGCACCGCGGGCTTCAGAAGAAGAGAACACTGCAGAGCGCAGTCAGGATGCAGCGGCCCAGTCTGAAGAGCAGTGAAACGGCCTACACGCGAGTCACTGTATTTGTATACATGTAAAAGTTGCTAATTGTAAAAAAAAAAAAAAAGTTTTCTATTTCGCGGATTTCACTTATCGCGGGTCATTTTCGGAACGTAACCCCCGCGATAAACGAGGGATTACTGTATATCTATATATATTTTTTACACTATTTTGTAAACAACATTTTTTTACAAAATTAAACATTTGATTACATTTTTAAAATTTGTCCCTTTCATTTTTTTAAGACATGTTAGCATTCGCTTATGAAAATAATTTTTCAAAATAATGAAAAAAAAAAAAAAGTTTGAGTTCTCCTGAATTAATAGATTATACTGAGCTGCACATAATCTACCACTAGAGGTCACAATTGCTCAAGTTTTGTTTCCAATTGACAATGATGACTTGTCAATGCAGTATTCGACACAATATACCTGAATGAATTGTCCTGTATGACATGACAATGACCATTGACTAACTAACGACACACACATATTCAATGCATCATTTTATCTCTTGGTGTCTTTCTCCAGTGGTAGAAAATTGATATTTGATAACTTTCTCTGGTGTTATGGCCCTTTTTTGACAATATATTTCATAATCTCTGATGTTTTATTCACCAAAACTTTAGATTTCTTGAAATCCATCTTCCCTTACAGCCCCCAGTGTCGTAAATCTGTATTATTAATGACCACCTACTCTTATTGGTTGGAGGTGTGGCCTTTACCTTCACCTCCAGCCAATCAGAATTCTACCTAATAAATAATGCAAATTCCCTTTGGGCCAGCATGTTTACCTGGAGTGATGGCTGCAGCTGGAGATATAAGGTGAAGGTGTGTGAATGGGAAGGAGAGGAACCTGCTGTTGGATGTAAGTAAACTATCTCGTTCTCTTCAAATGTAGCTGGAGCTTTAGCGCGGACATATATTCCTTTAGCAGAAACAAACAACGTTTTAAAACCTCCTCAAAAGAAGATCAAGCAGTAGAAAAACGTTTTATCTGCTGAACAACCAACACTTCCAATATCCTGCTCAACTGTTTCCCTTATCTACACTTCAGTAAAAGTAAAGCATGGTGGGCTGGAGAAGACTTGTGTCACATGTTTTAATTTTGAGTGCGTATATTAGATTTCAATGGAAAATAAATTGTCGTCACCCTTTAACTGAACACAGATCAGCCATGGTTGGATTTAAATGGCCCTGAACCCTAACCAATGGCAGCCTCCGGTTTCCATCCAGTAAATTGTCTAATCACTGAGTCTAAGGATACATGATGTCGTATTGGTGGACAGATTTTAATTGGTCTGTAAGTAAATGACGTGAATTCTTTGACGAGATGTAACTGCCTGTACGTTGGTACAGTAAAATACTAGCAGGTGAATATTAATATATGTTGACTTGCTCACAGTAACACCTTCGGCCTCTCTACCCTCGGATGTGGCCTTGAGTCACTGGCTTTGGACCAAAGGACTCTGGATGTGTGGAGTAAGACAGCAGAAGTAAAACGGCCGTAGGATCCGTTCAGAATGGAAACAGTCTGACGCACTTTGGCGGATCATAAAACCTCAGCAGGATTAACACTGGCCTATGGGGGACAGTGAATGACAAACACACTTTTACACCTCGTGTGAAGTGAAATGTGTGATTGCCTAACTTCCATATAGCTCTCCAGCATTTTTTATTGATCTTAACTCTTACGAGCCACAAAACACCCGAACTGTGAATTATTTGTACGGGAAACTGTGTTTGGAATCGCATGAAAAACAAGCTTTTTGTCAGTATCTTGAAATGTTGCCTGCACCAAAACGAGTTGCAGTGATTCACACTTGGCTTGTGTGAAGGTTTTTTATTATTATTTTTTGTACACTGTCTAAGTTTTGACACTTTAGTTTAATACATAGAGAATTCACAGCATCTGGAGGATTATTATATCAAGTTAATAAGAACCTAACAAAAGGCTTCAGGTGTAGTTCGAGGATTACTAACAAAACACTCCAATATAGTTCAAAATACCACCGAATCGTCAACTTATTCCCATTATTATTCAACAAATCACAACACGAGCACCAAAGTTAGACAACTGAATACCAAGAACGAGCGTTACAGGCTTAGATAACGCAGCACCAAACGTGAGGATCCATTAGCGCAGGCTATTGTTCTACTTTTCTCCTGCCATCACAACACGGGGGGACATTTTTCACATGCCGCTGCACTGCCAAGCTTTTTTTCGAAACGTGAACCCCCGCTAGGCCAGACATCGAATGCAACCCGTCGATGAAAAAGGGGTATCTGTTACAGGCAAAAGGCCAGCTCAACAGTATTTGTTTTAACAGCAGGCTGCTAGCAGGCATGCTCGTCTTGTGTACTTTAAGGCTTTCCAGTCAAAAATCCTCAAATGTAGTAAATGTGAAACATGTCTTCAAAGAAAAAGAAGAAATATATTGATAAAAAAAAAATTAGTTTTTATTTCCAAAAGAATGCAGTTAATTTAATAACTTCTCGCTCATCCTGATTTTAAGAACAGGTGACGGAGGTGTGTGTGCGGAGGCCAACATCCTCTCCTGCTTCAAATCCGTCCTGTAACTGTCCTTCGTTTTACTGGGAAATTCGCCACAGAAGCTTGAACTTTTCCAACGTCTACTTCAGTTTTGTATTTTTTAAACCGAACCACGATCATGTTGTCTCGTAAAACACAAAATGCGTCTATATTTCATCGTAAAGGACAGTTACAAAGCACGTTTTCTGATTTAATTTGCAGCCCCTTGTCTTTTTCAGCGTTAAACCCCCCCCCCCCGCATGCCTAAAATAGCACCGCTTAGCGTAAATGGGTTCAGAAATAGCCTGGAGTTGAAAAGGGGTTAGACATGGATACCCTGAGAGATTGTTTGGTTTCAAGTGTCATCTCACTTCCTACGTTCTGTTTGTGTCACACATACGCATGTACCGTACCTACAGCTACATACGTGCTCTTCTCATTGTCCCTCTGCACGTCTTCAACGCTGCACGTTTAAGCATGAAGTCAATGTAACACCTGCCTGTACTCTGACAGAAGTTTGTGTCTCTCTGTACAATCACAGCAACATATCAACTTTTCCATGTGATTCAGTAGATTTTTTTTTGGTCACTTTTGGTTTAATATAAGAAGCAACCGGACAAACTCAAAGTAGCTGATGAAGAAAAATCCCACAGAAAACGAAAAAGCACCAGAATCATAAACACAACTATGAACGTACTTTTATTACTCAAGTTCAACAGTTTCACAAAGACATCTTTAATATAATATTATATAAAAAAACAACAACATTTTAACCAGATTTGCCTTCTCCCACCTAAAGCTTGTGTTTTCTATAATTCAGGAAGTACTTTATATGTTACTGACTGCCAGAACCCCTCGAAATAGTTTTGTTCTTAGTTCATAATAAAAACCATACATTTGAACAAGACTATATATCTACAGCCATGCGAGAAGCTCTATGCGGATAAAACATGGTGGTGTTTAGCATGATGATAATAAGGTAATCTGGTCATAAAGCTAAATATTAGAAGAAAAAAAAAGCAAAGTTATTCCAACACATCCTGGTCATCAGACATCTCTGCCAGCATATATATATATATATATATATATATATGCTGAGATATATCAGCCTGCACCAAAGCGATGGAAACGTGTACAGCATGACAGAACAATCTACTGCAATTAAACGTTCATGTATTTGCTCAACTCTGGACTCCAGCTTTTTAACAAGAGATGATTTAAACATCCTAATATCAAGACGAAAGGGAATCACACACAAAGACAAAGACATGTGGTCTGCAGACAGGGTAGATCAAAGTTGGCCGTCGATAGCTTCAAACCCTCAAAATGCGTCAAAATTGATTTATGATCGGGAACTTTCTGTTACAGCCTGTTACAGCTGACTAAATTACACACAAACACTCGCCCCTGAACGCCAGTGTTTCTTATAAAGTTGAGCTGGAATGTCTTTCAGTATTTTTTTTTTTCTGGGTTAGGGGTACAAATGCAGAGCAGCTGTTCCTCATGCTGTTCTGTTCTCAGGATACTGGCTCTCGCTCGGTCTGCAGTGCGTTGTGGTTTAATGCTTCACAAACCTTCTGTTATGTGAGATTAGCTTTGATGAGCGGGATGTTTCTTGACACTGACTTGTTTTTAATGCCTTGCTTCATTTCAGTCACACATTTGACGGATGTGTGTGTGTGTGTGTGTGTGTGTGTGAAAATTAGACAGATTCTACATTTAAATATAATCTTAAATCTACACCCCGAGATACAATATGTTTGTTGTAAATATGTTTGAGGACTGTACACATAGCATTAATATGTTGCTTTTAATAATGATGTGCTTCCTTTCTTTTTTTTTGTTATTCGGGGTCTTGGCTTGATTAAAAAGGACTCAGAGTTGAGGGAAATGTTGCTGTGTTTGTGTGGGCATCATGAGCAAAGCCTGAAAGTCAAACAGCCCGGAGCTCTCCGTAAGAGATATGATATCAGTGAACAAGTGAAAAACACAACAGGTCATACCAAGGACACACGTGTTTATTTGACTTGACTTTCTCATGGCTGTCTGGCAGCAAAAGGTCCCTCGTCTGTTTGTTAATGCGAGTGCATCATCCGTGTCTTTCAAGCAAGGCGACCACTGTTTCAGCTGTACAAATAAAAGGAAACAGATTCAACGCTGGAATGATGTGTTTGAGTTGCCGTGTTTGTGGTCCGACACCTGTATTTAGTTAGATAAGGTTTAGAAAAGAAGAGTCAGGCTTTGATAATATGTGATCTTAACACATCTGCTTCATGACTCTTTTTTTGTAATAGATAGAAGGAAAATGATACAGCACCTATGATCAAAGTTCAAATAAAATTGCTTGAGCATTAAAACAGTCGTTTGAGGACGAGCCAACCCCCGGCTTATCAGCGAAACGATAAGTAGACAGGCAGCGTTCAGGCTTTGAAAATGATGAAAATAAACGATTCCTTCAAGCTACAGAAAAAATGGACTAAATTGCAAATTGGTGGCTGCACACAGACGATTGTGCGTACGTGTAGCCGTGGCTCAAAAATAGGATAATATGAGACTGAGGCGAAGTTTCAAATGTCACTTTAATTGAGCCAAATAACATTGTTAGAGGTTGCACTGATTGGTCAGAAAGATGAGGCTATCTATAGCCGTATGCCTGTATGGAAGATGGGATAAGCCAGTATAGACCTATTCATGTATGCTGGTAAATAGCCATCATTGTGGAACATGCACATGGTTTTCTTCTGCAGGTCTGTGTCTGTTTCTCCTCATTTACTGCAGATTGGTCTCTGATGAATCGTGATGCATTCAGGTTCAGGTAAATAATGCAATAATGTAGACACTAACAAATATGTTTCCTTGTTTCATATATCCTGGTTCACTTCTGAGACATTTAATACTGAGTATTGGCAATGATTTACATACATAATACATAATGAATTAACGGCTTGGACTGCAACTTTACATCTGTGGCATACGAACCCATAAAGATCAGCTTCTATGTTGTCTGAGGTTGCTAAAAACAAAGTGTACATTATCTACAATATCTGCCGCCCCCTCCGAGTTGTTTCGTTCCCTAAAGACGAGAGGTGATGTGAGCTGTTGGCCTGGCTCCTCCGCTCATTTCACAATCTCACTCCCCTTTCCTGTCCTGTTTGCTGTCATCACTGAAACACTTGGTGTAGAAATGGTTGTTCTTATGTAACTGTGATGTTAGCCAATGGTCTGTGGTCATAAAGCACGTCAGCTTCCTAATGATCTCATTGAGCTTATTCAATGCAGAGTCACTGAGAAATTACCCTGTATTTCAAAGGAGCGACTTGGGTTAGACGTTTATATGTGAAATATACTATAATGATAATAATAATAATAGGCATGTATAAATATGTACTGTACATATAAATAGCTACTGATGTACATGCTGACTGTACTGAAGTAGATTTTGCAACCCTGACATTGTAATCTACCAAACTGAACTGTTATCTCCAGACAGCAGGGGGTTGATGGAAGAGATAGAAGAAAAAAAAATACAATCTGCGTATGAGCAAAGCTCAAGTTGAGCGTTTTTTTACTGTCCTCTGGCTCTTTTTTGTTTCCCTGCCAAAGCCAATTTTCTTCTGGAGTGGCCACAACTGTCTCACAGGAGTCCCTGTGGATTTGGGACATAATGCAGCGATCAGCGTGACGAGGAGATGTTTAGCATTGTCACAAAAGTCTTGAATTTATCAAAGTGGAAAGGAGGAAAGAGCGTTAAAACGTATCTCTGTTAAATAAAAATAATATCTGTTTTATTCAAATACAGCCACAAGTGCCGTTTGTAGATTTGAATCTCTTAATAAATGCATCAGTCGGGGAGGTTGTAATTAATAACATAATATTCAATTAAGAAAATAAAAACAGGAAATGATTTTTTTTCATATCACAAAGGCAGCAGTCTCTGTCTCCGATGTGTGTTTCCTTTTACAACGACACACGTCGCCTTTGAATTTAAATTAAGGTCAGTATGCTAACGCCATGCTGGTTGTTAACTTCATGCTCAGACTTAATGTGAAACAAATGTTGTGTGTGGCTCTTTTTCTGTTCATTTGCACACATTAAACCAGCTGTACAGACTTTAGACGTAAGCTATGTGTCAGAAATGTTAGCCACTTTAAATATATGCATTACAAAATATGCAAACGTAATCAAAATGATGCACTTCCCTGTGTGTGACCAAATCATATTAGCTTGTTGGTTTTTTACTTTCACTGTTTAACACTGAGCGGTTTGTAATTGCACTAAATGAGGTGTTGTGATCTGAAGCATCATCATGCAGGTTTCAGTTTTACTTTAGGCCCCGCTCCTTCATAATGATCTGTGTTAACAATCTGCTCTTATGACGTCTGCTGGTGGTCTGTGTAGGTGTCTGAAATACAGATGCACAGTAAAGTCTGCAAATGATGTGCTGCTGGCAGCGGAGATCTGGTGAATAGAGAGCGGCTTTGCAGCACCATCTAATTGAAAAACAATGTGACACCCGTGTATGAGAGTGCTCGAGGTGCAGCTGATTGTGCCCTCCGCCGGAGGCTATTATGTTCATTGATCTGTTTTGATGTCATCCTGTTTGATCCTGGAGGATTGATGGTGCAGCTGCACCTAACAAGGTAGTTTGTTACACTCCATGTTCCTAATGATGGCCGGTGATCAATCTAAAGATGCTAATGTTTCTGGCTAAAGAGCATTGTCCCCCTGCAGGATCAGTTTGTATTTCATCAGTAGAGAAGGTATAAGACATTGCTGAAGCACCAGTGATTGTAGCGAATGTAGCGTCATAGCAGGAAGAAATGTTTAAAGGTGCAATGTACAGCATCCTGCCTCACTATTTGCTATGTAAAGATATGTTGGAGTAATGGCGTCCGGAGCAGACGGTGAAGTTACACTCACCCCGAGCGTGTCGTAACCCGAGCCTCCAGTTCTTTGTTTTGATAGTCGGTGTGGCCTTGCGTGCCAGTGCGTCCCTCACAGGCTGCGTCACAAACTTTCTCATATTACAGCTAAACAGTACACTAAAATATGTTTCTAAAAACATGTGAGGCGAGAAGTAGGCGATAGCAGAACCTTGATCAGCGCTGCCCGGTTCGAGTAGTCTGAGCTGTGTGTTCAGATGCCGCTGACGACATCTAGTGGGGCTGAATGTCGTATATTGTACCTTTAAGACATTGAGGCCTCATGCAAGAGCCACTTTTTTTTAGGTGTAAATGAGAAAACAGCAAAAACTGTACAATAAGTGCTATTGTCAGACCAGTGTTGTACAGCCCCGAACTGTGATTGAACTCACAACCTTGTAATCTGACAGGGAAGCTGACCATGAACAGCTCCATAACAGATCCAGCAGTGATCCCTGTAACACGGAGCACAAATTCACATAGTGTCAAAGAGAAATGGATCCGCTGCAGACGCTGCAGTCACACAATAACTTTGATGAAGAAGCAGAATCACAACATCAATGCAACGATACACATTAGCAACTCTGAAATACAAATAATTAAATCATTCAGTGAATCAGCATCACAGATTCTTGATATGATTTATTAAGATTATTTATGTCTGTATGTTTTGTGTACTTTAATCACAATGATTTATAAACCCTTCGTGGCAGGAATCTGGTCTTTTTTGGGCCGTATGTGAAAATGTAAACACGTTAAAACATCTTTGGAGAGAGAATATGGATTTATCCTCTCCTTCGCAAACAACTCGTAACCTGTAAAGTACCTTTTTGTTCTCGACGTTGTGCAGGCCGCTCGGAGCATGCAGCGTGTAATATGTTCCTCCGCTCTCCCCAACACAAAGGCCTCACAGGAAGACACATGACAAAGGTTCAGCCAACATACGCGAGCAGGTCATCGGTTGTCCTGGTAACTTTGCATTGAGGCCGAGCCCACGAGCTCTGCTTTCGGCTGTTGCGTATTCAGGTGCTGACATTTACTCTGCATAATGTTCATCTGAATTACATTTCTAGAAAAGTAGTTGAGAAGAATTATGTGTCTGTTGTTTAATTTGGCACTCAGCACTTATAATAGTGTTTGTTATGATTATTATTAATATACTACACAATCTGTCATCTTCTTCATAGTATGTTGTGATGTTTTACCCACAAGGATATCCATTATGGTATATATATATACTGTCAGAGAGGGAATTAAAGGGCAAATTGTTTGGTAAAAGATCAAATCCTTGAAATTTCCTAATTTCCTCCAAAAAGTGAAATACAAGACAGAGGAAGAAACGCGGCCGTTAAACTATTTATTGTTTGAACCAATTTGATTTGTATCGGAAGAAAGTTGACTGATTCTTTCTTTCGTTATATGGTAATAATAATAACTTAAATTTAGAAAATAATATCGATATTATCTTATCTAAATGTTTAAAATTCTAAAATGGTTTTAGGACTTAAAATATAAGATGGTTTTGCAACATAGTCCTACTGAGTGATGATCAAATATATGATCAATCACTGAACTAATACGATTACTCGATCCTGAAGCCTGTCGTCCATCCTGTTGGACAGAGTATCTCTCGCCTTGCATGCCAGTCAGCAGACGGCGGGCACCATTCAGACTTCCTTCCTCTATTGACTTCTTCTCTTTCTTCAGTCTCCTAACGTTGTCTGAAACATTTAACAGTGTTTGTTTACTCGCCATCAAAGTAGAAAACATGCTGAATCTGAGTCTGGAGTTGACACTAAGATCCCCATAAAAAAAACCTTTAACCATTTCCTTATTTTTCTCTCTGTTTCCTGTGCTGTCAAAAGGACAGAGTGCAGGTTTTCAACACACACACACACACACACACACACACCCGCCCCACCCCCAAACCTTTAATAAACAGACACACCCAGAGTCTCTGACTTACACCCACTCTCACTCAAGAAAGGGACAAAAGAACAGGAAGCACTTCCACTTCCACACTTTTTTATTCCTATTGTTTTGCTTGTTTTCTCTTTTGGCTGTTTGGAGACAAGACACCCATAATACAAACATTATTCTGAGCATTTAA
This sequence comes from Pampus argenteus, assembly GCA_036937835.1. NCBI lineage: Eukaryota > Metazoa > Chordata > Actinopteri > Scombriformes > Stromateidae > Pampus > Pampus argenteus. Next base: position 3,901,873 of record CM072872.1, on the reverse strand, counting down.
ACCCTAAATGCCAAAAAATGCAGGAATACAGTTTAATTTTATATTTATTGTATAATTTAATGTTTTCACCGTATCAACTTAAATGTATTTTGTTTCTCCTGTCCTTAACGTCTTCTCTGAATTTTACATTAAACCAAGTTGGGATTTCTAGTTTTCTAGCTCTAGAACGTTAAGGACTGTGTTCAATGTTTCCGTGGTGACTGAGATGTTGCGTTAACATCTGTGTTTTGAGTGAGAGTGGATGCACCTGTTGGCGTCCAGCGTTTGTCAGAGGAAGCTACTTTTTGCGGAGATATTAATAATATTAGAGACAGTGGTTTCCTCTGAAATGTTTCCTAAATCTGTGCAACACTCTTCCTTTTAGGAAAAATTGCTTTCTATTTTTGACAGTAATGAAAACAATGATATCAGATGCAATTTAGCCTTGAGACAAATGCAGACGGACCTATGAGAACCGCCGCATTATGCATGATAAATGCAGTCATTATGGGCGTTTCGTTTCCTCATTTAATGCCTGACTGAAATTGATTTTTTATAATTATTATTCCAAGTGTAGTTTATGTACTCGGTTAAGTTTTAAGCATGCAAATAACTCATTCTCAATACATCATAATTATGCAGGCACTTTTAGCCCTGCATCCTGCACAATTCATTCTCTCTCTTATATGGCACATGCATCGTTTTATGATTTAAAATACTGAACCATAACATGTAAAATAGATAGCTGAAACATTTCTTGACCAGAAAAGAATCAATTCATTGTTTTGAGGTGGCCATGTGGAATTAGTTGTGATGGTTCAACAAAACAATAACAGCTGTAAGAAATGTTGGAAGTGCTCATGATGCAGTTTTGACATGTGTCATAAATCTCACATTCAGGGCACTGAGAGGTCACCGCTACACAAGAACTGAGATGAGCCAAGCGTGGACATCTGGGGGGAGGTCACAGAGTGTGCAGGCCGGCCCGAAGCTGCACACAGGTACACAAAGAAAACGATGCGTTAAAAAGTTGATGTTTTTTTTTTTATTATTAAATGTGATATTTTTGGGCTGAGGATGGTTTAGTAAGCTGCAGAAGAAACAGCATCAAAGTCATTTACGGGACGGGAATCCAAATATTCATTTTCAAAACAACCAAAATTAAGTCTTACCACATACACTTGCCCCATATGTATTTGGATTATATGTTTAATTAATGCACTGTGTATTTAGTTCTTAATTGATTATTTATTTATTTTTTTAAATAAATCCAATATGTAGCATATAGCGCACCACGTGGCAGATGTATTTATGCTCATTGTGTGGTAATTGTCGGCCTCGAGCTTTGAGAATTATGGGAAAATCACCACGGCCACTTCTATCCGTCTTTGCAAATGTGGAAAAATGAAAAAAAAAAAAGTGACACGGGAAAAATGTAACTGGTGATTCATTAATTATAAGGCTGTGAATTATAGACTCACGGCTTAAAGGGTGAAGCAAAGACGTTTAAAGTGGGCCAGTGAGTGCAACCAAAGGCTGCATAGCTCAGAGCAGGTCAGCATGGTCCGGAAACTGTGATATCTCTCCCACAGGAAGTCACTTCATGTCTTGTGAATTCCTGTGTAAGAAAGTGGACTGTAAAACTGGCATGCCATAGCTCCTCCTCCTCCTCCTCCTCCTCCTCTCTTCAGGCTCATATGAACACATGATTTTAGTGCAGCTGTGGCACAAATTAATTCCCCACATCTGTACTACTCACATATAACCCATTAGCTGGAAAACTGACCTACTTTCCTTCAAACAGAAGAATACAGGAGAATGTGAAACACTTTTCTGTGGTGATTGACTGTTATACATCACAGGACATGTATGTACTTACATATGCAATGAACCAGGACACCTTTATGAAACCTATGAAGAAGAAACAAACTTTCTTTCTCTACACACGTCTGTCGTTATGTTTTTTATGGCTCAGTTTAACTCCTGGATGTCTGTAGATTCAAGTAAATATATAGTAAATACACCCCAAAATAACCCAACAATATTCTGAATAAAACAAAGTACAAATTATTACATTCAAAGCCATCCAATTTAATAATATGCCATGGTTGTGTGTGCATAAGAAGTTGCAGAACAACAGGAAAAAAAATCAAAAATTCCCCTGAGTGAATGATGTCCTGATGCACTTTAACTTCAACCGTGTCTCCTAATATGAAATAACACCCAAATAAGAAAAAAAACATTTTTTTCTTTTGTCAGCTTGGACATCTGGGATTTGGTCAAAAACAGATGGTCCAGGAAGTCTCGGTATGCATAAAGCTAGAAAACATTTAGATTCTCCATGAAAGGATCCCTTAAAGCCTTTTTTTAAAACTAGTAAAGTCCCCTTCTAGACTTTATTAACAACCTTACTGTCACCTGTTGGAGTGAGAGATGAGTTCCCACACAGCACAGCAGCAAATGAAATCAAATGACGTGAGCTTCATGTGTCTTCATCGTGGTTCAAACAGGCTGAAGATGTTGCTGTCGCTGGCTCGAGTCTGCTTGCATGAATGAGACAACCAACTGGAGATCTTAGAATAAATTCACAATACAATACGACATCAACTGCTTGTTGAGGACTTGTAGATTTGAACCATGTTTCAATCTTTGCAACACATGTAAGAAATGTATGTTATATCCTCTTTAAAGGAAAGCACATTTAATACGCAGGAATCTACAAACTCTCTCTAATGCATTAAAGAGTTTAGACCTTTTATTCTCAGTCGACTGAAATCGTACTTATTCTTCAACCAATCAATCAGTCGATGGTGGAAAAAAAAGTTCATACTAAACAAGCCAAGTTAGCCCCCCCAAGCTAATGTGTGAAGGTTAATGAGCCAAAGACGAGCCACAACTGTACAAAAAGCAGAACGAGGGGATGGCTAATGGCGGTAGCGGGAGTCCCAATGTGCCCCACAGGAACTTTCTTTTCAACACATGCAGAAAGTTTCCACAGGCTATCCCCAGCGCAGGCACACACCACTTAGGCTGCTTATTCTGTTGAATACCTCCACCAACTCCCATTTCCTTCCGACAGTTGCTCTGAGTTTGTTTTAGAGGTTGCATTGGTTCGCTGTATCTTGTTTCACCTGACGCTCAATCTTCATGCTATCTATGCGCACTTCGGGATGCAGTTAAGTTCTGCAGGTAGATGTTGGAAGATATCAGGACATTTTGGTTCAAAGATGAATGAGAGAGGGATACTGAAGAGGGGATCTGTGTGCTTTAAGAGTTTAGTGAAACATCAAATGCATTTCTACAACAAATACACACTGTATGATACAACAACCGGGTTTTAGTACAAGGTTTACTTCTCTCTGTGTCTGTGTCTCTCAGTTCGAGACATAACGTTCTCATCTTCACTCACCACACCTACATTTCACAGCCAAAGTGTATTTATCTTTGGAGAGCCTCTGTGTTGCAGCCCTGTTCATAATTTCCATTTCAGTCTCATCCGTATTTTAAAGTCATACAGTTCATTTTTTTTTACTTTCTCTAAGTTTTTGTCCTTTATTCAGAACAAAACATAAAATAAAATAAAAAAAAAACATGAAATTTTAGCATTTCAACCATTTACGAATGCAACTGAGCACATTCAAATGTAACCTACTTACTGTCAGATCAATATTGTCACAATATCAGCACATATCAGAGACAGGAAACAGATTGTGACAAACACAGTGAAACTTATTGTAAATCTTATTGTAGTAATTATTTGTGACAGGAAAAAAAAAGAGGCATGAATAGGCTCATTGTCTTGTGTTTAGATGAACATGCTCTGCTGGCAAGAAATTACAGCTGATGTCATCAGAATAGGATTATGGGGGCGGGATGTATACATGTTAGGTCGTCTAAATAAGCATGTTTCTATCCACTATTTGCAATCTGCACATAAAAGAAACTGGAAATGAGAAGTGAGAACGTTCATGCATTGATAAGAAAAATAAGAAAATGAGATAAAATGCAACAGAAACAGAAGTCACTCTACTGCTCCGCCAAAAAATAAGGTGACATATATATATATATATATATATATCCATAGAGGACATACATTATCTGCAAATCATACTGTTAAAACATCCCCTGATTGTGTTATAGAGCCCTAAATAATGTGAATGTATGTTTTCAACAGTTGAATCATGATTACATTTTAACACAGCTACTCAAACAGAGTTCCCATTTCTATAATCTGCTTTGGGCCTTCTGGCGGTTGAGTGATACAAAGCAGATGCTTAATACACTGATGCCCTGCAGCTGGGCCAGAAGTGTGATATGATGAGGCAGCTGGTTAGACTCCAGATGAGCCGCCTCAGGTTCTCCAACAGTGTTTTTATGTGCTGTTTTCTTTTCTGGCTGTAGATTAAAGACAAATGATCCGGCCTTTGCCAGCAGGTCTCAGTCTGGCCTAATCTGTTGTCTTTTCCTCGTTCAGTTTTACACACTTTTATAGACTAACTGTTTTATACGGTACTACATAAGCAAAGAGAATGATGATGACTAAGATAATGATTGAATTGCAAATGTATGCAGATATATTTAAATTCAGAAAACAGCCACTGGTGAGCTAATATGTCAGGAGGGAACAGTTGAGCCGTGCTATGTCTAATATGTATAATTTGATTTTTTTAATATATTAATATACAACAGTAGCCCCCTGGTTAATAGCTACTTTATATTTATCTACACAAAGCATAAAACACTTTTTGAAATGCACATTTCTGGCTATTTTAATGAAACCTTTTGCAGCGCAGGAACGATAATGCTTCTGAACTGCTACAAAACACTGAAATCAATAAAGGACATCATTTTTTATATATTTACCAGCCATTGGTGTGTTGATTACTCGTGTCAAAGACCAAAATAAAATGGTCAGACTCTCTTTTATGTGCATGAGTATTCAAGTGCGTGAGTGCTGAATGGGGGTGGCCGGACTATTCCCGAAACCAAAATCAAAAGCCTGTGTTGAGTACTTGAAGTCGTGAGTGGGCTGTGTTGCCTTTTTTTTACTTCCATAATGCAACAGTGTGAGAGCAAATTCTATTTTCCGTGAGTTGACTGTCACTTGAAGTGGGCTCACAGGTCGTGTTAGTCATTGTTATGATGAGTCATTCGTGCCGCAGTGCTGGAACTAACAGGGACAACAACTCTGCGTTAGATACAGAGTTTATATCTACGGATGCTACAAAACACACATCACACACAACACATCCTCGTTGTAACAGTGCAGTTGTTTAAATGTAGAAATCTTTGTTTTCGTGACAAATCTTGAACAAAACGATCCCAACTCTGCTCTTTCTCAAGTTTTCTTACATGAACTGACTTATTGTTAAATGGATGTGTTTCCATACAAAACAGTATGTATGTATGGAATTCATTATATGATCTCTTAAGTGTTTGATCTAATGTGATATATGTGTGCTATGTGAACTAATGAATGTGAACTAATGAATGTGAACTAATGAATGTGAACTAATAACGTCTACATTAATCGGACACCCGAACCTGTACGTGCATGAACCCCCAACGTGTGCACTGCAGAAAAATGTGTTATATGTGTCTGTCTGTCTGTCCTCCTGATGTAAGTAAGATGTTTAACAGAGATGTCCAGACAGGTGAGGATGAAAGGCGCTTTGGCCAGCAAGCGGTTAACATTGTGATTTATGAAATAAATAAAGTAAAAAAAGTAAAGTGAAAAATAAATTAAAAGCATGTATTTAGTAGGTTTAGTAGCTGTCAAGGTTGCTAACTAACATTAATATTTTTTTCTATGCATATTTCTGTTACACCTGACCAAACCAAATGCAGATAAAAATGAGCTCATGTTGCAAATTGCAGCTTGTATGTTGCAGATTTCCTGTCACAGATGGTAAATGTACTGTATGCTTGTAATGTACAGAAAGTGGGTTCGACCCAGACAACTGCCTGTCTGTTGAAGCACAGATAAATGTGTTTTTTTTTCTTTTCTTTTTTAATAAATTGTTTTTTTTAAAGTCTTCCTCTGATGTAAAGCTGGGCTACACCCCCGGTCAACATTAAATCAATATAATTTCCTTAATTGCATTCCATTATGAGAAAAAGGCAAAGAGGGACATGAGGTTGGGTAAACAAGCCATCCTGTGTTTAGAGAAATGCATTTTCTTGGAATTAGCCAGAGATTAAACAAAAGTGAGATTATGTTGTTTGGAACAAGAAAAAAACACCACAACCCACTAAACCGGTGGGTACAATCATGCGTTTTTTATTAAAATAAAACAATGACACCAATACTGGAGGAATAAACGCATTTTTTTTCTATTTTCTTTATGAATGTTTATGTTTTTTTATGGGTATTACAATGTATTTTGTGAAATCTGTTGTTCTGCCTGGTTCCTAAAGTGGTGGGTGGATGGTTGCAAGATAAATGTGAGCGGGCTGCGAGATGATAACAAGATAACAAGAACAAGACAGAACATTACTGCTACTGTTACTCTTTCTCTCTGGCTTCTCTCAAACAGTTTTATGTTTTTCTCATGAAATACTGGAGACTTTTTACTTTGTCAGGACTGATGTTGACCTTATTCTTACCTGCTGTGCGCCACCACTGCTTTTTGACACTTTTTACTACTCAGGTATCTTGTTTGATGTATTTATATTTGTTGTGTGAGAGGACTAACAAGGTATACAGAGACTGTCATCTAGAAAAAAAGAAAAACATCTGAATATTTGGTTTCTTATGATGAGGGGAAAACAGGAAATAAAGTCCATATTGGCAGCAGAACATTTTAGGCACTTTAAGTCCCTGGCCTCTACATGCTGCCGCAATATATCGTGTCTTCTGGCTAATTGGAGTGGAAAAAGATGGAGCTTCATCGGGATGCATGCTTTCATCCCCGCTCTCCTATATACATACATATATATATATATATATAAAATAATATGAAATGATTCATATGAATCATATGAAATAATTGAGGTTCACAGCATGCTTGGTGCGACACATTGATCTTGCTATTACTGATCAGCTAATAATAAGAGCCATTTCCCCCAATTATGTTTTCCATATGACTCAGTGGTGTGTGTGTGGTGTTTACATTAAGACGGTGCAGCACAGACAGCAGTTTAGTCCATAATCATAAATGTCAATAACTAGATTAACATTTGTCATTTATTGATGTGGTCAATTGAGTCTTCCGGGCTGAAGAGGTAAACGGCTTATTCTGATACTATTGTTGACAGATGGTATAATGGAGATATGGATAAACCCTGAAGAAAAACCCCTGGTTATACAGACATAAAATGTTATTATAATAAGTGAATAACAATAATGATGCAAACAGAAACAGAAACTGTACAAAAACCTGGGGATAAAGGTTTTGTTAACATAACTTAATTATCTTTATGACTACAAGCCAACAAAATGTACACACTTCAAGACAGGGATTTCTCACAATCGCAGGAAGAGTCCTCAGTGCTCTCGGCCCTCTCAGTGAGCTACCTGAGCAGACGTTTCCTTGTACGATAGCGAAAGCTTTGCAGTCTGTCTCGTTAGCGAACGTCCTGACTAGTCGGCTCCAAAAACAAGCCACTTATTCTCCTTTTCTTTCCTCAACTGAGAGGTACTCGGGTAAACTGCTGAACATTTCCGCTCCGGCTACGATGACAGATGTTACTTAAAGGAAACCTTGTTTGTTTTGTCTTTGGAAAGCAAGAGGAACAGATACAGACACAGTTTCTCATTCAAGTGAATGGGAAGGTGTGTCCTTTTGACCGGTACCAACTGTCGCAGCAATCTGTCCGGTAGTTGGAGATATTTTACTCTGTAAAAAACTTCGACCTGTTTGAGGTGATGAAGAAAAGTCAAGTCCTCAGGGTTCATCCACTGGGAAACATGAATTGCTTGCAAACAATAAATAAACTATCCATGTCACTCGTTGACTCATTTACTTATTGCGTTTGAATCGCAACACAAGTAAATGCGACTAATAAGAAATACTAATTTAATAGTCTCACAGTCGGGTACAAACAAAGCTGTTTCTCTTCTCCCATAATTGTAACTGGTGCTAACATCATTAGCGTCACTCGAACCGTTGATCTCTTCGGGGTTCCAGGAGACAGATTTAGCAGAGAGCTAAATCCCCAAACTACTGGTGTCAAATCCAAGGACGCAGGAAGTATGATTGTTACACTAGAGTGTATGTTAGTTGCCATGGACACAAATGCACAACATGCACAGGTTGCAAAATTTTTTAATATAAGGAAGGAATATTTTTTTATGTTATATATAGTGTGCAACATGCAAGATTCCTTCATACAACAAGCACGCATGCATGTACAAAGACACACGCGCAGCTCTTATTACACATGAAACATCTCTGTCACAGCTTATCCGTCTATTCTCACTTCCTGCAGTGTCCGTGCCACTGTTACAGCACACCTGTCTTCACACTCCCCAACAGCTTTCTGGCTGATGTGTATTAGCTGCTTCCTGGAATCTCCTAAAGCTGGATATAGACTCGTAGACATAACACGGTTTCATAGATGGATCCACGGAGATGCCAGCTGCTGACATGAGACTTTCCTTAAACAAAAAAAGTACCCTTGAGCAGGTGATAATCTTTGAAAGACTGATACAAATATAATACATATAAACACTGTGACTTTTGCACTAGTGCATTGCAATCAGCAAGCAGCAAGCAGCAAGCAGCAAGCAGCAATCAGCAAGCAGCAAGCAGCTTTGGATGCTTTTTGCATTCGGGTAAACAGCCCTGTTTCTGTAAATATTATAAAACAACTAGTTTCTCAGGCATCTGTGTGGTTACGGTTTTTTACGCACACTGGGTTAAATATTGGATAATTTACACCTCAGCCCACCCAAGTTGCGACGCATTAATCACTTTAAGACTCAACAACTGCAACACTATCCTCTGTGTCACAACCTTCCAAAATCCTAAAAAATAATAAGCGCTCTGCTGCTTGTTTGCTCTCCTGCTCTCCCTCTCTCTCTCTCTCTTTCTCTTTCTCTCGCGCTCGCCTTCATCCACCCCTCCTCCGACAGAAGAATTCAGTTCAAATTACTTCTCACCAAAGACACAGTTCTCAGTAACACGTCCTCTTCTTCTCTTACTGGTATCCTTCTACCACAGGGACACATTATCTGACCCCCCCACCAGCCAGCAGCACGCAAACTGTGGAAAATGTTTCAACTCCAACAACATCTCTCTGTAAGTCTGCTCAGTCCCATGAAAGACTTCTTACTTTTATAAGTCGGTAGCAACATTTCCCTCTACGTTCTTAATTTACTTAATTTACCCATAGCTCTATTAAGTCCCCTTGAACATAAAAAAAGAAACCACAACACTGACTTACAGGATGTGAAATGATGAGACAGTGCAAAGCGCCTTAGGTGTTTCCCAAGGAATGGACCTGCTTGGTAAACCTCACACACGTCAGAACGAGAGAAGCAACTGCGAGACTCTCAAATATCTGCACCTGTCTAAGCTGTGATCTTAAGCAGGCTCCTGCTGGGAAGTTATGCAGAATCAAGAAAAGTCTGTGAGGGTTCAGAGCAACACAGAGAGGAGAGAAAGAGTGATGGGAGGAGGTCAGACAAAGTCAGGCTCAATTTCCTAGCTGCTTTAGTAATAAGCCAGATAGCATCTTCTTCAAAGCAACCGCGGAACAAACCGTTTTATTGGAAACAGCAGCGTAAACATGATATTTTAATAGCTTTTATAGTTGATACTCTTATTCAAATGAACACAACCGCACGAGTATAATCCAACATAAATGTTGCCATGAGCAAAACCGAGCAATCAACCAGCAGATTCTATTTATTTATTCATTTATTTATTTATTTTATTTATTTATTTCATTTATTTTTGTACATAAGGTTTGAAAGCGTAGTCTCACGTCTGATCCATGGATTTCAGTACAGATTTTGAGATCTCAAAGGCGGACAGTGGCATTGTCAGATGCCAGAAACACTTTAAAACCATAGTGCTATGCTAGCAGCAAAATGCTAAGGTCAGCATGGCAACATTACAATGCTTTTATGTTTTAGCTTTTAGCATCTAAGTTTAGCATTTTAATATCAAAGCAGTGGGGAAATTCAAAATTGTGTAACACGGAAAGTTAGGAAGAGATGCAGAGTTAAAATATTGTAATCTAAACCAGAATATTTCAGTTTTCTGGTAATGCTAGATGGAAACCCCAAAGTCATTAGGATTCATCCTCTGGGGACCATGCTTATTTGTACTAAATTTCCCAATCCATTCCCGTCCAGTAGATATATTAGTCTGGGCATCTTTTACGTCACTTGAGCCCCATTGCTAAACACAAGCTAACATAGATAGATTGTTTGGGATAGTTGGAGCTAGTAACCATGTTTACGTGTTACCGTGTTCAAAGCCTAAAACCTCTGACTCAAGCTGACTCACAACAGTTGACTGATGAAACATAGAGCTGAGCCTAACAAGCTGAGTCTGAATCAGCTGAATTATCAGACATGCATTAATGAGCACCATTTCAGACATATATATAATAGGTTTTAGATAAATATGAGAACTAGAGAATCTCACAGATGGAGCTGGAGGAAGTTGCTGGGGAAACGGATGTTTGGCCTGCTTTACTAATCTGTTGTCAATGTGACCCTGACCTGAGTTAGTGACTCGAAACAGTCTGGATGAGTCAACGAGCAGATGGATGGAAAGATAGACGGACGGACGGACAAAACGAATAATTCAAGGAGGAAGCAACAGAACAATGTGGCCAAATGGAAGAAGACATGGAAGGACAAAGATAACGCTGAACGCACACCAAAAACATGGACATGAAAAAAAAATTATGGTTCAGAAATGAACAAACAAATAAACAGAAAACTGAAGACGATGTTGCTCTATGATGTGTTTTTGGACTGAACGCCGGCAGCAGTGAAAAACATCCCATAAGTATTGACAAATCTCAAAACAACTCTTAATTTGTGCCAATTAAGAAGAAAAAAGAGAAAAGTTTTAACATTGATGAAAGCCACCTAAACATTCATAGGACAACATGGAGTAATAATTACAGTTCATTTCCTGACACAGATCTGCCCTGAGCTTTGCCTCCATGTTTTTGTGTTTTTTTTAAATCCTGCTTGTCTGACTTGTATATAGTAATTTCCCCCGAAGGTAAACAATCCTGTTCAATTCCTTTCCCGTGAAGTTGACTTTTCTCTTAGATATACATAACAGCAGCTATCAGTACGAGGCAGGGTAATTGTTTTCTTTACGCTAAAGACCTCCCTTTGTCCCTCATTTCCTCTGCTGTCATGGAGTGCTGCAGGTTGGGGGTGATTAGATAGTGACAAGCACACACACCGGCGCCTTCTCGTCCTGTGGAGACTTTTCGGTGTGGTGCAGTTTGGGTTGAGACCACGCTGTTGTGTTGAAGTGAATCAAATAATTTTTTACAATCACATTCCTCTGTGTGTGTGTGTGTGTGTGTGTGTGTGTAGTACTGCTGTAACCAGGCAGTGTGAGGAATGCAACATATACCTGCTCTGTATTTCTCTCTGACATACCGGCAGCTGTATGAATGTTATCTTTTCTTTATTGAAAATAGAATTCCAGCTCATTTCCTCGAACCAGTCGCTGATATTAATTTCTCGGTCTGCGTCTGCTCGACTCATTAATGACGCCGATGATGTCAACGGAGCTCAGTCCAGCAACGGTGAGCCGGTGAAAGTGGCGGATATACATAAACACTGTTAAAATTTAGGATCGCATCGGAAATTAAAAAAAGTGTGTAGAGGGCTTCTGGATTCAAGAAATGCTTCAAACCTTTTAGTGAAGGAAACAGGTTAAAGGGGAGTCCACTAATTTTGGCTGCATGATGGAGAACCAAATAAAATGAGTTTTAAATGCAACTGAGATGAAGCTCGACACAGAATAGTTAAGTTCCAGTCTTCAGCAGCCCTGAGGTATAAAAAAAAAAAAAAAAAAGTGGTGTTCTTGTTGAGACACCCACATGTGCACGAATGCATTCTGGCTGAAAACACATGTAGAGTTACCAATAACTGGCATGCCTTTGGATCGGCAGTTTTATGCTGTTAATGTCTTCTGTATTTACTAATATATTTACTGTAAAAAAAAATACAATTTCACTCCAGTCACTCCGTGTTGCATGTTGTGCAGTGTACAAATGTATCACAGCTTTTGAGGTTAAGTGCAGGCGACAGCAGCCTAAAGCAGCCTCTCCTCAGTATTTACCGGCTAGTGCTGTGCAGTCTTACTTATTTAGGTCACACAAGAGAGAGAGAGAGAGAGAGAGAGAGAGAGAGAGAGAGAGAGAGAGAGAAGCCACCAGCAGTAAAGGAAAAGACATGAAATGCCTGTTACATAGAGCGGCAGGAGAAGTATGCCTCAACCATTCTCATCACTGAGTGAAAACCTTACATTTTTAAATTTAATTTTTTTCCTAAGGTTAAAACGTTGTAACTTAGATGTACAATCCCACCTCATCCTTGACACATGCTGAAAAAACGCAACATACGGGTCATAAGAAACCGGGTATGTCGGCTCAGACTGGTTGAAGGCACTGGAGCGGTAGTAAATGAGTGGTACAGGGAGTTATAATTGGACCAAGTGGGCTACAGAGGGGGCTGGTTACAACAGTTACAGAGTGGTGAATGAACTATTGAACCCCGGAGAGCAGCTGGTGTAATAACAGTACAAACACATTCTTATGAAGAGACGACAACATTAAATTAGAGCGCTGCTGTCCCCGGACTGCTGGATTACTCTGATTTTTTTCTTCTTTAAAAGGAGTTCATGGAGCTTTTTTGATGGAGTGTGTTAGTAATGTACACAATGACAAACTCTGTATATGTATTTCATAAACTAATGAATAATATTTCACTGGTAAATATCCCATTAGGACATATTTCCTTTCAGATCTATGACTAATTCAGAGCAGCACATTGCATTAGATACTCCATAATGTGACTTCTATTCACAATAAAAGATCAATGTTTCTCATTAATGCCCCACCGCGTCAATTAAATGTCTTATTATTTTCTTGATTATTCAATAAATAGTTTATTCTGCAAAACATATCATTTATTTATATTTGCTGATAAATTGTTTTGTAGATTGAGGAGGCTCAACACTTACCTGAAATGATATTTTTTTTGATATTACCTTTTGCTTTATTAATATCACTAAGATTTTCTCCCACACAGACCAGAAATAAATAAATAAATAAAAACGAGTACAGCTGAGGGTTTGTGCTGTGCTAAACTGTATTAGTATGCAGATACACACAAGGTAGCAACATTGTCTAATTCAGTGAAATAATAATAATAATAATAAAAAAAAGTAAATATATATGTTTTTTCACATCCGGATAATAAAACACAACCGGTTACATTCAAACAGCAGTGTGGAGTCAATGTGTCAAGACTACCAGATACAGTACAGTAGAAACAAAAAAAACTACAGACATTGTCCTCAACATGTTACCAAAGTGTCACTTTGGAGAATCATATGAATATAATTAATATAATTCACATATAAATACACAACTTAAATGGTACATAGGAGTTACTACATTTTGCCGAATGTCTGTGGCTTTACCATAGCTGCGATTAAAATTATCTTAATATAAGTGATTATAATACACAGTAAATGACTCGGTTTGACGTTGTCGTACATCGCTGTAAAAAAAAAGCAGTACTCTGACATGGATGTAGGCTGTATAGTTTATGATTTAAAAAAACTGTTGTGTTGATCTGACGTGATGTCACATGATACTGTGAATATGTATCAGAAATGAACACTTTTCCCTCAAACACTGGCAGATAAAAATACCATAAAAAAACAACAACAATGTTCCTGTTGTGTGTAGAATTAAGTGCTTGTCAACACAGTTATCAGATTATAGGATTGAAGACTGTTGAGTAAATTGAGTTTATCATAAAAAAAAATAAAAAAAAATAGCCAGAAGTGTAACAGGGGGAACTCAATGTTGCAGTGAGGGTAACCAGCTCATACACAGAGTTCCTGGTGTGAATGATGGCGAGGAGGCGAAAAAAACACAAGATGTACACTTCTGTTTCTCATACTCGCCATTAAAATAGTTAAAAGGAAACGTGCTCGAAAACTTCCTATGAAACATACTGTGATGATACTCCATGACTCCGTAACTTCCACAGAAGACTTTTCTTTCTTCACGTTCAAATACAGATTAAAAAAAAAAAACAGGTGACAGAATTTACCAAGCAAGATGACAAATAATACAAGCAGACAGATACACAAGCTTGTTGAAAGCTCCAGTTAGTAACAAACAACTTCTTCATCAATGTCCCACACACTGTCACATAAGACGGTTGCTTCATGGTTGAATGCTTCTGAGTATTTTATCTGAGTATGTACTCATAAATACTGTATATATATATATATATATATATATATATCATACGCTCGCTCACGCACGCACTCAGACGTTCGACTCGTCCTCTTTTCTGAAATGCTAGATTTACAAAAACAATATTTACATCAGCTGATCATGACTAATGTTCCCAGCATTATTAGAAATGTGTCAAAAATGTTCTAAAATGAAGAAAATATAATAAAGGACGTGAATGGGTGAATTGACAGCATAGTCTTTAAAAAAAAAAAAAAAAAAAAAAAAGTGCAATGATTATTGATGATATTGAAGGTCTGGATGCATCCTCTAAATGCTTTACAAACAACAGGTTCTTGTGAGAAGCTGTACATCTCATGTACTGAACAAGGCTGCGTTCAGACTGACGTTAGCACTGTGTAACACTGGCAAAGAACAAAGTTTAATCTGACTCAACCTTTTCCCATCTTTGCTTCTACGAGGGGAAAGCTTCACGGCCAGTGTGAACAGGAGGAACAACAAGGACTACTGTATGTTTACTGCATGAATCTTTCCTTTAAAGCTAAACGATGCATCACTCACTCATCTGACCACGGACCACCCCAACGCAGCCCGGTGGGCTTTATTAACGCAGTGCTGTTGTCAGTCTGAACACCCGGTACTAGGTATATGGATGATTTTTATGATTATTATATTTCAATCATTTGAGAAGAGTAAGGCTAAAGACAGCAGTGAATGGGAATGTGATGCAGAACAGAACCACGTCTTCAAACTTACATTCAAGTGTAATGAGCAGATATTAGGGAACATGTAAAAATAATGGTACGACCCTGTAAATCATCTGCATTAACTGTACACAGAAATAATAATAATAATAATAATAATACAAAACAAACAAGAAATGCTTTGAAAGTTTATGTAAGTAATATTGATATTTAATTTGCTAACTTAAAAAAAGTAGCATGTCAACTTCAATAAATACTGTATGGTATTTATCTAATATGATCAGATAAATTAAGTTTAATATATAAAAGATATTATATAGCTTTAATATATTATTATGCACCTGTGAGGACTTCTTTCTCCAGTCTGATTCTGTATTGAAGAAAATAATAATATTAATAATAATAATAATAATAATACTAATAATAATAATGATAAATGAGGCAGGCAAGGATTTCTTGGTTTGGCACTAACCATGTCAGATGAATTTACAGTGTAACTAAAGGCTTTTTGTGCAGTCAGACAGTTAATATTCATCCATTTAAAAGCTATTTTTGCTCGCAACAACATTGATGATGATCAGAAAGCAACTCAGTCCGTAAGAAGTCTGAAACAGCGCAGGAATAGTTATATCGA
Source organism: Pampus argenteus (assembly GCA_036937835.1). Lineage (NCBI taxonomy): Eukaryota > Metazoa > Chordata > Actinopteri > Scombriformes > Stromateidae > Pampus > Pampus argenteus. Next base: position 3,886,132 of record CM072872.1, on the reverse strand, counting down.
GTTCACCTCACAGTAAAGCGCCCATGAGGTTTTCCTTACGTATTACTTCCCACATCATATCTGTCAGAGGAGGGGGGTGAGATCTCCTGGTTTCCTGGTTGCCACGGAGCTCTAAACATGCTGCAGTTTTCAAAGAAAAGGGGAGGGGATGGTTCGGACTAATTGTTGTTAGAGCGCCGTCGTCAGGCGAAGGGACTGTCTGATTTCAGGATGGAGGCCTCTGCTTCGTAGCAGCCTTTGCCGTTCATATGTTCTGTGTGGCTGTCGATGCTGTAGCAGCCCTGCACCTCGGTGATGGAGGAAGCCGTGTAGGAGGCCGAGCGCAGGGCGTCGGAGTGGTTCCCTACGCTGCTGCCGAACTGGATTTGATACTGGTTCCAGTGCCTCCTCAAAACCGCTTGGACCTGACCAAAGAAACCACATTTCAATTATTAATGAGACTGCTCTAATAATTATCTGCAAACAAAGCATATCTGGCAACCTTACACAGAACTACTCTCCAGAGACAAAGCATATCTGGCAACCTTACACAGAACTACTCTCCAGAGACTGAAAATGTGATCTTTGAAGCCGTTACCATAAAGGAACATGTCACCTAATGCAACGGTGTGACTCACTGACATGTCCTTAACAGTGTTGACAGGAGATAAGATATATCAGGCTTTAGATAAATGCACACAGCACTTGTAATGACGATCAATTTATTGAGTGTGTAACGATTATTCTAAAAGGATCCATAGACATTTTAGAAACAAGGAATTGCAGTAAAGCTCCACCTACGTTGCTACGTGACTTCCCTTTTTTTTCCCAGCCTAAACAAGTGTTATTAAGTGGCGCTGTGTTCAGCCAAATACAGGCTTTTGGTTGCAGATCAATCACCTGAATAATTTATAGCAATCAGTATACAGTTCACGGCTGCTTGCCAAAGGTAAATAACCTTTAGTGTCCAGCAAAGCCCTGGAGGACTGACCCTGTCAAGACATCCCCCTTTCTGCTTAAGAGGAGGTGGATGCAGGAGAAGTTGCCTGATCTCAAAGGGGAAGTGGGTGGAGGACTGTGTGTGTGTGTGTGTGTCTATAAAAACTTAGTAAATGGTTATCTTACTTCTCCGTTAAAAAAGCAGAAGATGGTGGCCACCAGCAGACCCTGAAATTCAAACAAATACATGAAAAAGAGAGATGAGATAAATCTAACTAATAAGCCTTAAGCATCAACAATCAATTATCTGTTAATGGACGTGCTGGGGTCTAAGATGCTTTGAGGCAGAGAAACTGTTGCTCAAGAGCTTCTCAGGATGATCAGATAAGTGGCCGCTGAATCCAGCTCGGATAACTCGTGTTTTCCTTCCTGCTGTTCTCTCCTGGCTTATAACATAAACAAAGGCTTCGGAAAAGGCAGATGGACATTCTTGGCGTGCACTAAAAGCTAAGAAAGATCAGAATTTGTTATATTCAGTAAATGGCTCGCTGGTATTGGAGGAAAGATGCACGTACGATTGATAAACATACTGCAAGAACAAGAGACAGTTGTATGTTTCCACGGCGACCATCACGTCTACAGTCTCACCTGGTAATGCATCAGTATGTGCATGATGTAGTCGTATATTTCAGAGGAAACGCGGCCCTCTGGCTTGTAGGGAATCAGGACATACTGGATTCCTAGTAGAGGCACCAGGATGAGGGTGGCTCTCACCGCCTTCATGTAGAGACTCGACTCTGCTTGATGCGTCACCTTCAGTTTGGTGATGAGAACTCGCACGATGTTCAGCAAAAAAAACAGATTGACCTGACGGGTGGTAAAAAAAGCACAGAGGGAAAATTATATGGTTTAAAAAGACTTATTCGCCATAATTATTTTTTTTGTTAATCTGCTTTATTTATGTGTAAACGGATAAACACATCAACCACAGCAATAAACATGGCCACAATCAGGAAGTCATATTTATGACATTCCCTATAAATACTGTAAATGTTTGAGCCATATGCTCTATATAAACATTTGCTCTGTTAGATTTATTACACCTGGCAACCAGAAAGTGACGCTAAAAATAAAAAATAAAAAGTTAAATGCCACATAATTTCTTCCCTAAACTGTAACACTATGAGTAAGTTTTAAACAAAGAATCCATTATGAGCAAATGACACTGAATCCTTTTTGGGGCCTGAAACCTTAAAAAATCATAGTAAAGGTTGTTCGAGGCAGAACATTTAGTCCTTAGAGAGAGAGACTCTTGAAGGCACCGGTTTTCTGTGTGCTGATTAGGTGAATTCCTGCAATGCAACATGGGTCTGGGGACCAGTGGGTGGATCTTTAGAGGGGCAGATGCATTGATTTCACAAGACATAACATAATTATGCTACGAAACCGTGTCCTGCTGCAGCCCCCGCCCCCCCGCAGGGAGGAAAACAAAGGCAGCTTATTGTTGCTCATTGTGCAATAAAAAAGAAAAAAAAAAAAGGTCACTGTTAGATATCCAGGAACAAGGCTGTTGGTTTATATGAATAAATAGACATAAATGTGATTCACTTTAGCTGTAGCTTCTTACCAAGAGAGCAGCACAGATGGGACCGTGGATGATGTAGAGCAGCGACGTTTTGGAGCTGATCCAACAGCTGAAGTGTAAAAGAGGACAACAGAGAACCGTTTACACTACGGCGCTAATGCATCACGTGACAGCTGACCCCAAGACACAAATCAGTAGGTTTCCTGAGGGGTTAATTAGGTTGAAGGAGTGTGAGATGCAGATAATTTATCACTTCCAGCTGCATCCCGTTTGTATTTATATACTTAACTTTTATTATTATTTATTACAGTTGTTGTGTGACTGAATATCTGCAGTAGGTCGAGCTTACTTGTCGTTGTAGTAGTAACTTCGGGCGGCGGCGTGTATGGAAGCAGGAATAAGAGGGAAACCTGCAGAGCAAAAGTTAGACCGCAGTCTTTAAAAAACACATGAGCGCGTTTTATTGATGCCACTGTTTGAAGTGTTGTCAGGTATTATCCCATCACGTACCCCAGCCGAGCAGATAGTACCACATCAGGTGCTGCTTCTCAGCAAACACAGCCACCACGATGAGAGTGTGCAGATATATTCCTTCGCACAGCATCCAGAAGTAATTGCAGCCAAACAGGTAGAGATGAATGAACTGGGACACTTTACAGCTTGTCTGAGGAAGAAAAAACATGAATAATAAATGTAGTTTTTTATTTTTATTTTTTTACTCCGCTCTTGTTATTTCCATGTGCAGTACTCTCACATTTCTATAGAATGAATAATGTAGCTATTACAGCATTGAAAAATTAATTAAATCCCTCAAGAGAGCAGCTTTTATTTCACTTTATGTTTAAGTGCTAAAAGATAACTTGTAGTAATTATAGCAATAATAATAATAATAATAATAATGATAATAAATAAACTCACTGGATTCCTCTGCACCAGTTCCTGGTTGTTTGCTACTGCTGTCAACCAAATAATAGTGATCACAGAGTTCAGGACAAAAGAAAAGAAGAGGTTTTTATGGAGAGTGATCCTTTGGCAACTTAAACTCCTGCAGGAAGAGAAGGAAGGTACAGATTACACGAAGGGTCTACTGGTTCATTCAAAGACTGTGGGATATTTAGCTTTAAAGCAGGTTTAAAAAAAAAAAAAACGAGGTTAGCGGACACACTTGAAATGGAAGAATATTCCCAGAGAGACGAAGAGGGAGGTCAGCGACAGGCCGTGTCCGATGAGGGCTAAGTAGAAGAGATTCATTGCAGTCTGGAAGGAAACAAGAGAAACAAATGAGATTATCTGACATGTTGTGCATAATCTGTCACCAGGGTGTTTCTATGCAGCCTAATGATTCCATAAATTAAATTAACGGTTTTGGTGACAACTTTGCAATTTTGTTCAACATTTCTCAATCAGTAAAACCATCTGAAAGGTACGGTATAGTATAAGGGACAAACTTCCACCAGCTTGACCCTTCGACCTTTCTGCTGGCTCCGCCTTCAGGCCTGAACTTACACCTACACTCGACATCCGTCTACTACATATGAGCACAATGAAGCTTCCTGAGCACGCTCCTCTGAGGATGAGCTCTCTCCTCTTGAGGACACAACTTGACGTTTTGTACTTGTGTGTGCAGCCAACATGAGTACAGCATGGTCGTGATGTTTAGTTAAACATACTATACTGTACTGTAGGCCTATCTGCCCTTCTATATAGCCCACAGTCAGTCAGTGCTAACACATTTGAATTATATTTCATATGCATTTTGAAAAGTTGCCTACCACTCTGCCTTCGTTGGTGTGTTCATTGCAGAGAGTGTAGTTGGTCCACGTCCGGTTGCTCTCAGGATGCAGGAACCAGTGACCGCTATCAGTGCAAATCTTTGTAGCCATCTCTGCAGGTAAAAATGATAACCAGATATATAGATTTTAAACAACGCGTTTTCTTCAGGGTTGTTTGTAAAATACCTTTCAAAGACATTCAAGGAAGTGAGTGCTAAAGGTAAAGACGGGTATTTTACAGCCCAGTTCATGCTCAACGTGCATTAAAGGAGAAAGACGTTTTTACCGAGCGCTGAGTGCATCTTGGGAACTTTCAGATTCTTTTGGGACAAAGAATAATAGAAGATCTAGTGGTGCAGTTGCTGGTATGATGGGATAAAAGGCTGGAGATGTAAGTAGGTGGTTTAACGATGAAAAAAAGTCAACACGCCTACAAATGGAAGCTGGTAGCTTTGGCAGATTTTCAAAACATGATTTTTTAAAATTTTTTCTTGTAGGTTGAATATTGGAGGATGTTTCTCGGTAGTTATTGTATAATTTGCAGAAAGGCGGCTGGAAAATTAGAGGTTATGTATGTAAAAGGTAAAAAATCTGATGTCCAAGTGTCAACTACCGTCAGCCGCAGATCTCACCTGAAGGATCAAAATCCTGGAAATAGTCCGGGCATTGCTGCTCCGTGGAGACGCCGGCCTTGGTGTCGTCCCAACACAGCCAGCCGTCCCAAGTACGATTACACATGGGCTCTGCAACCACAGAGACCTTTTCATTACTCAAAACCTTAACAATATAATAATCTTATGATTCAATCGGGGAGGTTTTCATAAAGACGCATTAGGATTTACATTCAACTTAAGATTGCTTTAGAGTTTGGAAACACGTGGAACAAACCACCTTGTCTGCTTTGAGTATTGTCCTTCATGATCTTCTGATAGCACTCAAACTGTGCCGTGACGATCTTGTTCCTGGTGAGTCCCATGTCGTGGTAGACGTTGGTGGGATGCTGCTGCTCCGTTTCATTGACCTCTAGGCTCGCCTTCACAAACATCTGCAAGGACAATTAAAGGACAAAGTCAAGCAGAGGCCACGCTGGCCATGAGAACACGGACCATATGTTATTAATGATGCCAGGAAAGGGAGCCTAACATAAACAATCTAACATTAAACACATTTCTATTCCATAGAAAATGTAACATGCTTTTACAGAATGAAGAAGCTTTTTCAAGCTTTAATAAATGTCTGAAATAAACCGATACAGTTAAATCTACGACTACGCGTGTTTTCACTGTTTGTTTGTTTCCTACCTTTGTTAGATTACACAGCAGTATAAGTGCCGTCATCCTGTTCAGCCCGACGCTATCCATCTTCCTTTTGGCCATGACAAACCTGTAGAGAATAAATAGGAGAAATAGAAGAAATAAATACAAACTGTCGCTAAAGGAACAAATTTCTCCTATTTTGTCCTCCATCACTTATAATGTAAGAGCGTTATCTAATGATGTCAGAAAAAATAAAAAAAAATAAAAAAATCAGTGTTCATTTTGCCACCCGATTGTTGTTTTAAGACAGACTTGAAAATCTGTGAACTGCTCCTTTATTAAAACGTGATCAACAATGTGTGAGATCAGCTAAATGCAGCGGACAACGCACTGAATGTCAGGTAGACTACCCTTAAAACCATGTTGCCAGGCAACCCCTGAAATCACATGTGACTGTGCTGCAATGGAAATACAAATCTGGAGGAAAATAAATAAATAAAAAAACTAAGGGAAGAGACACATTTGGACTCGCTCACATCGTATCGGAGGTTTTGTTTTGCTGTGACGTCAATAAGTCTTGATTACAGCTGCAAAGGATTGAACACGTTTGAAATTAATGAGAACATGAACAATAAGAATATTTATATTCATATTATGTGGCTGCTATATCTTTGCATTGATTTAAGGTTCAGAGACCTCTTAAATGGACAATGTGACCTTTGTGGCCATGTACACACGATCTGATGTCATCACAAAGAGGACGTAGAGGTAATATTCGGTTCTGGCTTGCAGGGAGTATTTTTACTTATGTTCACTTGAACTTTTGGACCCATAAGCTTGTTTAACACAGACATCAGACCTCAAAACAGTATAGAATAGCATAAAAAAAAGAAAAAAAAAGTACATGTCCCCTTTAAACACACCTTAAGCTTCAGAGCAGCAAGGACACGGGTCGAATTTAAATGTCAAAACCCCAAATCGGCCCATAAATCACAACACGTGTCTGAAACTGATTGAATATGTTCGGTCACTTCACAGTTAAAGTTAAATGTTGAATGTACCAACACTACTAGTACTTTGGCTTGTTGATCAAAGAACAACACAACTGAGAAAATAAGTAGTTGGAACCAGGATCTTAGATGTACGAAGGTTCAGGTTCATGATGGTCACAGCTGACTTCAATGCTCTTACTTTTGTGAGTCATTTGTTGAATGTCTCATCAAAGCAGAAAGCTGCAGGCCGCTGGGACTTAACGTCACGGCTGCTGCATAGCAGATGAGACCAAATTCAAACGGAAACAAATCCGTCAGGTGGTACGAATCAGCTTTACAAAACGGTGGGCGTAGCGATGATTGGTGACGTTAGGTAGTTCAAGTCAAAGTTAGCAGGTCAGTAAGGGCTCTACTTCCTTTTACTCACACAAAACTCCTCAAACCCCGTTACGTCAGGTTCTTCTGTATTCTTCAGTGTGAAAATATATAACGAGCGTTTGTTTTTCTCATAGCAGTTGAAGAACAAAAGAGAGACGGGAGGAGACAGTAAGAACCTGAACCCAGCAGTGGATTACATCTCATTCAGAAGCAAAAATTTAATAAAATCATTTAAACCCCAAAAGAACCAGTTCACACATCACCTGCATTCATACATATGAGGTTTAATTCAATTCAATACAGGCTGTTATGATGTGAGCATTCACAAGATGCAAGCACACAAATCCGTGTTTTTACCACATCAAAAGATTCAAAAAATTAATAAATTATCGGTTACGTGACTGGGAACAGTTTACAATATGAGTGTGTTCATAGGATGGGGCTGAAATATTCAATGTTTTTATATTAAAATTGCAACAGGAAAGAGTTCAGTAAATGAAAGAAAGATACATAATGTACATCAATTTACAGTTTAATAATCTCTTTAGAAAATTTAAGCTGTGAAATGTGGCGAACCGGTTGTAATGTACAATACATCACTGATGTGTGATTAGTAAATGTGAACGCTCCAGAAAATAAAGAAAGTAAAGTTTAATTAAAATAAAACAACAACCAACCAGCCTCAGATCTTATTAAACAAGATATGTTTATGATAATGAATGAACGTATAATTCTTTAAACTATGTAGATTTTAAATAACTGTAGTTCATAATTCATATTGAAGTAGAGAGGCAAAATATGAGAAGAATAAACAAACAAAGTATTTTATATAAACTGAAAATAGTCCTGATGGACTTTTATGGCAATTTATGCTTTGTGAATTGAATAATATACTTTAATGCTGCAAATTAATCAAGTTATCTACGGCTACGAGCAGGTTGAGTAGAATATGCACTGCATAGTTGCCAAAACAAACCATTTTCACAGAAAGATTTAACAGTTTTACAACGCACACACACACACACACACACGCACAAGGCCATTAGTCAGTACATCATAGAGGGATTTGACCCAGCTGATTCTTACAAGTCTCCCTGCAGCTCAATCACCAGATAGACTGGCCCTGCGCCTCCTCAAGTCTGCTCAGAATTACACAAGGAGAGAGGAGATGAGGGGGAGGGGCTTACTGAAAGTGGGATTGTAAAACATTATGGTGATGTGAAAATTAGAAACAGCCAGGAAAAGATCAGCTGCTCCTCTGTCACGCATGCGTGCACACACACACACACACACACACACACACACACAGCGCCTCCACGTTGCCAGGTTCCCCAGCTGCTTCTTGGCAAGTGTTTTTCATACATTAGCAGAGTGATACAGAGGATATACTGTATCTTGTCAGATGATACACACAGAACACACATCATCATAAAATCCTTTCGCAATAGTTTTTTTTTTTTGCATCCTAATTTATTAGCTTATGCTAGCGGTGCATCGTATACACAGACTGCTCAATGCTAATCAAACCTGATCCTGAAGGTGGTGGTGAGAAGTAGAAACCCTCCCGTCTGAATATAAATCATTGTTATGGTGGGAATTCTTTGCATCATGTTTCGTTTGTTTCTCCTCCTTATTTATGATGGAAACAAAGAAGATATATCTTGTCTTTGAACATGCGATGTCACTGACGAATGGCCCACCACATGAGACATGCTGTGACTTAATGATGATGAGGGTTAAATATACACAGGTTTCCTGTTTACATACAATCAAGGATGTGTGTGAGCAACAACATAAGCCAACTAACTATAAGTCCACCATTCGCTGGCCTTTCAGCTCCGGTTTGGATTCCCACGAAATCCTCAGAAACAAGCATGTGTTCATTCTGCTGATTAAAGTGAAAAATGAAGTAGCAAAAAATAAAAAACAAATTATTATAATACAAATCAGAAAAGAATAAGAAAAAAGAAAAAAAAATATGGGCAGTGAGTCACTTTTGGGAAACAAGGTTTGAAATATTATCTGGAACCAAAGCTGTAAACTTGGCACCTGTTGCTGTTAGTTTACACAGCTGTGAATAATCGGAAAGTTCTCAACTCAGTTTTTATGCAACATTTGTCAAAAGTCATGAATGTTGTAGTAGCGACAGCAGTCATCAAACAGCATAAACGGATAAGACTGATAACCGAAACTCACAGCCATCAAAAATGTTTTTAATAACCTGCATAGAGGTTGCAATGTGATTAAAAACACGAAGAAGAAGTAAAAGAAAAATAATAATAATCATATAAACTCAAATCAGCTTAAAGCTAAGAAGTTTAAACTTCATCTATCGATCGCTTTAGGTTCATTTAATCCGATGCGGTGTGAACTGTGGGTGGTCCACTATTATCTGGAGTGTTTCACAAGTGGTTCGTCTACACGTTGCGTTACATCTGCCAGCATTACATGAAAGATACCTGGAAAACAGCCTATACATAACAGCTGCCGTCTCCTCGCTCAGTGCCGGAGCTCAGCCTGTGCTTATCTACTCCCACTGTCCCTGCAGCTGTAAACATGCCCTCACAGGATGTCCTGTTGAGTGGCATTCAGATGTCCATTAGTCTGGGTGTGGGCCTATAAGCATAATTACTGCATTCTATAGCAGGATACAAGAAACCAGGAGAATGAATGAAATCCCTGCATGCAGACTCACTAACAATCAATCGTCTGTTACTGCTGTTCGTGTCGTCAATTCTTCTCCTTTAAGAGTATCTCTAATGACACCGTGTGCGAAAATAAATACCGCGCTGTCACGCTGCCATGTTTGCTTGAATCTGTTATCAGTCTCTGAAAGACAAACCCAACGCTGGTCACTGGGGGGTGTACCGGTACGGATCATGTGCTGGATTTATAAAATATAAACAAGACGAGAGTCAAGCAATGTTCTAGGCCCGGCAGGGTCGAGTTCAGCCCAGATTTACATAAGCATATATATATATATATATATATACTAGATGTCCAGAGCAGACTGCAGCTGCTCATATATTCATATCTAGATTATTTTAAATAAATTCCACCACATCCAATAGTTGAATGAGTCCTAAAACTTCCCTCTTCTCTAAGTCAATGGGTTTTATTTTGAATGAACTGTTGGTTAGATGTCTGAAAGTCTGTGGTTAACACAAGCTTAAGAGATTTTCATTGAGGCACTGAGGTTTTTCAACAGTGTGGAAACTGTCCAGTACCTGAGGTCTACAGCTACAACGACTGACTGGAATAAAACATACTTATTCCGCCTTTTACTGCACAAAATACAAGAATTATGACAAGTAAGTGTTGATGTGGATCGGGAGGAAGGAACGGACTCTGTTTCCAGCCAGCTTGGCCTCCCACTGCTTTCCATCATTTTGTGGGCACAATCGGAGGTGATGATTCAACAGACAGAGGAGGATCTCTGAGTCAGAAAATAACATAATGAGATGTTGAACATGTGAATGAAACAGGAGGAGATGCTTTTAAAATAACCTAACCCTAACCCTCTGAGAGCTTCTCCTCTCAATCGACATGATCAAGTATAGCGAGTGGACATTTCCCCGTGGGATCAGCTGTACATTTAGTTAATCTCTCCCATGTGACCGAAAATAAAAACATCCCAGGCACTGATGTTACAGAGTCCAGGACATGAGAGCAGACCTCATGTGAGCCTCCAAGTTGCCAAGGGCACCGCCAGATGTCAGAGAAAACAATAACAATCCTACACAGATGTGAGGGAGGAGTCGTCTTTGTTGCATGAAAAGACCTCCGCAACTAAACCAAATCAACTCACTTCTCCTCCGTGCACGCGATATTCTGTGCATTTACATGGCGAGAAGGAGGTTTTGTTCCAGCGGTCTTTCCTGCAGACAATAAAGCTCGGATACCGAAGTATTCGTGTCATCACATTCACGCCCTCATCGCCAGCATGCCAATGTTCTCGGGGCAAGCACATGGATCTACTCACAACTATGGTGCTGGAAAAAGAAAAGACTGTATTCTGAGCTCATGGGGAAATTAGGAATATTGTTACTGTAGATGGTGTCAGATGTAAAGATATGCGGTCGGTCTCTACGGTCATTCAAACGCTCGAGGCTCCGCGGTCGAAGAACAGATGACGAAGCCGATGCTGACGACGTATGAAGCTTGAAAGATTCTGTCGCACACAATAAACATCCCCGAGTCAAATATGAGCTGTTTTTATAGCAAGTTAAGCGTGTGGAGGTTGGACTCCTCTGCAACCCAGCTAACGACTAGCCGGTGAACACAGTGGAGCATTTAGCAGCTAATGAACCAGATACTTCACCCAGGAGTTCGTAAAGGTCAACAACAGGCTGAACGTGGCAGAACGGTTACATCGCATGTCACCTAACTGCAGCGTCCTTGGTTCGAAGATGTCCGAACCTTCTTCCCCTTGTTCCCTGTCTGCATCTCCACTGGCCAGTAACATATCTTAAATAAATAAATAAATAAATAAATACTGGTTAAAATGAGTGGAAAAACACTTAAATGCTCTGCAGAGCTGAGGCCAACGAGACCATGAAGAGTTCCAGCCACGTTTGGAAGCAATTAGAGCAACACAGCAAGAGAGAAAGGTGAAAGCTGAAAACCAATCACTGAAGAAATTGATGCGCTAGATAGTACTGAGTTTATATATTTATATTTATATATATATATATATATATATATATATATATATGAGATGAGCAAATATCATTAAACTGCATCCATAGAAAATGGCAGTAATGCTGGTGAGTCATAAAGAGATGAATGTCAAGTGTGTTAGTTGTTTTTTTTTAATGTGACTTTTGAAAACATCATAAAGCAGATAACAGCTATTTCATGAACAATGTGAACAACCGGCAAACACAGCAGCGATTTATAAAGAGGAACAGTGGGAACCAATTACAGAGAGAGAAAAAAAAAACAAACAACAACACAAAAACAACGTTTTCATATCTGAACACAGAATTAATTTAACAACTGTCATTAGTCCACTTCTTCCCTATGATTGTTCTGTCATCCAAACACGAGCCGCCGGGTGAAAAACACAACGCTTATTTATCTGTACGTATTAAACTAAGGAGATGTAACCTGCGCAGTGAGCTCTGAACGTGGCGAGCGATGATGGGATTCTGCTACTGTACTCATTGGTTTTAATAATGTGCTGTTGTTGTTTAAACGTGACATGAATAAAATAGATGCAACGCTGGGTGAGGTGAGAGGACTCGGTATCAAAAGAAAAGGCATCTTATTCCAGGAGCCTTTTAGTCAACGCAAAGGGAAAAAAAAATAGTAGAAATACCTTGATAAAAATACCCTGGTTAAAAATAAAGCAGGAACCAGGGTGCACTGCACCTGCATAGCTGCTAGAGATTCTCCTTGGTGTTAATGTGGATGTTTGATGGGGCTATAAGCTGTGTTTAAAATAGCCCATCCTGCTGTCCTAACCTGGGCCGATTCTTTCCACTACACGGAGACACGTTCTTACAGGTCACTTGATTTCCTTTGTCGAGTACTTTAAGTGTGCTGCAGCTTAAGACTCTTTCTTTACACCTTTTTTTCTGTGATATTTCTGCATCCTAGCGGGAAATGTTTGTTTGTATCTGTGCGGATTTTTATCAACGATGCTTCAGCTCAGATATAGATATATATATATATATATATATATATTTATTTTTTTTTTTTCTTTTTCTTTCTTCTGGCCACAGAAACATTATAAACCCTGGAATTGCCCCCTTCAAGCAGCGTTCACTAATCCTCTCTGTGTCCATCCAGTCATTTCCCAAAGCGCCATACCGCTTTCACATACTGTGTTATCAAAAACAGGATTAAAAAAATTCCCAAGGTCAGTTATGTGAAGGCCCGCAGAGAAATATACGACCATACAGTATATACAGTACATATATAGTAGAGTATGCGGTGAATACAGGGTCTTCCAGGTCTCCCGCTGGTATTTCCATGACAAAAATAACCCTGGAGCTCAGTCAGACTCACTGCTGTTTTAAGACATGGGGGAATATCCTCCATGTGTTTGCTGCAGGCCCTACACTTGACCTCCGGATCTACTCGCGTCATTATTAACAGGCTCAAGTTGCCCTGTATCCTGTGGGTTTGTCTAACAAAGACAATTAGCAGCTTACATGAGTGAGCTGCTATTAAAAACAGCAACAAAAAAAACACAAACAAACAAACAAGTTGACCACACAACAAGTTGTAATAAGAATATGGACACTTTGTTTTTTTTATAAAGGGAACAAAGTCATTTGGGACCAATGAACTGCAATAACACAGAGATCACTGGCACAGCCTGAGTTTAATACTAATAACAGTCACATGATCACAGTACAGTCAGTTAGTTAATTGGAGATCCAACGGAAATGTTGCAGACATTTGCTCATAGCAGCAAAAGAATATCAGTAAATCCTGGATGGAAAGTGAAAGCTTTGAAATATCTGCAATAATTCATGCGATATTTCATCAAATTCCCCCAAAATACAACGCGGTCATTTTGGTGTTAAAGGACAGTAAACACATGACTGTAGTTTCTGGAAACTTCACAATCCAAACAGCAGCATTTAAACAAAGAGTGAAATACGCTTGTGCAGGTTCACCTTTCAGAGGACAGACACACGCAGAGCTTCCCGTGGAACATTTCCTCTATTTTGTTGGCCAGAAACCCCCTCCTACACAGTAAATCAGGAAGCCTGTGTCACTGATGGTTTGTTTAGCTCAAACAAACATGGCAGAGACTGCACAGCCTCTTTCCACTGTCCTCTATCCTCCACAAAGCACTGCGGCTTGCACTGCCGACCGCTGCGCGAAGACAAAGCTCCCCCCCACCTCCCCGTATTCTGGAGACATTAGCCTGTGACAGGTCTCCTCAGGCACCTCGTGCACTGAATTTAAACTGGTTAGGAAAAAAAAAAAAAAATGACCCTCCATAATGAATGAGCGGAAAATTTACCTCAAAAGGTTTCACATCCCTGAAACTGAATCCAGAAGCTGACGGTGGAGATGTGATGCATATGTGCAGTGCATTGTGTTTGTAATACAATAACTAAGCAGAAAACATGTAATGTAGACTTTGGTTGCTGATTTGATCCAACTTGGTTCAACTTGAATGTGTTTAAAGGACAGTGAAACATTATGAGTGTGAACTTTGTCAGATATACTGTATGCACCATAGGAGCTATAGTGGCGTCCACAGGAGGACGAGGAACGCAGGAGAGAAATCGATAAAATGCAGGCAGCAGGAGACCTCTGCACCTCGCTGATTTATGAAGGGTTACATTTCACAAGTGCTGTCATCACTTTTGTGAACGGGGGGGGGGGGAGGCCTCCGTGCCCATCTGATGAGGAAACGAGGATGCAGACGCAGATACACACAAAAGAAGAAGAAGAAGAGTGAGTTCTCTGCGGCTCGACTGCAAAGACGTGATCCTGAATTCGACCTTTGTGCGTCACGGAGCTACCATATAATCAGAGGCGATTTTTCTCACCAGGCAAGCCAATCAGCTGCTTGGGGCCCCCACTAGCTGGCGACAGAGAGTCGAAATTTGCACATAGTCGAGAGTGAAGAAACGAAATTTGCGTTTTGAAAAGTCATTCGCTGAGTCTGACTCTCGTGGGTTTCCCGTTTACAACAAGCTGTTGGGAGGAACAAAATGCTAAGCAGCCAATTGCGTGACCACATTTTTGAGTGACAAAAGTCTTCAAGCAATCCGCGCTTGCAGAGGAATCCCTTGCTGCGCGCGCAACCACATGTTTGCACAAATCGGCTCTTGCGCTCTCTACTATGGAGAGAAAATTATGGAGAGCTAAATTATGAAGAGAAGCTATCCATCCCTAGGGTAGCGTTGAGAAAGATCAAGCTTATTGGGGGTGGTGCTGCATATATTGGAGGTTATTGGTCCATTTTATTTTTTGGAGGTATATGGTGAGGTTCAGGGGGCATTTGTTTTTTAAAAAAAAGTTGAGAACCGTTGCCTTACACAAAGACTTAAAGTTTAAAAGGCTTTTCTTTTGTTTGTTTGTTTTAATATAATGTTAAAATAATAGATTTTAATATAATATTATATTTGATATTGCACTCTCTGTTAAAATAAGCAGAAACTTCACAATGTTTAACGTTCAATGTTTGTGTAAGTAATATTTATAACTTATGAAATAAAACAAATTCTGTTGTGTGGGGGGGTCGGGCGGTGGCGGGCCCGCCCAATGAATTTCTGCTTGGGGCCCCACTGGACCCTAGAATCGCCACTGCATATAATCATCAGCTAGAGTGTGAATGAGATTCCATTGGCACAACATCTAAATGCTTCAGGGATAAAATCATCACGCCACAGAGATCTCAAGGGGTTTTGGAAGCTATGCAGCCAAAGACTTTTGTCTCAACCACATTTAATAGCTGCTTTTTCTCGACTCAGGCAACAAACAGTCAGCATTGACGGTTCGTTGGTTGAATCAGATGAGTTGCGCAACGTTCTCACTGCACATTTGGCCATTTGAAGACATCAGAGCGAAAAAGGCCTCCGCGGGCCGACATGCATGGACGAAGCGAAGTAGTAGGAACTCATACTTTTTGGTATTTGTGTCACTCATTAGTTTAGAAATGGTGATCATGTGCAATAAGAAGTCATGTTAAATCATTTACATGTGTTCACTGGAAGCATTTTGTGTCACTAAAGAGGCTCTGACGGACAAGATCCAAATTTCTGCTGCAAAGAAATCTGTTTTTTTTCAGACTTTCTTCTAAAAATCACTTTTTAATGAGATTTGATGCAAAAAGTGACTTCTGAAGTAAAGACATATTTTCTCTACGTGCAGATTAAGTTGTTTCACACGAGCGGTTTTCTTCTTTTCTTTTTAATCTGTTTACTTTCCATTGGCTGGAAGCAGGAAGTGATGTCACATACTGCTGTGCACCAATCAAAATCGAGTTCTGAGTAGATCTCAATCAAACTGTTGAGACGTCACAGTGCTGATAAAGCAGATTATCGGATGTTTTTTTTCCCCCTCCAACTATAATTTAGAGTCTTGCTTACTTCATACATATTTGATATTATCAAGAAAGATGAACGTTTTGAAATCAACCCTTTAATTTGTCGCTTTTAAGGGTTTTAAGGTTAAACAGCTGTTTTCTTTTGCTACATTTCCTTAACAAAGTGGTTTTACTGTAGTTTCCATAATCTAACCAAACTGTATCCTGTTTTGTAACAGTAATTAAAGGTCGACAGGAGTCAAAGGTTTTTGGTTCAAGGATCATCATCTTGACCTAAACAAACATCCCATCATGATGTTTGTGGTTCAGTCTGACGCATGCGGTCAAACCTGGTTCGTTTCTACAGGCTGATGGAAGTTAACTGCAGTAAATCATCAGCGTCAGGACGTGGGAATAAAAACATCTGAACTTCCAGTATTTATAATATCCTGCACATTGCTGCATGTACAGTTTTATATGTATTAATCCATCAGATTTTATTTTCATTTTATTTATTTATTTATTTATTTAGATTTTCCAATCATGCAGTCACAGATGTCACATCACATCGTCTATACATCTCCATGCCATAAATACCCTAAACATTATCATTCATATCTCAGTGCCATCATTGTTAAAACCATGAGAAATCTGCAGCATGTATCAGATATGATGAGAAAGAGTTCACACATGTCCACAAACTCTGCTGTGACTGAACAGACTCATTTCTGCTGTGGGGAGTTGCCTCTCGCTGCCTCTAGCTGCCACCTCCCTGATAATGACTTCACTTCATCATCTCAGCATAATGAACTCTGCCAACGTTGACCACCGTCATCATATCCTCCTCCTCCTCCTCCTACACCATCACCATCATCATCATCATCACCACCATCATCATCATCATCATCATCATCTCTCCCTTTCTACTGTCCAGCCCACAAACTTCCAACATGTCCAAATCGGCTGCTTATGTAACCATGCAGATGATTTAGCAACTATGACCATGACGCTTACATCAGTGCTGAATGGAGCACAATCACTCTCGTTTTTCCACCAATTCAATCAATCGATTCATCCCTTCATACACATGAATAGTGATTATTTAATCATTTCCATGCATGTCCAGTCTAACACATGGGCACATAAGTAATCCCTGCATGTAGTCAACCATAACTCTGTCAACTCGCAGTGTTGATGACAAACTGGATGCAAATCTGATGCGTAATTCTGCATCACTGTCACATACATACAGCTTTTCATAAACACACTCAATATCTCATAAAAACCCACAAAAACAAACCTGCTGTTTCACATGTTTTACAGTCAGATTAACTGGATCCAGTTATGAGATCTCTTAATGCACATGTCTCTGATAATGTATACCGGATAATAACGGAGACGCAGAGTCAGCTGCAGATTAATCAGACGTGAACCTACCGGAGAACAAAGAGAAGCAGGATCCGGAGCGAACGGGGATAAACTCTCAACGCTATCCGCAAAGCGTCTCCTGTCTTCGGGCTTCGTCGCAGAGAACCGGACGCGGCGGATCTCCAGCGATCAATGAGCGCAACTGAAGCGGCCGTCAGGTTGACGTTGAGAGGCAACCCACCACTTCCGGTTACATCACACCGCAGCCCAACAAATGAGAGCGCGCGAGCTGTGGCGACTTTAACACGGTGCGTAATGATGTGCCACATTAATACACCGATCACCGCAGTCTGCACAGTTCAGCTTTAAAGACATGGATGTTGTTGTTGTTGTTGTTGTTTATGTATGAGATCAAGTCTGGTGCAAAGACAACAATGTCATGATATTTATAAAGTTGTTATCAAACTGCTTCATGTGCATCTGATCTTCACCTTTTAGCTCAGGTTTGGTCTCCACCAGGTCCTGATGTTAAAATGTTGTTAAATGTTTACTAGCCTTGTTTATCTGCTGCTTGTTTATCTGCTGTTTGTTTATCTGTTGTTTGGAGTGGGACAGAAAGTAGCGTAAACAGCTACATGGTGTGAATACAAACTGGACAGTTAACCAAAACACTACAAGTTGCAAAACAATGAGCTAAAAGTAAGAAGAGGCTCTTCTCTGTGGGTTCAACCCCTCTTATATGACAATAATACATTTTAATACAAATATATTTGCATATTTAATTGATCCAAATGTAAAGGCCTTAGAGGGTACATAAACACATTAAACTCAAACTGACTTGATTATTTAGTTTTTTATCTATTCATTGGCAACAAAAAGACTCCACAGTGATGCGCTCGGCACAGTTGGGCATCATTAAGGAACTTTAAAATAACAAATATGTATGTATTATGTATTATTTCCTGTAAAAAGTAGGATATGTTACCTCTGGCACCTCTTAATGCAGGTGTTTTAATATTTACCAGCCTGGTTTTGTGTTGTTTCACTGAAGCACTTTGCAGTTACAGACAAAAAAAGATGTAAAAAACAAACAAACAAACAAAAAAAAAAACAACAACAGACAGATGGAGGATAGTTGCCATTTATTATTAATATTATAAAGTCTTAATCATTCCAGCCATGCTTATAAAACAAGACAACAAAGCAAATACTGTGCAACCAGTGCTGAGTGAAGAACTTACTTTACACAACACTGCCCCCTTCTGTTGCATCCTACCAACAACACCCACTGGACTGCACTAGTGATTTATGAGCCTGCATGTTATTGATTAACGTAAAAACATGTTTAATCTGACAAAAATAAAGCAATCATTACATTGTTTGCATCGATTTATATCAGTGAGGTTATCTTGATTAATGTGTTTACTTGAGACGATATCTATTTATTGTTGTTGTTGTTCCTGGAATAAGGATTGTCCCCCGTTTCAATGTGTTAATGCTGTTCACATTGATTAACAATAGAGGAGTTATATCACAGCTATTATGGAAAAACAGTCACTGTATGTGTGTACAAAAGCATTCAATAAAGTTACAGTAATACGTGTATGATCATAGCAGAGCCTTGACATTATCAAATAAAAAAAATAAAAAAAAGTTTTATTACCAAAACACTGATGTGCAGAGCATTAGTGTAAAAAGTTTTTATATTAGACATCAGCGAAACAAATATGTTCGTTGTCAAAGAGATAATTAAATGACGTCAGGTGTACAGAACTAAAAAAAACAAGACAGATTGATATGAGCAAAGTAGAAAAGAAATATGAACATAAATACAGGTGAGTCTGATCTGCTGCTGAGTCAGGCGCTCAGACTGATCGAGGAGACAGGATGTTGTCAATATTTTTCTTCCTTATTCGGATCATTTTCATCCCAGAACCTGCAACAGAACAAAATAAAAAGTCAAAAAATATGTTGCTTGAAAACGACTTTTAGAACAAACACCTGTTTGTTTGCTAAACGACAATGTTCATTTCACGATTTTCTATTAAAAATCCTGTAAATCCATCTCACAATGAGGAAACGACATCTGGAATATCTTAAAAAAACCTCTTAATTTTAGCTGCTGTCTCTTTAAGGAACCCACTCGTTTCTGATTGGCCAGCTCTCAGCTGCTCCGCGGGAGGCAAACAAACAAACCATAAAACGTTTTACTACTTTTTCTCGTTCTTTACTCAAAATTTCAACTCCTCAAATACATTCGTACGTGTCGGAGCTAAAATCTCACGCGAAATGTGAGAGTGGGCGACGCAAACGACACATAGCAACAACCTTAGCAACCGAGGCTACAGACGGATGCTCGACGAGCTGATGTCATGTAGAAAATACCGCCGCAAACGAGGAGTCCAGAGCAGGCTGAAGACGTGTACTTTATTTCTGTATTTCTGTATACGTCAATGTAAATGAGCTCTGAAAAGAATCATACCTTTAATCCCTTTAATGCACTTCCTGATACAAAGTCGCCGGTGAGTGAAGTTGTTCTTGTTTCCTCCGCAGCCGCTGTAGTCGAACATCTGGCACCTTTTGGTCTTTGGGTTGTACGCAAACCTCCTGTGCGATCCGTCACACGTCCCCCTGTCGGCGGGACTGAAGCACGACTCTGGTGGCGCCACATCTGTAAACCACAGTAAGTAAGTAAGACAGCATTTCGCAGACTCAGGATGCAATAAATCATAAATCATTTTATTAGTGAGCGCAGATAAAATGAAATATGCTATAAATGATGTGTTTGGAGAGCTCAGACTCTGTTTACAGAGTCAGGATGTGGGTGGAAGATGTCCTAAAGCACTTTGAGAGCATTAAGAATCGTTCCTGTCTCTCTTTTTTCCTCAGCATCTCTCAGCTTTTAACTCCTCCTGGGTTCATATCCTCGCACACGAGCTTCAGTCTGACATGTCTGCGGGTTTTTTAGACAGCTTTTAGAAAGTAAGAGTTGCTCTCATGGTTTCCCGCGGGGGGAAGGCTGCGAGTTATCAGCTTTTTTTGTTGTGTTGCTTCCCTCACGGTGAACTAGTTGTGCTGTAGTGGCTTTTCCCCATATAATGGAAGAGCATTGATTTCTATAGGGACAGAAGAACTTCATTATTACCTAATTAAGTTGAATCTGATGCTATTAAAAGGCGTTGGACACGACTTCATGCAACAGATGTGAAATTAATTTAAAAGTTTAAAGATCTTTTTTTCAAAACCAATTAGACCCCAGTAAATATAAAACTTTATATAATATATGCCGGGTATGTTGGACCCAGAGCTGCTGTGATTGTTGTCTCTCCGTCACTGAAGGTGCACGTCGTGGTGCGACCACAAGATGTCAGTCTTTGGTTTTAACACTGTAACATCAACATCTGTTATTAGACACAATGCTCAAGATTTATGCCAATTATATGATCATCTTCCAGCTTTTCAAATTCAAAAGAGTGAAAGAAAAGTGTCATTTGATACGTATTATTGACATCAGTCATTACCAAACATTATACTCCAAATCCTTCTAATGTAAGACGGGAATAATTAAGTGAGACAGTACGTGAAGGATTCCACTGCACACACACACTGATACTAACTCATCCTGAATCTTCCCTTCTTGATATTTTCTGACAAGAGTAAAATTGAATTTATAAAATAACAACTTTTTTTAAAAGAGTCAGAGGAAACGGGCCGGGATCTCTGTGATATATATATATATCTATATATATATATATATATATATATATATATCTATATATACGCTCCCTCGCTGCTGGCGCTGCAAATTAGTAAGTAGGAATATGTGACAAATGGGCTGTGGGAAGGAAGCACTGATGCACTCCGTTTCTGCCCTTTGCCTTTCACAACAGAAGCAATTTTGCAAGCTGTCTACCGTCTATGCAGCACTGCACCTTGACATTTCTTATTATCTCCACCAGGTATAAGCCTGGCACGCGTGCTTGTGTGTGTGTGTGTGTGTGTGTGTGTTCACAGCTGCTCTCATATACTACTTGACCCATCGGCCTAATACTTTTTGAGCTCATTTATGACTGTATGATCTCTAACACCTCTCGCAGGTGCAGCGAGTCACAATATTTTTTTAAATCCTATTTTATAATGACACTGCTAGTCTTATCTCTGCTCTTCTGCTGCAGGCCACACCTGGCGGACATCAAGTTTTATTTCTTTCGGTCAAGTTTTGGCAGCAGGTTTAAGAAGTGATCTAGAGTTTCTTCCTCTGAAGAGTTCAGCATGGACCGGTTTCTACTCTGAGGACATGATGATTGATTTAATTACCCCTTGCAGCAGTTAATCTGTCCCTCGTGACGTCTGCTGCTTCTCAGTTTGTGCTTTGCTGTCAGATTTTTTTTTCCCTTGTTGATCAGCAACAATTTCACTTCTCATTATTAATGCAAATCTGACCAGTGAACCACAATTCGCCCCAAACAGCGACTCCACAGTGATTGTACAGATGCAGCTATAACCTAGAAAGCACTTTACTTCAGTTCTTTCTGTTATTTTTTTTTAAAATCTCTCTCTTGAGGAGTGTCATGTGATAAGTGCAACACTTTTCAGCTTCTTCGGACTCGTCCTAACCACTCCAGACGGATGATTTCATCTAATATCTGAACACATCAGACGTTTCTTACCTTTTGGGTGGTTTTGATTGGTGTCATTCAGTTGCAGCTGAGCTTCAGTTATTACCATTTCCCCTGAGAAACAAACACATGGATTCAATCACTTAAAGGAATAGTTCAACATTTTGGGAAATGCTTTCCTACTGAGAATGAAGTGAGGGGAAGACATTAACACAACATTAACAGATCATACTTGAAGTAGTAGTAGTGTCATGTACATTTAGCCTTACCGTGGTTGATGGTCTGATGCACAGCGATGAATTTGACAGGATGCACTTCTGGTGTCTTAGTGAGTATTTCTAAATTAACCAAAAGATAAAAAAAACAAACCAGAAACATTTGAAAAGGTGCACAGAACAATAAATCACGGAACCGCAAATTAAGCTTAATTTCATTAGTGTTAAACTAGACTGGGTGTTGGTCTCTATAACATGTGTTATCTATGTGAAATTGTCATCCATAATAATAATAAAAAGCAAGCTGTTCCAGTTGATTTTCATTACAACGTGTGCCGTCGGTGGAACTGGTCACAGCTGATCGACTTCCTCGTTATTTTCTGACCATTTCATTATCCTAATGACTTGTAAGTCTTGACTAAGTCTAATAATTGAGTGCGCTCTGGTCACTTTGGGACGATTTAAACGCTAAATGAAGGTGGGATGTGATTTCATGGTCAGCTGAAATTCATCAGAAAGTTCATTTTCTTATTTGGATTATGTCACCGCTCTGAAATGAGTTTTCGTTTTGTTGTGCAGCGACTGTAATCTGCTGCACCTTGGCTGACCCAGAAGTTCATAAATGACACTTTGCATACTGCTTTGAGGTAAAAGCGGGTAAATCACATCATCTTTGGAGCGATCACAGCTGCTGAACACGATATCCATCCACATTGTTCGTGTGGTTTCAACGTTTAACCCGACCTACCTGCATTCTCACACTTTGCCTGGCACTCGGCCATGCTCTTGAAATTGTTGGCATTGCCGAAGCATCCTCCGTAAAAGAAATGCTTGCATTGTTGACTTTTGCTGTCGAAGAAGTAGCGCGTCACCAGCCCTCGGCACGGACCGGGAGCCTCGGCTAAATGACACGGGTTCTTGTCATCTAGGAAAGGAAGAGAGAGACAAACACTGTAAGAAAACCAAAGCAAGATGGAACAAGGGTAGAAAACACAACAATGGAAAGGTTTAGCTGCTTCAGGCCTGCGTTCGATGCCGTGAGCTTTAAATGAACTGCAGGCCATGACCCACTTTGCAGTCACTGGCTACATGATCACACTGAGCCCATTTCCTGTCTCCCCAGTGGTACAATGACATTTCCACTCGAGTCAGGTTTCAGATCCACTCCTAATCTCCAACTACAAGCTGAACAGTCAACACTTCCAGCAGGAAACTCCTAATGTTCCCCTCGTCCCCAGTGAACCGGTTCACCTCCTCCTGCACGTCTTCTTCTTTCTCTGCTTTCAGATTTCGTCTGCACGTCTTCTCAGCGCTCGTTGCATTACAGCATTATCACGCTTGGGTCTAGGAGGGATATTGAAATCAGGGTCTTACAGCGCTAAGCTACTGTTTGATATTCACCTGAATTCTGGATCCGTCTTATTTATTTGACAATCAATCTGGACTGGAAGTTTACAGGCTGCTGACAGGACAGACTCATGCTTGATTTCAGTCTGTGACAAACATAGTGTGAAACGCTCGGTCGGTTTGGTGCAACAACAGAGTACAGAGTGAGCATCTATCTATGGTTGCAATGCACAGGTGGATAATGATATACATAAGAAATATTACAGCTTTAGGTTCCTATAGGAGCCTCCAAATGTCTGTGTGTGTGTGGAAGTGACACATCTTGACATCTAAAATGACAACGGTGAGACATTTCACTCCAAAGATTGTTGAGGCAGTGAAATAAATAAGTTGACATCTTAAACTTTACTGACCCGCCGGTGCACCCGTTTCCAAAAATATCCAAACAAACAAACAAAGCAAATATGTCAGAGGGGAGGGGGGGAGGGGGGATGTGTCAAAAGATATCAACAGTATTTTTATTTGTCAGATTGGTGGAGCCATAAAAAGACACATCTAGTCTATGGTTTGGGTTGTAACTGACGTCATACAGCTTCAATGAAGCCAAGCAGTCAGTTAGCTTAGCTTAGCACAAAGACTGGAAACAGAGGGAAACAGCTAGCCTGATCTGTCCGAAGGGAACCGAATCTTCCCGCCAGCACTAGAAAAATACATATTATCAGCCGGTGAAGAAGTTAGTGCTGTTGGCCAAGACAAAGTTGGCCACATTAACACTGTAATTACTAATCTTTACATTTTTGGTCTGTAGAAGCTGACAAACAAATCACTGACAGCTGAGGATATGTTTTACTGTTTGGTTTGAGTTCATCCGTTAAAGTCTTGATTAAAATGCTCTCGTTGTAGCATCTAAATACATGTTACGAGGTGACTTTGATTTAAAAGCACGGGCAAATAGACGTGTCAAAGGCCAGTCTAGCACTCCATCTCTATAGCAACGCAGTGATGAATAATTCACAAACACACTTCTCTATTAAAGCTGTGAAGGTGGAAAAGGTGATTTGTGTTTTGAGGGGAATTATCGGTCAGCTCTTTTTTTTTTTTTTTTTTTTAAAGCACTAGCTGTGAATCATACGGTCCGCCGTTCCAGCGAGTTCTGGCTGTTCTCCAAAGAGAACCTCAATATTTCAGCAAAACAGACTTTAACATTTATGACGGATGATTTTGAGTCCGGTTTGTGCATTTTGGGGCCCTTTAAGTGGCACAACCAGAAACATTAGTTTTCTAGGACAATGTATTGAAACTAAACACTGGTATCATAATTTATTTTCTTTTCTTTCCCCTCCTCACTTGCCCAGCAGATTCCTCACAACTTATTTTCTATTTTAACATATTTTGAAAGGTTTTTGTTGGTGTGCTGACACTGATTTGGCCAGTTACTGATCTCTAATGGAAAATAAACCCAAGCAAAATACAGAAGTAAAAATAACTGCGACCACTGGATGGAGACAGATATAATCCAATCACACATCAACACACTGACTAACAACATTATTGATCCACCTGCAGAAAAGAAAGCATTTTTTTTTTATATTCATGATTACTTGGTTGTAAATAGATTTTAGCATGCTAAATGCTACATAAATCAAGTTTGTGGGATCGAAGCATAAAGGATTAAAAATAAATGTTTGTCTCGGATCTATAGGGAAGGAAATATAAGTTATCTGGCTGATATTACATTCAAGATGATATAAATTAGACTCATATTCGTCTGTTCTTTAACATTCATACCCCATTGTTGTGCTCTTAGCTTTTTCCTTTGCCTTTTATTATTATTATTATTATTTATGAGTATAAGCCTTGAGCCATGAAGTGCAACTGTCACATAGAAACACGATGTTTGTGTCTCTGACCTCTTCAGACAGAGAAACAGCAGACTGCAGGAACGATGATTCAGACTCATTATAGTTTCAGTAAAACATCAGCGCTAGAAAACCTTTCTTATAACCAGAATATCTCACATGAGTTTGTGACCTTTTACAAATGAATCACTGTAAAGCTGACAATAGACGCATCATGTATGACGGACTGGTAGGTTGAATAATTGTGAATAATATTGTGTTTGTGGGGATTGAAATGTCACTGATTTAATGATGACAGGATGGGGTTAAAATAACACGCGGCGCTTTGAGATCTGCTTAGTTAAAGAGCACACTGCGGATATTAATGGCTGGTGTTGATCAGCATACATTAACAGGATTTTTGTTAATTTAGTTTAATAAATGCACTAAATAAGTTTAATAATATTTAACTAGCCTCTAGACAGTATGTACATCTTTATTCTTATAGTGTTTTGGTTTATTTAATTTAATTTAATTTAGTACTCAGTAGGACATGAAACAAACAAATGTGTTACTTTTATAGCTTTTTATAGTTTTTTTTTTTTTACAGTGTAATTTCCTTTATGATCAACAAGCCACAATCTTCTTACTCACCAGAGAGACTTTTTCATTTAATAATGTCACCTTTGCATCAGGGACATAAAACAGAAGCATCTACTGTACATGATGATCCCAGCAGGATGCGCATACGTCCATGATCCTGGCTTCTGGCTGCATAACGCCTCCCGTGGCGTGCAATAAGAAGTAGTTGAAGGTTATTCTTTGTCACTGCAAAGTACAACAAGCCTTTTGAATACTTTGGTCGGATGTGTTATTGATTTGCATGCAGGGCTATTGTTCACGTACATCAGGGAGTATTTAAGGTGTATTGTTCACCTGCCATCCTGTACACGGTTGTTGTGCCAGAGAGATGTTGTGCCTGTTTCTAGTGTTTTTTTTCCACACACACACGTATCTCAGCATCATTCCTCTCAGCTCAAGTGCTTTTCAAACAACACGTCATACGTTGGATAAATTCGACTCCCAGGAGCTAAAAAAAGTCTAATTGTTGCAACTCCTAATTCCTTTTTCAAGAGCAGCAGTTTGATGATAGATAACCGACAATCCACTCAACAAAAGCTTGAGGGCGACGTGGAGAATGACAAGACTGCACTTAGCACTTATCATCACTGTGTTCTCAGCAACAATTGATCAGGGACGACGCAGCAAGCAGTTCAATCAGTGTTCTGTGACTGTTGATCTTTTAGTCCATCCTTTATCTTTTATCCACACACACAGGGTTTGACATCCTGACAGAGGTGTGCAACACACTCACTCTTACCAGCCATTTCAGCAGGTGGGATATAGACCTCGGGGGGGGGGGGGGGAGTTGACATCAATGCCTGCACACATTAACCTCCCTACTTATTTCTGAAAAGGAGTTTTTTTTTCTATCCTGCGGTTCTCTTTTTGTTGTTATAAAACATCAAGTTAAAATTGTCAGTGTAAAATTGGGGTTTGATGTGGTAATTTAGCTTTTTTTTTTTGCACAGCCACTGAACAGGCTTTAATGTTGTGTTGTGAAATGTGCCTTTAACTGTACGTTCATCCAGCAGCTGTGTGACTTTTACAATCGATTAATCTCTGACAGTAGCTGCTGCAGAAAAGCCTCTTCTCTTTCTCTCGCACGAGCATTTTTGATTAACTGATAGATGCATCTTTCTATTGCATTATCTGGGTGCAGCAGGCTTATCGCCCACAATAATTTAGGGTGGTGTGAGAAAACCAATAAACTGAAACCCTGTTATAAATATCTAGATGTTTTCTTTTTCCAGCGGGAAAAGTATTTTTAGCTACATTTTTCGTCTCACTCTAATGGGAGTGAAAAATACACCCAAATCAGGATGTTTTACAGAGACAAACATACTGACAAACACATAAATACAATACACAATTACAGATGCAAAACATACTGCATGCAACCATCCATGTTACATTATGTTAGTTATGTTTTTTGATGCTCCCTCCTCCTTCTTCTATTGATAGCATAACATTTGTTTACTATAATATTTTCTCACAGGATTTTACCTGTCGGTGTTGACAATGACGTCACTGTAAAACTTTATACGCGATGCACTAGAGTTCACACGTGCATAGCAACAGTAACTATGAGAGGCGAGGCTGTGTCAATTCACGGTGATTGCTCACCATATTTTCACAATGTCATCAACACAGATGGTTAAGGAGGCCTCTAAAATATTATATAATAGTATATATGTGACCTCAAGGCTGCATATGTTGTCAGTTGTTTTTTGTTTTTTTTTGATTTAAACATTATCAACATATCAATTTAACAATATTTCAAATCCATGTTGGACTTCCTTAAATTGTGAAATCCATTTGTCCAGAGTTTGACCACTCTGCTGTTAGTTATTAACGATCAATTCAACTTGAATTCATCATCAATTTAGCTCGTGTAACCTATAAATAATACAACAGTGACTGCCTCTTAATTCTTTTCATTAACCAGATGCCTCCAGCACAACGGGTCAAAATTAATGTGCCAGCAACGGTCCATTTTAGCCACACACCGACAAAATGACTTTGTAATAGAATTTTATGCCCAAGGTGGCAAGAAAAGTCCAATATGAAACAGTTGAAAACAAAACTGATCATTTGCTAACGATAATTAACAAAGCGAAGCTACAACACGTCCTTGTCCTGTGTGCTGTGATTATAGAAAACAGTGACGCTGGTTTAACTTTACGTTACTTAAAGTGCAGATAGTTAAACCTGTAAAGAGTTTTTACTCACCTGAGACGACACACGCTTCCTTACAAGCTTCCAAGGTCAGGAAATTGTTGTCGTTTCCTCCGCAGCCTCCGTATTCAAACAGCTCACAGCGTCCCGTGTCGACACTGAAGTAGTATCTGTCCTTAATGGCCTTGCAAGGCCCTGAATCGTTCTTCAGGGCACACAGCTCGTTGAAGATGAGGAGCTCGGGTTTCGCTTCATCTGCCGAAAGTGAGAGAGGAGACACAACTTTTAGCACTCAACCCAAAAAGAAATTAGGCCACAGCATCAAATTCTAACCTCGGGCTTTGAGATAAGGTTGTAAGTTGCAAGCCGCTATATTTTCCAAAAAAGACTTTAGCGGAAACTGTTTGACAGCTTACGGTTTTCAGCATGGTGAGCTCTGTGACCTGACTGAATAATTAATAATATGCAAACATTTTTTCTGTTTATTTTCATAAAGTTATAAGTGCATATATATTGAGAATAAGGTATCATCGGGAAGCACCTAAATGCCTCCAGCAGATCTAGACAGGTGGCAGCTGGCAGGAGAAGAAAACAGTGGAAACTTCACAGTGGCAAAGCAGAAGCAGTGTATTGAACAGACTGAGCGACTGCAAGATTAGAGCATGTTTGATCAATGGGGGCATGGTGAAGACAGAGGCTGAGGTCACATTATTCACAAATTGCCAGGATCAGATATAGTTGTGAATGGTTAATCAGCTCTGCAAAGACACACGTCCCTACTGTCAAAGCTGGCTCTGTCAGATCCAAGAAAGAAGAAATGAAGCAGTTGGAGTTGAGATTGTTAAATGACTATCTTAACGCGTGCTTTGAGACGACTCGTCCCTGCTGTTTGTAGGTCAGCTCTCTGTTATGACTGCCTGTACCAGCACACTTACTTCAACACCCACTGAGAAGAGAGGGATGTCTGTCCAAAGGGGTTTGGAGAAAGCCGAGGCTGTGAGTGCCAACATTTCTTTCTGCATTTCACACATACGCACGTTAAATAACCTCGATGTTACGTGATATTTTCTACCTGTTGATGTGATTTCTGTGAACTTTCTCATGTGATGCATTTTTTGGGGGTTTTCTCTATGTAAAAACGAGCCTAAACGATGATTTTTATGGACTGAGCTTTTGTGCTTTTTGTTGAACACTAATCTGCTGTTTCTAATCATCTATCTCAGTTAATCATCATCTAATTCTATTTCACCTGCTATGCCTGGAAACCTTAGAAAACAAACATTACATTTCCTTTCCTGCAAGGTACAAAGTTCCACCAAAACACATCCTTTAATGGGAAGCACGCTGCCCTGGCCGTTCAGCACAGCAGCCACCAAACAATCCCTCTGCCAGACAACGTAATGAGGGCATCAACTCACACCTCCAACCTGCCGTCCTGTCCAGATCCAATTTATAACCAGGGACTTGGGACACCTATTAAATCTATTTCCTCCCACCAGACCTGTGGTTTAGCTATAGGATGTGGGAGGTGATGTGGGAGGTGAGGTGAGGGCATTGGGGTTTCCCTGCAGAGACTTGCAGTATTTTTTATTTACATTCTTCTTGTCAGGGCTGATAAGTGGTAGCAGGGAGAAATTACAAAGGGACACAGACCGTCTGGGTGTCTGATACCCAACCTAATATTGGTTATGTAAACATACCTCATTGCTGAATCTCACTGAACAAACTTCACAGAGAAATAATGTTGAGATTGTTTGCTCTGCTCTTTGTGATTGGATGCCTCGAGCTACCATGGCTGCAACAGAAGAATTTCTTTTAAAAGAGAAAAAAGTACAGACTGGACTCTCATAAATAGTAAAAGTAAAGTTCAGTGAGCCAGAATCTCACCACCCATAGACAAAGGTACAGTAAGCAGCGTGTTCTTCAATCACTGTCTGGAGTCCAATATCCAGACAACGAAACGGCCAGAGACAACTTTAAGAGCCGAACATTTTCTCAGCACTGAAACCAATAGTCTTTAAAGAGCACACAAAGAGACGTGCAAACATGTGCAGCCCCATGGATGCATGCATGCACAGCAGACATGCTCTTACTCTTATCGCTATAGTAACTTTCAAACATCCAAGTTAAGCAATGATAAGCGAAACACAGCTTTGAGTGGAGACGCTTAAATCTACAGAAGAACTGCAGCAACTTCTCCAACCTACATGCAAAGTATTTTTGATTTCATTTAGGTTTCTTCTGTTTCATTGCACTTTGTATAAAGTTACTACATAAAAACTATTCATGGTATTGTTTTTAAAAGCATCCTCATTTGACTTGTCGTGCTTACAGACTTTTCACATTACTGTATATACATATACTAAAACAGATTTGTACATATTTGCACATCCCTTGTGACACCTCTGAATGCAAACAATCCCCAAATCCTTCCAAAGCTGCAGGATCTGTCATCAGGAATCCTCTGTGTTGTTGAACAGAGGGTGAATAAATATAGTCACACAATGCATCAGCAAAATCCTTGGAAGGCAACCAACAAATCAACCAGGTCTTTGAAATATGGACGATGCTGAATAGGGAAAGTGATTTTTTTTAGACGTGTTAAATTTCCATTGGCAGCTAGTCTCCTGGGTATTGCTGACAGGCTCAGCTTGGCGCACACAGTTGGATAAAGATCAGTTACTCAACATGTGCATGGTGCCAAACACCTTTGTAATTCCTAATACGGGCAGGTTCAATCGGTCTGAGGCCTGGTCCCAGCTTGTTTAGTGTATCAGAAGATTATCCTGTCCTTTAACAAAATGGACATGATCACCAACTGCAGAGACAAAAAAACGAAAAAAAAAAAACCAAACAAAAACAGACAAGATGACGATAAAGTATGATCAATGCAGAAAAGGAGCAGAGCAATGCCATCCAAGAATAGATAGATAGATAGATAGATAGATAGATAGATAGATAGATAGATAGATAGATAGATAGATAGATAGATAGATAGATAGATAGATAGATAGATAGATAGAAGTTTAGAGGAAGATTTTCTAGCGTGAAGGTTGGCCGTTAGCTCCATTAGCCGTTAGCTCCATTAGCAGTTAGCTCTGTTAGCTGTTAGCCACTCTGCAGCTGTCAGAATCAGACCCAGCAAGACCAAAAATTAATGCCGAACTGCAGATGACTTTAAAAGACGTAAAAGTCATTAAAAACCAGCGTTCATGTTCGATATTCAGTGAGAAAACTTTTAAAATATCAACAATTATAAAACAGAGTTTGGCGTGTTTGTCAAAGCGACAGCGTTTCCAAAAGGATCATGAGGCTGAAATAGAAATAATATGTTGGATGAGTAATCCAGAACAACAACAACGTGTTGAAAATAACACGATTATAGTGTTGAATTCATTAAATAAAAGCGGTAGAAATGTGCATTATGCTTAACAGGAGTGCACGTTATATAACCAGGAGTTTATCCACCCTTGTTGTTTTGGGGCCGGCCTTTATTTGTTCATGTCAATCACACCCCCAGCCATTATCACAGACTCAGCTTTTAATTGACTACTTACTGTCTTTTGTTTGAGGTAATATGGTATGAGTGTATTTCAGGGTGTTTCAGTACACCATGACATCACCAGCGGGTTCGGTTATAGGCGTTGCACACGTCCGCACACGTATTCGGTTACTTATTGAATTGATCGTCAGGTGTTGTCTTAAGTCTCTCTTTTAAATGTGTTCACAAAAGCAATGATGGCAAACGTTTGTGATTTTAGGCTATACAAATAAAACTGACTTGACTACAACAACCAGCTGGAAATGTTGTGGTATATCAAACAAACTGGACTGAAAGCCTCCGTAGTAAAAGAACGACCGGATGTGTTATCTTTCCAGAGGTTTCACAACAGTGTCTCGAATGGAGGTCACGATTATTTCCAGTGTCTGAAATAACAAGAACATACGAGGCTTTTTAAACATTTGATAGGATCAGAAGTGGCGTATTGAGGTTCTGACGTCATAAAGAAAGAAAACACATCACACAGCCTTGATGGGACTCTATATATGCATAAAAAATAAAAGATAAACTTAGTCACCACTGTTGTTCGTGACTCACTTTATGCCTCTTGAAGCGAAGAGTACAAATTCCTTTAAATAAATGTGATATTTGATTGCGACACTTGGCCTAAGCAGTATGTGAGGAAACCAAAAGGGTGCATCAAGCGTACCAGTGTAGATAAAGCTTCAATATGAGAGTCATTGTCACTGTTTATCAGAGCCGTGCCCTGAGGCCGGTGGACAAAGGGCTGAGGGTGAGTCACAGCGTGTCCATGCTTTACAGGTGAACTCTGAACAAATGAAGCTACTGTGATTATATATATATATACGTTTACGTGTCTCGGTATGTGTGCACATTCTTAAAACATTTGTTGCTGTATGTAGGTTTCAAATGTAATAATGCTAGGCTAGCGAGTGTCTATCTGTCCGTCCGACTACTGTTAAATCTGTTAAATCCAGCTGAACATACATGCTGTAATTGAGGAACATATATTGGCAGCCACTTCTCAGCTCATGACAAGTGTTTCCCAGCATATTTATCACAGATATTGACCGGACACAGACATCTATCAAGAGGCCAAGTAATACGGTGTCACGGTGTGTCACGAAGATGACCAGCCTATAAACCAAGTCTGAGAAATGTTTCAGAGAAGATATTTCCTTGCTCGCAGAATGACAGGATGGTATCTGAAAACTGAATAAAGGGTATTTTTACTCTTCTTCTTCTTCTTCTCATTGGATAAAACTCAAGAAGAGCGAACAAATCTTTCCACTGAAAAGAGTGACTACAAAGCTACTAAAATCTGGACGAGCCAAATACTGTAATAGCAAACCTGACTTTGGCTTATGAGTCGCTATAGAAAGACGGACCTCATTCCTCCAGTAATCTTACATACAGCACTTCCTTGGCACTTCATGTTAGGAGATCAAAGTGGGTTTCGAGTACCATCCAAAGCATTTTCTCCTGCAGATCAAAGGCATCCCACAGAAACACGGACATGCACATGCCTCCAGGAGATGTCTGTTGCCGTTGCTACGAACAATAAAAGCTTTGAGAGCCCACATTGTGCGGCTTGAAAACAGACTGGGGGCTAGCCTGAAGACTGAGACACCTACTTGTGTTTGGGCAGCAACAGGCCTAGTCCTGCACAGCTCAGTACATAGAGCATGACATCAACTCTGCAGGATTGACGGTTTGATTGTGGCTGGAAACGCCCATGGTACAGTTCCACGAAAGATCATAAATATCTTTTTACCACAAACCGATTTCTGTACAAACCATTATGTATTTTATCTATTAAAAAAAGAGACTGCAACAGTGCTTTACTCTAGTAGTGCTGCAGGGAAACCTTCTTAATAATCTAAAAGGCTTGTGAGCTCCATGCATTTTTAATTTAGAGCCTGCATGCTGGTGCGGCAGGTGGTGAGGGAGGAGACACGCATTGAGAGAATTAATTGTCGCTCCACAACTCAATGTAGATCTATTTATTCAAGTCAGATTTGAAATTCATCTCGTCTTTTTCCAGCCACAACCTCTGAAGGTTACTTTTTGTCTTGCGTTTTTCTTTCTGGACATATAAACAACAACATAAAAATCTTTTCATAGCTTTAATTCTATTTCCTCTATCTAGCAGCTGGAAACTTGAAAAAAAAGGTGTTTTTATTAGATCCAACTCACTTTTCTCCAGTGTCAGCTCAGTGGTTATCTTTTCCAGGCTTTATCTAAGTTGAGCCCCTACCTGTTTCCCACTTGCACTCAATAACAAAACAATAGTGGGAACCATAAATCCCTCTCGCTTCAGTGAGTCTGCCAAATCCGTGCTTTGACATTTGCAAAGTCCAAGCGCTGCCGAACCGAACAATCCCACTCAATGCCAATTAAGAGTCTGTCTAGGCTGGTTTTCAGCCAATCAATTGGACAAAGTGCGTTTCCTTGACTACACTCTAATGGCCTGCAGGTTGGCGACAGATATCCTCAAACTGGTCCTGCCTTTTGCAGGAAATCAAGGATGCAGCTGTAGGAGCAAAATGGTATCAGGCCCTTTCTTCTTCTTAACAGAAGATGGCACCTTCTCAGCTCAGAAGCAGCATATGGCAAACAATGACTTGGCCATACGTTTACCACACGTTGCACAAGCCTGTAGGGGAAAGAAGCGCCAAGACACCATCTGCCAAACAGAGCGAGTCCCAGTTACAAAACATTGAGTGAATTATTCATTGCATCACTAGCAATAACAACCGATTGATTCAAAAGAACTGAGCTGTTCAAACCACTAATTTAAAATGCTTGGAAAATCTGTTTCAAGAGTACTTCAAGGAACAGAGAATGGGAGAAAACAGAAGAGGGAAAAGCTGCAATGGAAGTCAGTCCTTGGATACCCAGAAACCATTATTAAGGCGGAGTGAATTTTTAACAAG
This sequence comes from Pampus argenteus, assembly GCA_036937835.1. Classification (NCBI taxonomy): domain Eukaryota; kingdom Metazoa; phylum Chordata; class Actinopteri; order Scombriformes; family Stromateidae; genus Pampus; species Pampus argenteus. The sequence continues at coordinate 3,851,588 of CM072872.1, read as the reverse complement.
TACTTTCGACCTGACAGTGAAATATTTGACAGTTTTTCAGTCGTGTTGACTTACGAGGTCCTAGAGGTCCTGTTTCTGAGTATTTCTACTGTATATAACGTCTTGTTTGCTTTTCCAGCTCTTGCACCAAATGCTTTTTTTTTCCAGCTCACTTAAATCACACTAATCTCATTTTGTATTTCTGTTGCATATTAGACTATCTCAAGCAGAGTTAGAGAGAAAATCTAACGGTGCACTAATTCCCTGCATGTAATGACAACATAAAGTGGATGAAACTAAGATGAAGTGGAATTTCACAGGCTTCTGTCCAACACTGGAGGAAGGAGAACACTGAAATGATCGAACATGACAGTCCACACCACCCAAGAGGACAATCTCAAAGTCTTTCAGGGCCAATATAATGAGTCGCTGCACCTGTGCTGGCATCTGCCCTCTTATACCATTTTGTCTAAGACACTGACTGGAAAAAAACGAAAAAAAAAACTGGACGAGCATCCAAGCCTGAAGCATTGCAGGTGGTTCACCTTGGTGCACTGTGGTGCCTCCCGATTCTCTCCAAGATGCACCAGGATGCTTTCATCTGGTTTTAAGTATATGTATTTAAGTATAAATGATTATTTGTGGGGGTTTAGTCCACAATGAAGGAGATGCATAAATACAGAGTACACGTAGAGTTTCTAGGGAGATGGATAATCTTTGACTCCTATAATTTTCACTACAGACGAGCAATTTGAAGTTTTAATTATGCTGACCAATTATGATAACAATGTATATTTTTACTTCCTACTTTAAATCCACCCTCAACCACTCATTCATATTCAGATTCATATAATTCATGTACTCTCTATCTCATTCAAACAATTGGTTTGAAACACAACAGACAATGTTGTTGCATCAATGCTGCGATCACATTGTAACTCAAGCATAACAAAATAATAATATACAATAAAAAAAAAACAAATCTTAAAACACCCACATTGCAATCTTTGCAATAATGTGATATTGTGTTATGTTATTGCAATATATATATATAACGAAAACACTGAATTCAATATGAGGCTTTTTCCCATTTCTACCGTCACGCTATTGCAATGTGCGAGCAGTGTTATCAGACAGAAATCACACTATTGCCACAGGATAAGACCAAACCGCAGGATTTTCTGGAGCAGCCACTGAGACTGTTGTTTCTCAAATTGCAAGCATCACATGTTGGCAATTTAAAGTTTTGTCCAGACTAAGTGGCCTAGCTGAAGCATGTTTTTTTTTCCTAAACGCATCTTCAATACCCTGAATACAATGAAGCTGTCGTTTTTTCATATTCTGAATGGACTGTCAGTGACTCTACGGCCTACAGGGGTGAACGTTTGTATCGTACTCTCCTTTAACGTGGATCTGATTACACGACTGAATCAATGAGACGGGAAGAAAGTGGCTCATTCCCCTTCTGTGCAAATGTCATCCTCGACAGTTGTACTGTAGATGCACTCTTGATTAGATGAAAGGATCGATACCGCAGTCCTATCCTGCACGCTGCAGGTTATCATTCAAAGAATATAAACGAGAAAAAAAAAAAAAAGAAGAAGAGGTTGGGAGGCTTCAGAGTTTAGTCTGTGAGGGGGATAACTCTGTTACTGCTGGGGGGGTCACACAAAAGGAGATTAAAGAGCAACAGATTACACATGAAATACACCTAAAGCTTCTTCATATTTCATATAATTCTGTTACGTCTCAGCACCAACGTATTAAGTTTAAACTGAGAGGAGAACAAAGAGGCAGCGTATGATACAGCTAAAGTGTTTATAGAAAAAAAAATAGAAAAAAATACAGATTTTTATGAAGAATGTGCAGGAATTAATGTTTTTAATTAGAAAAGAAGCACTTGATGGCATTATTTGCATCATTATTTATTTGCTTCTTTGACTTTTCACCTTTTTTTAACGATCTACGAAGGCTGAAAGTAAACAAAGACAGATCCAAACATCCAACTACATCCTTGTAGTCATGTTTACTCATAAATAGCAGATATATACTTGTGTATTACACACTTAATTCCAACGAAGAAGAAGCCTGAACAAGAACTCTCACCTTGTCTGAACTGGCACAGAGTGCAGCTAAAGTGATCCCTCTTTCATCATTCGTTTTCTTTAAATGTCACTTCAACAAGTTCAGACTTAGTTCACCTTTCTCTTTTGTGCCTCCATTCTTTTTGTGTACGCTGGCATTAGCTGCCATGGATAACAGCAAAGCTTGCAATTAGTCTGCAAAGCTTTTTATGATGAGGTGGTGGTTTTTCCTCTGCCATCAGTGGATTTTTCTGGCAGCGCTACGACAAGCTATTTGCCTAATTTTTTAAAACTTTGCTTTGTAATTTCTGACACTCTTTCCCAAAAATATTCAAAATATAATAATATAATAACAGCATTTTATATCTGAAGCCATATTTCCATTTTGAGCATCTGTACATTGCTTCCCCCTGACTTAACATAACTGTTATCTTCCACAAGTTCAGCATCCTGTAAGACTCATAAAAAAACCCTTCTCCCTTAAACAAAGCGTAGCATTATGTCTGTATGACTCATACAGGAAGTGTTACCATGGCCTTATCCATCTGCAGATGGTCACTTCACAAAAAAATACTTCTCAGGCTCAGAAAAGATACTGATAAATGTATGAGTCACGAAGTCAATGTGACAGGACTACATCCCTAAATATGTTGGTGTCATTCACCCCGAATGCAAAATGTGAAATATTTATCGAGTTATGTGTCATATGTGAGATTGAAGCTTCTTGTAAGCAACAGAAAGACACTAATAACGTATCCCTCACTGCAGAGCCTGCTGTCCAGGGACTGTCCTTCAAAATAAAACACACTGTGCATGAAGACAGATGAAGCAACATTTGAACAAAAGGCTTACTTTGTCTGTTTTTTTGCCCCGGGACACCACAAGGACCACATGAGCCAATTTTTTTAACCAACTGCAGTGGTTCAAGTTTATCAAAATAGAGAAAATAGTTGAGGAAATATGAGCTCCACGAGGGCGACGGTGTTATCCATCATCCTGTCTGAATTATTAAATTTGAGTGAACCGGTGTGACATTGAATTCACTTTCTTCTAATCGATCCGATCTCTAATTTCGTTCTGTACGATCCGTGTTAATAATGAAATATTATTCTAACGTGCAGCATCCTTTCAGATTAAACTGAAACCAATAAAAACCAGGAACTAGTGACAACAGAAATAAAACAAGGAACTGACTACGGAAAAGACAGATGGAAAAGCATGTTTGTGAAGCAATGATCGCATGATCCTCCAGCGTTGACCGACCACATTTCTGCAGGACACATATTATCGTGTGGCTCTCGCTCCTCTGAGTGCATTTGTCATCTCCCCTGCCGTGTCACACCTGAGTGGACCAGCACTTCCTCACACAGGACACCTGTTCACCATATTGCACCGTGCTCGCACCTTTTATCTGGAAGCAGGATGTGTAGTATAGGTTTTTTTGTTGAGACTTGTGATGTGCCAAAGAGAACAACAATTGCATTGCAGAATGATTCAATGTGATATTATATGATGAAGCTTTAAGTAGGATAAAACAATGTTGTAGCATTAGATTCATCATATTTCATGTTACACGATCATATTTCATGTTTCACAAATGTTTGATTCAGCACTTAATATGTAGTTGATAATCTCACTCAGTGCACTTGTTAAAATTTAGAAGTGTGTGTATTAAACTTTAATATTTTTAAAAAAAAATATATCCTTAGAAGAAGGTTTAGAAATAAAACAGGCAGTAATAACTTAAAAAAAAAAAAAAGGCCAGAGGGAACGGTGAAGATATTGGTGTAAAACTGACAAGAGATAATCTTAAAGAGGAAAGAGTCTCGTGTACGGAGCGGAGAAGAAGAGGAGAGGTCGGCCGGCGAAGGTCAGCAGCTGTGCCACCTGCCATAGATGAGATTAGGACAACAACGAGAGTTTAGAAACGTATCTAATGGTGTCTACAGCTGCAAATATGGTGCAAACTGTCACGTAGGCACAAGACCTAGGCGTGACCAAGGGTATAGAAGACAGGGCAGGGGTCACTTCAGGTCAGAGCCGTCTTAGAGCATCTCTGTGTTATCTCTGATACGCATTGTGTGTTTTTGTGATGTGTTCTCCTTTTTCTTGCCTGGCATTAAAAAACACTTTGTTGCTGCTCTGGACTCTGACTCCTGAGGATTATGTTTGACACCAAAGAGAAGTTTTTTCTGATCTGATTTTGGGACAATTTTAACTTCTTCAGTTTGAGACTTTTTACTCGACAGATGCTCAGAACCAATTTCCCTGCAGCAAAAAGTTTCCTATTTGATAAAATCTGTATTCTTTACACAATGACGATAACATGTTGTGTATATGATGTGGCCTAAAGTTCACTGACTAACTCAGCATTGTCACTGACTCTCCCCTTGATTCTTATCTTTGTTAATTACGCCCACCCACACCCATAAAAACACAACTCATCTGGCAGCCTGAACTAGATTTTCTGCTGTTATTCACCGAGGTGTCCTTTATTTTATATTGTGCAGCAGATGAATCAGCAGAGACCTTTGATCTCTTACAGTCTGTAGCACAAGTCAAGCAAAAATCACAAGTTGCTCCATGACAATTACGTTACATAACCTCCTAATGAGTCCACTTGTGTGCTCATATACAGTACAACATTATACTGCATATTAATTATACACTTATGCTTACTGTATTGAGAAAGTGAAAGTAAAACACCAAACACGTGACAACTCAGCTGCGAGTGCAGTAGCTGGAGGTGTCACCTCGAGCAGTTTCCAACCCTTTGTATCTGAAAAGTACAATAACCCACAGAGTAGAGGCAGAGCATGCTGGGAGTGCCAATACTAGGCCACACGCAGCGATGGGATTCAATGCAGTAACACTACTCCACATTATTCCCCCTTTAAAAATCCTGACAAAACAGACACAATGGCACAAGTCAAGTCTTTGAGACGCTGATGACAATCAACCCAAAGGCCAAAATCACTCCAAATACTTAAACTGAAAGTCCAGCTGGGAATAGTGAAAGTTATTGTTCATCTAAGAGCCTAAAAGCTAAGACGTGAATATGTTTAATAGTGCAAAAAAACCCCCCATCATGATAAGAAAGGGAAAAAACATTGGGGAACGGCTAATATTTGACGAGACGTAGGAGTGTCTACACTTTAAAGTTAGAGGTGTATTCATCTAATGGAGGCAAATGGATTTTAGTGACAGTTCAGGCAAGTACTTTTCTGAAGTCTACTCCTTATTGCAAATGCTAATTAAGATGGTACATGCTGCACTTTTTCTTTTTCCGTCTATGGCCCGAGGCTCCCTAATAAAAGGACCACTTCAAACGGCAAGTGAGCATCTAATTAAATTTCTCCACAAATTAATGAGACACAATGTTTACGCCTCCGTGAGACGATTAATGAAGTCTAACAACTGCGTGCACCGGTGATACTGATGTTTGGTTTCACAGAGACCCAGCGAGTCCCTGATCGTGTTACATCTCCAGAGCACCTGCACGAGAAACAAACAGTTAAACGTTACCATGGACGAAATCCTGCTGACGGTCGCTGTCATGCAAGCAGCACGAATCGCCTCACTGCATTTATATTCTCATATCTCTGATGGATGAAAAATGTAATTGCCAGATGGTAATGCGTTTCTGTAATTCCTCTTGGAGACTTTATCTTTATTTTTTTTTTAATATTTAAATACTCCGGATATTTGTCCTCGTGATGCTTTAAGGTTAAAATGATAAACCTGTGTTGTTTACAAACCAAAAACCATAAATAAAATGTCAGCTAATAGGTAGCAGGGAAGAAGAAGAAGAAGAAGAAGAAGAAGAAGAAGAAGAAGACGCTCTTTAATCCAAAAGAAGCATGCTTTGGGAAATCATTGCAATCCAGTAATGGACAAACACACTCAAGTACACCACAGAGAGAGGGAGGAACGGGCGGGTCAGTTCAAGACGGACCTTCACAAAGAAGGAAAAACTTCATGTTTTCCAAAAACACGAGATAAGTAAAAGTGCAGACGCTGACGTTAAAGAAACACGGTGAATGTTGGAGCTCATCACCGAACCTGACCTGAAATACTTGAGATGACCTTTCTGGACTTACGTCTTAAAAACACACTGGAGCCAAACAGCTGCAGATGTATTATGATGTTACAAAATAAAACACGTTAAACAATCCAGCATCATGTGAGAATTACAACTCCACAGATGTTAACTTCTACCAACATCCTCAGTTATTGAAAGGGTGGTGTGTGTGTGTGTGTGTGTGTGTGTGTGTGGCCAGCATGTGAACTGCTGCCAGTCTGGACTTTGGTCCTGATTGACTCCTTTCAATAATAATGATTTTAAAACGAGCGCAGCAGTGCGTCAACTGTGGTGTTGATCATAAGAATATAACTCCAGTATTATTATTAATGTGTGGAGTGATACACACAGGCCGTGTTTCATATACGTTACGGTTTACGCGTCACTTCCAGGCGCACATATTTACGCAAACAATTTAGAAGACATCAAACCAGTAGCGCTAATAATAATAATAATAATAATCATACTATACAGATATGACGCAGATCACTATAAATACATCATAAATAATTGAAGTCAGGATAAACAGTGTAACAGTGAATATATACAAACACACTCAAGTTACGCGTTTCTGTCCGGAAACTTTCCCTCAAGCTGCAGCAACAACTCAGACTCAGAGTTTAAATACGGTGTAAACATTATTATTATTAATAGTAATAAACTTCACATGCGGATATGTTGTCAAGCATAAAGCATCTTACCTTCTGTATCTGTGCTGCAGGAGCCGAACCTGGCGACGCAGGCGAGTGAAACGGAGCACAAAATCCACCACTTGTTGCACAGAGGCATGCTGACGAACCGGGGGGCAGATCCACACTGAAGTTGAGAGGGAAACTTCATCAAGTTGAAGGGCTGAAGTTGTGTGTGTGTGTTAGTGTGTGTGTGTGTGTGTGTGGGTGGGTGCGTACTTCCGTCTGATAACACTCTGCAGCCACTATTAACTTGAAATTCCCAGTAATTTCCTGAAGGAATCATGAGGTAAATGACGACCAGTGAATCATATGGCCATATAAGGAGTATGACGTGTATACTACAACTACAACAACAACAACAAAACAACAACAACAACAACAACAAAACAACAACAACAACAGGATTGTGGCATTTCAGCATGTAAAACCCATTATCCAGACTCATAACTCATAACTGTCTGCTTTATTTAAGACATTTCTTCTTGACTGTCTTGTCTTGTATGTGTTGTCTTGTCGCGTGTTGTCTTGTCGCGTGTTGTCATGTCGCGTGTTGTCATGTCGCGTGTTGTCATGTCGCGTGTTGTCATGTCGCGTGTCGTCTTGTCGCGGGTCCTCTTGTCGTGTGTCGTCTAGTCGCGTGTTGTCTTGTCGCGTGTTGTCTTGTCACGTGTTGTCTTGTCGCGGCCCTTTTTAAACCTTCTTCACGCCTCATGTAGTGACACATACTGTAACTGAGCTTCAAGCCGGCACACAAACATGTAAAAGTTAAAATCTGCCAGCGCCGAATACTTTCCTGACATTATAATTCATTCATCACTGGATTTATGCATAAGACACATTATATTATAGATGATGCAGCTGCATTAGTGATGACGTTATGTCATGTGTTCAGTAGCGTGTTCAGTAGCGTGTTCAGTGTCAGTGAGCTTTTAGCCAGAATGTAACATAGTGTCTATCAAAGCTGAGCAGACGATGCTTTCAGTGCCAATTCAGTTAGTTCAGCTCGAGGGTTCAGTGTTAATAGATCGTTTGTACATGTCTGAACTGAGCCTGTTGTAAAATACTGTAGCTGCACTGTAACTATACTCAATGGCCTTTTGGCCTTAAATACGACTGTTAAAAATACACAACTGGATTCTAATTTTAGTCCCTTGTCTCTTATATTCTTTATAAAGTACATTCAAATAAAGTCAAACATATTAAAAAGTTACAAAGCTCCAAAACTGAAAGACAATCTCTCTTTTTCATAAAAAAGACTGATGAGGAGGAGGAACAGCTGGAAAGATCTGTGCAGGGAAAGTTAATATTTGTTACGTCTCCCTGAGGGGACGCTGAGGTGTCATCGAGCCAGCTTCCTGAACCCCAACTGCTCTCATGGAGCTCTTAAAACATCCAGCAACTGAATACTGTGTTATACTGGTCAGCTCCACAGTGAGACTATGTAGGACTTTATGAGTCAGAGTAAGGGGGAAAAAATAAAGAAATAAAAGCATGTTCAGTCATCCTTCCTTTAGCAAATAAAGATTTGGAAATAAAACAATCAAACTATTGTATGTGCTGTATCTCTCCTAATGTCATTGAGTGAATTACCACATATTATATTGATGTTAATAACTGTATGAATCACATCAACCCACCCTGTGTAAACTATGACTATTGAATTTTTGCATGAACATTTTATTAGTACGATACCCTTCTTAAGAAATAGCGTGTGATGGTAAAAGTTTCCTGTGTGGTAATTTACAGTTAATGGCATTAGAGCCAGTTACAGGAAGTGTAAAATTCCCATTAGTAGTGTATTATAATTCATTTCTTGCTAAGTGAAGGTGTTTTAGCTGCCTTGCTAGCGTTAGCCGCTGGCAATCTGACATTCAGGGTTTTGTTCACAGTTGGAGGTGAAGTTGCACTTTGCAGTCGATGGAAACACCTTAAAACCGTAGTCACAGCACTGCGGATTAAACGCTGAAGAAGGCGTAGCTGAAACATCTCTGCATTATCCCCATAGACTCAACTTTGATGGAATAATTATGCCTGTGAGATCACCATATCCATGGATATTAATAAACTCCACTACAGCAAACCTCTGGACTGAACTTGAATGATCGACCTGCCTATAAGACCGAACACCAGACAAACCCGACTAACGATAAGTTGGTGAACATAGTGGAGCATTTAGCAGTTGATGGAGGCCCAAAAGTTATAGTTATATAATTTGCTATTTATGATAAAGTAATTTGCAATATAGCAGTAGATGTATGGAAAACGGATGTGCATGCACATACAAATAGTCTAAATATGTAGTAAATGTTAAGTCAAGTGAGATTCAGACTTGTTTTTTATTATAATAAGACTCCTACAATTCCTGCAACCACACTGGGAACAGACATATTATCTCACCCCATACTGGCTCATTTATTATTTTAAGTGCCTTAAAGGCTGAAAATAAGATTGAAGCACTTATAAAACATCAGTCCACAGTCTTGGCACGTTGTCTTTGAGTGAATGCACAGTGGTGGTGCATTTGTGTACATGTGTGGGATGTCAGTGGACAAGAATGTGCCTGTCTGTAAGACTATTCATGCATCATATTACTCACTGTGTTCAGGGAATTCATGTGTCTGCGCTCCCCCCCACCACCTACAAAACCCCCACAAAGAAAGCAAAACTCACTAAATCTGCAGCAAAGCTTCGATGGAATTTGCTGTGTGCTAATTTTCCCACGATATCATGACCTCAGTATTTCTCACTTGGAAACAATATGTTGGAAAATGAGACTCTTGACACGTATGCTTGGTAGCAGATGAAATGATGTCATTGCTCTATATACACACATGGAGATTCAGAGAATAAAACAAAATGAAATATCGGTAGTAGTAAAAAATAAATCATATTTTATATTTACTTAATTTCCATAAAGTGTGACGCGATGCTGATATACATATTTTTATTGATATTATATTTTAACCAACAGCTGGTTTAATGATATGCTTTAAAGACCCGCAGTTGCAGTTGTGACATGTGTTCGCTGCAGGTGGTGCAACTATGAAAAAAATACTTTTATGTCCCTTTGACCCTCTCAAGGAGTTACCGGGTGAATCTGGAGAGGCCCTGAGATGATATATATAGAAGCATATTTCTATGTCTGTATAATTATTGTTTTTTTCCTGTGGAGTCGTATCATTTCAGGCCTGTATAGACTCTTAAAATGAAACATAACTCTGTTGCTGTACTCATCAACACGTCAACATCTGCTGCTGTTACTACTCTCCTATCATGACGTTGGTATGACAGCTGGCCCGACTACGACCAAACAGCGCCTCCTTGTGGAGAATCTGCAGGCTGCCAAACGTAAAGATGTAGCTGAGGCATCATTTACGCAACGCCAGTCACACTTTCTCATTGAAGAGATTGGGAAACAAGCCCGTCATTTTCTGCCCGATCGCGGCTTCTCTTCCTTAAAAAGACCCCGATTAAGCTCCGCATCAAGACCTCTTCATTTTGTCATGACCTGTTCGGCTCCGCTAAAGCTTGTAGTCTCACTCTTTAGAAATCCTCTGCTGCAGCCAAACATGTCTCAACCTATGATGAAAAGAAGTTTGAATAATAACCCAATGATGGTTTCAAGTCAGGATGGAGTCAATTTCGCAAGGGGAGTAAATGACAAAGACCTATTGTTATTTTTCAAATGAGACATCACATTCATAAATGTTAGTTAAAGGAAGCAGCAAACATTTTGTGTAGTAATCCACACTCTCAGTCAACCTTCATAATTAATATTTGACTCATATGAGTCAGTAGTCTTAGTTTGACATAGCTGGTGGATGAGAAAGCAGATGCTTCGAGTACAAGCTCACCATGTGGGTTGAAATATGCTGCCACTTATAAATCAAGGCACAGAGCATGAGTCACAGCTCCAACACCTGTTGTCTTTGATACCGACCTCCCCCCTGTCGGCGTCTGTAACTACCTGGTACACATCACTGTCTGTCTCTGTATAATCTTTGTAACCTTTCGAGGGCCTGTGAATAAAGCAGCTTACTTTGATGTGAAACGGTCCAAACTATTTTAAATCTCGTACCGCAGCGTTTCAAATTGTCCGAAACAGATGATTGGTTCGCTGCCGGTTGCTCCGCCCACTGATATGTTTTAAAATCGGTTATCAACACTGACAGACGGGGGTTGTTTGAAAACTCCCTCACCTCAGGCTGAAGCGGTTGATTGGGTGTAAAGAGAAAAGCTACGCCGCATCACAGTGTACATTAGTGTTTATAGCCTGCCCCGATCACCTCAGCTAAATATACGAGAGGCTTTTTTTGCATCAAAAAGGGGAGACGAGTAAATATTACATTTTTAGACTCCTCAATAAGTAATATACACAGAGAAAAGTGCTCGAGCTAAATGTCACAAGTTACAGTGGTGACGGATTAAAGTGCATTGAAGGATAAATGCGTTTTAATTGGATTTTCTTTCCTTTGTGGAATTGCCATTTAAGCTATGCAAGTTAAACAAAAAAAAACACAAATAAAAATCAAACATCCTCACTGCCTTCATCTATCACAGTCATATTTATGCTGACAGCATCTTGTGAAGGAGAAAAGTTGGATGCAAAGGCCTATTGGGCTTGGAAGTGATTCAAACCCAGAGACAAAAGATGTTATTGAAAAAAGTTATTGCGTCTAGTTCAAAGAAGTTTTACTTTATGAAAAAAAAATGTCTCACAGCATGAATGGGTCAGACTGCATGTCCACTGGAAGTTGATTAAAATGGATTTACATACTAGACTAATGTCAAACAATGGACCCTGAGGGGATTTCTAACTCACACAATGACTTCATACAGAAATCAGAGTACAAAGACTTTGTTCTGCAATTAAGGTCCTTGTTCTATCAAACATTATGAGTATCTGATTGTGGTTACAGGGCAAAACTAAAAGTAGGAGACTGAAAATCAGACTAAACACTCAGGGAGTTTTAAAATGGTGCAGCAGATCTGAGAAGAAAAATAATGAAAGCGCAGTCAGTAATCAAAGTTGGATTACATAAATACAAGTAAGTACAAGTACACACACACACACACACACACACATTGGGTTTCCATCTCTCACACACACATATTATTATTGTTTCTTTTGTGCTTGTAGGCATCTGTTCCTGAAAGAAAATGACTTCTCGTTGCTATCGAGTGAGAAACATTGTCTTGAGATCAAACATCAATTTCAGAAAGATGGAAATTTATTCAAATTGAATTAGACCTTTCTTTGTGCTCTGCTTACGAAAAAAAAAAGAAAAGAAAAAAAAGATAATTAAGCACAAGTGAATTATACACAGACTACAAAGAAAATGTATTTTCTTTTGACTGCAGGTCTGTAAGTGGCCAACAAATCATTACAGGCCTGCAGCACGAACTACATCGCTAACAGAAAAAAAAGTAAATAAATAAAAAAATTCTTCAGCTAATGTGGATAATGTCCAAATATCATTAAGATGATTTTTTTTTGTTTACCAATAAAAATAATTCTGTTAACATCTTGTTTCAGTTCAGAAAATGTATTGACATTAAACAACAACAACAACAACACACATGTACTTTGGTTTGGCTGGTAGATATAGAAACATACTGCGTCCTGTTAGTGTCACAGAGTCCAGCATTTACAGAGAAACATTATCACTGACTTGGATTCATGTTTACCTGATGAATGAAGGTCCTGAGGGGAAAATATCAATAATATAAATACATATAGGTAGTGTACAGTGAGTTTTTTGACGAGGCAATCAACAAATATAATAGAACGATATGGAATAGAAATAAAATAAGTCAAATCAGTAGCAGTGAGAACAATAGTGTCCTTTTATAAGGTTATTAGGATAATTATGATGTTTAGTTTAACATATAAGAGACATTTTGACTTATCATGATAAGAAAAGTGTTCTTATATAAATATCAACGATGGTTCTGTTCTTTTCAAGTGTCCCCAAAAGGTGCAGGACCGTGCACAGCTAAATGAAATCCAGACATCAATCATTTAATTATTTACACGTGTGCTTTCCCCTGCTGCGCCGTGTGTCAAAATGTCTCGTGTAAAAGCCTTTGATTAAGTGTTGGAGGAGTCTTAATGTGCTTCTCAAGCCGTGCGGGTTGGATAAGAGACCAAAAGCTGTGTGAAGCTGCAGCATCCACATCCCCAGGTGCAGCATCCCTGCCTCCAGGTAGCTGAAGTATATATGTTGCAAGATTATTAGTATTTAGTTTAGTGTCCTATAGGATGAACCTACAGAGATGAATTTAGATTAAAGAGCAGCTAATAGCAGCTCTCTATGCAGTGTGGCATTTTAATAGAATAGAGAATGACACATCTGTGCTTATTCTATATGTTATAACGATGCAATTTTCTAAATGTCATATTGTATGGCTGATATAAAGTCATACGGTGCTGTCCAGATGTAATATACAGCGTATGGACCCCATGCTGTGCAGGGTAGGTAGCACCTCTGCTCCCAAGACTAAAGACACGTTGCCACGGTTATGTCTCGTTTCATATCGGTAATGAAATCAGGCGGGTTCGTATATTATTTCCATTCTTGTTTAACGTGTGTATTGATCATTTGTTCTGACAGTTAAAGCGACTGTAAAACAGGTTGTGTTTTTTTTTTTAATCATCACATCCTTTCTTACTTTATGTTTGCAGATTAATTTGATTATATTGTCTCCCTGATGCGCTGTGTGGAGTATATGCTGCCATCAAGGCAACAATCATAACCCATAAAGTAGTGAAATTGAAAAAGCACTCACCTATATTTCTTTGAATATCTTTTCCTCCCTCAGAGTGGATATACGGTGAAAAGAAAACCTTGAAAATTTCTTATGCCTGAATGGTTATTTATTTATTTTTTTATTTTTTAAAGAAAGGACCAAAGAAAGTCTCACCCCCTTAATACATATTAATAAAACGACAAATACACCGAATGCAGCCGGTTCACGTGGAGATGTGTGAGAGTGAACATTAACCAGTCTGCCTTTCAGTCAGGGAGGACAAGCTGATAAGGCTATGCTGAAATAATAACATTACAGGCTGAAATTACAGGCCGTCCTCTTGACAAATTCTGCACCAATAGTAGTGATTTCCGTTTGCGAGCTGTTCTGCTCCGCTGCACAAATAACAGTCTTCCTCTGAGGTGATGCAATCACATCAGACAATGCAAAGCCAACTCTCTAAACCCATTTTAATCATCTCCTTCTTCATCGTCTAAGCTTCGTCTGCATGGACCTAAAGCGAGGGGATAAAATGGGTTTTTGACCCAGTCGCTGGATATATTCACTCCGTAAATGATACGTAGAATATTATTATTCATACCGTATCCTTTGCTGGCAGTCTTTTTAGCTGAGGTACTTTACAGCGACAGCATAGATTTGTTGTACTGATGGCTGAACATTTAGAAGTGTGTAACACACCTTTTCCAATTAGGAACAGCAAGACACAAACAGCATTGTCATTACGTGGAGCTCTCCAAGCCTTGAAACATCAGTAATGGTGACAGTCTGAATAATCTCCCCACTTATGGGTTGAAAAGTAACAGAGGAAGCCAGAAAAACCGCTGAGCCAAACAATCAAGGGAAGTGTGTGTTTTCTTCAGAATATATCCAACTGTCCATTTGTAACCCAGAAAGTATTAATTATCTGTCATCATAAACAAAGATCCCTTTTATTACGCCGTGAGCCAAGATTTTCTTTTGTGTATTATATTCATTCAATAACAAAAGATAAATTGTTCAGCATGACAAGCTGAACAGACTGAATTGACGTAGTTTCAAGCTGTAGAAAATTGTTGTGGTGAACGTGCTTGCAAACAGCTGCTCGATGATTCGATCCAGCAGATACAGAGTACATTTAACATCCATGTAAATCAAATCAAATCAAATTTTATTTATATAGCCCAAAATCACAAAATACATTTGTCTCAGAGGGCTTTACAATCTGTACAGGGAGTGACACCCTCTGTCCTTAGACCCTCGATTCGAGTGAGGAAAAACTTGACCACCAAAAAACCTTTTAACAGGAAAAAAGGTGGAAGAAACCTCAGGAAGAGCCACAAAGGAGGGATCCCTCTCCCAGGACGGACAGACGTGCAATGATGTCACATGTACAGAACAAATCAACACACACATATTGTACACTCCACATATTGTACAATGAATAATAATGAATTACAGTTTATGATAAGAATAGGTTACAATGAATGATGAATTATTACAGTAGCAGCAAATCATTACATAACTATAAACTGTAATGGGGATATGGCAACAATGATGACGGCGACAACACATGCAGTAGATTCCACGCAGGACCACAGCAGCAGACAAAGTCCACAAGAACCTGCTGGGCGAGAGAGCACAGAAACTCCGGGGAAGAAGTTTAATTAGTAACATGATAGATAGATGGATTAGATAGATAAGGAGAGAGAGAGAATGAGAGAGAGCGAGAGAGTATGTGAGTCCCCCAGCAGTCTAGTTCTATGGCAGCATAACTAAGGGATGACCTGAGCCAGCCCTAACTATATATATATGTAGAGGCGTGTTTCTGTCTCCCTGATGGATTAATACTCGCTCTCCTTTCAGCTCTGGTTTTACTTTGAAATCAACTCCTGTTTACCTGCTAAATGCTAAAAAACAGTTTGACTGCGACTGTAGGAGCTACCTGCCGATCAAAAGCTTCTCAAAAACCAAAACAACGAGCTAAAAGGCTCCAAAAACGCTCTGCTGTGAGGAGAACTGTAGAGTTAAACACTACAAGTGGCTCCTTTTTGCATTTCACATGGTAATTATGATGCACGATTAATATAAAAACTTTAAAATCGATTTGAACATTACAGTATGTCTTGAGTTGTCAAAATGATTAAATTAGAACATTAATAAATGTTTTAGATTTCAAGACGTTGAATAATTAACTTTGTTCAATGTTTATTTTGTTGTTTTTTAGTGTTTTAGAGAGACAGTTGTTGCTTCAATGCATTTTTAACCTGTCAGGTTGATCAATGCTCCTCTCTTATGACAAAAGAACTGCAGATGAAACAAATCAATCAAACATATTTTCTATCTGAAACAACATAGGTGACCTTCCTGAAAAAATAAAAATAAAAATAAAAATAAAATAAAATAAAATAAAATAAAATAAAATAAAATAAAATAAAATAAAATAAAATAAAATAAAATAAAATAAAATAAAATAAAATAAAATAAATAAATCTTTACATTGAAAGGAGAGCACTTGTCGTATATCAATAATTTCCTTCTCGAGAGGGTGTCAGTCATCAGGAAGAAACATTACTTGCTTTAATGGTGTTTTTATTAAATCAAACAAGACATTCACCTGTCAGATCTGACGTCGCCACACTGAGCCGCTTCCCTGCTGCTCACGTCACGATGCAGTTCATACCAGCGGGACAAATAAAAACAAATAAACTCACAATCAAGAGATGAGAAACAGACATCGTGTGAACAGAAGCTGTTGTAGTTCTGAATTATTACTTACAGCTGTGAAACATCTGCAGCACTATGCTGTAGACCTCTAAGTAATCACTATGCATGGTGTATATTTGTCCGTGGCTGCAGCTTCTTTTTGTTTTGACATGTTTCTTATATTTTTACGCTGAAGGGAATCCTGGTGGGACTTTATGTATGCATGTCAATACTCTTCTCGATCCCTCATTTGCAACCTGTCACAAGCTTCAACAACATGACTAATGAAGTAAATACATTTTTTTTTTCCCAAACGCTCCTTCTCCCCCCTCCCTCCCTCCCCCCCTCTCCCTCCCTCCCTCTCCCTCCCTTGTGCTTTCAGCGAGATGAAAAGATGCTCAGCTGCTGTGTGATCTATTTTGAGGTTACACTTCCTTAATCTGCCAAACCTCGTCGCAGCAACAAAATCTGTGTCTTACATAACAACAAAAACCTAATGCACATTCTAGATATCATTGATATGATATGATATGATATATGTAGTCTCACTGCATACTGTTGCTTACCCCTAAACAAGTCACCATTGTTTACTGACAAATAGAGATGCACAGTCATTCCCAGTCAGGTGATTTGGAGTTGCTCATCTAAACTGCATGTGTTGTGGGTGGGAACAGGAGCACCAGGAGGAAACCCACTTTTTCCTTTCACATATTATATTTGCATACTTATAATTCACAGGCAAAAATTCTCATGCTGATATCTGACGTACTGTTCAGAAAATGTCTTTCGGCTTGCAAAATAAAATCATTTTGAATTTTATGATGATCACATTTCTGTCAAATCTTACATATCGCTCACAAAACAAGTACATTTTTATGTTATCTATGCATATTGAATGGGACTTTACTTTTTACTTAATGTAATGAATGCATTTTTACATTGTTGTATTAATACTTTAACTTTAAGGATCTGAATACATCTTCACTGATTTCTGATGTTTTAAATATGTTTTCATAGAATTTTTTTTATTTTTTTATTTTTTTTATTTTTTATTTTTTATTTTTTTTTTATTTTTTTTTTTTTTTATTTATTTATTTTTTTTTTTTCGGATATTTCTATTTCTTCCTTATCTTGTCATCTGTGACCACACCGCTGAGCTGTCAGCATCACTACCAGGAACTGAAATAAACTCTGGGTCTCTGTGGTTGTTTGTTATTTACAATAAACACACTGTACTGCAAAATTTTCCAAATAAGTGCTGTACTGTCATATGTTTAGTAGCTTCTGTATATTACAGATAATAATTTAAGCTCTGTTAGTGTCTTATTTGTCTTGACTCATCATGAATAAATACATCTCCATGATCATATTCAATGGTTTAATCAGTGAAAAAGAAAAAAAGGATCAATTGGATAAGGTATAGGAATACAAAAAGAGGTCAAATAAACTTTAAATCACTGAATATTGGACTTTTGACTCAGGATGTGGTTGGTGCCGCATTTCTTTGTATTTGCATATTTTGTAGATTTAGACCTTGAAACAACTTACATGCTGTATGAAAGCAGCACATTTTCATTCAGCTTTGGTTTTTGTGAGAAGTACGACGTGAGGCGCACCGGGCTCGTCAAGTATTTACACCAAAGAGCCGCTGAAAATGTGAGGCTGATTGAATTGTTGCCTTTGCCAAAGCCCTTTTTTGTTCCTGCTAATTAGTTGCCCTTTATTCACATCTCTGAGCCACTCGAGGATACGATGCAACATACCACTTGATTAAAAAAACAACTATAAAGCACTTCAGGACAGCACATAATATACTCCATACTTTTCATTCTTTCTCTTTGTGTGTTTCACACAACAATAACAACACAAAGGTGGGATCAGTACCTGGGGTCCGTAGGTGTGCATGGGCTGGAGGTGTTGAGATGCTGCTCAGGGGCCAGTCGTTGGCATCCAGCATGAGATGCAGCAGACCTGCAGTTTGCTGGCTCACACCCACTTCACTATCTCCCAGTGGCACTGAGGATTAACCTGAGCCTTCTGCTCCCCAGACGAGCTGCTCTCCAGTAAGAAGACAAACACAACCTGGTTGATACCACACAGGAGAAAAAAAAAAAAAGTTTACTAACATCACATTAAAAAATATGAATTTATATTCAAGGAATGATGTGACAGGTTGTGGGACATTTTGTTTAGTATCAGTATTATTGGTGAAGGCGAGTCAAGTTATTCATGTAGCACCATTCACACAAGATGATTCAAAGTATGTTGAGATTAAAATACATTAAAAACAAACAAACAAACCCAGATTTAAATGTGCTGAGAGTTTCAGCAGACCTCAGGTATTCTTCGTGAATACCTGAGGTCTGCTGAAACCACAGGGGGAGCGCATAGAAACCAAAAGCTAAACTAAAAGCTGCTTCACCTTGTTTGGTTGTTTGGTTGTTTGGTTCAAGCACTGTGAGTTCTAGGACAGCGTGACATTATAGTTTATTTCATCTGATTTCTTTTCATATTGACCTTGCAATGATCCTCATCCAATTTCCTATAACATCAACAAGTGGGCTGTTCCCATTATGCTGTTAAATGGGACATATGATGCACATTTTATACTGACCCTCAGTAAGTCTGTTTTAGTTCCAGTCTCTTTAAGGCGCCCCCCCAGGTCTGTTCTGATTGGCCGGATCCGGGGGAAGCTGCCCCTCAGGAGACTTCTGCATGTTATGTAAACAACAAACTATGAAATAAACAAACTGTAGCAGTACGATTTCACTACTTTTACACTTTCTTTCTTTGAAATGTCACGTTTGAGATCCAAAATTTAAATAGACAATGCAAATAACAAATGGAAAAACCTTTTTTGCAACAAGGTTGTGTAGTGGACAGCTGTTTATGGGCATGCATGATAAGCAGAAGGAATAAATAAATAAAAAAATAAACTGTCACAAACAAGGCGTTCAGAGCAGGCTGAAGGCCTGGTTTTAGACTTTCAAGAAGCATTTCATGTTTAGCATAGATATCCATCAGTATATAAATAACAGAAAATCACAAAAAGCATAATAATTAACATATTTAATTAACGTATTTGTCAAGTTGAATGTAGCGCTTCATTCACTGAAAACAACATAATTCACTTACTGATTATTGCTCGTGTCTTCATGTATTTGTAAATAATAATAGCAACAAAAAAAAAACAATTACATAAATGTAATGTTGAGGAGACGGCTGGCGGGAGCCACAAAAGTGGTCCTGTCCTCCAAATGACCTTCATCATGGGCACGGTGACATTGACAGCTTAATTTTACGTTATTAGGAGGAGGCGGGTTGAGTGGCTGGCTAAATAGTTAGCTGGCAAAAAGTAGACGGATGGAAATAGAAGCAAAAAAATGCACAAAGCAGCACGAGAGCACGATTAAAGAGCACTAATCTGTCATGTTGAAGACGTTTAGAAACTCATGCAGCCGTTGAATCCAGCAAGTAAAACTGTATACATCAGCTAACAATTCATTAAAATATGAAATCACAAAAATATTAAAAATGCCAATGTGTTTCCAGGGAAGTGAATTTGTCAAAGCATGTTCTCTTCATCTGTGAAATAATTGCTTTCCAATACAAATTAACAGGCACACACACACACACACACACACACACATCTTTTCATTCCTCTGTGTTACAGTATAAACATGGAAAACTCATTTAGCACGTGAGTTTGGGATCACAGCGAGACAATCATTTTTAATCTAATGAAGTGGTGGAACTTAATACATCTCCCACACCTTCACTTTATTAACTATCTCAGCTTGTCTCTGCTTGCTGACAGACCGCCCTCTGCTTCTAAAATAAGAGGAAAGTTTCATCTCCAGCGTGTCGATGGGTTCATGTATCACTGACGCTACGAGGCCGGATACTCATGCGTCGTCCCTGTAACTCAATTAAAGCCGGATCAGCTGCAAAAATTGAGCTGAGGAATCAATTTCTAAACTTTCTAGCCTGATTTTAATCAGCAGCCAATGAATTCTGCGGTGTCAGTGGGCGAGGCGCCGTCGTTACTCACAACACCTGAGGGAAGTGACAGCGGATGTAATGAGATTCTCACTGCTCTGTCTCTCACACACATCAGCGGGGCTAAATAGCATGAAGGGAGCCGGGGGATTATGTTTATAAATGTTCTTCGCATGGCAGCCTTTGGACGATGGGTCCTTTAAATTGTGCTGCATGTCATTGAAAACACGCCCTAGATTGATAATTTGTAGTCTTGACAATGAATAAAAGTGAGAAATGTATTTTGTGAGCACTGCTATTCAGCGTATGTACTCTTGCTTATTATGTCTGGAGACAAACCTTTCATTACTCTAACTGGACTTAAATGCATCCTGAGTTTCTGACATCTAGAAGTGCTATAAAAGCACTTTTTTTTTTCATGAGCGTGTCACCGTTATATTTGTCTCATGCATGTACCTGTTGGTCAGGTTATATGCAGTCCGGCCATTGGTTTTAACAGTCTTCCAATGATGACAGATTACAGGAAGAAACACAGCAATGCAAGAGCAAGGAAGAGAAGAAGAAGTTAATAAACACGGATGTGGACGATAAGTGCATCTCAATTCCAACCACTTGCTTAGGAAAATATTGTGGTTACAGTTACTAATAAACAACAAGTAACCGCTGGTCTGCGAATCACCTCCTACCTGTACTGAATGAACACTGGGTTGAATCCCTAGGAATAGAGGAGGTGGGCGTATAAACCCTTAAATATACTATAAACTATAACTAAAAAGCTCCCTTTATGAGCAAAAAATATATTACTGGCCACAGGGACACTGGCAAATTCTCTAAAAAACATCCTTATTGGCAAATAAAATGTGGTTTATTTAGTAGTTTTGCAATATATATTATTATGTTATTGCAAAGGTAATAGATGAACGTCAGCAGAACTAGCAGTCACCTCCGAGTCAAATGAAGAGTCATTTTTCTGATGTGATCCAGCACCTTGTTAACCTACTCTTTGATTCGTCCTTGAACCTATCAAAGAATGCATAATATGAACACATAAGGGGGAAAAACAGTTTCTATGTGAAATAAATCCATTTATCTCCCTGAATGAGACGTCTCATCTGACATCTGAGCCGCCCGTTTAATGTCTTCTTTTAGTGTTAGGGGTCATTTTAAATCCTGCCTTCTAAATAAATAAATAAATAAACAAACACAAAAATAACCCAAGGCTCAGACAACAAGATAAACACAAGAGACAGAGTCCCAAACATAAACATAAACACAAACAGCGACAACCAGGCGGTTAGAGAGATGCTATCATCTGTCTAAAAATGATTAGCGACGCCTCTTTCGTGCATCAGTTTTACTTTTAAAGAAACATGGAGAGAATTCAGGTGAGATTTCTTTCTTCTCTGTGAAACACGTTAAAAAAAAATGTGCATGAAGGCCACTCGCACCTGTGCTTAGACTCCAGTCCAAAGATGTTTTCTCTTCACAGAAAAGCTCTACATACAGCTTCAAAATATATATATATATATATATATATATATATATATATATATAGCTTTATGGAGCAGTTTTTCATCATTTTCTGACTTTTAAATATTAAAAAAAACTCCCTGACAAATAAACATCTCCTGTTCAACTGCCACAGGAGCAGCTGGACCCAAACAACAGGAAATTGAAGAGGTCATATTTATTGAGAGAGCTGGCAAGGCGAGAGGGGATAAACTAGATTGAACTTTTATTGAAAAAACACACAATACAAAAAGTCATGAAAAGACAGTAAATAAATCAACATCCATGACATCAACATTTCACAGATGAGCCCGAAATATTCAGATATTTGAGCCGTTGACTTGTGAACGTGTCTAAATGTTGATTGAAAGGAGTTTTATTAAGTTACTGTTCTGTTTAACAGCAGCTGTTTTTCATTGTTGTTTCTCTTCTAGGTTTAAACTTTCTTTCCAAACTGGGCGACTGAGCTTAAAATGGCCCACAGTAGAGCTTTACAACAACAATTCATATTATACGTTTTCTTTTACACATGGCCTCTTTTCACAAGGCTGACTGACACGTTTCCTCAGTGGGAGGTGAATGGATTAAAGTATAGACTTTAACCTTGGTTGCCATTGACGGCTCCTGAAATCTAATAAGAGAATTTCTGAATATGCTTTAGAGGGATTACAACAAAGCGCTGAATCACAGTGGACATCAGTAGGATGCAAACATATTAAACTACATGGTAAAGGTAAGAAAAAAAACCCAAACAAGACTGACAACTGAGGATCGACGAGACACAAACTCTTCATGACAAATTCATCTTTTCTTAAAATCTACCTGGAACGGTCATAGTTCAATAATCGTAACATGGCAGCCTGTTAAAGTTTTCCCACATGTTGAATGATAATCTGCATTAAGAGATTTTTTTTAGTTTTTATATGACTAAAAAAAACAAAAAAACACAAGAGCTCTGCAATCAAACCTGAAATTCACCTGGATTTGCTAGAAAACTAAAAGATAATCAGCGTTTTTTTTACTACAGTCATGAATTGAAAATGATCATCATTAAAATGTCATATTTTTCAGCAGAATCTCTTCCTGATTAATAACTTCTTCTTAAACTCCAACTTAAGGAGGACAGACAGCCATTATTGACAAGGACTGTATATGACCAAATACATGTAAATATAAAGTTGTTTTCAGGATTTAAATAAACGACCAACGCTGTGGTTTCTTCTGGCGAGGAGTCTCCTGTAGGCATGACAACCTATGATGTAATATCATCATTCAAATCATTGCATGAACGCATCATGAGCGATGATGAATGCATCGTTCATCACATGCGGTTGTTCAGTTTATGGCTATTCAGATCACCTGAGGTTGAGCCAGGAGTAATTTGCTCTGTGTGGCCTTTGCCTGCCTGACCTTTCAGTGATTAATGCAGGGCCAGTGCCTCTGTGTTAACCTCCCCACCCCTCTGACACAAGCCCCCCCGTCAGCTGCTGCCTGGCACTGATACAGTATTATGCTAAGGCTAGAGGGCTTGGAGCATTTTGTGTGTGATGTGTAATTAATGTGTTTGACAGAGCATTAAATCTAGACCACTTAAAGCCTGCAACAGCTCTCTGAGGAATACATGCACAACGGTGGTGCAATGATACGTCGCACAATGCACGCATCCTGGTGTATTGTTGTCTTCTCAACAGCTGCAACTTACTGTCATTGACCATTTAAGGTTTAATATAGTGCAATATGAGGTTCGTCACCTTGCATGCATATTCAAGCTGATTGTGAAGGGAACGATTCATGCTCAGTTTTATGAATCTTATAATCAGGAGGACTTAATAATAATAATAATAAAAGTCAGCTGGATTCATGTCCCAATCATAATCAATCAGTAACAAATTCGTCCATAATTGCGGCGACTCTTTCGGACCAGTCGGTGTAATTTTGAATCTGTGATGATAAGTTGGGTCGTACCTCGTGTCCCTGTTAAAAGTCAATCGGAGGCGTCAGACTGAATGCGGATGACACATCATGACGCTAAAGACCAAAGTAGCACCACTAGCATGTGTAATGAGTTTCATCAGCGGTGTCTGAGATAGTAGTCGCACGAATTATCATGCATAACACGAGCAGAAAGACCTGATTTATATTCATATCGCTGATTTGATCACAGGGAAAATAACTGAATGTGGAATAATTAGTACATTCTTAACATCAACATACGCTGTGTAGTAAATAATCAACATTACACTCGATGCAATTAGATGACGTCAAAACCTAAAATAGAGAAATTAAATAGAATGAGGTGGTCTGCAAAACATACAGAAATATCAATTCATCTGAGTAAGTATTATTAGTACAAAAAGGCAGCAGCCACAACAGTGTATACATACATACATACATACGTACATATATGTGAATTCACCGATAAGATAAAACTACCTGAATGTGAATTTCTTCGTCCTCTGATGTAAATTTCCAGATTGTCACTCTTGTTTTTTTTCCGAGCTGAGATCTTTATTCACAACTTCTAAATCTGGCCAGTCAGACCAGTCGTTCTGCCTACAGTCAAGTCTTGATGTTGTTGTTGTTGTTGTTGTTTGTTTTTAAATATCATTCATATCGATCTTTGTTATTCTGTCTGTTAGACTTTAACCATCACATAATCCTCAGATTTCCAACAGAGAGGTTCAATGTTCATCTTACTTACCATCTCATGTTCAGATGCTACATGATGAAAATCTTAATAATAAGCAGTATGTTGAAAGTACATAATCTTTAGTACAAAAACTATATAAAACTACAATACATTTTATTGATTTTTTTAAATGTATTTATATTTTATTGTAACATATTTGATAAGATAAATCCAGATTTAACACTAGTTTAAAAACACTGAAAGAGCATTTAATCAAAGTCGGAGAGAAATTAAACATTCATGCTTTCATGTGCTCCTTATGTTTCCCTGTTGATATTTAAATTTCTTTGTTCTTTAAAAAGATTACGTTTGTCTTTCTTTAATCAACAGTAGGTTCCCCGTGTGTATTATATCACCCCTAAATTACTATAATGAGACAATCTAGTCAAGTCCTTCTTAACATCACAATGCATGTTGAAGCACCATGTGGCACTTTGGAAATAAAATAAAGCCCCTTCGGTGCGTTCAGTGTCACGCTGAGTAGTTGGATTTGGCAGGCAGATGTTGGACTGTTTCACATCTGTCGTCAATAGTATCCGAAACTTTGCTTTTATAATAACAAGTGCATGCTCGCTTCCCGTCATGCATACGCTGTGACTGTTAAAAGGACGTTTCTATAAATCTCCTGGGTCATGTTAGTTATTAAAGATGTAATGAGCAGATCACAGGATGAAAGGTGCATATTGAGAACTGTGAAGACGTTTCGAATGCATCGGCATGAGACAACATCTTAGTTGCAGTGATTTCCTTTATCTACATCACAATGCTGAATTTATTCTGTTCCCGGAGTGCTGAACACCATCTGTATGCATATAAATACTGATCCATATGTATGACTCCATGTAAAGGCAACACCTTTTTTTTGTGACTATATATATATATAAATTGTAGTTATTTCATTGCTACTTGTGTTAAAATAAAATAAAAATTAGATTTGCTGATGTTGTATAAAGGATATGTTAGATATTTGTTAATTGTGCTGTGTATGCCGGTAGCGCTGTATTCCCATCGCACTCGGGATGCTGCGTGATTGGCTGTTTCAAGTGACTGCGGAGGTGTTCATCAACTCGTAGAGAATACGCCAGCAGCTTGTCATCTGCAGTGTGATGCAGGCTTTCACTTCTGTATAGATAATTGACAGCTTGAAACCAGATGGGTATTATTGAGCTTAATCCTGCAATTTTGTAAAGTGTGTATATATATATATGTGGAGATTTTGACTCAATTTGACCAGGTGTAACTAATAAGGATAATATAGCTTGTAAAGTCTATTTAGGTGTTGCAGTGACAGGACCCTGCTGTGCTGGCTGACATTGACTGACTTCAACACATACCTGAAAGAAACTGAGACATTTATACAACCAGATGTAACATAAATGTTGACTGATTTTCTATAAAAAGTAGAAGAGCTACATAAAACTGCAAATGGTGAAACAATGTAGTATAAAAGATGGATATATAGCAATTTTTTTCAGGGTTTTTATGAGCAAAGTGAAAAATGCAAATAAAACCAGGTGAGTGTCACTAGTTACACCTGTGCTGTTCACAAGTCAAACATCTACTAAGCTGTAAATGTGTAAAAAGCTACAAATGTGTGTCTCTTATTGACCACAAAAAGCACAACTTATAATTATAGCTAAGTAATGTTAGCTATAACAACAGTAGGAGGACAGCTAAAGTTATATTTAATTTTAAATCCCAAACCACGCATATTTAAAGTAAACTGGTTGCTATTTTTTTTTTTGCATTTTTATTAATTAGCAGAGGCTAATAAAGCAGTAAAATAACAGTCAGATTGCTTTAAATTAGCATTTGGAGAAAAGTAGCTGATAATAAGCATGTGTATGTCAAGCAGTGGTTATAAAAGCAATTATGGAGAGACAGCCTCGCCTTGTAAAACACGCTGCTACTACAACCTTTGTTATGTTTGTTGTTGTATGTTTTGTTATGTTTTATTTTGTTTAAAATATTCAGGTTTTACATGAAGCTTAATGATAAATTCTTTCGGACTCGGGGTTTAATGTATACGTCTGCTGTCAGTTTTATTGGTTATTCTCGTTTTATTTTCTTCCAGCCAAAAATCTAAAGTTTCAGAAACATTTTCGAGACTTATTTTTGGTCGAGTTGCTGTTTTTTAAGGTCGAGAATGAAAACTTCAGGCTCAATCCACATGAACGCACTCAAAAGCCAAATGTTAAGAGATGACTACCAGCAACTAAATGACTTTCAGTCTGTGTCAGAAATGATTCCCTTGGTTCAGTCACCGCAGCATGCTGCTCTGATAGTCATGTCATCACAGATAAATATAGCAGTGCTGCAGCAAATAGTAAACAGGAAGTGATTCTGGATGCAATCTCAACACTCCACACACGAATCAAATACACAATCTGTGCATATAGATTCAATATCATGACAATATGGATAAAAAATATAAAGCATTTTATACACAGGAAGCACAATAGAAAAGGAAATATTTATGACTTTAATCTTAAGAGTTTTTGTCAAAACAAATTTGCAGCGCTGAAATGTGATCAACAAAACGGGGTGGATGAGATTTGTTTTACGATGAGTAAATACAAACAGCAGCTAGATTGTTTGTAAGCTTTATTTATCTGACGTTAAATAAAGCTAACCAGCTAATGTTAGCCATGAGTTTGAAGCCTTTTCTCTAATATTTTCTTGTATTGTTGGCTGAAGCTATAATTTCCTATATAACCTGTAATTTCTCTTCGTATATTTTTTGTGCAGTAACAACTTTGTAAAGAGTGAGAAGCTTGTTTAGATTTTCTTGCTTTTGACCCTGAAGCTAAACAGAGTTGGAAAATAACAACTTTGAATTTTGATAAAGGCCGGTCACCCTTGGGAGGAGAAAAACTGGTCGCACCTGCAACGTCTCATGTCCAGGTTTCCTGGGACTCGAACCTAACACAAACTCTGTCTCTTTTTCCCCCAGCAGTTTCGTTTCGTCTTCTTCCGCTTATCCGTGGTCGGGTCGCGGGGGCAGCAGCTTCAGCAGGGAAGCCCAGACTTCCCTCTCCCTAGCCACTTCTGCCAGAGCCAGCTTCTGCAATCGGGGGTCGGACCACCAGGGTCCCCGCCTCCGACTGCCGCCCATCTCTCTTCGCACCGTTCCTCCAGCAGTGTCATCATCAGATGCAGGAGATAAACTGGTCCCAGATTACCATTTTTATTTAGAGTTGTGTTTGGCAGTTTTTTCTTTGTTTGATGATTCCACAACGAAACTGTGGACATACACTGAATGTAGTGTGAAATTAATTATTATTATAATTACTTATCCAAATGAAAATATGATGTTGCTATGGTCACCGCTACATGCAGGGAGTAACGAGACTGAAAAGCATCCTGCTGTCCTTTTGTTGTGAAAGTCAATTACCAACCAGGTCAATAAACTTGACTTTGTACGGTTTACTGACGTAATATCACAACATTTCTGGGTTTTTTTTATATATATATATATATATATATATATATATATATATATATATATATATGGTCTCTCTTTTCATTTGTAAGGAGTAATATTTTCATTTAAAATCAGTTTTTCCAGGCTCAGTTTGAACAAAGTTAAAACGTCCTGTGATACAAAAAGTTTCCATTAGAGACTTAATGATACTTAATGAACAAGCAGCTCCCTTATGGTGAAAAAGTTGTCAAATGTTGCTCTATAACAAAAAGTCTCCATGACACTTTATACAAGTATGTAAAATTATTCTCTAGCAACAATAAGTGGATAATGTCTCACCAACAATGTGATGCATAAAATATATGTTAATCACCTAAATGTGTATTAAAAGCTCCAAGCTATCATTTTAAAATAATGTCAGGATCCGATTATTATTATTTTTCTATGACCTGCAGAAATGAATTTATTGTATTAATGTTTTTTTGAACAATGCCTTCCAGGAGCACAAGTTGCTTCTATATTTTAGGAATAAATGAAATGCCGACAGTGAGCAGTCGGAAACAGCTTTGTGTCGTCCAGATTGATGTCTCCAGTCTCCTTGAAACGTATGTTGATGAGCACTGGGCTCCAACAAAGCCAGATTCACTTCAGCACTTCAACAGCGGTATCAACATCATCGCCGCTGACACTGCCAAGCCTCAACTCTTTCATTTTGTTCTCCACCTCCGCCCGTGCTCTTCAACACATTTTGAATGAGACAACATTCAAATGTCAGTATGCTGCTGGAATAATAAAAACTGTCTCTTGATCGGTGAGGCTGCATCCAAACATAACGCTCAATTAGTACAGAGAGACTTGCGTGATTATATATATATATATTATAATAGTAGTTGTAATTATCTAGGACCAGTTTTCATGTTAACAATCATCATTATTACATGAATCTCCCAGAAAAATCACTGCTATGTATTTATTCTTATGTCTAATGCTGTAAAGTGTGATATTCTTCATACATGAGCCACCAAATTGGTACAAACTGCTGTCCTACAACCAAAAAAACTAATTTAAAAAGTATGTAAATCTTAAAAAATACATTTACTAAGATCTATTATCTATTGAAACCCAAAATAATATTAGATATAGCAGCAAGCGATCAACTAATCGTTTATAGGGTCCTTTCAATTTGGATCCTAATCCCGAGATTTCAATTTATGTGAAATGATACTGAAATAAAACACCTCTTTGTCTTATTGCCAAATATAATGTTGATTTTTAATATTCAATGCCAATATTTTTTAAAAGGCCACTCCAACAACTTTGCACATAAAGCCTAGTTAACCTGACACGAGGAGCACTACTCAGCCTGTGGAAACAAACAAACAAACAAACAAACAAACAAACAAACAAACAAAAGCCTTCAAGGTTTGAACTCGGTTTGGGCTTCAGACAGAAATGTACAGTGTGAATTTATGAAGCAGTGAGCTAATAAAATGTGCTAGTAATCATAAAGCTCCACACATGGATCCAGTATGTTGGATCCATACATGTGACTCAACATCGGGACCTCTGAGACTTCGATTTTGACCATTCATGTTTTAGATTTGTCTCTTTGTAGTCCCCAAACTCTAGAAAAGTGCACGTGGAAAGATTGTAGTTATCAAAAACTAAATATTATAAAGATATGGTTAAAGGTTGTTTACTTGATGCTTCGCTACATCGAAGTGAAAGCCGACTCACGGTCGCTACGTCAGCTACGCCTGTTCAATCAATCCTCGCTATATTTCTGCACGTATCTATTGTATGTTTTCATCTACTGACAAAGAAAAATAACGAGTGCTAATCACATTTATTTGAAAAAAAAAAAAGCTGTTATTAATTGTGAACATTTTTCATACATTTATACCTTGTGGAGGACTGATTATTCTGCATTGAATAACCTGGATAATGATGTGAACATAAATCCACAGCAGCTGATTTCCACTGAGCACATTCTTAATTTCCAGCCTGACCACTCAACTTTTTTTTTTTCCAATTATATTCTCTACACACTCCACATGCTACCATGCTACAGTGGAGCTTTACAAGCTCTGCTGAGTGTTAAACCCCAGGTCAGGTCTTACTGTAGGCTGGCGCTAACAATCTCTCATGGGGCCAAAGCTGCAGGCTCCATCATGTTGTGTACAAAGGTAATTTAGAGCACGTCTGATAACTGATGCTTCTCTCAAGCTCCTCAACGTTTGACGATGTGCGTATATGCATTCATGTATATTTACCTTGGGAAACATTCACTTTGCGTGCAGAAGATATTTGTTGCAGAAGTGTTGATGGTGACTGTATGCAGATTAAATATGCAGAGTATTCATACAGTAGTTGCTGGTTGAAGATGCAAGTGTTTCATAACTCCATATCAGACTTATACTCACCGTTGCCATGTATTATATTTGAAAAATGACAATTTCATTTCATATGTTTTATTAGGTGCAACAGAGGAGGTGTTAGCTGTAGCTCGCCGGTGCTGATACACGCATTCCCACTGACTTGAACAAGAAAGTGTATCAAAACACTGCACCGAGTCTTTTTCACTTTTCCAACTGACTGAAAAATCCAATTTAGGTTTAAGTTTGTCTAGAAACTCAATTTTGTCATCTTGTCATCTCATCTTAAATCCCAAATATTACAAAAACGCACACCTACACCAATATCCCCATTTTACCTGCTATGATTTATATGGCTTATCTTGTTTTTTCTTATCATCAACACATCGTATGTATATGCATATATATATATATAGAGGAACAAGCTATTTTCAGGATGTACCTATGCAGGTAATCGTTTTCAGGAGTTAGTTTTATTAAGTTTAGTAAGTTTTATTCTTTAATGCCTTTGGCGTAGAAGTAATTTCAGTTCACCTCATATCTTGTACAAACTCTGAAAGGTGAAATAAAGAAATAAGCAGTGAAGATAAAGAGAAAGACCTGAAGAATGTAAAACGTGGTATTACAAGCAGAAACACGAGTGGACGGACGCCGACCAAGTAAAGTAAATGTAATGTCCTGTTCAATTGATAACCTTATTCATTCAGATCCTTGATAGAGTCTTTTAATTTATGAGGTAAGACGCATGATTTGAGGCTTAATTGGTGAAACAAGTGTCCCCCTCACTCACTCTCTTTCTCTCCACCTCCCTCCCTGCCTCCCTCCCTCCGTTCCTCCCTCACTTCCACACAGTTTGACCTTCAAAAAGAACGAATGTGAAAGCAGATTAAGGTCAAGATAAAGGACACGGTATGCCTATTTGCACAATTACATAACACGTAAAAAAAAAAGGTCACATTTGCATCAGCTGGCTACAACACAATGCTACCAGTGAGGGGTTTCTACTGGAGACGTGTTTTCCAACTGATGGATTATGCTGACATGGTGGGCATGTTGAAAATAGCCCGGCGAGTTCGGTATCCCTCGCAGCGATGTTTCACAAAGAGGGATACGATCTGTAATTTCAACCAATTATTTCAATGCTCAGCGGAGGAGCAGCATGAATAATTACACTTTGTTCCCTCTGCTCAGCAGGGACAGTGAAGATGGAGCAGCAAGTGGTCAAAAGAAGAGACGGTAACTTACTGTACTTAAGTGTCAACTATGAGAAAACATTGACTTAGTAATACTGTATGCAACACATTAATGTAGTTATACAGTAATTTAGTAACAACTTACTAATAATGTAAGTAACACAGTAACTATGTAACACAGTAACTTAATAATACAGCACCACACTACTTACTAGCACGTTAACTTAGTGACATATTAACATGGTAATACTACAAGTAAGCAATAATTTAGTGATAACTCAGTATTATTATCAAAGCAATAGTTGAATATATAAAACAGCACATGAAGCAGATTTTAGATGCAGTGCGATCTCATACAAATAGAATAATGTAAATGCTTATGCTAATTAACATGAATATGTAATTAACCTGAAAAAATAATAATTATAATTAAAAAAAAAACATTTGCACACGTCTGCACAGAGACGAGTTTGAGGAAATCAAGAGACTGGAGCTAAATAACACAAAGAACTGGAGTTCCTGGTTCAGTTCCTGACACACACACACACACACACACACACAGGCCCAGAGACATGTTGGTGTTAGCTAGCTAGCTAGCTATCTTACATATATGCGTTATAACAAGCGCAGCTCAAGCTATTCTGTCCTGAAGGCTGCCCCTGGATGTTTGGCTGGACTCTGGCTCATCAATAACTGGCCTCCTGGCAGCATCCACTAACTAACTATAAAAGTAACAGCAGCAAAGGAGACTCTGACAGAACACGACATAGACCATTAATGACTTTGTGGATTGTGCCCTGTTGCATATCATTTAGATGGCCACGGTATAACGATTATCACTTTAAAATGCAATAAATCCAACACAGGGCAACAGATCAGATCAACAGAAAGATAAGCATTCATAACTTTGTGTGATACATGTGCGATGCCTTTTTTTTTTGGGCCACTGTGGTGTCAAACAGTTTCAGAATAATGTAGTCTATATATATATATGCAAATACAGACAGCAGGACACCCATGCATTGCAAAAAGAGTGCAACAGGCTCAAGTTTGAGTTTAAATTAAGATGGAGGTGAATGAACTCCTGTCATTCATGCAAGTTTTCAAGTTTTATCACAGTGAGTGAGTGAAAGATTTATTACAATAGTTGTTTAACTGTATAATTCAACTATAGCTGTTTATATTTTTTTGTGATTATAGTATTTTAAATTGTTTTAGTGGCAAACTTCACTGTCTGCCACTGTGTATTTGTTTGATACTACCAGTTGGGGGCGCCAAAGTTGGACATTTTCACTCTTTTTAGTTTGTTTTTTGCCACACACATGATGTAACATGTATATTCTAGCTAAATATTCATTTCCTACATTACTGATTTAATTAAGCTTTAAATGCCTGTTTGTATCTTTACAAGGTTCCACATCCTGGCAGGTTTTCAGCTCGCCGCTCACATCGTAAACAAACACGCAGCACAGAGAGGATTTCCTTGTGGTTTTGTCTTGGTGTTGGCATTGGCATTTATGAGTTGGAAAGAAAAGAGAAATGGTGGCTCTACAGAGATCATCACTAGTCTCTTCATGCAGCCAGCCAGAGTCTCTTAGTTCAATTATTAAACCGTGATGTGTCCAGCCAGCCCACGCTTTCAGCTCACTTCCTTTGCCGTTTGTGTCATTTGGTTTTTCTGTGAGCTGCACCGAATGTTGATTTTAAAATCCAAACCTTTTGGCGAAGTGATCAGTGCAGATATGTTTGCCTTTGAACATTTCACTATTTGCTATGTGACTTGTTTACAAGTAAAAAAACACAGGCTTGGCTTTTTCTGACGTGTTGGTAACAGAAATGTAGGAGAACGTGTTAGGAACCAGAGTGTACTCCAATTTCAATGCCTGCACATCAGCTACGGATACAATGCACTCATACAGTCTCTGTGTTTAGTACAATATGCCAACATACAGCAAGACAGAGAAGCAGGAACAAAGACCTGGCATGGAAATCTTAGCAGATGTGTGCACTGTGTCGGTCAGCTGGATCTGTTTACACCATTATCTGTGGGTTTGGATGGATTTTGTTTGATAGTGCAAAACTACCCCATAAATTTACCAGAAAATATTTGCCTGGGAACAATTTAGGGCTGAGTATTTTTGCCCAAGGACACTTTGACATGTGGACTGGAGGAGCCGGGAATCGAACTGCCGCTCTTCCAATTAGTGGATGACCGCGCTACCTCTGAGCCGCAGCCGGAATAATATAATAAAGGAAAAGACTGGCCATATTCTATATTTTTGGTACTGTAATGGAAAACCTTCCCACTGACTCAAAAGGTCTATTGCACAGAGGCTTAGGAGGCAATACTTATTAATCGGATTAATTTGTTGTTGGCTTTTCTGGTCTTTAAATGGGATTCGTTAACAAGAAGACAAATGAAGAATATCAGCAGACGTACTGCACCTTTTTTTTTTTACATGAAATTTAATTCAAATTCTAGGAGAATATAAACTTTTATTTGATGGAGCTGAAGAGCAATCTTCGATTTAATCAGGAGGTGTCGTAATAAAAGGATTATTGGATGTGCGTTTTGAATCAGATTAGTCGTGTCTTCCAAAGTGATGAGATGCATCTCATCTCATAAAGCTCCTAATGAGTAGCTCGCCACTGAGGCCTGCGGAGAAATGCTTGCTCTGTGTATCATTTCCAGCCGTGCACAATGATAATAAGCACTGTGCTTTTCACTTGAGGCGTGGTGAGGGGCTGATTGCTGGCCCATGCTAAAACCCTGAATGCTTCATTCACCCCGGACCATGTTGGCTTCAAAACTAGGTCTACACTAGACTGTATGGCTTCGGAAAGAAGAAAACGGACAAATCATCACTCTTTTGTTTTGTTAGTGGGTCGTTCCACTGGGGACATGCTTGGCTGGTGAATTGCCAAGATTCATTAATGCCCTGCTCCACATTCTTGCCTATTTTCTTTTGGACATTAGCAGCTTTGTTGTGTTGTTTTGCACGCTCTGTTTTTTTTTCATCCCTCTCTTTTATCTTCTGCCTCTCGCAGCCTCTTCTCAGGCTCCTTCTTTCTCCGTCTCTCTCTCTTTGCAGCTAACATGCTCTGTTACAACTCGGCCGAAGGATGTGGTCTCAGCTCATCGAAAAAGCGAAGGAAGTGTTGATAGAGCAGACAATTGCCCTTTGTTGGTCCCTTAAGTGTGGCTGGAAAATGAGATAGCCGTGGTAATACACCTTGATAGTCAGCCACAGAGGCTCCACTTAGCAGCTTACCACACTGGGCAGGTATCGATCATTCGTCTTTGGGTACCTCAGCCCTCGCTTCACGATAAAAAAAATCAAAGTGCATTAGGACGGGGTATATTAAGGAGCAAGCAGAGGGCCGAATCCAGGACTCTAAAAGACTGGATGGCAGCTGTGATAGGTGTTTTTTTTTTAATGCGTTTGTTCATCACTTCTTCCATATATGGCTGATATTCAGAAGGAAAATAGCTGAAGGGCAAAAAAGCCTCAGTGAGGAAATATGTTGAAAAATATTTGTAGATGCATTCTTCATCTGATGCATTGTCATTTCATTTCCCAAAAGATGAGTTTCTGTTTGCCACTGTGATATTGCTGCAGGCCGTACACACACACACACACACACACACACACACACACACAC
Organism: Pampus argenteus; assembly: GCA_036937835.1. NCBI lineage: Eukaryota > Metazoa > Chordata > Actinopteri > Scombriformes > Stromateidae > Pampus > Pampus argenteus. The sequence goes on along the minus strand of CM072872.1, from coordinate 3,816,447 downwards.
ACACACACAGTGAGCGTTTTGTGTTGGCTTCCCTGCAGCCTGATGAGCTGTCATGGAGTTGTCACTATAATGGAGCTTAGACTGACCAGTATGTTTTGTAGCCTACATACAGCTCATATATCAACAACATTTGACAAAGAAAATATTCAATTTTCCAGACTGGTCTTCTATCGGCTGAGATGGCTTTAAAGGTGCTCAAGCAATTAATTGCCCCACACACACACACAGACACACACACACACACAAAACTACACCACAGCACAAATAAGTCACATGCTTATTGACCTGAATTAATATGCATCAAATAAACATTTTGGCTGCTTCATCACACTTCATAAACCGGGTGACAGGTGTGCAATAAAATGTGATTTTATTATGCTGATTTAATTTGCTATCAAGCACGTCTAATGGCAGCAGGCATGACGAACAGATCGGACTGTAAACAGTGTTCACTGAAAATCCCCCTCCCCTTGGGGAACTCTTAATGGTCTGAGTGCAAATTTATTTTTGATGAAGTCTTATGTGGTGTGATTAGTCTTAATGAGCCAATCTGCTGGCGCCCTGCTGTGAAATCTTGCTCATGATAGTATAGATGTGAGCTAATGTGGGCCACATGGCCCCTCACCTGGTTAGAGACAACACTAACATACGGTGATGACCGATGACACGGCTGCTCTGACTTCTCCGATTCATAACGCTGTAATAGATTTTTAATTACGTTACACATTGGATTTCACAGTCTGCGCGTGGATACACTTCAAATAAATATAATAGTTCAACATTTCTCTTCGGCTGATTAGACGAAAAGGCGAAAGTGCGGCATATTAAAGACAGCAGAATTTGGAAACAGCCAACTCCGTTTGCCTCTGAGCACACTGTTGCACTGTGATGATAAAATGTCCTTCAAGTTCACTCTGAATGAATGCTGGCAATCTATCTTGAAAGCTGCTAATATTTTCCCTGGCGCATCTTTCCAGGCACAACGAAAATCAATAGCTGAGCTAAGTAATGATTTCCTATTGGCCTTCAGCAGCCGGCACTGGCGCTACCAGCTGTGATATTCAGGCAAAATAAAGACTCCAAATAATCTCTTCTTATGGTTGAGCCACAATTTATCTTTTAACAAAACACTCTCACCAAAAAAAACAAAAACAAACATCCTTATCAATATAGCCCGATACAATCAATCAATACAGAACAAGCAGCCAGGATCATTTTTGTCTTACAACACATATAACAATATACAGTAGTAGTGGTAGTAAGTCTAACTGAATGGTCTGCATTGGCTCCACCACCGTATCCCTAAGATGAGTAAACAGCAGATATGCTCAACTATGTTCACCAGCTAGCAACTAGCTAGTAAACATAATGCATCATTTAAACACAGTTATTTCTTTCTTGGGTGTTAAAACCAGAAAAAACCAAAAAGGAGAATGAATATTGATCTTGCATTTGTCAGGTTGCCAGAAACTTCGGTCCAAATGAATGCAAATATTACTCTTCTTCCCACCTCTGCCCTCAAGTTGCCGAAAAAAGATGAATGCTGCTTTAATTAAGTAATCTATAGTTCTGCATAAAGAAGTGTGAAGAGAATAAGGAAAAAGAGTAGAAATAATCACCAGCGCACAGCTCATCAGACACACTGCACAAAGCCAAAACAACAGGCAGCAACACCCGCAGCCCAGCAAGTAGCAATTTATGGCCACAGTGGTACGTCTGTCTTGGCTTTGTTAGTGAGGTTTGCTGAGAAAACAATGATGATGGAGGGACAAAAAAACCTGCAACCTGCTCCCACTCTGCAGACCACGGACGTGAAACAGAAGCTCGGAGGTGTGGAGGTTGAATCTCTTGGCAATATTTAGTTTTGGTAGGATGTCATTTGTTGTGTTGCATATGCAGTTCTCTTCCTTTCCCCCTAAAAGTAGGCAAATGGTGAGGTGTGAAATTGGGAATCACTTGAAGCGCTCTGCATTTCTCTTATCAGCTGACCCATTTTTAATGGGATTCGGTCATCGCCCACTGAGAGAGAGATTTAAGGCTCACAACAAGCCTCTCATACACACAAATACATCCATTTACAGTATGCATGTGTACACCTACAACAAGCCCAAACACACACACACACACTTAGACACATGCAATCAAATATTCAACATACATTTGTTTAATGTATGTTTAGCAGTCAGCAGACACACATAAATGCAAATGCAGAAATGTGCCTGTAGCAAAACCTGCCTAAGATGGAAGCAACTTTTTAAAATGAAACACACGGATGTGCATATACGCACTCACACTTAATTACAAATTACATTAGTTATGTCTCAGCTCTGTGCAATTCTGTGTTATTTTATGCCTGTATATGCATTACGATTATGTTATATATGTATTGTTTTGACTAAAATGAAACCAAATCAAATCTTTAACTTGTCAAATGTTAAGATTTTTATTCAAAAAGAAAAGACACTTAAAATGTCAAGAGCTGTCACTATTTATTTATGTTTAGCCACTTGGAGGCAGCGAATCAAGTTTTCTGTCTCACAACTGTTTAAAAATTCTGCTCCATTGTGAGTTTATACTCCGACAGAGAAGGTCTTAATAAAACTGGATGTTGAAACACAGCTAATAAGCTACGATAGCTTCCACAGTCCTGCAGTAATATGGATCCAACTAATCTGACGACCAAAATAATGAGGTGATAAGATATACACACATATACTGATATGTGGAGCTGAGGGTAACGTTGGAGTTGGGTATTATTGACACTTGTCACATTACAAATAATCATTTGATTATGAACATGATTTCCACCAACATACACATTTCTCAGTCTTGACCGTCAGAAAACTTACTGAAGTAAATACAGAGGACAACACATGTGATAACAGCTAAACTATGATTAGAGACACAGATTAAACTAAATTATTGCAGGGTACTGTACCGAAACAGAAACAGACATCCATCAAACCAACACATACACAAATACACACGTTAACATTTTCTTTGTGATGTACCCTAAACCTGAGTGCTAAATGTTGCATCTTAAATCATTGATTCTACCGTCGCCTATGTCTATAAATTCCACATTCTTATATTTTATTTAAGGATTTTCAGAGTAAAAATAAAACATGCAGAGGTCGTCAGTGCGCGCACACACACACACACACACACACACTAATTGAACAAGTAGCACCTAGATGAAGAAAATGTCATCTGTCTGTGGCCTTTGATCTCCCGTTTCTCTACACGCTGTTGGTGAACCGAGCTGGATAATGAATCAGCGACAACGTTTCTGCATAATAAATCTCTGGATTCAATCATTTGGTTTCAAATCAAGGTCTTGGATTTGTCATATAATGAAAGCGCAGCTGAGCTGAAAAAAAAAAAAAAAAAAAAATCAGGCTTAACAGTTTAGCTGATGGATGTGTGACTGTATATGTGTTTCAGTCAGCTTCAAAGTCACTACTGGGTCCCACATACGACCTTGTTAGTGAGATCAAGCCATGCAGAAACACATTTTGTACATTACGGTTGAGATCATTTAGTTTGCTGAGAAAGTCACGGTCACTGCGGTGTTAAAATAGCGGTGTACATTATAGATTGATGCTAGAGACTACATTAAGTGGACACTGAGAGACTGAGCAGCACCATGGTAAGCTTGTAGGATGTCATGAGGCAGAAAACCATGATGCCCTTCAGGCTGATCCTAGTGGAGTTTTTAATCCTTGGGACAGCCAGTACGCCACAGAAAAGTAGCAGAATATATCAAAGTCTAAGAGGGGGCAGAGCAACACGATACATTTACCACATTAGAGCGAGAAAAATTGGAAATGCTTCAACTGTCCCTCTAAGTCACTCCTGACTATGCAGCCAGATCTTTGGGAGTGATATTTATGAGAAAAAGGGTGAAGGTAAAAAAACACTGTAAACAGAGCCTGAACATCAACATGGTCCAGAGCAAAATTTAATTTGGATGCATCAGACAACGATTATTATCTAGCAGACATGATTCGTCGGTTGTACTGTACTACCACACCCAGAGAAGGAAATAACACTGAATATCTCAAGGGACAGGCTGCAACGAGGAGGTAACCCAAACAAAATCAAGACCTTTATAGATGACTAAATCCCCCTCCACATACGCCACCATAACTGGTAAAAAAAGTTGTTTTCATTCATTATTCTGAACAGAATTTACTAAAATAAGAATAAAATAAAATAAAATAGTCAGTCTTTGTTCTTTTTTTTATCCAAAATCTCAGTTCAGCCTGAGTCTCTTCATCAACTCACATAATGTTGTTTATTGTGTTCCCCATCGTCATCATTATCCACGGCCCCTGTTTGCAGTAATGTCTGCCTTCTATCACAGGCAGCAGTAAACAGTCGAATGCAGCATTCATGTTGCAAAGTAATCCACCAGGAACGTGCGCTTGTGTGTGTGTGTGTGTGTGTGTGATTGGCCAATGTATTTTACCAGATGATGTCAAATTGCATTTCAGCAAAAGTTGAGCCCAGTTCAACTATTATTACAACTGCTGCGTCAATGCACTGCTCACATCTGAAATGACTGAGAGGGCAGCGTATTTTCAATCTTAAGTCAATCTGAATGCCCCATAACTTGTAACAACAGCATATCTCTTCCTTTGTCTAATAAAAAAAACTATTACCACAATATTAAAAACACGGGACAACTAAAAAAGTGATTTAATTTGGATTTTTGGCTCCTTTCTTCCATGTTTATATGCTAAGCTAATAACCTCCATACTTAACACACTGACACAACACTGATCTTTTCCTCAAAATGCTGAACTATTCCTTTATTTACATGTATTGTTTTTCAGCGGTAACAAAAAGATATTCCAAGTGCCGTTCAAAGACCGAAGAATAGTTTATGCTAAAAGTCTACTCAACACATGACGGTTACAGTCAGTCACAGCAGGATGGCGTCACATGGCCACGTCGAGGCTACGAGGACTCAAAGCTACAGTTTGGGATCAAGAACAGAGCCCAGTACACATGCACTGAAGCAAAATGACAGTGAGCTCCTCTAATCCTCTGCTCTAATCCACCTCTACTTGCCTGCTTTTAGCGGAGGTACATCGCTCGCCAGAGCACCTAATTCAGCAAGCACAGAAGCCAAATGGCTGAAATCTACAGTATACAACTGGAAGAACATCCTATTATCATAATGTGATAATAAAAGGGAGAAACCAGTTCCCAGGATTTTGCAGTCACGCACTGCAGTCAGTGAGAGATTTGGGATTTTTTAGGAGGCATTACTATTTCTGATATTTTGTATGCAGTTGTCTCTGTGGCTGTTGAACTGTAATGTGAATAAGGCAAATGTTTATGTAGTATAAAAGCTTCACATACAATACAATGAAGCTAATAAAACACATGCTAACTATCTGCAGGATTAAATCTGTTTCCCATGCATACAGCGACATAATATCTGATCTTAGATGGACTCATTACATGGATGTTTTCATTTCCAGGATTATCACGCTGACTGATGCACAATGGTTTTACTTTGCCGAGGTAATTCTTGGGCCTGCAGGCCTCTGATAACAAGAACACAAATTGGCAATGTCTTTAAAAAAAAGAGTCAATTAAAATGAAAAGGATAGATGGTCTAAATCCGTCTCTGGGAGAGATGACTTATAATTTGATTGATAGCTTTTGCTGAATGTGTAATGATAGAACAGTGGGAACGGCTCGCTTTCTGCACTTTTATCTGTTTCGGGGTGGAGGATGGTCTAATCATGACAGTTTACGCTTCCTCGTTTAAACAGGTTTACTGTACCACATACGATACTTTGTCTTTGGCTATTACTTCAGACAGAATATAATGGCTCATAGGGTCAGCCGGTTCTTTTGTGCTCCACCGAGGAGCCCAATAATAAGGGTAATAACATCTGCAACACACCGGCTCTTTGGCGTGATAATTGGAGATTTGATTTACTTGTATCAGCCCTTTGGGTCTGAGTTGCCTGAGGCTTGATCACGCTGCAAAGCTTTCATGCTTCTCATGTTTCTTTTTGTGTTTTACTGTTTTTGGTTGGCTGTAAATGTTGATATAACATCTAATATACATACATGCATACATAGTGAAAGCAATTTTCACACACGACTGCACGGGGGAACTCAATTACTATCCTTTCATGAGGCTAAAAGGGCGAAAAAAAAAAAAAAAGATGAGATGAGTCCCAGATCAGAAATATATCAGTCTGCATGTAACTGACTGGATATCTGTGCCATGTGTCAAGATAAAAACGTTTAGCTGCAGAGTAAACATTACCAAGGACACTGCAGGCAATTAAAAGTGAAAACTCACAATGTGAGCTTGAATAAATGCAGCAGAATATTGTCTTTTTTTTGTTTACTTAGAACTGCTAACATACTTTATATATAACAATTGTTAAAATGTCCATTTTAGCGAAGCAGTTGAACACGAGGATATCTCTATATATCTCTATATACTGTTTTCCAAAGAAACCACACTAATAATACAGAACATTGACTGAAAATAGCAGCGGATGGAGAAGACAAAGTGACACACAATCTGTGCTAGAGAGACAGACATAGACAAACAGAGAGATGGATCCATTATCAGTGCAATGAAAACACAAGCCTGCTCTACTGTGGAGCAACAGTAAAGTGACAACTGGATCTATTATCACGGCACCAAATGGATCAACTCTTAACAATTAGCGACTGTACCTGGCTGGTACTTTGTTTATTTAGATTCAGAGACACCTGAGATCCAGTCAGGGGGTCACTTTGTATGATAAATGATAAATGATGATAATAAAAAGAATAAAGAAAAACACTGGTATGTATATATTGCAGCATCAATCCTTTCAGCAAATGTTAAAGAAACAGAAGGGAAGATGTGCTTTGCTTCCCATTTCCTACCAACAGTCAAAGTCTGTAACTTTCTGACCACAACCCAAGTCTGAGCATAACTGTTTCTATTAGATTCAGTTAGAAAAAAAAACAAAAAAAACAGAACTGAAAACAGCTGATAGTGACGATGACCTCACACCACGATGACATTGCGACAAAGTTCATGCAACAAGACTGATTGTGACACAAATTTGACAAGCCTGCTGGCAGCTTTATGATGTTGCTCTTGCAGGAGTTTTTTTATAGTGACAAAGACGTATATATTTTTTTCCTTCCATCAAATCTCTTCAGTATTCTGTTGTGCTGCCATCATTCTGCAATGATTCATGAGAGGCCATTTTCTTGCCTAGTGAAGCTATTAGGATCTCGCCACCGGGCTTGGGCATGTACGTACAGTAGCTCTGCACTCGTCTTTCTCTCCATAAAGAAAATAATATTACCAGCTCTAATTTTAACAACTGCGATCAGCAAATTTTAAAACTGCAGACTTGCCAGACAGTAAAAGAATGATGTAAAATTCAATCATGGCAGGATTCAATTTTAGCAGTGAAATCCATTAATATTTAGTGATAGGGGTTTTTTACAATTATCATTCTGTGACTACTTAAAACTGCACATTTTCTGCTCTCAGACTCACCTTTCTGTCTGGATCCTGAACACTTAGCGAGGGAAACGAGAGGAAGGAGTAATTGATGTAAATAAGGCATGACAATGCATGTTATCGTGGTGAAAGTTTTAGCCAATAACATCAGACAAAAGCGGGAAAAGACTGCCACAGCACAGTTCCCTAATGGTTGCTTCAAGTGACATCAATACTCTCATCTTCTCATGAGATTGGAGATACAGGGTATAACGCTCCGCTTTTGATACGACCCATAGCTCACAACGCTGCTGCACGGATTTCAGATTCAATTATAGCAGCAGCAGATCACAGGACAGCAGAATTTAAAGTATCCGGTGCAAAAATGTTGGAATGCAATGTACAATATAAAGAAGTATTTTTCTGTCTTCGTCTGTGTGTTTTAGTTGGTAAATATCACACATTTCTATATTGCATGTAACTACTTGTATGTACTGTATGTGCCCGATGGAAATCGAAGCCATAAAACATGCTTTTGTACTGTGCCACTGAAGTTGTAGCAACTAATATTGTTTATATTGCCAATTATGGCTCTCATTTTTAATTCCACAAAGGGAGCTGTTCCCTTATCACCCGTAGGAGAATTAAAAGAAAGCTGCAATGCTTATGTACCTTTTTTTATTTTCTGATGGCTGCGCTGATGAGCTGCAACGATGATGGATATGAGATCCGTCTTTAGGCGCGCGTGCTCTTAATGCGCCGTCTCGTCTCATCAGATGGAAATTAGACGTTTGCTGTGTCGATGATGATGAGTATTTTTCTGAAAAAGAGAAAAGAATTGGAAAGAATATGAAATCGAGGGAGCTCAAACAAACTGCTGGTTGCATTAGGCAATATATAATAACATAATCAATAGTCGTTGAGATGTTTCACTCTCTACCAAACAGACCAATAATCCGACTTTAGCTTTTTCTTAAAGATTGAGGGGGATTCTGCGGATTGAATGGGATTTGGTAACTCGTTCCACTACCACGGATAAGAGAAAAGTCTGACTCAGGCTCCTGTTGTGGCGGTAGTACCAGGCGCCTTTCGTTGGCAGAGCGTAGTGAGCGGGAGGGAGCGTAGACCTGAATAAAGGGCTTCAGGTAGACGGGAGCTGTGCTGTAAGCTGGTTGAAGACCAGATGCACCGTCGTGTTCTGGATCAGCTGTTTTTATCACAAAAGGAGAAAAAAACCTACTCCATACAGTAATTATGTGTTACTCCGGTAGCACATATACTAAAATTGGAACGATACAGAGAAGATTAGCATGGCCCCTGCGCAAGGATGACACGCAAATTCGTGAAGCGTTCCTCATTTCTTGGGGGCGGCAGTAGCTCAGTCCATAGGGACTTGGCTTAAGAAACCGAAGGGTGGCGGTTCAAGTCCCACATGGACCAAAAATATGGAAGGTGGGCTGGTAGCTGGAGAGGTGCCAGTTCACCTCCTGGGCACTGCCGAGGGGCCCTTGAGCAAGGCACCGACCCCCCCCCCCAACTGCTCACCGGGCGCCGGTTTGGCGGGCTGCCCATCACTCCACCATCTCTTTCTACACTTTGCATGTCTATGCCTATACTGCATGTCTGTGCCGTTGCATGTGTGTGTGTATAAATGCATGTAAAAATGAAAAAATAGAGTGATAAGAGAATTTCCCCAATGAGGGATAAATAAAGTATATCTTCTTCTTCTAATAAGAACTGGAGCTTGTTCACAGTGTATTAAACTCTAGACTATGCAGTTGAAAGAAGGCCTGATAACATTTTAAAAACGTGCTTAAAAAAAAAAAAAAATCCATAAAAGGGAATTCAGTTATCCATATCATTTATCATCACGGACAGTTTAATCCATCATTGTGTCGAAACTGTGTTGACCCTAATCTGACATCTGGAAGTCAAGGCACAGGCTACTGTATCTGCAATGTCATCAAGAGGCTCTGAAGCTGGTCAGCAAGGGAGAGTCTGAAAAATACAGTGACAGCATCCGAGGTGATTCTCCTGTGATATTAATACGTTCTTAGCAAACTGTAGACGAGAGAAAAATCATTTAAAGCTGACTGTCTGCCAGCTCCTTTGAGACCAGCCTCTATAATCCTCTATGAAATATCTAAGCCAGACTTTGGCTGCCATGAAATAAAGTTAATTTTCTTGTAAATGCTTTAAAAACAAGAGTCTACATTTGACTGTGCAAAAGCCAATCTCTCTCTTTCATCATGGATACAGTGACTGACTTCTAAAAGCATTGCATCATAAATATTAACCTATAGCGTAAATTTCAAATACACGTGCACTGAAAGATCATCGTTAAACTGCAGGAGACTGATACATTTATTAGCTATTTACATTGCAGGCTGCAAAGATGGTAAATACCATAAATCAGTTGTAGGCAAATAGCGGTCCGTGGGCCAAATCTGGCCCTCCAGTGCAAATATATGTCCAATATTAAAGTGTCTAACAATGTTTTAATACCACAACTATTGCCAGTTCAAGCAAATAAACACAAACAGTTGACGGACAGAAATAATGAGCTTTCATCAACCATAGACAGCTAGCTAGACAGACAACACCGAACATATATTCACATATGAGTCACTTTTTTGCCAAATGAGACCTAAAATAAGCTGTGAGCGCTCACTTACTAATGATAAAACATATCACTGTATGCTTCCACTGCACAGTAAGGACTTATTTTTATATATTTATCTGTTTGATTCCCTGAAACACACATTAATATTTGTTTCGATTGGCTCACTCTTTCCTTATTAATTCCTAATTGATCCTCAACCTGCCTTTCAGACAATCTAATGGAGGTCAACAAATAACAGAGATGTATTATTTCCATTATAAGCCACTTTCTTTCTTTCTTCTTTTTTTTTTTTTTGTAACTCTGTTAATTTGGACTCAAGTTCTGTGTGGAAACATAATTTAGGCAACCCAAAAGTGTAAATGATAAATGGGAACAAATGCTCCATTTAGTGCACTTGGCTGCATCCGTGTCTGTCTCCTTTATAATGACTGAGTGGCCCCTAACCCCTCCCTGACAGCGTGTGATACTTTATGGCAAACATGAACTCAGTAATAGTTCAATATATTCAAACTGTACAGGCAGGATTGAACACTTTTGACTGGGGATGCCAGTATATTGATATTATATATATATATATATATATATATATATAAACAAACACTATATAACACAGAAACAGTAAACAATAATATGAAGTCATTAGAAACAAATAGAAACATTGTAATGATGCTTTTTATACTGTGAATTAAACACACTAAACTGAATCTAATGTAAACAAATGTCACATGTCATTAGCCAGATAGCATTACACTAGCAAATGCTACCAGTTAGCTTTATATAGGCTAACATGTGTTAAAAGGAAACGTGGCTAATGTAGCAGAAAACAACCTCCTAACAAAATCCAGCTAATGTCATACTAATGTTTCCATGTTAGCATAGCTACATACCTTCTGGGACTCACATACAGGTGTAGAAACTCCAACCAAACACCTGCTATTTACATGCTGCTTCATAACTTTTTTATTTATTTTTTTATGTAATGATTATGGCTATTGTGGTTTAAAAAAAGGGAGCCTCCCTAATGTCGCTTTCCCCTCCTTTTTCCATGTATTATTCAAGTTGTGACCAAAGAGCTTTGCCGGCTGAGACTGAGTGCTTGTTGACGTCAGCAAAGTTATTGAGCAGCTGTAGAGGCGAGCGGAGGAGGAGGAGGAGGAAAAGGAGGAGGAGAAGGAGGAGGAGAAGGAGCGAGCCTGCTGGATGTGCAGCTCGGACCGAGCAGCGCAGAGGACCGGGGGCTTTTTTTGTGTGGACTGCGTGGACTTCTTCTGGCTCCAGTGTGAGTAAAAGTAAAAAACGTTCATCTTTTTTCCTGCTTTCCACAGCTGAGATTTCCTCTTTTTTTCTCTCTCTAAGTTAGCTGTCGAGTTGCTGGCAACAATCTTTCTTTCTTTTTGTTTGTTGTTGCCTGCTGCTATTAAAACTCGGAAGTTGTTGCAACATTGTTGCTGTTGGGTTTGTTTGTTTGTGTTTTCATATCCGGTCCAGTTTGTCTGAATATATAAATATATAAATATATATATATTCAATCCTGACCAAAACGGGAAACTTTGTTGCGCAAGTCCGAGCAAGGTGGACTCTGTTCATGTCGAGTTTGTTTGTCCAGCTTGGTCGACAGTGTTTGTTTGTTTTTGTTTTTATTTTTCACTTTTAATTAAAACCACGGTGGATTTCTCCGTATCATCTTCTCATTTCATCCCGGCTGACAGCTCGCTTTTTCGGGGGAACAAACCCACAGCTGCCGGTGTCGGTGTCGGTTGGATATTCGCTTGTTATTGTAAATGATGGATTTAAAGGGACATTTCTACTTCTTACACAGTCTGTAGCTTAATAATAATAATAATATAAACGATGTTACACGTCTCGCATTAAGCTGCTGTGGCTCAGAAACGTGTATTATCAGACACTATAACATATATTCGGAGGTATAGTTGAGAGTTGAGTTCATATTTGCTGGTATAATGTGTATATACAGCCTTCATATACAGTATATATGCATGCATGCGTGTCGTTTAATGTCATATATTTACCTGTCATATATTCTGCCTACATACTTGTGTTTAATGGAGAACTTGCCTTGACATTCAGCCTGGTAGTAGATGTGTTAATTGTCGACCATTGTGTGCTGTGAGATATTCATAACTTAAATAATACAACACATCCAGTACTGTGAGGATGTTTATGTATCCGTCTGTGCAGTTCTTCTGGTGTCAGTTCTCATTTCATGGTTGAAGAGTCACCATTTCTTTTTTTTTTTTTTTTTTATGGTTGTGAAATATGCACGTTTTGGGAGACTTGTTGAAGTCAGCATTAAACAATACTAGTGTGTGTTTTAACAGGTTGGTGTTGCATGCATTGAAGCTCCGGTTGTTTGCAGCAACTGGTAGCAGTGATTGATTTAGCTGCTTTCCCGAGTGGCTCCTATTATATGCTGTGAAAATCAGCATGAATTAGCCTTCAAGGACAGCAGCTTTTCAGGTTGCTCCTGGTCTACCAGCACTAGAACAACTCAATCGTGGAGATCCTGGTTTTAAACAGTTAAAATCAAGGTCAACGTCTCATTCAGCTTCAACAGTATTGGCACCCAGCGTGTTGCTATCTTGTGATTTGTTGTGTTGTATTGCTCAATGCTTTTAAGAGTGTTGCTGATATATAAGTTGGTGTTATTGCAAAGCTGGGAAATACATAGTAAAATGCATGTAATTGATTTACATAAATGCCATACTAGTGTAATACACACAGGTTGATGGTGACACATTTTTAGTCCCTCTGACACTAAATGATTAACCTTTTGAACCTTTGCTTGTTTTGTTTTCTTGCTTTTCTCTTCCTGTGAGACATGTAGTGATTATTTTTGCTTTAGTTTTATGTCTTACATGTCTTAAGCATGTCAAACACTGTCATTTATCAGACAGTTGGACAGCACATTGTATACTGGTATGTAAAAGGACAGTGTCAGTGTTCATGAGATGCACTCTAATGCCTTTTTTAAAAATTGTCTAAACTCATCAGCAGCATACAGAAAACAAAACAACAAACTATACAAACAAACAAAACAAAAAAAAACATGGATTTTTTTTGGAAGCCATCCTGTGCAGAGTACAATCGAATCGAGTCCAACTAATGTTGGGTGAGTTTCTGGTGTTGCTGGTCAGGTCCTTTGTGTGAACTTAAACTAGTGTGATTTGTCATTATGAAACGTTCTGGCTTGTTTACGTGTTTGCTTCTGCATGAGACACATGTAAACACAGGATGAAGGACCTGAATAAGTTCCTCTAGCCAAATGCAACGTTCAAACCCAGGTCTCTGAACGGCTCTCCAGCTAGTTGCAATCAACCGTTGATTATGTTCATCCCAATATGCAAAGCACATCTGTCTACGGAAGTCCATTTAGGCCAAACTTGCAGAGTACGCCTTGTAGTTGGATCAGATCACCATTACAAATAAACTGCTCTACAGTTCATTTAGGATCGGACTCTTCCTCAATAATACACGCTACAGTTGTTTTGGTCAGCGCTGGGTGTGTAACTGTACGTGTATATTCATCCAGAACGGTCACGGTACAGATATTACCGGTTGTTTCAGGCGTGCAGTTGTACGAAGAATACGCTCCGTGACCCAAAACAGTTACTGTCAAAAGCCGTCTAATCATCCACTTACTCTGACATGTGGAACAATGCTGAGGCAGCCTAGTTACCCTGCAGCGTCGCTGTCGTCCACTTCTGAGAGAAAAAATGTAGTAGTGAAGTAAAAGTAGTGGTTCCCTCTGTGTGATGCATTATTATATGTGACCATCAGATTATTAATCCTGAAGCGTCGGTGTGTAAGCAGCATGTTGTAGCTGCTGGAGGCGGAGCTTGTTTCAGCTACTTTATACAGTTTCACCATAGTTGTCAGCAGGTGTCCTGACTCACTGGAAGAAATGGAGAAGTTGGTTTCCTTTTTCCCACTGCAGCAATAGTTGTGAACAAAACATCATTTTTTAGATGTTTTTTTTTAGTCTGCACCGCAGTATGATTGTCATGCTCAGATCTACCCAAACACTAAGGGAGGAAATGAACTAAAATCACCTATAAGGCAATCACCTTTATAAATATATATATGCAGCGAGGATGTCCAAATATTGATTTAATCATATTTGAGATCTGCACATAAATAGTTAAGAAAATCAGCATATTGCTACTGTAAATGTTGACTTGTGTTTACCACTCTGGTTTCTGAAGGTTCAGCAAATGCTTCATCTATCAGTGCGAAGATCACACAGTGACTGATATCATCATTACTGGGAGCCGGTGCTCCCATTCCTCACTGTCACCACAGACTCTATTATATCAACTTCATCTTTCCACCTAGGGCTGTTTGCTGTCAGATTGCTGAAACTGGAGTGACTTCAGCCTAATATACAGTCGGAAGCATCAAACAAGCTTTTTCATCCACTATGACTTCTGTAGCTGTTGTTACCTCTGGATGATTACAGGGCTGCTTATGACTGACTCGATTCTCACATTGTCATTATGTCAAAACAAAACGGCTCGGCTACGGGTGTTGACTCCGACAACTCTGACAAATGTCAAAGCCTTCGGTGTCACACGTCTTGATGATTGAATTCATCCTCATACATCTCAATTAATTAAGGCTATCTGCAAACGAGACAGTTGGGAGGGACTCTTGTGTCTATGTGTGTGTGTGTGTGTTTTTTCTAGGATGAGGCTGCTGTTGTTTCATCTAATAGAGGCTCCTTTTGAGCACCACCCACAAGAAGAATAAATTAATATAGTTAAAGTCCCAAGCAGTTAAAAAGGTATGTTCTGCATTCAGTGCTTTGAAGGTTTGAGCTGGAAATAATACTTTTTGTGCTACATTTTCCAGCATAAATCATTTTAACACACCCACGTAGCAAACCGAGGATTTATATGAAACATTCCTGCAGAGTCTGATTTAGTAAAGTCTGCAGTACATGCTATAGTAATAACTCTATACATACATTTTACTATTTTTGTTAAATTATGTAAGTGTTGATGTTTTACACTGGTAATGTATCAAACCACAAACCCCTCAGCTGAAGTCTCCAGTTTTCTATTTACGATGATATATGATAGATGATATGTGATGATAGGCCTCCAGATTGTTGGTACTTGGTATAATTTGATGTCATTTGATGTGTAGTTTGAGGTGGATCACAGCACCTGATTCATTGTCTAGTATCTAAAAAACCCTCATTTAGGTTATTTGGACCTTACCTCCTGTACAAATAGAATTAGGCTCTAGGTTATGTTTTTTCATAAATGTACCCTGTTACAGTACAGTCCAATACAGTATTAAACTAGTATAGTTTTTAGTTTGTTTGTTTGTTTGTTTGTTTTTTTCCATCCAACACTGACCTTGCTTCCTCAGTAGTGGTGCTGAATAAATTATTTAGACCACAGCTTTGTAACTTTCTTTAAAGACCCACTCAACTCAGAAGTTTTGTGTATTGTTCCTTTAGTTGGATGTGAGCTTCACTGTGCATGATGTGAATGATGCATGTGCAGAGTTTAAAACTAGAACGCTGTTTTTTTTTAACATTCATCAAGTTTTCTCTGTGCTCACCTTAAGTCTGAGTTTAACATGTAGACCTAGAAGCAGGATTTTGTAAATCACTCCTGGTCCAGTAATGCAACTTAAACACAAGTCTGATGCGGAAACTTAAAGCCTGTGAAGTAGGAGTCATCTTGTGTCCAGGAGGTCAAATTAACACTATTCACATACCATAACTTGTTGGTTCTGCAAAATGAAGCTATAGATGTAGTTTTAGGTTATTAGAGTAATGGAGATTGTAGGAAAAAAAACAACAACACATCAGGCATAAATTATTATTCATAGTGCAGTATTTTAACATGTCATAAAATGCGCCTTTTAAAGATGTGTGTAGAGGTCATAATGTAATAGAATCATGTCCAATAACAGAAAGTGGGTCTAAATAAAATATACCTTAAACTTAAAAACAGCATTCAAAGACCCTGTATCGTGGGCATTTCCATGTTTACAGCAGTTGGACCTGCTCCCTCAGAAAGCTAAATGAGTCAAGGGTGAATAAATCTGCCAACTAAGTGAACAAAACAAGGTGTCGGCCTTAATGAAACTTTCATCTTGATAAATGAATCATCTTATTGGCCTTGCTCCTTGGAGATCACCGTACAGACCAGAATGGAAATGGCTTTTCTGTAAAGGAAACTTCCCATTGTTGTACCGTCAGATGTCTCTACATGATCAGTATCCAACAGCGATACTTTTCCCTCCCTGAGATCATGGAAAGCTTTTAGTGTTATGATCTGGTGAAGTTTAGAAACACACAGGATGAGTATATAATAGTGCCCGTTAATGTAAATATGAAGCTTCAGTCTCATTGGTAGTGATTTTAAAATGTCAGCTAGAAATGTGGTCAAATGTGAAATATGCTTGGTGGCATTGTCCATTGTCAAGGGTGGTGCTGACACCAAGGTAGGCAGCAGAAGTTATGAGCTCAGTCAGTGCAGGTCTGTTTTACTGCTGATAATGTGTTGGAGCCTTCACATATGCTTGATAAATTATACCAGCTCCTGTGTGGGTTCAGGTCCACATTTATTTCTATTGTATTCAACAAAGCCGGTCTGCTAATCACAGACTGATGGAACAGTACAAGTACATTAATATTAGTTTGAAGGGTTATATATATATATATATAAACACTGCATGTTGTGACCTTACAGTAATAGTTATTTCATTTGAGCTGACAAGTTATTCACCCAACAACCAATTTAATTAAGGATATGATCATCAGAATAATCAATAATGACAAATAATCAGTTAGTCCCCAGCTATTACAATAATCACTAACTGTTTTGGTAATTGATTAATTAATTTTGGAGCCATTTTCTCTGATTAAAGCTTCTGAAATGTGAATATTTTCTGGTTTCTTTAGACATCTGTGACAGTGCTGAATATATTTGGGTTATAAACTTTAAATATGAGGACATTACTTTGGCCTCTGGGAAACAGTCATTGACATTCAATCAACTGATTAATCGATCGAATCATTAGTTGCAGCCCTTCAATATACTTGCAGCTAATGTGGAATATAGTTTAGCTTGAAGGTTCGTTATTGACCTTCAAAATAGTAGTTTCAATAGTAGTAGTTTTGCCGTTTTTAGCCAAATGATAACTAAACCATATCTACAACAACTGACCAATAGTCCAAAACCCAAATATGTAAAATTTAAATAATATAAAAATTTTAGATACCTTTTGCTTAAAAATTTGCGGTTTTGGTGAACATGTGAAAGCAGCTCGGACTCAGGCTCCCGCAGCGATAACCTTTAGAGCCCCCCCTTCCCTCAAAACCCCAACGGTCAGTAGGTGAAAGAACTTATACTAGAACCCCGAAAGTCGTGGAGAAATGTCGAAAATTTGCGTAAAATTATGATTATCCAAATTGTTGCCGCTTTTATTTTTTGATGAAAGTAGCTTAAACTCACGTACATGTGTAAAACTGACATTTGACCTTTCAAACATTTCAAAGTACTTCTAGCTGTATAGAAGTATTCGAATCGTGTACGGATGAAAGTACAGCATGAGTCAGCATCTATGATCTCTTATCGTAGCACCTTTTGAAACGTCAGAGACTGAGAAAAGGTGGGCGAAATACAAAAGATGCTTGTGCATTCAGAACCATCTGTTTCCCATTGATATTTGGAGGAGATGTGTGTAACTCTCTCCGGGGTAGGTCGGATTGATCTTGTTAGTAAATCACAACTGAGACAGGAGAAGCCGATGACGGAGGAAAATGAGCAGTCGAGCTGATGAGAAAGTTCCCATCAGCCTCATTACATCACTGCTTTCAAACTGTGACTTTAGCCTTCCTCTGATTTCAGGCAAATCACAATTACTGATTTGATTGGATGTGTTTTACATCTTTGGCTCCATGTAAACCTTCTTATTCCCAGTCATGTATGACATTTATAAAGCTTTTTTCCTTCAGTGTGTCATTTGACTGGTAATTATAAACCATGATCTTAACGTAGTTTAATATTCAAAGTTAGAAAGAGGAACTTGTGACTTGTGGATGTTTTTTGTGTCATTGAACGGTGGGTCATAGCTGAATGTCAATGAGGATTGCTTGCCATAGTTTAGGCATGGATAAGGTTATACATTTTGATTAATGAAAATCTCTCCGCAATGTAATTTCCTGATGAATGTAGCCCTAGCCTTTTATAAAAGATAGGCTGGGATGATAGATATGACTTCTCACAATTAGCGCTCATAGCTCACAAAATTTGATAGTGACTGTAACTATAAATAAACACAGCAGACGTGTGGACTGAATACTTAATCGGTTTGCAGTTTTTGACGTCCCGCATCATTTCTCACGCTTTTATTGTCCTCATGGAGATGACCTTTTAATCTGCTCTGGAAATCAACGTGGTTAACTTCCCCTTTTTCTGCCCGTTTTAGTGGTGAGAAATATTTCTAAAATCCACATTTACAGGGTGATGGATGTTGTTTAGAGTGCATTTGTATTCTCACAGCTCTGTGCGTTATCAAAGAAAACCTGTGGCAGCTTATTTGACTCACAGCTTACCCATATTGTAGTGCAGAATAAACCGTCTACTCATACATGGCCGACCTGGGCCAATCACAACCGTTTATCTAATATGGTGTAGGTTTGATGCAATGACACCATCAGGCTCATTTCTACTTGCAATATGACTGAAATGCTCAGACTGTAGGTTGTTGTAAAGGACAGCACAGAATAAAGAAAGAGCGGTAATTAAAATGAACAGGTTTTTTTTTTTTAATGGGCTGTGATCAGCTATCAAATAATATGCTTCAAATACCAAAACTATTAAAGTAAATGTGAGAAAAAGTAGGTCCATTAAAGACTGTACTGCAACCTTACTGCATTGTGTCACCAGCTTTTTTTTTTCAAATTGTGGTCGTGCATGGAGCCAAGCCAATCTCCATCCTTTTGTTGTGCCCTCCCTTTTATCTGATTGGCTTCCGCTAGACTGCTGACTATGTTCATCTTTCAGAAGTTAAATGAAAGAGTTGCGATTCTTCGAGTTTCGTGTTTTCTGTGCCCACCTTCATCTTAACAGACAACAGCTTCACCGCTGTGCGTTGAGCTGTAATGCATACATAACACTTGCTGCCAATCATTGGCTTATCACAGGTGTATTGGTGCTCATGTCAGCTTGCAGTGCAGAAGCGTACAACCCCGGGTATACCAACCATGTCGCAATTTTGGCACAACATACCCCTCCCGTTTGCTGCTCTGCATCTGCTGTTTAGTCACATTATTGAGCAACACAGCACAGGATCGATTTAAAGCCGTCATATATCTGCATTTCATCCCAGTTCAGCATGTCTGCACCTGACAAACAGCATTCAGGGCCCGACGGCTCTGAGCAAATCCGACTTGGTGACAGGACTAACACACATTAGTGTTGCAATTTGGCCGAGGCTTTAAAACACATGTCTTCATGATCAAACACCTCTGGAGAAATCACTGACACCACCCCGTCCAAGGTGTCCGCAATTTATTCAAGCGGCCATCACATTGTGGGTGAAAACAGACCGCTTTTTACGCCTCTTTTATTTCTTGATGAGTACCATTAATTTGAAGGGGCAGGCCTCAGTGCTTTTACAGCTGGCATTTTTTCTTTTTTTTTTTTCATCCACTTGAGACAACATGACTGCATTATCCTCCTCCTGGTAATAAATTGGCAGGAGTTATGTGTGTTTGATTGGTATTGTTTAGCACTTTACTTAGCTTTCTTCTTCTCATTGTCTGAGCTGACGGCATATCTCATGCTTGCAGGCCTGAATGCCTATTTATGTGACACAGTTGTTTTGCCAAGACTGCAGTCTGCAGTAAATACTTAACCCTCTCAAGTGCATTATTTATTTTCTTCTACATTATCAGCCTGGAAGCTTCATCCATAAAGATCATTCACATTAAAACTAATTAGATTTATTCGGGCTCATTACAATGCTGCCTTCCTGTGCAAACGCACTCAGAATTTCTGTGCTGTTCTACTGCTGTTGTTTCTGCTCCAAGGTTACTACAATATATAAACTTTATCACTTTAGACGTGTACTCAGCTGTCCCAGTTAAGTCACTTCCCAACGTCGGTGTGGTTTTGATGTGATGATGTCACATAAAATGCACAAAATATTTTACGTATAATTTGCTTTAAGTGGAATGACGTAAGCAGCTCTCTGAAGAGAAAGAGAAAACTTGAATTGTTGGGAAACATTCAGATTAATAAAATCACTAATAAAGTGACTGATATGACATCTTATGGCAGTGTGACACAGTCCTCTACTGTGTAGAAAACAACACTGTTGTCAAATGAGTTGTTTTGAATATAGATTGTTTTCAGTCGCTGTAGTTCCTTTTTGCTTTATCCAGCTCAGCAGCTTGGTTGGTGGTTGCTTGGAAAGCTTGTCTGGCAGTATGGCCAAAAATGAGGCCAGGGAGGAAATCTAGTGTGTAATTGCAGCACTAACAGCAGTGCGGGTTAGCGCTTTGTGCAGGAGCTGAGATACAGACCTTGAGGGAGACTCCTCGGAGATTGTTGATGTGAGCTTGGCTGCAAGGAGTCTCTGTGGCCCACAACCACCACCACCACCACCACAACCACCACCACCACAGCAGCTAAAATCATTCTCCAGGAAGAATTTCAAATTGAAATTGCAGCTGAATTATATGCTTTTTTTTCTTCTCACATTCAAGACTCAAAATATAATAATTACTTCTCCAGAGTTAGATTGTGTAGCTCTGTTTCTATCTTAGTCGGTATGTATCAAAGTGACACGAGATTGATTCAACCTTTAACCTTTAATCAGTCACTTATATGTGATGTAGGCTCAGCTGAAAAGCCAACATACAGTTTAGACTGCACATAACATTACTGTACATTATCTAATAGGCAGTAACTATAATATAAAAGTTCAGATTGATTTTAGAGGACACTATTCTAAATGCACTTATATATTCTTCAAACCACAATTTTCATTTGCCTCTTTTCACACAAATAACACAAATATTTTCAGTTTGTGGCATCAGGAGATAATTTAAAGCAGAAAAAAACACAAAACCGTTACTCAATGTAGACAGTCTAATGAAAGGTAAATATTAAGACTGTATTCACCTCATCACAACCAAACGCACTATGAAAAAAATAGGGATGGTTATACGGTTACCGCGGCAACGCAAATTATGTTACGAAACCCAATCAGTCTTAATTTTGACAATATTTTTTTCTTAGTTGTTTACTGAAAATGGTAGTTGGTCTTTTTTTATTTTATTTTATTCAGTGTAACTCAGTTTAAATTTTACTTTTTATCTCAGACAGTTTCATGATACTATAATGGATTTCTGCTGAGGGATTTTTCTCTTGGCTGTAAAAGTAACCGTACCTTGAACTATGATTTCAGATTAGTTCCTATATAAGTTGGATTTATTTTCTGCATATATTTACACCGCACACCTTTCCTCCCACCATTTCATTTCTTCCATCAAACACCCATTTAACTGTGTGTAAAACCCATTTATTTACAATAACCCTACTTCTAAAATCGAACAGACATTAGTGTAACATTTAGGGCTGAGCATTAAACCTATATGTGTCCTTCTTTCCAGTTACGTATGTAAGTAGTGGGCTACAGAAACACCTGTGAGTCAAAGCGCAGGGAACCGACAGCGGAGCAGGTGACGGGTCAACCAGCACCGAGTGTAACCGGTGGGCTTCGTTTTGCTTCGAGACTGTGATCCCGGTTGATATTTAGTCCTGTCGTTCTTCATTTTTGTCCTGACTTTTGACATCAATATATATTTTTAATTACTTGTAAAAATAAACACTGAACCCTGCGTTTCTTCTCCTGTTTGAGCTTTGAGTGAAGATGAAGTTCACCGTCTCTCCTCAGCTGAGAAGGTGCAGACATGAGGAGAAAAACTAAAAAAAAAAACTAGTGTGACAACAAAACACAGTTCCCGTACGTTATTTAATTTATGTGCACTGGTTTCATTTCATCCCAGCGTGAGAGACTCTGCTACGTTTTTTTCATTTGTAGTCGAAACGGTGCCGTTTTAGATCCGGTTCACGGTCTGCAATATACCTGAATTTGTGAAGCTCCAGTTCTGACAACACGTTGTGTCTTTCTTCTCTCCTTTTCATTAGCAGACAGTGATAGAAAACAAACAGCTGGCAGGTTTCTCTGTATAGTAAAAGTTTGTTTTCTGGTTCATGTGTTTTCTGCTGCTGCTGGCGTCTGTATTCAGGAAGATTGTGAGTGAGAAAACACACAGGAGATCCTTCTCTAGAGAACAGCTGATCACCTCACGAGTATCTGGTGACGTAAAGTGACCTATAGATACGTATAAATAAATAACATTTCATATATTATGCTGCTCATGTCATTTTCAGATTGTAGATACAGGTTTTGAACAATAATTTTAGAAGTAGGGTTATTGTAAATTGTGAAAATAAATGGGTTTTACACACAGTTAAATGGGTGTTTGATGGAAGAAATGAAATGGGGAGGAAAGGTGTGAAGATGGCATACTGTAATATGTTATATTGGCTCCCAACGAATGCAGCAATTGACTGTTAATTTAACCTGAAATGTTTTAATTACGTACTGGCAGACTGGTTTCAGGGAGTGAAAATGCCAACAGTAACCAGTGGAGCTCCTACAGCTGTGTCTGTGTTTTATAGTCCATCTCCTAATCGCTTTTAAAAAACCCAAAAACGGCTGCTTTTCCAGTGTCATAAGGAAAATTAAAAGTCAGAAATATCAAGACACTTAGCTATGGTCCTTAGTCACACTAGTGTGACCAAAAGAGTGCCACTACTTGAGGGGGAAAACACAATCTGAAAGGACGGTCACGCTCTGCAGCCTCGCTCCGTGTGCAAATACCCTACGTTTGCTTTTGCATATGTATTTATTTTGACAGCTCCTCGTGACCGCGATCTTTCTCTTGTGAGTTTGAGATGGACTTTAGTGGCGCAGCGTTAGCATGTCTGAAATGTTCCCAGACGTACGTTGGTCTGCTGTCATCCTCCCAAAGCACAGTGTCCTTATGCTGACCTTTTTTAAAAGCTGGTGTCTTAACTTTTTTCATTTGTTTGAGAAAGCCAGGCTCCTCCGTTTGCTTCCCAGGCTTCTTTCTCTGCCGTGCTTTGCTGTTTCACCCCTGATTGTGTTCCCTTCATCTGTCACAGTCTCCCTGCAGTCTGAGACTAGCAGGCAGTGATGGATGCTAATCACTTTGCCTCTGTGCCCATCCACCACACCATCTTATAGTCAACAAGTTCAGCACAGGCTTCCCCTTTTTTTTAGCCTGTAAATAAATGATCATTTATCACTGCATTTGACATAAAGGATAATTCAGAAATAAAAAAATATAAATATAAAACAATGAATTTTGTTTTGTAATTCATCACCTCAAACATTTTTTTTTCTCTGTAGCTGTTTCTCTCTGATGTGATGAAGTACGAAACTTTGACTGGCTTCTTCATAATGTGCAGATAATAATTCAAATATGTCCAATATTGATCTTTTTGTGGTATTTACTTGGCTCGGACAGGAGCTACCAGTTTGATGTTGGCGGGTTCATGTCGTGTTTGCACAGATGGCTTTGTTGTGTTTATTGCAATGCTTTGTTGCTTATGATAATGAAACGAAATATTTCTGGGCAGCTGATTAAAATTCATGTTACACAAAGGCTGACAATTCACAAGGCCTTTTTTTGTAATATTATCTTTGGATTTTTTGACTTTTTTACACCGGTAAACATATTTTCTTCCTTTGTTTATCACTAGAATATGTAGTGAAACATTAGCTTTGTAGTTTGGTAAAATCATGAATTTACTGTAAGAAAGCTTGTTTCACACTTCAAAACAAAAGCACCGTGTGTGATGAGCGCTTCCCTGCAGCTTCGGTTTGGAGGGCTGAAAATCCATTTCCCATAATGAGCTGCTAAATTCCTTTTGTCAGGAAACATTTCAAGCAATTAAATATTGATGCAAATCGCTCACGTGGCAGTTTTTAGAAGGAGAACATC
Organism: Pampus argenteus; assembly: GCA_036937835.1. Classification (NCBI taxonomy): domain Eukaryota; kingdom Metazoa; phylum Chordata; class Actinopteri; order Scombriformes; family Stromateidae; genus Pampus; species Pampus argenteus. The sequence goes on along the minus strand of CM072872.1, from coordinate 3,792,255 downwards.
AGCCTCGTGAAAGCGATGAGTGAATACTTTGGTCTTCCAGAAACGTGGTGGAAAGATTTGAACGTGTCTGAAAGTCAGGTCATTTGCTTTCTTAGTCTTGAAGGCAGAAACGGGTCTGATTGGTGGAGAGGTTCAGGTTCAGGTTAGTCAGCAATAAAACTGACCTGCCCACAACAGGTTATAAAGTATGAAGTTATTATGCCTCCCACATTCAAACACATGAATACCACATTCCTTCCTTAGCTGCAGTAATGTGGAGCAAACAGACACCTGGACTGGGACACAGCCACAGTATCTTTCTTTCTTTCTTTCTTTCTTTCTTTCTTTCTCGAGGCTCATTTCGACTTCAGAATGATGAGTGATGAATATGGACTGTAAAAGGACCGTCGGAGAGCATGACGTGTGTCATTTGTCACAGAATGCAGCGTTTATCTCAAAGTGTCTCTGACATAATTGCATTTCTCTGTCTAGTAAGTCTTCACTGGTGTTTAAAGCGGCAATAGTTCATACGTTCAAAATAGACAAGAAACGACATGTTTGATCGTCGTGATTTGAACAAACTCATTCTTCAAACCACACACATTTATGAAAATATTGAAGTATGTTTTCTACTTTTTATTGTCATTTGTCACTGAAATCGCTGCTCACTTTAAAAGCACTACATGGATAATAATCTCTATGATCTCTTCTCGTGTTTTTCTATTTTCTAATCACACATGCACCATTAGTCAGACAGCTGTTCTTTACAGACTGGAGTATATCATAATGAATCAATGCACTTCAACCAGCTATAATGTGCTCAATGCTCATGTGTATGAGATACAATATGATGTGTTGCTGGTTTTAGATGCTCTTACTGTGTCCCACGGAGAGTTTGAGTTGAGGAATCCTGACCTCTGAATTGAACTGCTAAATCAAGATGAACTGAAAGAAGTCTGAAAATGTGTTTCTCTTGCTTAGTTACCCTCAAGGCTATTTCCTGCCACAGCCATGCCGTGCTCTGACAGAGAAGGATAGCCCCCTTGGCAGATTGTTTTGGCCACTGGCCCACACATGCATTGAACTTTTAAAGTTGGCACGAGGTCTGTCGTTCACTGTGTGAGTGGAATCCACTCCGGTGAAGTTCACTTCATGCAGCAAAAAAGTGAGTCCTCCTCTGTGCTGCAGGGCTCGTATTTTTTTTGGATTCATTCATAACAGAATTTCTGGAAGGAGAAATTAAGGTTGAGTGTCTTATTGATCCACCAAGCAGTTGACTGTAATCAACTATTAATTCAGCTAGCAGATAAGGATGAGCGCTGTAATCCATTTAAAAGTTAACTTCTGAACTTCCGCACACTTTTTCGTCGCTACTGGGTTTTATACACGTAAGAGTCGCTCAACGAGTCATCTATCTTTAGAGTGGCACGCTGTCACACCGTCCTCCTACAAAGAAGACGGTAAAGAAAACTGATCTCTCATCATAGTGGTTCAGACCTGTTGTCTTAACACGTTCCTGTCAAATTCAAAATTAAAACTGAAGTCGGCTGTCAACACAACAACAGCTGCTGTGATGCTTACAAAGGCCAACGCATTGAAAAGGTCACTTTTCTCAGAATAGAGTCAGAATATTCGAAGTAAAAAGGTACCGCTGAGGCAGGATTTGTAAGTGAATAATAGGTGGTCAAATATACAGCTTAGCCTCTGTGACAGGACTGAAGACTTTTAAAAACACCCGACCTGCTTGAATAGTTGGAAAAAATGAGAGCTCGGATGTCCCACAAGCCTCAATTATCCAGCTAAAGGCTCAGGTGAGAATTAAGATACTAATCTGCAACTATTTCTGATTTATCATGCAAGCAAAATTCAAGTTTGACATTATAGTAAACAATGTATTTTGGGGTTTTGGACCCCTTTAAAAGCTATTTGTAGACATCAACTTTAGGATCTGAGGAATTGTGACGGAGATTTTTCTCTCTTTATCTTCTAATCTGTCTGACATTTTTATAGATCAAATGATAAATTGAGGACATGAATAGGCAGATGAATCATTAATAAGGGTAGCGATAGTATGCCTGAAGCTGTTTGGTAACTGCCAGAAACACAAGAAAAAGAATCATTTACCAAACTTTTAGTAGCAGTTTAGTAAATATCACAACAAACACATGGTTGAATCGTATTTTTGAAGTTCTGTCATCGTCGTGGGCTCCCACACACACACACACACACACACACACACACACAGATCATTCAGCGGTTGAACTGATTAGAGATTAGACGAAAGTTTCAACATCTCGCTGCATCTTCTGTACAAATTGCATGTAGTGAAAAAAACTGAGTTCGGCGGCTAATTTCCTGCGTAATTTCGGTTTCGCTTTCGGCTGCTGTTATCACCGAGGAAAGACCCCGAGGACGACTGCAGTGCAACATAGTTACGGTTGAGAAGGAGGAGTGAACGCAACACAACTTAAAGGGATAGTTCAGGTTTATTGAAGTGGGGTTGTGTGAGGTACCCATTTGTTTTTAGTGTATGTTTGTTAGCTGCTTAAGTAAGTGTCAATACTGTGACAAAGGCTCTCTTTAGCTTTGAGGGTAATTCTCAGTTGGGGAAAACAAATAAAAACATCGGTAGGCTTCACTTAACACGCTTTGAAGTGAAGATGTTTACCGTGCTCAGCAGAAACAAGAGATGTGCCTGCTAATGTTTTATCAATATTAACAAATCCCCCCTCGTTGCATTCGCTCGTCAGCCGCCGGCTTCGCTGTGTGCTCACATGGAGTTACAGTTCAGCCAGTTGACATGGAGTATCAGTTAGTTTTAACTGGGTCAGGTTGTACATTAAAGCTGCTGTGAGCTCACTTTCTTCTAAGGCACACCGAAAGAGATGCAGAAGGGGCTCTGCTGCACCAACATTTTCTCTAGCGTGTGTGTTTGTGTGTGTGTGTGTGTGTGTGTGTGTGTGTGTGTGTGGGCTGGCAAGCTTTCTAGTCTTCTGTGATTCAGTATATGACACGAGCATAAACAGTGTTTGCACCTCTTGCATATTTCTTAGCTTTTCCATAGACCTTATTTTATTCATTAGATTTCTCTCCCTCCTCATATGCTTTATTGACTGAATGACGCCTGCCTCTCAGCTCCATCCCAGGTGACCGAAGCTTTTTTTTACCTCCTCGATCTCATTTTTGTACTTTTAGCTTCATCTTTCTTGGAACATTTTGCACTTTACAATTTGATTGCTGAGATCTGGAGACAAATAAGAAAGAAAACATTTTAAAACAGCATAGTGATAAAAGAAGATAAGTGCCACCTCTCCATAAACACATTGAATGGTTTGTTGCTAAACTGCATTCTCTTTTTAAACCGACGATTAGTCGATTTAACTCATTAGTTGATCGACAAAACATTAAGCACCAACTACGTTGATAATCGATTGATCGGTTTGAGTCAAAATGTCAAAAGTCTCTGATTACAGCTTCTCAAATGTGAATATTTTCTTCTATAAAACTAGATATCTTTTTGATTGTGGACTGAAGACATTTGAGGACATCACCTTGAGCTTTTGAAAACAGTAATCAACATTGTTTTTCTATTATTAGGGGACCTTTTTATGGACAATAATTGGAATACTAATAAATAATGTGAATATTCATTAGTTGCAGCCCCAAGTTTGTGTTGTCAACTTTTATATTTCGGATTGGATTCAGACTCACGTTTCTATTTAGAATTAAGAAAGAAGAAAGAAAGAAAGAAAGAAAGAAAGAAAAAGAAGTGAAATCCTACCACTGTCAACATAACCTCCTGGCCAATCAAAACAGAGTGGATTGAACAGTGGCCTGTTTCAGACTGAGGCTAAACTGAGAGGCTGCAGATTGAGACGCTATAAAATAAATAATCTACTGTAAATCATGCAAAGATATTCCAGTAGAGCCCCAGTGATTGATACATCTCATTTTAAAGTGCTCCGACAAAAAAATTTAAATTCAGACATTAACAATTCAGTGACAACTGTGTAAACTCAGATTGAAATCTCCATCACAGCTAAATGGACTCTGTGGTGACGAGTGCTGTTTGCAAGGATGGAAACCAGTCTGAACCTCACATGTACTGGTGCTTCAGTATTTGTCTTCATAAATGATTATTAGAAAAAAGAAGCATTGTAATAACATGTAATTCATTAACACAAACAGATTGTGGATGCTATATTTGATTGTCTGACTGTCAAAGTTTTATTGAAAGTATTATTTGGTTGAAATCTCCTGTGCAGGATTTCTCAAGAGCTGCACATTAAATCCTGTGAATACGGTGTTATTTAAAGCACACATACATAATCTTCTCTCCATTGTCATTTATGCTGCGAGAGCACTAATGTACCATGAAGGATGAGCTATTTAGAAAGCTTAGGAGTCACAAAGTCTCCTAGTTATTTTGGGTAATCTATTATCTCAAATGTTTTAAAGCCGATACATTTTTTTTGAGCGTCTGTAGGTCATCTTGCAGGTTTCAAACGTCAGCGTGTTCTGTACACAGAACGCGACGCCGGCCTGATGCAGACGGTGGTCGGCCCCTCAGGATTTAAGAAGCGCTGAAAGCCAGCCGCCTGGTGCAATCTGTATGTCCTCCGTCTCTTATCTGCCACTTCCAGCATGTTACGTACTGAATCTGAGCTGCCACCCACATGATGGTGTTTCTCTATCAGAAAACTCACATTTTAGAACCCCACAAGGAAAGATCTGCAGAAAACTTTATTATTTTTATGATGAGGATTATTACCATAAACTGTATAAAAGCTGTTGGACATGGCCACCGTGATGTCACTGTTTTGGCTGTTGCCATCTTTGTTCTTTTGACCATATTTAAATGAGTTGGATGGAGATGACCTTAACGCTAGCTGCTAGCTTGGTTAGCACAGTGCATTTACTGTCTATGGACCAACTGTGATAACGATAAAGCTAATTTTGGCTAAGCTTAAAACTATTAAAACAAAATGTGCTGAACTGAACTGAATTTTGCTCTAAATGGGACCATAATTTACAACATAAATGTTGCATTGACTTTTCTCACTTTTCTTGGACTTCCTTCATTACATTTCTTATGTTAGTTTTACTACATTAATATTAGACATGATGTATATATTTAAGGCTTTTTTGAGTGCACAGAAAGATGCAGATATGCTCCCATTAAAATCAATACAGATGCCTACATTGGCGAGTACTTCACTGTTTTACATGTATAACTGCACTAATTATGTATTGTGTGGGCTCTGAATGCAAAATTGTTGTTGACCTATTGTGCCTGTGTATAGACTCAGACGGAGGACCCAAACTGCTGCTGCTCTGCTAACATGCTAAACAGGCTGTGTAGCATGTAGCGTGTGTGTGTGTGTGTGTGTGTGTGTGTGTGTGTGTTGTAGACCTTGAACAGGGTTGTTGTGAATCTGCATCAGTCATATTTGATGTTACAGCGTACACATGAACTTGATTTCGATCGAGGCTATATCGAGGCTTGTTTATGTGACTTTCTGTCTAGCTGTCAAAACCTGCCAAAGAGGATTAATCCAGTCGACTTCCCTCGCTCACAACAAGTAACTCATGTCCTTGGGACTTCAAGTTTCTCATTGCTAGTATATATTAATTATGACTTTTGGGTGACCGGCTTTCACTAATGGATTTCAATGGAAGTGTGCTGCCATTTTTCTATCACGTTTTATTAATTCCATTGAATTTTAATAATTGAAATTGTTACAACTTGTTTGCATGTTAAGATTCATCATATAAAAACATTAAAATCGTTGCTTTACGTTGAGAAACAGATTCTTAAAGGGACGGGAGCTAAAACAGCCAGTTTCAATCAGAGGCTGAATTGAGAGGTTGCCGAAAGTATAAAATGGTAAATGGCTGCTTATATAACACTTTGATCCGAAGTGCTTTGCAGTGTTTCGGCTGCTCACTTACACAATCACTCACACACAATGATGGTGGCAAGCGAGCACGCAGGGTGCTGACACATCCATCAGAGATATTTGGGGTTCAGTATATTGCGATCAGGAGGAGTGGGAGTGAAAAGCTTTTTTTTTTTTTTTTTTTTCCTTTGTGTGAATGTCAGATTTTTGCTGATGCATCTGACTTGGGAGCAATTAAACCATCTTGCACTGCTAAGCAATGCATATGATCAAAACGGTTAGTGAACGCTACAGTATACTCTAGAAAACTACATTCATATATAATGACATGCGTGCACATGGATGATCTCCAGCAGCATATATCAACAGATTCTTGCACACAGTCACGCGAATGAATGCAGGATCTCCCACATCTCTGCACACTCTTTGCCCTTTATATCTATCTCTGAATGTCATATGCAACATATTCCTAAGGCACTTCCATGATTACTATGCAATGCTACAGGGTAACACATAATAGAAAACTCCAGGTCCCATTTATCAAGTGAGCAGACAGTTCTTTCTATTCTTGATTATTTTTTTGTGTTTTTTTTTGGACATGAGTTACTAACATTTGTAATATTTCTGAAACATTAAACCAAGAGTCATGTGAAGGAATGAGGGTCTAAGATAAAGTCTACTTATGTATTTTTCGTTTCAGTTTTGCCTCAGTGGCATTTTTCACAGATTGTTCTTTTGCATTTTTTTTTTTCTTTAAGCGATTGATCAATGCTTTCTTTAAACTATTAATAAACACTGACAGTTTGCAAATCTCCACATCTGACACGCGGCTATAAATTTAACAGCTTGAATATGAATAAAAATGCTTTATAGTGTTGGACAGGAGGAAAAGCTTATGGTGCTTGAATAAAAACATTTTCCTCGTGCTACCAGTAGAAAGATCTGATTCAGCATCTCAGCCATCAAGCATGAAGTAAAGTAACATTTAGATTTTGTTTTCTTTTTCTTTGTTTTTCTGTATTTGTTTGTTTTTTTGTGTGCTCTTTGGCAGATTGATTTGTATCAGTATACATATATATACAGAAAAAAAACAAAAACAAGCTTTTCATTATTTACCGCAGCCTTCATTTTAACTCAAACACACAGTTATTTGTTTCAGTCTGAAAAATAAGATTTGTTTCGCTGAATGAAATGAATGACTGACATTCAGACAGATAACATAGCGTGGATTTAATTAAAGAGCTTAATGTAATCGCTACAGAGAGCAGACTTGCTGTAGTGCTCGTTCATCTCTCAAAGTCTGATCCTTAAGTGTGTTTTCTTGTCTTGCCTCTTCCTGCCTACAGAAGATGCAGCACTAATGAGACGCCATCAGCTTGTAGATGCACAGCGAGGAAACCTGAACATCATCACTTCACAGTAACAGTAAGGCTCCATAATGTCTGCTATTTTACACACGCTGTCTATGAAGGATATCATTAGTCTCCCTTCTTCCAACCCTCCCCCATATCTCCATATCCTCCCAACGCACAAGCACCTGCTCATTGTTCTGATCAGTCAATCTGTGTGATTGTGGGAAGAAAAGACAACAATGGCGCGTGGCAGCGCTCACACATCTCTTTGACACCATATTCGGCTGCGTATATATTCGCAGGGTCTCTTTGCTTTATGATGGAGCGTGGACAGGAGTGAAGTGACATTTTGACGCCATCCTGTTTATCCTCTTAGAAAACGTTACTTGTCAGTGACATTTCTACTTTTCTTCTTTTTTAAGAAGCAACAAATTCATATCCCGGCATAAAACAGACACTGTTATACTGCCATAATACCTTTATTTTTAACCAGTGAACCCCTTCGTGAGGGGATTATTTATTTATTTTTCTGGGCATCTTTCCATTAATACACACACACACACACACATCATATGTCATATATGACATACAGGCTGGGGTGACAGATTAAAGAAAAAATCTGAATAAATGAGCGGAGAAACATAACGAATGCAGACACTTCCACACAGGTGCTCCACATGGTGCAATGCGGCAATTAACATCCAATCATGCTCTGTGGTATTTATAAAAAAAAAAAAATGCTGAGCAGCTGATTCTGATTTTCTTTCAAGATTTGGGACTGATGTGTTAGACGGCGCTCTCACCACCGTCATTAAAACACAACAAATATCTTTTTGGAAGAAAGGTGTAGAGTTGAGAATCAATGCCAAGGTGCTTTCAAGCTCTTCTGTTGCCCAACAACCTACTAAGTGAAATAATATAGACTCTATATTCTCAATCCAATAAAACAGTCAACTGTGTTATTGCTGCTGAGAAGATTTGCAGATAAATATAGAACTAATAATAATAAGCAATGAGTAAACTTTTAAATTAAATGACATCATTGCCGCATTGGTTTGTTTTTCCCTGCAGTTGAGAGGTTCGTGTCGTGGGACAGTTTGTGTTCTCCTGTTCACAAAAAGCTGCAAGCGAAGTGGCTTTCACTGTCAGCTCGGGTTAGGTCACCTTAGACTGAGACGTATCAGCATGTGGTAAAGCTTTTTACAAATCAACCATCGCTTGCTCTGACAGCCCCGATAACCTCAAATACTGAAAAGTTTAAAGTTTATGGAAACTTTAACTGTGGCAATACTGCAGGTTTTAATAGATTTAAAATGTTGGATTCTGTATTTTGTTTTGGGATGAAACATTTAGTATCTGATACACCTGATCAATAGATATGTTGGCATGGGGTCCAAAAGTTTAAGTACCATAAGTCAAGATGTTTCTATCTTTTTTTTTCATCAGCTTCAGTGACAGGATGCAGATTTGATAATGTTCCAAAGGGCTTTTTTGTGATGTTACATTATACGTGGCTTTATCAGTCTTAATTTGCCCCCATAAATGTTCAATGAGCTTTTTTTGGTCTTCAAGTGGTTCTTGCAAAGCTTTTAGTTCGTGTTTGGGATCATTATTCTGCTGCAGTATGAATCTTTCTCCACAAAGACGCAAACCAGAGAGTCCAGCATGTCTGCAGAGTCGGGAAAACACCCCCCGACTAAAACAGTCCCACCGTGTTTCACTGCAGCATCTTTCTCTTCTCTCAGTGCCATAAATCTGAAACTCGGATCCGTCAGTAAATACAACTTTTTTCCAGAAATAGTGCAGAATCTTAAATATTTCCTCTTCATTTTTACATCATTACTTCTTGTGTTTTAAAATGTTTCTTAATCCTTTCTGAAAATATTAAAGATTTTAAATGTGGTCTCAGACTTTTGGACCCCCACTGTGTGTATATATATATACTATCTGTCTGTTTAGCATATTGGCATTGTCTTCAATAAATATTCGTGATCAAACAAGTGATGGGAAGGGATTTGTTACATACTGTGTTGGGGACTCTTTTGGCATCCCGATAAAGAGGCAGACAAAATTAGAGTTTCATGCTATGAATGTGAAGGTTTGAATTTTTTTTTTGTACTGTATTGTAGAAACGTCTGTATGGTTGCAATAGGTCTTTTATCATGTAAATCCAAGGTTATGTGGAACCGTGGGCTTGTATTGAGAGCCTTGTCTACCGCCCATGCACCTCTTGTACAGTTTAGGTGTCAGTGAGCATAAACATGGATGAAAATGGAGCTTCCCAGGCTCACCAAAGCAGTCAGTACATTAAAAACAGTTGCTGACAGTAAAATATGGCCTTGCATAAATGACTTTGGGCAGATTTTACATTGAAGCTGGGGGATGCCTTATCATGCAGAAACAGTGGTGTAGATTAGAAGTAAATTATTGAGGTAGATTTGGGCCATAAATGGGGCCATTGAAATTCTTCTTAAAGATTTATGAGCGTGTCACACGAGTTAAAGAAGCATTTTTTTATTCCCTATGAAACATGTCCACAATCCTGAGGTGACTGTTAATATAATGGGTACTTTCTATCACACATACACAGGATTGCTTTCTGTCTTACTGAAACTATGATTTCATGTATTCATTTATTTTTAAAGACCTTTTTTTTTTCGATCTCGTCTAGAGTTCCCCAGCGTCAGGAAGGTTATGTTCTGTAAGAGCCGAGTAAGAGAGAAGAAATAATTTGATGTTGGTTTTGGAGTAGCACACTTGTTGCCGTCTGGGATGCAGCGTGAAGATGCATTCATCATGGCCCCAGACGAGGGCACCTTGACAGATCTGTGTAATCTTCATCCAAACATTTTGAAGACACCGCCCTCCAAATGTGCTGTGCTTTGTCTGCTACTTTCTCTCTGTAGGAATAACAAATAGTCCAGTTGAGAACCAGAACTTCTCCTTCAGATCTTAAACTAGAATAACTATCCTGAAACCAGTGATGAGCCTTGTACCCAAAACAAGTGATGCACTATTTTATAAAATGATGCTTTCCCCATGTTGACTGTTGAACGTCAAGCACATCAGAGATGATTTTGCTTGTTGTTGTTTAGTTTTTGAGGATAGAGTATTTAAAATTAGCCAGTTTTTCCTAACTTAGTTCAACCAGTTTGTGGTTTCATGGAGAGTTATGTGTTGGGACTTTATTCATCTGCTTTAATGCAGCATAATGTTTTGTGAGGTTTTAGGTTTTGTCTCTGTTCAGGCGTTATGGCACCAAATCTGACAACCTCAGTGATGCTGCGACCAGCTGTTGTTTGTTAAGTAATGCAGTAACTCCACCAAGTTGTTTTATTTTATGCTTCGTGAAACTAAATCCCATCGTCTAGAAAAAGCATCTCAAGAAACTATAGCTGCAGCAGCAGCAGCATCTTGATGGATATTGAGCTTGTTAAAGGTGTTCGCGGTTCTTTGAGATTTGGAGTTTTATTTTCTTTTTTTGTAAACAGTCTGTATATGTGAATAGGATCAATGCTTCATGTATATTATGTATATTATATATATGTTTAATTGTTTTAGCTATACTTTCTTTAACCTTACTTTTCTTCAGGGTGTCTTGACGTTGCTTTGCCACAGATCCAAGACTTAATTACTACTATCAAGAAGAACTAAAAGATGTAATGATGCAGCTCAGACTGCATCATTACATAGCCGTGCATTCACAAAGGAAAAGTTCCCACAATTCCTCTTTCAGGTCCAACTGGGGCTATTTTTAGCCTTCGTGCACAACTTTCAGCACAGTCTCTTAGGTTTGTTCTGATATACATGACGAGTAAAGGAAATAAGAGTACAGTAATATAACGTATGGATCACACACAGTGGTCATGAGTCCACTTCTTAATTCTTGTTTTCATATAGGATAATAGGATTGGCTCGTACCATTTGGTAGACGCCATAGTGGTACAATACATGCTGGTAATAACTGTGCTGTAAAGTATTTGGAGACGGGTTGGTCTGCCATCGCTAGTTACACAAACACCTCAAGGGGTAAACATGTCAGAAGCATATTTCATATATGCCATTCAAAGATATTTTTTTACCCCCCCTCGATTCCTCCCATCTGGAGAACCATCTGAAGTGATCCAATCTTTGAAATTCAGACACTTGCATCACGTATCTCAAAGAGATCTATGATTTACTCGAGAACATCGCGGAGCTGCAGTCACAAAATGTTGGGCAAAGGTGTGACATTGCTACCGATGTTACTGCCACCTACTGTGCTGTATCTGCAGCATCCATATGTGTCACAGTTGTGTCAGACAGTTTTGTCCCCACAGGCATATCTCAATGTGTTATGACTTTGTCTTTGGACAGCATGGAAGTGGAGATGTCTATCCATGTGGGTTGTACAGCTGAACCACTGCAAACCTCCAAATTGGTTCAATTAAAGTTGTTTACTGCTCGCTGTTTCCTCCCTTCATCAGAATTATTGACAGACAACGTTCAATTATATTTTATTGAATTTGAATCCGGTCTTCATTCGGTTTTTTTTTTTTTTTGTTTTTTTTTTTGTTTTTAACTGTGTGTCTTTACATGAATACCAATATTTACAATAACAATATTCTAGCAATAGCATATTAAGTTAGATATGAAAAGTTTTTGACATACGCCACGCGACGTTGCCTGCACTCTAACACTCTAATGTCGAGTCCATCAACTTTAAAAGTGCCTTTCTTAAACGTGTTTGATACACTTCGTTAATCTCCCATCAGCTTCCTTGCATAAAAGAGCATAAATTATTAATTGCCATGTAATTTTCCTTGATGGGATCATCTGGCATTATGACTATAGAGCAAACAGAACTGCTCCTGCTCCTCCTCCTCCTCCTCCTCCTCCTCCTCCTCCTCCTCCTCCTCCTCCTGGCATAGCTGCGGTACAGCTTGACTCTTAAAATGTCATATTATACAACTTTTCAGTGTAGTATTCACTTCTATTTGAGCTTTGATTTAATTGAATTTCAAAATGTCAAAAGATAGGTAGGTGTGTGTGTGTGTGTGTGTGTGTGTGTGTGTGTGTGTGTGTGTGTTTGTACAGTTAAAAAGTGTGTCCAAACCTTTGACTGGTAGTCTATACACACACTCAGTTTCACCGTTTAAAAGATAAGCGAGTCATCTTAAAGGAGTGTGGAGAGGTGGGCGTGAGAAAACATGAAAATTTACACCTTTTTAGACGTTATGTTTCATAACTACGTTTACATAATTTAGAGACGCAGATAATTTAGTCTCAGCTTTTAAAATATTATGCTGGCCTTAAAGGGGTTTGATACTATACAGTATAAAGGAGAGAGCTCTATAAACAACAAAGTGAACATGTTGTTATTGTTGCCATTCAAAGTGTCTTGATAGAGAGTTATAAACTGTTTCCATACTGTGCTGCTAGATTTATATTCCCAAGTACTAAATATAAATAAATCTGTAAATTACTGGCAGCAAATCAAATCAATCATATAATCTTTTTACTTGATTGGATTGTCATTTTAGCATCAATCATCAATGACTACATTTGTCTGCAGATATTTTCAGTTGTAGGTAATTCTGTTAATTCTGTGAGTGAAACTATAAACTGTCTCGCTAGATTTTTAAAGGCTTAATTAAATTGCAGACTTATGGTGGATGTAAACATACGTAACAGATGTGAGGACTGGAAGCGTTTCTGTCACATGATCTGGATTGTAGACTTGATTGGGCGAAACGAGACGTTTGAGGACGTCATCACGGGATCGTGGGGATTATAGCAGGTCCCTTTCACTATTTTCTGACTATTTATAGACAAAACGATCAATCGAATACAGTGGATCCCTCGTTAATCGCGGGAGCTACGTTCTAAAAATAATCCTCAGACAGGCATTAACATTTTCACACTTTTCTCTCTTGTTTAAACGCCCTTAAAGTTCAAACCTTCGTAGAAAAATAAGTCCAAAGACAAACGTACAGTTCAGCACTTCAGAGTCACACTGCTAGAGATCTATGAATAGATCTATAATAGAAGATTTATGTAAATTTGGCAAGATGAACGCATTCTGTACTGTACACGAGACATGGCACAAAGGATATTGATTGACAGTGGTCTACAGCCAATCGGGACACACAATTAAGTATATTGTACTGTACGTTTGTATTTACCCTTCTACAGCTGCTGGTCACACACATTTCGTTCCCCTGTAATTAATGACACTTCGTATAGATCAGTTCAGAACCAGTATTACAGATTTGCCAACCAAAGTTCAATGTAGTGCTGCTCAGATTCGTGCTGAGACTAAAGGTGAAATAAGAAATGAGTGGTACAGCATAACAGCAGACTTATCAGGACCTCTGGAGCTCTGCAGTGACATGAGGAGTATTATCAGTAGACGCCTTCCTGCTTTCACCTTGGACCTCATGATATTGCAATCGCTTGTCTCTTTTAATTAGCTTCCTAGTGTAGAATCAGCAAAAAAATGCCAGTTCGTGACCTATTGAGTTTCCCTGTTGTACAGTTTGGTGGTAAATTGATTTTAGTGTGATGTGTTTTTTCTTTTTTTAATAAATGTTAATTCACTGTGAGATTTGCCTTTGCATGCCAAACACGAACTGCTCAAGACGGACTTTCTAATTGGCTGAAATGTATTGTCGACTGTTCGGCAGGCCAACAGAATTAGTTATGAATATGTGTTTATGAACTGTGGAAGGAAGTACAGGGTGTTTTTAAACATTAATTTAATGTCCCACCACCAGTTAAAGCTATTAATGGATAACTCGTGCAGGACAGACGGATAACTGCTACGCTCTCGACTCTGAGCTTGTTTTTTTTAAGGATGTGAAATGTGAGGGTTCGTTATGCTATGAAACGTTTCTTTTCTTTTAAGTTACAACTTGTCGTTTTTAATAGATTTGTTTTTATCTTATTGAACTTATTTAATATGTTTTTTTTATTGTGACGATAAAGTTGCAGCAAGTCCCTTTATCTGAGACAAATTTCCCCTGAAGGAGACGATAAAAGTCACCTTGACCTTGGAGGGTTTCAGTGTTAAGGTTCGTCTACACAGCCACATTGTTTGTGTCTGATGGAGACATTTTCCAAGCAAACAATCATACAGCCTCTCAGTTATATAGATATGTTGTTATCATTTGTCTTTTTCAATAGAAAACTGAATATTTTTAGATCAGATTGTTGGTGAGGGGAAAACTGTCATGATTATTGTTCACTATTTTTCTATATTTTAGATGAAGAAATAAAATAATCAATAGTTACAATTGTTATATTCTACCATTTAGAAACAGTTGGAGGAGTTATATTCAGTAAGTATAGAGATGTAGTGGCCATACTGCTTTTAACAGGGTTAGCTGACTGCAGTAAATGTAATTTATAGCTGTAACTTTAGTGCACTTATATACTTTATAGCCTGAGGGCAATTGTTACAGTACATTACACTTACAGTATTGTCCAATAACTGTTGCCCAGGGGAACGGATGAACTTAATGAATAGGAAATCACAGCTCTGGTGTCGACACCATTCGGTAGTTACCATGTGAAAACATGCCTGGTCTCCCAAAACGATTGGACATTTTTACAGTTTCATATTACTCACGGGTCTTCATAGCAACACTTTAACAAACACATACTGCAAATGTCCACTGTTTTTAGCAGCATATTATATATTTTCATGTACCTCACCTTCTGTTTTTACATCAAAACCTGATTTACCACAGACATCGCTGTTTTTATTCCAAAGATGGCGATGTTTGGTCCAGACTAAAATATCTCAAGAACTGTTGGATGTACTAGCATACAATATAGCACAGATATTAATGGTGGCCAGAGGATGAATCCTAATGAATCTTTCACTATTCATCTATAGCACCAGATCAAAATTACATTTTGTTCATGTTACCTGTGACCGGTTACTTATAAATTCTGCATCTTATATTTAGATTTGGATGCAGTGAGTGTTGCATGGACGTACACCAGCCATGCCAACTGAAAATACATAACTGGTATCACACATTTCTGATTTGTATTGCTGCTTAGATGGAATACAAATCAATCGGAGGCTGCAAATCTCAATGGAAATCCACTGAGATGTTTCTCAATGAGATATACAACATATACACCCCAACTGAGATGTAAACCATAGCAGCATTAGTGCTGGAATATGTGGATGAAGATGATGATGATAGTGAAGATGATAATTTGTGATATTCTCTATTATATCGTCCAACTTGTTTTATTATTTTATTTTATTTATTTTTGTTTTTTGTTCCATAAGTGCATGTTGCAGTTGAACATTAAATATGAATCAAAATATGATGCCACAGCATAGAAACAAAGTCTGAAAACAATTGTTCCATTTTTCCTCACAGTCTCAACAAAAGAGTTGTTGAGTGAGCATGCCACTCTCATATCAGATCAGACACGGCCTCTTGAAGCCTGGCAACCAGTCAACAATGACAAATGATACGGAGACAAACACACAAATAAGTGAAAAAGTTGGTTTTTGTTCCCCCGCCCCCCCCTCTACTCCGTCTGTGTAATTGACCATTGTTACCTAAAATGGGAAAGTGTTGTCAGACTGGACCCTACTGTGTGTGTGTGTGTGTGTGTGTGTGTGTGTGTGTGTGTGTGTGGCATAAAGGGCTCGACTTTCCCACAAAGTGTCTGGGCCAGCCACTTCCTTCACTCCGCCACAGCTGTTCATACAAGACGCAAACATGAAATGATACAGAGCAGAGCACAGAAAAACCTTAGAAAAACAAAGTGTGAACAGAAAAAGCCCAAATCCCGAGACCCTCCCAGTTTTAAATGCTCTCTCTTGCAGAAACCAAAGGTGTGTTTGCCAGAAAAAACACACCATCACGCCCTGACCAAGCTGTATCTCTAACCAGATACCATTTAAAGAAGCACAAGAAATCAATCCCTTCCTTTGACCTTTTGGAAACACTGTTCATTTTAATCTTTTAAAAATCGTTTTAACTCTTTAAAAAAGTAGCTGTTCTTTATTGAGACCTTCAGAAAGCTGAGACAGATTTTGAGTCAGACAGACAGGTAAACAGCAGTTTTTAGATGTGGAAACATTTAACACACTTCACAGCTCTTTGGCCTAACCTCAATAAGCAGAGTAACTGGGCTTCACTTTCAGGTGTTTGTCAGTTTCTCAGACTTTCAGCTTCTCGCTTTGATGCTGTCACATTTTAAAGTGGTATAACAAACTGTCGGCTGCAGGGATACACACGCTTGAGCCCTAAATGTGTGTGAAAAGAAGTTATTAAATTGACATAATTTGCTTTGTTTTAGAGAGATATCGTGACTTTAACTTTCATAATGTTTCGTGCCGTGTTGCCGTTTTGATTGATATCAAGATGTTGACCTAAGACTGTTGCCAGTGCACATAGTGTGATGATGAATCACATACTGCAGCAAAAGGGTCAGACTGAAACCTCTGGCATGTTGGGTTTTATAGGTCATGTCTGGTATGCCACAGCGCATCTCAGAGGAACAGTTCCTGTTGAAAAGGGGATCTCTCTCTCTCTCCCTCTCTCTCTCTCTCCCTCTCTCTCTCTCTCTCTTTCTCTTTCTCTTTCTTTTTGTTTTTTTGCACATTTAAAACTCAAAAAGAATCCTTCCAGACAAACTGTGGGCGGAGGAAGTTGGGTTTGAATGTCAAGTATCATGTGTCTAGGCAAACGCTTCTTGTTGAGTTTGCAAACCCCATCATCTCTCCTCACTGCAGTTCTTATTGTACCACCATCTGGCCCACAGCTGAAAACTATTAGGATCCGCTGGAACTTCCTTTCCACTATTCCACCCTAGTTTGAAGGCAAGTAAGTAGCTTTTATCTCAACTCTTGTTGTTGTTGTTGTTTGCATGTTTCTCTTGTTTTTCTCTTGCTATCTGTAAAGAGCAACAGTGTTTTTTCCTGGATTAAGATTGGGTCAAGGTGCTGCAGTATAAAAGATATACAACATTAACAGAGGCAGAGAGCACGGTTGATTCAACTGAGGAATTCAGAAACAGATTGTAGTCGCGATGTTTTTTTGAGTTTCTTGAGCCGGAGTAAAATAAAACAAAGGATCTTTGTTGATCTTTCATATGGCATTATGTTGGCGACCACAGCGCATGCTTCTATCCCATGTTAAAAGCCTGCTGCTTTTTTAGTGCATATGGGTCAGATTAGTGAGTGGCTGAGAGGCATTTCGAAATGGGACGTCACGTTTTCTTTCTTTTTTTTTCCCTTGTTTAAAATAAGCCGTTTTTAGACGTTATCTTTTTTTTTTTAATTAACTTCTTCGTTTCAATTCCTTTTTCTCTTGTTTGGGCTTGAGACAGGATTCACAGGGTCAAAGTGGTTCGCACTTATTTCCACAAAGAGTTTCCCAAACTAGATTCCAAAAGTTTGAGTCACTGGAAGTGTACTGTTTAACCCTGGACACGGTTTTTGCTTTTCTCTCGGCGGTTTTGGGAAGATGGTTCTATAACTAAGTAAAATGCTGGCTAATATTTGTTTTACTGAAAGTTCAAAACAATTTAGCATTGTTTATGTGTTTAAATGTTATAGGTTATAGGTTGTATTGGGGAGTTTTTTGGTCTCATAATAGACCACATGCATTTTCATATGTACGTTACTATAACAGCATTTTTTCTTGTTTGTCATTTTCCTTTTGTTGTGGACTTTATCAGTCAACTGAGTCTTCTGTAAACCCGGTTTGGGTTCTGCCTGTAAGGACGTTTCATGTAGACATTGTGTGTATGGATGCACAAATGTGCAGCTATGTGTGTACAGATATATACACACACACACTCTCCTCTGTTGGGGGATTGAACAGACCTGACCCGGTGCTTCCACTGCAGCTGGTAAACATTGAGGGGAGACTGAGGAAGTTTGCAGCTCAGCGTTAAGTCTGTGTGTGTGTGTGTGCGTGTGCGTGTGTGTGTGTGTGTCTTAGGGTCGACAGATCTCCCAAGGGGCTTCTGTTGAATCACCAGACAGGAAGCTATTAAAACGGGCCGAAGAACACCGCAGCCGTCAATCAAATTGAGTGACATTGCAGTCAGGTGTCAGATGAGGCATTACATTACACCATAGTGTGTCACAAACAAACAAACAAACAAACAAACAAAAGGTAGTCGGGCTTCGTCTGCTGCTGGACCTTTCTCACTGTGGTGAGAGCAGCCTTTGCTGTAAGAACTTAAAGCTCTTAATAGTGACTTTAAGGTTGTCCTAAACCAACCCACAGGACGGGATTAGGGCCAATTAAAACATTTTCTGTTGTTTCCATATCACACATAATAAGTCGGACCTTTATTCTTCTTTTTTTTTTTCTTACTGTCACACATTTTACTCTCAGCTCCAGCTTTGCGATAGTGTTGTTTTAGTTGCATTTCTCAGGTGGACCACACCTCTAGTCTGCTGGTGTTGGCTCAAAAATACATTTTAGTCCATAATGGAGATGAAGAGAGGCAATCCAAATCCCCTCCATGCTTCCTGCACAACAAAGCCACTCAGATGCATCACGTTCCCTAGATTTTATATATAAAACATCATACTATTATACACAATAGCAGAAACCATCAAAGGGAAGCTGTATTCTCTTAAAGCAAAAAAAAAAACACATCTAACTAGCTTTGAAGATGAAGGAAATAGCGCTAAAACAAAAAAACAAAAAACCAAAGCTGGTTCTGTGAAATGCTATGGCTGCGTATCAAGGCCACTACTGCCAAGGTCTTAATTTGGCTGTTGAGATATTGCAGAGTAGTTTGGTGCTGAGATCTGCAGAATTCACCCCGTCTGCTTTTGGCAGAAGGTAAACACTAGTTGTGTCCTCGTTCATCTGCTTGTGCAACGCTTTTCAAAGCAGCCCCGTTAGCCTTGTAAATAAGGAACACAAGTTGTCTTTTTTTTTTGCAGCAAAGGTTTTCTGTTTTGGCAGACGTAGGAATGTCCCAGTCTCCGCCCTGAAGCTTGTTCCATTTCACTTTTCAGCCCTTTCCAGGGCCTCCGTTGCACTAAAATATCCCCTTAAATTAGAACCCACATATAGTGTAGTGCACTGTTTTTTCTGCAAGCTTCACTTTCCTCTCTTACGTGATGTATATGATTATCCTATCAGCGCACAGCAGTGTGGTTTTCATTGTCTTCAGTTTAAGGAGACAGTTGATTATGAAGTAACTGGAACTCTGTCACGGATGCAACAAGGTTGGTTTGTTTGTTTGGTTCCTCTCAGCAGTAAAAATATATATTTGGGTCAATATCACAACCTTACTGCTATTCAGACAAAGCTAATTAGGCCCATTAATCCCCCATGTTGCATTGATCTTTGTTTCCATGTACTTCAGGTTTTTACTTAATTTCTCTGCCTATTATTGGTTGATAAACACCTGATTTCTGAATGCCATCATCTATGTCAAACACGTCAATACAATACGATTTAAATCCTACACATGGGGGTATAAAGCTCATTGATTTTTAGTCTTTATTGGTCCTTCTCGTTCTTAGTAGACCCAAACTGAGACCCAAGTCAGCCTACGACTAACAGACCTACTACAATGTTCATATAGAGCACTTACATTAATTTCACAAATAAAATCTAGTTTCTAAAAAGAGTTTTTCCATTCATTAAAAACCTACTCGAGCAAAAGCTTGTTTGCAAAAGCAAAGATTTAAAGCTGTTTATACGGCAGGCCTTTGCATATACTCCCGCAGTAAGAGAGTAAAGGATATTGATTGTGGAACAGGCTGACAGCTACCTAGTTTTGGACAGTTTGTCCTTGTACTCCTCTAGATTGCTGAGCTCTCTTGGGGGAATTGATACGAAGGCCTGAAAGCAGTTGAAGCAAAAGTGTCACACTTTGGAGACGCTGTGGAGGTAGACGTTTTGTATCTGTAGTATAAATTGCTATTTGGTAATGTAGCACAGTGCCAATATACCAGTCGGTGTGTTAGGGCATATCCAGGGAGCGCCGCCGCAGTACGTTTCAAAGAAAACAGAAGAAAAAGAATAAAAGTCTCTTTGACCACAACTGACATTCAGACTATGGTAGAATCATATATAAACAATATTTTCATGTGAGATTGGGTAGAAACACTTGTCCTTGCTCTTTTGGAAAGATTAGACACTGTATTGGTTTGTTAAAAGCTCCGCAGTACAGTAACGTACTTTATTATCAACATCACAAGGTTATGATGATGATAATGCTGATGATGAGGAGCAGCGGTAAACGAACGAGAACTGAGAGTTTTAATGGGGATACGTTCTGACAGCTGAACATTGCCTCACGCTCAGAGGGTGATTTTCACAGAAAAATAAAAAAAACTGTTTGTTTTTAGACTCTCCGTCCTTTAACGAAGGCTCGATGGTCGAAGCCATTTTTAACTGACTTCTCCCTCCTGCTTTTTCCAGGTGGAATATTGGACCTCAGCGACGCACACTTTCCACTATGAACCGCGCCTTCAACAGGAAAAAAGGTGAGCAGAAATAGCTGATGCTGGTTTAGCTTGAACCCGCGGTGTGAGAGAGAGAGCAACACCCGAGTATCAGCGAAACACATTTCAAATGTTATTCTGCTCTCAAACTTCTGAAAAATGAGAAGAATTTCCTCAACAAGACAAAACAAAGAGATAATAGAAGCTAAAGAGTCGGACCACTCAGTTACTGATTTGCTTTTGTGTTCCCCAAAATGTACACTATTTATTTTTTGGTACTGTGTGTATTTTTAATGCCAAAAACTCATTCTGTTGGTTAAAAAATCCAACATTATTATTTTTGTATTTGGCTGATAATTTTTTTCACTGTGCAGAAGCCAAAACATAAAATGACTCATAAAGCTACGAATGACATCAACATACAATACATACATAAAACCATCTGAGTCAGTGTTAAGACAGTTGAGAGGATTGTGCAACACGACACCGTCTTGAGGTGACCCTGCCTAAATGCAGAGAAGTGGATATTTTGGAGCTGCAGTTTGCAAAACAGCTTGATGTGTTTACCACCATCTGTCCCGCTCTGAATCAACAGACCTGGAGAAGCCGTGGACAGTGTTGACGAACGTGTCCGGGGGGGCCCAGGTGGTGCACCGAGCTTTAATGATATTTGGGTGTCATAATTCACTTTTTTTCCCCATTAGGTCGTCTATTTAAGGAGCTAAAGATGGTAATCGGGAAGGGCAAATACTCCCTCCTCACCTCGCGTTAAACTCCCCTATGATTGCGTAATATGGAAATGCATCCATTCGTTTCGTTTTAACGGGGCTGCAATTTCTGCAGCTATCAGCAGATACTCAGGCTGTATATTTACTGTGATGACATGTTGGAAAACGAGTAAATTATAGTTGGAAAAAAGGCACAATCTGAAAGTTAGCTTTGCCAGCCTACAGATAATGAGGGCTCCTGCAAAATGGAAAAAAAACTGTTAAATAGATAGTAAACAGTTTCCAGACCTCCATCATGCAATATGACATCTATACACCAACACATTTTCTCCCGTGAAGATCAGATGTTTCTATTTGAGATCATTAGACATGAAGTTCAAAAAAATACCCAGAGTTTTAGTATTAAATTGGTGTTTGAAACAGCCGTTATCTTAAAATGTTTCTAATGGAAACTCTAAGATGAGGAAGATAAGTCCTCCGGGGACGACTTTAAACCATAAAACCGCGGATAAGTTCAGACCAGGCTGGTAGATTTGAGATAATCTCATTATGCAATGATTTGATTGCTTTGAAAACGTTGCCTTTTTTCCACTTTCTCACCATATTTGTCCACAGTTGTGGATGAATACAGAAATAATATCATCCGATATGCAACATTTCATTCACAGCTGACAACATCACACATGAAGGGTTGAACGGTTTTCTTGCCAATGATTTCACATTAGTGCAAATTATTCAGTCTCTGCTGAACACAATTGCTTTGCATTATCATATATATATATATATATATATTATCAGATGTTTACAACTTTTCTATCACTTTAAGATATTTCTGTTCTTTAACATCTTAAAAACCTGTCTATGTCAACATACAGCGTGACAGGTGTTTACAACAGTTTGTATTTATTTATTCAGTTTTGCACCTGTCCTGCCTCTGTTGCTGCTGCTGCTGTTGCTGCTGCTGGCTCAGAAAGTGAAAGCTGGCACCGACAGCAGATCCACTCCACTGATTTACCTCCCTCCTTTATCTCCGTGTCTGGCTGTTTTTGTGGACGTGATCACGTCTGGCAGCAAATGCCAACAGGGACCTTGATCATTTTTATCTCCTATGTTTATTACCCTGTTGTCCTGGACCTGACTCGCACTGAACAGTTGAACTCTCCAGCATTCGTGTGAACGTTTTTATTTAGAGAACATAACTCATTGAGCTGGTTAGGTAGCCATCACCGTTGATTATTTAACATTAAGAAACACAAACATTTAGCTGTAATGTGCTGCATTATATCTGAGCTGATGGTAATATAATATTACAATACTGACATACTAACAGATGGATGCCAAAATGTACCCGTGTTAGTGCAAAAGAATAGACGTGTTTCTGATTTGTGATATTCACATCATTTTTTATTTTTTATTATTTTTTAGGTACGATGTCTGCTATCCATCATTATAATTGAACCAACAAAATGCAGCCATACAGAAAATTAGATGCACAGGATACATGCAGGTTTTTTTTTGTTTTTTTTTCTTTTTTTTTTTAAATTTCCTCAGGGCCAAGTTTGCTAAATTGCCAGAAAATATAAATAATAGAAGTGTAGTTTGGTTCAGAAATATTACTATTACATGAGGCATCATGAATCATGATGTTTTTAATATGATTGTAGAACAAATAGTGCTGTTTTTTTGTTTTGTTTTAAAAGGTACACAAAGATGTAAAAGTAGAGTCGTGTCATTGTGTGAATGTCAACTCTGACCATGTCGGTTTATTGAGGCATATGACCATGCTTATGGATCATGAGTGTTTCCTTTTTTGGCTCTATGTAATCCGTATTAGCCCCGAATGGGCCTTGAACGTTGCATTTGATCTTCACTTTATATTGACTGAACCATTTCAAGAGCTTTTCAGTGTAATTAAAAAGCGGTGTTACATGAACTCAGCGGCTTGAAACTGGTACAGTATGATTTAGTCCGATACAGTGGCTATTATAAGGAGCTACCGTGCATCATGATGAAGCAGAGAGGTAACGGTTCAGTTTGTAAGGATGTAGATTGCACTGTTGAGATGGTGAATATCATTAAAACTGCAGAGAGGCTGCGATCATTTAGTTGATCGCCTCATTTGTATCATATCCAGTGGAGGCAAAAACCGCTAGTGAGATTCTTTTAAAAGGACACACTGTCACTGTCATTGCAACATTTCCCACAGCATATTTAGCCTTTAACCCATCCTTCATACTAGATCTGGATAGTCAGACAGCAGGTTTGGTTTGAACAGTGAAATGCTGTATCTCATAATAGCCCCTTTTCTGCTGGGCTTCAGGAGAAGTGTAGCAAAGGTCCTTTCTGCTCGGAGCCCATTTGAAGTCGTCTCCTGCATGATGGAGAACAGTGTGCATACCCAGCAAATTCATTGCGTGTCATTGATTGAGCACTGCAGTGAATTACGCTATTGGCTGCTCACATCTTGTGGCCCCATAGAAAGTACACGTGCTCTTACAGCGCAGCACTCAAAGGTAAGAGACCACAACACTTAACGATAATAGTAGCTGTATGTACAACACTGCCTTTATTTAACTCTTATTGTTGCTTTCAGTGACGGTGGTGATGTATTAGAGATGATCATAGTGTCCTTTATTTGTATTCCACTTGTCCTTCACAAGTACACAGTAGCTGAAAAACAGTAAGAGCAACCAAATAAACTGAATAGTCAAATAAACAACAATGTGCAGACCTAATCTTGTAAATCTGGAGGATGTCAAAGATATTTTCTTTGGAAATTATTTACAAAATCACCTATTCTCCTGTATTATATCTTTTACAAGCATCTTGTTGAATTTTTTTTTTTTTAAACAGTGGGATTTCTTCCTTGAACTACCTCGCAGTAAAGGTGAAGTCTATGTAATGATATATAATAGTTCTTTAAGTGGAGGAGTACTTGTTATCTTTAGATTCCTGTCTCATTGACATGAAGTACTGCATCCGTTATCCATCCCCAATCCCTGAATTTACACGAGATAAAGACGTGTGAGATAAAGTAAAATACAGCCGTTACCGCGGAGATGAGACGAGATTGTGAGTGATGAAGGTCTAACAGATCGCTAACGTTTGTTTTTTTGTTTTTTTTTTCCTATGTGTGGTGTGGTGAGCTGCTCACAACAACATATAAATACATTACACTAAATCATTAACCATTTATATCTCGTCTATTTCATTTAATTACCACAGGTATCCATGGCCAGCATTTTAGGCTCCAGTGAACAGACTTGAAACGAGGCAAATGTTTCTCCTTGCTAGAAAAACATATACTATACGTTTAATATACTTATAATGTACCTTTGCTTTGTTGCAATTGCTAAAAAATATCTCACAAGAACTAAACAATAGGTTTTACATCATATGGTCTCTGCTCACTAAAACCCTCACGTGTTTCATTAAGGCAAATTATAAGAACCCACACTGTTGACGTGTCGGCCGAAACGTGAAGGCCGCTACTGCTAATTACTGTAGTTGCTGGAGTGTAACGTGCATGAAGGGCTTGTGACCCCTTTCCTAACTGCTTCTGCAGAAAACAAGAGAGAAACAATGCACTGCCCATCTCTAGAGACCAGCATGCAGCACACTACGCTTTGACACAATGAGACATTGACACGTTTCTCGCCGCCGTCCCTTGAATTTTCCCTCATCTTCATCCAGCACTTGACAGCTCAAACCACACAGAGTGACCTTCAGACGCCAGCCCATCCTCGCGCGCCAGCAGTTAATCTTCCCTTCAGGCGACCCGGACATCACTTGCAACTTTTGCCACTTGTGTTGTTCTCACGTATTGGCTATTTAATGCCGCAGAGAGACAGAGAGAAATATGCCTCCCCACCCTTTTAATCAGAGCAGTGCTGACGCCTACCTGCCGCGCCGCCGGGTCAGTCGTCACCGCTGTCTTTCTGTCCTTTCTCTTACTTGGAATTTATAGTTTCTTTGGTTTTCTTTTGGTTGTACAAGAAGGGAGGAGCTACATCATCCCTCTATCAACTTTCATTCAAGAGTCCCACTGGGAAATTGATTACACTTTGGAGGAGACTGCAAGGGGCATGCAGGGATAATCTCATTGCACACCTGTTAAGTAAACCTATAAGGAAGGCAATTTAAGTAGAGGTAAAGGTTCAACTTCACTAAAGTCACCAAAGAGCGACATCTTAATGTGTTAGTGTCATTTCACTGTGTGTGTTTGTTGATTTCCTGCCATCCAATGAATGACCAGAAGTCAAAAGTTTGCCCCTTGTAAATAATATGTTAGATTAGCAAACCGAAGCAATCACAATTAAGCAAATGCGGAGTGCCAAATTAACGCTAATTAGAATAGACTTTGAATTCATCAGGCCGCTTAGCCAACAACATCAATGTACACAAAGTCATTAGCATACTTATGCAGAGAGACACGGAGGAGTTTTCACCTCAACAACGCCTTGATTAAGCCAATCGACGTGCACTAAGGTCACAATCATGCATCTTTTGTCACAAGATTCATTAACAGGACGATAAGCCGTTAAATAAATAGAAGATGAAGAAAGAAAGAAAAAAAGGAGCTTTAATCAGGGGGTAATTAGGAGAATGCTGGAGACACTTCAGGCTGTGCTATCAATGACCAATAACGATCTCTGATCCACTGCTCACTTTGTGTTGCTGTAATCTTCAAACGCCGCCTCTACAGTAATTATCAAACAATTCATTAACTGCGTCTAATGAGTGAAAATGTTTCAAAAATCATACTCGTAAAAACCCAAATTGCACTCTGCTCATTTGTAATCGTAATTACTTGGTGAAATAGTTTAGAAAATACAGTGTCGCTCCTGTTGATGGTCCTGAATGTTAGAAGAACGTCTTTGCTTTAATTTAATGTGTGATTTTGACAGTTTTCTTTGTGTGATCTTTATACGTTTTGAAGTGAACTCATAGCTTTGGTTGCAAGCACAAATTACACTCGAGTACTATAGGATTATGTTCTGCTAATGCATCTTCACCTTAATTAGCACCACTTAGAGCACATTTGTGCCTGTTCACAATCACTTACACCTTTCAATCAATTTCAAACGCAATTACACAACAATTTAAAAAAAAGGAAAAAGGAAAAATAGCAGTGCAATCAGTGAGAGTGAGGTCACCTGTGAGCTGGCAGGACACATCAGGGTGGAAAACTGGAAGGAGCATTTATTTGTCTTTGCCTAATTACCACTGCTGAGGTGCTGCACATCGGAACGGCCCTTTAACCCCCACCAACTGCGAACCGCTCGGTGTGACCAACAAATCAGACCGTTTGCAGTAACTTCCAGGTGTAAATGTGCGTGACGGTGTGTGAGTGAGGGACAGAAAACATGTCACTCATTGAACTTATCCTGGATATATAAAGGTTTAAAAATGAAATACAGATACAGATTTTTTTTTTGTTAGTTTCCTTTTCTGTGATGTCAGTGTTTTGTGTTTGTGCTTCCTTATATAATATTCAGTCCTCACCTTATTGAATGAGACCATTGATTAAGTCATTTGTATCGTTTCAGATAAATCATGGATGCACACCCCAGAGGCACTGGCCAAGCACTACATACCCTACAATGTCAAGGTACGTTTCACCATGTGACTGTAAAAAGAGTCTTTGCTGTTAAAAAAAGAACAACAAATCGATTTCGACACAGAAATTAAGAAATGAAAGTAGACTTTTGTGTTGTAGCTTCCACTTCACCGTTTGCCCCGTCAAACTGACAACCAGGCAGTCGCAGCTCAGTCCGGGGAAATGTCAGCAAATAAACGTTGCTGTTTCTGGGTAGACACCACATGAGACAATCAGCAAAACCCTTTACTTTAAATTACACCTCATTTGACATTGAGATATTTGACAATAATAATTTAGATTTTAGATGGTGGCGTGTTTTCTTTCCTTCCCAGCACACCTTACATGCGAGACGTCACAGGATTGATATTTCCAGCTGTTTTTATGTTTGATTAGAAGGAGTTTCTATGTGTTTTAGCCATCATGATTTGTTTGTGTCTTAAATCAGCTGAAAGACACCAGCATAACATGGCACATTTGTTTTTTTTACTGGAAACGTGGCTAGTTACAAAACCCTCCTTCAAAATCTTTGTCCAACATCCAACAAACACATCTTGAAGTAGGACCGTCTCACTTGAGGAGCGCCTCCCTGTCAGACTGGTTTTCTGCTTCATTTCAACAAAGGACTTTTCTCCTACGAGGCACAGAAACTGTCAGCCTACACCGTGTGCTTCAGAAACGTTACGATGGAAATGAGGTGGAACTCCAAACTACCACATCCTCCAAACTGTGTGCAGCAAAGACGCAGAGGGAACAGCCTGAAGACGTATCTCTAAAATCAAAGCGTATTGTCGGTTTTCTCTGATGAGTTGACTGTCTGGCTAAATTTGCTGAGATCTGAATATAACACTCATCACTTAAGGAATTAAAGCGAATGCGACAGCCAAAGTGCTGAAACTGTGTTTGGCCTGTTCTCCCTGGTTGAAAGCAGAACTGTTGAATATAAGCTCAGTTAACAGTTTTCCTCTAGAGTCGTCTAGTTAGTTAATGCAGAATCTTCCTTTTTTTTTTACTGTGAATTTAGGGTTATTAGTATAATTTTAGGGAGTGTACATTTTACAGATGGAAATGTACACATAGTTGGTATATTTTGATCTGTATGTTGGGAAATCAAACAGTAACAGGGTGTCTTGACATGGTTTAATTCACTACCAAACAGTCCAAACCCCAGTTTTATTTTTACTTTAAAATAAATGGCTGAAATGATGAATCATTTCCATCAGTCTGCTTATTTTTTTCATCTTAAAATGCTTAATATTACAGGTCAGTACTGCCTTAATAATTTCCTACAATCTTCCTGGAAGGAACTGTAATTTAGTACCGTAGTGATTGGAAAAAAAAAACGGAGACCAAGTTCTGAGGCAGTTATTTTAGGGCTTATAAGATGATATCCAGAGAAATATCCTTCAAAGAACTGCCCCATTTTCAATAAAACTAATAGAAAATCAGATTGAACAGCTAACTGAAGACATTTAAATATGAAATATTGTTTGAGAGTTATGGGAAGGACTTTGACATGATCTCAGTATCTCAGTCACCTTGGGACTGGCAAGATTTCTGCGCTGCTGGAATTAGTCTGACATCAACAATCAGAGCACATTCACAAATCACATAAATTGCCTTTTACACAGTTCCTGTCCTCCTGAAATCTTGTCAAGAAGGTCTGAAAACCTTTCAGTCAGGAGGAGTAGGCTGTGTATTGAGCTATGAGCTTTACAGACCCGTCACAAGGTCGAAATCACACGTTCTCTGTACGTATTTTGTGTCGATTTGTGCTTTGAGACGCCACAGTCCCCTTTTTCAGCTAAAATGCAAAAATCCTCACCTTTGGGGAATTAGCAGGGACGGTTCGTTTTGCAAACTGCACGCACCAGTTGATGGATGAGCCTCCGAGCTCGGTTTGCCTTGCGAAACCTCCCCAGTCGAAGCCCAGAATGCACTGGTCAGGAACTTCTCCGCTCTATTCTGGGAATCTGTCAGCGGCGCTCTCAGACATGTCCTTAAGACTGCAGAGTACATTTGTCACATCGCTGCAGAGTGATGACACCTTTGTATGAAACTTCAATCTCTTTTCTGGCTCGATTGATAAGTGTTTTTTTTTTCTCATTGCCTTCAGAGATGTGAAACGTTAATGGCTCCACATAGACGCAGTAATCCACTGCTTGTTGTTGACTATATGGCAGCTTTAATTAGTTACTTATTTCAAGAGCTTTCTTCATTCTGTAGTCATTTTACATTCCTGTAAGACATCAGCAAAGTCATCACAGTCAAGAAGGCGAAATTACTGTCAGAACAATAATAACTAATTGCCGGGTTCATTAATGTGGGTAACACAAGACAAACTGCTTCTTTTATAGAGCCAACAGCCATGTGCATTAATACAGGGAGTTTGCAAGCCAAGCGACTTTAGCAAAGCCAAGTCGTGGAATTGCCTCGCATAAATATACCGTTACACAATCGGCGTCTATCCGCACGGTTTGCTGCTTGTTCCGTTGGGAGACATTGTTATTTTGTTTTCCTCAACCTGTAAGGGGCTGACACCAGTGTTTATGAAGTCTGATATTAGAACAGGCTACTCACTTTAACCTCAAGAGGCACTGAAGCAGTGTGTATGACTGGAACAATTACTGCTGCTGCTCCTGCCAGATGGAAAGCACGGCGTTGAAGCACGAAGGTTAATGGCTCCATCTGTTGGAGGATGGTAGAAGTATTTCCCCAGTATATATGTGTGTGTGTTGTCACATATATGAGGCTTTTTGACGGGAGCGATTCATGTCTCTGAAGGGTTCGTTCGTTTGAACTTGTTGTTGCACGATGACATTTTCAATCTTTATGCGTAATTGGGATTTAGTGTGATAGAAATCTTCTCTCCTACACCTTAAGCACCAAGAAGTATTTCACAGTTTACGTCTACTCCCCTAATTTATCTTTTATGTCTTATTTTATGCCTTTTTTTAAATATATTATTAAGAGTTACTGTATGTGTTTTTGTTTTCCAGTTCCTTGGAAACACAGAAGTTGAAGCCCCGAAAGGAACAGAAGTTGTAAAGGATGCAGTCAGAAAGTTGAAGGTAAAAGCGAATTCTCCAGACTAAGCTGTGGCTTAAAGGATAGAGAGTTTGTTCCTGAATGACCAGATTAGACGGGAGACTCAGAGGAGGGACAAATGCTCCTCTACCAACTCCTCGCAGCTCTTTTGTAGATCTTTGTTTTTTTTTGATTCCGCAAATTCCATTTTAATCAGCCTTGTTTCCTTTCCTGAGACCCGGATAAACCCACTGTACTCTATCTGCTCCACACTAAAGGGCAGGCGAGATTAGCAACAAGCTGACCACATATTTCTGAGAGAAATATCTGGCAGAATGAATCTTGGACTTTGCCAGATGGCCGGTAACCTGACTCCAAAGAAATGTTGCTCCATTCCTGATTGATGAGTAAATAGGCGACTACTTGCTATAACAGTAAAAGTAATTTTATCCTCAGTGTTGGTATATAAAGGGTTCAAATCCCATAACATTACCAACAAGTCAACATTGGTTTTCTTAAACTACCACATATTTATTTCCGTATATAATAGTTTCAGTTGTCGTGTGTTAGGGCTGGTAGCAGGAAATGTTCAATCTGTGATTTTAGAAAGAATTGACAAACACCCTGATTTGTTATTTGGGTTGTTTGGTTTTCTGATGTAGATCCCAGTTTCACTAAATTTAAGCTGAATAACTTTAAGGATGCATAGTCCACAACGTTAGTGAATTTTATCCAAGCTAGCAGTGCTAATCTTGGGAACAGCTACAACCGAGACATTTCTCCTGTCTCACAGCTTTTAATGTGGCTCTGCCTGCTGCCTGCTGGCCTTTCCTCTGTCTTCCCCTGCCAAGAGTTGAATCTGTGAGGCCGCTCGTAGGGGGAGGCTTGTTTTCCCAAACCTGTGCCTCCATTGTTACATGACATTTGATTTTGAAAGTCTGTTTTGTGTCTGTTTAATTCAGACAGGCTTAGTTATCTTTCCAAAGATCCAGTGAAATGAAAACAAGTGTTGCAAAAGTAAGAATTGAAAACCTTCGAGGACACGTGTTCATGTTTCTGTTACTCTAGTCTTCTTTTCACTCCCGCATCACATGGTTTCAGTAAAGTAAAATCAGGCTAAAGTTAAAGCTGCATATTCACATATTTTCCTGTATTAATTACATGCAAGTGTCCTCCTCGGCTGACAGCGGCTCCCCTTTTAACAGACGTTTTCATTATTGACCTGAACTCACTGCCAAGTCCACTTAGTATTTATGTCAGTTGGCACCGTAACTATGAAATACTTAAATTAGTTTCTGGAAGTGTTGGACCCATCAAATAGATTACAGATTTGCCTAATTTTCTCTTCTGCACATTTTCTGTAAAACACTTGTTTAACTTAAATGTCCCTTCAACTATAATTAAAGTTGCACTAATAAATATTTTCTATAATGACAATTCATCCAAAAGGTGCATATCATGTACCCGATTCCACAGTTTCAGCTCATTGTTGTAGTTTTATTGTAACAAATAGTTGTTGAAAATTTAATTACTGCAGCTTTAAAGCATGTACGATGAATATATTTTGTAACAGATGTTACAAAAAGTTGTACTATTGAATGTCATTAGGGTATTGATAGGGTGAACTAAACAAATGTCTCCAATTTTGGCAGTTTCAGAGGCATATCAAGAAGTCAGAGGGGCAGAAGACCCCTAAGGTGGAATTGCAGATTTCCATTTACGGTGTGAAGATACTAGATCTCAAGACAAAGGTGAGTCCGTACAGTATATTTAAATTTAGATGTCGGATGTTGTAATGTTGACAGCTCTACTGACAGTATCGAACGTTGTGTTGACGAAGAAGGGATTGAACATGTTCGTGGAGTCAGTAAATAATAAAAGCATTGTGTTTGTTTTCCAGGATGTGCAGCATAACTGTCAGTTACACAGAATATCCTTCTGTGCAGATGACAAAACCGATAAAAGGATATTCACTTTTATCTGCAAAGACTCCGAGTCCAACAAACATCTCTGCTACGTGTTTGACAGTGAAAAATGTGTAAGTGATAGATTATATATCATCTCATTGAAACAAACATAACAAGATTTGATTTCCTTCCCTTTTAGCTTGCCGTGGATTTTAACTATAAATACGAGCTACTGTGACATTTAGGTAAATATCGTTTGTTTCTGTCGTGTCGCAGGCAGAAGAGATAACTCTGACTATCGGTCAGGCCTTCGACTTGGCCTACAAGAAGTTCCTGGAGTCTGGAGGCAAAGACGTGGAAACCAGGAAGCAGATTGGAACCCTACAGAAAAGAGTACATCACGTAGAGTTTAATTCGCTTTGAAAACTTGATATTTCTATTAATTAACGCAGGGCGTTGTTTCTGTTAATAGTTTTTAAATCCTCCAGTGTGGACAATTAAGCTTTTGTTGATGAAAAGCGTCAGTAATGAATATTAATGGCAGCAAGCGCTGTTGTTACAGATCCAATCTGTAATTGAGTTATTGTACGGCCCGCTGAAACTGTGTAGCCACCCCAAAGGTTTTGTCTAAAAAGAATATTTGCTGTACTTTAGAAGACTTTAAACAACTTTTTTTTTTTTTTAATGCAGATCCAAGAACTGGAAACGGAAAACACTGAGCTAAAGAAACAGCTTCAAGATCTTGAAGAGCAGCTGATGATAGCTCACATGCCACCAGTAAGGAGCCTCGAGTGACAGTTAAGATAAACGTAGAGTAACACTAACACAAGTAGAGAAGAGCAGCAGCGTCTACCTAAACATGCTAACGTTAGCCGCCATGAGCTAATGGTCATACCACACCAAGCTAGGCTGCAGCAGCGAGTGTGTTGAACTGAACCCAGGTGCCTTTTATTGCTTATGAGTTCAACATTTCATTTCTGAGGCTAAGATTGGGTGATTTATTATTTCAGGTCACGCACTGTAGTTTCGATTTAATGGCTGCTGACAAACTAAAACGGTCTACCAAAGTAAAACCACCTCAAATAGTTCAGCTAAAAGTACTCAACCACAACGTTTCTCTTCAATGTTTTT
The DNA here is from genome assembly GCA_036937835.1 of Pampus argenteus. Taxonomy (NCBI): domain Eukaryota; kingdom Metazoa; phylum Chordata; class Actinopteri; order Scombriformes; family Stromateidae; genus Pampus; species Pampus argenteus. The sequence goes on along the minus strand of CM072872.1, from coordinate 3,759,194 downwards.
TTTTTGCTGATACTGTATAAAGTGTGGACTAAAAGCAGCCTCAAACTCAGGTTTGGATTGACCAAGTCGACCTGCAGGGAGTTGTTGGGGGTCACCTACACACACCATTGGTCTAATGAGGAATAGGATACATTCACCATCAGTATTTGTGCCAGTTACCCGCATCTTTCTCATTTTCTGTCTTGCGATCTTTTCTCAGCCGCTGCACATTAGCGCAGCTAATGAAGCGTACATGCTGCAGAGGCCCTCCTCTCTCTTCTGGTGTCACGGCATCAAGTCGCTCTCCTGTCTGGAGATCTCCTCCGTCACTCTCACTCCTATGAGCTCGCCGGAGTCCAACCTGTCCGCCGGGCTACTAACTCCTCCACCTGCCAAACCCGCTCTCCTTCCTCCTAAGCCGACCGAGGGATGCAGCATCCCGCGGCCTCGCGTACGCTACCCTATGCTTCTCTTTGTGTCTGCTCTCTTCGCTGTCTCTGGAGCCTTTTTATTTCCTGCCTTTTGTTCTGCTGTTTTTCTTGCTTCTCTGCAGTTTGTGTTACGGGCAAGCTTAGAGAACCCCTGACTTCGTCTTAACCGTTTCTACCCCTTTACACAGGCAGGAAGTATCTCCATGAAACCACAGTCCACAGACATTTTTGACATGGTTCCCTTCTCCCCCGTGACACCACTGATGCCCACACTGACCAGCAATGGCTGCCCCCCACCACCACCAACCACATTGCCACCAGATATAAGTGAGTATTACTTTCTTATCAGAAAGGTCAGATTAAATCAATGACATGAGTGAGTTTTTGTTTGTTTTAGGATAATTGCATGAAAATGTGTAAAATAAAGGTTTACGGTTTAGGTTTAGTGGATTTTGGTTTTCTGTCAGTGTGTTTATCTGCTGTCTGTGTTTGTAGGGAAAGACCTGTTTGGTGCTGAGCCATTTGATCCGTTCACCTGCGGGGCAGCCGACTTCCCTCCAGATATTCAGTCAAAGCTGGATGAGATGCAGGTGAGCGCCTGCCTGCGTCTGATTCCTCCACATAGAGGAGGCTGGTTGAACAGTGAAACACAGGCCTCCCGACTGTCTTATTATCAGCATCAACACTTTGAAGATAAAAAAAATGTACAGAAAAAGGTTTTCTTGCTTCATGCACGATGCCTCAGCCGAGCGTAACAATGATTTAACAGTCAGGACGGTTTGTTCTTAACTAATCTTATGAAATGCATCCAAGCCTCAGAACCCTGTTCATGAAAATATTAATGTTAAAATAGATTGTGTTTATCACACTAGTGTGGTGGAGCAGTAACAGGAAGCTAAAATGTTTTCAGCGGTTTTCAGGTCTAAATATATATGCAAAATCAGAACAAAATGAAAAGGAAAGTCAGCTGTCTGAAAGCTTGAATAGAAAGTGGACAAAGTTTTAACTTTAAAGCTGAATGAAACTTTAAAGTTCATGTTCTGCATAATATTTCAATAAAAGTGCATTTCATTTGGATTTCAAGACAAAAATTGCGAACTTGTCCTTTAATCGACATGCAGTCTGGAAATAATTACAAATGCGTTTATGTCAGAAGCACAGCAATCAGTCATTCTGTGTGGGTCTGCGTAAAGCATGAAATTGCAAGGTACTGGATTACAGCATGATTAGAAAATAATGGCTTCTGGAGCTGAAACGCGGTCTGTCGTTCGACCTTCCAGTCTCCACTTTTGTGGTTCTGTCTGCAAAATAACTGCTAAATGATAACCAGTAGGAGGCAGTGTTGGATTGGCTCACTTCCTTTAGTCAAACATTTCCTTTAACGTCCTCCTCTTCCTAATTATTAACAGCTGAAACTCATCTCGTGTGCTTTTCACTCGCAGCGGCAGAGATGGTTTGTACTCTGTTTCCCCGTCTTGTTTAGCTTTGACGGCTGCTGCATGATCTCACAGTCACAAAGTCCACCAGTGTCACGTAAACAAACGTCTTCCATCTCCTGTGAACGCCACATCACACTTGTCATTTCAGCTCTTGCTCTGTACAGGCTACTAATGTCAGCAAATACCTCTTGTACTATAAAAATGTCTTTTTGCATGAAAATCTCTAAATGTACGCAATTTGCAAAATACGTAATGACATTTCACCAATGCCCCCCACCCATCAAGATGCATGCCTCGTTGGTTCAGCTTGGGTTTATGATCTTGCATATAACGCATGACAGTGCAACAGTATTCTGTATTTGTTTAGTATTTCAGTCTTTTTTTTTTCCCTCAAAGGTTTATAGATCTTTATTTTTCCATCCACTGGCTCTAATCTAAACATAATTCAAACTTTTTGTTCATCAAAAAGTCCATTGAAGGTGACAGCTGTTGTCTCTTATCTTTCAGGAGGGGTTCAAAATGGGACTAACCTTAGAGGGAACCGTCTTCTCTCTGGACCCGCTAGACAGCCGCTGCTGATGCCAAGAAGATGCTCTTTGTCGCGTACTTTTAACTCGTTTGTATGAAGAAGTGCCAAAATCCACTCCACAGCTGAGTCGAGATGTCACAGTTTTCCATCTTGAGGTTTATATGCATTTGCATTTAGATTGGTTTTTTCGATATTTCAAGGTAAACTCAGATCCACTATAGAAAAAAAATAACTATTTTTGTAAAAAAAAAAACTAAAAAAAAAAAAACCCCACACACACTTGTGGAAGGAGTAGTTGTGAGTAGCGTCACTTGCACAGGCAATGAGAGATGTAAATAGTCCAATGGTACAGGCAGTGAGACACTTTGTGGATGCACCATTTGAATTATGTATTGCTAACACATTCCTGTTTGTATGCCAAACACAAGCCGGCGAGAAAATCAATGACATCTGTATCATTAACATGAACTTCCAGCTTGACCATAACATCACATATTTTACTCAACATTATTTCACACATTATGTTGTCAATTAATCCATTCTGACGTTTCTTTAGCTTACTGATCTTTTTTGTTTTTGTCATTGTTTTTTTTTTTGTTTGTTTGTTTTTATTTGCCATATCAGTATTTACTTGTCATATTTTTACTTCATGATTTTAGTCTCCTGTTTTCTTGCACCAGAAGGCACTTTTTTGGAGGGTGGGGGGGGGGGCTTTCATACACAGTACTATTCCCATTATTTTACTTTTGGTTGCATTGACTTTGCTGTTACAGTTATTAAAGAAAATGTTACCTCAACTATGTTACTACTCCTTTATTTATTATCATTATTGCGTTGTGCGTTGGTGCAGTTTCAGGTTGTAGCTCCGTCTGACGAAGATATTCTCTTATGATGACGAAACGTTTTATCAAGGGACCAGATGAACTCATCTCAAACAAGAACAAGCAGAAAGAATTATTTTCAATGTTTATTTCAAAGAAGGAAATTCGTCTGCTTCCGGTGTGGAAAGCCGCCTCCTTCTCCTGCTTTTCTTCTCCTCTCTGCCTCTGGACTGTTAGCAGGCAGTCATGCCTCACAAAAGTTACAAATCTAAAATAAATATACTCAAATAAGAACCAAATGGTCACAATAGAAGTACTTGAAGGCACATTCAACAACTCAAGTTAAAAAAAAACAACTTTGAAATTATTTTAAGTACATAAATGTTTTTAAAAGTAAAAATCAATTCTGTGTGCAAAAAGACAAACTGAAAGGAAATGAACTAGCTATACCTGAATTAATAGGACAGGAGCTTGGGGGGGATAAACAAGCATTTAGTTTAATTTGTTGCATAGCAAGAAATACAAAGCAAACAGCCACTCACAGCCACCGTACTCTATAAAAATATTATTTAAAAAAAAAAAAAAAAAAAGGATTTCAAGAGCATATAAGTCCAGGATACTGAAAAAAGGGGGAACTGACATGCATAAAAATAGAATACTCTGTGCTACCTTAACTGTCCGATACTGCAGTTGAAGGGGGGAAAATAAATGGTTACAAATCACCACACACCACTCACACGACACCTCATTCGTCTCTCCGTCATTGACAGAAAGATCTTTTTTATTGGCATCTCCAAATCCTGCCCTGCACCACGTAGCTGGGAGAAGACAAGGATCGCACTACTTACAAAACAGCACCTGTGAAAAAAGATTCACATGTAGTGTCAAAAGTTTCTCAGTTTCGGTGACGAGGTAGCTAACACTGAGGAATCAACAGTCATTGATGTTTCTTTAATGCTCTACGTGGTCGGTACAGAGTTTAAAATAACTGGATACAGACACTAAGTTCAAAGAAACTGTCTGGAGAAAAATAGACACGCTGGTGAACGCGCCAGCGGCTGTATTAGTTTCCTCAATAGCACCACAATGTTTTTATTTTATATATATATATTCAAACATTTTTAAAAAAGAAGAAGAAGAATAGACAAATCTATGAGACTGTTTAGTGGTGGAGACAAAGCATTTGATGTAACCTCAGTGGAAAAGTTTCGGGGCTCTGAAACATATGATTTGAAACATTTTAAAGCTCTGTTTTGTGATTACAGGGTTTGATCTTGAGACCGCAGTGACCTTAAAACGCAAGAAGCTTGAAGTCAAACATACACAATAAGACAGAGGAATGATTCAGATTTTTTTTTTTTTTTTAACCAATTATTTATGTAAATTCCAAACATTCATCTAACTTACAAATCTTTGATGTCTTGAACTGGGTTGAAAGGCACAATAAATATCTTGCCACAGGGCCAGAATAGTCCTCAGTACTCGTATGTACAAAGTGGCTGATCGCGTCAGCTGTCAATAGTTCAATAGTCTCGGGATTCTCCTCGATGCGTCCCTGCTGACGATTTTACAAGAAGCACACGGGCCCGATATCGATGCCAAACTCTTGATTCGGGCCACCGATGTCCACAGGTGCAATATCCACAATGGGAAGTCTTGCTGTTTTCTGTGTCCTGTACTCAAACACTGTCTTGCCCCAGTTGCCGTTTGCATGCTGTAAAAAGTCACACAAAGAGAAGTTCAGTCAGTTACTTCATTGTTCTGCTACATCTCAATACAGTAGTGAAGTAGTTATACTGCACTGGTGCATCATATGTTTTATATTTTCCTTATAGCCTAACAAGTATCGTCTGTGTGGCCAAATCATGATTTATATTATTTCTCGGTGACCTCCAGTGTCGTTCAAAACATAATTACGAACACGTAGGTTATTTTTGCTTCCAAAAGAGACTCATTATTACACCGAATGATGTGAGTTATCAGGATGTATTTACATGAAGCACCATTAGCGTTCGTTATGGAGTCACGCTCTTTTTTTTGTTTTGGTCTCCTGTGGAAAATGTTTTAGCTGCTCACATGTCTCTCTGGTAACAGTGAAAACTTTTCTATTTGTGAGCTGTTTTTAAAGTTTGGGTCTTCAGTCGAATGAATTGCTTTGAGCATTCTACAGACAGAGAACAAGATCACAGCGTGAGAAGGTTTTGAGAGACGGAAACAGTCTGGTTTTCCTGTCTTTTCATGAGATCCTGTTGACAGAAAATAAAGAGCGTGTGTATATTGAAAGGCGGGAACTTACTGTGCAGGAATCCTCCACCACGGTGTATCTGAAGCGGTTGTTTCCCTCTGCTTTGAGCTCCAGGTCGTTGGAGCCTTTGAGCAGCACAGCTTTCTTCAGGTTGCCCGTCTTCTCGTCCTTGTAGCCCACAGAGTTCTTGCAGTGGTAGGTAATGGTCTGGGACGCTTCTTTGGAAAGCAGGCGGATGAATGTCATCTGGACCGTGGCAGAGTTTGCAGGCTGATCTTTGTTGCCATAAGAGAACTAGAATCACAAATGCATACCGTTAATGCGGGGCCTTTTTAAGCACGTCTTCAGTCGTCATAATGTTTCAATTACCAACATTTACAACAGATTAATCTTCTATAAGGTATCAATCACCTTCACTTTGCCGTACACTGCGCTGAAATGTAACCACTCACATGTGTTCCTCTGTTGATGTCAGCTCCGAACCACACAGGCTTGTTCCTGGAAGAGCTCCACCACGCTTTACGAGGTATGCTGGAGGGGTTGGCGGAGATGCAGGTCTCTCCAGTGTCCATGTTGCAGTGCACTCTGATGGCATCCTCTACACTGCCTTGGTTTGGATCCACCCAGTATTCACCTACGTAACAAAATGATCGGTATAAATGTGAAAATAATATTACAAGCAGACTGTTTTCATTCACACTTCAGATATGTCATTATATTAGTAGATTTATCATCTGAAGGACACTTGAAAGATAGAAAAACTATATTGAAGCGGAGCACACACACAACACACTGCTATTCTGTATTTTATATATCACTCACCGCTCTTCTTCATGGGATAGCATCTCTTCAGGTCGTCACAGGTCCTGGCAGGATGTTCCTTGCTGCCGTCTGGGCTCTTCATGCTGTCGATCTGGCTGGTGAGTGCCTTCAGGGTGGCCTGAACGCCGGGGTCCACCGGCACTATGGTGGAGGAGTTGCTGTTGGGCAAGGCCTCATCCTCGCTGAACTCTGGAGGAGGAGGAGGGCCGGAGTCGTAATCCTGAGGGCCTCCAAACAGGTCGTCTACAGCCGCCATGGGAGGTCCCGGTGGACCAGGAGGTCCTGGGGGTCCGGGCTCTCCTGGAGGACCCTGTTGATTTAGGGAAAGAATATTTTAAAATTGTATTTTACTTTTACTCTGACACAAAATCACTTAAGCCTTAAACATCTGTTTAAAAGATGTCTGATTGATTTAATGACAGTCTGCATGGTTTTTTTACAACTGTTCTTAACTCACACATAATCTTACTGCCTGTTTATTTATTTCTCTATTTTCACTAAATGTGCTGCGGCCTTTTATTAGTTAGAAGTTCCTCATTACGCTGTATGAGATAATACCTCTGGTCCAATCTCTCCACTGAGTCCGCGAGTTCCAGGAGGTCCCATCGGTCCCGGCTGTCCGATGTATCCTTCCTTTCCAGAAGGCCCGATAGGTCCAGGCGGCCCCTGATTCCAGTAAAGACAGTTAAAGTCAATGCTGGCATGAAATCAAAAACTATAATACACATGCTAATAAATGTAAATGTAGCATTTACCCTTGGGCCATTTGGTCCGATGATTCCTGAAGCTCCCTGCTCACCTGTTGTACCCTAAAAGCAAGAGTGAAATATGTATTATTCTCTGAATACACATGACTGACACATTATATATGAACAGTTTAAAAACACAGAGATGAATCAGAAGCTCTGGTCAGATTATTGAGCTTCACTCTGACTTACTGGAGGTCCTGGAAGACCCTGCAAACCAGTGAAGCCTCTGTGTCCCTTCTGGCCTCTCTCTCCATGATCACCCAAATCACCCTTATCCCCTCTTGGTCCTTGGGGTCCCTGAAATACACACATTTCATGTTGTTTATTGTTTTATAACAGGTAAGATTTTTTTTTTATTGTACCATTTAGTCAAAAAACCATCCAATCTAGTGCATGTCAGCGTTTCTCGCTTAATATTCCACATAAAATGCACTCAGTTGGAAACTCACCACTAATCCTCTCTTTCCAGCTGAGCCTGGGGGACCAACAGGTCCTCTTGAGCCCTGAAAATGAGCAGAGTTGTGAGAAAACCCTGAGGCAACACAGACCTCTGCCAATTAAAAAAAATAAAAATACAACTGAAAAACTCTCCAACTACTTGTTACGGCTTAATATTAAATTAATTCACGCTCCAACATGCCCTGAAGATTTAAATCAACTCAAACACAAGAATGTAATCATCTGGTCTCAGTAAATGTGCAAATGTCTCAATGTATTCTTGTATAGTGCTGATGGGCAGGCGGATAAAATGACGCACACACACACACTTCTGGGCACAACAAAGGTGAAAAACAAAGTGAGAAAATCCACTTACAGCGTCTCCTCTCCTTCCAGCATCACCCATTGCACCAACAGGACCTGGAGGGCCTGGAAGTCCCTGAGGACCAGCCAAACCCTCTGGACCGGGATCTCCTCTGTCGCCCTGGAAAAGTATCACCTGTCAGTCACTTGCAACATGTAAAGCAAAAGTCATTGTTTTAGTCTCTTAGTCTCTTACCCTTTGTCCGAGAACGCCATCTTTGCCTGGTGGACCATCAGATCCAGCAGGACCCTGAGGGACAGACAGAAAACATTAAGACATCTGTAGACGTGATGTAGAACCACAACCATTTCATAGTATATATATATATATATATATATATACTTACATCAGGACCAGCATCCCCACGAGGTCCCTTAGCACCGGGGACACCGACTGGACCTGAGGGACCTTTTTCTCCAGCTGATCCTGTAGATCCCTGTTTTCCTGGTGGACCCTGAAAAAGAAAGAAAACAGGCAACAAAAGAAACACGGTATCAGTACCAACTACAGACCATAGAAGAACGAATCAGATACACAACAGATCAAATATGAAATTATACCGACCGCTGGTCCTGGAAGACCTGGCATCCCTCGCTCTCCTCTCTGACCAGGAAGACCCACAATGCCTCTCTGTCCTGTAGTTCCCGCTGGGCCTGGAGGACCATCAGGACCCTAAATCCAAGTATGTAGAAAATACATACTTACTTCATACTTATACTTATGATTGAACTGTGTTTTTAATTTGAGAAGAATCAATATACCGTACCCCAACTTTACTTTATAATTATGACCTGGAACTTTAAGTAAAAACTGAATGCTGGGATCAATAAGTAAAATGTTTATGTTGAATATTGAACATTAGAACTTAGAACCTATTTTACTGCAGTGGCCACAGAGTAAATTGTACTGTATCATATTTTACCGTGGGCCCATCTTCTCCAGAGTCCCCTTTGTCTCCTGGGCTCCCCGGAGGTCCGGCTGGTCCTCGCTCTCCTTGTCTTCCTGGGGATCCATGGTCTCCACGGAGACCTGCAGGACCCTCTTTCCCAGGAGCTCCCAGGGGTCCTGGTTCTCCAACTGGACCCTGATAGGAATGGTTGCGTTCAGGAGACACATAGATGCATGCAGTCATTTAGCAATAAGTTAATGTTATGTCATATTATACTTACAGTCGGGCCTGGTGGGCCAACTCTTCCTGCAGATCCAGGGAAACCAGTAGGGCCCTGGGAGCAAGAAAAGTAATACTTAGATACAGTTTTATATTTAGAATATACAATATGTTTGGCAATAAAGTGTAGAGACTTAGGATATTGTGGTTTAAGTTATTATTAAAACATGTCAGAAGTGGGATGAACTGAACTGAAAATCATTTCTTCT